>OY282591.1:29707030-32197193 GCA_958298965.1 Chrysolina haemoptera
AGAGAAAAGAGAGAAAGAGAGAAAGGGAGAAAGGGGAGAAAGAGAGAACGAGATAAAGATAAAGACATAAAGAGACAAAGCGAGAAAGAGAGAACGAGAGAAATAGAGAAAGAGAAAGAGAGAAAGAGAGCAAGAGAGAAAGAGAGATAGTGAGAAAGTGAAGAAAGAGAAAAAGAGAGAAATTGAAAGAGAAAGAAAGAAAGAGAGCAAGAGAGAAAGAGAGCAAGAGAGCAAGGGAAAAATTGAGAAAGAGAGCAGAAAGAGAGAAAGAGAGAAAGAGAGAAAATGAGTAAGAGAGAAAGAGAGAAAGAGAGAAAGGGAGAAAGGGAGAAAGAGAGAACGAGATAAAGAGAAAGACATAAAGAGACAAAGTGAGAAAGAGAGAAATAGAGAAAGAGAGAACGAGATAAAGAGAGAGAGAGAGAAAGAAAGAAAAAGAGAAAGTGAGAAAGAGAGAAAGGGAGAAAAAGCCCCCTTTTCCACCGCCACCCTCTCCTACACCCCACCCCACTCCCCTCACCAGGTAGCACCATGACGTTCAAGGGACGTCTTTTTTTCGACAGCATCTGGACGTATGGGACCATATAGGTGACATCCGATGGACGTCCCACTGAGTGCTCCTGAGTGCTCCTGAGTGCTCCTGAGTGCTCCTGAGTGCTCCTGAGTCCTGGTGAGTGTACGGTTGTGTAGGTTAGAAGTTCGTGTATCAAGACGCCGGTAATGCACATTCGTGCTGCGGCAGCATTATTGGTTTTGTCACAAAGACGATGAGCAGGTAGGTTAGGTTAGGTAGGTTATGTAATTTTTTTTGATTTCCTTACTGTCTGTGTTGTATGTGGTTGCCGTTAATTGCAGTGCTTCTTGTTTTTCATTCCGATTTCTGTAACTTGGAGGTGTTCTATAGCAAATATCGGTTTTTCTTTCATGAACAGAAATCAACATTCTGATTTGAAGAACATTTATGCAATGCTTTTTATCCTAGTCTCCTTGAGAGTTCCCAATTTTCAACTTTTATGCTTAGGACGAAGACAACGATATCAGTGTGCATGCTCAGTTCCTGGATGGTTCATTTACATTCGATTCCTTTCTTTATTCTCATATTCAGTAAAACGGGGCGTGATTAATGTTTGATTATCATGAAGTAATTCATATTTTTACTATAAACATTTGGCTATATTTCTGTCACTTCATTTGGCAAAGTGAAAAGTCGAATAAATGGTAATGACATTATTTCTCAAGACGAAGGCCGAATACTGGGACTAAGACTGAGACTGAGACGAAGACAAAGTTGACTGAACAGGCCTATAGACTTCGGACGGCACTGTCTAGTTTTCTTGCCTGTCTATTTGCACCCTTAGAGCTACAATTTTTGATAAAGAGAGGCTTATGCACCGATTATTTCTCTTTGTTTGTGGATTTCATTTTCTGAAATCATTACCATAATTTTTAGGTTATCGTGTGATCCAAATCACTGTGAGTAGTAGTGCTTACAACCGTGTGTAAATCGATGGAGTCACGTGTTAATAAGGCAGTTTTTGAATATTCATGGAAAAGAACAACAGCAGAGACGCAGAAAACCCTTTGTTTAATGGAGAAAAGCGCGATCCTAACCACAACACATTAAGCGCATGGAAAAAGTTTCAAGGCAGAGTTATACGCCCGTTAGGGATGACGGGTAATTTCTGAACAGCTGCTAAAATACATATAATGGAAGAGGCTTTTTGCAGCGCAACGCGTTCTTGGGATTCAACTCCATTTCACAATTCTTACGGTAGCTGGAGGATGTAATTAATTTCAGCACAAAATATTTGTCTCAACTGAAATACCATTTTCTTTCACAGAATGAACTGATGAATTCTTTGGAATTACTAAAACAACAAAAAAAATCTTTAATCGGAGAAACATCTAAATAACTTCATACTTATATTGAAGAAGATAGTTTTACGTAATTTAGGGTTCGTAGTTAAAGAAAATACAAGTTATAACTCGTTTATTCACAGCTTCAAAAACAACAACGAATTTCAATAAACCATTTACACAACTCAAATATGCCGATAAAATTATCTGCCTACTTCACTAGATACTAATGATACTTCATAAACTTCTACTCTTACTTCAACTTTTCTTATTTGACCTCTGTGACTCAACTTCGGTCCACTCTAATCGCCTTGCTTACATAATCCAATTGAAACATCGAGAACATCTGCCTCGAAGAAAACGCCTAGAATCGTCCATATCGGAATGAATCTTCAGCCGTAGTCGTCTTAGGTGGGACGACGATGGTCTCCTTGGTCCATAATGGTATTTTTATGACATATCCAGAAAAAAATGGAAAAATTTCATAATGAAACAAATAAACTTCAGAAACTCTCTTTTAAATTAACTAAGCAAAAAAAAATACCAGACAGTAGAAGAAACCAATGAAATGATACAAATTAAATTCAATCCAAGAACAGTAAAAGCCCCAATAGAAAAATACTTAACGACCAAAAAGATTTTATAATCATTGATATATAGTGAATCAAAAAAATTCAACATCTTTACGAATTGACAAAAAAGAAACTGGGAAGTGAATACGATATGCAGATAACTAAACAAAGAAAACCAAGAGTGAGAACCTAAACCCAAATTATATAATATCAACGAATATTAAATTCATCAGACAACGTTCAAAAAGTGCCCAGTTTGCTTACAATTGTAACACCGTTGTTCTTCCGTTGCGTTACTTTTGAACTTCTCAAACGGGCTTCTAAATTTTCGTCGGTTATCTGAGTGGAATCGCTTCCTAGACGGTATGGGTTAACTTCGAAGGCCAGTAAAAATCTACATTGGAATGTACTTATTGTGGCCATTGTTCAGTCATTCCCAATACCTCGAAGAAATTTTAGTAATCCATTTAAAACGGGTTTCTTCGAAAGAAAGATTCCAAAGAAAATTGAATGTTGTCGTCGATTTTTCTTTAGATGGATTGGACATGAGTGATTATGCAGCAGACAATGTAGCCCCTTGTCGCTATAGTCTGTATGCATTGTCTAACCATAGTGGAACTACCTACAACGGACACTACACATCGTACTATAGACATCCTCATGCGAGCACGTGGCATGAATATACGGTTTCACGTGTAAGCCCAGTTTCATCTAAAACCCTCAAGAGCAGAGATGCCTCTTCTCTTCTATGGGCAGGAAGGCACTACATCACATATTTTGGATTATTCTTAGTCGGCTACAAAACAAAAGACTGCAGCAATTCAAAACTAGTGTTTGCTTACTGCGTTGGTGATCATGTTAAATATACATGAAACAAACAACAAAGAAGAACTATCATTCGTTTTCATTCCAAAGGAAAAGACGAAACAATACTATAAACCATTGAACTGAACTGAACTGAACTGCCCAATTTATGTGAAAAAAATTGAAATTTCGAGGAGGAGAACAAACTATGAAGACATTCATTAAAGTAGGTTTCTCATTTCAACAGGCAATAGTTTTGTTTCTTCAAGATGAGAAAATCGGTTATGTTTCATTAGAATATTGTTGTAGTCAATACAACAAACATGTCGGTTTTATCCTCTTTATTACGAAATAATATATTCGTTTGTCATTAAACGAAGGAAAAAATCCCAAAGCACTTTGCCGCCTCTCAACTAGGTATTAAAAGCACTTCAAGGATCAATTTTTACAGCATACAATTTAAAGGGCAAATCTCTCTTAAAAAGTTTCAGTTTGCGCCAGTTCAGAGAAAGTTGGGCCTTATTAATCTTCAACGGGATTCCTAAAAACGAACCTCAAGATGAAGCTTCTTTATTGAAACTTCAGATTCCTAAAGTTGTTCAAAGCCAACATTTGTGGTTTGAAATTAATGAGATGAATAGGATGTTTCAATAGGATTGCTACATAATCTAAGTCGGCAGATCGATCCCAAATGACATCCCCTGTTAAAACTGGTTAAAACAACTACGAAAAATAACTCCATTCGGGCATATGACTAATGTTGAATTTTACGCGCAATTGATTTTTATGAGGGTTGCCAAGTTTCAGCGATCCCTTTTCATACGAAAAGTTATGATAATATGCATTCGTTGGGACTAGACAAGGAATAATCACAATTTTTGAATTAACCTGTTCCTGGTGTTGAAATGTTTGTCAGCCAAGTTTTTGGAGGAGGAAAATATTAGTTTCACAGCTCGTGAGAAATGTAGTGGAAAAGACATATGACATTCAGTTTTCTGGATCCGCGGTGTTTGAGAATGGACATGAAATGATGGTGATGAACTCCTTGAATTAGTTGATGTATTCTGAGGTATATGATGAAGTTGAAAAAATTATTGTAATGTCTTAAAATCGGGCGTCTCTTGTTTATGCTTTGAATGAGAGAATAAAAATTGAATATGTGAGTTTATATCGAAACTAGTGAATATGAAAATAATTAGGAAGTCGATTCACAAATAGGTTCAGTTTTCTTTGATGATGAATCAACAATTACCTTCTCTGCGGTGGCTTCAACATAATAAGGATTATTTTCTGTTTCAGCAGATTTTGAAGAAAAAACGAAAACTGACGAATACTTATCTGAAAAACAGTCCGATAGATAATTTGTGTATTTGTCATTCGAGACTCAGCATAAATATTGTTCAATATCCGTATTATATATTCATGAAGATATCTATTCGAGATATGACTTTGTATGTGTAAATTATGCGTTTTGGTAACCAGAGAGAAACATAATTAATATTTTGTAGACTTGGAATAAAATAAAAAGTCAAAGAATTTCGAATATAAATTGAGTTTTTCTCATACAAAAAAATGGAAATAGAACAAATATTAAACAATATCTCCAGGCTCTTTCTACAGTCAGCCAAATTGGTGGTATCAATGTTGTTCGGAATCTGAATGTCTTTCTCAGGGATCTGCATCGTCTGGATTTCCTCAGTATGTTTGTTCAGGAAGATTTCTTCATTGCCGATCTACAACATTTTATATCCAATATTCAGGACAAATTCGTTATATCCAAATCCAAAATTCATTCGTCTTTAATTATTTATAATGTTCTTTCGAAATGCACATAAAAAGTATGCTTTATTCGGTTTCATTATCTGTTTCCCTCGAGTTTCTATTTACATTTTTTTCGATCGATTGCAGTACAAGACGATAAGTTTCTAGGTCAAATTCATAATTGTCGCTTAATTTGAGTTCCTACTAGGGCGATAAGAGTAGCCATTGAAATTGCGTGCAAGGGAGTTTACGACTAATTTGCGACTTTCGTTTTTGAATGTAAACGAAGTGGTATAATTTTATGGTTTCAAAAAAAGGACATTCTCCATGAAAATTGAAAAATAAAAAATGTGTTTTTTTATAATATCTAACAGAAACAACTGCTTCCCCGGCTAAAGCCACGTTGGACATTCGAAAACTTCAACAAGGTAAATGAATTGTATGATTATAATTTTTCCTACAAGCGTGCTTGATTCACCCTCTACCCGCACGCAATTCAGTTTGGAAAGTGTCATTTTCCCACAGTTGTGCGGGAAAAACATTTATATGATATCCTCGTAAAATATAAGTGGTGGGTGACAAAATATGAAAGTTCAAGCTTTTTTGTTGCAATACTAAGTGAGTTTGTTCAAAATCATCCATCATTTTGCACTATTTATTGAAAAAATGAACAAATATTGATAAATAAAAATGTATTGTTATGAAAATCACCCTATATATAGGCTTTGATTGATCTGAGTAGGTAACAATTGATGTTGTCATGCCGATCAATACACAAATTTGTTTGTAATTGTCAGAGTGACAGACAAAGCGTTACTTATATAAAATTTTCGATTCAGTGAAATTGCCACAATGGATTATTCATCTGATGAAGAACTTCCACAAGAAATTGTGCAAGCAGCTACAGATGCGAACTTAGAGTTACTGCCAACGAAATCTAAACAAAGGTATGAGAAGCAATACACGAGTTTTATTGAATGGTGCAACAATAAAAAAGTGAAAACACCAAATAAAGAAGAAGTATTCTTGGCTTATTTTCTAGAAATGTCTAAAACATGGAAGCCGAACACTTTATGGGCAAGATATTCAATGTTGAAGAGTGTATTCAAAGTAAAGCAAAATTTGGATATTAGCAAATTTTACAAAATAATTGCATTCATTAAAAGACAGAATGTCGGTTTTCGACCGAAAAAGGCCAAAATCTTCACTCAAGAAGACGTTTCAAAATTTATGACTGAAGCACCCGATGACATATACCTCATGATTAAGTTAGTAGCAATTTTTGGATTAGCTGGTGCTTGCAGACAAGAAGAGCTGACAAAACTCACCATTGACGACATAGACGACAAAGAAAACCTGATAATTGTTAATATCAAGGATTCCAAAAATCATTCCTCTAGATCCTTCGTGATATCTGAAGAAGCAAATGATGGTTATTTTTTGAACGTATACAGAAACTATGTACATTTACGTCCAAAAGAGACTCCTCACCGTCGTTTATTCTTGTATTACAAAAGTGGAAAATGTACTGTGCAATGTGTAGGAATCAATACCATAGGAAAGATGCCCTCCGAAATAGCAGTACATCTGCGCCTTCAAAATCCAGAGCTTTACACTGGTCACAGCTTCAGGCGTTCCTCAGCCACTTTACTTGCTGACTGTGGTGTGGGTATAACTAATATCAAACGCCTAGGAGGATGGAAATCGACTTCAGTTGCAGAGGGGTATTTAGAAGACTTCACCAATCGAAAAAAAGAAATGTCCAACAAAATTCTCAATTTGAACACTACATCGTCTTCCGGGTGCATGTGCCTGCACATTCAATTTCTTTCGATAATGTATTGCCCGAGTTACCTTCTTCTTCAGGAAATCAGCCATCTTCAAAAAATATGCTGGCTTCCGCTATAAATATACATAATGCATCAAATTGTACATTTATAATAAATATTACGAATAATTAGTGGATAGAAAATGTTACTCTTGTTAGTTGTTTCCATTTGCATGAATAAATAATTGAAAAAATGAATTTGTTTCCTACGCTTGTAGAAAAAGTATTGTTCCTAACTCATGCGGAAAGTGTCTTTCCGCACTTGTTAGGAAAATTACTATTCAAACTGTGAGCAACTTCTCACATCACCGGCATGAAATTGTTCTGTCACTATGACGAAGGTGCTGGGTTGCCAATAATCGGAGAAAGTGAGAAAAAAAGTTATATAAAATGTCTGTCATCACTAGCTTGTGAAATGCCCAATCATTATGAATTCAATACCATCAGTGTTTGACTTATAAGAGCGTCGTTTTCTCTTTATCTCTGTCCCCAAGTATAAAGATATACATTTTCCAGTATTGACACTTTCTTTGCTGGAGCTTTGTTATTTCATGATAACAGTTTCACTCATAGAAAATGTCTGAGAAACAGACGATTAGATCGAGAAGTATCCTCCACGCGCTCTGCGAAAGTTATTATAGCCAGAGATGATTTATCACCTCAATAATTCAAGAATCATCTGGACAGAAATTTAAACTGTAATTTCAAGCTTCTCTCATGTATCCAGCAATGTAGAGTATTTTTTGTATATTTTTATATGAATTTGGTAATAGGTCTACTAACGGTACAGAGGGCACCAAATTAATCGCTTTCAAAGGGAAAGCTTCTATTTTTTTTAATGTCTGGTTCCCACAAAAAATCCTGTAATGTTCAGGGAACATCGTGAGAGTCGAGGGAAAATAGGTGGCTGTTTCGCTTGAATTTCTGCAGGCTGTATGCCTTCCGAGGGAGTTTCAACGTGTTGCCGTTAGTTGGAAGCCCTGGGAAAGAGATGTTTGGCATGTCTCCAGCATGGTGGTATATGGATATGAGGACTCAGGTCGACGGGTCCGTCTCGATGGGACCGCCAAATCGTCCATATCTATAAAACGAAGGTAGATCGCCAACCTCTCTGACGTCTTTTTATCGGCGAGAATCTGAAAGTTTCAATGTGTCTTTGGGTACTGCACTTGATAGAATAGAATAGAATAGAAATTTATTCACCTTAATCAACCTACAAAAGTACAAAGTACTATGTATCTTCACAGTATACGTAAAAAATTACCGAGGCGTTTTCATGATATTTGATACAAATTTGAAATATCTGAAACTGAATTTTTTTCAATAACAAAAATAAATAGTAGTAAAATAGTTGCTTTTATTAAATCCGATGATATTTTAGACCTATTTTGTGTCCGACCTGCAGTGTCTATCACTTGAAATGATACCTCCAGATTCATTTGGTACATTTTTGGTGTATCTATAGATTTTACAACATTCAGAATTCTACAGCAAAAATTGTGCAAGTTACGGGGGTGTTTCCATGAGACACATGTATATGAAGAGCGATACTATTCCACAACTTCAGAAAATCTCTATTTCGATATAGGTTTACATTATTTATTAACACGCTCGATGGATTACTGCCAGGAAATCTTGTTAATCCTGTTCTATCTGAACAATATCCTATCTCAACATAAAGGACATCTCTGGAGTACTCAGAGCCATATATAATGTTACAGACCTGAAATTTGATAAAGACTTCTCGAATTGTTCGATGAATTAGATGGAAAAATCTAGAAGCACTAACTTTTGTTCTGGATCAATCGTCGAACATTCTATTTGTGTTCTATTGATTTCTTAAGTTTTCTAGAACTTTATTTGTATATAAAAGCGATGCATTTGTTAGATAAGGGAAGTTAGTTAGGAAGTTACTCTGAGTTACCTTGGATACAAGTATTTTGACAGTGACTTGTATCACAGTGTTGTCAAGTAAAGTTTGAATAATAAAGGCGAGTTCATACCAGTGTTCACTTATTTTCGAACCCGAAGACGCAACAATTGGTGACAGCGGCGGAATAAGTGTTACTGAAGAAAGAAAAGTAAGGCAGTTTTCCAGTATTTGATGGTGAATACTCGTGCAAATAATTACGACGAGATGGCGACATCAGCAGATATCCTTGAGTTTTTAAAGGAACAAGAAGCCAAACGAAAACACGAACAAGAGGAACAAGAAGCCAAACGAAAACAAGAACAAGAGGAACAAGAAGCCAAACGAAAACAAGAACAAGAAGAGCTTCTACAACAATTCGAACTGAAAAGGAAACAAGAACAAGAGGAACAAGAAGCCAAACGAAAACAAGAACAAGAAGAGCTTCTACAACAATTCGAACTGAAAAGGAAACAAGAACAAGAGGAACAAGAAGTCAAACGAAAACAAGAACGAGAGGAACAGGAGGCACGGTTAGTCCAGCAGTTACAACAACATGTTGATCTTCTGCAACGTATTAGTCACAGTCAACAGTGCTTCCAGAATGAAATCACTGAAGAAGTACAAGAGGTCAGAGGAAAAGTCCAGGAGGTCAAAGGTGAAGTTCAAGAGGTCAAAGGTGAAGTTCAAGAAGTCAGAGGCGGAGTCCAGGGAGTCAACAGAAGGGTCCAAGACGTCGAAAATGAACTGTCCAAAATAGATGAACGGGTGGCACGAGAGGTGGACAAGAAATTCAACGAAGAAGTGGATAAGATCAAGGTGAGGCTGGAAACGTTACAACTTCCACACAAGCGTGCACCATCTGAGGAAATCTCCCCCACCAGCGAAAGGCCATCCTCACTGACAACTCCGATAAGGCCTACACAAGTGAAAATTTTGAAACCTCCAACATTTGATGGACAATCCTCGTGGTCCATGTATAGACGTCAGTTTGAAGCGGCAGCAAACGCAAATGGCTGGTCCGAGGAAGAAATGGCCACCTCTCTAGTTCTGTGTCTACGAGGACAAGCATTGGACATCCTTCAGAACATCCCCGAGAGTAATCAGAAGGAATATTCTAGAATCGTTGAAGCTTTGGAAATCAGATATGGACAGAAATATCTCAAACAAGTATTTCAGAGCCAAATAAAGAGTCGATACCAAAAATCCAACGAAACCCTACAGGAGTATGGAGCCGACGTAGAGCGACTCATTAATTTGGCATACCCACAAGCACCGAAGGAGTTCGTAGAACAAATTGGGGTGCAGACTTTCATCGATGGTTTGAGAGATACTGACATGCAGCAAACCCTTCGACTAGGACGACTTCAAACCATAAGCGCAGCACTGATAGCATCTTTGGAGTTCGAGGCCGCGAAAAACGCATCAAGAAATACGAGGCCCAAGTTACGTGAAGTTAAATTCAACGAGGATTCTCCTACAAGCGAGGCGCTATTGAAGAAAATATTGGACTCCATAACAGCATTAAGCAACCAAGTGCCTTCCCCACAAGACAGGAAGAGGCGCTGTTATAACTGTGGGAAAAGCGGCCATCTACAGTGGAGTTGCTGGGAGAGATCGAGATCCAAAAGTCCAAGAAGAAAGAGGTCGTCATCAGCGAGCAACGAAGATAGATCGAGATCTCCGGGCCCAGGAACAGAGCAACGTGGGCGATATACCAGAGGAGCCTTCAGGAGATCGACCACGCCAGAAAGGAGACCTCAAACATCTGAAAGAGGACTTGCTCCCATCCAGGAAAAACGAGAATTAGTCGGCACTAGGGGGCGCGTGGCGACTTTCAGTGTTCAAAGCCCCAAGATCCATATATCGACATTGAAGAAAAATGATCAAAGTCTACTAATACAAGGCTATTTAGAAGATCAGAAATGCACCTTCACTATTGATACAGGAGCTTCGAGATCAGTCGTTCGCCCAGACCTCATACAAGAATCTGTGAAGCCGATGAAAAGGAATATGGTTTTGGAAACGGCAACGGGACAAACCGCACCAGTCATTGGGGAAACACTTGTACACATCCAGATAGGACCTATTACCATGGAACATTCTATGTTGGTTGCGGAAATAAGGGATGAATGTGTTTTGGGTCTGGACATCATGGAGAAAAACGACTTCATCCTTAACATCAGACAGAAAATTTTGCGGATTGGCAATGAAGAAATCTTCTTGAGCAGATACAATGAGAAAATCCAACCAATTAAGATTTATGTTGACGAAGACATACACATTCCGAAAAACTCCGAAACCATCATCATGGCCAGAATGGATAAAGAACCTGGAGATTTGAGCACTGGAATAATTGAAAACGATGAATACCGCCAAGATGGAATTTTAATTGCCCGATGTCTTGTGAACACAGAACAACTAATTCCTGTCAGGGTTGCCAATACTTCGGAAAATAAAGTCCTTCTGAAGAAAAACGACCAATTGGGACTCTGCAAACCTGTCACTCGAGTTATCAATTGTGAAAACCACACTCAGGTACTGCGAAGAAATACCACTAACACCGATCAGAGAACAATAGACAAAATGATGGAATCCACGGAACATTTAACTATGGAGGAAAAGCGGAAGGCCAAAGAGTTTCTTCATAGCCATCGTAACATTTTCTCGACAGAGACTTCGACGGGACGTACCAGTCTAGTTCAACATCGCATCAACACCGGCGATGCCCGACCAATCCGACAGGCTCCGAGGAGATTACCGTTTGCCAAACAGAGAGAGGTAGCAGACATGATAAACAACATGATGGAGGATGACATAATTGAAGAAACCACAAGCCCATGGTCCTCACCGGTAGTATTGGTAACTAAAAAGGATGGATCAACCCGATTCTGCGTGGACTATCGTCGATTGAATGACGTAACGATGAAGGATAGCTACCCATTACCAAGAATCGATGATACACTAAACACATTATCCGGTTCCAAATGGTTTTCAACGTTGGATCTGAAAAGTGGGTATTGGCAAGTGGAAGTTCATCCTGATGATAGAGGAAAAACAGCGTTCTCTACCGGACAAGGGCTGTACCAATTCAAAGTGCTTCCGTTCGGATTATGCAATGCTCCCGCCACCTTTGAGAGACTTATGGAACTAGTATTGAGAAGTTTGACATGGAAAAGTTGTCTAGTCTACTTGGATGACGTCATAGTAATGGGAAGGACATTTGACGAACACCTGAATAATTTGGAAGAAGTATTTTTGAGGTTAGAAAATGCTAACCTGCAACTGAACCCAAAGAAGTGTTATTTATTTCAAAAAGAAGTTAATTTTTTAGGCCATGTCATCTCGGCCGAAGGAATTAAGACCGATCCTGCTAAAATCGAGGCTGTTAGGAGTTGGCCACGTCCTAGGGATAAACATGAAGTAAGAAGTTTTCTGGGGCTATGTACCTACTACAGGAAGTTTGTTCAAGACTTTGGTAAAATTGCCAAGCCACTCCACCGCTTAACTGAGAACAACGTTCAGTTTGATTGGAGCCCTGATTGCCAACAGTCGTTCACTGAACTGAAGAAGAAATTGACAACTGCGCCTATTTTGGCTTATCCACGAGAACAAGGCACTTTCATTTTGGACTGTGATGCGTCTCAGCAAGGCATTGGATCAGTTTTATCCCAAGAACAGGATGGCGAAGAGAAAGTAATAGCCTACTTTAGTAAAACTCTAGGCAAAGCCGAAAAGAATTACTGCGTTACAAGAAAGGAGCTTCTATCGATAATCAAAGCCATTGAACATTTCCATACCTTCCTCTATGGCAGACGTTTTCTCGTAAGAACTGATCACAGCGCTTTGCAGTGGATAATGAACTTCAAGAAACCTGAGGGTCAGATTGCGAGATGGCTAGAGAGACTCCAACAATACGACTTCAAAGTTATTCATCGCAGTGGCAGGAAACACAGAAATGCAGACACACTATCAAGACGTCCATGCTTGGAACAGCAATGCCGATATTGCCAGAAACTCGAAAACAAAGAAGTCAATTTTTACAATGATGAACATTGCAAGGAAATTCTGCAAGTTACCACCGTTAGAGTCGAGTCTGAAGAATCTGATTTATGGACCACAGAAGATATGAGGAAGAATCAGAAGAAAGACAACAATTTAAAGTTAGTTCTAAGCTGGCTAAAAAATGGAGTTAGACCTGAGTGGCAGGAAGTATCCAAGTTTGGTGCAGTTGCCAAGGGTTACTGGGCTCAATGGGATTCCCTATGTCTTCGTGATGGCCTATTGCATCGCAAATGGGAGAGCCCAGATGGAGCAACTGTGGTGTACCAACTGGTCCTGCCGAAAGCACTTACTAAAGATGTGCTCGAGCAACTTCATAGTAGTCGTGCAGGTGGACACTTCGGAATCAAGAGGACCCTTGCTAGAATTCGAGAACGATTCTATTGGGTGAATTGTCGTCATGATGTAGAAGAATGGTGCAGAAGATGTGACCTATGCTCTTCAAAGAAGGGACCCAAAACTAGAAGTCGAGGGAAAATGGCTCAGTATCTTTCTGGTGAACCATTCGAAAGAGTAGCAGTTGACATTCTTGGGCCGTTTCCTGTTACCGAGCAAGGAAATAAATACTTGATGGTAGCCATGGACTATTTCTCCAAGTGGCCTGAAGTTGTGCCCATTCCAAACCAGGAGGCAAAGACCGTTGCAAAGGCCTTCATAGAAAATGTAATAGCCAGACATGGAGTCCCACTAGAATTACATTCTGATCAAGGACGAAACTTCGAATCTGAATTATGGCAGGAAATGATGAACATTCTAGGTGTGAAGAAGACTCGTACCACAGCCCTACATCCACAATCAGATGGTATGGTTGAACGACATAATAAAACCATCAGTCAGTACCTGTCGATGTTCATCTCCAAAAATCAAAAGGATTGGGACGAGTTGGTACCACTATTTCTCCTATCCTATCGAAGTTCCCAGCATGAGTCCACCGGATATACTCCTTCAATGTTGATCACTGGGCGAGAAATGAAACTACCATGCGATCTGTTGTTTGGAATGCCACCCAGAAGTACAGAGGACAAAGTCCTACCAGAATATGTCCAAGAGTTGCGAGAAAGACTGGACCAAGTTCATGAATTCTGCAGACGTCGTCTTCAAATCTTCAGTGATAAAATGAAAAAGAGGTTCGACAGGAAGAGTCCAGGGACTATGTTCGAGCCGGGTGATGCCGTTTGGCTATACCAACCTCAGAGAAAGAAAGGAAAATGCCCCAAGCTACAGAGAAATTGGACAGGACCCTATGTCATCATAAAGAAGATCAACGACTTGGTATACCGCATCCAGCTCAACCCAAGGAGTAAACCCAAAGTTGTTCACATCGAGAGGTTAGCAGAATACCGAGGCCACGATCCCCCAAATTGGTTCCAGAGGGACAGCCAAAATGGTGATGGTGTTATCCGGGACGGAATAACCTAAAGGAGGAGGCAGTGTTACAGACCTGAAATTTGATAAAGACTTCTCGAATTGTTCGATGAATTAGATGGAAAAATCTAGAAGCACTAACTTTTGTTCTGGATCAATCGTCGAACATTCTATTTGTGTTCTATTGATTTCTTAAGTTTTCTAGAACTTTATTTGTATATAAAAGCGATGCATTTGTTAGATAAGGGAAGTTAGTTAGGAAGTTACTCTGAGTTACCTTGGATACAAGTATTTTGACAGTGACTTGTATCACAGTGTTGTCAAGTAAAGTTTGAATAATAAAGGCGAGTTCATACCAGTGTTCACTTATTTTCGAACCCGAAGACGCAACAATAAGAAAATACAAGAACAAGTAACAATTTCAAAATCAATTTTCTAGACCCAAGAAACCAATTACTTGGCGCAAGTATATAAAGGAAAAATTTCATATATGCTTTTAAGTTTTTATTACTCGCCTACTCTGATGTAATATTCATTAAGTTTATCCTGCGTCATATCTCTTCAAGGTCCCAGGTGCAATATTTTTTCTGTCGTTTAATTTATGTGGTTCAAGACAGAAATAATCGAGAAAATGGATATGAAATACGTGATATTCATGACGAAATGAATACCAGCTCGATTGTTGATATCATTTCAACGAGTATTCGGATGACGTCTCGGTGTCTGAGACGCTGATCGTTATTTTAGATAAAAAAGGTCACATTCCGAATAAAAAATACGAATTCACGAAAGAAATTCGAAAGAAAATTTCATGGACCAGGAAAAGAGGCAGAAATTACGGCTATTATATTGACAGGAGAAAGGGGTGAGAAAATTGATTTCAGTATCTTTATTCAAAAACTGGCGATTGTAATTCTTAGGCTCCGATATTCTATTTCTGCAGTGGCCTACGTATTATTCTTGAAAAATATAAGCATGTTCGAATTTTATGGAGAAAAATAAAAAACTACACTTTTTAAACCTTCATGGCATTCGAACATGTTTTCAATATTCGACTTTTTCAACAAAATATAATCGAATGATAAACTATTCATGCTTCGTTACCACCGCTGTTGAAATTCCAATGGCGTAGCATTCGACACTCACAGGCATTCAATATAAGCTACTAGTTCATATCCGAAATAAAATTGTGTAATATTCAGAACACACGATGAAAACTAGTGTTTGTGGTGTTTAAAAAAATTGCGAAGTGGTACGTGAATCGCAAATGAGATGAATTGTTGTTTTTATCCCTTTTTTTAAATCGAAGGGGGCTGTTCCAATCCATATTATTATTTCTTCAGAATGTATTCGGTGTGGAAAAAAATAGGAACCTTAAACAAAAAAAAACTGCCTTGAAAATCAGGGCAGTCAGAATGTTTGATAGGTCTGCAGGAGGTATGGTTACAATAGTCGGAATACAACGATATTGAAAACCGTTGTACTTATTTATTGTACTCGACTGTAATAGAGGAGCCAGATTGGCTTAATCTTTAGATTCATCTTTAAAGTGAAAATTTATATTTTTGGTTCGTTATAGGGTGTCACAAAAATGGTTGAACACTTTGTTGACGTTCACTACACTAAAATACATATGCAGGAGAATACTGACATTGGTTTGATGTTTTTTTTTGTTTCAAGTTCTGGTTCCCACGAAAAGGAAAATCCTGTATTGATCAAAGAACATCGTGAGAGCCGAGGAAAAGTAGGTGGAAATTGGTGGTCTTGAATTTCTGAAGGCTGTATGCCTCAGGGAACACTTCCCGAGGCAGCGAGTTCCAAAGCTTTGCCGTTCTGTGTAAGAACAAGCCCTGGGAAGCAGATGTGCGACATGTCTCCACGACATGTCGACGGGTCAATCTCGATGAAACCGCTAACGGTGGAACGATTGATGACATTTCGGAAGAGCATCGTCCATAAAAATATCTGTGAAACAGAGACAGATCGTCAACCTCTCTGCGATGTTCCAGAGAAGTAAGCGAGCTTGTGAGCGAAGTATCACCGACGAGACGAATGGCTCTCTTTTGGACCGAATCTAAAAGTATCTAAAAGTTTGTGTGTTTGGGTGCTGCACTCCATATATGGGAACATTATTCCAAAACAGCTCGAATCTGTGCCTTATAAATCATAATCAGTTGACGAGAAGTAAAATACTTCTTGGCGTGAAACAGAAAACCGAGTTTTTGAGAGGCACTCTTGGCACTGGACCTCACATGGTTCTCCCATGAGAGGGTACTGCTGATGGTAATACCGAGCACTGAAATGGAAGATTTCATTGGTATAGATACTACTGAGATAGTTACGCTGGCTACTGTGAGTTCGGCCTTTCCAGAGGAAAGACATGCTTGGGTTTTATTCGTTTTGAATTTCACCAAATTGTTGAATCCCCATTCTAGAACTTTGGCTGAGTCCGTATTTATTTTATTCACGATTCTTCCTCGTTCATTTGTGTATTAACTGGCTCTTATCGGAGCCTTGAAAGAGAAAGCGGTATGAAGGGTACTATCATTTGGAAAGCTGTTCATTGGACAAGTAGCTCCCAACAAATCATTGATGTGAAGAAGGAACAGTGTTGGTGCTAGAATGGATCCCTGTGGAATACCAGCATTTATTGGTAGAGTATCCGACGATACTCCATCGACCACCACGTGGAGAGATCGGTCTGAGAGGAAGCTAGATAGCAAGGACTACAACTGGATATATGGGTGAAAAACACAATGTCGAACCGCTTCATTTAGTATTGAGCAAATTAATGACGTTGCCAATCCATATCGATTCAGTTCGTGAAATATTTTTTCTCGGTTCGGAAACATTCCTAGTTAGAGCTACTTTCCGTTGGTTTCCTCAAAATTTCTGAAAGCGATTATTGCGCCAGTTGAAAGGAATTCGTTACGACTCGGCGAGCTTTTTTATCAACTAGATGAAATACTGGTTTATGCAAATGAACCATTCCGTATATTTTGTGTACAATGAAGTTCAACCCGGTTATCGCTATTTGGTTGAATTTTTATTCATTTCGCTGTTTAGGGCAGCTTTAATAATTGTTTTCTTGCGTGACGTTTCAAATACATTATTTCGATATGTTGCTGATAGAAAATGTCGGGTTGTGGAAAATATTGGGTTGCGCACCCAGGATATTACGACCAATTCAGTTGATAAGTAATGAGTGTAGTGTTTGTTGAATGCAGAAAAACAAACGAACTCACATTACTATAATTATAGACAGACAAAACCTAGCACGTGATATTATCCTGTTCAATATCATACATTTCCTACAAAAGAATCAGATCTTTTTTTTCAAGACTGAATAGTTAACCATTACTATTTTATGTCCCAGTGGCTAGCAAAATTATCATCCTTGTTCTCAGAAAATGGCAAAGAATATTTAACTTTCGAAAGATCTGCAGTTTTCTACAAAAATATCATGATCCTTTTCGAATGCACTGAAAGTGTGCGAAATCTTCAAGATCAAAATACGACCGTGAGAGTTTGTTGCTAGATGATAACGCCAAATTCTCCAGTTTTAACATATGAAATTTCAAATAATCTTTTTAACAATACGAGACGTCATATATCCATTGCATACTCAGATTAAATATAATGAAATATGTATAAGGAAAATGAATAAAATTTAATTAAATTTCAGCATTGTTTTTGAAGGTAGGTACGCTTCGGGAATATTAGAGAAGCGTGTGCTACATGTGAACAAGTACCTTCAGAAAGCGTCAAGGGCACTTCGCTTCGCTTCGCTTCCCTTTAAGAACTTGCAATTCTTAACATAACAGAAGAGTTGACTATCACCTGTTAGGTGTTCGGTTCTGCATGAACTGGATTTTTGAAAGATGGCCTATTTTTTCTGAAAAAAAATAATAATATAAAAAATAATAATAATGAATACTGAAATCTTCCTGATTTTCTTGAATTCTCAGTATTGCAATAGTATTTTCTCTATTGGATAGTGTATAATCCACGATGCTGGAAGTGTAAAGTGATTCGTCTCAAACCATCGAAAATCTAATTCTGGAGCAATATTGAACAAATGGTTCAAAAAACTAGATCGATGAACTTACAAGAGTTCCAATAGAAAATTATGACCCTTTGAAACCAGGATATCTACGAAAGGTTGGAAATAGATAGGACAAATATATACAGAGTAAAATGAGTTATATGAAACGAAAAGAGATTGAAATTGACCTTATTTTTCTCATATTCATTATTACCTATTTCTAAGATATCCTGTATCTTTTTTTTTTCACTTCCTGATAATCTAAATATCAAATCAGTTTGTCGGAGTCAGTTAAGTAATTAAAATATTCCAAAATACCTGCTTTGAAAAAAAAAACATGTATTCTATCGTCAAAAGATACTAATATGTTTGTTATTCTAGTTAATCGGTTTCACAAAGTCACGACATTTCGCCAAGACACTGGCTCTTAATTGGTTTTGAGGATAATGGGAATTTGATCCGGGACGGGAGAAAGCTCCAGTCATTATCCTAAATTACTCAACAGAACACGTATGAAGTTCTGAATTATTTAATTTGGATACATTGATTTTGTGAATTGTAGCAAACTTTATATTCATTGAATTCTAGATTTTCAAAGAGTGAACACACCAATAATATTTTAATGGTTGAACAATATATTCTAATTGCTTAAGCTGACATTACAGACGAAGAAATATCTGATAAAGAAATCTGCATCGTTCACAATAGGTTTGCCAAGAGAGAAACAAGATGTCCTGCCCTACCAGAACGACGCTTATTGCCACAATCCTATACAATAGGAATAATTGGGTCGAAAATCCATCAGAAAACAAGTACTTTCCTGACTAATACCACGACGAACGTTGACAATTGTTACTTTCAAATTAGGTGCCTCAATGTCAAACTGAAATCCCACAGAACTCATAATTATATATCTCACGACTAATTATGAGTGTAAAATACTTGAGCTGCACATGCGCTTAGTAGTACTGAGACGTGAATAGTCACTATAATGGCGAGGCGTTTAAATGAAAGACAAGAAAAAGGCAAAGTGAGTTGAAAATGCGTGAATTTGTTTTTCGCTCGCGATTAATACACAACCCTGTGGTGAACAGGACATTAGGTTAGCTTGCTCAGGTTAGGTTTGTGTGTTAATCGCGAACAAAAAAACGAATTCACGCATTTTCAACTCTTTTTCTCTTTCATGTAAACGTTCCGCCATCACAGTGACCAATCATGTCTCAATACAACTAAGCGCATGCACAGTTTAAGGATTTTAATGTGGCATGTAGGTGCTCGTATTTTTACAAAGAAATTGACAGGTCAACTGACAATTGTCAGTTGTCAGTTGTAAAGTGAAAATTGTCAGTTTGAAAGTGACAATTGTCGAAAAATAAACTGAAACATTGGCCCTAGCACGCCGTCGTGGTTAAATATCAAGAACTGTTTCCAAACACGCAGTTTCTTCTCAATTCAACTAAATTTCTATGATTTGAAGGTTAACAAGAACTCCAACAAAAGTGACCACACTACATAACTCTCTCTCTCAATGAATTGGTCTTGAATTCGATATTCTGTTGAAACAAAAAGGCTTCTCGACTTATTTTCCGGTGTTGACCAACTCGACGAGTTATTGCAATCAATTAGTTTTCTACCGCCTTTCACACAACTCTGTTTCTTTCGCTACTTGGCAGGGCGCGTTCCGATCGGTCAGAATCAATGAACTGGAAATTCGGAACAATAACGGACAAATTAAGACGCCAAGCTAGTCGCGTGTGTAGCAACTTTGCCAAAACATAAACATGAAACTGTTTATCTTCGTAGGTGATGCTTTCATGGGGTTCGATTTTAGCGGATGTACTCTGGAAACGTGCGGGTCCTAGTGGCTTTATCCAATAACTTTCAACAAAGTTTGGAGGGTGGAAACGAACATGAATACAGATTTGTGAAGTAGTCAGATTAGCAAGGAGTTCCTCAATACTTCGTCTCGAAGGTTATCTGAAGTTGAAAAGCGATTTGATGTTCCTTTACGAAATATTTGAAGCATTCTGTTTTGCAGTCCTGATGACTGGAAAACAAAAATGATTTCGGAAGAATATAATATTTCAACAAATTGTTAGATGGAGGCGTAACTATATGGAAGAATGTATACCATTCATATTTATTTTGTACAGAAAATAGTACTGGAGTGTAATACTATATTCAACGAGCGTATAATGATAGCTATTATTCACGAAGACGAAGATTCCGAAACGCCTACGGCTCGTTTCGGTATTATCCGGGAGAATAATGCTCAATATACGCGACTATACTTTTTCTATGACCACACGAAAATTTATAAATTTATGACGAAAGCTCAGTTTGTGGTACTTATAGGTATCTATCGAAATTATTGCCTTCATTACCAAAAAGCAGTATAAGTTAGAAAGCAATATAAGGAAGAATAACCATTGTACATGAATAACTGAATTGATAAAAAAAAACTCCACTAGTAGGATTCGAACTCACGCTCCATGCCTTTTAAAAATTTTGAGTCGATGGGCCCCCGCGCCTCCTATTGAGCAATCACCATATTTTTCATTTCAAAAAGTAGTATTAGTGAAACCCTCGAAACGGTTTTCTATTCATGTTTCTACGTCGAACCGTTCAGAAGTTAACAGGGGGGGACTATTAAAAGCCGCACTGTATATAAAATTATCAAGACTAGTTTTTCCTACTCGTAAAAAAATAACACTTTACCCACCTGATACTTAATTATCGATGAGGTGTTACATATAAAATGTTTATATTAATTTCAATGCGAATAAACGACCTCTCTATAGCTGAAATAAATAAATACCTCCGCCAATAAATGAGATTTGAATCATCAAAGCTTTCGCCAATATTTTAACATAATTGTTCTGTCAGCAACACCTATTAAGGGCTGGTTGTGATTCCTCTGGTTAATCACAAGGTTCGTTTTTCATTTTATGACATGGTGATTATGCAACCACGAAAACGATATGGCAACACTGACTAATAGTATGTAGATTACCAATTATTGTATAGTGTATAACGAGCATAACAAGCAGAATTACTATGAAAATGCAAAAGGTGGGGTAAAAGTTGCTTGGAATTCAATTTTATAAAAAAAAACAAAGTTTGAAGTGATAATGCAAGTAAATTGAAAGAAGCTATTTTCGTCTAAGATTTAATATCCCAGAAACCCGTACTCTTGTTTTTTATTCAACTGAAAATTGAGAATATTGGTACAATATTGTGGAAATATTGGCAAAACATTCAAATAATATTATTGGCGAGAAAAAAAATGTGAACATTCGGCGATATTAGTCCAATATTTAAAAAATTATATTGGTCTATTATTCTCGAAGCAATATTGGCCTCAAAATGTTAGGCGATATTGGTACAATATCGCTGTAGCACACTCACATTGGAATAATATTGGTAAAATATTGGCAAAATATCAAAACGTAATATTGGCGAGATAAAATTATAATTATTCCTGGATATAGGCACAATATTACTTGGACATTATACAAATAATATTAGTGAAATATCGAGGAAACGATTTTGGCCCCAAAATATTTAGGGATATTGGTACAATATATCATTTGCATATATTGGTAAAATATTCAAAGTGAATATGCTGCCTTGGAAACATGGATGAAATATTTCCAAAAAATGTCGATTAATTTAAAAATTCTACAATTTCGTTTCTACTTCAATTCACCACTGAGTAGATTGACTTGTGAACACATTGTGAGAAGCCTTATTTAATATATGTTACTATGATTCAGCTGTTGTTCCATATGTTGGGCCACCTAGCGGTTTCTTATCCACGTTTAATTATGATTCATTTCAATATTGTTTATTGAATATTCGGCCAATATTCAAATTTCAATCCTAGTGATAATGTATTTTGTAATATTGTATCAATATTGTCTTTCAAATATTGGCGTAAGGTTTTCGTAACAATTTCTATCAATATAGAGTCAATATAATTTTTAGAATATGGATTAAATAATATTCCACCAATGTGCTATCAAACTTGGATATACAATATTGTTTTTTATCTCTAAAATCGATATGAGAGTGATATCGAAATCGCAATATTGGAGCTAGATTCTGGAAACAATATGTAGACAATATCGCTCTATCGATATTGGTGAAAATTATTGAACCAATATTGACCCAATATTTCATGAAACAATATACATTCAGAACTGGTTGAGCCAATATTCCACCAAAATTATTAATGAACTATTGTTTTTTCACCCATATTGGTTCAATATTATTTTTACAGTTACAATATCGGCCCAATATGAAAACAAGATTCAGCCAACATGAGGTGCTACCTGGATCAAAATTTTTCGCAAAATTTCAATTTCAAATATATTCAAACTTGAACACAATCCGCAACAGCGTTACAGTTAACTGCTGCATTATCGTCCATGTATAACCCCAATTAATAGATGGTAAATTATTTCTGTATGTAGATTGCGTGCAGACTCCCAGATGCTCATAAAGATAGCCAGCTTGGCAAACTATGTCATTCCGCTGAAATGAGGGGGAAGTCGAGTTGACTTTTCGCAGTTATACAAAACGGTTTTGGACGGCATAGTAGCGATTTGATCAGGCTGATGATGTGTTGCTAAAAACTGAATAGAAGAACTGCAAAAACACACTAGAAACCACTCTTTCCTTAAGGTAGCTGTCAATCCTTTCATGATTTTCCTTCCACTCTCCCTTTCAGACTCTCAGTTCTTTGATATACAGATGAAATTTCTAAATTGTATTACACTAGACAGGTAGGTCTTCTAGTATGATTTGCAATCCACAATTATCTTCACAAATTGAAATTAAAGAACTTCATGTTCACGATGGAGATAAATGGATTATTTATTCCATTCTTCCGCAAAAAACTCTATACAATAGTTAATTTGTCGGCAAGTATCCAACAGAGAACAATTGCTGCTCCTAATGACTGCGACTGTGGACTTACAACTGTTCGATACTATTTTTCTACAAGAAATACTTTTCAATGCACTTTAAATATCATTGCTGGAATAGTTCGTCGATTTTGATGTGGGAACATCTACGTTCCGGTTTAATTAATTTTGCCAAGCATCATCGAAGTTCTATCCAATCAATACAAAAAACTCTTTCCAATCTAATTCTGCAGAATGGACGATATAACTTGATGGAGGACTATCAACTAATAATGAAGAATGAATCATATAATCCATCCTTCATACTGAAATCAGAGTGCTTTTCTTGGAACCTGAAGATGAGATTGGATATATACTTCAGTATTCATCTTAGAGTTTTCCAAAAAAAGAGTTTTTCGGTTTAATTGGGTTAAGCATTGCAGCGTATTTCTTGTAGAAAACTCTGTAAAGATTCAAATCGATCAAATAAACGATTGTAAGGGCGCAGTTGATGTTTTCTGTTGTATATTTGCCAACAAACTACCTATTGTATAGGGTTTTTTGCGTAAGGTTGGACCATATAATTCATTTTTCATCACTAGTTGTCGTTCATTCTTTATTAACCTAAATTTTATTTTGAAATTTCTCAATATCTTAAGAAATATTAACTCGGGTCAAAACAGCAAAAGCTTGCTTGAACGATTTTTTTAAACCCCTTACTTTAACATCTTATTGCAATTTGAAATGTATTTATTTTTCTATAAAAATACGATATCTAATATATTTTATAGGGTCAGTAATATAATTTTATAAAAAGGATATGATTTTTGCGTGGAAAGATGTTATCCAATGAAAATATCTCGATTCAGATGTATAAATAGGCAAGAATAAATTATTCTAAAAGCAGTAATTCATAGTGACAATTTAATTCATGCACAAAAAATGCCATATGTCGCGGTGTTTTGTCATTATTACAGCGAAAAACAACTTAACAGGGTGAAAAGCAATTCAATTTTCCACAAAAATTATCCTAGTATTTCTCAGAAAACGTGATTGAACGCCGACATCAAATTTCAGGTTCACCCTTACCTACCGCAGAAAGTTCTACTCGTCCTGCGGACCCGTAAATTTTTCAAGGGCAGTTTTTTTCGTTGAATTGTCAAGCAACAAAATTCTCATAACTACATGCCAAGTTTATTTCGACCAAAAAAAAGCTTTCGTGTAATTATAAGTGACAAAAATTAACATGGCTACGAAATAACAAACATCTGTCAGTTTCACTCCCCATTTTAAAATTATAAGGACATGAACGAGCACGACGTATAGTCTTTGATTCATTCAGTGGCTCTTGAGAGTTACTTCAACTTACTCCATAATGTTTTCAAAAATATTTTCCAACCTCTCAACTAGAACTAATAAGCGTTCAGTAAAAGCTAAGAATTTTTCCGTTAAATGTTCGAGAAGCCCTTAACCTTCAACCTTTTACGGGATGTCACCGACAAAGCTGCTGAGTTTCAGAAAGCTTTTTTTATAAAGTCGAGAGGGAAACACAGGCCGGAGCTTACAGTTCAGTATGTACTGCTTTCATTGTTAACAAACGTTGAGTGACTTTTCACCGCAGTTGTGTGGATTAGTTACATACGAAAGAAGAAAAAAAAAAAAGAATTGAGTATCTACCTATTTCGAAATATCAGTAATGATTATTAATCCAGTAACGACAGACAAACTCGAGCAAAAAGTGAAGAATGAATTGTAGCGCTCTGAAACTCGGCACATGACATCTCGACATCATGTATTATTCGAAAAGAAATGTTTACCAAAAAATTAGGGGTGGAACCTAAAAAAATTTTCATTTAAAAAAAATATAATTTTTTTTGTTATTTCAGAAAATATAAGATTTATCAAAAAACGATTTCGATAGGTTGAGAGATAATTCAATTTGTCGCGTCCACACGTTCATGTGTTCGTTTTTTATATGTTCAATAAACCAGTTTAATTTTTAGTTATTCATATTTCATTTATTTTTTGTACTCTTACACAATATCATAGTGAGTGTTCACCGGTGACCAGCACATTTTATTTGCTCTCCGTGTACATTTTTATTTTATTCAAAAAAAACCCACAAGATCGTAGCCTTGCTGCCCGAACGAGAGAGAGACGACATCGAGAGTTGTATACGTTCGCATCTCCCGCATATCCCACAACTTTGAATAAAAACCACATTTTCCTTAACATTCTTATCCAATATCCATACCCTTAATCTCAACCAAGTGAAGTGCTCGCATACATTTACGTCACTATAGTTCTATCGCTAGCTGAAGAAAGAAGACAGAGCGTTAATCAACAATATTCCTCACGCTCCAAATAATTTCCAAGAAGCACGAAGTGGAAGGAACTAAAGGTAGGATCTTGGGGTTTCGTGGTTAGTTCACAATTGGTTTCTCCTCATCATATCTCTCCAACACCCGCGAAATACGGTCCACTAGAGTCAAGAGCTTTTAGTGCAGCTTCCAGATAAAATTGTTGATTTTTATTGGAAGTCGCCATCACAGTCAAAACACAATTCTCAACAAGAATGATTTTCAGTAATACCTTTCTCGCGCTAACCAGCCACTGTAAGTTCAGGCAGGGCTGAAAATTTGATCTGTCATAACTTTGCTAAAAATAATAGTAGAAGGACAAGAAAAAGTGCACATCGTTCCTGAAGACTTCTACTTCCTCATGGAAATATAACTTGTGAGTATCTGAGTACCTAAAATGTGTTTTGTCCCACTTCACATAACCCTTCTACGATATTTACGGAGGATCCGAAAGGATATTGAAATGAAATAATAATACTGGAGCAGGAATCAGTACCCTCTTTGGACCATATGCAAAGATTTAAGACTAGTGAGACAAGTCTTACTTATACATGCCAAAGAAAAAACTCGGTTTTACTCCTGCCTCAGTTTTCAACCCACCCATAGTCCAGGCAATTTCTTCAGTAAATGTTGAAAATAATCGCTCATACACATACTACATAAAAAATGAAGTATGTGATTTCGAACTTGAGGTTTGCACTTCACAATAGTTTTATTAAATATATATATGCAGGATATTATTAAGCGATCATTTTCAACATTCAGTGAAGAGAATGCCGATTTTATGGGTAAGTTGAAAATGAGGCAGGATTAACAGGTTTTTTTTCTTGACATGTATAAGTGGGACCTGTCACACTACTTAAAAATTGTTGCATATAGTCCCAAGAGGGTATGGGTGGCTGCTTCAGTATAATAATTCCATATTTAATAAATTACTAAGGATAATTTTTTTGGAAAATTGAATTGCTTTTCACCTTGTTGAGTTGTTTTTCTGATAAATCATATACTTTCCAAGATTACAGCAAAAATCTATTTATATATTTTTAAACGAAAATATATATATATATATATATGTTCCACCCCTGGAATTTTGGTAAACTATTTTTTTTGTGTTTATCATGGTTCCAACTACTAGCACACCAAGTTTGGTGGTGCTACAATCGATTCTTGTCTCAAAACCCAATCGTACTGGTGACATTTTGTAAAAGTGTTTTCATTTTTATACCATAACTCTTTAGTGTTTTATTCCTAGCATCTTAAAAAGCCATAACGCTTCTGTTGACAAACGTCTTACGAAGTTATAGCTATTAATGTAACGAGATTATTATGGGATTCGCCTGTCCAACCTCCGAGATTTATTTAAATTGCATAATAATCTAGTTACATTCAAAGCTTTATCGTATAATTAACATTGACAACGATGATGTGAAAATTAAATCAACGACTTTGGTTATGTCACTGTATTGTCATGAGCGTGCCTTTTGGTATCTATTACAAAGTAACTAAAGTATTATATTGTAACTAATGTATTATGTGTTGGTATGATATTATAATGTTAATAATTTGTAATAATGATTCAACTTAAAGGAAGCTTAATATCCAATGATACGATAAAGAAAAGTATTCGTGTTTATAACATGCATTTAATTCCTTCCACTCAACCTTACAAGATCGCTTTTTTTATTGTTCTGGTTCTCACAAATAGGAAAATCCTGTAATGTTCAGTGTGAGAACTGTGGGGATTGGTGTTTCTCTTGAATTTCTGCAGGCTATAAATGTCTCGGGGAATACCTCCCGAAGCAGTGAGCTTTGTTGTTCTTGGAAGAACGAGCCATGGAAAACAGAGAATTGGTGTTCTTAAATTGTATGCCATTCGTTGAAAGAAAGAGCCCTGCGAAAGAGGTGTTTGGTATGTCTACAAAGCTACGAGAAACAGATGTGAGGACTAAGCTCTAGGTGACAGTCTCGATGAGACCGCTATCGGTTGAGTGATTGATAATATATGAAGTAACTTTTCCAAAATTTGAGATTTAACTTTTTGAGCAATACTTTCACCAGAATACTAGTACGTCACAGAGCGGCGGGAAAATATTCACGGATTTCTCGGTGACACAATGGTTCACTATATGTACTGAATGATTAAGGACAACAAAGTTTGATTAACCTCACGCTCAACCCATCCAAACCGCAAACGTTTGTTTCGATGCCACACAGGGTTTTGTGAACACTTCATTAATCCCTTCAATGCTGAATGATAAATCGATTTTGGAGTTAATTTTATAAAATTGCATGAGTTCAACCGACGGTTCAGTGATTTTCAGTGAGTCAATGAAAAACTTGTTGATGTTATCTGGATTATTCAGATGTTCCGGTTGTATGTTTGAATGTTTGTTTTATCAGAAATAAACACAAAATTCTCCAGAGTTTTCCACATTTTTTTTACTGCTGATATTGAACTGTTACTTGAAGTTGGTAGCTTTCTTTTTATTTCTCACGGGCATGTTGGCCTTATTAGGTATATCTTTGTAGAACTGGAAAAAAATAATTGGATGTCGTTTCTTATATGTATGGGTTAGCCCAGGGCCTCTCGATTTTGCAAAAAATGATAACCAGCCGATGAACTTGGTCTCGTATTTGAGACTGAACGCGCGAATCCAAACTCTATCACCGAGTTGGAACCCATACAGCAAAAAGCTCACATCAATGCTGCGGAGACTGAGGTCCTCCTGCAACTGCATAAGGATAAGCCAATGCATGGGGTCTTCTTCAAGAACATTGAAGACCTTGGCTTATCCAAAAACCTGACCTTTGCTTTCCTCAGGTCAAGTGAGCTGAAGTCGGAGACCGAGGGATTCATAATGGCCTGCCAGGATGGTCTACCGTAGCCGCGTGATGGGTATAGAGGTCCTCGACACTAGAGGTAGAGCCTGTCGTGGGGCGCCTGAGACCCTTATGCATTTGTTGTCAGCATGTCCAGTATATGGGGTCCTAGCGAAATGAACGTCGTCCGAAAAGAGGAGGAGAAACGGACTAAATATGGAGACTTATTCTTCGAATTCCGCAGGCTCTACCCAAACCATTCTGTTAAAATGATGGTTCTCATTATAGTGGTCCTTGGTGGTATGATGGACACACTGCTCTCGAACTTACAAATCATACCGGCTTGCCGTAATATGGCAGAAATCTTAGCCGGGCGAATGCAGAAGGCCATTATCCTTGGTTCACTGCGTCTGCACATGATTCTCGGCCCCAATAATCACTTACCCCACGGACGTGGGGAGTGGTTTCGGAGACAAGGCCTGACTGGAACATCCTTTTAGGAAAAAATTGAAATGATATAATAATAATAATGATGAAAGATACTCCAGCCCTAGCGCAGTTCGAAGCTTTCTGCAGGGCATAAGTGATAGCAGATGTCTCAGCTGAATGTCCTGTTTCGTCTATTTTGGTGGAAAATTTCAGTCAGGAAGAGTAATGTATATTGTAATGCCTTCATCATTTTGTTTCCAGCTGTTGAATGGTTCTGTTTCTGATTTAGTCTATTTTGTGTGGTAGAAATCAAGACAGGATTCAGGTAACGGATGAAGGCAGCAGAGGAATTCGATATATGATTTCATCCAGCTAGAACATCACACCTTAGCTCCTAACTCACTTGATTCTATGAACCTGAATCCAAGACAGAACTTTTTGTTGGAGGAGAAGAACTACATTTCTATGTGAGGTCCAGAATATATGATTTTTCCGCCTGAAGGTGATGAAGGACATCAGTAATGTTCTTATTGAGTCTGGGGATGAAGGAAATCTGGATTATATTCGATGGTATATCTCCAATCGTGTACGTCGATTGAAGAAGTATTTTAACAGAGAGGACTCCATTATTCTTGTTGTAATAAATTTTTGAAATATTGGAGGTGACCAAAGGGAAATGGTTAATAATATATTTTGACAGAAATTCATTCATGAGTTCATTCACTCCCCTCCTTCAGAGCTTTTGAATAATTTTCTATCCAGAGATTCCAAAACTTTCGTGAGAACCTCCACCGCTTGTCTCATTCAATAATAATATAAAATTGATAGCCAACCTTCTTCCAATCGATTAAAGTAGTTTCGACATAGATTCCGACCAACAAAATAACCATTTCTCACCCTGTAAAACTTCCACTCCAGACGGAGTAACAAGAAATTATTCATGGATGTCAATGACTCCGATATCCGTGTCCAATAAACATCGGGATCCGCTCTTTTCTCATTTGGGCGCCCGAAAAAACGATAACTTGAAACCCATCGGAATTATCGATGGTAGGCGACAATAGAGAGCCCTAATGAAAAATATAGTAACGCTACAAGTTTGTATATTAGCGCTAAGCAAAGCAACAAACGGAGGCTCCGTCGTAATGTTGGAAAAAGCGCGCGCGGGGCGAAGGAAATCAATATGAGGGACGGCTTGAGGGGCGCAGGACCGCGGCTCCCAGTCAGCTTCAGAACACCAGTTCGCCTCCGTTGGTTTCTGCGCGTACTTCTATCGAACGCCATTACTACGGAAACGGACATTATTCCATGCGTGCGTTAGTTTTAGACTGTCGCGTTCACTGATACGTCTCTGTAAGACTCCAAAATTACTCGCTGGAAAATGTTGACTGTCTCTGTTGAAGCCTCTTTGCTCCGAGATTAATCCTTACCACGTGTGTTACGTATCGAGTGCCAACTAATCGCTAAGTTCGAACTAATGTGGCTTTAAAATTTAGGTTCCTCCACGGATTGACTCCTTTCGGTCTGATTTCATCCAAGTTATTTTATTTTGTTCAGCATGTCATCCTGTTAATATTCACATTTCACACGATCATCACTCTTTTTAGGACTGTCCGGACCAATCACTCACTCAGGTTATTGCAAATCTAATTACCTTAGCACACTATTATTATTCTTATTTCAAATTCAGATTATATGTATTTGCATGAGTAGAACTAAGAATAACCTGACTACAAATTCTCGTGATTTTTCGAAAATGATTGTGAATTTGGGAAATTAACTTTCACGAACCAGTGAACGGAGGTAGACATATCATACGCCAAAAATTGAGGATGAATCAATTAGGTTAAAAATGTAGCTGGGATAGCCACCTGAGAATCCACCGTCCGAATAAATTTTTACTCATGAATAATTGGCTTGAAAACGTTGAATTTTTTTCCAGAGTTAAAGTTTGACATGAAATAGCTAGTAACATTTCAACCTGCTAATTCTCAGTATTGTTGCTTGGAGAATTTTGAACTTGAATAGAGTTCGTGTCATATATTTTAAAGACAATATATTTCCTTACTTAACAACCAATCAGTGGATTTCAAATTTTGAAATTCAGCCAATAGAATCGGAACTACAGTGAAAATATAGCTTGTCGCTGTATTTTCACGGTGATAAACCTGCTTAGTTTTTGTTTTACTATCTGTCAAGTGAAAATAATGATTTAAATTATAAACGTCAAATTTATGTGTTTTGACTAGTTATCTTTATTTATCAATATGAGCGATCGTTGGGGACAAATGTCCATTGGTATCATAGAAGAGGCCGTGGAAAAGAGTATTCCGTTGAATACGGCTAGAAGTAAAGCATCAATTACCAGGTGACACGATTTTTCTTTATTTGAAATCGATATATTGTCGTCCTAAATATAATTCGTGGTATGATTAAAAACCTATAATTTTTTGGAATATCAATTCATTGGCAATCCCAATGCAAGAAAATACAACTCGTCCTGCGGACTCGTTGTATTTTCAGCTTTGGGATTGCAATTCATTCATATTCCAAAAAATTATCGGTAATAATCATACCACTTATTATATTACCCCTGAATATATTTATTTGATGAAAAAACTTGTGCAAAATGGTCATATTATTAGTACGTCTTCTGATAGTCGAATTCAATTAATAATAATAAGAAATAAAGGAAAACAATTTTCATTGATTTTCACTTTACCACCAAATTTTTTACTTGCACTGCACTGTTTTGAACCTTTGGTGTTGTAATGAATACACTGGTTGAAAGGGAGAACATTCTCCATGAAAATTAAAAAATGAAAAATGTGATTTATTTGTGATATCTAACAGAAAACAACTACTTCCCCAGCACAAGCCACGCTGGACATTGAACTACATCTGATAGATATTGTGAAAAGACTATAATTGAAAAGAAAAGAAGAAAAGTGAAAATTCGCATTTTCATTCAGATAGTTGATTTTTTTTAATTTTCCCTAGTTTTCATTAAAAATTAATTGAGTAAGATAGTATTCATTGAGTAAGATAAGGAGAATGAAAATATCACTCACAGAAATCGTTCATTTCAGTGAAGTAAGGTTCGCTTCTCTCGCATTTAATCCCTAATACATTTTGTACAAGCTCTTCAGGAGGGTTGATATAGGATTGGAAAAAACAGGCTTTTCAGAAGCATACACATCAGGGATGGATATGAGGAAAATTTTTCTTTTGACATAGACCTGTCATTGGCATTGCATTTTTTGCAGATGATCCAACAACAGATTTTATGAATGTCCTATTCATATTTTCGAACTCTAAAATCACAATACACTGGTATTTCATCCCTGGACAAGTGTTTCAATCACAGAGTGATCATCTTCAATAGTGGATTCAAGGGGAAAGAATAAACTATATATTCTTCCCCTTGAAGATGATCACTAGGTGATTGAAACACGTGTCGAGGTGTTAAAAATAGCGGTTTGGTGTTGAGATAAAACTCCAGTATATCCACATAATTTGTTGTTATAACACTAGAACAGTTTATATGTACAGGGTGTTATCTAAGTTCGTGACCAAACTCAAAGGGATGATTCTCTGAGTGATTCTAAGACAAAAAGTTCATATAAACATAGATCCGATAATGCTTCATTTTCAAGATTCAGGGTGTCGACATTTTTAAAAGAAATCTTTTTTTTCGTAAATATTTTAAAAATCCTTTAACCGATTTTGTTGAAATTTGGAAGTATTATTGAGGGTGGTAAGGGGCTGATTTAACCCTGACTATATCAAAATCAAAATATTCATTGGCGTCTCGGAAGGCACCTGATGGTTCAGTAGTTACAATTTTTCATTATGTTTTCTCAGAGACATGCAATAAAGTGATTTTTATGTATTTTCTCAAAAACAAAGCAAAATACGAAAAAATTCTGAAAATGAAAAAAAAAAACTTCAGTTACTCAATTTAAAACAACTACGAAAACTGCAAAAAAACCAGTGGCGCACATTTTTTCTGTCAAAAATATTGATTACGGTGCCATCCGGGACGTCAATGGATATGATAATTTTGATCCAGTCGGAGTTAAATCAACCCCTTACTACCCTTAATATCACTGCCAAAATTCAACAAAATCGGTTGATGGATTTATAAGATATTCAAGAAAAAAAAAACGATTTCTTTTAAAAATGAGTCCGGTATAAATTCTTCAAAGTAAAATCTATCGAAGTGGCTATTGAGCGAATTTACAGGCTTACCTATTTAGTAGGAGGAACTTTTTTATTGAGAATACTTCAAACGAGTTTATCGACAGAATAAAAACTTGACATCGTCGTAAAGAGAAATCTTGATTTCGTTTGATGCAAAATGATTTTTATAACTGCAATTCTAAGAAACACTTCGGAAGATTCGAGAGATTTGTTTCAATTCAATAACACCCGGAGAGATCATATCTACGAGTTTATAAATTCAAGTTATTATCTAAAATATGTACATTTTTTTAGAGAAGCAGAAAAGCACTGCCATGGTAACAGTCACTAACAGATTCACAAACCATCACGTTCAGCACAAAATTGCCAGTTCCAATTTACTTGTTCACAGAGCTTCTATATTTCTAGTGAATGATGAACGTTTTCAGTAGTTGATAAAAACCATCAAAGAGATGGATATGAATAATGGATAGGCTACGAACATAATGAATAAATTTATGAGAGAAAATACGTGCAAAATGTGTTTGAGACAAAAAAAAACACTTTGGAACGAACTAAAGATAACAAAAAAATGGGTAAAAATTTCATACGATCCTCGACTCGCGACGGGTCTCAATTTTAATATCCGAGAGGCCCACACAGCAGCGAAAACCATCTTCAATAATTGTCATATAAGGCAATCCAAACTTGGTGAAGCAGATCATAACATCAATATTTCAAATTAAAAAATGATACTTTTTTTTTATTGATAACATATATAGAAATCGTATCGATGGAGATCACTTGGTTAACGGAATACGTACAAAAAATTTGAGATATTATTTTTTTTTTCAGTGTGCTAAGTTTGGAGGGTAAGGTGGACGGTGGACTTCGATCTTAATTTTATGAGGCTAACTGTGCCTACGGTTTTTCGCGCCTAGAACTCAGTTTAAACCAGTGTATCGTGAAAAATTATATCACTCTCCTCAAATAAATATTCAAATAATAAATCACATTTATTTTCATTGTTAATTTTTGTAACTTTTACATGAAAGTCGCAGTTTTTTTGCTCCCATGATTGTTTGTGACTATCAGTGAAACACAATAATATCACTCTCCTCAAATGAGTATATTTCTTACCAAAGTCGACCTACTTATACCAAATCTTATATATTTTTTTTTTGTAAAACAAGATGGTAAAATCTAAACTGCTTGTCACCGGCTCCACCTTATGTTATTTGCTCTCGTCAATTACCAAAGCAGCCAAGTTTTCATGCAAAATGTTTATCCGATAAAATAAAGAGCTCTTGTGGTATTACCCGCGATAAAAAACAATGCACTTTTTTATCGCTCTCAGAAGTCATCTTTAAATGGGTTATATTCTTGTAATTTTAACTCAAAATACTGTCCTATTCTAGATTTATTCAATAATTAAATTAACGACATTAAATTCATAATCTAGCTTCAAATCTGCAGGGGAGGAAAACGCTTCGAAATGTTAAATTAATTACCGGATTCGACAAATGTGACTGGAAATCATCCATTTGACATAATTCTAGTAGATGAATGGATCGAAACGCACTTAGTGATTGATGTTATGCATAATAAATTGAGTTAATCCATTGTTTATATAATATGGTGTTTGGTAGTAACCAGGTATGTCTCTGTACACAGAAGTATAATCAAGATAGCTTTATAGAAAATTTCCATTTTCAATAGTTATTGAATTTTTATCTGATAAAATATTGTTCCATGAACTGTCGACCGGGTTTCTCATGTTTTTTATATGAAACATATTTCGTCACGTTTGACTGGTAATTTCATAACTGGATTTACCCCTTGACTAGCTTTTTGATCGATTAAATTCCGATCGTTCTATAATTTTTCCTTGACCTGGAACTTCATTGCCATCATTTACTTCTTCTGCAATTTTCTCAATCAGAAAGGGTTTGATCGTTTAAGGAAATGACATTGGAATAAGAACAGGATCGATTGTTAAAATTAATTCCGCTGAATATGCTCGGGAATATACTTTTGTTCGCTAACTGAAATTTTGTTCGTTATCTGGTAGCTACGTCTAATGAACAGGTAACGAGCAACGGTATATCCCTCACTATAAGCCGAAGTTATTTAGTCAATCAATCTTGTTCTAATCCCGATCAAATCCATTTTGATCGTTTATCAAATTTTCTTAAGTTATTCCATCATTCCACTCAACATTTTCCTTTCTCAACTAATCCCATCTCTACGTAATATTTTCCATCTACCAGCAATTGGGTAGATTCACATACTGATTTTTTCTTCGACAATAATTATAGTTTCCTTTACCTTCCTCCAATCAAACTTCCACGATATTCTTGTGGAAGCTATTAGTTTACAGTTCAAATGTCCAGGTGGTTGACTCTGTAATTCTTGTCCATCTTATTCATCCGAGGGAATGGTTTACAACTGATTTTTCAAACATTATGCCATTAATTTGGGCTTTTGGGGCATCCCTACCAAATTTGAAAACCAGATTAAAGTAGACCAATTCTATTTCAAAGATTGTCCGATAACCTAAAAATCGATTTTGACACATGTCGCGTGATCGGTGGTATGGCGGCAAATTGAAAAAAATTACCATGAATAGTCAAAATAGTCGGATGAAATGGCAAGATATCGAAAAAAGTTATATGAAAAAGATGCTTAGAATTCAATTTTATACACATACACAAAGTTTGAGAAAATTATGTAGGAATATTGAAAACCGCAATTGTTTTTTGTTTTTTAGCTGTAGAAAAAACGTATCTTTCAGAAGGGAGAGATAATCACAGAACACACAATACGTAGCACAAAACCAAGGGAACATTTACCCTGTATATATGGAAGAGAGAAACATATTTCTGGAACGTGCCTCGCCATTTAGATCCAAACCAAGTACCCCTATTCGTATGAAGTTACATCCTGATTACGTTTGTGCGGGATACTCGTTTCATTTCCCCTTCATTCACCAGCCCTATTCCGCCATGTCATGGGCGACAATTTGAAGGGCTTTCTCATATATGTTTATCTTCGCCCATCATCCTCACTATCGCAATCCGCGCGCCTTGTATGTTGTGACCCGGGGACGTGCGTTAAAATAGCCGCGAAAAGAGGTGGTGTTTCTGCGATAAATCATCTGTGATTTACGTCGTGCCTTGCCATAACATGTCTTCCGGCTTGGAGGGATTCTGGGGGTTCAGAAATAGTCTCTGGAAGTCCCGGTGTATACAAGGTTATCTGCTGCGTGATTAGTTGACAACGATTTCGAGATATTCTTGTATTTTTTTCAACCGATCCAACTTGAAAGATTTTTGTTAAATAAAGTAAAAGTAAAACTTTTTTCGATAACAATATTTTATTCAGAAACTATTGAACTGAAAACTAAAGAATAATATTTCGTGTATGGAATTTTTAAAAGTATTAGTTTTCATGCCTACGATTTTTTGCTCATTACTTCAAGAGATGAATAAATAAATCCTTGCTTTGATAAATATTTTTTACGTTTATTTACACATGTATAATAATAATATATACATATATAAACTACGAAAATTATTGGATTGCCTGATGTTTCTCACAATTTTTACGATAATTTTTAATTGAAATGTTTCTCTATGTACCCTTCAGGGAGGCAGAGTGGTAACATTTTTTTCAACTAGATTTTCTGAAGTGCCGATGTTTTTCAGAATTTTTGAGAATTTTTCCAGTTTTATTTCCACTATTTTTTTCAGGGGAAGGGGTCTCCTCCAATCGACATTTTTTTCTTGATTTTTCACGTCTGACATTTCAAGGACAAGGAGGTATTTTTTTTATTGAATCATACGGAGGTCCTATGTTTTTACTATTTTTACGGATTTTTTAGATTTCTGTCTTGCATGCTTTTGTAATTTTTTTCCAAGAATGAGGGGGATCCGGGCCTCTTGACTGACATCTTTTGTGCCATAATTTATGATGTCTGAGACCGTCAGAAATTTTTAGTCCTACGTGCTCTACATATATCTGACTTTCAGGGGAACAGGGGGTAGTTTGTTTTTTATTAAAAGATTATTAAAAGATATTTGATTTTTACAAAATTTAACAAACTCATGAATTTAGCTGAAGATGACAAATGAAGTATTATGAGTCTTAATTTATACCGGTTTATTGAAATTTTATATATTGAATCAGCACATGCTCATCAATTTACAGGGCATGACTACACCTAGTGACAAGACTAAATTGTTTTATTTCATTCATCCCCAGTATGATATCATAAATATCAAACCTTTTTTCAGATTAAAACAAAAATGTTTAATGTTTTGTAGAATGAGCGGGGAAAATATTTTTGATATTTTTGATATTTTTTTCATCCGATTCAAAATTGGAATATAAAGTCCTCGTTGGATGGCAAACACATTTTCTCGAAAAAATATTTCGATATCTTATCAATTCGACTAACTCCCGCCAAATCTGAGGTCATGTGATATGAATTGCAAGGTATTTTTAAGTTGTCAGACATCCAGAAACAAACCTGCATTGGGGTTGATAAGAAATTTCAATAACAAAATATTCCTCTATATGTTTTGCCAGCTTTCTGGCGGGCACTGTATATACTCATATACTGGTTTGAAAAGTAGCGCTCACCTTATGGTTCACTCCAAGAATACATTTCGAGCCATTAGCTAGCTTGCCTCAGTCCTTCACGTTTGACCACGTAACCACTTTCCAGACGTGGGCCTGCTGTATTAAATCTGCATACATCAAGAATTTGCATCAAACAAGTCTTTCGGTCATTACCATAGTCACTCGGCTCTACCTCTACATGCTTCCCTATTGGTTGACACATGCATGTAACACTGGACTATGCTCCTCTTCATCTTCCCATAATTCAGATCGATATTCACAGACAAATTGAAGTCATGCTACAGAAATTTGGTAGGCACAGTGTCGGATCATCGCACTGACGCGTTTATGGCCCTTAAGGTGATATCAGACAGTTCACTCTGATGAATGATCACCCAAGTGAACAAGCATCCTTGTTTTGTTCATTCCACATTCACACGACACAGACAAAATGACATATAAATGAACGTTATAACTCTATACGCGATCGACCGCATTCGTTACCGAAGACCAGACGATGATTACCGAACTGGAGTGAACGTTCTGTTTGTGTTCATACGTTTCATTTTTCGTTCATTCGAAGCGCAAGTGAACGATACGATCGCTAAATTCATTCGTTGCTTTTGATTCATTTTATTTTCAGACGTGAATGAAGGCCAGAAATGAATGAAGAAAAACGTTCACTTGAGTTCATTTATCCGAGTGAACCGACTGATATCACTTTTATGAAGTCGATGGTCACTTTTGATTCATTTTATGTTTAGACGTTTCACTTTTAGTAAAAGATGCTGGATGAACGACATAAATAGATGAAAAATGAACCGTCTCATATCACATTTTAGGAACAGGCGGACACGAAGAGCCCAAGTAACTACATATCAACTACAGAACTTCACTCGTTACCACAAAGAAAACACGAGAACAAGTTGTTCGTGGGCAATGTGAATATTACATTCACTTCGTTTTGAGGGTTATTATCCTAGATAAATACTAACTACGCTTACGGTCTAGTAACATTTCCGACAGTAAATTTCATTTTGGAGTTACAAAATACTTGCTCACTTCAAAGATGAAGTTACTCGATTCGTGGAGTTTCTGAAATAGAAGTAGAGAAGGATATAAAGTGAAAATTTTTCAACCTCATTATTGGGTACCAGTATAATTTGAGAATGTAGAAACTGAAAATTATGTCAATAAATCAACCCAAAACTTCAATTTCAGTTTTATCAACATTCTTACAACACTACTGAATTCAGAATATTTCGAAATATATTTGGCCAGAATTTTATAGAAATCTATTCATACATAAAAAAATAATAAAATTGAAGTGGTGGGTTGATTTATTGACAGAATTTCCAATTTGTATTCCCATATAACTTTTTTATTGATGGACGCATTTCTTCGTAATTTTCATATAAACCATTTGAAAATTTCGTCAAATTCTATTTAAAAAAATCGCTAGTGAGTTTTTTGGATTTTTGACCTTAAAAAAAATTCCAAGTAGGCCTTGAAATTTTGATTTTGATTTCGAATTTATGGCACTTAACTAGAACTTTTGATGCTCTATCTATTGAAAAAAAAACTTCTGAATCGGACAATAATAACAGTTTTAGAGAGGTAGCCCGCTTTCAAATGGTCACTCTGTATATACGCATGTTTTCTAGAAAGAGGCGATTTCACAAATGATAATAATAATAATAATAACGCGGCTCTACGAGTGTTGTACTACCATCTACGACACTCGTACGGTATAGACGACACACCGATGTTGCCTTATGCTCCGGAGGATATTGAGTCCGTTGTGGAGAATGAGAAGTGCCGAATATATTGCAACTACTCATTCCCCACCCTCAGGCAAATACAAGTCAATGAGCCTGATGTAGTCCTCCTCGACCATCAGAGTAAGACGATTTTCGTCATGGAGTTTTCGACTCCTGGTGAAACGAACATCGTCCGAAAAGAGGAGGAGAAACGGACTAAATATCGAGACTTACTCTTTGAACTCCGTAGGCTCCACCCAAACCATTCTGTTAAAATGGTGCTTCTGATTATAGGGGTCTTTGGTGGAATGATGGACACACTGCTCTCGAACTTAAAAATTATACCGGTTTGCCGTAATATGGCAGAAATCTTAGCCGGACGAATGCAGAAGGCCGTCATCCTTGATTCACTGCGTCTGCTCAGGGCACATGATTCTCGGTCCCAGTTATCGCTTACCCCACGGACGTGGGGAGTGGTTATCTGGGTGAAAGATCCAGCGCGCCCTCCGGATGTGTCAGAGCTCCGGTGACAGGGCCTGACTGAAATATCCTTTTAGGGAAAAAAATTATAATAATGTGAATTTTTGGATCTCGAAAAATGGCATAAACTTTTTGGATCAAATTTATTATTCAGATGAGGCTACTTAATATAGGCGTCTTTTTAAAAAAAAATTTACTAATAATAATGATATGAATTTTTAGATCTCGGAAACGGGACACTGTATATGGCCGTAGGTAGAGTATATTACGTTGTGCGTGTTGTAAAGTAATTACGCACCCACGGAATCACGCACGAAGTACGCATTCGCCGCTACACGGCTTCGTGCGTAATAAGCCTTTTACAACACTTGTTACGTAATATATTATTAATTCGATTGTTAATTAATACAAATTTTGATTTCAAAATTTTGTTAATAATGTCTTACCTGGACGGCAACACTGTTCCACTGTTATCTTCATCCCCACTGGGAAGACCCCCGTTCATTACTCTCAATAAGCGGAATAAGCTTAGTTATGCTGTTTTGTGGTGTGGCGCAGGGATTATCCTCATTTCGGATGCAAGGATTTAATTAAAATTATCTATTTTCGATTCATTATGCACGTTTGCTCGGGATTAGTTCGACCGGGAAGAACACACAACACAAGGTCAAACGGATTCATATTTAATATGAGGGAAAACATTTTGAACGACATACATGCATGAAAAGGGTGACCGCGTTCATTTGCTGGTTAGGCGTGTGGTATCCTCGAAGATATTATTTATAGCAAGTTATGATTAAGGTCCACATATTTGGGTTGAAATATTTTGGATAAACTTTCCCATTTTAGAAAGCTATATTAGGTATAGGGGAATTTAAATAACATAATTAAGCTCATTGTGAACAATTGCAGATTTTTTTATATCTGTTATATGTGGTCTTGACGACCATGAAACTGAGTATTGTTAGTTGAAAGGCTGAGGTTGAGATGGCGCTCGCCGTTGAGATTTATCCTCTATCGAGTAGCTTTAACTCCTGAAAGTGACAAATTTGCTGGCGAAAAGTGCGACGATTGAAACTAATATAGTTTTGATGTTTGAGTATTTGATATTTCTTGAATTGTATCCAATTTTAATTTATTGAATGTTGAACTCTTTTTGTAGTATATACTCATCGAATACCTACACATTTCTGAGGCTTTTGAGTCATTAATTCAAAGTGGTGAGTGAGTACCTCTCTCAACTCATCATACCACCAGCGTAATAAAACTCAATGAATAAGTTCATTGAGTCATTATGCATAAGGATTGTGCAAAGTTTGCCGACCTAATTCTTCGTAGTAGCTGTGATAATGATTGTTTAAGAATCGATATTCGAACCCATAATTGCATAGCTTTAGCTTCCTCATGAAAAGCTTTCAATGGGCAACGGAATATTCTCGAAGATTATCGGAAATAACTCTCATAACCTGAATAGTTCGTAAGGTATACTAACGCATTTGTATTCATCAATTTGAATTCTGAAAAAGAGGGTAGCTGTGAAAAAGATTAAAATGTTAGCATTATTCGTGCTCTTTATATTCATTATAGAGGAGAAATTTCGATAAACATCAAGTGGATGAATATCTATATATTTGGGATATAAAAATATTACCCAGTGTATTTGAATATTTAAATCAAAGTGGTGCGAGGCAAGGAAGGGCTGTGAAGCAATAATGGTTTTGGAGTCGACATATGTACATATCAATATTTGTTCAGAAATGGAAATGTGGAATAAACGTATAAAAAACAGGACGAAAATACAGTTATTTTCGAACAAATGATTTTTTATTTTCAGTATTCACCCTAATCACTGTCACTCTGGAGAAAGGGAAGGCGACATTGGAAAATTCGAGGGTTGAATGGATTATCCTAGACTGAAAAGTACAAAAAAACTTCCTGGTATTGTAAACGATCGCTTAGTAACGAACGCTCAGGAAGAAGCAAATATCTTTGCCAACATGTTTTCCTCCTACCCCTATAGAAAGTAGACATTCTCCTCCCTCAAACCAGGGAGGAAACTCATACTTTTCCTCCCCCTCATTTCAAGTAAGTTGTAAACGATGAAATGACTAAAATGAGACACCAATAAAAAAAATAATTTTGAATGTATTACCGAGTAAATCTGAACCAACGATTTTCATATTCACACTAGTGCCGATATGAAATCTCATATATGACACTTTTGCAAATATGGCTGTCATTTTGACATTCAAAATGTAAACAAAAGTCGCCATATTGAATCGAAATTACAAAAACTCATTAATTGCGCCTTATTTTTTGAGCTTCGGATGACAAATCGGTTCTGGATGTACGAACAGATTTCATATAAGTCCTTCGAAGTTGTTTATGAATATCGTGGTACGATCGCAAAAAACAGAATTTATATCGTATTTCAAAATGTTTTTTCCATGTTTCAGTGAAACTCGTGAATTCTAACGATAAAGGCATGTCGCGTTTCATAAATATACTCAACGCGAATCTTTTCGCACTACACTTCGGGGTTTCATTTGGAACGGGAAATTCAACAATAATCATAAACTCGGCGGTTCCTCGTAAAACGTTACGCCTGTGCTGTGCAAGAATCACATCAAATATATTGCGTCTGCCAGTTCGGCATTGATAAGTGCTCGAAAAAATGCGAATGATGGAATATGGAAGAGTAATGAAAATAATGAAGAATAATAAAACCAACAAGGACTCCAACAAAGAATCACCAAAACAAATATTTTGGAAATGTTCCGGGAACACAAAAAAACCTCTGAAGAATGATTGTGATTGTAATATTGGGAATAATATTCGTCATTCGTTAATTATTCAATTCTCTTGGAAGATAGGGCTCACCTAACAACACAAAAATAATCAACAAACGCGAAGAGAGTTTGGAGCCGAAAGACTTTGACATGACGTATATGTTGGTGATTGCCGGAGAAGGAAAAGATCCCATTGGCAGTCCATCAACTTGGGAAAACAAACGGTCCTTAGCAGCTGCACACCTTGAGGATTTCTCCTCAAGAATAAACAACATGAGGGATCAAGTTCACGATGGAAAAGTAAACTAATAGTACCTTGTCGGTTTTTGAATGTGAAACTTATAGGAGAAGTACATAAACAACTCGACCAAGGACAATCAAAAACAATGACAAAACCCCGTTCCGAGAAAATCGAAAGGATAGGGAACGAAATCGGGCAGTACCTTAAGAATTTTCCTAACCAAGACGAAACTAGAAAACAGCAGAATCAAGCAAAAATTTGATTCCGGGAGGAGATGAATTCTCTTATTTTTTTCGTCACAAGGGTCTATTTTGGGACCACTACTATTCCTACTATATGTAAATGATTTACCTTATGTTACTCCTGAGTCTAAATCGATATTATTTGCTGATGATGCATTATTTTTTCAGAATTTGAATGATAACATAAATAAAATATTGGAGTTCATCGAACAAAATGAATCTGAATGTTGTCGAAACCAAATAGTTTTATCTCAACATAACACATAATCATTTGAAAAAAGTGTTTACTTCATGGGAGCAAACTGCTACAATAAATTGCCCAACTCTTATAACTATCTAAGTATGAAAAAGTTCAAAAACTGTCTGAAAAAAACAACTATTGAGTAAATAAATTGATAGATGTAGCCGTTACTACGTGGTAGTAGATCATTACACTTTTCCTTTTTACTCATGTAAATACATATGAAATAAATTACTATTACCATTACTATAAATTTCCTTCGGCCAATTCTCCCTCAAGTGTGTTCTAGATTTTACGACAGAGCTAACTATATTTTGACAGTTCGTTCCAAAAACTGATGAGAACCATTTCCAGCCCGATAGAAAATGTTCAGAATGATTATAATCATCACTTAATCTTTTTTCTATTGTTCCACATGATTTATTTTGTGATTTTGACTATGACACCCATACTTTTCTCACAGTAGCTTCAATTTCCCGTTATACAATTGGAGCTAATTGTTTATCACATTTTTGTCTGCTAGTTTACCTCAATCACAAGAGACTAGTTGACACACAAACTAACTTATCTGTGAATGATTTTTGTCTTGAAGCATTTTCTCCATCTCGCTACTGATAAAAAATAATAAATCAATCAGATTTTCACAAGTAATACTTCTGATATTATGGTATAAATATACCTCAATCAGTTTAATTGATTTTCCTTCTTGCGTCTATTCAGTTCAGACTACGATGATACAAAAAAAAGCCGACAATCAAAAGCGCATTAGGCTTTTTCGCAAGACATGCATCCCGCATCTAATCGGATTGCATTCCATCCACTGCGATGCTCACTGCTCGCACATTATCCGTCATCCTGTCCCGTTCCATTTCCTCTCAAATATTTGTATTGGCAATGCCGGGACCGTTGAAGGTAATTACCGATTTTGCGGCATTGTAGTTCTATAAATTTTCCGGGGTCAATTCTCTCTCCAACAAGTGTGTTCTGGATGTGAGCCTCTTGGTGCCTTTGGCAGAGCTCCATAACGGGGTTTTTGACGTCCAGCGTTGTGTTACGGACATTCGGTTATGAACTCGGACGAGTTTATAAGTGGGAAACATTGATTTTACTTTTAATTATAGGAGTTTCTGAACCTGAACAGAATAAGGTTGCTGACTCCAGACTTCATTTAGGAAATTTAAACTAGCAAACGTAGGAGAGGTATAAAACGAAGTGAATCCGATATTGATGCTAATGCAAAATGCAAAAAAAATGTGAACAATGTTCTGAAAATTATCCACATAGCGAGAAATTGAGGAAACCTTATAGTCATTTCATATTTCACCGAAACATGGCTTCAAGATGTTGTCAGCAAATGAAAAATAACATAACTTTCTTATAGAGAAATCAATCTCATACATCAAGCACGAGGAGGGGAAATAGTATCTGCTTGTAGGTTCAACATTGAGGCAGAAATAATGCATCTTCTTTAGTTTGATGCAATCCTTCCTGCAGATGCAGGTGTTTCGTTAGTTTTCCTCTATGTCCTTTTTGTAGCAGTTTTCATCTTGGGTATGGTGGATTCATGAGAGCGTAAAGAATAGCATTACAATTCTCCTCTACTCGCTCGAGGAAAGGATATCGAAGTGAGCTGTTATCGGTGTATCGCATTGCCACGTGGTCCGTTAATGCGACGGGTGGGGTAACAGGAGAGACGCACAGTAGAGCGCCTCTCTTGTTTATGTGATATTATCATATTATCATACCATTGCGTTCCTTGTTGCTCGCGTAGATTTTTGTCTGTACCACAGATACATTGTTTTCGATACCGTATATATACCTCATAATTCCAATAACCATAATTCCATAATTCTGGATATTGGGTGTAATTTTCTTCCATTCCATGCAATACCGGTACTTATGTCTACCAACCAATTGAGATTCGTCGGAAAACATATTATTTCTGTACAAGGTGGTACCTTTGAATAAGTAATCTAGGAATGACACTTCAAATGCTTTTATCTCAGTGAATTTTCAGTACAAACTGAAATCACGGCATAAATTGGAAGTTCCGCCCATGTTTCTCAACCCTTTACAAGGCATATTAGTGAACTATCCGTTATAACAATTATATTTATCGTCAAATGCAATAAATAAATTTGAAAGTTGATTAAACAGTATTTCGATGAACTTGAAACGAACTGTTTCGGTCTACTCACCTAAGCTTTTATTATTATGACGAGAAATTAATAGAAATTAGGAAATTTATTGACAAAAGTCTTGCGAAAACTGTGCCAGGTAGATTGGAAAAATTTCCCTTCTACACACTTAATTCTTTTCTCTTTGTATAACCTGAAGTTTTTCCTTCTCTATAGAAAATCTTGAACGAAGGACGAAAGTGGGTATCTTGATAGAATCCCGTGATTGTATCTTTTATATCCAGTCAAGATGTTCAATTAATTATATCCTTTCATCAGAACGTCTGAAGTTTTTCCAACGCGAGTCCTTTGTGCAGCGTGTTTTCCATCAAGCAGGCTACTTCTGGCCATTCAGTCGAATGTAATAATCAATTAACTGGTACAAATAGACACCGATGTAATTGAAATATCATTCACATTAATTTTTTCATCATTGAGTTGATTCTTTCTTCAATCGGTCACATAAAACTTTTTATCAATATCGTTCTGTGGGGAGTAAATGTAAATTAATATGTTTGAAAATGATTTCGGCTGACACTCTCTTTGATAAAAATATAATACCGACCATAAAGAAAGAAAAAATCCTGGCAAATATAAGTCATTGTGAACGAAGCCCTGTTTTGGCTGAACGTACTGATACTGTGGTGGTGGTGGTTGGAGAGGACATTAACCTGTTGGTCATCCTCATGGTCTTTACTAATAAGAAAACGTATCCTTCCTGAAACCAGAAGGGCTAAACGTTCCTCGAACCCCTACTCTCCTGTGAACACTCTGCAAAACAAAATCATTGAAGAACACATCATGTTTTTTTATGCGATGAGTGGGCGTGATACGACTTCAGCACCTTACAAACAAGGGAAATTGAAGTTTGTGAAAAATCTCATCAAAAACCCCAATCTTGCCGATACTGTGTGTCCAAACACCCTGAGGCAATTCCAGAAAACATTGCAACAGCAGGGGAGAGATTCCTGGTCAACGTGTACGGCTACCCAGGATTGATTGATGAACCGTATGAGGTACATTAATTATCAGGAAGTAGCTTTCAAGACCTCTGCACTACCACTATCAGCTTCGGCAGCTATAGAGCACAGTTTTAGGGTCTGTCACCAGGTGCAGCAATGGCTGGTGGCTGAGTGAAAAGCCGACATGTCTCACAAATTTATTTGAATCACAGGACTAACACATTCTCCTGGGTTTTTTCCCCTGAAGATCCTAAGATGCCTAGCCAGAACACCATTTCCATTGACAATCATACGCCTCGAGATTATCTTCCACCAACGAACTATCAGACGCTGGATCTCAACACCAACAAAGCTAGTGAACCTGATGGTATTTTACCGATCGGTTTCATGGAATGTGCTCCACAACTAATATTAGTTCTTTGCAAGTTATTCAACCTCTCTTATAACTTGGAGGTATTTCCAACTGAAAATTGAAAGAGTACAACAAGTCAAAAAAAAAATGAAAAAGAGCCTACCTAGCGGCTATCGCACTGCTATCTCATCTCGAAGGTCATGGAAAAAGCCATCAACACGGAGCTCATGAAATTTCTAGAACGCTTAGGGGTTATCAATGATGAACAATATGGTTTTCGGCATCAGAAATCAACTGGTGACCTACTTGCTCATATCTCACATATTTGTCAGCAATCTATCGAATAATATGATGAAACTCTGGCCTTTGCATGGGATATCTCAAAGATATATGATCGCTATTGGCACAGAGGGTAATTCGTTAGGTCGTTTTAAGAAAAAAAGTTCCTATAAACATGTCTGAAGTTGCTCCTTTTCTGAGATGTATTTCCCAGAGCTCGTTCTTCTAACTAACGGCGAAGCTTTGGCACTCGCTGCATCGGAAGGTGTTCCCTGAGGCCATCAGCAGAAATTCAAGAATAACACTTATTTACTTTCCTTCGACTCTCACGATGTTTCCTGAACCACACAGGATTTTCTGTTTCGTGGAAACCAGAACTAAAAAAAAAGTGTCGAATATTTCAGTGTCGCATGTTGAAAGCTGAAGACCCCGTTTCTCTCAACAATTACGCATACTTTGATAGTTATTTAGTACACTATTTCATAGGTATTGAAGTACACTATGAATACAGTTCGGTCTGTTATTTGCAGTGATAACTCATTCTCAAACTTCAACAATACAAACTGTTGACCTGAGTTTTATTTTCATTCCAGATATTCCTTCACCCTATTGCCCCCAAATAAAACCAAGTAATGATCCAAATCGCACTCCATCACCTACTTCAGCCATTAAACGAACCCAAATCCAATAGGCAATCGCGCATTCCCGAATTAAAATGTCCCCTGACTCTCCGATTTCCTGAACTGCCTATTCGAATTCTTCGACCCATGACGGTTTTCCATTTTCAATCCCGAATCTTTCGAGGCTCGTACGGCTAACACGACCAAATTGTATACAGTGAAAACTTCAAATCAATCTTATATAACTCGACGTGTAATTCATCAAATTGATCCTTTGGTTGCCCCATTATTTTCGTAAATTGCTTCGTTTACTCTGGGACCATATGATACCGGCATTACTACTGAAATACGGCTAGCCTCAACTGAAGCGTACTGAAAATCGTGTCGAGGCTTCAAGCGGTAATTAATTGGTTTGTTCAGAGGTAAGGAAATATATACATCGATGCCTCTAGCTGGTTCCGCTATTTTTGTTGAAGTAGGTAACTGTCACTGATGATGCAGTGGAAACAAAAAATAGGGAAGGTAATTCTCATAAATCCGGAACTTTCGACAATATGGAAATTTGTGAAAATTTTGAGGGACACTTTTGTGTGTCCTCATTGACAACGAACTAATGTACAACGTATTCCAAACTCGATGACATATATTATCATTGTTTCTGAAGAAGTAACAAATGTTGCGCAACAGAAGACAGAATGGTGTTCACAACAAACGGCTTGCCTCTATATTTCATTTGTTTTTGCAGATAGTGGAATAGAATTTGGGGGATTGTATACTTCGGATCCCAGCAGAAGTGATAAAAATTTCTCATTTTTAAATGAGACACATCGTATATTTTCACTCATTTTGTCTCCATACATTCTGAGTAGAACCATGCGTCACTTTTCACGTTTTGTGACAAAACTATTTCCTTCTTATCTTACCTCGCTTCTGTAAAAGTAAATTGGGAAACTATTATCTACGATATTGATTGAAAAACATATCAATAATATCATTTTAGCAAGGAGATGAATTTAAATATCATTTAAATCTCAGAAGGAAAAAAAGATCTAACGTAAGTTTATTGAAAAAAGTTTGTTTGAGACCCAATAGTGAGTGGTATCAAATATATCGTAATAAAATGCTCTTTTTTCTTGACTCGACGAGCCACTAAGTTTCCATTTGAATTTCACTCAGCAGATGACCGAAAACCGTTAAGTTGCATTTTTCTCAAAACTTCCTCAAGGACCAAAATCAACAATTTGAACGTATCGATAGCCTTTAGATTAAAAAATAAAAATGAACCTAATTATAAGAGAACGAACGTTGAAGTGTATAACAGTTGAATTAGGTATCGCTATCGATTTCTGAAACATAATAGGTAGCTTCCAACAGTCACAAAAATATTAGTGGATCATTCATTTCATATGGCCATTTTCGAGAGTAACCATTACTTTATGCGTATTGATCCAAACATTTACGAATTTCCACTGAAACTGAAAATAATTGAACTATCACACACACATTTCCACCACGCGACATTCACGCTAACCCGTTCATTACCAGAAATGTTGTAAGTGACGTTTAAAAGAACTATGTAAATGAATATTTGATAGCTCGCTTTCTTCTTTCCCGGTTTGGTAATTAACGTTTCTGAAGGAAAGCGGACATTCAATTTTGGGCCCCGATACAGAAACTAACTTTACTGGGAGTTGAAAGCAATTTGAGCAGATGCTCTCAGACTTTTTTAGAATTCGAAATTCACGTTGAAGTTCTTAAACAATTTATTTCATAATCTTCTCCTTGGCCAAACTTTTTTCATTTAATGTTTTTTTTTTATTGATTGAATAAACTTTGGAACTCTTGGGTTGACAACCAATTTGAAAAAATACCTCATACACCGGGCGTTAACAATGAATGATTGATTTTTTACCGTAAACGACACCTAATTCTTACAACAAAGTAAAATCTCTCTTATTTCTCTAATGCACTGGGTTTGACTTGGTGCAACTGACTTCTTTTCCAAATTATATATTTTTTTCCTATTTCAGGAATATTCCAGAAAATTCTACATTTAGAAATTCTAAATTAGTCTAGAAGTTTCAGTTGAAATTGTTCTACCACCATTGCGAAATGATATGAATTGAACCAGAATGTTTTTAAAACGTTCAGTAAGTTCTATAATTTCCCAAAATTTTATACTCAGTATTTTTGTTTTGTTCTTGCCGTCAAACGCTGCAAAAGTCTTCAAGAGAATTATGCGAGTTAGAGAAGACGAAGCTCTTACCTTTTAACGTGGGATGCCATGAACCGCAGTGTTTGAAGTTATTCTAGAGCATTTTTTCGTTACAAGAATATTAGGAGGAAACCGACTGTGCAGTCACATGAAAAACAGTCCATAGTTATATTCTATTATGTTTTGGACTCGCAACTGTCATTTATTGATTTTTTATAAATATTTGAATATAAAAACGTGTTTTTTGAGTGTTTTGTAGAGAATTATGAAATACAAACAAAATAAAATTTTGTTTAACCCAATCAGATCACTTGTGACGAAGAAAATACTGAGAAAATCGGAAAATTTTGTGATTTTTTCATCTTTCAATCTGTAGGGTTGGCCCTTTTAATGGAATAATTGAATTATGTGCACTTCATTTGTGCGAAAAACAGGCTCTGTGGGACCATTAGTTTTGGCACAATTACAGATTTTGAATTTTGAAGTAGAAGTATAGTACCACGAAACAATTATTCTCATTTCTTGCTACTATGCCACGAAATGAGTGAAATATGCTTGCATACATGACTGAAAACGGCCGAGCCCGCCTATGCGGTCGAGTAGTAGGAGGGACCGGGAGATGAGGGGAGGTATATTGTAAAGGGATTGTCGTGCCCCCTCATCACCTGATCTCTCCTGCTACTCTACCGCATTGGCTAGCTTGGCCGTTTTCAGTTGTGTTTGCGAGCATTTTTCACACATTCCGCGGCATTGTAGCGAAAGATGACAATATACATTTTGTAATACTATACTTCCAAAATCTGTTTGAGAAATTAAAATCGCAATTTTGACAAAACTAATGGTCCGACAGCGTCTGTTCTAAGCACAATTGAAGTACACATAATTCACTACTTTCATGAAAAGACTGTGAAGACACTGACCTCTGAGGGTTGCTCGAAGTGGTGAAGATTAGAACAAATTTCAGAACAATTTACCGTCACTGATGATTTACCGTTGATTGCTTGCATTTAAAGAATGGCATTCGTTTAAATACCCATAAACTTTAACATTGCATTATTTCATCATAATGTTCTTGACGAATTTATGTCATTCAACAGAACGAATACTTGGTACTGAAAAAGACTAAGTTGATTCCACTGGAGTATAAAACTCCCAAGAGTTTCGTTAAAATGGATATGAGGATCCTCTAATAAGCTTCGAATCGAATGCAATTCACAAGGGATAGAATTATGTTTTTATTTCCACCACAAAATAAAACTTCCAATTAGTACTTGGGTATTTATGTGTTCCCATCCAATGCAGACTATGGATATAATTTAACTTTAACTGATATATCCTGAAAATAGGGAATTCTCGGAATAACTTTGTTATGAGCATTTTTCAGAACAGAATTGCAGAAGAATTCATACTATTCTCAAGTGTTTTGTACCCGAGAGTTGTTCTTGAGGAGGCAGCCGGTGGATGGAAAGGTCAATTCTGATCGATCATATTCAGTCAGAAAAACCGCTATATCAGACAGTTCACTGTTGTTTTTTCAATAGGATCTACCACCCCACCACTACCACTTTTATATCCACTCCCACTTTTGAATCCACTCCTTTCAGAAACGACTCAATCAAAGTTCGTCATGCTATCACGTGGCATTTCTCTAATCTGTCATATGTCACTTATCAACCGTCATACCTCATTTATGATACGTCACTTGTCACTTGCCATCCCGGATCTAGTACCCATGGCCGGTGAAGGTTGTGATTGTAGAGCGTTGGCTTCTCAGCCCTAGGGGCGTGGGCTGAAGACAAGGTGTTCCCTAGCTCAGACAAGGTATTCAAAGACTTCTGAAGGTTGCTTGTTAGGATGCAGCCAGTTGACGGAAATTTTGAATGAATTTTTGTGGCCTATCTCTATAATTACAACAATACCACAGAACTTGCTGTGAAAATTATCAAGGCTTGTACCACCAAGGCACGGGTAACTGTTCAGAACTTTATTTGTAGATTCATGTCATTGATTGTAAGAATGACATTTGGTGTGTATAGGAGCCCCACAAGTTTAGTTAAAAAATTGCCATTTGAAAATAAATTTTATCTCCGAATCGAGGTAGTCATTGGGTTATAATACTCATTATGTTGTACTGGAATAGCATATTCATTAGAACCGATGCCTTATCCTGCGGAAAAACCATTTTCAGTATAGATGGTGCAGTATTTTAATACAGATTATAAATAGTGTCGAGTTGTCCAGAACCTTGAGTACAGCGTAGAAAAATTTGCGATGAAAACCACAAAAAGGAGTCACTGTTCAACTTCTTTGAAAGAGATGAGCCTTCCATAATTTTTTTTATAGTTCTATTTGGTTAACGGAATTCATCTTCTCTCTTCGTCAACCGTATCTGCTAATACATATTCTACAAGAATGAGCTTCTACTTTCTATGAATATAATTTTATAACTGTTCTACGATCAAGGCTGGATGAAGGTTGTTATCCTTCAAAGTCATACCGGAGACATAATTGATTTATTTTCAATAGTTTCTTTTCTATTGATTCATGCGATGGTTCTTTTTCAGTTTGCTTTACAATCTGAAAACCAATAGAAGGCCTTCGGTTTTATTGCAATCATTTAGTATCTACAAGAATTAATTATACTTGTAGACGTCTCTGAAGCATGAGGGTAGTAGTAGTAGTAGTAGTTATCCTGGGGAGGCCGCTGCCGCAGCCAGGCAAGTAGGCCCCAATGGGCCCTTTTTGCCATTCCCCGCTCTCCACATAACTACATTGCCTCTTCTAGTCTTCCTTTCCGAACCTTTGTGACCTTCTAGTGAATGTCAGTATGTCCGTCCACTCTAGTTCGATAAGTTCCTCTTGTTGGAGTTTTTCGACTCCGAAGGTTTCGAATCTTAGCCTCCCGTACGCCTCACACTCGCCAAGGAAGAGAGACGAAGTTTCTTCGTCTTCTTCGCACACATGGCAAACGGGACTGTCTTTTTTATCCATTAGTGACAGGTGTCTACCTAGTTTGTTATGACCTGTTAGTATTCCTACAAGGAGGCGTAGTGTTTGGCGATCTCTGCCTAAAAGCCACGTCATCCTTGACTTGCTAGAGCCGGCCACAAAGTCTTTTGACTGCCTGCAGCCGGCGGTATTCCTCCAAGATTCGTTTAGTTCTCCTTCCACCCATTCATCTAGGGCAGAAGAGATTTGACCTCTTGCAATGCCTAGTACTGGCTCCGGTCCACAAAACGGCGCAGCGGAACCGGTTCTGGCAAGTTCATTTGCCACCTCGTTTCCCGGCACCCTCCTGTGACCAATGACCCATACCAACTCGACTTCCTTTTTTTCAGCTAATTTCTCAAGAGCATCTCCGCATTCCTGTACCAGAACTGAGCTTGGTCTAGGATGACTGATAGCTTTGAGCTCTGCCTGACTATCCGAACAGATATAAGCATGAGGGCAAGCCTTATGCTGGAGAATCTCAGCTAGTCAAACAATACTTATGTTTATGGTTTTTTGATAGCGGGATAGCTTGTGAATGAATTTTGGCACCTTGATGATTATCCGTAACACAGTCTTCAAAAAAAACACGCAATAGAAAGTTTTTTTTGATTCTCAGACACAACACAATTATTTATTATCGATAATCCCGAAGTAACTGTACTAACCGTGTTATTCTGTGCTATAGAATTTTCTTGCGACAATCCCATTACCTAATGTATTATTGCCTCATTCATTCATCTGAGTTCGATATACAGTTGCTGTTTCCGTGTTCAATAAAGTGTCACTTGTAGCTTTTTTGTCAATAAATTCTACAGAATTATCGCATTATCCGTAGTTGAATAGTTCTGGAGAGTGCTGCACATAATGGCGACTGCCGCCCATAATATTGTGTTCGTAAACCGTGAACACAGTATGTGAGTGAACTACTGCATGTGATGGAAATGCCGCCCCAATCGATTTCTGTCAAACACGCACGTGGTGAAGGTGTAACGAAATGTAGATGATGAATTTCTGGCATTATCCAGAGGTGCCTGAGTGACTGGAAATATTGGGGTGGTTAATTCAAATACTCAAGTTATCCCCCAATAATAATAAAGAATCAACCACACGTGTGGGAAGTCTGAGAGGCCATTTTGATATTTATCCATTCTTTCACTCTACAACGACAACATGGCACTCTTTGATCAACGATGGCGTTACAAATTGTGCACTGATGAGATGCTAAATAAATAATAATATTAACGAAGCGTCGAAAACACGAACGGGCAAATAATTTATCAAAATTGAAATAGGTATAGCCAGATGTAGCAGCCACTAGAGCTGACAAAAAGAGAACACGACTTGGGTTAGAACTAACTCAAAATCCTTTTATATACTGAGAAGACAGAGACGACCAATATAAAACTGCCGGACAAAGACATAATTAACCAAATAGTATCAGATCTTATTTCAGTACCGAATATACCATTAATGTAAAATATTAAGTTCCTAAATTGATTAAGAATATTCAAAATGATACAATCCAAACTCTATAGAGTAGTCGAAATAAAAGATATAGTCGAATGGTATGAAACGAGTAACAGTGGCACTAACCTATTATAGGTTATTCACGTTAAAAGTAGTATAATTTTAAGGTATTTACGTCGAATATACAAAATTACCAAACATGACGCCATGCTCTATTAAAAACTCCCAACGCCCATTTCACCCACCTTCGGAATAATTTCTGGGGAAAAACTATCTAATGATTTCTTTCGGGGTCTCAAAATATCTCCATATCAAGTTTCATCTAAATCGGTTTAGCGGTTTAAGCGTGAAAAGGCAGAGTTACTTTCGCGTTAATAATATTAGTATAAGTATGGATTCATTTTAATAGATCCCGTCCAGTTTTTTATACTGATTGAGTCGTTTTTTTTCAAAGCAATGTTAATAATAATATGGAAGTCACATCGAAAATTCGAATGAAAAAAAGTCCTACGATAAAAATGAAGAAATTGTAACCGAACAAAAAACAACAACTTCATCAACTCAACCCTTTTAGTGCTGCATTGGTCAAAACAAAAACAAAGGTCGATATTTTTTTTGATCGCTGTTAGCATCCCCAGCATTATGATCCCTTTCCTATGGAAATGCTGAGAAAAACATGCGAAGACCATCCCAGTATGGTGAATTGTAGTGCCGTATGAGACGGGGCAGCCTTGAGCTGCTCAATTGTGTAGAAAAAGGGCAAAAAGTGGTGATGAGGTTGTGGTTGGAGTTCCCAAGTGGAGCACAAATTCCTATTTTGTATGGATCAGGATTGGTGGTGAGGAAAAGATCAAGTGTTCTGTCTATCTTCATCTGTCTCATTTTGACACGATACTCGTCAATAGTGTATGTGATGAGCTGAGCTTAAACATTTACAGCAAAATTCATATCAATATTGGAAAATATTTTTGTGGAACTCCACAGCACGTTGACAACGTTGAATTGAGCTGCAGGCGAAATTGTCCTCACTTTTCCTAGTGAAAATCTCTGTTTCCTGGACCGTATACAGAGGACGGTGTAACTCAATTTACGACCCGTAAATTTGTGGAAACAACTGCATGGGCTCGATCGATTTCTTATCGGAACGTATGAAAGGTGCAACAAAAACTGTCTCGTTCCCGGTGATAAAAAGCTTTGCTAGAGGAGCTAAGTTGAGAACATGTGCAGCAATGTCAACAACATACCGTTTTATCGTGCTTGAAATTATCTTCTTCCATTGCGATGTAATTGTTTGAGTAAACAATAGAGCTAACCGAAATGGTTAGAGCCTGGTTCACAAGTGCTTTTTGGACGACTGGTTTTTATGTAAGACCGATTCGATTCGTAATGGCATGTAGAAAAAAATATAAAAAAGTAAGTTCCGCTCACAAAAATTCCAAAAGTTCTGAACAATTTAATGAAAAAAATAGGAGTTTGGTTTTTCTCGAATATCTCAAAAACTATTGAAGTTACCCAAGATAGGAACAAAGATCTGAAGAGATCATGAAATTTCCTAAAAAAAAAAGTTCTACCTTCCGGATTATACAACCAATATTCATAATTGGTGAAAATTAGTGGTTCGGTTCTCGCGCGCATCGCCCGGATCGGACACTTTTACTTATGATTTTATTAATTACCAATTTTTAACAAGTTCTGCATTAACATAAAAAAAAAACAGATTATTTTTAAATGTTATCTGGGAGTTGTTCTTTAAACGCTCAAGATCCTCAATAAAAAAAATAAAAAAATTGTGATTTCTCAAATTTTCATATACGTACAATAATCATACATTGAAAAATAAATCACATAAATGAAATATTGATTTTTTTATATTATTTTTATTATTAAAAGCTACATTGAAATGATTTTAAATTTTTTTTACTCCCATTGTTTAAATAATTTTTGATTGATGATTTTTGAGAAAAAAATTATTGTTTCTTAAAAAAAAGTATGCCAAGAAACACTATTGGTAACAGGTTTAATATTGGGGAACGGTTTTCTCTTCGAAAATTATAATTTATATTGCCCTTTCATATTCTGAAGACATTTATTTTTATTTTTTATTTGTTTATTCAATAAAAAATATGACATCAAAATTTGTTTTTAAATACACCAGTGAAAAACAATAATATTATTTTTTTCTTTAAAATGTGAAATTATAAATTATGGTTTTTGAAACCGAGAAATTTTAGTTATATGTAATGAATTATATACATAAATTCTGAAGAGCCTGACATTTGAAGGCAGGAAATATGTACTATTAACGGCACACCGGTTTGATGGGTTTTTTCATCGCAGAAGCCGGGAGGTTCATATTGTGAGTGAAATTATTACAAAAAATATATTCAATAGCCAATTAATTGCTAATATAGTTAAAAAAATAACTATTTTTTTGAAAAGATATATGAATATATAAATAAATTTTCAAGCAGGATTTTGGGGGTTCTACAAAAGCTAACTTTGACCTTTTCTATATTTATTACTGTTACAGAGATAATGATACCGTTTATAGTAACGTACAGAAATAGTCATTTACGATACAAGTTCGTAACGTAGGACTTTTCTGTATCAGCGTGAAGTTTGTTTATTGAGGCGCAGCCGAGTTCAACGAACACACGAGTACAAAAAACCATTTACTAATGTGTATCATACAAAGTTTTTTTTTTACAGTTATAATATTGCCAAATTGTAGCAATTGTATCAATAATTTGAATGTTTTATGTTATGAATTGTCGTCGTATTATCAAATGATGACTTCCGAGTTATATTTGACGCAAAGTACTGTGTTTTTCAAAAATGCATAAATGTATGAACCTCGGTATGAACAGTGCATAAAAATTTACTTTACGCACAGGTGATTTTTCACGCACTTGGGCGAAAAAGTATCACTTTACGCACTGTCGTAGAAAAAAGTACTTTTGAGTTCATAATGATATTAATAAGCCTTCAATGAAAACACTCCTAAAAAATTACAATAAATAATACAAGGCCAAAAACACAAAGTTTTTCCACTTACTAACTTACCAAAAGTAGAATAAATATGCTTTACCTGAAGCAAATTAGTTCCTTCTGGTCATCAAATTCTCTGGCAAACTTATCGGTCACGAATCCAAATTGACAAAGTGGTCACGCACGCTGACCCAAAGTAACTTTAAGCTACCGCGAACTTTGACAAGAAATTGTACGAGAGATTTCCTTTCACAAAGCATCAGCCCAATTATGAAACAGCCAGAAGGGTTTATTTCTCGTCACTTAATCCTACCTCAGATACAGAAGAGCTTTCTGAAGTCTTGTCAGCCTAACGACTTTCTCGACTGTGTTTTGTGAGTCCAAAAAGCTTGTTACTTCTACTAATGATGATTACCTTATGTTGACTTGTTATAATAATCCTGTACAGGGTGCTTATTTTGGGAGTTTCCAATAATCATTGGAACATGAAATGAATTCAAAGAACAAAATGAGAACCAGAGGAAAGCAGATAAAGATAGGAATTATTTTAAGTATTTGCATATTGCAAGATTAGATGATTATATCATTAGGAAATAAGGTTTAAAGCTGTCGAAAGCACCTAGAAAACTGAATATCTGATCTGAATGGACCATTTTTTTTTTTTTGAGGTTATATTACAGAAAAAAAATATCTCAAATTACTGAAGAATCTGGTCCGTGAAACGATAGATGAAAAAGTATACGTTGCCCAATTTCACGAAAGACGCCTTTCAGTTCATATTTTCCGCCTGTTCTTTAGGGTTCAATTCGCTCCACCAGATTATGTAACAGGGGATTCACTGCAATGAAGCAATGGCGGAACATCCTTTCATTTCATTTGATTTAGCCTTAACGTTACATTTTATTAAAATCATTCTATTGTTGAAGGATCTATATAATAGCGATGCAACCATCTATTCAACCAAATAATCTCATTCTCAATGACTAAATTGATCGTAAACTTGGAGATTTGTATCAGTTTTCAAGCATTTCTTCCATAGAACGATACTGATAGTTATTATGGACATAAACACAGAGTGATATATCGAATTTGCACCAAAAAGTAGCAAAACTGCAATTTTCAGTGAACGTAGATAGTCTAGTGCAAATAATGTTTTTAAACAATTATTCATTGAAATTATTCATTAAAATATAGGACAGAAGAAGAAAGAAAGAAAGAAAGAAAGAAAGAAAAAAGAAAGAAAAAAGAAAGAAAGACAGAAAGAACGAGAATATGGGTAGTTCACTCCAGATCAAAATTCCTGTTTTTTTTGTACCTGCATCGTTTGGAAATTCAGAACTTGAATATTGAATATGATTTTATCGCAATACACTAATTTTAATGAAGAATAACATTTTCTGAAAAATGGTTGAAAAAAAATTTTCCATAAGTTTTTGAAAATAAAAAAAAAACATAAACGTAACTAATAGGAAAGAATGTTCGGTTTTACCGGGAGATTTCTGAATGCTTCTGAAATATTCGGCGAACTTTTCATAATATTTCAAGTTTTTCCTCCTTTTGAATTTGAAGTTCTTAACACTACTTTTGACGGCATAATTTTTGGTGCTGATTCCCCATTGGGAATTAGCTGAGCAATCGTACTCTAGTTGCACATCGATTTTTTCCTGTTCCCTTGTTTCGCAATAAATTGCGTGATTAGGATTTGCGACCACATTGCGGTTGATGAATAATTTGATTGTTTGCATAAACGTATTATTTCAAAATTCTCATACAGGGAAAACTGCATATTGTCGAAATTTCTGTTATATTTTCAGATGAAATGTGCAGAAATTATTCGTGATAATTATACACCGGGTGTCCCGATTTCCAAGCAGCAAGCTTTGGGAATCTGCTCTAATTATCAATGTCCTTGGGTTATTACTACTGAAAAGAGAAGTAATGCTTGATAATGAAAAAAACATTGGTTCCTTCGCCATATTTTCAGTGCTAGAACAATTCCATCATTGAATTCCCAAATATGAATAGAGAGCCCGATACATTTAAAATCTTAGTTGTCAATTCTAATCGGACAACTAAAATTGTACAGGCAAGAACGTCAATCCAAAATTTTCCGTTAATGTCTATTTCCACACTTTCTACATTACTAAATAAATATCAATGTGTCCAAAAATGGTAACTGATGTACATCAGCTTCCTTCTCCACCGTGAATTTAATTTGTTCCATTACTGAATTCAAACTATTAAGGAACTGTTCTATATTCTGATTTTTCGTATAGAAAACACAAAATACATCACTCTCATACCTGATTCAAATCCTCAGGAAATAATTGTTTCGTGATTTATGGTCCGTTTCAAACCTACTCATGAAAAGATGACAGATAATTCCCATAACAGTGTCTTCTTGCTGCTGGAAGAATTTATCCTGAAAGATAAAATAATTCTGTTGTATGCATAAGGCCGTTGATGCAATTGGCACACTGGGAGCGAACTTTTATGAAAAGAAACTAGTCTCTCCCACTACGACAATTACGTGTTTTCTCCTCGATGCTTGTCGACAAAACTCCTATAGAATATGGAATTTGCGCAAGGCTGAATAAAAATTATTCAATGGAGTCGATTTTTTCCTTTTTTGCTACGGCACTGCCGTCGAAAATAAGCCATTGTCTCCCCGATTTGTCTGTAAGCTCTCCATCGCACGTTTCATAAGTATTCGCAATATAATCCCACACATTTCCTTCCTCTGAAAACAATTTTCATCCTGCCTGTTTCAACATTCTTCACTTGGATGCTCACATCGACATCTCCTCGGTTCTTGTATGACGTTCTAGATTAACATTCAATATTGAATGGTTCTCCTCATCGCTAGAGACGAGCTTGTTTATGTCGCTGCGAAGAGACTCTCTGAATTTGAGATTTCCGAGCTGTTTGCCCAAGTAATTATTCCATTTGAATTCAGAGCGGTGATCTACGCCAAGATGCACCCAATTCATTTCGTGGGACAGCCCATGAATAATTAACCACAGAATATATATTGCCCCACTTGTTTTGTTGATTTAACTCTTTTAAAAAAGGGTTCAGTAGGCGTTGTCGTCCAAATTCAAGCATCAGATGTGAAGAGATACACACAGTTGGCAGAGCCGAGCATGTTTGCGGACTTAACAAAGATTTATGGAATTCAGTTAGTAATTAGGAATCGTTCTAGTGAGAGCGCGTGCAGATAAGGATGAAGAGTTTCGTTAATTGCTTCAACTGAAAATAATTAGTTCTGATGAATTTACATGAACTTCCTTTTGAGTAATGTGTGAGAATCACAGCGGGTGAGTTTATATGACGTATTCAATCAATTATTTACTAGAGTGGATTAGCACAATCATTCCATGTTGAACGGTTTTGATATTGCTAGACAGCGGATCATTATTCATTCATACTGGACCCAGCAGACGTTGTCCTGTCCGAACACTGAACAGAATGAAAATGTCAAAACATCGTCAATTATTCATGAACTTATGTTTTCTCCTGATGTGTTCATTTTTGTGTCAACGAAAAACCCTTTGGAGATGAGCTCGGACGAACATCTCGACAGAGAATTGTTATAATCTTATAGCTGCAACAACCGGCCTGGCCTGGGTATCTTAGATAATTTCACTTGAGTGTCTTTCGAGTACGTTCTAGAAACTTTTAGAGACTCTGTTCTGATTCACTTCACGGCGACCTCAAATTTTTCAATACTTTCCAGAAGTTTTCAGATCATTCAAGAGTTTTCTTCTTCATGTTCTAGAAAATTCCAGGAAGTTACACCACCACGGCAATTTTCTGGTGGACGAACTTTCGAGAACTCCACTCGAGCGTTTTCGTTACGTTCTAGGGACCTCCGCTTCTGTTATTGTTCATTCTAAGATTATCTCGAATTCTCCAAGAAGTTTTTCAAGAACAGTCAACCTTATACCTATTTCAAAGAGTTACACGTCATCTCCCCGCTGGTCGAACTGCCGAGAACATTGCATTTAGTGTTTTTTCAACACGCTTTCTCCTGCAGCTGTTTCGGTAAGAATAAAGGCCTTTATATTTCTCCCGAACTTTGTGTCTAACACGTAGCTTGGTGCCATTGCACAATCTTGGTGCATCAAGTTTACGTATCAGCAGAACTGGGACGCCAACCATTCATGATTATTATGGACTTTTTCCATTAAAATGCAATTTATTTCTTCCCTCTCCACTCCAAAATGATTTCAATATATTTCTTCAGTCCTGCAGTCTTTCACTGTTTAGGCAGTCGAATAATTCGAGATTCAGAGATAGCTTTCGAAAAAGAGAAAATAGACGGCCCCTGGGTTTCAATATTGTGGCAATCAGAATTGGCCAGAAATTTTCCAGATTTATTGGATTAAGTGGAACTTTTTATGGGACACTATAGCAGTTTTGGCATGAGAGTAAACTCGGGAGAGCTAACAAATCTGTTAAACTCTGTTCTTTCTGATTACTATTCACTCAAGCAGAGTGAGAGAGGCGGAAAAAGTTTACGGAAATCCGCACAAAGAGGAGACGTCGTGAATAGTTGCCGGGCATTTTGATGGCGATCATGTTACTTATTGAGAGTATATAAAATTCAGGACTGGTTCAGTCTTGTAAGATCTTGCATAGTAGGGCAAACAAATAAGTCTCGGTTTATCAGAGAGTCTTTGTAACTAGAGTTGTCTTATTCATTAAAAAATTATTTGATGATACATGAGAATGATTGCACAAAAACATTCAATTTCAGTCATTGGCGATGGAAACTGCTTCTTCAGAAGTTTGTTTCATTTAATTTTTCCTGCTCAAGAATGTCATTATATTATTCATAGCGAAGTGGTCGAGGTGTTATGAGCTTTTTTTCTCACCCAGGCGGCCTGGGTTCGATCCTCACCGTCATCACGGAGCTAAAGTGGTTCGGAATCCACTTTTTAAGCTGTAGGTCCCGGGTCTCCCTTGCTCGGACAAGTTCTGCTTTTGAGGGGTTTTCTACGAAAACCTGGCAGATTCGTAATAACAAATTTTAACAAAAATTTCAACAAATATCAATAATAGTGAAATTCATTAAAGATCGTTGGGACAATTTTAAAGAATTTATGCCGAGGAGTATACGATATAGAAATTTCAAATGATGAAGATTATTACAATCATTTATCGAAACAACGAATCGAGGTCAAGTGGAAATAGCTGCCTTTTTACATATTTTTTCTAATACAAAAATAGTCATTCATCAAGACAAAAGGCCATCTTCTTCAGAGTCGACAAAACATAAAAATGAACTGATATGAAATGCAGTTTTCAGACAACATGCTTTCATGGAAAATTATCGATAATTTTGATGAACTTCCGAATACGTCTCGTGGCTCGGAAGTATGATGATAATAATAATAGATTTTATTGAAAGGTATAGCAGTAACAGATTAAATGAAAGTACATCATATATAAATAGAATATCCTATCAAATGGCAGGATTCGATGTATGACCATGATAGAATTCCATGATCATACCTTGCTTTTCCATCCAACCATGAATCGATTATTTTGTATGCTCTTGTGGTATTACTACTGATTATACATATTTTCAAAAGTGTCCACTGGTCGAATACGATCCTATGACTAGTTTTCGATTTGTGTAATTGATGACTTGTTTATTGTTTGCGAATTCATGATCATATATATTATCATCTTTGTTCAGATTTTCATTGGGTCTCCAATTGTCCCAAAGTCTTCTAGAAGATTGCTAAAACTCTCACTCCGAGCTGACCCACTTCCACTAGCTCAGAGCTCCCGAAAACTAGACAACAATAAAAGTAATCACCCGTAATGGAGACAGCCGATGATGCAATAATTGATTTTCTGATGGAAAGACATTACAGATTGTTGGGAAACCGAGATAGTAACTTCGATTCGAAGGGAAGAGCAGACTTTCCGCCTTTCGTATCGCTACATAAACACCGAATATGGATTTCCATGCGGAGAGAAGTCGAATTTAGGTCACTTACCACTCTGGGGAAACAAAATTTCAATAAGAAGAAGCCTCCTCGGATACGAGGGAGATAGGAATATATATGACAATCGAAAAAACACTTGTTGGATATGGATAGGGATACATCGGAGCGAATAATACATTCCGGAAAGATATGAGTGTGGGTATTCTGACGAATCACGGTAGGCACATTATCTTCGCATGAGAGGGGTCTGATTATTATAAAAAACGTTGGAAATGAGAGAACTCAAGAAACAAGAAAGATAGAATAATGAACGTTTTATTCGAATGAAGGCTGACGCGAGGAGAATAATTGTTTTGACGGTTCATGAAACGCTTTTTTATTGATTCTGCTAGCAGTCATTCGATTATTATTCGATTTGAAAATCAGGGGATTTGATTGTTGTACCTTAGTCTCATAACTATAGATTTCCATCAAGTGACGGCCACGTCAATCCGAAATAAAAGAGAAAATTAGTTTTCTAGGATTACTGACTCACAACGTTCCGACACTTTTCAAGCTATTTTGCAGTAATTTCCACAAAATGAAGAACTTAGGCAAATATCTGTTAGTCAACAATTAACATCCATTCGTTGCCATTTGTCCCGCGAATGGAATATATACCTACTTCCTCGATCTCAAATGCTTAGATATGTCATGTTGGATATTAATGACCTTCAAATGGTAATTATCTTCACAGGTAAAGCAAACTTGACCCCTGTCCTCTTGCAGCTTCGGAAATTATCACTGTTGACTTGTCCCCGTTGGTTGATTGAGATTGGTAGACAATGCTTTGGTTCGAGTAAAAGTTGTTATGGACTTTCCATTGACTGAAAAATAAAAATGAAAGAGAGAAAAAGTTCAAGTTGAAAGTAGATCCATATATTTTTGTCCATAAAAACCGGTACATTAATTGTTAACAAATGTTGGAAAATGAAGTTACTTACTCGTCAGGTGTACAAGAGCCAAAAAACTATGAAAACATATTTTGTCCAAAGAACGATGGAAATAATCTAAATTAACGACAATTTTAAATTCTTTCCATCGTCCTTTCAACACAAGATATTTTTATGGTTTTTTGGAATGAGCATTATTTTCGATACTGCAACAATCATGATTGATAAGATTTTGTACAGAAAACAGTGGAATTGTAAAAAAGAGATTCCGTAAAACGGCTGGGTTTTTTGGAGATTGTTCATAGAACAGAAAGCAGCAAACTGCAAACTTTCGAATCCGAACATACAAAGTTGTAAATCATTCCGACAGGCACTCTTGTGGAATATGAAAATTCACCTCTCGTTTCCTATTTAAATCATATTGTTGCCAACTGAAACAGATGCAGCATGTTGACCTCACCACCATTTAATCCACCAATTTACATTTTCGTATTACCAATTTACATTTTCGTATTCAACAAAGTTTCAAACTTTTTTTGTCTAGGAATCCTCACAATTCCGACCTACTGGACGGTAGTTCGAAGAAAATACAGAGAATCGCATTTCTGGAAAGTTTCTATTTGACCTGATTTATAACTTTACATCAAATACAGTTTGTATTCCATACTAATATTTGAATGAAATGCATGAGCAAATGATTAATGGGGAAATGTGTCGGTTTTCCTATAATATAAAACGTTGTTCGTATGATTTTTCGAAGGATTTATGAACCGCATCATTGGCGTACATAGTACAAAATAAAAAAGTTGAAAAATAAAAAAAAGAAAATGTTTTCCCTCATGGTTCAATAATTCTCATTTCTTTACAAGTAAAAATTAATCACAAGCCACGACTGTTCACGAGGAGGATTTTTTTCAGGTTCAGGTTTTCACAAAAAGAAAAATTCAGCAAAGTTCATAGAACACCGTGTTCTTCTTGATTTTCTGCAGGCCTCAAGGAGCACCTCCCGAACATGTGTCCAAAGTGACGACAAAGGGATGTTAGGACTGGGCTCGACGGGTCATCATCGATTGGGCCGCTGATGGTGGAATGGTTGATATTTTAATTTCTTGATTTTGTATAGAACAAAGACATCTGTTTTCCATAGAAGTGAGCAATCTTACTCCACAGCAAAGACAGTGTTCAAATTCGAAATTTTCAACTACAAACTGTATTTATATTAAAGTTGTATTTTCATAGATTTCTTTAGATTTGGACTATTTTATCCGAAGACCAGCAACTTGTCCTTTGTGGTCCTTTCACCATATTCTCTACTACTCTATTGATTTTCACAAAATTAATTTACAAATTCTCCAAGGAAATCGTTTGTCTATATTAGATAACGTGCCATAAGATGTGCATTTCTCATCGACCCTTCTCAAGATATAATTAGCTATGTTCAGCAGAGTAGTCACACAACGATGACGTTTCTTGAAACCTGATAATTCTCCAAGAATGAAGGCGAACTTGTCTTTCCAAAATTCTGTATGGACAAGACAAAGGTCTTCGAAATTCTTAATTTTTTGCCATTTGGGAATTCGGTTGTACGAGGTCCGTATACAGGTTGAACTGTGATCACCTACAGAAAATTATACAGTGTGTTATCCCCATCAAAAGAAGTAGAAAACAAAGTGAAATTCGTAAATTTGTTCCAAAAAAATCTTTTGATAGTGTAGGATAGTGCCGACCCTGGATGAACACAATGGACATTCAGAATCAGTGTTTATCCGTTCCTTTTTCTCAAACAAACTGAAGCTGATACTTTTAAATGAAGTTATTTTATATTACTTCCAATAGGAGAATGCAAAATAAATGACTTTTGAAGAACACAACACATCACAACTATGAAAACTGATAATATCTATCAGATGTAGTTCAATGTCTAGCGTGGCTTTAGACGGGAAAGTAGTTGTTTTTTGTTAGATATAACAAATAAATCACATTTTTCATTTTTCAATTTTCATGGATAATGTTCCCCTTTTCAACTATTTTGCAATTTCGTCAGTGAACTGAAACCTATTTTAATTTCAGTCCTTCTGTCGTCTCGCTTGGACCCCATTGTAAAAATTCTGATAACGGTACTGCCATTTGAAATTGAAGTGGCATAACATCATCAATAATAAACTGATTGAATATCACAAAAGCATCGAATCAATGGTGCAGTTGTTTGAATTTCGAACATGTTTTGGCCCGCTATACCTCCATTTTATTTTATAAATTAGGTTTCGATTTTGTTGCGGTTAACAAAGCGCTAAACGAGTAAATATTTGAATAATGGAATTTGTTAGCGAGGTTTCATAAAATAACTTTCAATTCATACTGGGTTTTAGCGTGACCTTTTTTACTGCGTTGACGCTGATTTTAAACTTATTCGTTTTTGTCGACAATGAAATCTCATATCGAGTATATTAGGGGTGTCAAATACAAGTATTATTTCCATAGCAACAATAAAAATAAAACGAAAATTTTTGTTGAAAATTTGATACTGTATAGGGGGTGTTGTTTAATTTGTACCACTTTGAAGGGAATTGGCCATTATTTCGACAATTGCAACATTTTGAAATCAAACGATAAGGTAGGTAGGTAGGTCTTCATATTCTTCCTCATCCACCCATGCTTCTTCTTCAGCGACTTTGTTCCTTATCGTAGTTTCTTTTTCTCATCCGTATCTTGTTTCTTTCTCCTGTTTCTTGATATCTGAATGCAACCTGCTCTTGATTAATTCTATTTTGTTCTCATAACATATGGAAGGAGTTTCTGTTTGTTTTTGTTGAAAATTATAGCAGATTCCGAAAGCTTGTTGCAAATTTTGCAATCTTCAATTTTATCTCTGGGATCACCTAAAAGTTTATGCGACGTTTCGAATATAGTATCTTTGAAACCTCAAAACTTTTGAGGTTCATAGGAAATAACGATATATTTGGAAGGTCTCTTTCTGGACTGAGTTTGTTGAATATGTGGTTTGTTAACTGAATCTAAAGGACAACTAATCATCCAAATCTTAAAAACACGTTTTGTCATTTTCGAATTTCTTCCAGTCGATTGAAAGCGACAAAAAATCGATTCAGCGATAATCCCTCCCGAATAGATCGTTTTTCTCTACAAACTCAAGAGTTACTCTGGGCTCCGAATGAATTTTAATTTATTTCAATGTAAAGGTTATATACAAAACGTCCCAATGCTGCTACGAATAAATTCCTACTGACCCAATATCGAAGAGCTTGATATAATAATTCCTTTCCTTCCTTATCTTCAATGACAAAATTATTTGAACATGTGGGAAAATCATGAAGTTAAAATTTGGAAATTAAGTCTTGTTACAGTTTCTTTCATTAAATTTTTTTGTGATTTCATTTTGTTTTTCATTTATCCGATATATTTTTATCAATACATGTTTAGTTCTGTTTGTGTTTGTTTTTGATAAATCAACTCCTTTTCATTTGATTTGATAATATAACTCATCATAGAAGTACCCAATTCCGAAAATAATCGATTATACTACCTCGTTACACGACGTATTCCTAAAAACACCACTCGAGCTAAAGCTCTCGTGGCAAATGTACCAGCTGGTTTAATATCGTCTGCAGAATCTGAAGATGTGAAGATCATTCATAATATCGTAAAACCAAATAAGCATCGCGTGATTTCAAATGGATCTACTTCGCTTCCGTCATACAATCACCTCTTCTGACAAATGAATTGAATAAGGTCAAAAGCTGGCACGACAATGTCTTTCACCTTTTCAAAGGCATCCTGGGCGTTTATTCGGATTCGCACAAAAACCGTGCCACCTGTGGAATATTTCGTACCTCATCACCTTCACTCTTTCACGATGTTACACAAAGCAAATGCGCTACTTGGTTGATGCTTTCTCGGCACCAAGGAAAAATAATAATAATACCTACCTTTTCATCTATTCAAAGTAATTTTTCCTGATGAACTGGGTGTCCTAATTCCTAACACCGCGGTTGAGTTTAAATTGCTTCTGTTAATTCAATTTGCATAATGGGATCGTTTGGCCAAATTGTCAATAGTAAAAGTGCAACTTCATTTCTGTTTCTGGGAATTTACGCCGCTTGTTGACGAACCCGAGGCAGATACGTTCAATAAACCAAACGGAACAGGTAGGAGATTTCCCTGAATATCTTATTCCTCACAAATAGAATGAGAACAGCGTTTTATAGAAAATCAGATTCTGCAGATCCAATGTCAAACTTTTTACAGTGACACTCGAAAAGTACGCAAAAGATACATAAATCCCATTTGATATTAGATACATTTTAATTAATGGAATATTCACCTTTATCCATCAGCTTCAAGGTCTACAACTAACCGAAATAACTACATAGCAGATATTCAAGAAGAACACCAATTCCTACCTAATTTAATTCAACTCTCAAAATGTCCTTTGAAGATAACAGGATTATTTATTCGTGGGAAAAAGTATCCTGAAAAAATACAAACTATAGCCCGCTATAGAATGGTAGCCTTGCTGAATTACGAGTTCAGTAGCTTTTTCTTGGAGTCTGAGACCCACTTTTTTCTGAGTAATAGATGAAGGTCTACCTAGTAATTCTAGGTCTCTATTCTAGGCCTTTGTTCGAGAAGAAGCTTTTATTTTCTCTCATTCGTTAACCGAGACTTACGAGTCTTGCTACCTCAAATGGACTGCCATTGCCTCCTTCTTGATCCAGGCTGGAAGGGGTGGTAGCCTCAACAATACCTCCAATCCTGCGGTTAGGGTCTTCCTCATTGCACCCGTTATTACAAAACAGGCCAACCTCTGGACCTTGCTAAGATTTGGTCCCATTGTACTTCTCTGTCCGCCTGGCCACCATACTGCTAGCCCATATCGGATATTTGGTCTTTACATTTTTTTCTACAACTCTTCTCAGCTGCTATATGATAGCTTCCGATATTAGAATAACCCAATCGACATGCGACCTCCATGAAACTTTGGAGGCCAGAACCACATGCAGATACTTGACCCGTTAGACTGATTTCAGCTCTTGGACAAACATGGCGGGTGACCTGGACCAATCTTTTTTCCTGCGTTTGGTGTACAAAATCATCTCTATTTTTGTCGGATTTACCGAGAACCCTGCTAATGTGTAAGGTTGGTACGTTTCTGGGTTGATCAGAATAAATGATCACTCCTCTCAAAAAAGCATGTGCCTATCAAATTTCAACGCACTCAAATGTCTACGTGAGGTAAGTTCCTCCTAGGCTCTGGGCCTGAATATCGACGTATACGGTGTGTCGCATTGCCACGTGGTTCGTTAATGCCCCGGGTGGGGTAACAGGAGAGGCGAGCAGTAGTGCGTCTCTCTTATTCATGTGGTATTCTCATATCATTGCGTTCCTTGTTGCTCGCGTAGATTTCTGTCTATACCCCAGATGAAAAGTTTCCGATACTGTATATAGTTTCAAGTACAAACAAAACCTGGGACAGAATTAACACGTTATTTTTGACCACTACCTGCTTGGGAGGGAATATACATTTTTCCTCTTTCCCGATACTGGAGTGAGAAATTCTTGAGAAAGGAGTGGCCCTTGCGGAACTCCAGCTATTGCATGAGAAGTGGAAATATTTTCATGAAAAATAATTGATGTATTTGGAACCGATCCTGGTAGATGCACCCCACAATTCAATCATATTTCATGGGTCCAATAGCACGTTCAATGGGTTCTTTTTGCTGTCAGAAATACCTTTTCTCTGATCTGGCTAATCTGGCCGTCGATACATAGGCACACAGTTGATTCGAAATCCCCAGTCATCTACAATAATAATTGAAGGCAGAAACGGGCGTGCATATCATATCATTTCATGCATTAGAGTAAATCAATTACAAAACCAGCCATGTACGAACACACAATGATATGATAACAGAGTATGCAGGAAGGCGTTCAGCATGGGGTAATCCATCACTATGACCATTCATTTGTTCACTGATCGAGTGATAGGCGGTTTGTTTCTCTTATGTCCCTCGTATTTATTCATGAAATAACGGGCGATTAGTTGACTTGAAAGGAAGTTTCAGTCCACCGCCTCATCGAACTCTGGTGGTCGTGTGTATTTTTCGGTACGAATAGAGGACGAATGCATATATGCAACGGAGTTCACTGAAAAGACTAGTCATAGTGGGTTGTACAAGACAAGTTCAACAACGGTTCAAGTAAACCGAGTTCAGTTGCTAAGGAACTAGAAATTTCATCGGCTAATCTCTAGCAACTGAACTCGGTTCACTTGAACAGTAGGTGAACTTGTCTTCTACAACTCGCCCTCAATGATTTACTGTAACAACGCATTGAAGTAGATTTTTAAGTAGGGAAATACCAAAGGACAATATTGCCATGATACGGCAGCTTTAACAGAGTTGTAGGGCGACAAATTATCGCCAGATCATTCATGGTTTCGCCAAGTTTCATGAACTTTTAAATAGAATAAGTATATCTAATATAATTCAATTATGTTGATGCTTGTGACACAAGCGGATGGATATTACCAACAAAAGCTAAATTACCTAAAAACCTAAAACATGTCAAACACTAGTTAATTGTTTTCATTTGATATATTTTTTATCAAATGTATTTAAGACCAGTAAGATAAAAATGATGAACGTGACAGGAAAATGAAATACAAAATAATACCTCGAATAAATACAAACCTTTCACAATACGAATAAACTGAGATTCAGACCGATCTAACACCAATTTCAGATCGAGTGAATGAATTTGTGCTTCCCTTTCGAGCAACCCCCAGAAGTCTTCGAGGGACTTGTGCAAAAGGCAGAACAAGAATAAAATTTTTACTTGAGAAAATTGTCCTAATTTTGAAATCATCCATCTGTTTTGCTTAATTATCGATATTTTATGGCTGACTTATTTCCGATTCATTCATTGGTATCCAAATGGAACAGTTTGTCTTATATAGATAGAAAGGTGACAATGATTTTCAGACTGTCAAGTCCTTTTATTGATGAATCACGTATTCATTACTTAAAATACTTTACTTTATATTTTATTTTTGTCAGTAGGTGTTTTTGCGTTTTTTCAATGACACTTTCACACAATCTGCGTCATGATAATATGTTCCTGGAATTATTTTGTGTGTGTGCTCCGGAAACATTATCAGAGGAACGTTCCCTGCATATACCATAGAAGGCTGGGACATTGCGACTTAGAACATGAATTGAACGTTCCGAGAACAATGTGCTATTACGGAAAGTGAATGAGGGCATTTTTTTTTTTTTTTTTTTGGTCACGGAGTCACGGATCTTATCTTATTATCTTAAGATAGGATTTCTATCCTGTTCTTATTAAAATCTTTGTGGAGACGACTTTCTTTTTTTTTCCAAAAAAACTTGGTCTTTTTTGGTATGGACTATTATTACTTCTCATGAGGGCAAATTGTTTGAGCGCAAATCGTTTGACAGCCAATTGTGTGAAGGCAACTTTTTCGAGAGAAAATTAGGTGATAGTAATGACACGGACCCTAAGTATCAACCAAAAACACAGTGGTATTGACGAACTGGTAATTGAGTGGTTTAAGATATACTTGAATTATATTATCAGCAGAAATTCCAAATTCCCATACTAATATGCATGTAATGTACTACTTCTGTGAATGCATGTGTTGAACATTCCACCTGTTTGATATGAAAAACCGCTCTGTCTGATAGAATTCGATATATTCATTGAGGTACCCTGTAACAAATTATTACCGCAGTGAAGGGATCTTCGATACGGCAACCCAATCTGCTCTTCATGAATTATTGATTCGCTCAGTCAAACTGTATTATTTGTGACTGCCATTCCAGATTTTTCTACCGGAAAACCAAACGGAACAGGTAGGAGATTTCCCTGAATATCTTATTCCTCACAAATAAAAAGAGAACGGCGTTCTATAGAAAATCATCAGATTCTGCAGCTCCAATGTCAAACAATTACAGTGACAAATTGGCTAAGGCTTTCGCGGCCGAAATTTTCACTATCACTATTTTGAATCGGGTTTGAAGGCCGTCGTGGTTGACAGTCATCGGAGTAGAACGAAGATAAACAGACCTCTGAAGAAGCTAGCCACTCGCGCTAGCGAAACGTTAGGAAAGTATTCCAAACCACGACGGCCTTCAAACCCGATTCAAAATTGTGAGAGTGAATTACAGTGACATTCGAAAAGTACGCAACAAATGGAAAACATAATTATTTGTGATTGATCTCTGAAAGGTCTATGTCTATAAACCTCAGATTTTAAATATTCCCATAGAATGAAATCGCCTGGAGTAAGATCGGGAGGTCAAGGAGGACATGAATTCACTGAATATTGTCCAATCCATCTATGGGGAAACATATTGTTGTTGTTATCATTTTCATCAACCGGCTGCCCCCTTACAAGCAACTCTCAGAAGTCCTCGAGAGACTTGTGCGAGCTAGGGAAGACACAGCCCTAACCTTTCAACGTGTGATGCCATGCACGAGGCCGGTGACGGCGCGGTGATTCGAACGCGGGTTCCTTGGCATAGCGAGCGAGAACACTACCTGCGCGCCACCAAGTCCCATTGATGATCGAGAAAATCATGCATTTCAACTATGGACTATGCTGGATCACCTTCCTGTTGAATGAATTCTTTTGAGCAGGCTTAATGGTATTTTGACTAATAAATCAAGTAGGTGAGTTTGAAGTAGAAGCAAGTATCTCAAAGAATTTGGGTTTTCTCTTGAAAATACTGGACCATTGATTTTGTTGTTGAAAATACTACCCAAGACATACATTTTTAATGAGTATTAGTCACGTACCTCCATGGAAAATTGGGGGTTTTTCCTCCGCTCCCACCGGAAATTCTGAGAACTAATAATTCCATATGACGTGAATTAACTTTCGTCCGTGAGAAGCACATACTGGATGAATGATCTATCTTCTTCCATTCGCCCCTGCACCCAAAAACTAAAAGTCAGCCGATCATCATAAGCTAGTTTTTGCAGCTTATGAATGACTTGTGATTTGAAAGCTGAAAACGTATTTGCTGCCAGAATTCTCCTGGCCGATGATGGGGATATCATGATCTGTTGGCTTTATCGTTCTTGGATTCTTGACGACAGTTTGCATTACCTGCAGTTGATCCCCTTCATAATTATTTCAAGGTTTATGACGTTTTTTTGAATCTATTTTAGACACTGTCTGTATTTCTGGATCTTTTTCTGCTTACAATGGAGTAGTTAACATGTTGGTTGGGATGCCGTTCGTTGAATTTTATCGCTGATTTCCTGTACGCCTTACAATTCTCACCAGCAATTAGATCAAGAATTTCACAAAAAATTAAAATTTTGGTCAGATTTACATTTCATCCAGATGTTAGGTACTCATTTTTCGACAACAGGAAAAGGCCGTACCCAGCAACTACAATCTATCAACATCGAGCTCATGAAATATCTAGAACGCTCAATAATTAATAATTTCTCCCCACGTGGTTGTCGATGAAGTATCATACGATACTCTACCAATAAATGCTGGTGTTCCACAGGGATCCATTTTAGCACCAACACTGTTTCTTCTCCACATCAATGATTTGTTGGTAGCTACCTCATGTCCGGTGAACAGCTTTGCGGATGATGATACCCTTTATTCCGCTTTGTCTTCTAAAGCTCCGATATCAGCCAGTGAAAGCAGAAATCAACGGGGAAGATTCGTGAAAGGGTTCTCTGAAAAACTTGGTTTTCTGTTCCGTGCCATGAAGTCTTTTACTTCCCTTCAGTTGACTATGTTTCATAATGCACATATCTGACATGTCCTGGAATCATATATGGAATGCAGCACCCAAACACACATTGAAACTCTTAGATTCTATCCAAAAACGAGCCATTCATCTCGTCGGTGATACTTCGTTCACCAGAACGCTCACTTTTTCAGAGCACCGCAGAAAGATAGGCGATCTGTTTATGTTTCATAGATATTTTCATGTACAATTTACTTCCGAAATATCATCAATCATGGCACCGTTAGCGGTCCCATCGAGACTGACCCGTCGAGCACAGTCCTCACATCCATATGCCGTCACTTTGGAGACATGCCGAACACCTTTCTCAGAGCTCGTTCTTCCAACGAACGGAAAAGCTTTGGAACTCGCTGCCTCGGGGGTGTTCCCTGAGGCATACAACCTTCAGAAATTCAAGAAGAACACCAATTTCTACCTTCTTTCACGCGGCATTCACCATGTTCTTTGAACAATACAGGAGTTTCCTTTTCGTGGGGACCAGAACATAAAAAAAGACCTTTTGAGATTTTGCTAATTTTGAAAGATTCTTTTTTTCAAGGAAATGAAAATCACTCTGTGTATTTGGTAGAAGCTGAGTAGGTTTCAAAGTGAGGCTGAGTTGATGAATTTTTTTTTAAATCTCATATAAGGATATTTTTCATTCATTATGTACTTTTTGAATGTCTCTGCATAAGGGTGGGGATCTATTAGGATTCAGTGGGCAATTATTGAGCAAAAGTGTACGCTTTTTGTAGGCATCAAAAATATATTATATGGTGTTGAGGGCACATCAGATTTTGAATGCCGGAAGAGAAGGGTCGACTCATTCAATTTGTTCCCACCAAATGCGATCATATATTATGTTGGGATCCTGCGTTTCTGAATTTTGCCGTTAAGGAGGTGATTTATTGTAAATTTGGCCAATATTCTTGAGGCTCGCAGTGGAGGTTGCAGTATTACGATATGGTATTATGATATCACCTAAATCACATTTGGTATTACAACATTTATACAGTTCTGCTCCGATAATGGCGACACCAGTAAATTATTCTTAAATGAAAAACCCACCAAAGGAGCGATACAGAAATTGCGATGAACTTCGATACCTCCTGGGCCTAGATTGTCGACTTCGTTGAAATTTATTCTCTTGCGGTAGCTTGTAGATCCCACTTCTGTCTTCCATTGATCTTGTGGGATGAATATTGAAATGAGATCCAGAATCTGAGTATTCGTTCTGCATCAGGTTCGTATGAGGAAGAAAATTATATATTGACAAAGAACATCGAGGTAATCTCAGTAAAAAAAAAATATGTACATTTGTTTTGGACAGTTAAAGTTTAATGATGAAATATTCGGCCCTGCCGGAAACTGCAGTGTCGGGTAAACGTGAGCCTGAAAATTGATGTCGACATTCAATCACGTTTTCTGAGCAATCGGACGCATTTGGTAAGAAGTTTTACTGAGAATATTTCTTGTGTAGAATTGAATTATCTTTCGTCCTGTTGAAATCGTTTCTTGATAAATCTTATACTTTCCGAAAACACAGTGAAAAAAACTGTAATTTTTTTAATACAAAAACTTTTCAGTTCTACCCCTGATTTTTTGGTAACAATTTTTTTTTCTAACAAAACATGATATCAAGATTCATGCTCTGAGTTTCACTTTTGGCTTAAGTTTGTCTGTGGTTTTTGGACTATAAGAAACACGCTTATTTTCTTAGAGAAGGAAATGTAAAAGGGTATATCGTTCCTAAAGACCTCTACATTCTCATGCAAATTTAACAAGTGGGTAGTAGTAAAAGTAAACTTAGGGGGAGGCCGCCGCCGTAGCTAAGCAAGTAGGCTCCTATGGGACCTTTTGCCACCCCCTTCTCTCCACATTGCCGATGGAGTTCAGTATGTCCGTAGGTCCTCTTGATAGAGTATTCCAGCTTCAAAGATTTTGAATTTTAGCCTCTTATACGCCTCACACTTGCCGAGAAAATGAAAATAAGTTTCTTCATCTTCCTCACACCTGCGGCAAAAATGGCTGTCTTCTATGCCTATGAGTAAGTGATAGGTGTCTGCCTAGTCCGCTGTGCCCTGTTAGGCGTGAGAAGGCGTAGTGCTAGGCAATCTCTTAGATGCCATCCATGACTTGCTGGAGCTGCTGACAAAGTCTTTGGACCGCCTGCAACCAGCAGTATCTCTCAGGAAAGGATTTTTTTTTTCACTTGTATTTCGTTGGTATCTTTCGTATATCCGATTATGTTTTTTGTATTGAAATATTATTCCTTGTTTCAGAAAAATGGTGGAAAATACTTTTAGAATATGCACAAGTATGAAGCTCTGAATAGCATATGAAGCTACCAGCGTCGGTGGCTTATAGTTCTCTCGATTCATACATTAGTTGGATACTGAGGATATCGACAACTCACTGAATTTCACAAACATCCGATTTGATTTTCACTCTCACAGCTATTTTATCCGCAATAACAGAGCATTGATCGTCCCATTTTCGATTCAAACTGAAGCTGCTGCATCGAAATATACGAAAGTTAAAAGCCAGCATACTCTTTCCCAAAGAACTCCATATGAATTGTGTATTCAAAGCATCAACTTCGAGCTCAGTAGCATAAATGTATCGGCAGCTGCTGTCCCACAAATTGCAATGTCCATAAAATTCCATACTTTCATTCGTCGTGAAAGGATATTTCTATGCTCGATTTATTCTACTACGTATTCAGTTTCCAGGACATGTAACACCGTTTCAGTTATCTTCTAGGAATTGTGTCTTGTAGTGAAGGAGAAAAGGAGAAAGTAACCTCACTGTTCCAAATTTTTCATACTTTCCTAATTTTTCAATATTTAAAATTTATTAAATTCTCTTTCAATTATTACTTGCTCACAGTCAAAACTGCATTACTATTATTTCGAATAAAGTACGTCACAAAGCTTAACAATTTCACTGGAATTCTCAGACGACTGGAATAAGAATTAATGGGAGGATAAATGGTTTATAAAAAAATTTGCCCATTAATTGCGATTACCTGAAGTAAGTACATATTATTGTTGTGGTAAAGATTTTCTAAACACGGTATAATTATGATGCAAAGCTTAAGAAATTTATTAGTCACAGAAGGAGAAAGAAACCCGAGTCGTCAAAATTGAATTTACTCCGCCGAGGAAATTATAATCAAGGATGTTATTAAACAGACTCGAGGAAAATACTACGGTGGTTTTTATATTGCCAAAGAAAATATAATGCTAAAGATGAATTCATGCGGATATTCTTTAAAAAATACAGATCTAATACGGATGAGGATATTCGAGTGACTCAATAGAAATGAAAAAGTGTATACAATCGGCCTACTTACTTGACCCATAAAGCGCATAAAATGGGCACATTTCAATGTGGTCGTAGAAAAAATAAATTTCACTCACTTCTCCCACATGAACCCAGATAAAGAAACCGTAGGAATTCGGGAGAGTTTCCAACGATTTTGGACGTGGAGTATCACAAATAGAAAGAATATCGGTCGTAGGGATCAGATCCCCGCTCTTCCTCGAATTAGGTTTCAGAAAAATAAGTTGGAGGGTACCCTTTCGAAAAAAGTTGATAAACTCGTGAAAATAAAATCAAAAAATGGTAAAAAAACATAGGACTTCATTTTCCATTTTATGAATTGAGGATTGTTTTCGAGAAGATCTTTTATATGTATTTTATATCAAATGTCTTCCTCTAGATCTCACAATCCTGTTCTCATCCCGAGGTAACTTTTACGTTCGTTCTGATTTATAAAATTTGCTTCCTTTCCTTACACTCATGATTATTCCGGTTGGTTTCTTGATGGGCTAATATTCCACCATTCTAATATCAAAGTTACCATGCAAAAAGAGATCAAATGAAAGAGGAGGGAGTTTTGATGACACCATTTCTATCCTTCAATTAACATGTCATGCAAATTTGAAATAGAAATAATACAGTTCGAGACTGAAACGTCAAGGACTCATTTCGGTATCTCGCGTTCTTCCCATTATTAAACATCCCCGAGTATTTCAATCTCCTTCACGGAATGTTCACTTCATTACATAATAAAGCGGTGATAATCCCGGCGTGAATACATCACGACTTTCGGAGGTATTCGTACCCTCGGAGCTCCCAGTAAAATTGCATTTTTCTATGCGGGTCACCGCCTCAATTAAATATCCTCCCCGACCGGACCTGGAATGCCAGATATTTTCAATTTCGTATTCCGAAACATTTCTCCGGAAAAGTACGGAGAACAAGCGCTCCGGGCTTTCCCTCGGAATGCAAATTTCAGGAAAAAAAACTGGTCCAATTAGAGCAATGTTTAAAGTCGAGCCAACGTAGAATGTAAGACGTTAATGAGGCATTTTGAAAACAAACGTGGGCTCTATTGGGAGAAAAATAAATAGAAAACTGTTGGGTTTCTCATAAAACTCTGTCCCGGTTGCAGGTCTTATTATCCCCTACAAAGAGAAATATCTCCACTATGGCGTATGGAACTCAAACCTGAACTTTGGCTTAATCTCATTAGACAGGGTGAACTACCACCACCGAAAACTGAATGGGCTACTCTGGTCTACTGTGTGCCAAAGCATCTGGAAAATGTGAGAGCTACCTACGATGATTTGAACATTTCTTTTTGCATGACAACCTCCATATATGTGCCATATGCTCTCTCAGATGTAAGCAACCGCACATGCTTTTGCAGTGTTGCAGCATGTTTCGATCTCCAAGAGCAGAATCGAAGGAAATCGATGATGGGTTGTTCAGGTTTCTTTGATATATCTTGATTGTACACCCATTGCACAACGAGTACCCACTCGGCACATGACTTCTTGACATCATGTATCGTAAGAAAAAAAGAATGTTACCAAACGATTTTAGCAGGGCAAAAAATAATTCTATTCTCCACAAGAAATATTCCCTGTAATTTCTTACAAAAACCGCCCGTTTTCTCAAAAACTTGATTGAATGCCAGGGGCGGATCCAGGATTTTGGTTGGCACATCCGGAGGGTGTGGGCACGTCGGAAAATTTTTGAAAATTTGATCACCATTTAAAGAAACACGTTTTGAACATTGTTCAGGAGATAATTTCACATTGAATGCACTTCAAAATATCTTGTTTTTATAAAAAAAGATTAATTTTCAAAATTTTTCAACTCAACCAAACTGTCTCAGTTGATTCACTGGTTGCGACTGTTGCGAGCGGGGTGTAGTTCCAGGGCCAAAGATATAATTACAGCTTGATAAATCTAACTGTGACGGAGTAGGGCGAGAGCTAATTAAAGTTGGTAGTGGATAAAGAGAGAGGGTATTACTGATGCGTAGACCAGAGCGTGATTCTTGACCGCCCTGCCCTAAACCTTCTATCATATTGTTAGAGATTTAAATGTTTCAAAGAAGTGACGCATCTAGTTACAAATCAAAATAATGATATAATTTTTCAAAGAGTGGAGTGGAATACTCATTTCAGTAAGTTCCTAATATAACACAAATTGCCTTGGGGGAAGGCACGTGCCCCCGGTGCCGCCCCTCTTGAATGCCAATAACAAATTTCGAAAATTAAATTTGTCATAACATTGCTAAGAATCATCAAAGAAGGAAATGAAAAAGTGTATATTGTTCCTGAAGACTTCTACCTTCTCATGAAAATATAACATGTGAGTATCTGAGTACCTTGAATGTGTTTTGTCCCACTTCACCTAACCATTCTACGGTATTTACGAAGGATCCGATATTCATGGATATTTTAGTTAATATGGAATCATTAATCTGAAAGAGGAACCAGTACCCTCTTTGGACCTTATGATTTGAGACTAGTGAAACTATACATGACAAAAAAAATGGTTTTACTGCTGCCTCAGTTTTTAACTAGCCTATAATTGCGGCCTTCTTTCCAATCAGTGTTGAAAATAATCGCTTATACACATCCTATATATAAAAAATAAAGTGAGTAATTTCAAGCTTGAAGTTTGCACCTCACAAGAGTGTTATTGAACATCCACGCAGGATATTTATATTCGATTATTTTCAACATTTACTGAAGGAAATGCCGGTTTTATGGGTTAGTTGAAAATAAGACAGGAGTAAAAGAAAGTTTTTTTTTTGGCATGTATAAGTGGGATCTCTTGCACTACTCTTTTGATTCGATTAATATAGTTCAAAGAGGGTATAGGTTGCATTAGTATAAATATTCCATATTCACGAAATTATTCATGATTTTCTGATCCTCCGCCAAAATCTCCGTGAAGTGGGACAAAACAAATTTCAGTTATTCAAATACTCACATGTTATAGACTCGTCCTGTGGACTCGTTGTATTTTCAGCTTTGGGATTGCAATTCATTAATATTCCAAAAAATTATCGGTAATAATCATACCACTTATTATATTACCCCTAAAAATTGTATCTCGAACTGACAGACTTTTTCGTTACGTTAGAAGGATATGCGAGACTCGTTCATTACCGTGAAACTATGCACGCCCATGATGCGCATTAGTCGTATGAGCTTCACCATACATGAAGTAGGTTTTATTACATTTTCAAACTAACAGTGACAAGTATATTTTTCCTATTTAGAATATAGGGGCTGAAGACGTGTACAACTGTCACCTGACAGGTTTAGTTTTCTGTATTTAGATTTCTCTAATCCATCTCTACGAACATTTCTAGCTCTCAGGAAAAGTTCATGAGGTCTTCTCCCATGGGTGTCCTTGATTACGTTTATGTGTTTGGTCCATACCTGTCAAACTTGAGTGACACTTCAATGCATATGTCTAAATCACATTTAAATGTAAATGAATGAATATTTTGAATACCATTCAATACCCAGAAAGTTTCGAATACAAATGAATACACACAAACGGATGAAATATAATGAACGTTTCTTCTAGTTTCTCTCCATTTCTTTTTCATGGAACGGAACAAAAATAAGCAGTAGACCGGATAGTTATAAGGGATAGTAAACTTTACTGTAATTTTATTAACTTTCACAAATTGCCGCCATCTACTCTCAACGATGAAGTCTCAAACGCTCCTCGAACGTTGTGAAGCACTCATAGAGTTATGAGTTCACGTCCTTAACTCATAAATACAATTTAGTGGAGTTGCGTAGAGAGAACTCCAAAGAGGCTACTCCAGAACATCTACGCTTCCTGCTTGAAAACTTTTGTGCAAAGGGTGTCTATCAACACAAGAAAATTGAGAGGAGTAAAATTCTATTAGGAAATAACCTTATTTTAATCAACATCTCTATCATTCTGACGAGCTGGTTTCATCGAACATGAAATATGATTTAGTGGTATCCATTCCACCCTCCTCCTTCTTCTTGAAATACAGAAATTAATGTTTTTGAGTCTTGTGATGATTTTCTCGTATTTTTTCTAACAGAAGAATGGAAAATGATGAATTGAATACGTTGAACCTGAATAAATGCCAATTTTTAATTTTCCGCACGATTTTTCGTCCTGAAAGTTGTACTTTTTCGTAGGATTTAAAATGGTGCGAAAAAGTTTTTTTCCGCACCATATAGGTAAATAACTATGTCCTACAAAGTGGATGGTAGGACTGAAGAGTCTTTGACTGCCAACATGTACCAATGACGTGGTCATAAGAAATCATAAGTCACCAGCGGATTTTTTACCGTTGTTTGATTGATATTTGTATAATTGAATGGTCATATTATCCTACAAATTGAATGGTAGGTGTTCCCAGTCCTATACGCTCCGAAATTGTCAATTCCATGGTAAAAAAAATTATTAGTAACAGGCTGAATCTTCGTGAGTAGCTTTGTTTTGATGAGACGCCCAACTTTTCCCTCTACGAAAATTATTAATGTCACTAGTGAGTTATGGATTATAACACACTCATAACTGTCATGTGTTGGATAAATAATAATAGTGATGTTGTCGGGACCTGCATTTCGTGAGGTTGTGATGGGGACGACTCCTCTTCTCGTCCAACGACCAACCCCACACTGATGGCAGCCATGCACCTGCAGATATGTGCTGTGAGCATAGTGGGTGACTGCACTATGGTAGAGGATGATCTTGCAAGCTAGAATTTTAGTTTGATCACAGATTTACAAAAAAATTGGTACCGCAGAGAGTCAAAGAATTATGTGGCAATGATTCCTTCATACAACTGTATGAGGAACTTCTACACTGCCTCAGCAATGTGAGATAAAGAGGCACCTGCCTCTTCGAGGACCGTTGCTAAGGCATGCAAAAAAGTTATATACCGTCATCTGAACCCACCACATTCCTTCTTTCTTAATTTTTCTCGAAAAAAAAAGTTTATTACAATAAAAACATATATTTATTGTCCTTGTTCTTCGTTCCATAACAAATTATCTTTGATAGAACAGAAATAACGTTCATTTTCAAACAGTAAAGATAAAATATAAACTAATTATGTGTCTTCTTCATTTAATTTGCATCGAAAATAATCGATTGTACTTCCGAGTCACGAGATGTATTCTGCGAAACGCCACGAGAGCGAAAGCTCGAGTGGTTTTTCGAGGAATACGTCGAGTTACGAGATAAGTATAATTGATTACTTTCGTTTTCTCGAGTAGTATTCGTTAAGATTATACATCGAATACATTTTTATTATGATTATTTAATTTAGAACAAGGGATTGCCAATTGCCAAAACACAGTGAAGTGAGCGCATCTCTATGCATGATTTGGCGGAGAGAACATTGGAAAAACTCAAAATAAACTTTCATAAAAGGTGACCAACGCATCTTTTACGACCGTAAATTTGAGGAAGAGGTCGTGACGTGGTAATAAAAGTGAGTTGTTCATTCTTCACTCCAATATTTTCCAGAGGTTAATATTGAACGTTTTTTATTATGAATATAAAATTTGAGTGATGTCTTCCGGACCATAACTCTCAGAAGCGGGGGCAATAATGGCCTCTAGAGCAGGGCTGGTTTCACCTGATTCTATATACGTATTCACAAAACTTTCAATATTCAGAACTATAGGAATGGAAATTATAATTTGTGCTATTGTTGAATCTTTCAATGGTAATAAACTTTCCAAACATGAAAGAGATATTCGACAAATAATGGAGAGACTGAGTTGGTTGGGTGATTTTTTTATGAAGCTGCTGATGAGGTGGAATAATTTCTATTTAGAAGAGGATAGGCCATGAAAATATGTATGGAAGGGAAACATCGCTAACTCGTCTACTGTGATTCAGATAAATAAGTGAATATGTGAGCAAAATCACACCGACAAGACCATCCGCTAGTTTTTTCACTTATAAACTCCCTAGTGCTTGAACAAGTTGTGATAACATCAGTGAGTATGTATGATGAAAATATTGATATGTAAAACACAAATAAATTTTCATTTGATTTTTCGAAATTTTTAACAAAAAATATAAAAAAATTTTTTTCTCCTATTTTTTTGAACTCGCGACTAGCAGGCCAACATTCTACCCGCTTGACTACGCGGCTTATTAATTAAACTAGTGACAACTGGTGTATTGAAGTTTTTCTGAAATTTGATTTCATTGGCAAATTCTGCGATGATCATGAAAAAATATTTTTTGGCACATTCGAAATGTATTTACTATATAATACATACATATGAATTATTATCTTCTTTCATATGAAAAATAAAATTCCATTCGTACATAAAAGCAAAATATCAACTATCTCATGTAAAACATTAATTTTGCCCAGGTTACCGTGGAGGATAAAAAATTCCGGAAGTTTTTTGTGTTGCCATGACATCTAAACAAAAACGAATTTTTTTGATTGGCTAAACAAGTGATGTGTGTAATTTTCAATAAAATCTAAAAATATTGGCGGATATTCAGAAGCTGGACAGTTTGATAGGACACGCCAGATCTGTTGAAAAGAGCCAGTGGCATGTAAGAAATGATCATGAAATGATCAAACCATTATCATTATAGTATTATGCAGTATAATCAATATAAAGTAACACAATATCAGTTAAATCAACATCATAACACTAAATCTCTATAAATTTCAGAGTTTACAGTATTTTCTTTATAATTTTCCTGCAGTGAGATATTTTAGCTAGACGTTGTTGAAATAAGCATGAGCCAGGAAAAGCCGATTTACCCTTCAGCAAGGAAGTTAAAAAAATACTCAGTTAATTAATATATAATGATATTTTTGCAGCATCACAGTATAATTACATGAAAAATTAAATTGTCAGGCTCTATTCTTTGAAAGCGAGCACTTTTGTCTCGCTGAAAACGTGGGAAAAATTAAGAGGTACATTTTTCTGACACTGGCGAACTTTGAGGTTTTCACGCAATTTCATTTCTAATTAGCCATATACAATACAATACAATATACTACACTTGAAGAATTCGATTGTCTATGATAATGTTTTGCAAATAGGATGAAGAGGGCACATATATTTAGACGGATAAAGGGGATGAACAAGGGGAGATGTATAGAATAACTGAAATAGCAAATAACAATAACAATTGTAATATTGAAATAATTGACCGGGTATCGAAAACGGACCGGGAAAATTTTTGTCGTCGTTCCAACAATAATGACATCAATCAAAAATTATGCATTTATAAAAAATTCTCAATTTATGATAATGTTGATTGCGATTTCAGAAAAAATATGATGTGTACCTCATCGTAAAAGCACATTCCCAGACTTCAATGCTAGTTGGCCTAGGCCAACAATTTACATTGTCGTCCGGGAATGTAATGCTTTTACAACTAGACACACAATATATTATTCTGTGGATGTAGTAGTAGTACGACCATGAGTTGCACATTTCGTTACTTAGCGTTAATACCAACCAGACTATAGCTCATAATGTGAAAATAATTGACAGAAAAAACTTATTAGTTAGAACAAAGAGCGTGACTTTTATCAGACATTTGAAAATATGTAGGTAAATTGGTCTGTTAAGGAACTATTAATAGTTATTTATGGTACTAGTGTGTTATGTTGAAAATAAGGCACGCGAGAAAGATTTATACTATAAATTCTCAAGTGACTTAGGAAGCATAACACACGAGTAGCATACAATGTTTTATCCAACAAGTGGAAGAAATCGTTTTTGTATGAGATAATAATCAATAACTTTTAAATATGAACGTGAGTTATAATCCATAACTCGTGCACTAGTGAATTATGGATTATAATACACTAGTTTGTTATTTAAAGTTTACGTGAGTCATAATCCATAGTTCACTAGTGAGTTATGGATTGTAATACACTAGTGTGTTATTTGATGTTATTTAAAGTTTACGTTAGTCAAAATCCATAACTCACTAGTGAGCTCTATGTAACTCACTGGTGAGTTATGGATTGTAATACACTAGTGTGTTATTGGATGTTATTTAAAGTTTACGTGAGTCATAATCCATAACTCACTAGTGAGCTCTACGTAACTCACTTACGTAACTCACTAGTGAGTTATGGATTATAATACACTAGTGTGTTATTTGATGTTATTCAAAGTTTACGTGAGTCATAATCCATAACTCACTAGTGAGCTCTATGTACCTCACTAGTGAGTTATGGATTATAATACACTAGTGTGTTATTTGATAGTTTACGTGACTTATAATCCATAACTCACTAGTTAGTGAGCTCTATGTAACTCACTAGTGAGTTATGGATTATAACATGCTAGTGTGTTATTTGATAGTTTACTTGTCTAAAATGACTACTAAAATGATGTGTTGGATAAAATAAAAAATATTGATTATAATATTTCAACAATTATTCAGTACTATGAGGGAATATGATTGGTGTTATCAAACTTTGAATTCCTTGATTACTAATTTCTGTGATGATATCATTAGTTTCTAGTACATACATATTTATCATCTGCACTATTGTACACAGTGTGTTTTTAGGCAGGTTGTCGGAATAACGAACACATTTCGCAGAACTGCCAAAGTATTGATTAGTTGTTTCCGTTCTAGCACACAGCACACATTTCCACACACCCATAACAGATTCACACATCAAAATTCCATATTTCATCATCCATTTTTTTGTTTGTTCTCATCCGGTGAAAAATTCCCTAATAAACATGTGCATTGTTTTTATACAGAACATTATTTCGAATAAAACGCGTGGATTTTCGTCCATCAAAGGTGTACAGCGACGGAAAAATGTGAAGTGATAGAACCTGCCATCGGATATTGGATATTTATGGATTTTTCGTAGGACCCCTCGCTATACTGATGTGAGCTGGAATTGTTGATTTAGGTACGTATTTTCATTAATATTCATTAGTATTAGGTGTGCTTCCTAAACACGAGTATGAAATATGTTAGTCAGTGTTGAAGTCAAGTTGGGGCATCGGGTTATCGAAAAGGTGATTTGCTTTTTGAATTAATCCTTTTCAACGTGTGGTCCCAAGGGATCGAGGTAGAAAATATGAACGGCGAACAAAGATTCGGATAACTATTCAGTATCGATATGAATTCATTCGGATTCATCATGATGTACTTTTTCTGTTTGATTTTATTAATATTCAGTTCGGGTATTAATTTCATATGAAGTGGAATACAATAAAAAATAAAAGGAAACAAACATTTTGAAGCAACACTTTTATTCAAATTCGTTTGAAAGGTGAAGATACATTATGAAATTTTAAATTATATAAAAGCTTGTCATACCTATATCAAGATTTATTGTCGTGAGAAGCTTTTATATTATATAAAATTTTATAATGTTAAGTTTATTTTGTTCTGAGAGATTTTCTTTGGGGAGTTTTTGTTTGTTCATCTTCATCAGGGGCCAATCATTTAATCATTGGTTCACTTCCAATTTTTGTAACTGGTCTGATTTGGTATTGGATTGAACCTGAGCTTTTTCGCCTAATCACTCTCATCGCGTTCTTCAGATATTTTTTTTGAGGGGTTGAAAGCAACATGGACAACAAGTAGTTGTCTAAAGTCTACTCCAGATACTGTAAAATTATTCACGTTAATAAAAAAAAAGTTCCCTTCGCATATTCGAACCCAGTACCCACTACACATACTGACTCGACATGAACGATTCAGGCTAACCAGATCTCATATCATACCCATTCAATAATTTTTTTTGAGAATAACCTGGCCACTGATGGTGACTGCCGGCATCGTCTTTAACTGACAACTCAAAATACGTTGCTGGCAATAGCAACAATGCAAGTAGGTACCTATCCTAAAAAATTTACGAGATGGCGCTTCATTATTATGACTGTTATTAGCATGAGAACAGACAAGAAATGTTTTTTTTTTGTGTAAAATTAATAGCGTTCTTTTAGGAAATATCTAACATTGATTTGATCGCGTCATATAGCTATCTCATGAAGAGTAGGCTAACAAACTACAATGCAATTTTGTCAAAAATTCATAAGATGGCGCCATATGACATAATTTTTTTTCTGTTAAATATATTTTTCGGGAAAGACGCCTATATAGATGAACGTTATAAGCAAAATCGCTCTATAGAGATAAGATGTATGGCCATAATTCAGTCTTTGCAGGTTATTTTGACTTTTTTCACTACGGTTTTACATTTCTTGATAAAATATGTTTTCAAAGGATTCCAGTACCGAATTTTGTTAGTACGAACGGAAAGATTCGCTAAGTTAGGATATGAACAAGTTTTTCAGTTTTGCAGTAGAATGGATGTAACGTGTTTTAAAACACTTCTTGTAGTTCAAATGTGTTCAAATTATCCTGACGCTTTTAAAAGATTCATAGTGCAAACAGCATGCCGTTTGATTCGTTTTTATTTTGTCACTTCTGGGAATAATTTTAAATATATAAAAAATATGAAGCCAGGAAACACAAGTTAATATTTTGGCATAATACTAAACTAACTACTACTGCTAACAGGTGCTGCTAACAAGAAGTGAATGACAAGTTTTTTACGAAGAAATTATGTAGCAATATAATATTGTTAGGAAATTTGATCAGTAATTCTAATGGTTTCAACATCGAAATTATGTTTCTTCATAGCCAAACAAAGAGGTTATAACTACTTCTGAACTTACATTATCAAAGAACATACAGAGGCACATATTTGTATACTTGACAGAAGACTTATAACAGGCAGTTGTCCAGTTCACAAATATAACAGGAAGAAAACAGGTTATGATCATTTTCCAAAATTTCACAACATCCTTTTTGATTTCCAAGTTCTCGAAGTCATATTTGTATTATGGTGAAATAATAATGAACTCATTCCATCATAACAACCCGGTTTCCAGAGAGATAACCTTTTGCTACAAGACCCTATTACCCCATCCGAACCATAATGGCCTACAGCTCGATACTTACATTAGTGCGTGAGCTCGAAATAATTATTCATCAACTATCATTCAACCAACGAACCGTAATTGTTAAATTATCCTCAATTCACTACCCTTTTGTTTCATAATGACACCACAACGCATGAAAATGCTGCAATTATTGTAATTTCCTTTTTGTGCTTTATTCAATATCCCTTGTCCGTGAGCAAAATTATGAGATAAATGCCCTAATAACCACATTCTTCTGGAAAACCAATAAAAAAAACGAGTATTTTTGGAACAATAGACCCAGATCTTGATGGGATGTTATAGGCTCCATGTGAAAATACTTTGAAAGAATTGATTTTCGATGTGAAAAAAAGTGAGTGGTAAAGGGAAATAGTTGTTGATGATACAAGTGTATGGAATGTGGAACTTTTTTGTATTAACATGGGAAAGTAGGTAGAAATTAGTGTTCTTGAATTTCTGAATGCTTTATACCTCAGGCAGCATCTCCTGGGGAAGCGAGTTCCAAAGCTTTGCCGTTCGTTGGAAGAACAAAAGCCCTGAGAAAATTATGTTAGGCATGTTTCCAAAGTGATGGCATACTGATGTGAGAACTGAGATCGACGGGTCAGTCTCATGGGACCGCTAACACTGGAACGATTGATGATATTTTGGAATGGAATGGAATCTGCGCCTCGTATCAAGCACCAAAGTATCATTTCATCTAATCTAATACATCTGTGAATGAGGATATGATATCGAAGCTAACTAAGATTTCGTTTATCTTCAAAGTGGTGTACTTCAATTTTTCAATTGGGTTAGTGAAGTCGTATGTCTTAGTCTTCCCAACAAGTTTCTGCAGCATATCCGATACATTTTTGTCAAGGTTGTAGGTTGGTGATTCTTTGGCGCTCGATATTGGTCTCCTACTTTTGAATTTGCCTCGGTGGTATAATGATTCTGATCTTCATAGTTTCTTCTTTGTCTCCGGTGGTTATGAAGACTCTTTCATCAGCTGATTGATCTTCCTCAGGATCTTCTCTGTTGGGTCTTTTTGTAGTCTTTTGGACAAGGTTGGAAAGTGTGAATTTTATAAGGGTGCTCCGGTCTTAAGTGGGTCATACTGTATGTTCGCGATAATTTTTTCTGTGGGTATCGTTGATGGTGTTGCTGAAATTTCCTCCCTTATCTAGCAATCTAGTAGGTGGTCAATTGAATGTATTGTCTAGTTTTGTAATATCGGGCTGTATTCTCTGAATCTGGTTGAATTTCCTGTTCTGGCTCTCATTGGATGACTCTAAGGTTGAATACATTGCTCCTAGATTTCTCAGAATATTCTTTGCTGGGCTTCAGGTGATATCTCAAGAGTTGTTCATCATGACTTGCTAACTTCTTCCGTGTCTGATGGATTCTATTCCGTAATGAGGTTGTTTTTATTCTGTTATATATTCGATGAGCTTGTGTGCATTGATTAGCCTCTTCGAATATATGAATTTTGGTGTGGTTTTTGTATCCCTGCAACGTGACTCAAATCAAGCGGAAAGTTCACACGAACCCACCATCGCAGAAAGCGTGCGCCAAAAGAGTATTATAAATGACGTGCCAGAAACGAGAGCTCCAATTTCACTTGAAACGTCAAGATGAGTACTTTGGCTATGCCACTGAAGAAGACTGTCGCTGTTGCAGTTGAAACGTTTGGAGGTTTTAACCAAAGAAGGCCACCGGAAGAACCGGTATCCAACCAGAACAAAGACGCTAGCGTCGTTCAAGCCTTCATTAATAGGAAATTAATGGAGGAATCAGATTACCGAATTTATGGTCTTTATATATTCCATGAAAGAATAATTTTATCAGTTTACCCCGTGCCTCAGCTACCCTAACAAAAGCGAATCGTTCTTGAATAATAGATTTGCTCAACCCCATTACGAAACACCGTCACCACATATCAATTCTAATTGAATTCCAGACAATTGACGGCAGATTTTCAAGAGCATTTCAAGCCGAATCATGCAACGCTCGGGCGAAGCTTCAGGCGTCTTTATCTAGACAATCACAAACGTTTGTGAGTAGGAACATGTTACCTTATAGTCCGGTGGCAGGAAGGGTTTTCGAAAACTTGAAGGTTGCTCGCAAACGGAAAACCTCTTTATAATTTCAACAATCCTATTAATTATCAACGAAAATTCATCGAAATTCAACGGAATAATAAATAAGGAGGAAATGTGCCGACATTTTTCAACATCGGATAAGAAACGGCTCATTTTCTTTCGGATCAGACATTCTAAAGAAGTCGAAAATGTTATGGCTTGGGGGTAACTTTGTGTCGGATAATGACAAGGCACGAGAGATGAATAGAAGCTCGGTTCTTTGTTTGGAAGAATGTACCTTTTGGAATCACAGACAGGGCCGTACTCTAGAGAATAGTTGACATATAACGAGAGTACATATTTAGAGAAATGCTGCTAATTGTCAACCATGGACAGGTCAGTTAAAATCCAAAACACAGTTCATTTTCGATGAGATGGAAAACATTTCACATTCAAAATTGAAAGATGTGATGTTTGTAACATCTAACAGAAAACAACTACTTCTCGGCTAAAGCCACGCTGGATATTGAACTACATCCGAAAAATATTGTGGAAAGACTATAACTGAAAAGAAAATCTGAAAGTGAAAATTTTCATTTTCATTCAGAGAGTTGATCTTTTAATTATCAAGTTTTTCAGTTTCATTTATTTTTTCAGTTATAGTCTTTTCACAATATCTATCTTCTCAACGTGAATACCTTCCGAAAGGTTATCTTGATGGACGGAAAATATCGACTGAAGTTTGTCTTTCAGCCGCAGATGATTTCACAAACGATTTTATGAACATCCTATTCATATTTTCAAATAAAAATCAAAGATCATTTTCGTTTTGAAGAGTGAGCTGAATTATTAACAAAAACACATTTGTTAGTATCAAAACCAAAATATTATTATAGTTTCAAATACCGAATAAATTGAGGAGGAACTCGTGACCTTTCATGCTTGTCATGGAGCAAAACTTTCTTCATGCTTAGACTTTTAGCCATGTAATAAAACCGGATCAGAACCTCTCAGCGGCGCTTTGTTGAGAACTAATCTTTGGAGTCTTTATTGGAGAACAACTCACGAACTTTCAAAGGAGCGATGTTTACAAAACATGTTAATACATTTTATTCAAACGAATGTGAATCTTTCAAATCACAGCTGTTGCTGGATATATCTTGTCAATTCAAAACCGGCTCAAAGTTTTGAATTTTTTGAACGGGATCTATTTTCTGATCATTTTCTCGAATTAAGAGTTTTGCACATACCTATGTGTCAAAATAATTCAATAGCTGATTAAAATAATTATTTCAATACGTTGTCGCTAGATTCCCAGAAAAGATATTCGGAGAAACTGAAAGGAGCTAACGGTTTAGTTGTGATCCATATTCATTAAAATCTTGTGATTATAGTAGTGATGTAAAAAACTTTCCAAAAGTTTCAAATTATGACAAATTAGTATTTATAGATACTTTATTTAGCATGAATTAATTCATATATTACATCCAAAATATCACGAACAACTTCCTGAAATAATCAAATATACATGCACATCCATAAAGGCAAAGAAGTGATCCAGTTGATTTACATTGGTATGCGGTTGAACTTTTCTATTTTTATTCCTTTTTTTTTACATTAACCATTTCAAAGAGAACAAACAAATATATTACTGAAAAGTAGAGTTTGAAGAAACTCTGATTCGAGTTCATGTTCGAGTAAAATTACATTTCTGAAATGATCCAAGACTTGTATCAGCACTGACTTTCATATCGCTATAGCACATCTCGTGAACATCGAATAATATTTTATCAATTCTTGTCTTTTTTCAGGTTGGAGATGACGAAAGTGGATAACTACAGGCGGCCATGACAATAACCACTGTCCAGTCTAGTCTCAGCGCACGCAAGATGAAGTCCAGAATGAGGACCAGCACACGGAGTGAAAACGCAAGATACGCCCCGACATCTCAACTCAGAACCTCATATTTGTAACGGTCCACAATGAATCAGGTTAAGAGTTCTACAAAACACAGCCATCATCAAACGCCCATCTATTCAGAGCGAAATGTCTTCGAACAACGAACACAAGAACCTCTCGACTCCTACTATGGATGGAAGGCATACTGTCACTGAATTGAACGTGAAATGTGATGGTCGCAGAAGATGGAACAGGCTTGCAGTGTTATGAACAGTGATCCCGATCAGATGGCACCCGCCATAATACAACAAAAATACGATGCCAATGCAGACTACGTCATCAACGAATACATGGAACGCCTAGGCACCCGCCTGAACATCCTAGAAACCGAGCTGAAATACGCGTGGCGCGCTTTGGACCTCCTCTCGCAAGAATACATAAAGATGTGGGAACGCCTGGAGAAACTGGAAGGTCTCCTCTACGAACAGCAAAGTGTCATCTCCCAACTCTTACACTTCTACACGTCCGGTGGAGACTCAGCCGCCCAAGCCGCAGTCGCCTCCTTAGAAAGCAAACTGGGCGAACTGGAGGTCATCAGAGAGATCCTTGGCAACGGAACAGTTGAGGATGGCCTCGAGGAAGGACTCGACGTTACCATGTCCCACGATGAATCCGCGGAAATTCACGAGCTGGAACTTGACGCCGCCATGGATGAAATACACATGCCCGATGAAGCTTTCTACAGAAGCTTGAATCAAGCCTACAGGGAAGATCTGGTGGGGGATGATGCCTCCTACAGAATCAGTCAACTGGGTATGATATGGGAGGAAAGGGAGGAGGGAAGTGAGAACGGAGAAAGGAAACCAACGGATACCTCAGCGCGACTAGAGACCTCTCAGGAAATTTATAGTGCACTCGACTACAAAGACTATCGCGGTAACTCCCCCTGTATCAGCGAGCAAGATATAGCTCAACTGAGCAAAATCGATTCAATAGATCATATGGCTATTGAGAAACTGGATGAACTGGACCGACTGAGCAACAAACTTCATCAGGACTCTGTTAATATCAAACAGCTACGAAGGAAACTGCTGGAATCCCCGATTTCAATCAACGAAATAGAAGAGGAGCAGTTGGACGTGAAAAACGTTACAGATCTCTCAAACATTGAAGAAACACTACAAAAAATGTACGCTAATGAAAAGTGGAGCTTCACCACCGATATCAAAGACAAAAACGAGTTTCTCATGTTAGCGAAATCCGACTTGACCAACCTCCTATCCAACGTTTCGTACTCCTCAAAGTCCAGTTCCCGATTCTCGCTCACCGACACCGATAAGGAAGTCGCTGAGACTTTGTGCAACGAAAACAGAAGCCCTACGTCTCCACGAAGGCGTCAAACAGATATACCAACCTGTAACGCCCCATTCACTACGGTGACTGGGAGGTTAGCCTACAGCGCAGCTGTTCAGCATGTCGAAGAGGTGGAAGCGGCAGTTGCAGCTATGGCGGCTCACGGTTCGAAAAACCCTTTTTTCTCAGATAATTCGGAGCTGAGTTCACTTATAGCGGCTCCATATGAAACAGTACCGTGTTCAACGCCCAGTATATTCAACGCGAGGTCAGAGAAAACCGGATCTCCCACCCTTTCCGTTTGCAGTATGCGGACTCGACAAGATGGCTATGTTGATACAACCACCTCTCCGAATATAAACCATAACCATAGTCCGCCACCGCCTGCCCCCGATATGGGAGCGTCGTTTCCCTCAACAAACAAAGCCTCTAGCTCTAGTAGTGTTTTCTTAGATGCTGACAATTCAACTATTCTGCAACATTCCGATCGACTGAGTCCAAAACCACCACATTCTCCCAAATCCACGAAAACTTCACCGAGGAGAAGTAAATCCCATTCTCTAACGGCCGCGAAATCAGATTCAGGTTTGTCGTCTATGAGTGGATGGTCGAGTTTAGAAAAATCTCCAGGATCTCCCAAAACCGCTAAAGTGAACCCTTACGGAGAAGCGAGGATCGCTAATAGCAGATTAGTTTCTCCAATACCAGTGCAGTACAGTTCTACCAATCTGAGGCCGTTCACAGAATCATCGGTGGATTCGAAACTGTCAGATTCCCAAGGACTGCCAAGCTCCCTTCTTCCTGGCGGTCATCATTTATCAGCGTTCACAACTGTTAAGTCTCCCTGTGGTATCGATTCCCTAGAGGGCTATGGCAACTTCGTTCCTGCCCCCGCTCCAGCATCTGATATCAATGTCAGCACCAATAAGAAAAAATCGGATAAAAATCTTGTAACTACCAGCGACGACAGGTTTTCCGGGACATGTATGTACAATTTCGATCAACCAGCCATTTACTCGGTTGCCGGCAGCAATAGAGAATCTTACACGTCCGTATATACAGGCAGTAATGCGGAATACATCTATCAATCGACTAATTATCCCGACTTGATCGAGCCTTACGAAAACAACGAATTTTTCAATGCCCAGCACCGGACTTACTATAGTTCTCCGTCGTATATGCCTTTCTCAGCGCCTAATACGGATCAAGTACAAGGTCGATACAAACCGACAACAAGAGAGACTGAAGATATAACCAATCATGAGGGGTACCGAACTGCAATGTATCGCACAATGTTTCCTTCGGGCAACATAACAGATGCCCTGAGTTATTACCCCACTTCTTCTAGGAATGACACTTCCGGGGCCAGCTATGATGACCAGCAGATGTGGATGGAATATAGTGCTAACGGTAAGTCTACGCAGCCAGAACAAGAACAAGATTTCCCTCATTCTCCTGGTCCCGACAGGGGTCATAGCAATCCTCCACAACCTATTTATGAAAACCAACAGCAACCAGAGCAACCTTCTAGACAGTGGAGCCAGCGACAGGAAATACCTTACTTAGACTTGGACTTGCGGAATAAAAACTTACCTGAATATGTCGTGCAACAACAGCACGGTCAAAACTTGTATTACGACACTGGTGGTATTATTATGACCCAATCTGGGTACATAACCATATCCTCGAATACCGATCAACGAACACAGCAGTTTACAGAAACGCCGAAAAAAATTAAGAGAGCTAATACATTGAAGTCGGCCATGAGTTCCGTCAGCCACTGGTTGCCTACCTTACATTTACCCAAAAGAAATCGATCTCATTCCCTACCAGGCATAAAAAGGGAGAATATCAAACCACCCAATAGAAAGAAGAAGAAAAGCAGTATCGTTTCAACAGTATCCGACATCATTCAGAAAGCCAAGAGGAAAGGGAGCATATCCCAACAGTACTCTACCTCTTTATCTGACCCCGAACATTCTGAAACCGAGTGGTCAATTGACGCTAAAACAAAACCTGTGAAATCTGAAGACGAAAAAAGCGAAGACAGTTCTAGCGTTTTCTCAGAAAACAACTTGGATTCCGATAATGATTTTTCGACGATGGAAAATAACAAGCCCAAAAGATTTAGTCAATGTGAACAAAAGCCAAATGACAAGTACGCGCTACAGCCCGTTTTCGAGAGCGAATCATATCACAGCGAAGAAGAAGATTTAGAGGAAAACATCGAAGAAAAAAGGGACCAAACTGAGAGGAACAACTGTAACCAATCATTTCCCAATGTGGGTGCAGCAAAGCGTAACTCAATTCCTTCGGAAAATACCGAGGACCTGCCAGCTATAGAAAGTAAAATGGTGGTGGTAGTGGGGGCGGGAGCTTCCATGGAATTCGCAGTATCCAGAGCACTTGGTAGATACAGACAGAGGCGGACAAACTCATTTTCTGACGATCAGATGTTTAGCGAAGAAGACGGAATCATCATAGAGGAAATCACCGAAGAAAAAGAAGAGCAGTCCCAGTCAGTTCCCCAAATTTGTAACAAAGTGTTAGCCGAACAGAAGTCTAGCGACAGTCAGAACAGTTCTGACAACAACAGACCCTCCGTCACTGACCTGGCTGATGAACAAGCGGTCTCAGAAGATAGCCCATCAACCATCAGCATCAAGTCGCACACTAATCGCTACTTGCCGAAACAACAGCAAAGTTTGGAAATTCCTGGTAGGGATGATGATGACTGTAGGAGCACACACTCCTGGAGGAGCACTTCAAGAGTATCATCACGCAGACAAAGCACGGAGGACAGTATAGACAGCGAGGACGAATGGTACTGCTACGAGCTGCGCAAGTTGGAGGAAATGGAGAGGCAAACGCAACTGGAGCAGGAAATGGGCACAACTCTGCTGGAAGAACCCGAACCAGTGGAGGAAGAACAGTTCGAACCAGCTGAGGACGTCAGGGAGATGATGGGGTTCGTTTTGAGGGAACTCAGAATGAAAGCTAAGGTCGTTGAAGGTGTTCTAGACGAGAAAGATAATAACTTGCTTGTAGTTCAATCCCGTAAAAACAGAGAGGCCGCCAAAAGATCGTCGTTTCAGTTGGATAATGCAGCATCTTTGTTTGCAAAGATCAAACACTATCATCATGAAGATGACGGAGAGCGTAGTGAAAACGAAGTTGAGACACAAAAAAAACTTGAACTCCTCAGCCCGCACGATCGAGAAGATATATCTTCGGGTGCTACTTCTGGTCCTGATAGCCCCCACAGTACCGACGAGTATGACGAAGCAGAAATGGCTATAAATGACGAATTCGCACTTTGCCATATGACTCAAGAAGCTGAAGAAGAGAGAAACAAAGTTCCTGACAGCAGCCTTGGTAAAAGAGATGAAGTTTCGATACCGAAGATACAATTGGAGTCTTCCACTCCGGCAAAGGAAGAGAAAGAGGAGAAAGAAGACAAGGAGGGAGCTCAGTTAGGTAGTAGGTGGAAACTTTTGAAAACACTGAAGGAAAGAAAGGCAGAGGAAAAAAGCAATCAGGCAAAAATCCCTGTACAGACTCCAGTAGAGAAAAGTAAAGTGAGTATTTACCTGAATGATTGGCAAATATAAGATTATATGAAATCATTTGTTGTTTTTTATTTTCGTTTACTATCGCTAAAGCTCTAATGATCTCAGAATAACTCTCATTCATAAAAAAGTTGTAGAGATAAATGAATGAATAAATTGACGAAAAATATTTTGGGTGTGTACATTCCAGGACACTCATAATGTATCTGAAAAGAAATGAGTATTCCATCGATTCAAAATCACGCTTTGTTTTGTAGAGTTTTATGAGTATCTGAATACGGCAAGGTAGTTTACCATTTCTGTTTCAGTTATGAATGCTTTTAATGTGGAGCAGATTTTACCGGTTAGCAGTTGAACTATACCTTGATATAGAATTATTTTCAAGATTTCAATATATTTAGGTAGAAAGTACTCCAGATAAATATTTAGACAATATATCATTCGACAAAAATACGAATATCTGAGATTATACTTCCAGAGAATGATTTTGAAACATTTTTTGTTTTTAACGAATGTTGTTCTTGTTTGTATGGAAAATACAACTGTTGATGAACTTCTGGAAATACCTTAACTCTCTGTCGACAATATTGGTTTAAAAAATATAAATTTTTCTCGTTTATTTTCCAGAAAGAATCCGGTATAGTAGGAGATCCATCAGCACGAGCAAATGGGTGAGTTGGATATAAATTTTTGTTCAATTGATAAATAAATATGACCAGTAATTTTTATTTGTATACAGATTTAGTCAAATGTACGCGTAACTAAGTTATCGAATAAACAGACCAACAATATTCAAAAAGTCTCATAACCTGAAAATTTATATAAATGAAGCTGAAGGTATTACTTGTTGAAGTCAAAATCATTATTAGCCTAGGCATGTAAATGACACTATTTACATTCCGTTGTCAAGATGATGAATTAGTAAACGAATGATATAGGCCATTTACCTGTTTTGTTGCTGAGCATATATGGACTATTTACAGTGTCAGCAGCGGGAAGATTATTTTATCTGTGGATCTTGGGCAAATAATATGCGTCAGACATTTGGTATCATCCTTATTTGTAGGATAGATGGGTGCTCTGACATTTCCGAATAGATTCAAATTTAATCTTGTCACTCTACAGCATCGTCACCGTAGTAAATCCGCACTAGAAACGTGAACTTCAGCAATTTCTTATAAAAGTTTGTTTTGCAGACACCCCGGCGACAACCCCTTCTATAGCAACATCGACAGCATGCCCGATATCAGGCCAATTCGGCGGAAGTCGATACCGCTGGTATCAGACCTGGTGAGTTATTTCGTTCATTTCCACATTTTCACAACAAAGTAGGAAGTCCGAGGAGTTTCTAAAGCCGGTACGTGACTGAGCAGTGGTTCGGAAAACTGATGATTTGTTTTATTTCATCCCTTTATGGGAACGATCATCCAGATTCATCGATTCAAAATATAAAGTTCATATTTTCATTTAAAATCGATAATAACTGATTTTCTTCAAAACGTAGAAGTCAGGAAACTCCACAATCATTGCCCTTGAAAATAAATACCATGTGCACATAAGGTGAGTTACGCCTCCCAATTTTTCTATGGTTTTGAAAATAATGATTTTTGATAAATATATGTCTTCATCAACAACATGGGGATTCATATGATTGCCCCTCCAAGGGTATAGTTTCACATATACTAGGTGATAATTTGAACGCTTACAACTGTTATACAAATAATTATATAAATTATTACGAATTGTCCATAACTATAACTATAATATTTCAAATCATCTCCAATAACATTTTCATTATTCATAAAGCTTGATATCACCCACCATGCAATGGTATTGCAAAAATAATGTTAAATTACTTGATTGGTGAGTAGGAAGGTGGAAGGGGTGCCAATTCAGCTATAATCAATGAACGAAAGAAAATGACAAATTGCTCACAAAGTTTTCTATGATATGAAAAATGGCCCGTCAACCCCCCAATTAGCCTAATGCTCAGAATTCACCTTAATCAGAATGATATTCAAAGGGGTTTATGGAGGTGGATTACTCCACGAGTCATTTCAGTTATACTTTTGTGTCCTAGTATCAGTCATGGACAGTTTGTAATGGTTAAATAATTTTGTTCAAGAGATATAGCAGTTGTAAGCATTTAAATTGTCACCCTGTACATGAAAAACTATATACTGTTGGAGAGGGAATCTTATGAATCCAATGTAGTTGATGAAGACGAAGACCCATACTTTCTCAAAACATTGGGAAATTCTAACCATTTGTTTTCCAGTATTAACGGATTGAGCTGAAATCAAGACGATTATGGTTTTGATATTTACCTATTTATATGAAAATTATCTTGACATGCTGTATTGCAACATCCTTTGTGAATTTTTTTTATTCGAATGAAGGAACTCATAAGCTACAACATGGATGTGATGAGTTCGTTTCTTTAAAATTTTTAGCAAAATCAGCAGAAAATTGCGTCAGAATACTGAAGCTACATGCCAAATTTGAAATCTGTATCTTCAAAACTTTAGAAAAATTGAGAAGTCTACCTCACCTCGTGGTTACCCGGTATACAGACACCTAAATGATCAGTTGGACTATCACAGGAACAGAAATATATACAAAATGAAATTGGTGTCTGCCATTTTGGAAAATAGTATATCAAACAACCGTTCCAGAATACGGTGATGTCCACCGAAGTTTTTATGACTCTCCTATATGTACTTTACTCGATTCTGTAGGTTAGATAAATCAGTACCAACATTTTTACGAGTATCCAGCACAGGGACAGATGCACTTTATACGTTGAACAACGTTGACAGATATTTCTCCCCTTCCTCCCTCTAAACAGCACGGATAATATGAATCTAAACATTTTCCCGAACGACTGTTCTGCCACGCGCTGGTCTATAATATAATATCGAAGACCAATTAATTATCATATCTGAAGGTGTTCCTCCAATTGCGAACCGATTAATTGTTCATTCTCCAGAATTGCCGGCGTCTAATAACTGCCGCGTCGGTGATTAGTTCGAACGAGTATTATGGGTTTCTGGTTGATTGACGAGGACAATATAATTACCGCGTCTCCTCTACTTGCGCGGAATGAACGATGATCAATTGTTCGTTACGGCGATGTAATGAATAGAACACTTTGCAACAAATGAAAGTGCGCCGAAATACGTGGCTCGCGGCATATTGGAGTTGGAATATTGGTGTCAGCAGTGGGATGCATTATTTTTGTACATCTATCGGCATATCCTTTTTCTTTTCAAAAGTGACAAACAAATTGAACAAACTATACAGAGTGTTTCAAATTTGATGGCCTATTAGACGTTTCTGGAAAACGAACAGAGGTTAAAACTTAAAGAACCTTGCACCGTTTCAATGAGAAATTGGCTTCAAGAAAATTCACTCGAATTTTCTATGTATTGTAGAACTTGTGGTGCTGATCAAATGTCTCTGTTACGCCAATGCTTTAAATTCAACGATTTAGATTATACAGGGTGCTAAATTTAACTTTTTGAAAATTTTGAACCGCCATTGTGAAGATATTTTTTTGAATATACGAAGGAAATCAATTATGAGTCGATTATTTATTTGGCCGAAACAAATCCACTATAGAATATAATAATGTCTGCACATACCTAAGATATACAGGGTGAGTCCAAAGCTAGCAAGTATTTCAGTGGTTTCTAAACAATGAAACAGTGGAACTTTATTCATTTCCAGCTATTTCAAAGGATTCTATGATGAAGTTGAATCTGACTAATATATTTATGCAGGGCTTCTCCGATATTGGAGCGATTAAGAAAATGCCTTGTTCTATGGAACATAATGTAACAATCAATGGCAAAAATTTTTGTTTTTGAAGCTATGAAAAATTTTCGTTTTCTACGAAATTTTATGAATTCGCTTTTGATTGTTTGAGTCTCCAAGCCACAGCGTATCTGCTGGCACTGGCAGTGTTTCAGGGCGGTTTGCGCAGGCTGTGCTATGCTCAGTAATTACCAAACAAGTTTTGAAAATTTTAAAATACCAAAATATTTTTTTTTTGAAAAATGTATTTTTTCATTTCGTTTGGTTTTGTCATCTTCTACTTCCCACTTCATTTATCGCTCCAATTTCAGAAACACCCTGTAAATAGTCAGTTCGTTCTATTTCTCATGAAGCCGCATCTGTCCTGCGCTTGTTAATATATCCAATTGTCTAGAATTCCTGATAACCTGGTGATGAACTCGATCTTTTATCTTTAGATTGACAAAATATGCATGGTCTATCAATAATAGTGGCCTTGCATTACCTATCATAAATTGTAATTTGATGTTTTCATTTAATTTTTTGCAATATTCTACCTTTATCACGCAAGTTATTTCAATACTTTGATGAATATAGATTCATACGATATAATATTCGAAATAATCTACAATTAATTGTTCAAAATATTGCAGAAGATTTCAAATAGAATATGTTTACAGAAATACACCAAGAAAACTGAATCTCAAGCCTAACTGCTTCATAGGAATCTTCAGCAAAGGCCACTATTTTTGACCCTGTATATTTTGTGTCTCTGCAGAGTAAACTTCAATTATAAACGATCGAGTTTATCACCGAGTTATCCGGAATTCCAGTCATTTAAATAAATCAACAAGCAGGCAGTGTGTTTCTTCCTGAGAAATAGAACATCTTGTATATGATATGGCAGTTTGATTCAGGAGATGCTTGCATCAATTTGATTCGATCATAGTATCCTGAATTTTGGAAATGGGTGGATTTCCACAGCTCAATTTTTTAGAACTCACAAAAAACTTTAAACTCACCCTGTATATCGTGAATATGATTAGGGAATATTATACTCTATGGTGAATTCGTATCAGCCATATAAATATTAGATGAATAGTTAAATTGGTTTATTTATCAAAAAAAAAATTGAAAAATTAAATTGACCACCCTGTATAATATAAACAGTTGGATTTAGAGCTTTGGCGCCATGAACACATTTGATCAGCATCACGAGTTTGATAACGCATATAATTTTCGTGCAAAACCGAAACCCAATTTTTCATTTAAACGGTGCGAGGTCGTTTTGAGTCGCGTAAGAGCTGTGGCAACACTGCAATCGTGAAACTTCTAACATGCCATATAGAGACTAGCGTCTAGCGACTGCCCGGATATATTGGCTGGCGAGCATATTAACAGCATCATAACTTCCAAATCGGCAGCTTCCTTGGTCTGATTTCTCAAAAACACAAAAAAAAAGTAATTTTTCATAGTTCTCAACAATTCTGCCTTCCTCAAAACCCGTAAATCGCAATTTTTCACATTTTTTTCAACCATTCAGCCTTCTTTGAAAAATCAGACTAAAATCAGATTTGGAGGTTATGATACTGTCAATATGCTCGCCAGCAAAATATCCGGGCTGTCGCTAGACGGTTGTATATAGAGTTTATTTAACACTCACTATAGTAGTAATCTGATTTCTGTAAAGTGGGTCAATATCCAAAAAAAAATCAGGGCGTGTCATAGACAAGTTGTTAAGTATTATTGCTATAATTATTTCTCATTCAATTAATTCAAGAATATGAATTATGAATATTTGAGTCATCGATGAAATACTCGAAACTTTTGATTGTTCATTCGAAAATTGTTATAGAAAACTTTGATAATAATTTTTCTTTCAATTTATTTCTTGTAGTCAGAAGTGACTCAGTTGCTTTCACATAGTCACTGTGTTAGAGAAACATGTCGTGGTGTTGAATAAGAGTTTATGAAGATCGAATCTTCTCAACTCTGCACGTGATATTCCAAATATGCCGGTATATAGAATACTTTCAACAGCTCATCTGGTGAATTGATGCCTCCATCTTCTCAATCTTTTTACAAACCCATAATATAACAGAAACGAAATATCAGGTCGCAAACGCTAATTCCTTGAAGAAATGAGCAATTGATTGTTTCCTATTTCATGCAGCTTTTGTATAATCCCGAATGTTTACAAGATTTCACTTTCGTGGGAAAATATGCGTCGGAGCTTCTTCTTCTTCTTCCGCACCAGGTTTGAGTATGTCTGAAAATTGTAAAAGTGATTATCAATGTCATTACCTACTGCATCGAGTCGCCTATGTGATGCGAAAGCAAGTGTTTTGTATGAGTTTCCCAGAGTTTTACTTTATCTACATTTATTCAAATTTGGTTAACCGGTAAACATACCGGAAAATTAGTTCCAGTAGATTAATTGAGTATTGGAAATTCAACTGAAAAACAAATGAATCGAAAATGAAGCAGGTAGTGCTGAAAACAAGGGAAACAGGTTAAAATATTGGTTAAATGTACACCATAATGAATGCAGATATTATATTTATTCAAAAGCTTGAACGCAAGTTGAAATGAGTTTCTGTTCCATGTCTTACCAAAAAATAGAATGTTATATACTACACTAAATACGTTTTGTTGAAAATGACAATTTGCTGTGTATCTATGACACAAAATAAAAAGTAGTTTATAACTAAGCAGTCAAAGAAAATTCTCCTAGTATATACTATAAAAACCTACAGAGCAGAAGTACTACCTACAAACATGAGATTATACGTCGAAATATTGGGATGTGGATTACAGCAGAATAAATATCAGCTTTCCTCGTGGAAATAACTGGTTCCTTGAAAAATAATGCAGTATAATAATAAATTACTGCTACTTAATACAATGATGAAACCAATTTTTTTTACATAATAACACAAATTGCTTTTTTAAATGGTTCGTTAAAAAATACAAAGGAATTGCAGAAGAAGTTTTGCCGAAAGTTAATTTTCTGCTTGAATGAATCAGGAAAGACGGCTCTTAAACGAAAAAGCGAGTGTTTTCCGCAATTCAATTCCATTCACACCAAACGAAACAACCATTCAAATTAGGTTACCCACTGAGCATTCTGAAAAAATATGTTTAGATACAGATTTATTCAGAATCGTACTCAGAATTTCATCAGAAGAGGAATGTTTTGAGAGGCCATGAGCGCGATCACGTTTGGGACGCTTTTAAGGTTGAAAGAGTCAAAAACGGTTCGTCTTATCGATTTGAAACAAGGATAGGCTCCTAGGGGAAGTTTGATTCTACGTACGTGCTGTAATGGAAATTGGATTTTTAATCCACTTTTCCACAAAAAAAATCTCAAAAATTCAGTTACTTTGGAGCAACTTTTTGGGTAGATGAACAAATAATTTCAAAAAAACATTACAGCACGTATCAACGTTTTACCTTTCTTTTTATACCAAATTCATTTTGATCGGATAAAGATTGCTTGGAAGAGAAATACCACTGCAGCTTCTTCGACTATCAATGAAAAAAATCTTCAGGTGCTGCCGCAGACATAGTCACATAGAATCAAACTTCCTTTGGAAGCGCATCCTGGTTTGAAATCGATACGACGAACTTTTTTTGAGTTATCGACTGTTTTACCCTAAAAAAACGGCCAAAATGTGATCGCGCTTATGGCCTCTTAAGTAGAGAGATTGGAAATAAGAGATTTCAACTTATAAATACTAGTGCCAGCCGTGGAATGATTTTTTTTAATTTCTCTCTTATTTCGATAACGATTAGTCGTAGTAAAAAAGTCTTTGTTATCAAAATTATTGAAAATGTGCCACTGGTTAGAGCTGTACTTTCATAATACCAGATGGTTGAACACCTTCGTACAAACAAGAACTGTTGATATCAAATTGATATCCTTCTTTGATCAACATTGGTGGGAAATCGCACCCCTTTGAATTTTTTATTTGGGGTCTAGTTAAAGATTTGGTCTATTCTTCACCAGTTCGAAGTCTCGATTTCAAAGGTATCAGAAGGGCTATGCATTCTATTAAAAGTTGAATAATAGTTCTGTCAACATTGTTCTTGTGGCTTTATTTTTGATGACATTATTAGAATTGTCTTGTGTTTCCATTATATACTTGAAATAATTTCTTGATTTTCATTGAATTACTCGAGGGAGGTTGAGGAGGTATTGGAAATGTTCAAATTACTCACGCTAAAATTCAAGTTTTTTTCGAATGGTGCTAAAAATATATTGGATGCAAAAAAGTTATCGACTATTTTTTTTATTGCAACTTTTCAAAATCGCCCGCGCCTATATGGGACAAAACGGGACCATCGATATGACATCAAAAGTTTGGTTTCCTAAGTTTGAACGCTTGCTACAGCAAATTTTCCATTCAGAAAAATCGACTTTTGTTGAAAACTGTGAAAGATAAGTTAGCTCATCTTAGGTTGTCTGTTGAAATAAGAAAGTTGGAACCGACTTATGGTACACTTTATATAGCTGAAAGACCAACAATATTTCAAGCAGAACGGGCATAACTGATTATGACTGCATACCAAATTTCGAGATTCTGATCCAACTGCAAGTTGAAAAACTTCTAATGCATGTCCTATGCAAATCATCATGTTTTCGTTCGTTAAAAAACAAACTATCAATTGAAGAACGAATTCCGCCATAAGTGATTTTATGCTGCAATACAGTGGTAGCGACGGCTGTGAAGTAAAAGCGGATGAATTTCCCGCAGTCCCATTTCATTTTCACAAACGAAAAGCACATTGAAATACGGTTAACCACTGAACATTCGATCTATTCAGAACTATAGTTCCACTGAAAAACAAATTAAATGAATACCTACAAAACAGATGGAATTGAAAATGTAGGATTCACAGTTTTGGACATATTTTCCAAATAATTCATTTACTTGGGGGCATAAAAAAATACTTCGTGGTGATGAATGTCGCTGGCCGTTTCAAATGGAACTAACAAGATTGCTTATTTAATTTCATTTGAAGCGAGTAATATTGCAGTATTTTCATGATTGTTCGCGATGCGGAAAACGAATATTTCCCATGGGTGTATCTAGTCTCCAACAGAGAGATGACATTCTGAATTTTCTTACGCTATTGATTGGTCTAGTGGTCTAGTGGTTGCCCATCCATCGGCCCAGACACTTCATTTTAGATGCTCAGTCCTCATCTCCGCTGCAATGTAAAAGTGCAAGGCATGAAAGTTCAGAATCACTTTTAGACTAATCATCCACCAGTCACTTTGATCATGAGCAGTCTTTGAAAACTAGCCCGCCTTCCTCTAGTTGTCAGATAATTTTACCTTCGGCCACCCCAGCAGGACTCCATAAGTAATCGAATGCCTCACTATAACTGTGTGTCCAAGTCCCCATTTTTTCCGAGTGTTTATTACAGGTGATCTTTCACCAAAGATTCGAAGAGCTCTGTATGCCTCTAGATTCCTTTTCGTGGTGAAAACTACAATGGAAGTTTTTTGGGGTTCACCTCAAAGTTCTTCCTCATGTACGTATGTGAGGTCTGATTGCATCTGATCTACACAGACCCTTTCCTTCTACCATTTGGACGATATCGCCCGAGTAGCCGCTGGCAATCACCCAACCCGGTTTAGGTCTGTGGGGAGGCTGTCTACCACGGGGTTTCACAATGGCAGAGATAGTACTCTCTCTTGAGGGCAGCTTCTCGCGACTTTCATCTCCATGGCGTTCCAAAATAAGAAAGCCTGAATTATCCTGAAACTAGGGCTGGCAGATATCAATTTGTTTAGGGCGGAAGTTATAGACGCATATGATGTGTTAATAAATGGCACTTATTTGGAGTGTAATCTCGTTATCCTGAAGCACCATCTGTAAGGGTTTGATAGGCGTAACGTATGGAGGCAATCCATGAATGACCCCCACAGCACTCCATAATAGAAGCTTAATATAATCCGCTTTTCCACCCTAGCATTTCTATATTCGTCGTGAATGCTTCCGTTACGATAATGAAAAATCGACGAGGAATTGATGGAAAACCGATAAATATCGCTATCAGGTGCATTTCATCGACAATCAATTCGAACGACGAATCTTCTTTGCATCGTTTGAATACTATTACCGTTCCTTCATACAACTCACTCAAGGCCATTGGATAATCGATGGAACTACCTGTTGGTTGACCGATTTAAATACCCCCGAAGGTTTGCTAAGAAACTAAAACATCACGAAAGAAATCCAATAATTACTTTTTATGGTAGCTTCAGCGTTATCATGATTCTGAGTCGTTTATTTTTATTCAAACACCCACAAGCAATTCGTAGGATATTTACGAGAAGAAATAGAAAGCATGTTTGCAAACATAGTAGAGCAAATATTTTTGAGACGTTTAAGCTTATACAATCTCTAAAGAAATATCTAGAATATGCAGAGAGGTAACGGTTTTGAATTGAACAATCTATTTAACTATAGGTTATAAGAATGATAAATGCACTATAGGTTTGAGATGTTTGTTCAGGAATTGTTAGAATTAGATACAGTAGGATCGAATAAAATCAGCGTTATCTCATTCAAATTACTTATTCATTACTTTGAACAACTCTTCAGTAATGAATTCGAGAATTTAACATCTGTCGAACAGTTTTTCAGCATAAACATGTCCACTATATCTCATTGCCAACTAAATCAAGTGGCTCTAATTATTTCAGAATATCTTAACATCCTTCCCCTTCGCGAAGAGATTCCCATACTCTCTCTTGATATCAAGGAGGCATATTTTTGCTACAGGTCTTCTATAGGTCCCCATTTTCATCTCTACTGTCCCCAAGGTGCTGCGGGCAAAAGGAAAAACCTAAATATTTGTCGTACCGTCTTTTCCATTCACTAATATTGAAAGATCCTCTTTGATCCAACGTCTCCAAAATTGATCAGCTAAACATTGAGCGATCTTCCACTGTTTTCGAGTATACATATGATTTTCTGACATCAAGCTGCGGCATTTGATGACCCTATCAGTGAATGGTTCGGAGTAAGGGCCTCTCAGTTGGTGGGATCTCAAAAACAACAAATTTCCAGCTTTATAGGTAAAGTCAATGAAATTTTTTTTCTGGCAGACTGTTCTTTGGGCGTAACTCGTAGACCTGTTTTAAACAACTTCACCAGCTATCTCAAAATCCTTTCTCGTGTGGGGCTAGAGAACTTTGGAAAATCCGTTTTGTCGTCTCTCTTCCACCATTTTATTTCTGGTCCATCTGAAACAAAGTATAGTACATTAATCTTGCTGTACGCCTCGGATCGGAGCCATCTCCTCCTTAAAATAATTTTACTGATAGTCTAAATTGCAGGGTCGCTCGTAGAGGAACTGGCCTGGCCTGGTTCAGCATACGTAAAGTGGCACTTTACCGCCCGTGGGCACATTATGGCCCACGGGCCGTAAATTATACAAAATTCAGTTCAATAGCGAAATACTCTTCCTGATATTTCTTTATAATCGACATTTTTTCAAAATGTAGTTAAGTTCACGATCCAGAAAAACTTAAAGTCATCTCCACAATTTTTTTTTATTTTTGATTGTGGAGAAGACTTAGAATTTTTCTGCATCGTGAATCTATACCATTCCAACAATAGACTTCTAACACGGTTTAATGTTGTCAAGTCAAAAGCCTGAATATTGAAAATGCAGTTAGTTTCTGATGTTGAAAATGAAATAATCTCTTGAACATAATTATTATATAATGAAAGCTTCGTTACAGCATCTGCATCGATACCAAAACACGTATTTATTATAGTGGATTGTTGGTATCTATCTGGTATCATTTCGACACAATCGTTGGCAATTTTTTGAGAGATGATCGACTCATTTGAAATAGATTCTTCAATGTATATGTCTTTTATGTAGCACGTGCGTAAAATGCGTTTACGGCCTTCGGCGTGTGGCCATATACGCCCACTTAACGCCCTTGATACATTAATAACTATAATCAATAGATCTTGATAACTGTATCATATATCTTTGTCGCATATTATATTCTGAATCATTAATTTCGAAAGATATTTGTTTTTGTAGATAGGGCTCACTGATATCAGAATATTTAGGGATACAACTACTATCAAAATAAAGGATATTTACGTTGAGAGGAGAATGACATCATGTTTGATAATTTTGCATGTCCGACATAACAACGTTAGAATTTCCAATGAAATGCGTTCACCTGCGATAAAATTGAATTTGACTAGTTTCATCTCTATTGAACGCATTTCATTGGGAATTTTAACGTCGTGTCTCTCAACGTAAATATCCTTTACCATGATCACTGAACAGCAAAGTTTTACTGTGAAAATATATCTCAACGCTTTGTATTCGTTCTCGAAGGTCGAAGCTACAAACCCATCCAATGAAATCCGAAAGTCAGTCATGCAGTTAAAGCAGCAGAGTATCATAGCTCACAGATAACTGATGTGGTAAGGTGAGAATTTGGATGGGCATCGATTTAATGAGGACAAAATAAGGCGTAGAAGGTAATTTTCAAAGAATGCGAGAAACTCATGCAAAACAGAATATTACGATCATTCCCATTTGCAATACTAGAAAACGGACAAAATCCCCACGAATGCTTTCCAATATTTAAATTTCACGGCAAGCTTAACCGTTTTCACAATCATCGGGTTGGGGACTAATCGCAGGCAATAAGCTATTTTCCCTCCAGCTGAAAATCTTGTAAACATTCATTACCACCTGTGTTTCGTACTTTTTCCATTGAATGTTTCCAATACGCCTCGAACATTCATTATCCCATAAATCTGTATTAATCCATGTGCAACCCATGAGACTATTATTGTTTTCAGCAATCGTTAATCCTACCTGACGGTAGCGCTAAAAGGACTGTACGCTAACGGATTTATGTATTCGAATGCCCTTCAACGATAATTGAAATTTGTTCCATTAGTACGGGCCATATTTTAGATTATCCCTCTGAATGTTTAATATCCATTCGAGTTATAAACCTAATAATTCACAATATTAACTGATGGTGCTCCAAAGAAAATGTTGGCCTTATTTTGGGCAGGAAAAGCAAAACTTTTCCTTTACTTTTACATTATATATTATGTTAGTTTGTCAGATATATGATGAACGACGTTGAACTTCGAGCATAACCGCATACAAATTGTTGTTGGCTAATGCTTATAGTGCAGAAGCCGAAGAGAGGTCGACCTTTGCCTGGATGGAATATATTTTTTATAAAGTTTCATCAATAGACATTGAATATGCCTAAAATGGCTTGCCTATCAAAATGTGGTCATGAATATGTTTAATTGAATAATTTTAATATATTTTTTTTCTGCTGTTTTTTATTAGTATCAGAAGTCATTTACAAACTTGCGGCAATGACTTGCCAACTGCAGAACATCTTGCAATGACTATTGCCATGACAGCATGTCATTGCATGCAAGACAAATTGACGACTGAAAAGGCCACTTAAGACTATTAGCGTTAGACTTACACAATTGCAGTTCAGTAAAAAAGAGGTCCTTGAAAGATTGAAAAACCCATGCATGTGTTGGAACACAGGGTGTTTAATAAGTACTATCGTTAACTTGAATGGGGAATTCCTCGTTATATTCCATGAAGAATTGTCATTCACTTTCAAGATACAAGGTTTTGATATTCAGAATTGATGAGCACATTTTTTTCAATTATCTCGCAAACTTTCCGAAAGTAAACAGAGCTCATTGAATGAAAGTCAAAGTAAGAACAGTGGCTGAGGAAAATAAATTAATTTTATGATATTCATTATTTTCCTCAAAGCGCCCATTTTACAATGAATAATTTGTACATAATAAGTCGTTTATTATGAATTTGAATAATGTGATTAAAAATTCAGGAAAAATATGCTAAAATATGCATTGAATGAGTGGGAATCTAAAAACACAAACGCCAAGGCCTCTTATCTGATATTTTGCAGGGTATACCAATCTGCTGATGCAGAACATTGACGAAACTTTTAAATTAATCGCCTGAAATTTCGGAGATTTGAATTTTTTTCGATTTTTCGATCAACGAACGTTCTAATTGCATCAATTCATTTTACTAGCTAAAAAAAAAGACAATCGCATTCTGAAAATATTTCTATCATATATTTACAATCTTCACATAGCGAAGTGGTCGAGGTGTTAAGAGCATTTGCTCTCACCCATAGGAAATGATTGAGATTGTTATGAAAACCCAACCCAATATTTGAAAGAAAATATTGATAGAATATTACAAAAAACATTTATCACTAGGATCGAAATTTGAATATTGGCCGAATATTCAATGAACAATATTGAAATGAATCATGATTAAACTTGGGTAAGAAACCGCTAGGTGGCCCCACATATGGAACACCAGCTGAATCATAGTAACATATATTAAATATGGCTTTTCACAATGCATTTACAAGTCAATCTACTCAGTGGTAAATTGAAATAGAAACAAAATTTGTAGACTTTTCAAATTATTCGACATTTTCTGGAAATATTTCATCAATGTTTCCAAGGTAACATATTCACCAATATATGCAAATTATATTGTACCAATATCCCTAAATATTTTGGGCCCAATATTGCTTCCTCAATATTTCACTAATATTATTCCACAAAAGATTTTATAAATGTCCTATTCATATTTTCGAACTAAAAGTCCAAGTAATATTGTACCAATATTCCGAAATAATTATAATTTTATCTCGCCAATATTACGTTTTAATATTTTGCCAATATTTTACCAATATTATTCCAATGTAAGTGTGCTACAGCGATATTGTACTAATATCGCCCAACATTTTGAGGCCAATATTGCTTCGAGAATATTAGACCAATATTATTTTTTAAATATTGGACCAATATCGCCGAATGTTCACATTTTTTTCTCGCCAATATTATTATTTGAATATTTTGCCAATACGTTTTCAATATTGTACCAATATGGGTGTGCTACTTGGGGTCTGAAACGTGAAAGTGAGAAAAAGACGAAATTTTGATTTTTCTGATGATAAGAATTGGAAAAGGTTTTATTTCCTGTTTCTTGTCTTATTAAAATTCACATGTAACAAAAACATTTTCGAAATTCTATAACCAGCTCTCCACAAACATCTATCTATATCTCTTCATTATATAGTAGACACCCAATATAATAGGACAACTTCAGAGCGAACATAATGCCAGACTCCCTTAGAACGAATAGAATACGGAACAGACGTCTCGTAATAATATTGTTACGGCATCCTCTGTGGAACAACTCGTTGCAAACGCTTCGCATATAATTGGCATAACACGATGACAATAACAGTCGTTAGCGCTACCGTCAACAACATCATCCCCTACCTTCAGTGTTAAATGTGATGTGTAAAACTGTGATCTTTCCTTCAGCTATTACTAATCTGTTTGTATTGTTTGTTCTCTGTTTGATGGTTTGTCCTGTGCGACGCTTCACTCCTCCAGGTGCTCAAGGTATTGGTCCACAATCATTCGCAATAGAAAACTAACATTCCTTTAAATTTCGCTACATTAACCCTCCAACACGATACGCGGAAGGGTGTGCTTGCGTCCCCACCGCCGGAGATCTTTGGGGATGTTTCTGTTGATTTACTGTCAGCGAGTAGTTTTCAAACAACTACTGACCTTCATGACCTATGGATTATGTCCGTTAGACCTTCAGGCAAAGATTCTACAAACAACGGAAAGCATGAATTCAGTCTAATTTTAAATAGGGACTCACAGAAACCGAGAAAAAAAAAACGAAATAAAAACCTCCTTCCGTTTTTTGTTTTTTCCGTTGTTTTTTTATCGGGGGTCTTTTTCCCAGGGGATTTTTTTCTGATTTTTTTTTCCGAGGTTTGTTTTTCGATTTTTTTCCAGATTCCTTCATTCAAATCTTACAGATAATATTGTGATCAATATATTAATGTATACAGGGTGTAACAAACTTTCAGGTGTAAGTGTCATAATAATCAAAAATGGTTCCAATAAACATAAACATAGATTTGAAATACAGGGCGTTGAATTTTTAGCAAATGTTTTTTTTTTCATTATCTGTAAAATTGAATTCAAAAGTAATGTAAAATAATGCCTTATACTGCTGATTTTTTTTTCATTATCTATAAAATTGAATTCAAAAGTAATGTAAAATCATGCCTTATACTGCTGAATTTGGTGCACTCATTGAAGTTTTGGCATAGAAGATGATCCTGCCCGCAATAGGAATTGAATGAATCTTCTTGATGATTTAATTGATTTTTATGGGCCTCAGGATTTCAAACCACAGCAACTTTTTTGTAAGTGAGGTAAACATTATTTTATTTCAAGAAAAGTAGCTATTTTTTTAAGTATGGATTGAAATGGTAATGCATTTTCCAAAAATGTTGTGAGGAAATTTTCAACTTTTGTTGAATCAAAGATGAAACGAAAGTACTTTTTTGAGCAAAAGACTATGAATTTTATGGACTTTCTTTCAACAGTTTGACGAATCGCATGAAGAAATTCATTCTTACACACAACAATTTCCCAAAAATACATTTAGTTTTTAACAAGGCCCTTTTCAATATAAAAATGTAACTATGACCCGAAAAATCCCGGAAATGTTATTGAAAAATAGAAACAAAAGAATAGAAAGATGCCCTTTCATATATCATTATTTTGAACAAAATTCATTAAACAACTGTCGAACTTTTGAAAGAAAATTCCAAGTACCTAGAAGGTTGTAACACTCTGTATAGTGTTTATCATAGGTTACATATATACATGGAACCTCTTTGATTCATTTGGGAGACCGGTTTGAAAGATGTACCTTACTTTTAATTAGATTGATCAGGTCATGCAAGTCTTTATAATTCTTGATTACATTCATGAAAATGTACAGCGCAGTTAAATTACAGAAAATGCTCAAAGGTGTCAGGTATCAGGGATAGCGCAAGTATATCCAACCTACTCGATAAAAAAACTTCAATCAAACAGCAATCAGTTTGGTCGTTGGTGTTATCATCGTATAAGCTCATAAAATCATCACCAATATACCAGACTGACCTGTGTTCCGAAATGATTTTTATCTAGTTTCCCTGTAGAGTTCACTCAGCATGCAGTGTAACAGGGTGAGACCACTATAAAAATGTTTTAGTAAAAAGTATTCGAACAAATTATTGTGTTACAAAAGTAACTGTTTCAGAAACCGTTTGTGTACGGGAAAAACTCGCATATCCTATCTTTTCAAATTCTTCAACAATAAAATATTAGTGATTATTTATGATTAGTGAAGAGAGCATATATTAGAATAGAACAGAGTGTTATTAGTGTTTCTGAATATTTCTTTCATTACACAAATCAGTAATAATAATATCAAGTATTGATAATGATATTACATTGAACATTTAGCATATTCCTCTTCTGTGTTATATTTACCAAAAATTATATAGCAGTCGTGGCCGAGCGGTTAAGGCGTCTGACTAGAAATCAGATTCCCTCTGGGAGCGTAGGTTCGAATCCTACCGACTGCGACTTTTTTTAATTTCGCTTCCACAAATCAATATGTTACACAAATTATACATCCAAGAAATAAGTCTAGTTATTTTTAAGGATAATATGTTTTAGACAAAAAATATCAAATATCACAAAGAATAACAGTTTATTGACCTGGATTGTTTGTTATTTCATAGCAAATTATAATAATAATATCGATAATGAACCATTCTGATACCTGACGAATTTTCAAGTCACGGAAATATGATGAACCAATAAAGTCGGATGAGGCTATACCTAAACTTTTACTTTCTAAGGTAATTGCGTTCAGGCCATTTAAATACAAGAAACCATACCTATGAAGTTCTGATGACTGATTGTATCAGATGAAAGAAGGTTCTTATAGAAATAAAGTTGCTGAATAATAATTGTTCATCTCAGTTCATTGCGGCCTCATATCTGTCTAGTTGTAATTTGCCAACTCTTGGATAAACTCTGCAGGGTTTGGATGTTATCAATATGTGTGATATTTTGTTAAAACATGTCATACTTCATATTCTGATGTCCTTGTTATAAATACCAAATCAGCAAACTGAAATGGACAGTACGAAAATATTTGCCAAAAGGTAAATTTAATTTAATATCACCTTAATTTTGTGATTCAGTCAGTACATCTGTCAGTACTTGAGTATCTCAGAATTCTGACTTAGTATCTCAGTATTAGCTAATTCCGAAATGCTAAGTCAGATTTTCGCCTTGGTGTCTCAAAATTCCGACGTATATAGTATATCAGAATCAGCTAATTCTGAGACGCTGATTCAGAAACCCGACTTAGAATCTCATTTCGACTTGGTCTCTCAGAATTTGCTAATTTCGTGATTCGTAAGTCAGAATTCCGACTTATCATCTCCGAGTTCAGACTAATTATCTCAAAATCAGCTGAATCAGAGATGGTGAGTCAGAATTCCGACTGAGTATTTCAAAATTTTGACTTGGTATCTCAGAATAATCAAATTCCGAGATTCTAAGTCACATTTATGGCTTATTATGGCTCATTATCTCAGAATTCCGACTAAGTACTCAGAGTTAGTTAAATAAGAGATGGTGAGTACGATTTCCAAATTTATGTATCTTAGAATCCTAACTTAATATCTCGGATTTAGCTAATTCCGAGACGCTGCGTCAGAATCTCCTTTTACTATCGCATAACTCCGATTCAGCATATCAGAAATAGCTGAATCCGAGATATTAAGTTAGGATTCTAACTTAGTAGGTATATAGGTATAATTCCAAGATGCTAATTTTAACTTGGTGACTTGGAATTCTGATCAGTATCTCAGAATCAGCTAATTCCTTAAAACTGGGTCAGAAGCCTGAATTAACCAATTTTGAGATGCTGTCGGGATTCTGACTTAGAATTTCGTCCTCAGCAATTCGGGGATAATAAGTTAGATTTCTGACACAGTATCTCGGAATATAAATGAAAATTCGAATAATACGCTTTTGTACTTATGAAAATATCAGAACTATAACAGATATGAGTAGATAGTGTGCCCATAACATACTATTGATTCATAATTAATTTAACTTTGAACTTCTGATCCAGGACTGAAGAATTCAATACATCGATACATGTGAAATGTGTAGTGTGTCTCACCCTGTGATTGAACACTGTTGATTCCTTCAATCGTTTATGATTACATTCTGCATGTCTGCATGTATAACATTCCCCAGCATGACCACTTCTAAATATGTTCGTGACAATCTTTCATTCGTCCGGCCATATTCATCCTTCACTTCTACAGAGAATAATGAAAGAATAATGTTGAAGGTTAGAGACTTCGTTTTTTTCCGATTAAGAGTGGAAAGTCGATTGAAGAAAAATCTTAAAAAAGGAAGAATTTATCGTAACAAGATTTGCATTGAGCTGTTGGCTATTGCTCGACTGAAGTGGCATTTTCATTTTTGTATTTTACTATTATGGATCTTCTAAGGAATAAATTCATTTCACCAGTTTCCCATTATAAATAATCTAATCCTTGACCATGTCCTTTTGAACATCAATAAACCGAACCGGGTTGATGATATGTGACAAAAGCATGAGTTTCCAATGTAGTAGCATGTAGTATTACTGAAGCACGAGTCTTCAACTTCTTTTTTCTTCTTCAGAAGTAGTTAGCTGACACAACATACCTTTCTCCCCAGATCCCCATCATATACCCACGAACAATTTTATTCGCATACTTGATATAATTATTTATAGGGTAGTTTTGATTATATCACAGTACCTACTAACACAAAACATGACATGTGCTTCGATTTTCAAGAAGTGGAAAGGAAATGAAACGAAACCTCACGGTAATTTTGCTCGTGAATTTATAATGAATACCAGAAAATTCTTCACTAAAATATACTTTCCCTACATCAAAAATGGGATATTCGATTTATGCGGTGTCATTCAATGAAAACATAAAGAATTTTCCCCTTCACCACAAGTATTTTCATTACAGGATTGAAAATATTTTTGTGGTGAATGGGAAATACTTTTTGTTCTCGTTTCCTACATGTTCGTGAAGTGGAATTCGTCAATGTTCTAAAATTTTTCCTTCACAAATAATAATAATGAACATCCCTCATAAATTCGTGATTGTTGATTTAGTACTAAGGTGATGAACCAAATACTGAACAATCTTCTGTCATATTTGGGGAAATAATAATTTATTCACTTATTGACACTTGAAATTTTCTCAACCCCATATTGCCCCCATCACCATCACCCAACAAATCTAACTTAATTGTTAGGTACAATTAGGATACGTTGGGTTAGCCGTGAATAAATAAGTTAACATTGGGATCGAATCTGTAAGGTAAGTTTCTAAATTTCTCATTGGATTTCCTGAATTGATAAAAAATTTAGTGATACCATATGCCATAGCTTCAATGACTTTGTTTTCTATTCTATGCCATACTTTATATTAGCTAGCAATATGACAGCTCAACCTTGCACATCACATCGGCTCAGCCTTCTTAATGACAAAAGATGCGACAGATCGTCTATACATACATCTGGTGTCGTCAAAACAAAAATAGCATCTAGCAGGCAATACTTGTTAAAAACCGAATTAATTCGAGCTTGATTTAACCATGGGTGTATATTTATACGTCCATGGAATTAACCAACTAACAAATCGAAGAAAAGTCTCATCGTCCTGAAAATGAATTCAGTTGCACGATAAATAACTCCAAGGTCTCGAAAGCTAAAGAGATGTGATACTGCGATTGAGGGGGATTATGTGGGACTCAACAGTAAAAGGACGAAGAGAAGGAGTGAACGTCAAAGTCATTAAGATCGTGCAACCAAATCTGAAGTCGTTTTTCAAATCGATTTCAGTGTTCGTTTTGTTAAAATTGTTTTTATCGTTAACCAGCTATCGTCCCCTTACGAATGGCAGCCCTCAAAAGTCGAAACTTGTGCGAACCAAGGATTAACGAGGTCTTACCTTTTAACGTGTAACTGTAGGATAACATTATCAATCGGAAATTGAACTAGTTCAAAGATCTTTGCTCAAACATTCCAACAAAATTAATTTCAGATCTTCGTCAAGAAATTCACCTTCATCACGACATTATTAGTGGTGAAAAATGTCTGAATTTCCCTCAGAATTTCTGGAGTTGTGCAAGTCGTCGTGGTTTCTGGCATGTTTTCAGGCGAGGAAATTCGAAGATTAACCACTTATTAATACATTATCTCTCTCACTTTCCGCACTTCCAAATACTCGGAATTCTAAGTTTGTTGCGAGGAATTACGTGAAAACGAGATTTTATTTTTAGACACGTTTAATATTTTGCCAGTGAAAACAAATGGAGAAGCGTAGTTCGGAATGAATACGATACCTACAACACCATTGATCACTTAATTAAATGGGCTTCTGAATGAAATGAATTTTTTCAGTTTCTGTCCGATTATTTTAATTCACTTTACTGAAAAAGGGAACCAGGTGTACAGGGATATTCTCGTAAATGATTATTAAAAGTGTCCTCTCCTACATTAGGTAAAAAATTAAGTGGCATTAGATGAGAAAAAAATTGTCGAGTGTCGAAAAAGTGTTAAAAATCCCACACTTTCAACTCCAGTATACCCCAAACCGTGACAACCGTTGCAATTGATCACTTCTGAGACATAATACTGAAACTTTTTGGATATCTCATCGAAATATCTATTACAATTAATGCAAGGTGGTTCAAACCTAACATTTCTACTAATAACTAAATCAGGGCGGGGATTGGCGCAATGATAGCGCCGGGGTTTCGTGATCGAAAGGTCGTGGGCTCGATCCCCAGGCAGGGCAAGATTTTTTCAGTTTCAGATGTAAATCTGAGTGATTGAATCTTGTTGCTCGCTGGGGAAAATCCTCCACGATTCACTATTACGTTAATAATTAACAGTGCTGCTTCTATGGTGGCGTATGGAGTTAGTAACAAGGCCAATCCAGAAAACGTGGCTGATGACCATAGCAGTCGGTGCCAACATACCTGGTACGTTTCAACAATCCAATCACAGGAAACTGATAAAATTCCTTTTATGATCGAAAAACTACAAGATCATGGTTCAAAATCAACAATCATGCCGACGAAGTGGTTTCCTGAGCACGCCATCACAATAGGCGCAAATCATCCCTATCTTCCACCTTCCATTAAAATGAATCGCTATCGAATCGAATACCGCTCCCATAAAGCACTCGTTTCATTTCCCCAAGCTCTACAGTAAACAACAAAACTAATATTATGCTTTGGCTTTATAACGCAGTTCAGAATAACCGAAGAGATTGGCGTAATTCAGGAGAGAGCGAAAAAAAATACTCCTGCGATTACAGTTCAGGAGTCTGGTTAGCAAGCGCTTGTTTGGCCTACTTTTTTCAGCAATCTTTGAAAAATATGAAAAATATGAAGGTATCGTTCGATTCGGGAGAGTATGTGGATGATTTTTGGAAAATATTAAGTTCTGGTCGCAAAAATGAAAACAAAAACTAAAGAAAGTTTTTCCGAGGCTGCCGAAAAAAGTTGACCAAAAAATCACTTGCTGACTAGACTATTATGCTTTGGCCTTATATCGCAGTTCAGAATAACTGAGAGATTGGCGTAATTCAAGAGAGAGCAAAAAAAAAGCTCCTGCGATTACAGCTTAGTTTGTAGCAAACAAAGCGTTACGGAATGAAACGGTAGGTTTTTTATGCACAATTTAGGAGATACTCGCAACATACAAGGCTTATGCAGGAATGATTATACCACTCTGATTGTACTGAATTTGGTTTTTTGTGCAGACAATGGCCGCCACCAAAAGGAATGCTGGATTGACGTCGGCAGTTCCCAGGGCTACGTTGAACGATGAAGAGTTGGTGAGTACTCTTTTTCTTTAATTATCACGCCTTGTGTGAAAAATTAGTATTTTTTTCACTCTAACAGAAATAAATATTTAAACATAGAAAATGCTCAGATACTAACATAATTTTCATAATGTTAGCAAAAACACCCAAAATTGAAGGCAATTGAATTATATTCAAGTCACCATTTTTTCAATGAGCATATAATAAAAAATTTATACCTAAAGTTCATAAAATTTTCTATGAAAATAAATGTTCTTGCCAATTTTGAATATTGATTTGATGGTTATTCGGTCCTAAGGGTCTACTGTTATTGTAGATGTGTTTTGTATCGAATATTTGATGAAAGCAAATGTTCTTAAAATCTTGTAAGTATTATTCTATTGTTTGACCATAACAGATTTTATCATAATTTCACAATTTTGACACCAACTTTCGTAAGTTCTATCTAAAGTTGGAGATGTTCGTTTCAGATTATCTCATTTTGAATTGCTCAAAAAAATTTTTAGATTGTGTTTTTTCTTTATACAACAACTGGTCAAATTCATTAAGTTATATCGAAGAAAATTTACTTATCGATTCGAGATGCTAGACCGGAAGAGACTATTAGTCTTTTATCCGGTCTATATAAGAGGGTTTTGGTACTTGTACAAGATATGGTTGGTATGAATGTGAAACACCAGTTTTGAATAATAACACCTTGACAGTGGCGCAGTCGGTAGGATATCAGTTGGTGAAAACCACTAAAACTAAATTTAATGACCACTCATATAGAACAACTACTTCATATTTATTCGTTATTCATACTTGACATTTGACAAAGTTTAATGTCTGTTAATGGTCCTACAATTGAGATAGTGACCAACTTAAATACTAATAGAGTCTCTTTCGTTATGCATTCGTGAATTTTCCACATCATCATGCTAACCATCATCTCCTCATTTACTAACATGTAAAGCTGAACTGAGAGTGTAAGGTTTAAGAATTAAGGACCAATAGCACAGTTGGTTACATTTTTATTTCAGTTTTTCAATTTCCATTTTCATGTCAGCATTTTTGCTACTTGGTATCCTTATTACGTAGTCCAACTAACAGATCGATCCTATAACCAGTTTTAGAAACTCGATTTTTGCTCTTTTGGGAATTAGGACTCGAATTCATTTTTGTGTTCTAGTTCAACATTAAAATTTCTTGGAAATGGACTCATCACATCTAATTTCCAGCTCATAAGTCCCTCCATTCGAATACAGTGTGGCAAAATAATGTTCATAGAAATATACAGGGTGACCCAGGGTTTAACCGCCAAACGTTCAGTATCGGTTTTTAAGGTGAAAATGAGATTTTTTCTTTATAAAAGCATGTGTCGAAACTTGAATCGTTCTCAAGATACAGGGTGTCAAAGTTTGAAAAAAAAAATCTTCTTTTTTTAATTCTCCGTACATTCAAATGAACCTACTATCACCGCAAATAAACATGCCGAGTTTTATCAAAATCAACCGAAACGTTTTTGAGTAACGAATAAAAAACTGATATTTTATGAAATATTTGACACTGTATCTCGAAAACGAAGCAAGTTGGAACATATGCTTGTATGTAGGAAACATTTTATTTTCACCTAAAAAATCGATACTGAACGTTTGGCGGTTTAACCGGTCACCCTGTATAAATAACAATATCATAGTCTTTTCGATTTTTACTCAGTCCGTTAAAACTGGAAAGCAAACTGCTTGTATCTGCCATTATTTTTAATCATTAGTCTTCAACTGCATAAGGATTCATATGATTGCCTGTCTTCGATATATGACAATTGATGCTAACAGCTGCTATATCTCGTGAAAAAAATTATATAATTACTAGTAGTCCCAGCAGACGTTGTCCTGCTTGCAGACTAACCCATTGTCGATTTAATGGCGAAGTTGTTTTACTAATTTTATGGCGGAGTCGATGGCGAATGCGCTGGCAGCGGTTTTCAACTTATAAATAAAACATTTACCAAAAAAGCATTTGGTAGTGGACCTAATTGTGACTTCAAACCATGCCCAAATCCACTTGAACACATACAAAAAATTTCATCAAAATCGGTTCAACCGTTTAGGAGGGGTTCACTTTCGTCGGATGCACAGAAAATTTTCATATATAAAGAGTCACGAATTGACCATTTACTGTTACTACAATTATTTAGAATTAGAGAACAAAAATCATATCGATGCATAAAACCCAAAATAGCAAAAATAAAATTTTTGGCACACTGTAGCTAGAATCGATCTATAAATTGGACTGAGTAATGAAGATGCCAGGACCCACAACATATAGGAATTTTCAGCAATATTAGCCAAGAGCCACTTTACATATAAAAAAGTACAGGATCATTATACAGGGTGTTTCTAAACACCATGTACATCTGAAAGATTTAACGACTAAAAGTTCATATGAATTTTTTGTCTCGATAACGGTCGTAGATACGCAAAAACTACAGAAAACAAAAAAGTTTGTAAACAAACCAAAAACTTCATTTTGTATTTTAAAATTTACCAAAGGCGTACGTCAAAAAAGTTCAGGCGGAGAAAAGGGGGCATGAACCATACAAAAATATCACCCTATAGATTCTCACAAATATTCGACATGTCCACTGATGTAAGCCCTATAACGCAACCTGTGTTTTAAATTTGAACCAAATATCTCAAAAATTGCAGGATTATAAAGAAATAAAAAAATATATATATATTTTGAAATTTCAACACCCCGTAGATCGGTAAGAAAGCGTTTGCGGACCTATGTTTTCATGAACTTTTACTCGTAAAATAAACCAAGGAATGTGCCCCTTTCGTATGTACACGATGTTCAGGAACACCCTGTATATACAAGATATGCAAATGGAAATCTACTTAATTTACAATTTCGTAACATTCAGAACAATTCGAGTAATAAATCAACTCATACTATAATCATTAAAAGAACTCCAATCCGCAATTCCAGAAAATGCACGTCTACAAGAAAACTCTCCAGGCCCTAATCTACCCCATCAGCAGCACGACCCCGCACAATTTCGTTTCGTGGACCGCCACCGCCCCCACTTACTGTTACGAGTGCGAGGGGCTGCTGTGGGGCATCGCCAGGCAGGGAATGAGATGCACCGAGTGCGGAGTCAAGTGCCACGAGAAGTGCAAAGATCTACTTAACGCCGATTGCTTGCAGAGTGAGTATCAAAAGCTTTTTTTCTTCTCCCCGCTCTGAAAATACTCGCGGTCTGATATTCCGTCGCTGGATACGTAAGGGGTTGCGCGAAGGGCGGAAGATCGTCGAGAGGGTGAGCTGTGACCGATCGGAGTTGCCGGCGTGCATCTTATTTCAGGTCCTTTAGACGATTTTCAAATGAACTATCATCCTCCTAATATAAACTGCAATCATTCAAATAGCTAACGTAAAAGCATTTCAAAATTCTCATAATTATCATTATTATCACATTAATATTGTGAAATTCTTGTATTGTGGTCAGTCCTTGGTGTCTGTGCCAAATTTTAGATTATTCGGAGGATTGGAAGTGGGTGAAAATTGTAATTAGAAATTCTCATTATTATTATTATCATAATGATATTATTAATATTACGAAATTCTTGTATTATCGTCAGTCCGTGATAAGTATGCCAAATTTTAGATTATTCGGACGATTGGAAGTGGGTGAAAATTGTAATCAGAAATTCTCATTATTATTATTATCATAATGATATTAATATTACGAAATTCTTGTATTATCGTCAGTCCTTGATAGGTATGCCAAATTTTAGATTATTCGGACGATTGGAAGTGGGTGAAAATTGTAATTAGAAATTCTCATTATTATTATTATCATAATGATATTAATATTACGAAATTCTTGTATTATCGTCAGTCCTTGATAGGTATGCCAAATTTTAGATTATTCGGACGATTGGAAGTGGGTGGATATTGAATTTATTGAATTGAAGAATTCAAATCATTATTATTATTACATTTTTATAATGAAATCCTTGTACTGCCATCAGCCCTTGATATGTGTTCCTAATTTCAGATTATTCGGCCGATTGAAATTCAATTTGAAAATTATCATCATCATTATTATTATTATTATCACATCAATATTGTGAAATTCTTGTATTGTCGTTCGTTCTGGAAATGTGTGCCAAATTTTAGATTCTTCTGAGTTTGAAATACTCATTATTTTTATTGTTACATCACCATTATGGAATTCTTGTATTGTTGTCAAATTCTAGATTATTCTAAGGATTGAAAGTGGGTGTAAATTGAATTTAAAAATTTACATCATCATTGATTGATGACATGGATGACCTCAAAAAACAAAAACCTTATCTGAATACGAAGTTTACTTAAGAAGCAATACCTTATCTGAATATAAAATTTGATCAAAATCGTTGAAGCCGTTTTCGAGTTCCAAAAATACACCTCATTATTATCATTATTATTTTTTTTGTGTGTTGGCATCAATGCTATGGTTAAGATTGTTCCCGGCCGGCAACAAGATCTTATCATTCGGACATTTACATCTGAAAATGAAAAAAACCTTGGCCCTGCCGGGAACCGAACCCAAGACCTCTCGGTCACAAGGCCCGAGCGCTAACCACTGCGCCAATCCCCGCCCCATATTATTATGATTATTGGTAAAATCGCATTTCTCCAAAGAAGTCGCCTATATAGATGAGCTTAAAACGCAAAATTTCATCTAAATACAAAATTGTATCCAAAACGTTCGATTTAAAGTCCCACATCATATTATTCCACATATACGGGTACATTTCGTTATAAGAAGGGCATTTCGTATGAATAGTGAGCTTTGCTTTTGCAACAAGTAAAACAATTTGAAGAATTAAGAAAATTAACTTTCACGTCGAGTTGTTGTCTCGATGTTATAATTTCTGACGTTTCGTCCACATCAGCGGTAAACAGTTTCAAAGGCGGTTTGGTGACAGACTAAGCGTTCGAGCCGTTCGTCGGACTTCGTTTCGTCTCCTGGCGGGATCAAGGCAAAATTAGGTCACGCCCTCTATTAGGGTGAGGATAATGAAAGAAGAAACCAGCTCAGACAACAAATCTGTCAGGCTTAGAGAAACGCCTCGAACGCTTCGTCCGTTATGACACCGCCTTTGAAAATATCTACCGCAGATGCAGACGAAACGTCAGGTGTGAACCCAGCAGTTTCAAATGGCATATCTACTATGTTGCAACCGGTTTCTGTCCGGGAAAAAGTACTTCAGTAGTACATCAAAGACCGAGCGCAGTATGGTAATGAATGTCGAGTCAGCTCAGTAAAATAATTCCCCATAAATACAGGTTTTCCATTAGTTCTCACACTCATTCGAAATCTAGCATATTATGTTTGTTACCACATAACTATGGACGGGCATCTCCCCTAGTCCATATCTCAAATATTTGGCATACTCAAGTTAAACTCCTTACATTCTCCGAATTCCACCCCTCGCTGTGATCCTTCCGGGCAAAACTTCGTATGCATTTCGCAGTTGAATCAACACACATTTTGCGGAGGTACTTAGGCGAAAATTCCGCATAAGCATTATGGTATTCGAGGGGATTTGACGGCAACGGACGAGCTTGACGTGCGAATACAAAGGATTAGATTAGAGCGCAGCGCACAACGTTATTCCGTTAAGTGAAACTGAACCTTTAATTCTGCGGGAATGCATTCTGAGTTAACGGGATCGCGGATGTGATTTTTAGTCGGACGTGTTGAACGCTAATTGAAATATAATTGGAAACGGGTGGGATCCATCTATCAAAGATTTCGTTGATACGAACATGATTATGATGATGAAAGGGATGTTATTTTTACTACAGGATTAAAGGGGGTATTTCTTCATTTATTTGACTCTGGACTGTGGCTTCCGTAAATTATTATTTATTATCCGAAACCCTCGAACCCCAAGTTCAATGAACTGAAATAATTATTCTTCCCAATTAATAAAAATTCTCAAAATGGACTCTTGTGGAACGAAAAATGTGTATCAGTTTGAACACGATTCGTTCGATTATCAACATCGTTCTCATTTATAACAATGCTGTAATTTATAATAAATTAGATTGATCAATTTGCTTATAGGAGCGGCTGAGAAGAGCTCAAAACATGGAGCCGAAGACAAAGCAAACAGCATCATCACTGCTATGAAAGATCGGATGAAGCAGCGAGAACGAGAGAAACCAGAAATCTTTGAATTGATCAGGTATGTCTAGCCTATTCATTAATATTGGATATGTTACTATCAATTTTTGTACTATTTTAGATTTCAAACTATGCAAATATTAGGAAAAAAGCAGTACATAGATTTGTATCAAAAGATAATGGGGTGACATTTTTAAGCATTGGCTATTTTTTCTTCACCATCAACATAATACTTTTTCAATATCATTTCCATTGTGAAAACTGCTATGATTCAAATGGTTCCCATACCGAAATAATTCAATGGTTAACATCTCCATGTCACTAGAAAAACCATGATGTACAACTTATTTAGGATTACCTACATAACATGACGAGTACTGTTGAAAACCAAACAACCCTTGTAATTTGTTGTCCAATGCATTAGTCGTAAAAAAAGTAAAGAAAAAGAGGTTGACCCAAATCATCCTCTTCAGTAGGGCAGTAGGACAGAGAAACTTTCTCTGTGGGCTCAACTTAACTCTCTCCCACTCATTGAGCTTATGGATTAAATCAATGGCGATATCTCCGTTGTCATTAGAGATAACACTATAAAACTTAATGTCGTTGGATTCCTAATGATCGCCCCTAGCCGATCATGTATGTATGTACAGGGTGTCCTACTTGAAAAAACCAGATTTGAATTTTTTTTCGAAATATGTCAAAAAGTGCCGTCTATATAATGAGCATATTAAATCTTCCAAACAGAAATATAGCTAAAGAAAAGGGGGGGTATACTATGAGTCTAGTCACACGGTATACTATGTGACAGAGTCTGTTCCTGCGAGCTACCGATGAAATGTATCGGTCACGAGAGGAGTCTTCATGAGACTACAGAACCTCGGACAGGCGTAGAGCAGTGTCGGTCTTATAAGCTGTTTATAAATTAGTAGCTCATTATTAGCTTCGAGTTTCTAGACAGCAGTATATACTTTTTGTATTGCAGCCATAGCTCTTTGAGTTGCTAAAATTAAAATTTAGTCGCCTGTCCCGTTCTACTCCCAGGTATCTCACAGACCCCGCTTCATCGACGACTCGCCCTTTCACTTTTATCTTTTCCGAGATTTTCACTCAACTGCGCTATTATGGTTTTCATACAATATGAGAAGTGTTATATTTAATGCTTCCACGAGACTTACACTGCGTTATAATTCGGTGGAATGAAAAATTAAGTGACCTATTTTTACATTTGAGTTTTTAATCAATCAATAAATCATGCAAGATGAATAAGTTACTTGAAATTATTATTTCTACAACAGTGAGAGAATATTTTTCTATTACCAGAGAGAAAATTACATACCATCAATATCAAATTGCATTGGGACAGAAGTGTTGTAGAATATTCCTTCAATTTCAAGAGAGTTGATATTTTGTTATCAAATTTCATTTCTAAATTGGTAAATTCTGCGATGATATTGGAAAATAATTATTTATGCAACAAGTGCAAAAAGTAGGTGTTTATTGCACGAGTTGGACAACACGTCGAGTGCAATAAACTCTTTTTGCACGAGTTTCATACAATATTTTTTTTACGTTCATGCAAAAACCAGAAAATGTTTCATTTAGGTGGCACTAAACTGTAAGGAATACATTGTTTGTTTAAATCTATCTGCTAAAAGTAATTCAAAAACATTTTGTGTAATTCAGATATTTGAAAAAAAAAAATTTATTTTTAACAAATTGCATTTTCTAGTAATTTCATAGTCCATTATATAATGAATATGATGAAACATGCAACAATTTAAAACGTAATACAATCTCACAGAAATGGGCTAAATTTGGCGTCGATTTGAAAGTTAAAGTCTGTCATGATGACAGAACGCTATAGTAGAATGACAGATGAGTGCAATAAAGTCTTTATTGCACTCAGTGCAATAAAGAGACAGTTTTTCCACCAAATATAGTTCAATAAAGTTTTGTTTTTTGCATGAACGTAGAAAAAAGTGTTTTTTAACGTGCACTCATGCTGAATATTTCGATACTGATACCTTTCCTACAAAAGTAAATCCATCCTCTCGCTAAGTCGTGTCTCCAACTAGAATGCCGCAACCTCAGTTCCTGCCCTTTGTAAACATCGTCAAAGTCTCGAGTATCGAGCATGCGAGTTGCTCAATAAGAAACTCCATTACCAACTTCCGAAGAAGTTCTTACGAAGCCGGCAATATTACATGATTGGTGGAGCAGAAAATAAAAAAATACGTAATGGGGTAAAAGAATGACGTATCGATGAGTAGAGCCATATTTTCTTGTGAAAGTATTTCAAATAATTTGAAAACATTCTATTTTCTTGATGGAATTATTTCGAACCATGACGTCACAACTGTCAAATATTGAAAGTATTTCAAAATCACATCGGGAGGAATCGTTAATCAAAAGTGTTATTTGAGAACCCGTCTGCTGTGCTAATAATTATAATATCGTGTGCATAATAAGTTTGAATTCAATGTGGTTATATCATTGTTCGACCTTTGACAACTTTGAAGTTATGACGTAATTCTTTCGAAAACATTCATTTTCTCGACAACAAAAACGATGACGTAGTTATTAAAATCATGTTTCGAAATAATTTCAAAATCATCTTTCGAGAAAATATGGCTTAGGTTTCAACAACTGAACGACAGAAAATACAAGATAAATATTGTCCAGAAGGAACCAGTTACTTCTGTTTTCTGTTCTGTTTTCAACAAAAATTAAGGAGACCACTCACGGGCATCTTCTTCCCATAAAAGTATTTTATACGCTGAATTAAATGTAAATCGAAATATATTCAAAGTTGTGAAAGTGATTTTAATGTTATATCATTATATCAAGACTTATGTAATTATTGAAACTTAAAAATTATCGTCAGTTACATACTGCTATGGAGAATAATTTTAACAATCTTTGTCGTGGAGATAAAAAGAAATTTCGGGCCTTTTCTGTGAAATACAGTTTCTGGTTAGTTCATTTATTTATTCATTTATTTAACAGGAAAATCCCTTTGATTCAAATAGATTAGTAGGAATAAATATAGTTATTTATGTATCAAGGGAGTTAGAGGATGTTAATTACAGAGGGCAGCAGATTGCAAGTTTCTCGAGGTTATTAACATCCAATAACTCACGTGTTAGATAATACATTTTATTCATTCTAAATGAGATATGAAAACCAAATTTTTTTGCAATATAACATACGCCTAGCAAAGTATTCGTACAGTGCGATGAAGACAAAATAGGAAAAAAAGTTGAAAAACAATATTTTCCCATGACTTTTACTCCTACCTTAAAAATAAAGTGATGGGATAATTTGTTGTAAAAACAAAGCACGTTTTATAGTTTTGGATGAAGCAGAGTTTGGATAAAGCAGAGGTTTTTATCAAGAATAATTTTGAAAAATCAATAATAAAACAGTTTTCCATATGCTGCTAACTTTATGCTGGACACTGTAGGATGAAAGCTGAAAACTTGTGTGACGTCTCAATGATATCAAGTTCTCTGAAAATTTTGAAATATTCCATAACCAATTGTGGTGGAATCAATCAGTTTTTTTTTTAAGCGGTGTTAAAATGCTTTAATGTTATTTCTGCTAAACAGTTCTGTTTGCAACGGCAAATGATAATGATACTCGTCCTCTACCTGCCTGCACTGGATACACTCTGGGAGTATTCTTATTTTTATGAATGATTCTCGGAAATTTTCCCTCATTTCAAAGATCATCACCGTACAGTAATATTCACAATCACCTGTTCTGATCCCTACGGAATTTGCTTGCACTAATGCAGTTGATATTTCTTGCTACTTTAAATATTTGGGATTAAAACTACTTGGAAACGAAAGAGAGATTTTATGTTTTCAAGTCAGGTAAAGACAAGTGGTCCCAAAGAGTACACCTCATTATCTTTTGAATGAAATCATATTACTGATAAAAGTTTTTCAGGCTAAAGTAATTTTTGGGTGAAGACAAACTCTTTTGATATTATTTACCAAATCATACCAAATATATTGAAGATTATTTTAGGCAGATGACCGGTATAGTTACAGTACACGTTTTTCTATCAGTCTTACTTTTCGCAGGGTCAGTAGGTATTTTATTGTCCATATTTGAATTATTCTGATAACGAAAATAACACCAATATTTATTCCAACAACACTACTTCTTTTCCAGGTTGCTCAGGCGAACATCAAGCATGCTACTGTTTTTCAAATGTTTGTGCATGTTGTTTCCGAAATAACTATTTGAACACACTGTCACTGACCCTTCTCAATGCTTACCTTCTAGGTTCAAACTAACAATCTTAATAGTGCCATAGAATAATATGATAGGAGTTCGTTTTAACAAACTCTCATAAGAAATGTTGACAAACTCATTCCTTCCGATATTTAGGGACGTTTTTGGCGTCGAGGAAAAGAACCATGCGGGCCATATGAAAGCTGTAAACCAATCTGTCCTCGACGGTACTTCCAAATGGTCGGCCAAAATTAACATCACAGGTTTGTCCCATCGACCGCTGTTGTCATTGGTATTTCGTTTATTTCAGGTCTATATTATGTGGAATGATATTACGATGGCGGAAAACTCAAACCTTTGGAATCAAAATAATATAAAATGTTTGAACATTCAAAATTTCATTTCCTATGCTAAATTGTTAAAAAAATTGTTAAAATTGTTTTTTCCGTTAACCAGCTGTCGCCCTTTTACGAACGGCAGCCCTCAAAAGTCGAAAATTGGTCTTACCTTTTAACGTGAATCAGAATTATCAAAAGCATCGGAAGCCTAATCGAACCATGCGAAAAAAAAACTTTTCTTTTCTTGAAATCACAAAGTCTGTACCGAGATTTGGCATTCCTTGTGAAGCTGTGAGAATAAAAATAATTTAGGTGAAGCGGATTCAATCTTATGACGGCATACCTTTCAAGTTACTAATCCTACTGCAAATTGAAAACGTTCAATGCACGGCACAAGTAAATCACACTATGAATGTTTTGAATGAATATTTTGAATGTTGACTCCTTCCCATCAAAAATCCTTTTTCTACAAACGTCAAAAAATGACAAGGTTCGCACATTGACAACAGTATGCGAAGTGGCACTTTTTTTCATTTTCCTTCGTTACCATGACACCGTGCGCGAAGTAATGTGCGAAATATATTTCGCACACTGCATGTAAACTATATGGGATTTTCAAATTCTAACCTATATATATGGTCCTCAATCAAGCAAAAAACAAGAAATCGTTTATTTATTAATGTAGAACAATAATTAAGGTTTTCAAATTGTGAGAAAATTTTACACTACCTAATTTTATTTGTTATTTACAATGTTAACATTAATGGTGCAGCCAGTGCACGAACCAATATTTATTCCTAAACCAGATAACTCAGATTCAGCTCGTGATATCGTAGTTTCGGGGGTTGGAAGACTATCCATTTTTGACTTGCAAGCAACTGCCGTAGAGGTGACAGCACTTGATCTTGAAATTTCACAGTCTAAAATTTTATTTGATATTTGAATTTTGTTATTGATAGAATCCTCCACGTATCCTTCGGCCACAGTCGAAGATTTCCATCCTCCATGTCGCTTCAAAACACATATATCGGCCCCCGTATTAGCAAGGAGTGTGGCTGATGTTCTCCGAAAACAATGACCAGTGTAGGCATCAGGATTTGGTAATTTTAGGTGTTTTGCTATTAAGCTAGGCATCTTTCCAATACTATTTATTCCAACAACTTGGTTAAAACATCTCTTATTTTGATACTTCAAAAACAATCGGCGACTGGTAGCATAACTTGGACGAAGAGCCGCATATTTTCGGTAAAAGTCAGTATAATATAAATTTGAAACTGTAAAAATTCGTTGTATATTCGTTTTTGTATCGGGTACTTTAACAATCAAAATGGAATTTTTATCTTCTATGTCATCGACCGTCATTTTAGCGAGTTCGTCACGGCGGCAAGCACCCGAAATACCCAGTATTAAAACGACCTAAAAGGAAATCAGTAATTCAAAAAACATATAAAACAATCATCAAAAATCTACCTTAACCAACAAATAGGTTTCATCATCTGCCTCTCTTATGAATTGATCAACTTCCTCTCTAGTCAATACCTTAGATTTCTTAGGATGGTTTGCAACTGACAATTTTTTCAAATATGGAACCAACTTGGTAAATTTCTTAAAATCCACGTTTTCTTTAACATTGAGTGTTGCCTTCAACATAGAATACATTGCCCATAACGTGGAAGACTTCAGCTTCTTAGACTTCTGTGCAAAATATGCCAACAGCACATTTTCGGATATTTTTCTGGCTTTATTTGCTTCACACCACTCTTTAAATTGCTGATATGCATTTTCATACTGGCGCCTCGATTTCTCCGGTAAAAGGTTGGAAATAACGGAATTGGCCGCATCGAGCAAGTTAGGTGGGGTACTGCTTAGTTCATCGTCGCTCGAAATTTCCATTCTTTTACAATAATAAATATCACGCACGAAATTGACGCGAATAAAAAGTCAAAAAATAATTATCGAGAACTGTCACTTTGAAATAATTGTCAACAAATGCCATTTTATTTCCATAGTTACAGTCAAGATGCATAGAAACCCTACAGTAATTACTTGATTTGGAAAAATTATTTAAGCCAGTTCAATACTATTTTTCATAGTTATTATTTATTTTAGAACAATATTTTTGACGTTTGTAGAAAAAATTTTGTTTGCATCTCATGCGCGAAATACTTTGGTAATCTCGACTATTTTTTTTAACTCGGCTGCGCCTCGTTAAAAAAAATCAGTTCTCGATCACCAAAGTAGCATTTCGCGCACTAGATACAAAAATAACTATTTTAGTATTGTTCACCAATAAAATGGAATTTTAATTTATTCCATAAAGGAATAATCTGATTACATCATTTTCTATATAACTGTTTCAATTCACCTCCTATATATCATTAGAAAAATATATACCTATTGGTAATTGAACAATTTCCATCAAACCGTTGTAATAACATTAAAATTGATTTCCCCTCTCGCATCAAAATGCCAAATTGATACAAACTTCATTAAAATTTATTCATTTATGAACATATTTCAACTTTATTATCGACTGTACAGATGTTAGACGTGAAAATGTGCTGCGCTCATGTCGGACCAAGGAAATTTAAAATCTATCGGTAGATTAGTTTTACTGTAATCAATTAAGCCTATAAAAACAATGGAATGAACGTATTTTTTTTTTATTTTTTTATCGAAATGTTTCACAGAATCAATTTTCCGGTGAATAAATTGCGTATAGCCATTCAAATAATAGAGGAAAATAGTTGGAGAACTGAAAAAAAAGTATAACGTGTTCGAAGAGAATAGTGAATAAAAAACCAAAGTTTTTCAACGTAAACATCTGGATTGGATTAAGACAAATATTTGTTAATATTCATAAAACAGTAATTATAATTTCTGTACATTCACAATAAACTTAGACCTCGATTGTATATTTTGTTTGCTCCAGGCAGGAAAGTATGTATAACTGGCCAAAATGCTATTATGCAGTGTGATCAAGATCAATAGCATGGAAATATTGACACGGACTAGATTAAACTGGAAAAAGGTTGCGCATTCAGAAGCCCTCTCAATATTTGGAAGATTCCGAAATTATTTTTCGTTTTTGAATTATATATCTAAAAAAGTTTATTTTCGAAATTGAGATTTTCTTTTCCCTTTCCCCGTTCACTCATTTCCTAATGGCTTTGCCAGTGCCATCACCAGATTTTATGCCACTAGATATTCTTTCTGAGGTTTCTTCATGAATAGCCCAAATTTCCCTATTAGAAGCATGCCTTCCTTGGATTAAACTCTCAAAATAGTTTTTGAATGATTTTGCTCTTCAGCAAATATAATTATAAAATAAAAACCCATTAAAATTCATTAGAACCAATCGCAATAATTTCATAATTCAAGTCAAACAATAACTAGATTCAAAGTTTTGAGTTTTTCCCGCAGTTCCATAAACTCTTTGCTTTGCGTTTATGAAACTGGGTAGAATATTTCAGTAAGACGTATTGGAAGATCTGTACAAATCGCCTCCTTGTATATTGTCATTTGTAATTGGATGCTGAATGTTACAAACAGCAATCGCTTCCGCTTTCTTCACTTCACATATGTCTGCAAAAAACCGTATCAACAGATGGCCTTTCATCACACACAACGGTCACTTAATGGTCGATTGAAAAATTATTGCCAAAAATAATGTGTAGATAATACATTATTTTTAAACGTATGAATGGATATTCTAGAGTTTGGATAAGGTACTAAAGGTTTTACCTCACGTTAGTTGTATGTAGATTGCTAATTTAGATCGGTGTAGTCCTCTGATTCACATCAGTAGCACCGCCAGAAATTTGAAGTAAATTTTCACCTGCGTTTTCACAAATGATGATAATTAGAACTATTCAGAAATATCGCACTACACAAAACATTTTTACATATGCCTTATTACTCGTTGAAGAGGCACTTGAGCTTTTGAAATGAACATGAATATTTCATGATTTCGTTAAAAACACATGAAAACCAGCAAAATTCGTGCCACTTATGAAACTTTACAAAATTAGTAGTATGGGCTATAAAGAAAGATCTAAACTCACTATCTATCTAAGAAGGTTTTTCTGAAAGCTCGAAATTCAGAAAATTCAGATATTTGATGAGCTCGATGCTGATGTTTTTTTCTTTGACCTCAGATCAACAGAAAGCAGTGCGATAGATATGTAGCTACTTCATTGGGGGATGGTTGTACTTTTGAAAATTTTCTAGTTGGATGGAAAAACCCCCTATTCATAAGAGAGGTTGAATATCCAACTACTTACCAAACTAGTTTGGAAGAAAACCTGCATGACTGTCAATTGTTCAACCCCTGACCACCACAGTAGGGCTCAATTCGTTATTAAGGACCTCGGTATCGTTGTATATAGCCGAAGGGGTTGTTGAGGGCACTTTTTCCAGATGTTTGTTCCGGGTAAGCTTTGAGTCTAGGTTCAACCCAAGATATTGTGTCTCTCCTGACATCTGTGGTCTTTCAACAAAGATAAAAAGAGCTTTTTTGGTGTCTAGGTTTCTCTTCCTATAGGAATGAACAATTGTGTTTTTTTTGATTGCATCACATCCACACAGACCCCCCCATGCCCCCAGTGACTATCCCAACGATATAACCCTGAGCATACCTTTCTCTCTATTCTCTATTCAGATGAGTAAGGAGGCTATATTCCACGAGGTTTCCTTGATGGCAGCCTCTCCTTGCTCCCACCTACATTGTGTCTCCGAATAGGGAGGACTGTATTACCCTGCACCTAAGATTGGCCGATATCAACTGTTTCACGGTAGGAACCTGCGGGTTTATACGATAGACGCATATGATATGTTATCAAACACCCCTTCTACGTCAAGAAACGCTGTGAGTGTAATCTCTCTATTCGTGAGAGATTCCTCAATATTTCCGACTAGGATATGGAGCGCCATCTGACAGGATTTTCCAGGTTGATAGGCGTGCTGCTGGTGGTACTAGAAAATTAGATACTCTGTATCATTATCTTAGATACTCCTATCAACTAGTTTTTTCATCGTTTTGAGAATGAACGATGAAAGGCAAATTGGTCTGATGCCTTAGCCCGGGCGTAGGATGGCTTCGTTGGCTTCGGTAAGGACCTTCACAAGGTGTAAGCTACGCATCTGTAGGCTAGGCTCTACCTGAACAGATTGACTAGGTGAGGAATTAGTAGATCTGCTCCTCGAGGTTGTCTAGCCCTGCTGATTTAAATGGACTAAAGGTTTATAATTATAGCTCATTCTACCTTCCTGTAGGTGATAACCTGTCCCAGGTTGCTCTTGCTCTTCGGGGCGCGCCTGGATCATTCGTTACCTAGCCAGGAAAGTGAGTATCGAAAAGTATCTCCCAGAGATTCTTTTCCTCATTTATTTTGGTCTCGCATTAGCGTACTTCCGACAGGATTCACCAGATCTTTTGACAAGATCCATAGTGCTGCCTCGAACTGGGCACGGAACACCTGATTTTGTTTTTTTTGGTACCCGAATAGTGGACCAAACCAAGAAGATCCTTAATAAATTGCGGACTATTGACGTAATTTCTTTACGATGATACTGATAAGTTATAATGGTGGAAAAATCGTGTCGCTTTTCCACTTTTAACGCGCCCAAGTAATTATGTAAGGTTGGTCGTTCTGGTTAGAACAGAATAAAAAGTTTTTTTTTCACGCAAAATGTTAGTGTTTGATTTTTTTTGCTCCCAAGTGTCTACGCAAGGTAAGTTAGTTCTAGTTGGAACAAACTATCAAAACATTACTCCTCACAAAATGCATGTGTTCAATTTCACTTTTTTCCTCCTTTCGTCTATGGTCTGCGATTCAAGGGTCATTGAATTCACATTGCAAAATCTGCGAATTGCTTATGGTTTCGGGTTCAGGTTTCATATCAATTTGTAGAAAATTGCAGTAGAAATAAGCAGTGGACAAAGCAGGAACTTACTGAAGGTTTGTTCTTGATTGCATTTTTTTTTCAGATATTTACCTCTTTTGTTCACGACTTCTTTATACCGTAAATCCCTCCAAGTCGATAAGTGAGATATCATATTTGCGCCCCAAAATCAAAATCGCCATTTTTGTTTGCTCCATTACCTGTGCTAGTTTCCATTCACGTTCCTGTCGTTTGTAAGGAAGGCTCAACCATTCTCCCGTCTCCGCAGAGCCCGTCGACCCAACTTGAATGAAATGAGATATCAAAACGCAAAGCGCGATTCGTCCTTGACTTTCGCATAAAAATATCCTCCAAGAACTTCCATTATCAGTTGAACAATGAGCAAGTTTTCAACGCTAAATTTCATTCCATCCCTCCACTTCAATTCCAACGAATGAGAAACGAATAGTGCCCATAAATTAAAATATTTGAAAAATTCACACTTTTGAAATGTATAATTAGTCCAAGCGCTGTGGCCAAAATGTCACTAAAACCTGACAATAAAACCAATGGAAATGATTTTAAGTACATGGGCAGTTTTTGAAGAGTAAGAAAACAAATTGTTCTGGACGCGAGCACCTATGGAAAGCGGGGAAAATTCCCGAAAAATCGGTATTTCATCAATAACTTGGAAAGGGTTATGAATTTCGATATAACGTATAGAAAAAAACTTATGGATGATAAAAATCTCTATAATCTATTATCTCCACTTATTTTTTCGAAAATTGCTTCCTATGAGAGACAATGAGCTATAATTGATATTTCCAGATTTCTGCGCGAACAACTCGGGATATCATAAGATTTACCCCGACGCTCGACTGAAATCTCTGTTTCTGCCTTGCTTTCGGTCAAAAATTCATAAACTCAAGACCAGAGCACCCTTTTAAAATCTACATTTTCCAACCGATTGGAATTATTATTATTATTATTATTATTTCATCAGGTAGACATTCAAAAAGTCCACTAGGACACCAGATTTCATGAATAAATTCTCCAATTCCAGGGCCAACTAATCTGATTTTTCTAGGTAAAATCTAAAAAATTTACAACTTTTTTTGGAAAAATTCTAACATCTACAAATGGTTCATACGTAAACAACGTTGAAATGCAAAAAAATAAGGTAATGAAATTTGAAAATATCAACCCACAAATTCAATTTAAAAAACGTTTATCAGATCTTTGACTACACCACTGGATTCATTCACTAGAAATATCACTGACTGTAAGTTCATCGAAATCTGTTGAATCTGAAAAAAAAATTAGATAAAATGACATTTTTCCTAAAATACCATTAACATATTTTTCAAATTTTATTATCCAACAGATTTCGATGAAATTTTGGCCGGTGACATATTTAGACCTCCTGACTACATTGGTGTATTCTAAATTTTGATAAAAGTTCTGAAATTTAATTGGTGAGTTGATTAAACGACATATTTTATTAAATTTCATTTCCTTGTAGTTTTTTTATTGATTTATACATTTTGTGAAGACATCGGTCATGAAAAATGAGTGAAATCAAATAGAACGGATACGGAAAAAATTGATTCAGTTAGGCCCAAGATAATGTTATATCTGATTTGTTCGAATTTGACCTACTGAATCTTTAAGAAAACTCAGCTTGCTGAGCTAATTGTATGAGAAAACGTAAGAAAATACAACTTTTTCCGAAACCCGCCAGCTATAAATGAAAATTTTTGAATGATTTTCCCCTAGAATACCGCTTAGTTCATGAACTTCCGGTCAAAAACAAGGGAGATACAGAGATTTTAATCGAGCGTCGGGGTTAGTCTAAAGATATCCCGAGTTGTTCGCGCGGAAATCTGAAAATATCAATTAGAGTTCATTATCTCTTTTATGAAGTAGGTAGTTTTCGAAAAAATATGTAGAGATATTCTTTATAGAAATTTGTAAGTTCTACAAATTTGTTCCTATACATTATATCAAAACCAACCCCTTGAAAGTATTTGACGAAATACTGATTTTCCGAGTTCTCCAGGAAATTTTCCCCACTTTCCATAGGTGCTCACGTGCAAAACAATTTTTTTTTCCTGAAGTACTCCTCAAAAACTGCTTGTGTGCCAACAATCATTTCTATTGGTTTTAGTGTCAGTTTGAAACCCATGGTTCCTGGACTATATAATTAAAATATTTGAACAATTCACATTCTCGAAACGTATGAAACTGTTTCCACGTAATTTGAATGTGTGCCAGGAATGGAAGGCATTTCTCAAAAAGAACCTGTTGTGTGGATTAATGGCCTGCCGGTTGAAACTGGTAACGAGCATATTATTTTTCTTCTCTATTATACTCTTTACACACTTTCTCGACCACAGGGGCTAGTTATTAAGACACTAATGGTGGGGCGATCATATCGAATGAAACTGAGGGGTTGGCGTTCGAATCAGACGACCCTTCAGGCTGCAACTGTGTTGAATAAGAGTGATCTCTGAAATTCGAACCGATATTGTTTATTAGAGACTAAATCACTGGAGAACTATGAATTAGGTACAGATGTGGAGAAATGCTACTTGAAGATGAATTGGTTTCCAAAATAACTGAATGACGATATTAATTCGAAAATATGAATAGGATATTCATAAAATCTGTTGTGGAATCATCTGCGACTGAAAGACAAACTTTAGACGCTATTTTCCATGACGGTTTCATTTCAAATCCATCTGTTTTTCGAGGTGTTTATCAACTGTTAATAGTTAAAGTAAAAGTATGGTACTACAAAACGCGAAATGGGTGAAAAAAGCTTACAAATATGACTGTATATGGCCGAGCCCGCCTATGCGGTAGAGTAGTAGGAGAGGCCGGGAAATGAGGGAACGTGATAAACAAACTCAGTTCTGGATTAATGTAGGCCATCATAAAGAATACTCAAATTGTTGCCCCTTGATTTTTCAATAACTATGGTATATCCAGTTGAAAAATCTTGGTCAAAAGAAGTTAGGTACTTTAATGTTTGGCTGCGCTCTTTAGCACAGAAAGTAGTCGTTTTCCGATCGAGAATGCTATCTGTACATTCTGATGGAAATGTGTGAGTTATTACAGGTGCCTATACATAATCATGCAAACATATTCTTGTTTCTACTTCTATAATTAATTTACTCAACACTTGTATCTTGGAGCTACTGGTCTAATTGGAGTTCTGGACCTCTGATGTTTCATTCGCTATGATCAAACCACGTATACTAACATAGGTACTAATGAACGTTTCGTTCGCTTTCATAAATACAGCGGAATACATTGAGTTCATCGACAAAATCCAGAGATGTCGTACCCGATCGCCCACACAGCAATATTATACCGTCACGTCACATTCTAGGTGGTGCCAACCGAAGGAAATTCACAAAATATTCCCGACTTTTACATAATAATGATAATGTTTTGTTTCCGGTGGCGTTGCGCAGAACAACATTTACAGTGGACCCAGACACACACATTGATTCAATTGAGCAAGCGGAACAAATGACAATCGAAGGCACTTCGAAGTGGTCGTGCAAGATAGCAATCACAGGTATTGGCAGCTGCATTCTATCGGGACGCACTTTGAAATGAGAACATTCTACTCTTTCCGTTCACCTGCTGGATTTCTGAATGCTCTTCATAAACATTTCGAACTTGTATGTGTGGAGAGTAGTTAACTGTGGGGGGGGGGATGTATTTACCAGTTGGTCCCAATATCCAATATATCAACTGAAAAAATGAGTTAGTTCAAAAATTCACATCTCTCAGTATATTTTGACCTTTCGATATGAGGCGCAGGTGCTTAGGTAGTTCAACTAAAAAAAAAATCTATAAACTATGACCCCTTTGAATTTTTAGAAAAAAATATGTCGAGAATTTTGCTAAAATAGGTTATTATCAAAGTTCAGGTTGTAAACCATAGACTCTAACCGTAATAGTCAATGCCTGCTTCATCTAAATCCATAAACTCTATACTCATTTTAGATTATGAGGAGGCATCCGCATTTACTTTGATAATAACCTATTTTAGCAAAATTAGTTTGATGTCATCTGGTTCAAGCTTGCTGATCACACACAAAAAAATTAGGTAGTACTTCAGGCAGATTTTGTTCTAAAATATGTTCGAGAACACTCAAACTCCTACTGATACACTTGATCTTTTTCTCATTATCATTACGCGGATTGTTGAGCCGACTGACTGTTTCTCTCAGTATAAAACTACTGTAGATGACCATTTTGGGAATCATCGTGAAGCAGATGAAAATATACATACCAAACACTTAAAAGATTATCTAAGGCAGAGTGGGCTCATAAATACAGAGTCACGATCTAAACTTGTTAAATATCCCCTCAAATCAAGTTCAATTTTTACTCTTACGCCAAAGCCTTGGAAGCTCATTCTCCTATCATCAAGGAACGCCCCCCTGGACCACCAACGCACTATCAGACGCGTCAACAACAGAAGAGTCTGTGGAACTGACATAATTCCAATAATGACCAGGCATCACCAATAGTTCCTTCCACTTCACCAGTATCTAACTGGAAAGCAGCGAGAGTGCAAAACAAAAAATACCCTACCTATCATGTACAAACCTATCTCGTAGGTTATGGAAAAAACATCAACACCTAATGTCTAGAACCCATTGAAATTGTGAGACCAACTGGTGATCTACTTTGACATTACCTTTGATGTCTCGAATATAGGGCATTAATTCATCCAATAATAAGGCGGAACTCAATATCCATATATCCTGAGCACTTAAGTAAACCGGATTTCTCCATTTGGAAGTCAACGATATTTCATTTGCACTTCGACAATACAGGAGTATCAAGGACCAGTTGTCAGTCGCTAGGCATCTGATAAAAGAAAATACAAATGGAGAGTTGACTCATTTCAATCTTTCAAATCTCCAGAGACAGATATACTCATACTAGCAATGCATTAGCAGTAAACAAGTCTTCTGCACAAATTGAAATAGTAGTCAAGGCTATCTTTAACGCTAATCATCCAATGGGGCTCTTATTTATACCAATTATGCCACTTCAAACCACACTTAGGAGCCGCTGCATACTTTCAGTTGATGGATGTCATTCATATTCTGAACCATTGGTACCTGTACAACTGTACCTTAACAGAGGAGTAGAGAAACATCTGGAGAAAAAAAAGCGTTTTGATATTGAGAGAGCCTTTAGCAATAACTTTTTGGCATATATCGACGAGGGCATGCAATTTATTTTACTTGCTGCAAATGGATCAGGCGAATACTTGGAAGCAGGGTGGGTCTTCACCTCCATATTATGAAAAACTCATTAAATAACGTCAATCGTGACTATCCATTATTAAGAGTTTGGTTACCTTCATGGTGGAACCTCAAAACGGATGATCTCATAAATACATGCATTATGAGGAGAAAGGGAAAACACCGGAGTGACTCAAAACTTACCTTGAATCAACATTATCCAAGCAACAACTAACATGAACCCAAACTTATTATGAAACATTGGATCCATAGTGGGACAGTACGCCTGGCGTACACATGAAGCCGATGTGTCGCTGCCAAAGACTTCAGTAAATGAGCTCAACTGCATACATAGGCTGGTCTGTTTGGTAATGAATGAGATTGGCCACGATAGCAGCTATACAATTCTGTTGAACCTGTCACATCCCAGTTTGTGAGATCAGAATCGGATTATAGGGGCTAGAAATTTCAGGTAATTTGAAAGAACAGTATTCCAGATCAGGAGATACAGACATTCGGAAGATTTAGGACGTAATAATAGATGGGCTTGGTATAAAAGCAACAACTATAATGACATTTCACAATCAATGTGGATAACAGTACCACATCATGTCAACAAAACGAACGTCAGAAAATCGTTAATAGCCGAAGAGATACATAAGAGGAAATTTGGAATACGTAGTGATCCTGCGAAAGACGATTACCCTAATCACTATAATTTATGATAATCTAGATTGTTTAAACTTGTCTTCTTGATAACCAAATCTCCGTCCTCCTATTATTTATTGATTTGATTGTGTTAATTGATAAATAACAGTAACTATCTCCACACCGTGAACTGAAATTCGATTGGGATCGTATTCACACAAGTCGAAATGTTCGACTCTCTCAATAACGAAAAGTCTTCTTCAAAGTAGTTAGATGAACTTTAGAGGAGTACAACAAAGGTTTGCCATCATTCACACAGGTCTGGAAACCTTTTTAGTTACAAAAAAAAGTTAATCTGTTATTTTGGAAAACCTGCTCTCATCGAGACAAAATAACAGATCCTTGTGATACTCCTCGAACTCTTCTAATATAAACTGAATAACTTCATTCTTAATCTATCTCTCTAACTGTCTAACTTTCAATTTTGCTTTACGCACTTTCACTTAAAAAAAAAACACAAATTTTTGCAAATTGCTGAACTTTTGACAAAATTTTTGCACAGCAGTTGTATCTACAACATCACCAAACAAAGAGCATGTTTTGGGTTACTGACCGACTCAGTTTTTTTTCAGTGGCTAACTTCTTTTATCACTGACAAAAGTTTTTCTAATCTCTGGAATCTTCTATCTCTGGAATTCTTCATTCTGCTTGCCCGTAAAATGTAGCTACAGGCCTGTTTAGGTAGATGACTAACCAATTTGCATCATTTATGCCGCTTACTTTGTTGACGTCGAAGTAAACAGTCACAATTCACAATGCAACACTTCTCAACATTCGAGAAAACTTCTAACTGAGCAAAAGGATATTACTTCATGTTTTATTTCATTCAGGTATGAATGAATTTTTTAGGCTATCGTCTGGACTTCGACATAACCAGAAGATATTAACCTGCATGAATTCTGTAGGCAACTCAATTTTTCATTTAATCGCAAAATGAATCATAGTTTTTACATAAACAGTATAAAAATAAATGTTTCATCTTGCTGTGCATATATTTTTGTTTGTTAACCAGAGAAATATTCTCTTGAAAAATATACATACCTTGTTAATATTTTGAATAAGAAGATATGTTCTAGTTTGGGCAATCCTTTTAGTTCATTATCCTTTTGCTCATAAACAATTTAAAATACACCACAAAACTCTCCCAACTCCAAAATGAACCAATATAATCTCCTCCAACATCAATACAGTATCCCCATTACATTACATTTCCCAGTTATACTGTTTCTGAATAAGATAGTAGTGATAGTAGTGAACATACATGCTGAGTTCGTTTCGTAAAGCAGTGGTCAAAATAAACCTAGATACAATATCAAGTAATCAAAAGTGGAAAATATCCTGTTTGCATGAATTGAAATTTTTTGAAAAAAATTTAGCTACATATCCGAATATGTCGGACCTATATACCGTTGTGGGCAGAGTTTTGAATTAATAGTTTAATTTTTGGAAGAATTGTTTTTTTCCTAGAAATAGAGTGTGAGGATATAAGAAGAGACATGGAGTTTTCAGATATTGCAGTCCCATCGAACTTTTTGTTTACCTGATGATTCTATGCTCATGTCAATGAACTGACAATGGAATATTAATGTCAGTTCTATTTTTCCTGTGGTAAATTATCAGCAGCATGAACCTCCCTTCAAAAGGAAAAAGTTCATGATTGATTTTTACAAAATAATTAATTTTCCATGGTTTCACCTGAAATTGCATTGTTCGGTTCAGTCAGACTCTGTTAAGTTCTGAAAAGAAATGTAAAAGAATAATTTTGGTGAAACTCTTCAATTACATGAAATTATGGCAGGCCATGAAAGTGTAGAAACTGAATTTGGAGTATATTAAGACCTTCACATTACTATTCATGCGAAAAATCATTGGTACAAAAATGGTACTAAATGAAACATAAAGACATACAAATTTAAGTAATGAGAAAGTGGATGGCAGAAACTAAATTCCTTCTGTTCGTCGAATGAATAGATCATTTGTCAAATGTTCCGATAACTTTGCAAACTAGAATCTGGTTTTCAATCGAGACAACTCTGAGTAATATCTGAAAACAACATGTTTTATATAGAATATGCGACTGAATAGTATCGATCACAAAATAGATATTTGATTTTCAGATGAAAATAATACATCTCCACTATTCACTTGAAGACATTAATGACTGAGACTCTTCAACTCACAGTAGATTACAGTACAATCTGAAATTTCTCCTTTTACACACATTTTGATGAGCAAAAGAAGTCAGCATAAGTAATATCTTATTTGAATATTTCTCACAGACAGATAAATCACAGGAAAACTTTTGTTTCAATCTTGATTATGTTGATTATGTTGATTATGAGAATGGAGATGAAGTATTCCACATCATCCACGAACGAACAATGTCTTATTGTCTTCTATGCCTGAAATAAAAGATTTTCACCATTGTTTCGGGTATAAATCTCTGAAAAACTCGATGAACGAATGGCATATATGTATTGTTATTCTCCAACATTCCATATTTTAGAATATTTTTCAGTTTAGTAATTGATAATAGTGCCCCCTAATAACATCCGAGATCCAACTATACGGATAAAAACGCAGGTAAAACATATACAGATTCTTTGAAACACAATGTTCTGAGTACGATCGGTTCTCAAATACAGGGTTGTTCAGATGAAGTAACGAAGTAACAACATCCCTAAATATAAGAACAAATCGAGTATTCAATTTAACTGTAAAATGAGGATTTTGAATCGATGGTGAAGGACGTTGGAATTGTTTTTTCATTCATTGATAATGGGTGTTTATGAATGAGTCAATAGCAACCATCTCTTCCATTTTCTTCATGTGAACACGAAGAGAAAAAAAGAGGATCCTGGTAATGGAGAAAGTTCAGTTTTCACGATTTCTTAGTAGATTCAATTCAGAACACAAATGCGCATTCTCAAAGTACACAATTTTCAAAATTCACACCAAAACCTATTTCAGTCGGTCCTGAACCATAATTTTTCTGAAACAAAAAACAGTTACTGAGTTTGTTTATACTTAATTTTGTGATCTAGTAACTCTTCTCTGAATAACCTTGAAAGAACTGATCTTTATGGCTTACTTGTATTCCTGTCTTCCTCTATTTGCCTTCTCTCAGCATTGCATGTCCTCGTCTTTTTCGAAAAGTATATGATACTTGAAACTTGAATGTGTTGGATGTGTTGCATTCTGTAAATAATTGTATGTGATAGAACATTATTACCAATGAGAATAATAAATCGGCAATATCTGCTGAATGTCTCATTGGAAGTTAACGAACCATTTTTTTTCTCGGTATGGTTTTCTAAAAGTGATCAATGAGGTATTCAGTAGATTATTATCAAAATCAGTTTTCTCAATCATTTCGATGAATGCGAAAATTGTTTTTATTATAATCACATTTTATGTTCGGAAGACCTAACATAAATGTATCCTTCCTTCAGTCAAATCTGCACAAGGTTTAATCGCCAAGGACAAAAGTGGTACCTCGGACCCTTACGTCACCGTACAGGTGGGAAAAGTGAAAAAACGCACAAGAACAATGCCCCAAGAGCTGAACCCTGTGTGGGATGAAAAATTTTACTTGTGAGTATATGTTTCAGTATAACCTGGGATAATCAATTTTTCTGTTTTAGCAAAAACATTGGTTATGTCCAGCATATTTTGTGGAAAATTTTTATTAAAAATTTCTCAAGAAATATCAAAAAATGTATTTACTCATCTAATCTCTAATCTAGACATTCACTATTGGAAAAACTTTTTATTCTATTGCAGTGAATGCCACAATTCGTCAGACAGAATCAAGGTTCGAGTTTGGGATGAAGATAACGATTTGAAAAGTAAACTTCGACAGAAACTAACGAGGGAATCTGACGATTTCTTGGGGCAGACAATTATCGAGGTAAACTATCTGTACTTCCTGATTTTTATATAATTCGCCTTCATCTTTATTTCATATGCTAGTACAGTTGAAAACCATTCCCATTCTCAAGACTAGTAAAGTTGAGGACTATTCAATTAAGTAACCTCAGTTGGAAAAGAGTATTTTTTTCGAAACAATTCAATTCATTAGATATAATGGGCATTACCTCCTTCTTGATTTCCTACATGGCAAAAAGTTTGCGACAAAAAAAATGTATTCAAGAATATATATGAAATCTTAGGCGTTGAAATTCGAAATACGATCTTACCCAAACTTTTGGTATATACAGAGTGTAAACTAATTTGTTACACGACCACTAACAGTTGATAGTCAACTGAAACAAAATATTTCTAATAGAAAAATTATAATGAGCGAGAAGAACAAATATGTATCATATAAAAATATCGAGGTTTGTTTATCACTGGATTACTCGAGGAACCTGTGCTTGTCGCTGATAACAAAAATTTTGCTTTTGGGTGAATTGACAATTTGCCATTTAACGGTACACCACTTTATGGTGTAAAAACCGAACCTGGTCATTTCAAATAAACCAAGACTCAGTAGAAATTAGACAATTGTTGTACTTAAATTAAATTCAACATGAGTTTCCACAAAATAAATTATTTATCGATAGAACTGAATAAAATTTGATTTCTCTGAAAGTTTTCCAAAAATAAATTCCAACTCTTCAGATTACGTGGTGTTGCAGGTTTTTTGGGTTTCCTTGGAGCTGTGGAAGCGAATGCGCCAGCATAATCATTTAAGAAATTGCATAATAATCTAGTTACATTCAAAGCTTTATCGTATCATTGACATTGACAACGATGATGTGAAAATGAAATCAACAACTTTGGTTATGTCACGTTATTGTCATTTGAGCGTGCCATTTGGTATCTATTATAAATTAACTAACGTATTATATTGTAAATAATTTATTATGTGTTGTTATGATGTTAATAATTTGTAATGAAGATTCAACTCAAAGGAAGCTTAATATTCAATGATACGATAAAGCATATAATGAAACACATTTGTAGTTGTATGATGAAGATTTGATATTCACTTCCGGGATTCCAATGATTGAATCAGAAGTAGGGCCAACTTATGATTCAAACACGATACCATTATATCTTCTATCTTCATCTACAGACTGTCTCTTGTTGAAATTCATTCGACAACATAAGTGCTCACTACTCCAGATCGTTTGAAAAACATAAAAAGAATATAAATTGTCTATTCCATCAAAATTGTAATTCCGGTACGACTGCTATGCTTTGAATTCACGAAGACTCAAGTGAAATGTATTGTTGCCGTGCATGGCTTTACTCGAGCTTTGGGAAATGGAAAATCCAATAGAAAACTATTTCCTTTATCTCTCAGTGCGAAAAGCAAACTTTCGATTTAGTTTGCTAACGGCTTCGAATATAAAATACTGCTCAATGTTTCAACTACATATTTCGAAAGGAATGTGAGGAATATCGAAATCAGTCGTGCAAAATTTCGATTGTTTATTTCGCGTCTATTGAATTATTTGATAAATATCTGTCACTTCTAAAACTACGGAATTATTTGTAATTCCTCCCAAATCATCCTAGTAGGTTTCTGAATCTGGAATAACATTTATTATTTCTTCAGCCATATTTACAAAATATTCATTAAACTCTCCAGCCAAAATAGTTCAGTTTCACTGACATTTTTTTTTCGCTACCAATTTCATTATTTACTTGTTTCTAAATGGCTTTTGGTAATACTATTCGGTACTTCATGTTCCCAGGTACGCACCTTATCTGGTGAAATGGACGTCTGGTACAACTTGGAGAAGAGGACGGACAAATCGGCCGTGTCGGGCGCCATTCGTCTTCACATATCCGTAGAAATCAAGGGAGAGGAAAAGGTGGCGCCCTATCATGTCCAGTACACCTGTCTCCACGAGAATCTCTTTCACTATTTATGCGAACAAAATAATGGGGTGGTGACCTTGCCCGAGAATAAGGGCGACGACGCTTGGAAGGTGTATTTTCACGACGCCGCCGAGGAAATTGTGGACGAGTTCGCCATGCGGTACGGGATTGAGTCCATATATCAAGCCATGACGTAAGTAGTAAGATCGCAACTGTCCATACATTGATTGCTATTATCCAAGGTGATCAAGACATTTGTGACTTAGCTTCATATTCAGAGTTTATCAAGTTGACCTACCCGACCCGCATGGATTTCTGAAACAGTCTAGTACCAATTCTGTTTGCGGTTTGAAAATCAATCAAATTACACTTCATTTTCAGAAGATGTCTTGTGGGAAAATAATTACAAATTATGGATGTATAGAATATATTTAACTAAACAAAATTAATAAAAGTATGGTCATAAAGCATGCAGTTAACATTATAGTCCGTAAATAAAAGGCGCGGAGTACCAAATCCTGATTTAGTATGCAAAATTCATTCAAGAGGGCCCGTGAAAATTCTGACGCAGAAATATATTTGTCGGATTGGGCTATTGCTACGGGATTTAAAATTCTGATAAACCACCTTTCAGTGGTGTATATTGGGGTATAATTTCCGTTTAGAAAAATGATGGTAAATATTTTATGAAAATATTCAGATTCAAGATTTCCACCGATTATATTATTTTAGAAGTTAAAAACGGGAAATGCAGCAGTCATTAGTTATATAAAAATAACCAAGAAATAATGAAGTCAAAGAAGAATGATGTAACTTTAAACTTTTGACTATAGTGTCAAAATTTCCAAAAAAAGTCGAGATTTCAACATTAAGGTTGAATTTTGGACATTGAAGTCGAAATTTGACATAAGAGTAAAAATTTCGAATTTTTTCTAGGAATTTTGACATAGAAAGATACTTGATAAAAATGGACGATTACAAACATTTCGTTGACTTGGCTATTATTTCATCAATTTTAATATACGTAACTATTTTTTATTTCACAGACATTTTCACTGCCTTTCAACAAAGTACCTTTGTCCTGGAGTACCTGCCGTTATGAGTACCTTACTAGCGAATATCAACGCCTACTATGCACACACAACGGCACTGTCAGCGGTCTCAGCTAGTGATAGATTCGCTGCATCCAATTTTGGGGTGAGTAATTTCATAGAAATTCATCAAATTAGTCGTAAAAATATTCATTACCCACATATGTTCTCATAAGAGCTTTTCGGAAAATAATTCTGGGTTAGCAACCCGATCCAAAGAGATCACGTGACGGATCACACTGCTCACCAACCCAAGTACTGAAGTATGAACCAGAGTCAGTGATCGACAATGCTTAACTTTTCTGTTTGGATATTGAATAATTCATACTTCAAACAATTCCAATTTACAGAAAGAAAAATTCGTCAAACTCCTGGACCAACTGCACAACTCCCTGCGGATAGACCTTTCCATGTACAGAAACAACTTCCCCGCTTCCAGTCCAGACAAGCTCAAAGATCTCAAGTCCACCGTCGACCTCCTGACCAGCATAACCTTTTTCCGCATGAAAGTCCAAGAACTCGCCTGTCCTCCGAGAGCCAGTACCGTCGTGAAGGATTGCGTCAAGGCGTGTTTGCGATCGACGTATCAATTTTTGTTCGAGAACACCTACGAGCTGTACAACAGGGAGTTCCAGAGCGATCCGAATGAGCCCAAGAGGGATCCCGAAGACCACGGCCCGCGACTGGACAGCGTGGACTTTTGGCACAAATTGATAGCTCTCATAGTGTCCGTCATCGAGGAGGATAAGAACAGCTACGGACCTGTTCTGAACCAGTTTCCCCAGGAGCTCAATATAGGACAAGTAATATCCAATAGTTGACTCACTTTATTATATGAACCATTGTAATGGACTTCGTAATATTCACAGTAAAGAAATCAAAGAAAAAACTTATTATAGATCCATATTAGATACCCAGTTTTCTCTGGGCGAATAAACGATATTTTTCTTGAAAGTATCAACTCCGCAGGTAACATTCTAGTAGTTCCATAATATCACCGGTAGGTTCGTCCTGTTCTCCGGTTCTTCGTCCTCTTGGAGTTTTTTTTTACATAACTTCTGAGGACTCTTCTACTGGGACGTTGGTGTAAAAACTTTACACGTCAAAACTGACGAATTGTTCGTTTGGCAAGGCACTGACTTCCACCAGGATCTCAACGAAATGCCTGGAGGTTGAATAATCGGCAATAGAAACTTGGCTAGGTTGCATTCCCTTTGTACGCAGAAAAGATTTTCATTGTGTTATCTTTCTTCAGATGTGTTTTTTCTTATTGTTCTTTCACCATAAATCTGAATTCTTCTGCTTGAATCTGGTAGTCACAAAAAAAATAATAATAATTTTTCGAAGTGTTTCTAACGAAAGTGAATTATATATATATTTTTTTTTTTTTTCAGTTGTCTGCAGCTACCATGTGGAGCCTGTTTGCCGTCGATATGAAATACGCCTTAGAAGAACACGAGCAGCACAGGCTGTGCAAGTCATCGGCATACATGAACTTGCACTTCAAAGTAAAATGGCTGTACTCCAATTACGTCAAAGACGTACCCCCTTATAAGGGTGCGGTACCGGAATATCCGGCGTGGTTTGAGCCTTTTGTGATGCAGTGGCTGAACGAAAACGACGACGTCTCCCTAGAGTATTTACACGGTGCCTTTAATAGAGATAAAAAAGACGGGGTAAGTTTTTCCAGTTGAAGTCGTGATTTCTGTTTTTTTATCAGAAATGTATTATTTTCTTCACTCTACAACTCGTCAGAACAGATTACAGGAGCTCCCGAAGTCAAAACGAAATTACTCCGAATTAATACCTTACGGCAAATACAATGATAATGAAAAATTACTTGTATACACTGGAGTATACTACCATATACTTTTGATACCTAAACATGTGTTTCAGTCAACAAGTACCTCGATATTAAAAATGGTTTGGATCATTCAACACGTTAGTGATTTGAAAACAAAATAACCTATTATGATTTGAATTGAACTTTTTGTCATATATTTCATTGTAGTTTCAGAAAAGCAGCGAACACGCTCTGTTCTCCAATTCTGTCGTAGACGTTTTCACGCAGCTGACACAATGCTTCGATGTAGTGTCGAAACTGGAATGTCCCGATCCTGAAATATGGAAAAGGTACATGAAACGTTTCGCCAAAACCATCGTCAAGGTTCTGATAGCTTACGCAGACATAGTCAAAAAAGAGTTTCCCGAACATCTGAAAGAAGAGCGGATAGTAAGTTGTCGCAGCCAAACTAGAACCACTCTCGAATTTCTCGAATTTGTCCTACTTTTCCAGGCATGTATACTGATGAACAACATCCAACAACTGAGAGTACAACTGGAGAAAATGTTCGAGTCCATGGGAGGGGACAAGCTAGAAGAAGACGCCGCGAACATACTGAAAGAACTACAGCAAACTCTGAATGGAAGCCTCGATGAACTAGCTCAACATTTCGCTTGCAGTTTAGAGAATCGGATAACGGTTAGCGTGAAAGAACTAGCGGATCTTCTGCTGGCTATCAAAGGAGGCGGTCAGCCTGGTCAACTCAACCAACCAGCTCAAAGAAATGCCGTGGCAGTGGAGGCGGACGAGGTTCTCAGGCCGCTCATGGACTTGCTGGACGGGTCTTTGTCTTTATATGCTCAGTCGTGTGAGAAAACTGTACTGAAGAGATTGTTGAAGGAGCTGTGGAAGATAGTGATGAGGATACTCGAGAAAACTGTCGTCCTCCCTCCTATGACAGATAAGACGGTAGGTTTTACAGCAATTATAGTACTATTCTAGATTCTAGATTCTTTGAAAAAAATTAGTTTTTCTGGATTTAATATAATAATTATTTATATATTTTTAAACGAAAAAAAAAAAAATGTTCCACCCCTGGAACTTTGGTACTACTAGCATACCAAATTTGGTGGTGCTACAATCGATTCTTGTCTCAAAACCCAATCGTACTGGATTAGTTACATACTTAAATGAATGAATGAATAAATATATAAATTTCTTCACTTGCTCGTCTTTTCAGATGATGTTCAAAAGTTTGACGGACAACGCCAAGAACCTAGCGGCGAACACAAAAATCGAAGACATGTCCAAGTTGTTCAAGAACCACATGACCGGCAAACAGGACGTGAAGAACGCGCTGAGCGGCGTCATGGACATTTCCAAGGAAGTGGAGAAGAATCTCTCGCCCAAGCAATGCGCCGTTCTGGACGTAGCCTTGGACACCATCAAGCAGTACTTCCACGCCGGCGGAAACGGACTGAAGAAGGCCTTTCTGGACAAGAGTGCCGAGCTGCAGAGTTTGCGTTACGCCTTATCACTCTACACGCAAACTACCGATACGCTCATCAAAACTTTCGTCACTACGCAGATTAATGAAGGTGAGTTGCTGGTTTTCTACCACGAGATTTTGAATGCACACCCGTATCACAAGTCGTACACAAATTCCAAGAAAAGCTTCTAAAGAGTAGGCACAGGAGATTTGCACTGTTCCCGACTTGTTTTAAATATGACAATTGTAAAATCAATAACGAATTATCTGATCTAACCATCACTAATTTTTTTCCGTAAAGTTTCTCTTCTTGAGGCAACGGTTATAGTCCAAGCACTTCTCAATTCTTGTTCTGTACTTTTCCCTGCTCTCATGTCGGAGAAAATGGAAAAGAAATTCCCCCATCCATCTCTGTTACAGTAATTGTGAACTTGTCTTTCTACTCATGGAAACTGTCTGAATTGATTTATATGCATTATCCAGTCACAGCGGGTCCTCTCATAGTGGTCACTTCTTTCAGACATCCTTACCCTTACCCTTTACACAGTTGGTCTAAATTCCTTGTTTTTAGGAAAACTAAGCGTTAACTTAGTTTTTTTTTTCTATTAGAACCTTATTTTTAAATCATTAAGTTTGGAAAACTGACCTCAAAAATGATGAATAACAGCTATTATTGCATTGGCCATAATTTATTATCTGATAAAAGTGGTATATCCTCAGCTTGAGCCTAGTTTGGGCTAGCATTGGATTCAGCATATGATGAAACAAAGTTACCCATAAAACAAATCTCCCGAACAGAAAATAAGTCATTTCAATTACATTTCTTCTACCAGATAGTTCTTTAGTATCCAAAGAAATGTTTTATTCACAATTAACTTTCATTCCTCACTTGATAAATTCAACTCGTACAGCATTAGGACTCTTTAGAAGCTTTTCTCCAGTCAATTCGAATTAAAACAACTGCTATTCCTACCCAAGTGCCGCTAAATAATATACAAACGATGCTGCAAAGACAAATATCAATAAGAGACGAAACAGATACAGAAACAGGATTAGAAGCGCTAGAGGAGCCTTTGAAGGCAAAAAAGAGAAGGGAAAGTGATATCCAACAAGGTAGACATTTTATGCCAGTCGACTTCTGCTAGTTTGAAGCATTTCGCCAGACTTTGATCGATTACGTTTTCCAATCAATTTCGATATTCTCGTATCAAGTGAAACCTTTCAAAACCAGAAGTTTTTTTTTATACACTAGAAACATTATTGTTGATAATTCTATTATGAGAATATCAAAATCCGATGGAAAACTTTAACTGCAATATTTGCTCTTTATAATATAGCATTTAGTTTTGGAGTTGTTAGCCTATAGTCATAGATTTTTTGAATTAGTTCTTTAATAGATATCAAAACGATAAGCTGATTCGTTCTCAAGCAGCTTTGCCGTTATTTGTAGGCCTTCAATATAACTGTACCGATTGATACAAGTCTTCGGTAACCACCTGTAGTTTAATTGTTATTATTAGCAGAAATTCGATAATGTAATGATCATTTCAGAAAATATTCACCATAAATCATAAAAATTTTTATTTGCAACTATATAAGAAATATTGACATTACTGTTAAGTTCGAAAATAACACTTTGTTGATTTTAACAAGCCATGTGGAATAACATGGCATGGGTCGCCAATCTGCTGATGATCTAGTGCCAGTAACACAGATTCGATACTTACGTACGCTTAATTAGCTTTGTAGCTAACGTCAAGGATTTAGTTGATTGTAGACACCTAGCGATTTGAAACTTGGGTGTCCGTAGAAGTCCTTTGGATACGAGGGTGTGCCCACGTCAACCAGAGGTGTCCGCGGTTTGAAACTCAACTAAGGCCGGGAAGTTGGTAGGCCTCCGGTGCTGGGGATCCTAGTCCATGATCGTCTTAAGGCAAACCCTCCTTCCACTTGAATACCAAAACAACTATGATAGAGGTTACCGAAAATTCATCTAATACTGTGAAATTATTTCTGTAGACGATGCTCCCTACTTCATGTCCATGAAAATAATCAAGTAAATTTCAAACAGTAAGATAAGGGATAACAGGAGGACAAGAGGGTTATGAAGAATTGTTGCTTCGTTAGGTCTAAAACCAGGTGGCACAATTATGACGATCACACTTTTTTCGTGTTGGAAATTTTATTTCAAGAATATTTCTCGAGTTCATTCCAAAGAGATTTCTCAGGTTTTTTGTGAGAGAAGATATTTCGAATCTAGTATAATCACGGATGGACGAACCAGAACTATTTTTTAGTACAAATCTACTGGTAATCTATAATGCCTGCCTCGTATGAACCACCGAAAAAAATGAAATATGATCGAAATTTGCCATTGAAGAGTTTGGCAAATACCTAATCAGATTTGGACAAAGAAACAGGACACAGTTATTGTTCATCTGTTTCGCATGACCACCATGTCGAGAAATTAATCATGAATACTTCCTCATATGGAACTACTTTGCCGTGCTTCTTAAATCGCATAGCTTCAGTAAACTCTGAATTCGAAGTCTCCAAAATAAGTGAAATGAACACAAAATTGTGAAGACTGAACTCAAGGGGTCAACTTGATGACACTGCCAACGGTTGAATTACTGATATCTCTGCAGAAGCTGCAAGAAGTGGCCATGAAAATATCTTTAGAATATAAAGATACATCGACATCTCTGCGATATTTTGGATACATGTTCCCAGGCAGAGGGAGGATTTCTCGTGTCTTTGGATGATATCAGGACCATTCGAAAAAACCTAAGGCTAGATGGTGTGTGCGAGACCAAGAGTTTCACAAGGTCCAGATAAATTATCGTTATCATATTATAGGGATTATTATATAAATATAGACTGTAATTTCGTATACAAATATTGATGATGGAGATAGCTTGGATATCGAAAAGAGAATCAAGGAATCAAAAAAGTGCTCGTTGAAAGAAAAATATGTATTCTTAATGCGTGACAGTGAAGGCATTCATTTTACTATATTTTCATCAAAAACTAGAGTGAACCGTATTGGTGCAAACGAATTAAATAAATCTAGTTGGTAAATATGTTGAGGGAAGGAAAAACCAAGGAAGGAAGGAAGGAAGGAAGGAAGGAAGGAAGGAAGGAAATGTGTACAATTTGTATAAAATTTTTTCTACAGGGTCCTGCAACTGCGCTCCGGTGGTCAATAGCTTCTAAACGACGCAACTTGAATTTATTTTTTCCGATTGCTAGAATGTTTCGTTCTTAAGAGAGTATCTTTGGAAAATATTCCGAAGTATACAGGATGACTCAGGAAAGAGCACCAAATCAAAGTTATGTTTTTGTTATGGAGCACCCTATATTTCATCACATGGTTCAATAGATATTACTTTGACCATTTAAAATATATATCAGATTAGATTAGATTATTCATTTCCTTTGAGCCATATTATATGTAGGTTCGTCAAATCATACAAGATATTAATAAATACATGATGTACAGAATGTGTATCAAAAACATATACTCAAGTTGAGTTATAATATAGTTACATAATAATGTGGTAAAGTTACAGTTGTAGATGAAAAGTTCGAAAAGGTAGGATCATTTGATGGATATATGTTTATCAACGTTATTTCCGGAGATATATCGATATTAATTCGAAAAAATTGAGTTATTCCACCCTCTGTAACTCGGCGTCGAAAAATTATTCTAAAAGCTGATAGGAGGCGAAAGTTACTTTTCCGCACGCTCGTAGGAAAAGGAAATTTTGTACCCTCTCCATTACTTAAATTGAATTCGTGGGTTTCTATTTAAAAAAAATATATATTTTTAAATTTGTGTTTCGATCCATCCAATACACAAAAAGTAAAAACCTAACCTAACCTAACCTAACCAGACTAGATTGGAGTCATTTCGCCTCCCATCAATTTTCAGAATAATTTTTCGACGCTGAATTACAGAGTGTTCAATAAAAATAATAAATAACGAGGTGGTGCTGTAGATTTTCCGGGTTTTCCTGCAGCTGAAAAGTGAATACGCCACCAAAAATCAGTAAGTCGCACCGGAGCGCCACGGCAGATAATAATATAACCGTCCTCTACCCGCACAGGCTGTTTTTGGGTACAGTACGAGTGTTTACGAGGGAGTATTATTATTATATTATTATTATTACTCATGTTTTTTAAAGTGATATCGATGTATCTCCGGAAATAACGTTGATAAACAACGTAATCTCTACTTAACCATGTGATGAACATAGGGTGTTCCAATACAAAAAATATAATTCTGATTTGGTGCTCTTTTCTGGATCATCCTGTATACTTCGGAATATTTTCCAAAGACACTCCCAAGAACGAAACATGCTTGCATTAGAAAGAAATTTTTGAGTTACGCCGTTTAGAAGATATGGACTACCGGGGCACAATTGCAGGTACTTGCATAAATATTAACTATCACGCAAGTTGTTATTTACACACCCATACACAATTGACATGAATGCATTTCCTGAGAAGAGAATGAAATATTTATATTATATCACTATTATTCACCTATGATAAAAACAAATCACCCTTAGATTATCAGTTCTTCAAGTTCTAGCTAGCATGATTTTTCGTTTTAATTCAAATATAGAGTGATAGGCGGGTCTACATAAAATTTACTCGAGTATTCTGAAAAAAAAGCATTCACATAATGTTCAGCACTCATTACTATCACTTGTACATATTATATGACGAACCCATTTGAAATACACATACACACAGGCATATCCACTACTATTTTTTTTTTTAGTTGAAAGAGTAATTGAATTATCGTATGCATTCAAGTTCTACGAAAGTCCACTTCACTCAACTGAACTGAGTGTCAAAGATCTATACTCAAGTAATGTTTTATGTACTCCGGCTAATATGCCAGCTTTGGTTATTCATTAACAAAACGCCTACATTCATCGTAGTAAATTCATATATTTCTAATGATGAAATATTTTCAGATAACGTGGATGGACCAGAAGGAAGCGTGGGAGAAGTCTCGATCCAAGTGGACCTTTTCACTCACCCTGGAACAGGAGAGCACAAGGTTACAGTCAAAGGTAAGAAATCGCATGCACTGATTCGTTTGGTAGATGGTGTTTCATTATTATTGTCCGACGGGGCTGGCCATGAACTACTGGAGATTTCTCACGAGATTTTTCTGTGGGATTATATATTCTGCACTACAGTGTCCGAAGATTGTAAGCCTCATGTGAGCTTCGTCCTCCTTCTCACAGAACCTGCATAAGATGGAATCTTGTTGTCCCCAGCAGATGCAAATTTTATCTCACCCATTTTTGGTTCTAGTCCAATAAGAGTACTTGCTGCCACCGCTATTGCTAGCTAGGGAATCTCCGCTCGCATTTCCTGGATGCCTCTGTGACCTAGTACCCAGATAAGTTCCACGCTGGTCTGTGTTCCTCGGTCGCAGATGTTTTTGTGTATCTCCTAATCTTGCATGATCGGAAGGCCTTTATTGCCACGTCGATTGAGAATGACTTGGTTCCTATATAGGACCTCCATTAGACCAGGATCCCACGCCTATTTTCAAAAATCATTAATAACTGACTGAATCTTCCTGAGTAGCTTCATTTTGCCGAGACGCCCAATTTCTTCCTCTACGAAATTTCTCGATAGTGATGGCTAATAAACTGCGAGGACGTCAATCATGTCGATTCGATGAGTGCAAAAAAGTCATTAAAAACAGTTAGTTTTTTAGTTGAACCTCGAGATAATTCGCCAAAGTACTCGAAAAAACTTTTGTCCTTCAAAATGTAGGTAGGACTGAAGAGTCCCCCCACTCCTAACATGTACCAATGACGTGGTCATAAGAAATCATTAGTAACCAGTGGATTTTTCTACCGCTGCTTGGTTGATATTTGTATAATTGAATGGTCATATTGTCCTACAAATTGAATGGTAGGCATTTCCAGTCCTACGCTCCCAAATTGTCATCTTTTTCTGAAGGATCAATCACGGATTTTTTAAGGTTGACCTTGGCTCTCCTTCATGCATCACGTACCCCCATATACTGCCTTCTGATCATTAGGACTTTATCAACATCGTAGTGCGGTTCAGGTCTGTGAGGAAGCTGTCCACCATGAGGTTCCACAGTAGTGGGGATAGTATTCCTACGAAGGCAGCCACTCGTAGGGATAAAAAAATAAGAAATTTTTAGATAAAATGACATTTTCCTGAAATTCTATTTTCAAATTTTATTTTCTTATGAAGTTCTTATTTATGGATAGATTTCGATGAAATTTTGACCAGTGATATATCGAGATTTCCTGTATACAGTGGTGTATTTCGAATTTTGATAAAAGTTCTGAAATTGAATTGGTGGGTTGATTAAACGGCATATTTATCAAATTTCATTCCCTCATAACTTTTTTATTGATTGGCGCTTTTCAACGTAATTCACATATGTACCATTTGAAAATGTCGCTAATCTAATGGTGTAGTTTTTTTCTAAAAAAATCGATGGTAATTTTTTTAGATTTTTGAGCTTGAAAAATAAGATTAGTTGGCCCTGGGAATGGAGATTTGTACATGAAAATTTGGTGTCCTAGTAGACTTTTTGAATGTAATGAAACAAAATCATTCAAATCGGTTGACAAATGTAAGTTCTATATGGGTGCTCCATCTTAAATGGGTCTCACTGTATATCCACTTGATCAGGGCTGGAGCAATGTTTCTTTTCCTGGCACCTGATATGGTAAATCTCTTTATTCGAAAGATATTTCTTAATCCTGCAGACTAGGAAATGGAGAGCCGGTCAATGGTATTAAGTAAAGGTACATTAATTATCTAAAGACTCTGTATACTCTGTGGAGATTTTTTTCAAACATTTTCAATCTCTGTTTTCAGTGGTAGCAGCAAACGACTTGAAGTGGAACGTTGTAACAGGCATGTTCAGACCATTTGTAGAAATAAACCTCATAGGACCACATTTAGCAGACAAGAAGAGGAAACATACCACGAAATCGAAAGCTAATAACTGGTCGCCGAAGTATAACGAAACATTTCATTTGTAAGTAGACGTGATTGTGTTGAGAAATCAAGTACCTACACTTTCATGAATCAATTATCACAATGATGCAAAGAACATTTTCCTAGGAAATCACTTTTCGCAGAAACTGAAATGGGTTCAATGGGTTTGTTTTTGTTCAGTTTGGTTTCTTTGTCCCGCTATGACATTGTCATAGGGGGACATAATATTGACACTTCAAATTATGAATAATATATATTACATAGGTATGAACGGTATTGTAATTCTCGTCCCCTCCCCAAAACTTACAACTTGATGAATGAAGGTTAAGATGTATAAAAACCCTCCTATCTGTTAAACTATGGAATAGTACTGAAGACACCTGCCTACTTGATTTCACTTTATTTTTTTTATGATTTTACGCCTTTCGAATTTATTGTCATAGGGCAGGCTTAGCAAATATTACGTTTATACACAAAGTGCTCACATTTTCATTATAATTTTTTATCCTTAAACCTCCTACCGGTCGTGTTTGTTTTTAGTGTTTCACTCGAGGGAGAAACCGCTGGGAAATTTTGGTGTACATGTCTTGGGTATTAGTGGCATTACTCGGGGATTAGTCGCGAGTCAGCGGAATTACTCGGGATTTAGTTAGGAATTAGGGGTATTACTTGGGCATTACAGGTATTACTGGTGTATTACTCGGGCATTAGAGGAATTAGTTAGGAATTATTGGGCATTACACGGGAAAGGGCGGCATTACTCGAGCATTACATCATTACATGGAAATTATTCGGAAGTGAGAGAACAAATTACAGTAGAATAGAAATCGGTGAATGTCACAAAAAAACTTCTTCAAACCATGGGTACTTGACAATAAACCTAACTTTAAGACACGATTTTTTATTTTTATTACTTTTCTGACGGGCATTACTGCCATTACTTGGGGGTATTACTTGGGAATTACTAGGTATTACTCAGGAATAACTTGGGTATTACTCAGGCATTACTTACGATTTTTGGGAATTAGTGTACACAGTATTCTCAGCGGTTTCCCCCTCGGTTTCACTGTTTTGCCTAATTGTGAGGTTATGTTGATGAAATTGAAATCGTGAATATGAATTATAGATGAAAACATCAAGTCACTTCGTCTTGAACCAAAAGGATATTTGATTTTTTTCTAGCATTATTGGAAATGAAGAACAATTAGACTGCTTCGAACTTCATATTTGCGTAAAGGACTACTACTTCGCAAGAGAGGATCGACTAGTTGGTGTAGCAGTTATGCAGCTCAAGGATATTGTAGAAAAGGTAGGAAATGGTTTAAATTTGAGTTGTACCTGTTCTAGCCTGGATCACAAATGCTTTTTGAACGATTATTTTTCTGGAGTTACCAAAAATTATGATCGAGACGTAATTCGATTCGTACTTAATGGCATATAGAAAAAAGTAATAGGAAAAAAACCCTTCGCATGAATTGCAGAAGTTATGAAGAATTTAATAAAAAAAGAGGGGTTTGGTTTTCGCGAATATTTCAAAAACAGTTTTTTTGTTAACATCTTGGTATTCCTCTTAACAGAGCGTAGAGCATAGAATCTCAGTTTAGTTTGAAAGGCAGAGATATGATCTAGCCAATTCAATTTGCTACTAATAATTAATAGTTAAGTTAATCCCAGGTATTTGGTTGAGTGCACGGAATCAATAGATTTTTCATTTAGTTGTATGTTCACATAGGAAACACCTTTATACAGTGCTAGTCTAAAGTCCGTTCCCCCCTACTAATTTTTGAACCACCTGGTATATCGCAACGAAATTTGGAAGGCTCAAATAGAAGATAAAAACCTACTTTTTCATGGAAACGGACTTCAGACTATCAGTGTATAATCTACTTAAATGAAACCCATTCGATTCAGAAAATTTGAGAGACATTTTGTTCGCCAGAAACCAATCTAACACTCTCTCCATTACCTGTTTAGACTATGTAGTGAGTGAACCAGTATTCTCATCAATCAGTATGCCCGTGTCATCAGCAAAAACTATAAAGACAGCCAAACAATTGTTCACATGAATGAAAAATAACGGTGGGCCTAACACTGATCCCTGTGGGATACCAGCCTGTAAATGAGTATGTTCTGAATCTTAATATAACACCTAACCTAACGTTTCATGTTTGAATCTAACACACTTCATTCGCATCCATTAATCCATTTTTTTTTTCTAGGGATCTTGTGCCTGTTGGTTATCATTAGGAAAACGTATTCAAATGGACGAAACAGGGTGGACGATTTTGAGGATTTTATCGCAACGCACAAACGACGAGGTGGCGAAGGAATTCGTCAAACTGAAATCGGATATCAGACAAGAGAACCCCCTTCCACCCCAATAGGGAGTCGCTCAGCATCCGCCACCGAGTGACTATACTAAAATACGGACAGCTGTGTTCAGGCTAATACGTGTAAAAATTAATTGTTTTATGGACGGTCCTAACAGACTGATGACAAAAAAAAAATCCACGCATCATCACATTCTAATAACAATATTTAATGTGCCTCCCAACTTGTACATTCAAACAATACATGCCGTGTATCATCTTTCACCATAATCATCACCATTAAGAAATATTGAATTGTAAAAATCGCAATAAAAGCTAATTTTTACATTCTTCTCATATTATATAACATAAAATGTGATTCAGATAGTTTAAGGTATTGAATAGGTGAAATTATATCAGATATTTTTTATGCATATAGGAGATTGTTCTGTTCGCGAATTCATGCATGAACCGTATGTTTTCGTCATAATTTTCTATCTCTTCCACTCTTTGCACAATAATAGGTACTACCGATATCCCAATTTTTGCTTTTCGTTACGAGAAACGAACTGTATACAGTGTGCTACGTCTGAAGAATATCTAAAATTGAGCCTTATATACTTATTCATCCATAAAACTAAAAACTCTCGCTTTAAATAATTGTAACTATATCTGCATTGCATTTTCCACTGTGATAATAGTACAGTGTGTATCGTGTCGTCTGTGTTGTACTTTTATTCATATGCTGAAAAATTCAATAATATATCCTCGAGATCAATAGCGTCCGAGTCGTTGTTTCTTTTCCTGTGACGTCTGTTCAGTAAAATGATAATCTGCGCCATACGCAAAAATAATATACCCACTGGCCTAAAGTATTTTTTAAGATGTATTAACACATTCGTGGACAGGCCTGCTATAGCCGTCATGAGCGATGGGACACGCCTGCTATAGCCGTCATGAGCGATGGGACACGCCTGCTATAGCCGTCATGAGTGATGGGACACGCCTGCTATAGCCGTCATGAGCGATGGGACACGCCTGCTATAGCCGTCATGAGCGATGGGACACGCCTGCTATAGCCGTCATGAGCGATGGGACACGCCTGCTATAGCCGTCATGAGCGATGGGACACGCCTGCTATAGCCGTCATGAGCGATGGGACACGCCTGCTATAGCCGTCATGAGCGATGGGACACGCCTGCTATAGCCGTCATGAGCGATGGGACACGCCTGCTATAGCCGTCATGAGCGATGGGACACGCCTGCTATAGCCGTCATGAGCGATGGGACACGCCTGCTATAGCCGTCATGAGCGATGGGACACGCCTGCTATAGCCGTCATGAGAGATGGGACACGCCTGCTATAGCAGTCATTTCAAATTGTGCCGAACCGTCTCCAGCAGACCTGAAATACGTGTTATTCGTGCGACAGCCTTTAACGTGTGTTCCAGTAGACAGAGGAAAGCAGTATTCCGATAGCGTGAGACTGCAAGAACCAGATTTATAGAAGGGGTAGACGCGCTTCAAAATGCAAGAATTGAGGATTGGGGTGACGTGAATATGTTTAAATTGACTGTCGGAATGTTTTTGGAAAAATGTCTTTTCTAGTTTGAAATGACTCATATTTACTTTTTCTTCAATTAGCATAGTACATCATTTGTTATATTTTGTGGGATTGTTCTTTCAGTAGGAAATCAACAGCTTCCTCCTTGTTTTCGTTTTTTTGTGACGGTTGTAGCAGGTCCGTCATACAAGACATTATTTTGTGTAGTGGGACAGAACTGCTATAACCGTAACAAGTTTTTGCCAAAAAGTACGAAACAAAAATTTTCATTTCGTATAATTCGTCGCATTTGGGCAAAAATAAACTTGATTCTGTAAAAAAAAATGAGTGATGATTTTCTTACGTCTTTCGAATTCCTACTATCCACGATTGTGTTAAGAGTGAGTTTGGAGAGCTCCTATAGACTTTTATTCAAACTCGTTCAACAGTTATACTTCGTTCTAGGACAGTTCTTCGAATAACAATTCTTCGAACGAGAGTTATTCTAAGAACAGTTCTTCGAATGGACTGTTATTCGAATAGACAATTGTTCTAATGGACAATTATTTGAATGGACAATTCTTCGATTTAGGTTGGTTTCATTTTATGCAGACATTTCACTGCGTGGAAATTGTACAAACAAATTTTTCGACGAATAATTTTTTAGTCTTTAGTTTTTCAGAACAAACTAACCTTCTTGAGTGCGTGTAAATTTAATACATACATTTTGCGATGACTAATTATTTAGTCTGTTCTAACCAGAACGAACTAACCTTACGTAGACATTATTTGAGTGCATGGGAATTGAAGACATACATTTTGCGAAGAGTAATTATTTAGTCTGCTGTAACCAGAACGAACTAACCGATCTATCTTAATAAAACTCCAACAACCCCTTTTATACAAAATAAAACCAACTTATGTCGAATAATTGTCTATTAGAAATACTATCTATTAAAATAATTGTCTATCGAAGAATTGTAATTCGAAGAACTGTTCAGATACCGTGTGTTGTACTTGAAGAAAACTAACTATTTTTCAAGAGATATACACTGTTATATTTTCGTATTTTTTGACCATGGCTTGTCACAGAAAAATTATAATCAGCAGTTTCATAAAGATTTACCGGGCGAATTAGGGGTACTTACATCTTTCTGTTGTCACATTTGAAATTGATCCAGAGTATGTTCTTTCAACGAGCAACAAAATGTAAAAAAATTGTGAAATTTGTTTTTACGAATTTCCCGGGTTTTAGAAAAAAACTTCTCAAATCAGAGCTTGTGCCAGCAAGAGAGACCCGAGGCCTACAGACTGGAAAGTGGATTCCGAACCACTTTAGCTCCGTGTTGGCGGTGGAGATCGAACCCCAGCCGCCTGGATACTGGTTAACGCTTTTAACATCTCGCTAAATATTCCGCATGGCGTTCGCTTTCCAAGAGTAAAAAAAATACTAATTTTCACCTATATACAGTGACCGCCAAAAAGTATGTACCATATGGAAAAAAACTATTATTAGAGTATTGGAAAAAAAATCTGAATAAAAATATGAATTTTTTTTCTTATGCATAACTTGACTAAACTGAAACTGCGGCAGTCATTTTCAGTGGCGTGGTCGAAACTCTTTTTGACGTATCAACTGAAACTGAAGCTTTTGTTCCTGGCACATCATCTGTGATAACGCTGTTTTGGCACGCACTTTCTACGGTGGTGGGTTCGCGCGTACTTTCCGCGCGATTCGGGTGACATGGCTTCGTTCTGGCGCCTTTCAGTGCTGTGTGACGGACCTTTGGTAAGAATAATCACTCTTCCTTTCTGTTAAAGATGCTTGTATTCTTCTATGGCTTCTAAATACATTGTGGTTAGGATACGAAGTTGCCAGCCTCTCGGTATTTTCTAATAGAATCTTATGTTTTTCTGCAACCAATGCTCGTTTCCGTTTATTCGATTAAAAATTTTTCCGCAAAAAATGTCTCATATAGACTGATACAAAAAATATACATGATATGAGATCCAAGTTGGATAGTAAAACCGTAAATCCCTATAGAGCCATATTCGATATTCATCAGTATTTAAAAGACATTACAGATACATATTCCTTTAATTTCTATTGGCATTTCTTAACGTGAATCTATGATATTTGAATGTGTTTTAAGACATAACTGTTTTCTGTTTCTATCAGCGATTCCTAGGATGATTTTATTCTGCGAGATTTTTTTCTGGCACGTTCCATCCATATGAATTTTGAATAAATAATCCAATGGATTATTATATGCACAATCAGAAATAATCAACTTCAACTGCTGATAGAAAAATATGTAAATTACACATTCTTTTCTAACAGAATCGAAAAGCGGGTAGATCTGTTTAGACAGATTTGTTACGATCTGTTCCTCGTCCGTATTATCACAACTCGCATCATACCATGGCTGGCTATGCGTGTTCTCTGATCCTGCGCTACAAAACGTAGTATAGGTCGCGCCATCTTCCGAGCAGAGGAATAAGCACTCGTCGTGATTGAAAGTGGAATACCTCATCGAATCTTATACTGTCCTTAACAACCACCGCCTGATACAATTAAACTCGTATGCCATGTATTCGGATATGCTTATAAATTGCATCTACTTACAAATCCTCGTACAACCTTCCAAAAGGTGTATGTGCCAGGGATATGTACGTATAGGTTACAGACTTTCCATGTAGTCCTTATAAATTCTCATAATTCGTCTATACTTTTTCATGAGATTTCATGAGGAATTTTTCACTGGGTTACCATAGTTACATGGAATCCTGTTGCGCTGATTTGAGTGGATTTCTGCTGTTTTTGCTCATCTCAAATATCACGATATTTTGTTTGTTGGTTTGAAGACGGTGTTTATTTTCTTCAGAATTGTCCTAATTCAGTTGGTTCTATGTATGGCAAATAGTCAGTGCCTTGGGGTTGTTATTCACTGGCGTTCCTTTTCTTCTCCCTTGGACCAGTGGCTCGAGTTTTTGTAACAACTTTGTACTATTCGGCCACCGTGTAGCGAAACATGTCGCGAATATATTGCAATTCATGGAAATATAATCATGTTTACGTCAGTGTCATATATTATGGACTTCCATCTAGTGAGGGTCATGTGAGTAAAAACAAACAACTGTGAACGGCTACAACAAATAATACAAAATTCGTGTTACACATCTGATGAAGAAGGAAAGAAACACCGGTGAAAAGCAACCCCAAGGCACTGTCCAGCTTCGATACATAGTAGGTGCCACCCACCGAATTGGGAAAATTCTAAAGAAGGAACAAATAAATAACATCTTCAAACCAACAAATGAAATAACTGAGTATTTGAATTCAGCAAAATAGAGCAGAGATTCATTCAAATCAACAGGAGTTTGCAGGATTCCATGTATTTGTGGTGAAGTCAATATCGGACAAACAAAAAGGAGCATTGATACCCGCCTAGTCGAACACAAGCGAGGTGGTCGATTGTGACGAACCGAGGAGTCCGCGGTCGCCGAAAATGCATTATCCGGTGTCGGAGAACACCTGATCCTTTTGAAAACACCGAGAGGCTAGCAAAGTCGCATCATAATCACGGCACTAAAAGGCGCCAAAACGAAACCATGTCACCCAAATCGAGCAAAAAGTACACTTTAACCACCATCTCAGAAAGTATGCGCCAAAACAGCATTACAAATGTCGTGCCAGGAACGAGACCTTCAATGTCCGTTGTTACGTCGTGAAGAGTACTGCTGCAGTTGAAACGATTAGATATTTCAACCAAAGAAGACCATCGCAAAACCCGAAAACCAGCCGGAACACACTGCACGATATAAGAAATAGTTTAATTTTTTATTCTGATGAATCGAACAATATAATATTCTAGTGAATTCAGTTTCCTCCTTCGGATCTGTTCAATATATACAGTATCACACATAAAGTTCGCATTACATATGGAATTTTTTTCATTAGATACAATAAATTTGACTTCACAGTTAGTTTGTGCTTGAATATCGAGTAAAAAATAGCCTTTTTCCATTTGTCATGTGCTATTCAAAACCTGTCAAATTATAAATTTTTTTCGAAAATCCTCAAAAAATCAGTTTATATTTGAAAATTTTAAAAACTGCTCGGTTTCCAACTTCATACCTTTGCTCAAATATTGGACTCTCTACAGTCACTTCGACTTTTTCCAATTTTTTTAATATTTCGAAAAATTCGTTCCACCGAATCGAACGGAACATGATGCAAATTTCATAATTTTTCATAATTTTGATGAATACGAGACTTACTAGAAAAAAAAATTAACTTCCAGAAATTCGTCTTGGTTGTTGCAAAGTTCATCTAGTTTTTTCATTTCATTATTAAACTTGTTAAATTGTTTACGTTAACCAGCTGTCGTCCCCATACGAACGGCAGTGGCAACCCAATTTAGCAAGAATGCGTAATCAAAATAAACAATAATACAGGCGTCACAGAAAAAGTATCAAAGACAGACCGGCTCTGAATATTTTCTGTTCATTCACTTCAAAGACCACAACCGAAATATCGGTAATACAATTGCAATAAACAGAAACAAAAAAATTGAATCAGTGTCTTCACATCGTATGAAAGCCCCTCAATCCTCATTATTTTCTGGCCTGTAGAGCTCTCAAATAACTATGAAAAATGAAAAAGGAAAATACACTTAAATAAAATCTGTTTTATTGCAATTACAGATTCAAAAAAGGGGTGACCATAGCAATTCAATTAGTATTGATTGAAAATTGTTCAAGCTGTTCCAGAAATTGTGATATTAGATTCTGTGAGAGCTTCAATTTATGTCTTTTAGTATGAATTGATTTTTTTGAATGAGACTGAAAACTTTTTTGAGTTTATCATATGGTAACTTTGTTCATTCCAGGTAATCCACAAATAAGAAAAACTACTAAAGAGTTATGGCACACATTAACAGGTGGTCTAAAAATTTCCTTAATTCATTGAAAAAATTCCAATTACTCATCAAAAATAATTCATTTGGCACATTACCAAATTTTGTAGGTGGCAATGACGATATTTTCACAATATGTTGACTGGAATCACGCAAATACTTTCTTTGCAGAGTTGAATTAAATTTCATTTATTAAATGGATTTTGTATAGTTGGTTTTTTATAAAATAACCAATGCAAATGAGCTGAACAACTCTATGAATTATCAGCAGCATGAAAATATGACAATGAATGAAGTTTACTCTCCATTCTTTCAAAAAAGTATCACAAACTCGTCAAGCATATAATTTTTTACGCAGTATGATTAACATCGACTTGGTTTGAAACATTCTATGAGAACAAAAAAAAAGAGAATACAGTCTATGTCAATGATTTGCCGATGTTTTTCACAAAAAAACATCAACTTTTATTTTTCCATCTATTGTGTTAAATTTTATATATGATTGAAATGATTTTCTTCGGTATGTGTAGATCTAAGAGTATTCCACAACTTACAGGGTTGTAGTAAGGAGAATTTTATCAGAACTTAAGTTTCTCTTACGTGTTAGTAGCATTAAAATACTTTACAAAATAATTTCAGTATTTTGAAATTATGACTAAGCTCTGTAGTTTCGAAAAAAAATTAGATGTATCGGGATTGTGATATTTTTTTATCATAACCTAAACATTGGATGAATTGGTTAAACAAATTGAATTCCTCTAATTTTTATATTCTTCTTCTTGCATGGTTACCATAAGGGAAACTCAAAACTGATTTTCTGTCCATTAGAGTAAACATTGATTTTTTTTATGTCCATACGAGTTCTGATCCAATGATCTTGAGTACTGTGAGTAAATGTTTGAACTCAATCTATCAGTAATATTGAAATTTTGTTATTGAGTATATCATCCTTGCATCAAATCATGTTGAAAGGGGCCAGTATTCGTTTATTTTCTTATTCTTCTCTCGGGAGCTTGTTTGTTACGTTTTGTTTCCAAAGTTGATATGAAAATTGAAGATATTGTTAACAGCTGTTGAAAAGAAATTGTTAAACGATAGAGAAATGGTTTATATTGAGTGTACATATCAATAGTTACCGGAAAGAACTATTAGTCATTTTCGAATTTGTTTCTTTTTAAAACGATGTGGCGATTATTTTTGCGATGTTGTAAAAGCACAAATCTGTTTTCTTTCCTAACTGATCTACGTGATTGTTTGAATTTTGGAATGCAAGAAAGGTAAATAATGTACAAAAATATTCTTCATTTAAAAGAAATCTGACATGTGTAAAGTTGAAAACAGTTAGAATAATTTAGAATAATTTTCATTACTATATGTATGTACAACAAAATTACTATAACTAGACTAAGAAACATTTATAATTTCAGAGTCGAGCTTATCGTTTTTGTACCTAAAGATATTGATTTTAATATATTTGCAAATCTAGATCGGAGTTGAGTTGGAATGTCAGCATCTGAGAGCTACTTTTATTATTTTATAGTAGAGTTCACACATTACTTTCAAGGCTTCCTTGGTGCTGAATTGGAATTCAAACCGATCATTTCGATGTGACCCCAGTATAATACAGACAAGAATAAAAAATTTTGATGTTGATAACTCGATTTTCTCTCTCGAAGTGATGTATCTATCATTAATATGTTATAATGAATACAGCGGTGTATATTGAATCAACGCCACAAAACTATGATCTGTTATCTGTTAAAATGTAAATTGTAGATTATTGGAAATGCCTTTGGGAACTGATGAGATTAATAAAATTGACCAATGAATTCCATTGAATTTTTGTCATGTCAACCAATTTATCGACATATCCAGGTTTTGGTTTTGTATATTTGGTGTCTTGAAAAACAGATAATTTCCTGAATATATTCATGATGGAGAAGATAACTTTATTCTACACCAAATAACGTCTCACGCAGATTAGCACCAAATAGCATAATTTCAAGAGAGGTAGATACAGAGTGACCCATTTGATAGCGGTTCACCTCTCTAAAACTGTTATTTATTATACGATTCAAAAGTTTTTTTTTCAATAGATAGAACATCAATAGTTCTAGTTGAGTGACATAAATTCGAAATGAAAATAAAAATTTCAAGGCCTACTTCGAATTTTTTTCAAGGTCAAAAATCCAAAAAACATACTAGCGATTTTTTTATATAGAATTAGACGGCACCACTAGATTCACGACATTCTCAAGTGATTTATGTGAAAATAGGGTAGGAATGTGTCCATAAATAAAAAAGTTATATAGGAATGAAATTTGAAAATTATGCCAATAAGTCAACCCACCTCTTCAATTTCAGACCTTTCATCAAAATTCTGACCACACCACTGGATTCAGAATACTTCGAAATACATTTGGTCAGAATTTCATCAAAATCTGTTCATAAATAAAAAAATTATAAAATAAAAAAAATTTAAATTAGTAGAATTTTAAGAAAATTTTATTTTATTATGAACAGATATCGATGAAATTCTGACCAAATATATTTCAAAATATTTTTAATCCAGTGGTGTTGTCAGAATTTTGATAAAAGTTCTGAAATTCAAGTTTGAAATTTTGTAGCCATATAACTTTTTTATTGATGGACGCATTTCTACGCAATTTTCGTATTCACCACTTGAAAATATCGTGAATTCAGTGGCCTCGCCAAATTCTATTTAAAAAAATCGCCAGTATGTTTTTGGATTTTTGACCATGGACAAAATTCGAAGTAGGCCTTGAAATTTTAATTTTTATGTCGAATTTATGGCACTCAATGAGAATTATTAATGCTCTATCTATTGAAAAAAAACTTCTGAATCGGATAATAAATAACAGTTTTAGAGAGGTAGCCCGCTTTCAAATGGGTCACTCTGTAGATAATTTCATCCATACTATTACACATTCAACATTATAGGTATCACGGATGGCACTGCATGCAGGTGGTGCTTGGAGGATGATGAGTCAGCCATCCCCATCCTCACGGAATGCTCAAGAGGGGCAGCAATACGGAAAGCGCTCCTCCGGAGCATCTTTCTGAACCCGGAGAGTGAGAAGGGTATCAGTTAGAAGGCTGGCCTGTTTTGCTCGCAAAATTGATTGAGAAGCCTACACGCTTACGGTTCCTTCCGACCACAAACCTTTATTGTATCTATCTATCTCTGTATGTGCCTTGATTTATTATTTATTTCATTGTAATGATAAAATTACAATATGAAAAGAAATTGTCAGTGTTCTGGAGCTTCCATGAGTTTGGTGGTACATTCGCTTTTACAGAAAAACTCCCGAAAAACAGCAACACCACATCATCTGAAGAGTTGGAAGTAACTCGATGGAGACTGCTGAAGTGGTCCATCAAACTATGAGTATATTTCCTCTTCGGTGAAAAAGCGTGTCTGTAGAGGTTCCAGAGAGTCCAACAGAAAGAAGACATTCCATTTATACAACTGTTAGTAGTGGCCCGAAATAATTTCAGGATGCCTGGAAGAGCCTCAGGGAGATAGGATGCTGGACCGGCATCTTGTGAACCTGGCCATCCGAAAATTGTTCTTGGGTCTTGGAGAAAGTACAGAACAGCTCTTTTCCAATTCCAATTGCTTTATAAAGTTCTATTTCGAGATCTATCGGTGACTTTCCCTTGCCAATCCCCACAAAATTGGTTTACCTTTCTCTGGAAGGAAAACTGATAAGGAAGAACTCACCAGTAATGAGCCAGCGATTTTTCTTAGTGTGAGATTGATTTTCAGGCAAGCATTTTTATTACTAAAGTCTTCAACTAAAGTTTTCCGTGGAATTCCAGAACAGGTGTCGACTTGGTAATAAACTGGATGAACGCAAGAAAACCCAAAAAAAGAACAATATTAGCAATCGACCGGTTCGTAAGCCGCTATGTGGGAGCCACCGAAGCTGAGCGGCCAGCGCAGTGGTGGGAGTGGGAGAGCATCGCGACGCCGTTGCCTTCACTTAGTGGAAAGCAGCATGTGGTGGTGGCTGCTGCTAGTGACGCTTGCGACGGCCAAACGTGCCCCGTCGACCCAAGAACCCGTCATCGAAGAGGTCACGGCCAAGCAACTGGAACGCATCCTCGCCGACAAGGACTATGTGGCCGTGTTCTGGTGTAAGTACCTCGAGTGTTGTGTGTTGAATGCGCGCTCAGGAAGCGATCTCGCGAGTGTATTGTGTGTCCCAGGCTGGGCCATATCCCAATTTGGCTCGCGCTCCCGATATGCCAATTTCGTTCGTAGATACTCCCGCACAATGATGCAACAGTGTCAGATATTCATCGGCACTGTCCACGGTAGCGTCCAGACTTGACTTTTTTTCCCTTCGACGAATTCCCGTCGCGAACGAATGTAGGCCGCACAGATTCGTAAATAGATCTGGCCGTGCAAGTTTGCCTTACGTAAAAATAAACCTTGTGTCCCATTCCGATCGAGCAGCATAATGAAGATTTTAAAAATAGGACGCGTGTTAACAGTTGATATCAATAGCATTATTTAATAAGTCACTCTCGATTTTTTTATGTACGCATTATTGTACCTACTCGATGTGTGGTTACGAATAGCTCTTGGGTTTGTTGAATTTTCAAAAGAGAACTTAACCTTACTATCCTTGTATCTATTAATATTGCAACACAGGAATATTTCAGCTTTATTTTATTATTGTTCGAAAATAGCCAATCATATAATCAAGTTTCATGAAATATTTATTCTGTTGGAAAAGCTATTTTTGATTAGAAGACATCTGGATACGACTGGTTAATTGAAATTTCCACCTTTCACACTGAGACTTGAATATCAAGTCAATGAAATCAACACCAGTTGTCCTAAAAAGTTATCAAAAGATCTTATTACCACTGACTACATTTATACCGTGTCTTGGTCAGCATGGTAATGATTCTTATACAATAAATTAGGATACCGCATTAACAGATCTTTTCTATGAAAAAAAAATTAAAAGTACTAGAAGAAAGTATAATCAATTCTAAATTCTTTTTAAAATAGAGATAAATTGTACCAAGCCTCGAAGAGAAATCCTGATGAAATTAACTCGAAATTGCAATCGTTATCCTACAGAAATGAACTGAAAACTGCCGAAAGTATTATTTATAAAAATACAATTTTGGAGATCTCTGATAGTAATAAAAATATCTATGATATGGCGGAAAACGAATACAATAAACACACAAATCAATGATGTCAGATGGTAATAATTTAAAAATGGCCAATGCGTTTGTAGAATATTTCATTAATTCTGGGGTTGATTTTGAATAAAAATAAAAACGAATAATCTGCTTATTAGGAATATCCAGAAATAATCTTTATTTCTAACACCAACGAATAAAAAGTTAATCAATAAGCCATGTAGCAGCAAAAATTAGCAAATGACGTTTCTAGTCTTTTCCATATAACAATATGTTTTTCCCCCACAATTTGAAAAAGCAATGATTGAAACTATTCATTAATCGGTATAAAAAAAAAAAAAAAAAAAATCGAAAAATAAGGCACAAATAAATTCCGTTTGGAGTTTCAATGAAGTTGAAAACGGGAGCTGGGAAAATCAACAACGACATCAAAATCTACCGAAAACTAGACAATATACTATACCTACTCAATCTACACCCTTCACTTCAAAAATTAAATAACAGTATCTACCAGATCAAATTAAATCAAATAATTATCAAGATAACTTTCAACGATAAACATCACGAAATATCAATGTATTGTTTTACCATATTTGAAAATTTTGATCATTTGTTGTAATTTTGATATATATTGGAAAATGTTCAGGTTGCTGGCCATAAACCTGTTGACTGTATAACCACTAAAAAATATTTTGTTGTGAGTTGTAATAAGAATACAAAAGTCACGTGAAGTGCTGCTTTATGCAGATTCGTGTTTGAGACATCAACATTACATTTACTTCTTTATTTTTAAGTGTAATATCCCTCTAATAATAATAATATAAGTTTATTCACAAATAAATACATAAATAAATATTCAAGCATACACATTTTAGCGAATAAACTGACAAAAAAAACCTTACGAAGAAACCTTGTTTAAGGTAATTTATAAGAACCTAGCTGTTAAAAAATAATAACTAACATTTTTTTTATTTTCAATATAATTTTGTATAGTTACAAATTGATTAATATTTATCAAATTATGAAAGATATCTCTCTCTTTGGTATATAACTAATCTTTTACTTTATTTTTGTATGAATATAAAGATTCCAAAATTGATAACTATCCTTTTTATTTTCAAAAATATAGCCTTAGAAACCTGAATTTGGGTATAAGATATCTCAGTTTTTTAACGAGAAAAAAAAGATGGGCCCACCTGAAATGTCTGTCCATCATTATTTCCAAATATTTGACATTTTTGGTTTCATTAATTTCAAACTTACTACCTAAATTTATTATTCTTTATTAACTCTCATAATAAAATTTCGACATTATTGTCTTTCACAGATTATGAATATTTTAAATTAGTTCCGTTGCGTGGCAATGAATTCAATAATTTTACCATTTATTGGTACTTGAACTTTTTGAAGATTTGATATGCAAATATAGAAAATATGATTTTCTGTTCACAAATAAGAAACAAGTTGAATGTTTTTTTTTTTCGGTAAAGAAAACTATTGTTATAGTCAACTCTCTGCAGACAATAACTAATGTCTGCAACAAATAATTCGATTATCAATCCATTTCAAGGCAAAAGCTGAGACACCATCCGCAGATCGGTGTTTAACCAAACTACGAGCGCCATCCCACCCACTAGCCACCCCAAGCAATACCCAGTACTTCGCAAAGCGAATATATCAAAAATAGAAGAAATCTATTTAACAATGACCTACCCTATACTGATGAGGGCAAGAACCCAGAAATCGATCTATAGGTGGTCCAAATGTTTCGATTAACATTTCCACGCATTTAGCAATTGCGGAGATAGCCTTGTAGGAACTCTGCACGGAAATTCATTGGATGTAATTCAACGTTCGTCGTGGTATTAGCCAGGAAAGTAGTTGTTTTCTGATGGATTTTTGACCCGAATACTCCTATAGTAGGTATAGGATTATTGCAGTGAGCATCCTGGTATGGCAGGACATCTAGTGTTGAAATCAAACGTTACTTATTTCTACTAACTGGATAACAGAAATTGAATATTTATCATAGAATACATCTGAAACGTTGAGATGAAAGTAAAACGGACTTTTTCATTTGTGGCATTGCGGGATATTTAAAATACCATCCCACTCTTATACAAAAATGTTCTGTTCAACCTACAGAAGTAAGTCATTCGTATAAAATATGTTCTTTATTCGTGAAAAACAAGTTTTCAAACAGCCACCTACGATTATTTGCACACGTATTATATGCTGAAACACCGCGTGAGAAAACATCTCGAAATGAAAAACAAAAGATTTGAAAATCTCTGGCATTCAAATCTGAGGCATAACCTTCTTCAGAGATGATACGACTTATATTGCTTTTGTATCATTTCATCTGCTGACAAAAACCTTTATTTGCTAAGTAGTTTGCGAACTCCCGTTCACAGGTATGACATCGCAATAAACATAGGGAAACACAAAAGTTTAAATTAAAATTCATTTCAACTACTTTAATAAGTTTCACAAGATTCTGTGGCAAACAACTAGAGTATGACTGGACTTCAATTAGCTCATCACTTTCTTCTACGCCAAATTCAAGGAAATATGAATGTATGAAAGTGATAGTTTTTCACTCTAGAGATGAAAATGAAACAAATGAATATTGTCATGCGACCCGATGGGAATACACTAAAAACAAATTGATGGATTTAAAATCCATCAGAACACAACTACTTTCCTGGCTAATACCACGACAAACGTTGAATTACATCTAATGAATTTCCGTGCCGAGTTCCTACAATTATGTCTCTGCAATTGCTAGTTGGGAGCTTTGGAGCTGCAGCCCCCCCAATCCACCAAATGACTATTAAAATGATGGCGTAGAATACGAGGAAAATATTTAAAAAATTCTAGAACTTTCGGAAGTATTTTTTTGGCGGTTTTATGTGCCAGGATAGGATCCTAGCGCACCTTTTACATTTATCGCATTTTGCGACCATAACGAGACACATTCGTTAAGTACATTGGTATATAGAAGGAAAGCTAAGAAAATTTCCTACAAGATGATGTTATTGTTTGCTGGCCTTACAGTTCGCTTGTAGGTGTTATAGGTGGTTTTGTGTACTAGGATGCCGGATTCGTGCGATACAATTTTTGTTGCACATTTATCTTTGTTTTATGGTACACCGTGTATCCGAACATATTCAAATCATACATTTTCAGAATCAGCATAAAATTTTGAGTATGTCGGTGATTACTTCGAGTGAATCTGATGACTTTGGATTTTTGGCCATTTTTAAGGTATAATAACCCTTTGATGTTTTTTCGGCTGAAAATTCAATTTGTGCCAATCGACTCGAAAATCACAGCATATACTAATTTCGGCATGCTGAATCGATTGGCGTTCGCAAAATTGCTCTATCTCGATTCCTTCGTCGGATGAAAATGTTATTTAGATGTTGCAGGTGATGTTTTCCCGCCAAATTTTCTTAATTTTTTTCTATGTTATATTCGTTAAATTTGGGTTATTTTCTATACGCTGACCAAATTTGAAATCGATTGCTGGTCAAACATAGTTTTGGTAGGCGTTTTTACGTACGTGTGCACTTTGAGTGGACCGATTTTTAAATTTATTATTTTCCATTTTTCGAATACTGTGCAATGTTAACTACATGGCGTAGAATACGGAAAAATATTGAAAAAATTCTAGAATTTTCGAAAGTATTTTTCGTTGGCGGTTTTATGTGTTAGGATGCTGGATGCTAGCGCACCTTTTAGAATTTTTGCATTTTGCGACCTTAACGAGACACATTCGTTAAATACATAGGTATATAGAAAAAAAGCTAAGAAAATGTTCCACAAGATGATGTTATCGTTCGCGTCCTTGACAGTTCGCTTGTAGGTGTTATTCATAACATCCGGCTGGTAACTGATAAATTGTAAGCTGAGCCTCCCCAAAACTGAAATCCTGGCTGCGCCACTGAGTCTAGTAGTTCATGAAAGTCGTGGAAAATGAAAAATTCTGTACTGAAATGATCATTACAGTACAGTTCACGATGTAGAAATGAAAAAGTGTTTACAATCGGCCTACTTCCTTGATCAATAAAGCGCGTAAAATGGGCATATTTCCATGTGGTCGTAGAAAAATAGAATTTCCAATGTTTTCTTGGTATTATTTATTTATTATTTTCTGAAATGGGGTCTTCCACCAGGTCGATGTTCCAAGTGGAATGGAAAAAAACAGAAAAAGAAGATTTTGCTGCTATGAGTGTGAGCATTTACCTTCATTAACAAACTCCGATGGAAACAGACTAACTGGAAGATTTTCTGCCATAGTTATTCAGTATAATATATAATATCGTTTTTGTCCTCTTTTATATGGTGGAAACGTTCTAAGTTTTGGTTTGTATTCTTTAAATAATGTTTTACATTTTCGAAAATTTTTTTTTTAACTCTCTTTCACGTTAAAAAAAACCTGAGTTAAACATTGGAAATTTGTGAAGAAATAATCATCAGCTGAATCATATGTTGATGTTTCAACAACAAAAAAAGAAGTACACAAAAAATTAGCAGCCCGGTCTCGGAGACATTGTGCGACCAAACTTGCTAGTGAATTTCACGCGACCACTGAAAGGTTGAATCAATGTGATAAATACTTTTTTTTGGGGTAAACATATTTTTTACACTCTAACAAGGTTTGATTTTTAGGGGTAGATAAATTGTGATATTGTATTCTAAGGCATAAAACAATCATTATTCTCCTAATCCAAACTAATTTTCACCCATCTTAAGCTTTAAATAGTTATTTTTCTACAAACGTCAAAAAATGACAAGGTTCGCGCATTGACAACAATGCGCATTGACAACAATATGCGAAGTGACACTTTTTATCATTTTCCTTCGTTACCATGACACCGTGCGCCAAGTAATGTGCGAAATACCTATTTCGCACACTGCATGTAAACTATCCTCCTTTATATTTATTCGGCTAAATTTACTTGCTTGAGAATTAAAGTAGGACGCCTTTTGGGTTCTAAAAAAGATTTTCATTGGCTGAAATGATGAAACTTACCATTATTGTTAGTGTTCTCATAAGCTTTCCACAAAGTTCGCCATTGGCCAGGAGAGGAACTTTTTCGATTAGTATGTATTGACTGCATTTTCGATATCATTCAGCTTGTTAGTCTGGACGAACGCCAATAAAGGTTGATTCATATCTTCAGGTTTATACCTAAGTACCACAGCTTTATCCACCTGAAAAAATAGAGAGAAGTATGCAACAAGTGAATAAGTGCATCTTCAAAAGAAGAAGGAACTGAGAGTGACGGAATCTGTAATCGTTCAGATTCACTTTATTTATGGACTAGATTGTCATAAAATGATATAAAAAGTCAAAGACAATATATCATTCAAATGCGCAAAAAAGTGAAAAATAATTTCTTATATGTGTAGGTAATCGCAGAACACGAAATTACTCGAAAATGGCAACCTTGAGCGTTTGGGCCTTTGCTATCAACAAAGACAGCATCAAGATCATCTCAACTGACGAACGATTAAAAGCTCAGTTATTCAATCAACTCGTATTAAGTTCATAGCAATCCTCATAAGTTTTTAATTCATTATGTATCTTCATTCGTATATGTATATCCACCTTCAAAATATTGAAATGAATAAATATTTCCTTCACTGACTGACGTTTATTGAAGACATAAACATAAAATCAATGACGTCTCGTAGAGCTTACCTTATAGTCTCAGGTAAGAAAGTCGAAACCTGTCTAAACTTTGATGAAAATCTTGTTCATATCACCCCAAATGAAAAAATCCATTGGAGTTAAATCGAGACATTGCGGTGGCCATAGTTGCGGACCGTCGGTTCCAAACCATTTTGGTCACAAAAACTTCATCTCAATAGATTTTACCGTCAGCTTACCATAGAGATTGAAATTTCAATCAGTTAATATGCATAATTATTTAAAATTATGGAATATTTCCGAAATTATAGGTGTTGGGTATAGGGAGGTGAATTAGAACTAAGGCTTATTTTCTTTCATAATATTTCCAATATTTCGACTGGAAAAAAATTGAGATTTTTGATGTTTCTCATTCACTTTCTTGATTTAATTGTTGATAAGACCACAAATTCAACATGTAGGTACTGAAATATCAATCGAATTTCAGTTACCGCCAATGGGCTTAGCACGGTAAAATAGTAGTGGTCCCAAGTTGGACCCCTGTGGTACTCCCTGAGTTTGCAAGATATTTTCCAAACAATGACCTTGTTCTAGTGAGTATTGAATGGATCTTGTTACGTTAAATATTGAATGGATCCCGAGATGACCCATAAACGTCAACTGAAGCAATCTTTCAACTTTTTCAGGCCTCACAAATTCAGTTTGATTTTATTCTTTGAAGATGACTTTCAGTCAACTCAGAAGTATCCTTGAAGAACCGCTTCAAAGCCAGTTTTAATTCATGCATTTTGAGTTGTCTGCCGATGCTATTTTATAAATAGACATAACTTGCAAACGAATACTAGGTTGATATAACCTCAATACAAAAACAGTTACTATTATGTTAATAATCCATTAAGCTTCATAGTGCCTCAAAATCCTCTCGCCATTACAAATGATCTTTTCGTTTCATTTTGTGCAAACAATATTAATTTTTCAGATCATAAATTTCCAACAATTCTGAATATTTTTATTAATACCACGAGCATTCGTATCACAACGAAATACTTAATATATAAAAGTTTATTTTTAGTTTCCATTTCGACCTATTTATATTTTAATAAGATGGTCGAAATGAATGTGATACGACTCGCAAAATATACGATAAACTATAGAAATTTAACGATGTTTGACATTAAAAGACAACGAATAAAAATGACTGAACACACAAATACAATGATTGGGCATTTAAAGTGGCTCATTAGAGAATGATAATTTCAGGGTTGAATGCATAGCCATAGCAAAAGTTTGTCACTCCAATGTCAATCCAATGTGTAAAAATGGACCACGTGTTGAGTGTTCCCAACTGGTGTACCTCAAGGCACAGTTTTGGGGCCCATTTTATTCAATATCTACATGAATGACTTATTTTCATCAAAAAGCAAAGGTGACATTTGGTGTTTTGCGGACGATAGAGCAATTTTTCACAAATCTCAACTCAACCTCAACAAAGCAGAAACTCAAGCACATAATTCTGATAAAAAAAATAGCTTCAACTCAAACTATTTACGAATAATCCTGAGAAAACTCAATAATTCAATATATGCCATTCACCTGTTATGAATCAAACAGCTCCCTTTCAGTGTTTAAACCGAAGAAAATGTCAAGTATTTTGCTATAGTTATTGACATTGGATTTATACTCTTCAAGTTCAGGTTTTTGACAAATGTATGGTGATCGGGTGATCTCCAAACATTGTATCGGATCCTCGTAGAGAGAAATAGCTTGTTGAGGCAAGATACGTTTACTATCTTCGTATTATACAAAAGCGATTCCTGAAACCAATCTGTAGCAGTGTTTTTCGACCTCTCCGCGGTTTTCATTAACGATATATCTAGACTCGATACTCTTGGGCACCTAACATTGTTTGCTGACGATACCACAATCCTTTGGTCCAATCATACTGTCTTGGTTCAGTCAATAACTTCCGCAGATATTCGTAAAATAAAAATATGGTGTAACGTAAATATTTCTAAAACAAATCCAGTGACATTCAAATTGAATATTGAACAATTACATTGGGAAATCAACTTATTAAAAGCAAGCTCGTAATTATCTGAAGTTCGACTGCACATAACAGGTTTCTAGAAAAAATTATCCTCCTTCGTCCTTCAAAAGTGAGGTATGAGATTCGTTTGGAATAATAATGCAAGAATCATACAAATCAGTTTTTTGGATTTTGACGATATAATAATATCAAGATTTCATTTCAGAAACGGTAAGTTTGCGTCAGAAATATACAGAAAAGGTCATTAACGTCAACATGGAAAGACATACTCGCAATTAAAAACAACTCCTCTTTTGTTGACTGTTTCATCAATGATTTATAAAAGTAATAGCTCTTTGTATTACTAGGGAGGAAAGTGCCACTTTTCTTTCCGCAGGATGTAGTTTACTGCCTCCAAGGGAGGAAAAGGCACTTTACTCCCATGTAATACATATGATTTTTCCTCCCACCCACTTAATGAACCTTTTTTTGTGAATTTAAAACGCATCTCAACTGCTTTTGTCTGAAACGGACTTATACTTGCATGATGGAAAGTATAGATAATACAGTCATGTCCATCTGAGAATCTGCGGTGATGCAATGGCTAGCGTCTTGGGCTTGTAATCCGAAGGTTCCGGGTTCAGCTCCTGGCAATTGCGACTTTTTTTTAAGAACGTTATTTTACTTTTTTTTTGTTAGTGATTCGAATTATTGGACATTTAGATAGCTTATACATTTCGGATTGCTATTGAGTGATTTTCTCATAAGTAATGTGCCTATTTGAATGAAGTGTCGATAATTTTTTTTCTAAGAGCTGCACTTGTAGAAAAAATAATGTGTGTATTTCGAGCAAAAGTGTCATTGTCGTTCTCAAAAGAAGAACGTGTGTACTTTCTATAGGGGTAGGGAAATTTACAACCATATACCAAGTAAACTAACAGTTATCATGATGATTTTTTTTGCATTTTTTTACGTTTTCAAAAATCTTCACTTACAGTGAACATTTTTCTCATCTTTTATTCTTATGTTTAGACGCTCGTAGCTGCACCACATGCGACAAGGTGCTGCAGGAGTTAGAGCAAATCGACGACGACACCGATTCCTTTGGAGTTGATTTTGTTAAAATCAACGATAAACGACTTGCCAAACAATATGGCATCACCAAGTTTCCAGCGCTCACGTACTTTAGGGAAAAACAACCGATCATCTACGAAGGTAAGAATCTTTTCCTACGAGCGTGCGGAAAATAGATTTTTCGTTTTGAAAGTTGTACTTTTCCGTACGATTTAAAATCGTGCGGAAAAGTTACTTTCCCGCACGATTTTTACTTTTCCGCACGATTTTTGTATTGTTGAAAATGATATTTACGACTAACTAAATGATCTATGTAACTATTCTGTCTTATTAGTCATTTTGTAGCATTTTTATAAAAACTCGTTTATTAAAAACCTTGTTTTTTCATAAATAAGATGGACAAAAACACTCGTAGGAAAAATATTGTACCTAACTCTTACGGAAAATGTCTTTTCCGGCCTTAACGGCTTGTCCGAACTCCGCTCCGCGTCGTTCGTGCAACTGCCGTCGCGTGCGGAAAAGTACTACTTTCCGCACTTGTTAGGTAAATAACTATTTCACTCATAATCAAAATACATCATACTTTAAAGCATCAATCCAAGCCTTCATCTCTTATAGAAATAACGCATACTTCCCAAGCAAAATAGAATAATTTCTTTTCTCCACACCCATCAGAAAATTTGCGAATTTAATGTTTGTATGTTTAATCGTAACAGAGCTTTCGCCTATTACTAACTCCATTAGTAGGTTGTAGTAAGCTTGACGTGATGTTTATCTTGAGGTGCTTATTCACTAAAACATTAATTCCGCATGAGCACATTTTCTGCTCGATTCAATCGTCTCGTCGGTAATACTTCGCTCACAAGCTCTGGAACAAGAAAGGTTGGCTATCTGTCTCTGTTTTATAGATATTTTCATGGACGATGCTCTTCCGAAATATCATCAATCGTTCCACCGCTAGCGGTCCCATCAAGATTGACCCGTCGAGCTCAGTTCTCACATCCATATGCCGTCACTTTGGAGACATGCCGCACATCTGCTTCCCAGGGCTTGTTTTTCCACAGAACGGCAAAGCTTTGGAACTCGCTGCCTCGGGAGGTGTTCCCTGAGGCATACAGCCTACAGAAATTCACAATTCCTACTTACTTTCCCTCGGCTTTCCCGATGTTCTTTGAACAATACAGGATTTTCCATTTCGTGGGAAACAGAATTAAAAAAAAAGTTTGACTGTTAATTTGAGGTTATGTCCAAACGTGTTGAATACAAATAATTTAGACTTTTTCATTATCTACAACTTGTGTATTGAACATTTTCGCAAATCGCAAAGCTGGAACCTCGACAACATTTCCCACCTGGGCTTCAACTTTCTAGCAGAAAGCCTATAATTCCTGATTCATACAAATATTCCCAGAGAAGGTTTATTTCTCAAAAAAAAAAATCCTATCACGAATTTTAATTTTTTTTTTTATAGGGGACCTGATGGATGAAGATAATGTTCTGGACTTTCTTACAAGCTTAGAAGCTATGGATTTACCGGATCGAATAGAAGAAGTTAATGCTAGAATTTTGGATAAGATTGTAGATGAAACAGATTTTGTCGCCGTTTTATTTTGTGAGTACGATATTTTCCTTCAAGGTTTACATAGTATTCAAAGTTATTTTTTCGTCATGATAGTAAACCTCAATAAAAACCGTCCATCTTATTCGTATTGTTGTCTCCTAAGTAATGGAATCAAATCATAGTCTTTCCAGTTTCATGAAAAACATAAAAATATTTCTATCATCCACCAAAATTAAAGATCAATTGACCTTATCTGAAATTATTCACAGAACTGAAATCTCTGGTATTCTAAGTAAGTCATTATAAAAAAGTTTCAGTTTTTGATTTTACTATATAACCGGGATTTCCACAAAATTAATGATTCGTCAGTCAGACAAGCCACTGTATACTGTGTTTTTTTTTCTCTTATTGAAAGAATATTATCATTATTTATAAAATTATCAATAGTGCCCATCGGCAAAAATTTTACTGATAGATCCTCCGAACTTTCTGGCTTTATTGGACCCACTGACACAGCCTAGTTACTTTGGCACTAAAGTTCAGCAATATTTTTTTTTATTTTTTTTAGGAACGAAGTAGATCACAAAATTTAGCCATATAAGTATTTTCACGTTTCCAGGATCGGTATGTCCAGACAATAATTCATAACTTCCTCATTATGAATTCTGCCAATTTCATATTTCGGGGTAACAATCAGGATCGGTTGAGTAAAGAATCCACATGTGCAGAATAATTTTTCCGGGCGTCCAGGGCCGGCTTCACTGTATCAATAAATCTTAACTTCCTTATAAGGAACTCTGCTAGTTTCATATTTCAGGGTAGAAATCAGGATAAGTTGAGAAAATAATCCTCATATTCGGAATAATTTTTCCGGCCGTCCAGGACCGGCTTCACTCCAGCAATAAATCTTTACTTCCTTATTAGGAACTCTGTCAGTTTCATATTTCAGGGTTACAATCGGGATCGGTTGAGAAAAGAATATACATGTTCAGAATTACTTTTCCGGGCGTCCAGGGCCGGCTTCTCTCCAGCAATAAATCTGAACTTCCTTATGAGGAACTCTGCCAGTTTCATATTTCAGGGTTACAATCTGGATAGGTTGAGAAAAGAATCCACATGTTCAAAATAATTTTTACGGGCGTCCAGGGCCGGCTTCTCTCCAGCAAAAATCTTAACTTCCTTATAAGGGACTCTGCCAGTTTTATATTACAGCATAACAAAGATAATGAAGCCCGGAAAAAATATTCTGAACATGTGAATTATATTCTTGAACGATTCACTTTGTTATGCTGAAATTTGAAACTGGCAGATTCCCTAATAAGGAAGTTAAGATTTATCGCTGGAGTGAAGCCGGCCCTGGACGCCCGGAAAAATTATTCCCAACATGTGAATTCTTTTTTCATCTGATCCTGATTCCTACCCTGAAATTTGAAACTGGCACAGTTCCTAATAAGGAAGTTAAGATTTATTGCTGGAGTAAAGCCGGCCCTGGAAGCACGGAAAAATTATTCCGAATATGTGGTTTATTCTCTCAACTGATTGTGATTGTTATACTGAAGTATGAAATTGGCAGAATTCATAATGAAGAAGTTATGAATTGTTGTCTGGGCCATACTGGTCCTGGAAACGTGAAAAATAATTTTTACCAGTTCCTAAAAAAAATTTTAAAAAAATCTGACACCGTTTTCCTCTGTGACTTTTTTGTTTCGGGAGCGTTTTTCAAAAAAGAAATTAAAGGGCGTTGAAGTTTTTTTTTTTTTTGAACGCATTGACATATGTTCATAGGAACTTTTTTTCTCAAAACGACCTAACGAATCACCTTCTGTAGTTTCGTACCGTAGTTAGGCAACACGAGGGAAACACATAAAAAAAATTGGATTTTTTTTAGGGAAAAACCCCCCCGAAATCAAAAAGAAAACGGTAAATTTTTTGCCGATGAGTACTCTGCTATAATATTCTCAGTGAGTTATTGGAAATACTTGGAACACTCTGAATTTGCAAAATACTATCATAAAACATTAACAGCGCTAATGTCGAATCTTCCACTTATGACACCTATTTTTACCGCAGACAAGCCCGATTGTAAGAAATGTTCCAAAGTGTTACTCGAACTTGAGAACATCGACGACGAAGCTGATCAACTTGGAATCGGATTCGTAAAAATCAATGACGAGGCTCTAGCTGATGAATACAATTTGGGAACTTTGCCAGCACTCGTCTACTACAGGCATCAAATTCCAATTATTTACGAAGGTATGTGAATGAAAAATAGATCTGACCATTTTTTAAGCATAGGAGATGAGCATCTTCCAGCACGGCAGGATATGAATCCCTTCACCCCAAAAGCAATATTGAAACCACGTACCCCCTCTGTGGCTTGTAATGGTTTTATTGTTGTTTATTCATTTAATGAAAACCTAATCCAGTGCATCTTTTTGCTTTTGCTTTGCTTGGATGAGAAGCAAATGTTATATTAATACGGCCACTTGTGTATGATGGATTTTCTTGCGTTATCACTAGACTTCCAGAGGTGGACACAAGACTTTTCCGCAAGTACAAACTTTAGGATGAGCTTAACTTACTATTACCTACTATACACATCGTCCATAAAAATTATAATATCGATTGCTTGTTTTTTCTAGGAGAACTAACTAAAGAAGAAGATGTCTTGGAGTGGTTGGTCCAACATAAAAGTACAGGAGATGAAGATGATATTATTGAGGATGTTACTTTGAAAACCCTTACCACCTTGATTTCTAGTGTTGACCATTTGGCTGTTTTATTCTGTAAGTATTTTTGAATGAGAGCATGAGAAAATTTGTTTAAAAAAATTTAGGTTAAGTAGTGACATGCATAATATTTTGAAGAAGTATAAACGTCGGAAAAGTATAAAGATATTTGTTGGGCCAATTTGGGCCAATCAACTCTAGCGTGAAAATAATATGCTGAAAACGAGGCCTTTACTTCACTGAGAAAAACACATAGGTACCGTACAATTATCATAATATTTCCATTCTCTGAAATATTCGGCGCGACTGGAACTTTTCAGATGTATAAATGGAACATTGGGATTTTCCTCTCAAGATCTCTAGCGCAAGTGGCTAACTTGTTCAGAGTTATCTGTGATGTGTTGAATGCATCCACATATTCAGATGCCTATTTGATTTTTAACACCTAGTCCTGTTGTTACTAGTAGGAGATTCGAGTCCATGCTGGGCCTCCCCCACCACTTTGACGTTATCAGTGACGTCCAACGACCTTATTGAATCTTTGTGAGATATCTTAGGTTAAATTTGTTGCCTGACCTTGATGGAGGGTGTGTGGTTGAAATGTTGGAATGTTGGAATACACGGTAGAAAATGATCTTGGTTGACTACTTTCCTCTTTTTTGGAAAAGTACTCATGATTGACTTTCATGGGGGCGCTTCATGGTCGACCTTCATGTGTTCTATTGACAGACTTGGACTGGATAATCTGTGTTATCGTCACGTATCCTCATAACAAATGTATCCGGCATACCACGGAGATCCAGCGACTGATATAAGTCCTTATCTCTCTCAAGCATGGCATCCCTCTCTACATCTTGCAAGTGGTGGTAGTGGTGGTATCTACTGGAGAATATTGAGCAAGGCGTGTGACCTTCCTCAAACTCAAAGTCTTCTCTTTACTCTGTACCAATATTCATGTATGATCTTCAGAAAAAAAAGGTTGTGTGGATGTATTCAGGGTATCTGTTTGACCTTGAGATGGCATTGATTATGAATGAAGTTGGCATACACGGTAACGAAAACCTTGGTGACCTTTTCACAGGTGCCTCTGTAACTGAATAGAGATGCATCCACATATTTACATACACGCTTGATCTTTAACGAAGTCACGATTTCGAAATTTCACTTTTCAAAAAAATTTGTAGGTGTAGATGTATATAATGAATGCAAAACAATATTCCTCTGTTTCAATTCACGTAATGCTGTCTGTGTGTACCAAATGCTTAGTTGAGATCCCATTTCTCAATTGAATAAACAAATGAATCAATTTTTTTCAGACGACCACGGAGATGAAGATTCCACCCAGGTCTTGGACGATCTCGAGCACATCGACGACGATTGTGACAAATACGGCATTCAGTTCGTCAAAATAGATGATCCCCATGCCGCCCGCGAATTCGGTTTGGATTCTCTACCGTGTGTTGTCTATTTCGAAAAAGGAATACCGAACATGTACGACGGGGATTTAGAGGAGGAACAAGAGGTCCTCGATTGGTTGGTCGAACAGCTCGAAAAAGACGAAATCGAGGACGTTACTGACGAAATGCTCGACAAGTTGATAGCGGAAGGAAAAACCTTGGCGGTGTTGTTTTGTGAGTACTCTTGTTGTTCTATGTATTAAATTGGTGACAAAATCATACAATGCTGAAATAACCCCCTTTTATCGATATAATCCTAATAGTTATATTTAACTTTTCTCTTTAAAAATAACTCAATACCACAAAGAAATAACAGCAGGTAATTCTGATATTCAAATAGTGTACTGAAATGAATGATCTTGGCTTACCCAAATATCAAACTATAATTTATGGAATTTAAAGAAATTATAGAATATATTATTATTCCTTCATAAAAACACTCAATCACAATAACCTCTCAAAATAATATATCATACATCAGCATGTTGCAATAACACAGAACTTTAAGGAAACCTTTCAAATTTTCACTGTTGGAAGGGTATTTTGTATATTTCACTCATCAAACTTTTAATTGGCAAAAAAAATTGTAAAATTGTTGAGGTATGTAATGATTGATATGTTTTTTTCAGACGACAACGACGACAGAAAATCTCAGAAAGTCCTCAACGAACTAGAAAATATCGACGACGAATGCGACAAGCTCGGAATCGTTTTCGTGAAAATTGATAACGATGACGAAGCTAAAGAATACGGTATCGAAAAAATTCCATCTATGGTGTATTTCGAGAATGGAATTCCTGCTTTATACGAAGGCAACCTGGAAGATGAAGAAAAGGTACTGAAGTGGTTCGAACATCAAGTGAAGAACGATGAAATTGAGGATGTCACCGACGAAATGTTGGATATCATACTGAACAAAAGGCAGTTCGTCGCAGTGCTATTTTGTAAGTAATTTCGCTAAAGTTTTTATAACCATACAATGTCAGGAATCCCATCAAGTTCCATATGGTGGGATCCGTCAGAAAAAAGCTTGCTGTTGAAAACTTCCACGTGTCATTTTTCAGTCACTGACAGCATCGAAAGGAAGTTGATTCACTCTACTTAGTATCCTGATGGATGAAAATATCTCCCAAAACGGCTGTTGTTGTTGCCGGAACACTGTCGTGGCCAAGTCCCATCGTTTTTGATATGCAATATTGGGTGGGGTGATATATAAACTGCGATCTATATATGGTTAGGGATTTGTTTAACGTTTTCAGCTGATCTAAACTTATTTTCCTTTATTGAGGGAGAATTCACCCGGCGTTCTGCTTGCTCTACTAAATAATGCTTCATCCCCTTCTTTTTGCTATTTCATTTGCCTTCACTCCGAAACCCACAGGAGGGAAACCTTGTCTTTTTTGCTGAGATCATTTAGCAAGTTCAAACTATTTTAGCGAAGACTAAGTGTGAGCTCAGCGCATTTCTGTATGCTGAACTATCAGACAAAATAACGATATCTTGTCTGTGGCAGTGTCTCTCGATGTTGAACTGGGCGCATTTTCCTGTAGCGTACATTTTCGCTTGAATAATGCTTGCAGATTTTTTTCAGGTTCAATATATCTCTATTCCAATTCCTTCTGCTAGTTTAGAGCCATCTGTGAACCATTTAATGGTGTTTCGGTTCAACTACAAATTGTAATTTTTGGGCCCACCTATATTTGCAGCCCAGCTTAAGGTTTATTCTTTCACAAAGCTTAATATTCGTAAGGTAGCCAATAGGAACTGAATGTGCCTAATAATTAGTTTATGTACAGTATTTTTTTGGCATATTCTGCATTGAAATATGGAGATGAGTGAGGTTCAGTGCCATAGCGAGCGATGGGTGCATTCTTATTGGCCCCTTTTACATACAAAGGCTAATATTTTATTTTGAAGGGGGCTAATACCCCTTTATTAGATATTCTTCTCCATACATATGCTCATTGAAGGTATCTTTTTGTATGGTTACGCACTCTTTGCCATTATGACAGAAGATGCCAAGATTTGATCTGCATGCCTTCATTTTCAGCATGAAATCTTCAAATATGGTATATCCTGTTGGATCTTAGGAGAAGAAATAAGTTTTATATTTCGAGATAAACATGCAAAGATCATTTCAGTAAACTGATCAGTATTGCCATACTAGATGGAATGAACTAGGTCGTACATACAATAATTTTCTAGTGACAATCGTTTTATTATTTCTCATCAGAAAGGTAGTGGTTGACATCAAAAATGCTTATGAGGTACTGCACTACTGTTGAAGTTGAAGGCTGCTGCTTGACTACCCTGCCTCACCCGGTCTATTCAAATTGTTTGCGATAAAATTGGTCATTGACACAAGAGGTTAGTAATCTCCAAACACAAGACCACTGTTATCAAGACGTTCTCTGGTAGAATATTCATAATGATCCTCAAGTAGCAAAATATTCTTCCAAGAAACAATAGCAAATACCTATCGCCATTTCCGATCAAATAGTTTTTGAAGCGCAATTGAAATAAATAATTAAAATATGTATGTATCTGTAACTTATTTGTAGATGATAGAAATCAAAAGAAGAGTCAGAAAGTTTTGGTGGAGTTGGAAAATATCGACGACGAATGTGACCAGAACAACATTGTTTTCGTGAAAATTGATAATCCAGATGAAGCTAAGGAATACGGAATTGACGTTATTCCTAGTTTGGTGTTATTCGAAAAGAAAATCCCTCATTTATACGAGGGAGATTTAACAAAAGAGGAAGAACTGCTGGGATGGCTTCTCCACCAGAAAAGGCACAGCGAAATACCAGATATCACTGATGAAATGATGGACTTACTCATCGAATCACAGCAGTTTTTAGCGGTACTGTTCTGTAAGTATTATTTTATACCACTGGGGTTGTTTTAATGAGAAGGGCGCTATTTTAAATAACTTCATTATCATTTGCAATTAGAAAGCAAACAAACTGGTCAGACACTGGACTAACACAGTCTTTGCTAATTCGCTTTTTTTTCCATTGAAGATGACAAAGACGACAAACAAGACATCAGAGTACTCAACGAGCTGGAAAACATCGACGACGACTTGGAAAGAGAAGGAATAGTCATAGTGAGGATAGACAACGACGCCGAAGCCAAAGAATTCGGCATCGACCACCTACCGACGCTCGTATATTTCGAAGACAAAATCCCGTCGATTTACGAAGGCGACCTCATGAACGAAGAAGAAGTGCTCAAATGGCTCATCGAGCAAAAACAAACGGCGACCATCGAAGAGGTCACCGACGAAATCCTAGAGGATCTCATCCAAGAGCACGAGTACGTCGTCGTCTACTTCAGCGGTAACTGCGAAGAAGGACAAGAATGCGACGACATCCTCAATGATCTAGAGAATATTGATGATGAACTCGACGAAAACGGCATCATCTTCGTTACCACGGAGGATCTGGTCATAGCGAAGAAGTACGGAATCAAGAGTTTTCCGAAATTGGTCTTCTTCAGGAACAAAGAGCCTCTGGTATACACTGGAGACTTGGAAGACGAGGATGAAGTCCTAGCTTGGCTGACCGATGAGAATACCTTGGAAATACCGGATCGAATAGAAGAGGTCAATTCAAAGATGTTGGACAAAATTCTGAGCGAAAATGAACATGTCGTCGTATATTTCTGTGAGTATATTTTTTCAGAAAGAATTATAAGTAATGTAGAAGCTATTTACTGTTGCTTACATTTTTCGATTTGGTAATTGGTTATTGAAAACCGAAGAGAAAACTTCAAATTGTTGTCAATTGTTTTCCAAATTTTATTCTCATTTTCTAATAGATATATTGACACCAATGGAATGAATATTTCTTTAATGGGGTGGAAAAACTTAAATTGCAGACGCAAAAAAAGAAGCGAGGCGCATGTTTAAAACAAAAAAACTTTCATCCGGAATAAACTATGTAAAATGTATTATAATTTCAGATAAGGAGGGTGACAAAAGATCCCAAAAGATCCTACAAGAGCTTGAGAACATCGACGACGAATGTGAAGATAAAGACATCGATTTCGTGAAAATATCTGACGAAGGAATACAGAAAGAATACGATTTGCCCACTCTACCTGCGGTAGTATTCTATAGAAATAGATTCAGAGAAATATACACTGGTGATCTGATGCATGAAGAAGCCATTCTAGACTGGATTTTGAAACTTCGTGATTCTGCTCCAGATATCATAGAGAACGTGGACAGAAAAACTTTACAGGTAGGTAGGTATTTTTTTATGATGGAATATCCATCATTCATTCATTTCCACTATTCATACATATATCCGCATTGATATAATTCTATTTATACGACCTAAAACTGCATTTTGAACAAAATATTTCTGCTATGTACAATAATTCAATTAAAAAAAAAAATTTAAATTTGTATTACTAATTTTTCAAATGTCAACATTGTAAATTTTCCTAGAATTATTTTGATATATAAGGTTAGAAACAAACTTTCGTTAAGAAAAACTTTAGATCAAAATGGAATTCAAATGGATTGAGTAATTGTGGACTACAAAACTAATAAAACAACATAATTAAGATGTAGTGAAAAGAAGATTAGTTGTCGGCAGTTACATTCGCAAATTGTATGTTAAAAAAAATCTTTTTCGATTCTCGATACACCTGTTTTCGTCGAGGATACCAATAGATAGTAAGTAGTACAGTTGAACTAACATAGCTGAAATCATGAGAATATGAACGCCCACAATGCGCATTTGTCGTATAACATAATATAGTCCGTATAAATGAGAATTTCACATGTTCAGCTATGTTGGTACAAGTAGTTTTTGAGGATCTTCGGGATCCATTCTACATGCGAGTATTCATAAAACCCAAATTTAATACCTTTCTTGCCAGTACTAAAACTTTTGCCCTAAAAATTTGTCATTGTAACTTTTGCAGGTACTCATAAATGATGTAGAACATTTGGCTGTTCTCTTCTACAGTAACGACTGTGATCAGTGTACCGATATTCTAGAAGAACTGGAAACGATTGACGACGATACTGACAAACACGGCATACAATTTGTAAAGTCGATGGATGCCAAACTAGCCTCGGAAATAGGCATATTCAGCTTCCCAGCCTTGGTATACTACGAAACCGGCGTTCCAATCATGTATGACGGTAAGCCTTGTTTTGAGTGAGTTAGCTCTTCATTAGGTGTTTCGTAAGTACTTTCGACTTGTTACAATTAATTATCTCAATGAAATGTTATAGGCAACCTTAAAAATGAGGACAAAGTTTTGGAATGGCTAGTTGAACAAAAAAGTAAGGACACCACCACCTTTCACTAAAACATATGATTTCAAAAGTAACTTTCGCATTGTGGAAATTTTTTCTGAAAAATTCACGATATTTAAAAAAATGGCTTCAAATGCGAGGTTTGCGAGGTGTGTTGCATGTAGGGCTGCATGTTGCTGTAATTTCTTAGGTGACGATAACGCAAGCGAAGATGATGATGATGACGATGAGCATAAAAACGAAAACGATAACGATGACTCTAATGACGATGATGAAAATAACGAAGATATCGGGAGCGGCTTACAAAATTTTGATGAGTTGGTTAAGGGATTCATGCCAGGTAAAAATGGATGGTGTTGAATGGTTAAATGGTAGACTCATGTCGAATAACTTTTGGTTGGAATTTGAAGCGATGAAATTCAAATAGAGATCATTGCCAATCATACTCGCAGAATGTCAAATCAGTATACTGAACATTTCAAAAGTTAATTTTCGAATATTCAATAAAACAAGGCATATTACCGGAATCTCCATGTCCATCTGCATCCATCTGTAGAATAGAAGGAATGTCTTATGAATGTTTCGAATATAGAACAGGGATAAAGCGTTCATGTTCCGTTTTGACATGTCGCTAGGACTCCATGCTCGCTGTTTTTCAAGCGGCTCGAAGAGCACCACGGATGATAAATTTGCAAATCGTCTGCTCTGGTTTTGACGGATATATCCTTTCTTTCTGGAAAATTGCAACAGTATATAGAATATAGCATATCGACTACTTGACGCTTATGACGCCTAAATTGGTTGATTTAACAATCATTACCTGGTATGTCAATTAATAATACTCGGATAGGACGAAACTGGTATTACATTGGTTGTAATAAAAATAATAATAATGCTTCCTGATAAACACCCGTAAAGTGTTCTAGAAGCTATATTTCGTGCTGGTAGAGTACGGCTATTATTATTATCATTATTTGCCGTGGCGCTTCAGAGTGATTTTTGGTGGCGCTTTTACTTTTCAGTGCGCATTCTAAGAAAGCATTAGGCGTAAGAATTGGCATTTGGACAACCTAGATCACATCTGCTTTCTCCAAGACACGTGGTCTTCTACAAATACCGATACATTCGAGATAAAAATTTATCACGTACCGAATTCCAAACCATCCTCAATGCCCGCTGAAAGTTAGGCAGCCAACAGCTAGACCTCTCAGATATCCGATCACAAATAAAAATATAAGTGGTATAGAACCATTTGGATTTTTTCCCATTTTTTTTTAACTTTTGAGAAAATATAAGTGGTATAGAACCATTTGGATTTTTTCCCATTTTTTTTAACTTTTGAGAAAAGTCCTTGAACACATATGTTACTCTCACTCATTTATACACGAAGTAGGTCGTTTTCAGGCTACTGAACGGCTATCGTTACTTTTATCCCACAGTTTGGGATATGATGATGAGTCACATTATTTTGTATTCCACTGTAAGTTACCCACGAGTCAGCGGGTTAATCGTCGGGAAAAATGTGTGAAAGTTGGTTGACATATGTAGAACAGTCTACGCAAGCAAGCTCTCGCAACTGATCCACACGAATGTCACTATACGAAATACCATATTCTGCACTTCATTCAACCTCAATACTTGAGTCGTGCACATGCTGCAGAACGATCACTGGTTGGTTTTATAATACCGCACTAAGAGCCCAATTGTATTCATGTGATATATATATATATCTAGGGTACTGTATATTTACAATGCCACTGATCCTTCGAGTCAGCGGGCTAATGGGCAGGAAAAACGTGATTAACGAGAGTCAATGTTAGCAAGCAGTAGTATGTAAGCGAATGTATCGTTACGCGTTAGTGCGATGAGCAACGTTACACTAATACCGCGGCTGAAAGATACTCACAATCAATAGACGCAACATACCAAGTTACTTTGTTTTGATTAATTTGTTTTTGGTTCGCTTAGGTTGATTGGGTTATCTGACCGGATGAGATGTTGCTATTTTTTACCTGCCTGGTTACAGTGTTGTGATTACCCTGTCTTACCTGCTCGAACAGGTAAGGCAACATCGACACAGTAACCAGGCAGGTAGTCAGTGGCAACAACCCTTCCAGTCAGGTAACCCAATCGACCCAGCAAAACAAAAACAAATTAATCAAAACAAAGTTATAAGCAAGGCTACTTCTGTAAATTGCTAGAATATTTCTTCTGCGGTATCAGTGTCACGCCGCTATTCTAGAAAACAACATCCATGTCGCAGTTGTCAGCGAAACGTCCGAGGAAACCGCCTCCACGTAGGTGAACCGACCGTGACCTCAAAGCCTGGAAACCATAGTTCTTGACCAATCTTTTGACTATAAATAGCTTTTTCCTGGTCCGTTCTTGATATTGATTGTGATCGCACTTAGTACAGTTGAAAGTTATTCGACATTTCGAGACACCGCCCTCTTCCCCCGCTGTTAGTTCGAGAGTTCGGCAATCATGGACGGTAGCCAGCTTCTGGAGTAGGCATATATGCATGGTTTTCTTGCACTGCATGCGGGGCATAGTGTCAGACTCTCACTTCACTGTAGTTTTGTATTTCATCATCGCCTACTAACAGCTATTCGCCTTGTATTATGTATATTTTCCGAACTGTAACAAGTGGATTCTGACATTATGTTTCCTGCTGCAGGGGATGGCTGTTTCTACATCGGAATGGGCGGCAAAGGCCAGCTTCCCAACCCGTCATACCAGCCTTACCAGTGCTGCCCGAAGCCGCCCATGAAGGCCAGCAAAGTGGTCAAACTCCAGCCGAAGCTGACCGCCAAACAAGTAACGTCGAAGCCGACACCGAAACCCACAAAAAAAACAGAGCCTGCACCGCTGAAAATGGTCTCGAAGGCCAACCACCCCATCAAGACAAAGGAGGGAAGGGAAAAGAACGCGCCTGTGGCTAAGGGAGAGAAGGGAAAAGGCAAGAAGGGATTTTTCGGGACTGGTAAATATATCTGGTGGTGGTAATAGGTAACGGACACTAATCGTGAAATTTTCCATGGCGAAGCGTGATCTCGATGGTGAAGGTTATATGTGACCTCTGGCAATCCAAGTGTAACCAACTCTTCGACTACAAACTGCTGTTGTTATGGCTTTTGAGTGACTTAATCATATATTGAATATTTCGTTAACTGAATTCACTTTCATTTCATTGACTGACTAAAAAATTCATCCGGGAGGCATATACTTCATCATAGTAAACGAGTTGATTTCAAACTCCCACATGATTTCTTGGATGTTTTTGTGATATTTTCGTTCAATCCAAATAATCTTGATAGCAAGCTTAGCCGAAACAACCACAGTCGATTCAATCAAACGTGTACATACATTTCAGGAAACACAGATTATTTTTACATTTTCTGAACTCCTGAATCTAAGGGGAGCATTTCTTGGTTGAAAGATTATATCGAACATCTTCAATACTATCATTACGGAACTATTCTTCGTTTTCAAGTTCACATTTTGCATAACACGATGAATAAATAAATAAATAAACAAACAATCACGATACACAATATATCAAATATCTGCCAATCAAGCATTTTAAAATAATAGCCTTCAATAACTCGATTTCAAATGAATGAATACGCCTTCTTTTTCGAAAATCATATCTTGTAATGCTAACAATGTCAAAAAAAAGGCCGTATTATAATCATTGCACGATCGAATATGTACGGTATGATAGCAATAATTCACTTATGTTTCATGCCGTTAACGAAGGGTAAAATTTTTTGAATGTCTCTGTAGAATTCTTGATTATGTGTAGGTATATGCCTCCTAAAATCAGACCCAACCAAAATGTACTCGTCTATCCAAAAAGAACTTTCATAAATTCTCAATAATAGAATACACATCACCTACACTTTTTCTCTGAACGATAATTGATCATATTTTAAAACGCTGAGAGAGAAAAACCCAATTGTCAGATAATTTTGGTTGGTACAATGACCTCTTCAATCATCATCTAGGTCTTAGCTTTTTTTATTGTTTTAGACTAGCTTGAACTTGTAAATATTGTTGATAATATTGTTATAGCCTATCAAATATGTAGCTTTTTGAAAGCATGTACTATATATGTAAATAAAAGTAACTAAAAAAATCTAGCCCCGAATCCACCTACATCATAGATGGCTTTACGTGTTTGCATGATCTCTATTACGGTTGATCTTTTCCCACCTTTTCTGTTTGATTTAGTTGCATTCGGGAACGATGAACACTGCCGCACACCTCGCATGTTCAAAACCAACACTGTACATTATCTTGAACAAATAAATTGTTATCTTCTGTTTATTTCTCTCATTTTTTCGAAGTTTCATTTTTCCAATTGAGAAAGCACTGCTTGGAAACGAAAGTCATAGTGAAACGACGACACAACGGTCAGTACGACCTCATTCCAGAACTTTTTGCTCAAAAAAGTATGTAGATGTCTGTAAAAATCGAATCAGTACATAAACTTATCGAAGAAACTTGTTCATATGGAGAAGTGGAATTACAGGTTTGCCTATAAGTAAATAAAAACTTTCGAGGCAGTTGAACGAATATAAGCCACTGGAAAGCAAATCATAAATACTACAATTGCAATAAACATTATCCAGTTCAAACAATACCACTCTATATGAATTATAAGAATTATTAGTGTGCCATGAGAATAATACCCAATATCTTATGGAAATTTACATAATGACAAGCCAAGTAAAATTTGAGACATTTTTGTCCCCGGCCGTTGAGGCTTCCAACTCACGCCGCTAAATGATGAAATCTGTTTTACCGACAAGGATGAGCCTCCAAGAGCCGCCAAGAGCCGCCAAGAGCCGCCAAGAGTCGCCAAGAGCCGCCACGAGTCGCTAAGAGTCGCCAAGAGTCGCCAAGAGTCGCCAAGAGTCGCCAAGAGTCGCCAAGAGTCGCCAAGAGCCGCCAAGAGCCGCCAAGAATCACCAAGAGGCGCCAGTTGAAAAATTTCCCAAATGAATCTTGGCCTTTTATCATGTACATTTCCATAAGAGATGGCATAACACTTTCATAGCACGCACTACTAGTAATACATATACAAAAGCCATAATGGACGTATACGTTATGTAACTTTTGAGATTCTGAAAAAAGTCGGTACTTTCAAGTGAATTTCGGTTCAGTATGAACGATTTTTATTGCTTCGTATGTCTGATTCATTCCTGGCTTTGCGACCAATCTTCTGAAACAGTATATTGCAGTTGAAGGACAGTAAAATATTAAAGTTTCCTGGAATACCTATAATATCACTCGCATTTTGAATAAAATAATCTACAGGGTGTAATCTTACCCCTTGCACTCCCGGCAATGATGGGTGTATATTATAATTACAAACATTTTTTAAAGTTTCACAAACCTCCTCTTTCTAAACTTTTCCTAGAGTCATTGCTTTAGAGAACTAATTCGCCTCTTGATTTGCTGGCGAAGATGAGCAGCGAATAATTTAAGACTCAGCAGAGCTCGAAACTAGTTAACATCGGAGGTACGCATACTTTTTTTCTGAAATCGCAATCAACCTTATCATGAATGAAGAAATTTTTATAAATGCATAACAATTTTTGAATGATGTCATTGTTGTCGAGACGCTGGCAAAAATTTTCCCGGACCGTTTTCCATACGGGTAAGTTCTTTGCTTAGCAACGGACTAAAATACTAGATTAGCGTATTTTGGGGTCTGAAGTTGTTCCGATAAAGTACGCATTCTCGAGCGATTTCAGAAAAAATAATTTGTGCATGTCCAATAACTAAAAATCGATTTTTTTTACATGCCACGTGATCGCTGGTGTAGCGGCAAAAAAATTGGATTTTTCCGAACCCTGGCTGTTACATTGGTTCGTATCTAACAGAAAATTCCTGGTAGGGGGTTCTCATCCGGGTGACGTGGTGGCTGCGGTTGATTCAATCAGCCAAGTCAAGTATCCGATTCGAGACTCCTCCTCAAACTGAGCATTGTTTATCAATCTCGATCAGTTCACAACGAGTTTCATGTTACACTCAATTCTTGATCGTGGACAAATGCATTAAAACCCATATTTTGAAGCTATACCGATAGTTTTCCAAAACCATTCACCGCATTATTTTTTTGAACAGACTGAAACTTTCTTCCCGATTTGTTTGTAATAGTCCCAAATCAGAAAGTATTCAAGAATCGGAAAAACTTTTCTTCTTGTCTACACAATTATTTGCCTATTATAGTCCGTGTTAACTTTTGAACGTTTCATCCTATAAACATGGGAAAAAAAACTGTTTGGGAAGTATCACCGATACTGCTCTTTGAAATCAAAGACATGATTTCCGCTCAACAGAGGGCGTGGGGGGAGCAAATCGGCTTGAAAATTTCAAATGGCATCGGGGGTCAAGTGTCACATCGTTGAAAAAAAAATCAATTCTCTCTACAATCATTCCAATATTTTCAAATTCCGTCAATATTATTCTTCGCAATTTACATCTTTATGCTTTTCCAAATTTTCAAGTTGATGTGGAATAATTGCAATATATTTTCTGTCAAAAAAAAAGGAGTATCGGTGATACCCTTCAAAATATTTTCGGCGCTATTGTTCCACATTAAACCGTTCAAATTAACTTGATAATGCGAATTGTAAAAAAATATCAACAAAATTCAAAGAATTAGTTGATTGAAAAGATAACTAAATTCTCTTTTCAACGATGATTGACCCCCATGCTATTTGAAATTTTTAGGTCAATGTGCCCGCCGCGCCCTCTGTTGAATCACCATGTTTTTGATTTCAACCCTCAAAACGGTTTTTTTCCATGTCTGTGCGTCCAACCGTTCAAAAGTTAACGGAGGGACTATATAAAGCCGCACTGTATAAAAATAACAAGAACTTTGCTGCTCCAGGCCCTGATAGGGTGAATGACACTTGGTGAAACGAGGAATACAAGCGACCATCACGAAATAGCAAGAGTCTTTCACACACTGCTAGATGAGGAGCATTCTTGTTATCCCCTAAAACGGAGATTTGTCAGATTCAGAGAATTACAGACATGAACATGCTTGACATCGTGCTAAGATGCTTGCGCACATCTTATATACGCAAATATTCTCCACAGTTGACCCGGTATTCGAATGGATATATAAGAAAAGGAGGCCAAAGAAAGGGGTCGCTGACTGCATAAATGTATCACGCAGGACTCCGTGCAGTATGACAACTGATGCTTCTCTGTAGTAGTCGCTCTATTATAAGATCTGGTCGAGTCACAGTCCAAACAGAGCTGGTAATTTTCAGAAGGGGTGTGGTTCAGGTAGACTCTTTCAGCCCTCTTCTTTTCTGCATCTGCCTGTTGACATTTCAACTCGTACGGTATGGTTATCTCATGCCCTGGGGATATTGAGTCCATCATGGGTAATGAGGAGTACCGATTTGTTAGGAAAATTAATGTTTTTCCGTTAACCAGCTCGCGCCCTTATGGAGAGCAGCCCTCAGAAGTCGACATTTATGCTAGGCATAAACCCACACGACCGGCAGCCAGAATGAAAGACAGGGCTTTCAACCACTTGGCTATCGGGCCCTTTTTTCATTGAAACTTCTCATTTCCAATCCTCAGGCATATCCAAGTCAATGAGGCTATCGTCAAAGTACCGCAGTTTTCATCATATTGTTTTCAGCTCTAGACAAAACTCCTCTTTCAATTATACGCAAATAATTCTTCTGAAATACTGCATCTGATTCATTTCTCTTGGAATTTGAAACTTGAACTTGATGTTCCCAAGATGGAAATATCCTAGGCGAACGAAAGTAATGAATTGCTTTCATTACAAAAATGTTCATTAATGTTCAAAACAAGTCCCAATCCCCATTATAGTTGAAATGAACAAATTAAATTGAATTTCTTCAATTTGAAACAAGTTTTGTCGCAACCTAAGACTTGATCGTATAATTTTCTTCTAATCAAAAATTACCAGAAACAAACAATAATGAATGGATAAATCATAGGTGAATTACTTTGTTGCTGTCATCGACAGAGAAAGGTGGGCATGTATGTCCAGACAAATGTGTCTAAACTGACAACCCTCTGATACCTACACTAAAAAAAAGACAAGATGTAGGGGATAAGTAGGGTCTGATGAGTGAAAAAAAATAATTATACCCTTATAAAAAATTATCACTCGAAATGATATTTATATCCAGGCTATTCACACACATATAACCCAAAAATGGTCAATCAATCTGATGAATATAGGTGTGATTATTTGAGTTCTGTCAAAAAAATATTTGTCTCTTTTTTGCGGGAGGAACAAATGATATTTTACTGAAAAAATGAGCTCCCAAACTATGATAGGTTTCTCAATATTTAATATTCACTAAAGAAAGGTGAATGTATTCGATATGATAATGAAAAAATCATAACGAAGCGGATTTACTAATGAAGATAACACAATAAAAAATAAAATGGGATTTATTTATTAAAAATACCTATATTAAAATGTTCTTAGGATCCGGAAACAGCTTTCGATAGTAATCCATAATCTTCGTCAAAAACAGAGTTTAAAGAGTTTTTTCTATATCTACCTTCTAACATCTACATGCTTCAGAAGAAACATAGGTAATGTAACAAAAGAAAGGTACGGGTTGTATCACGATTATATTTTTGGAAGTATCAGGTGACTGAAGGATATTTTCCAGGAAATCTACTGGATGAGACTGAAGTTCTGGAATGGATGGTAGATCAGAAGAACGACCAAAGCATAGAAGAAATCGATCGTGAAAAATTGTTCACATACATTGACACTAAAGAATTCTTAGCCGTCGTGTTCTGTAAGTATATTTAATTTAAGGTGTACATATAGTTCCAGTGAACGATATAGTGCAACCGAGGGGGAAACTGCTCTTTCATTAGGTCTACATCATAACATTTTCATCATTTCATTATTAATTTTAATTAAATTCATTATTCGAAATGTCGAAAACTTGCCAGAAATTATTTTTGCGCAAAAAAAATGATTTGAAAACTGATTCAGAGATGACCAACTTGAGAACGGTTAGAGATAGACAAATTCTGCGAACTCCAATCGATTCAGAATAGCCGAATTAGTATATACTGAGAATTTGAACGAAAAAAATTTTCAAAGTCATGATAGATAATTTTTGAACTTTTTAAATTTCAATTTTTCAAATTTCAAATTTTTATCCCCGAACGTATTTTGACGTGCTGATTCCAAATCTTTGAAAGAAAATGTCGAAGACTCATCAGAAATATTTTTCGCGTCAAAAAAACCATTTGAAAACTAATTCAGATCTTACCAACTCGAGAACGGTTAGAGATAGACAAATTCTGCGAACGCCAATCGATTCAGAATGGTCGAATTAGTATGTATTGTGAATTTCGAGTCAATCGAGAGAAATTAAAAATTACTCGAAAAAGTTGCAAGGGGTTCACCCCTAAAAATCATTAAAAGTACCAAGTTGTCACATCGTCTTGAAATTCTCACTGTATACGTAAAATTTCATGCTCTTTCCAAAAATGTATGATTTTCTATGCTCAGATATAAGATTTAGTCGGGAAAAGGTGTTTAAGATAAAACATTAAATTTTCTGAGATTTTTTATTTTTCATTTTTCGAATTTAAAATTTTTGTCCTCGGACGTATTTTGACGTGCTGATTCCGAATCTTTCAACAGTAATGTCGAAAACTCATTAGAAATATTTTTGACGGCAAATAAAACATCAAAAAACTGATTTAGAGCTGACCAACTCGAGAACGGTTAGAGATAGACAAATTCTGCGAACGCCAATCGATTCAGAATGGTCGAATTAGTATGTATTGGGAATTTCGAGTCAATCGAAAGAAATTAAAAATGACTCGAAAAAGTTGCAAGGGGTTCACCCCTAAAAATCATAAAAAATACCAAGTCGTCACATCGACTTGAAATTCGCACTGTATACGTAAAATTTTATGCTCATTCCAAAAATGTATGATTTTTATATGCTCAGATATAAGATTTAGGCGGGAAAAGGTGTTAAAGATGAAAAATAAAATTTTCTGAGATTTTTATTTTTCATTTTTCGAATTTAAAAATTTTTGTCCTCGGACGTATTTTGACGTGCTGATTCCGAATCTTTTAACAATAATGTCGAAAACTCATTAGAATTATTTTTGAAGGCAAAAAAAACATCAAAAAACTGATTTAGAGCTGACCAACTCGAAAACGGTTAGAGATAGACAAATTCTGCGAACGCCAATCGATTCACAATGATTGAATTAGTATGTATTGTGAATTTCGAGTCAATCCAAAAAGAAATTAAAAATTACTCGAAAAAGTTGCAAGGGGTTCACCCGTAAAAATCATCAAAAATACCAAGTCGTCACATCGACTTGAAATTCGCGCTGTATACGTAAAATTTTATGCTCATTCCAAAAATGTATGATTTTTATGCTCAGATATAAGATTTACGCTGAAAAAGGTGTTAAAGATAAAAAATAAAATTTTCTGAGATTTTTTATTTATCATTTTTTGAATTTCAACTTTTTGTCCTCGAAAGTAATTTGACGTGCTGATTCTGAATATTTTAACAATAATGCCGAAAACTCATCATAAAAATTTTTGGTGGCAAAAAAACCATCTCAAAACAGATAAGTATACTGAGAATTTGAACGGAAAAAATTAACGGACAAAAAAGTCCAGTATATCATGATAGATAATATTTTGAAATTTTTTATTTTTCATTTTACGAATTTCAAATTTTTGTTCCCGAACGTAGATATTTCGACGTGCTAATTTCGAATTTTCGAACGAAAATGTCGAAAACTCACCAGAAATATTTTTCGCGCCAAAAGAATCATTTAAAAACTGATTCAGAGCTGACCAATTCGAGAACGGTTACATTATAAAATTTCATATGAAACAAAAGCTTGTAGCGAGAATACATCTTGATACAGATAATTTCAAATTAAATTTATAAGAAATACATAGTTACTTTACTCGATAAGCTTTTATATCATATGAAATTTTATAATGTAACAATAATTACTTATTATACAAGGGAAAAAAGTATTAAATTTTAGCTCGAGGTTGTGTTGTGAGACAAAAAAACGAGAGCTGAAATCTATTATTTTTCCCTTGTATAATACACTTTTTTTTCTGTGACGGAAAAAACAACGATTTAGTAGTGAAAAAATCAAATGTCTACGGCTTAAGACCTTTCGGTTCGCGAAATATTTCACATTTTCTCTTATAAACAGCCATTTCATCTACATATACAAGCACGGTTTATAGCCGAACCGATAGGATTGCGGCTTACTACGCCATAGGTACGTGGTTCAAAGCGACAGTTAGGCATCTCTTTTTAATTTTATCAGCTTTTTTCAAACTTAGGAATGAAGGCCGGTTATGTTAGTAGTGTGCAGGTTGAGTGATGAAGGTAGGATGTTGGGTTAGAACCCCGAGCTGAACATCTGATGCGTGCGAGATCAGCTTTTGCAATAGCAGATATCTACCTTTAAAATGTCGAACTTTTTTTCCGTCACAGAAGAAAGTATGTTTTTTTCTTCCTAGCGCATTTATTTCTTTTCAATTTGTGTCCTTGTTCATCGATTTTATTGTCAGATATGATTCAATATTCTAAATACCACAATTCGAACCTCAACCAAATAATCTGTCACATCTCATTAACAGTTAATAGTTGATTGCAGATAGAGAGGAAAACCCGGACAGTCCGAGGATTCTGAGACACATCGAACTAATCGACGATGAAGCTGCGGAATACGGCATAAAAATAGTAAAAATGAAGGATAGATTGATGGCCAAAAAATACGGGTTCAGGGTACCGCCAGGCATAACCTATTTCCGAAAAGGAAAACCGATCAACTACGATGGCGATATAGATGACGAAGAAGAAGTACTGGACTGGCTGACCGATCCCGAAAATATGGAGCTGACTGATCACATAGAGAGGGTGAACAGAAAAATGTTCGAAAAGATCAGGCAGAGGTCGGACTATGTGGCGGTGTTTTTATGTAAGTCGACTTTCACTTCCAAGCTGTAGCAGTTGTCACGTTTGCCCAACGTCAGAAAATAACGTGGGATTTTGTAGCGGAACCTCCTTAGCCTATTTACTAACATAATCCTCATCAACTTCCCACGTTGGGCGATCAATTCTTGGCACATAATTCACTGAAGATAGCATAAATGCTGTCAGAGTTACAGGGTAGGCTCACAACTAGACTCTGATAGAGATGGAAATGGGTCATACAATTTCACTCAAATCAATCGACTTTTCCTCCAAGTGATTTGTTTCAGACAGCAGCGACTGCAAACAATGTCCGAGAGTTCTGGCCGAAGTGGAACACATCGACGACGAGGCCGATTCGGCCGGCATCAACTTCGTTAAGATCGAAGACAAGCAGATGGCCAAAGAACTGGGAGTGTTCGCTCTGCCGGCCATCCTCTTCTTCAAAAGCGGTTCCAAGGAGCCGGTCATCTACGCGGGAGACCTCTACGACGAGCATCAGATTCTCCAGTGGCTGCTGACGCAGAAAGACCCCTCCGGAGACGTCATCGAAGCCAGAGAGGGAAGCGAGTTGATCACGTTGATTGATAACGAGGAAGCATTGGCCGTGTATTTTTGTAAGTATGTAGATGACGCTGGTGAATGTTTTAGAGGTAACAATTGGTGACAACGTTTCCTCACTCACTTTCGCAGTTCAATAGTTTTGAGTACCCGTATGAAAAGAACGGTCAGAGAAAGTATGTGACATCCTGTATATTGCTCTTTTTTTTTTCATTCCCGACGACGTTCTGAATACAGTTTATAATCTTAATTTCTTCTATTCGAGCAGAATAGACCTTTGGCCCATGACACTAGGGGTGTCGATTATTTACGACGGTATGCCCTTCAAGGGACATGAAGACTGATTTGGATTATCGGGAAAAAAATGGTTTGTTGGATCCGTACCTAGCCGCCCCCCCTCCCTCAACTTTCTGTTGAAAGCAATGTTGAAAATTGTAATGAAAAAGAAGTTTTACAATGTATTGGAATAGTCAGATCTCGCTAAATTAACCAGGCGCTAGCCGATTTGCATATGTCTAGGTCGGTCCCTGATGGTGGCATAGGGACCGGAAGTGACAATTCAACGACATTTCTCCCAGATTATTTCCGAAGGTATGCCCTTGGGTTGAATGTTTCATTTGGACCCATCAATCAGTGTTATAAATATAGGTCAATCACGTCACGTGACCTCCGAATTCGCCCACACAAATTGTATGCAAATGTTATAACATTGATTGATGAGGTCAAAATGAAGTTCTATCAAAGGGCACACCTTCGTAATTAGTCTCAGAAAAATGTCGGTGAAGGGTAACTTCCGGTCCGTATGCTCAGACGTATCCAAATCGACTAGCGCCCTATTAATTTATCGAGATCTGACTATTCCAATTCTTGTTACACTATTTTTTTGATGCAATTTTCAACATTGCTTTAAATAAAAAGTTGATTGAACAGGAATCGTGGCGACCGGGTACGAATCCAACAAACCGCTTTTTTCCCGATAATCCAACTTAATCTTCATGTCCATTGATGGAAGGAGAAAAATCGATAAATTTTCCGAAATTTCAAATGATAATTATGATAAGGGTCTTTATTGGGTATAAAAATACAACAAATTGCCGTAAGACACCGTAATTTTCATTCTACCAGTTAACCTCCGGAGTAAGGAGTCTGTTGTAGACACTTGATAAAATGGTAACAGTATTTTTTATTTACTGGCCAAAGCAGACTTCACCATAGTGCTGCAGATATTGAACTTCAGTATTCACAGATTAACCCAAAACTCCATGTATACCTCGAGCGTTTAGTTTAGTAAAAACGGGTCGGCGATTTAAGGTAAGGAAGAATTTTGACCGTCCATGCCTAGAAAGGAATCAACAAACTTTTCTATGAAGTTATATCTTAGACAGTAATTTCAGTCAATGGTAATGATGGTGAAGTCTTAAAGTTATAGTAAAACAGTTTAATTCAAAACTTAAAAGTGGAGTGAAAAGTAAAATTATTTTAATGAAAACTACTAGGACATACCTCTGAGGAATCTATCGATTTTTCTATTCCATGACATTTTTATGTTCGTCGCATTTTTTAGATATGAGGCTGCTACTTCACGTGTCTAAGGAAGTAGAAAAAGCACTGAAATCATTTTCAAAACAATTTAATTCATCATAAAAAGAACAAATTAATGGGTGACAACAAAGTTTCTCTTGTACCTTAACTAACAAAAAGTGCGAAAATTCAGTGAGACGTGATAACTCATATATAGTCTGGAATGCTGAAACCTTAAAATATTTTCAGCTCGAACCAGTTTTAACAAAATTGTAATGACACATTGAAATATTTTCAAACTCATTGGTTTCTGTGCATCAGTGACTTTCTAACATGTGTATTACTTTGTATAAACTAATTTCAATATTGATTGAAAATCGAAAATACGATCAATCTCCAAAATATCCGTTGACCAACTAATCTGATGAAATTTGTCTCAACTATCATAAATTTTCAGTCGAAACCATCAATACTCATATCAAAAAAATACTTTCTTAGAGGAATAAAAAATTAAAATTCGAACAGTAACACTAATATTTTGAGGTTCAATAAATACTTATATTTTCAAAAATTCTAACTCTCATACTAGCGCTTAGCCAAGCTAACAACATTATTTATTGCAAAACATATCGATGTATTCAGGGAACAGGACACTGTGTGAAATATGCAATGAGCAGGAACAACAACGTACTAGGAAGGGTCAGAAGAAGGGTTCGGAGGAAGATAATGAGACGAAAGTCAACGGTACTACCTAGTGACCCCGTAGTGGTAGTTTTGTAGGTGGTACTAACACACATATAGCAATCGGACTTCATTGAACTATCAGAAACACTTTCATTCGCATGTCTAGTTCTCTAACTCAAATTTCAGAATTATTGATCAAAAATGAAATCTAAGAACGTGACACACACGTCATGGCTTGGCTTCCGATACATTCAGCTGAACTTTTTCAAGAAGTTTTATTAGTTTCAAATTGTCAGATGTCAAAATGGAGAAAGAACTTTCCTCATCCATTGGCTCATAACTGTATCTGTAGAAAAAGGGTTGTGACAAAGATTCAGCATTTGGTCGCTAATTTCAAAACTACTCTTCCCAAATCTTACCCAATTTACCGGTTTACCTGTTCAAAGTAATATTGATAAAGAATCCGCCGGGAAAGAAACATGGAAACAAAATACTCCTTGATTCTGATTTCCGAGGTATTTGGAAGGACTCGTCAAAAACATCAGGTCAGCTCCCTTATCGTCAAGACCCACGTGCTTAGCTGAATATGTTCACTTTCTGTTGCTTTTACTCTAGATATAAAGTGTGACGAGTTTGGAGCACAATTATTAATTCAATACGATATTATTCAAGATACATGATCAATTCCCCCCTTCAGTCCCCCCTCCAGTCAGAAATCCTGGCTGATGCCGACTTGTATAATTTCTATTTCTTGCATATACATACAGGAAGGGCCAAAAGTCTCAATAATTTTCTTTGGCCCTGAATGGGTATGTTGTATTTTCCTTTTTCCTGTTAGCATTTTTGATGATAACTATGAAATTGAGTGTGATAAAAATTCAAGGTAGAAATAAATAGATCTGATTAGACATATGTTTTGCGCATGTATGTTGACACTACTCCTCCCTTCACCCTATTCGACAAGTAATATTGGTAAAGTGTAATATTCCTTCGCAACTACTGTTTTTTTATTCATGTTTGGTAAAATATTTCAGTTTTATTTAACCTGAGTCGGAATTTTCAGGTAAAATGTACATACCAATTCTGAATAAATGCATGAAATTTCTCCAGAAAAATAAGCGAAATCTCATTGAGGGAAATTTCATTATCCCAAAATTGTTTGTCATGTAACTTTAGAATGCTTCTTGACATGTTTTCGGGAAATTTTAACCAGTCTGAAAATGACAGGATGTAAAATGACAAAAAGACAAATGAATCAATGCGCCCCGATAAGTTACTACTTTTACAGGATGAGGATTTGAAAAATAAAATAATTTCGTCAATCATATTCTGAATTTGTCTAGGTGAAAAAATAAATATAAGATCTTTTTTGTGGAAAGTTAAAATCCCAAAAACACCATGTCAAGAAACAAATTTTCTCCACAAAATCAAACTATCAATCGATATCCAGAATGTCATCCCGCATGTGATTTTTTTTTATGTAAAATGGAACCACTGAGCGAAGAAAGACTCGTTCAAACTTTTTTTGCATTTTTACATCCACCCGAATGATCTGTAATGAGTATTGAGTGTATTTTTCTGTAGATTGACTTAACTGGCTTGAGGTAGAAATAGCAACAAAATTATATATATATATTCAGCGTTGGCTTTTGAAAAACACCCTTACTTTCTAAACTGCGGACGACAAAATGCACTATTTTCTTAGACAGCTGATTTTCCTTAGAATGGCTAGCAAAAAAAAATATCAATTTCATATTTAGAGTATAGCAGTGGCCTTAGTAGTAAGGTTAGCGAAAAATATTTTGATGAAAAATAGCAAGAATTCTGTTTGAGTTTTTGACAGATCTAAAACACAGTCCATAGCAACAAGAGATCAAAAACTGTATGAAAGAAAACATTTTTTGAACAAGAATTTACGGAATTCAAAAACAGGTCGGTGTGGTAAAGCAAGGTATGATATTCACCATCCCAATAAAGAAAAGAATTAACCACTACATATCAACTTTGAGTTTATGACCCTGAGCCGTCTCTTCAGAACTATTTTGCCCTCATTATACAAGATTTAATGTAAAATAAGAGATACATTCACGTATGATAGTTGTGGTGATTCGGAGGGGCCTAATAAAGCACACTTGGAACAGCAACAGCTATGGAATATCAACAGGTCTAAGTACTTAAAAATTGTTATAGTACGGTGGTACCTTTTTCTGTCATGTAAAACATATAGAGAGGAAAAAACAATACTGCGATAAAATATGATTCCTCCTCCGCAGTACCTCACAATGTAATAATAATAATAATTCATTAAATGAAAGAGAGAACCTATAAAAGGTGAGACCTTGTGCGTGGGTATACTACACAAGACATAAGCCTAATCTATTGAATATACCGGATGACCACGAGGTGAGGTACGCCCCCCCCCAATTTTTCTATAATTTTGAAGATACAGATTTCGAATTTGGTATTTCGTTATAGTACTCGAAATTCACAACTTCCGGTTTAACCGGAAGTGACCCCAACTTGTTTCTTAAATGAAATCCTGTATTTTTTTTACTCATTAACACGAAATTTGTGAAAAAATTGTTTTTCCAAATTGGAAATAGTTTGAAAAATGGCGGAGATACAATTTATAATTCAATCGAACAAAGTTATCCATGAAATTCAAACTCAAAACATCACAACTGACAAAAGACTTCAGAAGTTACCAGACAAAGCTTCGAGGTGAGATACTATTGAAAATTGAGGTTGCAGCTCCCATATATTCCAACAATTATCAAAAATCACCTCAAAACGAAAGAGTACCCAATTAAGAAATGTCCACAACTGCCATTTCTTAAATGGCAACATGTTCTATTAACTTCCCTATGATGAAAAATTATAAATTATCTGTTTACTCATGTGAAGAGTTTTTGAAAATTCATTATGGAACCGAAGATACAATCAGGCTCCTTTATGAGAGGTCCCAAAATTGAATATTCTTCAACGTAGGCGGCTTAGAACATAATTTAGAAAGATATACAAAAAAGCTCATTTCATTTCAAAGAAGACACAGTTTGTTTTACCCATTCAATTAATGCTGCTTTTTTTGTTTTGCTTTCTTATGTTCATGGCCAGCTTCGTTGGAGAATATCCAATTTTCGGAATCCGAAATATTTCACACGAGTAGTCTGATAATTCATCATTTTTCTTCATGACGAAGTGAAAAGAACATGTTTCCATCCGAGAATTTCTGTATTCCATTTTGACGCAATTTTTGATCATTATTAGAATATAATTGAAGGGGAAACCAGCTAAGTCCATTTTTAATAAAACTGCGATAGCTTTACCAACGTCATAAAAATTGTTGGCGTGGTGAAGGTAAATAAAAGTTTATCCACTTGCAAATGGTTACGTTCCTATATTCCGATATCAAACTACCATAATTGACGTTTCTTCTGGACAATTTTTTACATGAGCTTAATTATCATTCATATAAAAACTATTTTGCTACATAACTATGATATACTTAAATGATATTGTAAGTTTATCCCACCTATGAAATAGATAATATTACATTGATATTTCTCCTTGAAACATTTGAATAACCTGATTGAGGGGTGAATTCAAAAGCCATAGATAGACCTCAAAATCAACCAGATATACCGCCACCCAATTCAAAACGGGCATTTCTCTTGCTATTTCTACATCACCTACGCCAGCACTTGCCTCTAACACCATAATTTCAAAATTACTCTTCTCCCTCGATATCCGCAGAAACCTGATAATTTTTCTGTCCCCACTTAGATGACGAACTCTGCGAACAGTGCTTCAAAATCCTCGAGGAACTCGAAAACATCGACGACGATTGCGAAAGACACGGCATCAAATTCGTCAAAACCCAAGATTTCCGGATAGCCGAGCAATACGGAGCCACGGACTACCCGGTGCTCATGTACTTCGAAAAAGGAGTGGGCGGAGTCTTCGAAGGTGACCTCGAAGAAGAAGAGGAAGTGCTGCAGTGGCTGATCCAACAGCGCACCGAGGACAGGATAGAACTGATCACGCGCGTCATGCTGGAGAAAATGGTGTGTGGATGAACTATAATCCAGTAACCTTGTAATGAAAAGGGTAGTCCTAAGTTGCATGACACGGTGGTACAAAGTTTATTTTTTTTATTGGTATGGGATGGGATCCCAAAAAGTGCAACATTTTTCCTCTTTTTTTGGTGTTGTCCAATTTTGACCAAGAAGGAGCATGTTTTTGACAAAGACCATCCTATACATTTTAAAATTCCTTTTAATATAACGTTTGAGTGGGCAGCTATATTAGTCGAAAATTTGTAGCAAATTCTCATGTTTACATCTTCAATAACATGAGTCACTGAAAGAAACATTTATTTATTCCAATCTTCTAAAGGAAGGGAGGGGGATAATACATATAGGAATAATATTACGAGTGAGTTTATAAAATAACTAAGCTTTCAATCGTTCGTCAGTTGAGATGATCCTAATGCTGTGTTCTTTGTGATGAGTTCTCTGTTCCCCTAGTTAACCAGCGGGAACAAAACACCATTACTACTCTACAATGGTTTCCATTCCTTTTTGATCATCCCTCTTCGACTCCCCGCTCCGTTGATAGAAAATACCCCAACGGTCAGGGTTGCCATTTGTAAGTCTGCGAGTATTGACAAATTGCGAGAAAAATGAGAGCAATCGGAGGTACAAAAGTTTCACGTAGGTATTTGAATATTTAAGCAGTGGTCATATTCGAAGGAACGCATTGAGGTTTTCCAGACTGAAGAAGGTGCAGACACACTTATCATCATTACAGCTATCAGAAAGACCTCTGATTTTCAAGTCGTAGTTATTGCAGGAGAGGACGTAGACTTGTTGGTCATCCTCACCGGTCTCAGGGGTCAGGTACTATATATCTTCAAAAATGTGGAAGAGGCAGAACACCAGATGCCTTCTTTTCCACCACCTAAACATCTGCAGACAGTCAACTCATTCCGTTTACTTACGCCTTCAGTGATTGTGATTCCACCTCTTGCTTCTTTAGTCAAGGGAAACTCAAGTTGCTTCAAATACTACAAAACATGTGTAGATCTCGAAGAGAAAAGTGCAATTTTTTCTAATCCATCTGCGACACCTGCCCAAGTAGCTGAAGCCGGGGAAAAAATCCTCAATGAGCTATACGGTGGGGAAACGTTCAGTCAAACCCTAAATGACCTGCGCTACCAGCTTTTCACAAAGGGTGCAACCAAGACCAGTTTCGAAGCTACATTCATTCCGCACCTAAGACCATGTGCAGCAGTAGCAGGGGTCACAAAAGGAATAGGTATAGGATGCTACAGCCCGTGGCATTTCCATAAAGATGATGTCAAGGGAAGTAGCCCCCTAGGAAAAAAACTACTACCGCCATGTAATGCAACTTGAGATGTTCTAGGTTGTACTGGACTATTACTCAGATTGGTAGTAACACCCCTTCATTATATTCCCACAGGTGGAAGACACCCAGTACCTAGCGGTCTACTTCTACAAGCAGAACTGCCACATCTGCGAGGAGATCCTGGAGGAGTTGGAGCAAGTGGACGACGAGTGCGACGTATACGGTATCCAGCTGGTGAGGATACAGGATCCGCAGCTGGCCAAGAGGTACAGCATCAAGACCTTTCCGGCTTTGGTGTATTTTCGGAACGGGAATCCCCTGTTGTTCGAAGGCGATCTGCAGAACGAGCAATCCGTGTTGGAATGGTTGGTTGACGACGACAACAGGGAGCTGGAGGATCAGATCGAGTCGGTCAACGAACGGATGTTGAGTAGGCTCTTGAACGAGTCTCCGTTTCTGGCAGTTTTCTTTTGTGAGTAGAATTTTTTTTTATATATCCGTTAATAAGAAGGGAGACAGAAACTACAATTGTATATCGTTAACGTTTGTATAAAACATAAATATAAGAAAAGAGGTATCGTTAAATAAATTATTTATAAGGGCATAGCTATTACTCCTAGAATCCAAAAATTGAGATGATATTATGGTTGAATTCATGGGAGAGAAAGAGACAAAACTGTCGACAATAGAATTCTATGGTACACAGAATCCCACCCCAGTGATACCAGGTTTGATGGGTTTGGGTTTATGTAAAACGGCTGTGGAGATATGGGCAAAAAACTTCACATATGGTTCACTATGTACACTAAAAAATATCACTAAACTCAATGTATTGTCCAAAAATCGATTGATATTGGGAAAACAGTTGAAATACATTACCGCTTATGGAAAGAAAGACGATCTACATTGTATCAGTGTCAGCAAATAATTATAGATGTCGCACTCTTCGCGCAGACTGCGAATAATTATTCAGTATAATTGTTCAGTATAGCTCGCCATCTATCGATGGGATACAACAACTAGATGACGACTTAAGAACAGCTCCAAGATTCGACAGAAGAAAACTTTTTACGCCGCATACTCGATAACGCGATGACGTCAGCGTGTTTGCTTGGATAGGAGTTTCAGAACCATTATAATAATATTGGATATTGGTTCAAACTGTTCTTTTTTCGGAGGATATCATTACAAGCTCTACCCACTGTATTTTTTAATATTTTGTAAAAGGCTGATTAGCAGAGAAGGTTACGTTGAAAATCGCAGCTGTTTCAAAGAAACAAAGAATTTGTTTCTTTCACTTTCACTTTGCACTTTGTTACAAAGAGCAAAATTTTATATTTCGCAGCCTGAATGTTGATGTCAGAATTGATTTTCACTTCAACAAATCAATCACAATAAACACAGGACTTTTATTTTTCCAACTTTTACTCTATCAGATTTTTGAAAAATTTCAATTACGATACCATCAACATTATGGACATGACATATGTATATAAATTTTCATCTCAAATCACCTCTTCAAACGAATTACATAAGTACACCAGTCAATAGAGCAAAAAACAAGTGATACTTTAACAATAATACGATTAGGAAACCGGCTTTTCTAGTTTTTCTCCGTTATTTTATGATCTGACCAGATCGCATTGCAATTATCAACAATTCTTCTCATTGGATCAACCAGATTGCTCTATTAGTTTTCATTTTATAAGCAAAACACTAAAAAAAACATACTTTTGTATATAAATGTTTATTGTTTATAACAAATTAATGAATAACAGTTGTTAGTCCAAAAAATACAGGATATAACTACGAACTGTCTTTCATGTGACGGCACAATCGGTTTCTTAATCGTATTTTTTCTTACGAAAAAACACCTCTATTGGCCTAAAGTTCAAGCATAATATATGTGAACCTTATTAAATATAAAACAATGACCCTTTATTAATTTGGTGAAACGCCGACGTATAAGTATGCAGGAGTAGTCATACGTGTGAATTGCTCGAGTTAAATTTCTGAAATATTCTCGCAAAAACCCGACAACTAGCCAGTTATCACTGAAAATAATCGAACATTCGAAAAAAAATTCAAAAAAGACCCAGGTCTAGCTATTTTGGTCGGGCTGACACAAGGTTCCCACTCCCAGGCGCGATCCCACTACTGCACGACGCGGAGACTTTTGGCTGCTGGGTTTCCCCCCTGGCCCGATTCGCCTCTCCTTAGCCGACCTGGCTGTCCCGGACTCCTCCAGGACACCCATATCGACGCCGTGCTTAGTGTGGACGCCCGGTCGACGTGAGAAACCCTGCACCAGGGTTCCCGACCTCAAACCATCCGCTGAATCCGACCTCCAAGTAGCTTGGATTACAGGAGACGCCACGCTCCCAGTCGAGAAAATAGCGAGTTCGGCGATTTATAGCTTACAACGTATGTGTGAGAAGTGCAGTTCTGTATGTTTGGTTGCATAACTCTGTGGTATTTGGACCGTTTGCGCATGTCAAAACGGAACAACTTTGTCCTATTAAGTTTGCATGTTAGAAACAGGGGTTGTTGGAAAATCAAACATTTAGATGAATAACTGAACAACGATTTGTTGAAACAGAATGTGGAATTTCGGTATTACGCATGATTATTCGGCTCGTAGGACCCTACTGAAACAAATCTAGTGGGTATCAGGTATTACAGACCTCTTTGAAATGACACCAATCTAGTACTGTTCAAAAGTATTGATTGTTTGGGTTGTCTATACTGCAAATGCTAAAAAAAATAATTGTTTAGGTACAGGGTGGAAAAGTTATCGCGTTTGGCGAGTTGAAACGTATATACGTACGAGGTTATGTATTAATTGTATTTTTGGTTGCCTACGTATGGAAGAGGTGATGTATTGAATTTCTACTGTCCATGATTTCAAGATTATTCGGTTCGAAGAACCATGCTAGAATAAATCTAGTATTTTTCTAGGTGTTATGAAAGAAATATCTTGATTTTTCTGTTGTCTATCTGGAGAAATCATAAGATATTCATTATCAATAAAGTATACAGGGTGTTAATCAAGTACGTTGACAAACTTCGGGAGATGATTCTTTGAAAGTTTTCAGGACGAAAAGTTCATATAAACATATGTCCTAAACGGCTTGGTTTTCGAGATACAGGATGATAAATACACCTTCTTTTCAAGATTTTTTGGAGTTAACTTCGACATTTTCGACAATAATCAGTTTAAATTGGGCATGTACAATCCATTCAATAGTACGCATCATACAAAATAATTCATTTTTCAAATAAAAAATTGTTTAAAATTGTTTTTTATTTTTTTGAGTAGACTTCGACATTTTCGACAATAATCCGTTCAAATTGGGCGAGTCAAATTCAATAGTACTCACGATACAAAATATATCATTTATTAAATAATTCACAGGGTCCTACTTTTCTGTAGGTATTAGATTAAATATTTTCCTGTACAATATTATCTATTTTTATCCATGGAAGCTTTTGAATTTTTTTTTGAATAACCAATATCAAATAATGAAAGAAACGATTTTTTCATTTCCAGTGTATTTGTATAAAAGTTTGTCTTTATATTTTTTATTTTATAATTTTTATTCATCGTAGATTTTTCTAATTCTGAAAAAATATTTCTTCCAATTTACAATAATTGAGAATATTTTATTTTCAAATTTTTCTAATGTAATGGAACACTGGAAAATGTTTGCATTAATATTTTCGTTATAGCTCCTGAACCGGAGAAGTAAATGAAAAACTTAAGAAAACAAAATGATGATGAAACATCATTGACTATTCTCCTCTCACAATCTGTCACTGGTGGCAGAAGGGTTGAACAAGTCTTGACTCTGAAAAAAGGAGGACCATGTGAATTATTTAAGAAATTATTTTGTTTTGTACTAGAACTGATTATTGTCGAAATAAATGAGTTTAACCTAACCTAACCTGGATAAAATAATTCTAATAGAACATGTCGAGGGGGAAACTACTCTTTCATAAGGTGTACATCATAACATTTTCGTTAATTCAATATTAATTTTAATTAAATTCATTATTCGAAATGTTAAAACTCGCCAGAAATTATTTTTGCGCAAAAAAAACATTTGAAAACTGATTCAGAGCTGACCAACTTGAGAACGGTTAGAGATAGACGAATTCTGCGAACTCCAATCGATTCAGAATAGCCGAATTAGTATATACTGAGAATTTGAACGAAAAAAATCAACGGACAAAAAAGTCGAGTAATGATAGATAATTTTTTGAACTTCTTTATTTTTCACTTTTCAAATTTCAAATTTTTGTTCCCGAACGTATTTTGACGTGCTGATACCGAATCTTCGAACGAAAATATCGAAAACTCATCAGAAATATTTTTGGCGCCAAAAAAACGATTTGAAAACTGATTCAGAGCTCACCAACTCGAGAACGTTTAGAGATAGGCGAATTCTGCTAACGCCAATCGATTCAAAATTGCTGAATTAGTATATATTGGGAATTTGAACGAAAAAAATCGACGGGCAAAAAAGGCAAGTATATCAAGATAAATAATTTTTTAAACTTTTTCAATTTTAATTTTTCAAATTTCAAATTTTTATCCTCGAACGTATATCGACGTGCTGATTCCGAATCTTTGAACGAAAATGTCGAGAACTCATCAGAAATATTTTTCGCGCCAAAAAAAACATTTGAAAACTAATTCAGAGCTGACTAACTCGAGAACGGTTAGAGATAGACGAAATCTGCGAACGCCAGTCGATTCAAAATGGCCGAATTAGTATGTAATGTTATTTTCGAGTCGATCAAAAGAAATTAAAAATTACTCAAAAAAGTTGCAAGTTCACCCCTAAAAATCATTAAAAGTAGCAAGTTGTCACATCGACTTGAAATTCGCACTGTGTACGTAAAATTTCATGCTCATTCCAAAAATGTATGATTTTTTATGCTCAGATATAAGATTTAGGCGGAAAAAGGTGTTTAAGATGAAAAATAAAATTTTCTGAGATTTTTTATTTTTCATTTTCGAATTTCAAATTTTTGTCCTTGAAAGTAATTTGACGTGCTGATTCTGAATCTTTTAACAATAATGTCGAAAACTCATCATAAAAATTTTTGGCGGCAAAAAAAACATCTGAAAACTGATTCAGAGCTGACCAACTCGAGAACAGTTAGAGATAGACCAATTCTGCTAACGCCAATCAGAATGGCTGAATTAGTATGTATTGGGTATGTATTTGGGAATTATTTTATGACTTTCTGGATCGTATTTTTATACATAAGAGTTAAATTATGTCCATACAACGTATCCGCGTAATTGAATGGTAATTATTTTTCAATGCCCCCTAAAACTTTTTTATCTTTTTTTTATTAGAGATAATTACTTCACTGATTTCATTAGGTGTACAAAATATGACTAGTTGTTTCCCCCTCGGAACATGTCCTTTTGAATGTCTTTTATGAAATGAAGTGAAAATTAAAGTTTGACATTGTATGACAAGGTGAAGTTGACACATGAAATATGGCATAGAGTCGAATAACATAGAATAAAATATCTGAAATATTTGACCAAATATTTCAGATATTTGGCTTGGTTGCCTCAAAGACTCATATCTTAAGTCTGTTATTTATTCTCATTCTATGTTATTCGACTCTATGCCATATTTCATGTGTCAACTTCACCTTGTCATACAATGTCAAATTAGAATTATTTTATTTAAGTTAATCATGGCCCAGATCTTTTAATCTGTTATGTTATGAAATGTCTTAATTTTAAATCACTTCCATCGTCTTCGGGACGCATGATGTTTTATGGTTTTGGCTCTTGTACACCTGACGAGTAAGTACTTAACCTTCATTTTGCATTGTTTCAAATCACATTTTTGTAATTGTTAAAAAAATTTCTATTCAAACTTCATCACTTAATTAATTTCAAAATTTCAATTGTCATTAATTTGATTCAAATTATTTTTCAACCATAACTTACTCACAGGTACGCACTGATGATGACTTTTTGGTCAAAAGCGCTCTGCTATGATTTTATAAATATAGTTCTGCACGAAATACAAATTTTGCTTCATTCAATTTTATTCATTTTGACCAAAAATTCATAATTTCCGACCACTTAAACCTCTACATACCAAATTGGAATCGAATCGGACCAAAATAACCCAACTCTTCCGCCATATTGAAGCCGTTATATTGAATTCATGAATTTGGACAGGGAAATCATAACCTCCACATACCAATTTAGAATCGAATCGGTCCATAATCACAAAACTCGTCCGACATATTGGGGCCGCCATAATGAATTTATGAATTTTGACAGAAAATTCATAATTTCCGACCCTGAAAACTCCCACATACCAATTTAGAAACGAATCGAACCATAATCACAAAACTCATCAGCCATATTGGAGCCGCCATTTTGGAGCCGCCATTTTTTATTTTTCTCTAACAAAAATTTCATAATGCATTGTCACCGGAATTATGAACACCTGCCAAATTTCAAGTTTTTCGGACACCTAGAAGTGGGTCAAACTTCACTTACAAGATTCCTCCCGAACATACATACGGAAGGTGAATAAAAGGTCAGTCAGTGGGGCTAATGACAGTTTTTAGAGTAAAATTACCGATGGAAAAATTTTGAGTTTCCTATAAGAGAAAAGTTCGAGTGTTTTTTGGCAAGATAAATCAACGACAATAAATAAAAATACACCACAATAATAATCACCTTGATTGAAACAGTTATTTGAAGGAGCAGTTATTACAACACAATTTTTGTAATTTGTTCAGATGAAACATTGATGAAACTTTCCCAAAACGATTCATATTGTGTAAACAATACCGAACAATCATAGCTGTCATGACAGAAGTGGAAGAAACGGCCGCTTACTAGATGAAGCATGGTTTTGAGGAACAGGCATTTTTATCTCTGTCAAAATGACTCGGACAAAATAATTCTGCCAAAGAATGTAATTTCACGAGAAAAACTGAAAACATTTATACTAGCACAAATTCATCAAACGGCAGTTACCTAGATGGTTATTTCTATAATTCGTCTATAAATAGGTGAATTTCAGTGGAAATAGGGAATATTTGATGCTTCATAGCTTATATTAGGTATATACAGACAAAATTGTCTCATTTGGAGTTTTGCAGGTCCTACCTCCTACCTAAGTACCATATAAACGATTCAAAAGCGCCTCGAAACTTTCTGAATTCGTGTTCAAAATATCAAAAACTACCTAGGTACGCTAATAAAACTTTTTTTTGCAAAACTCAGATGTAGTAGGTATTTTCGGCAGTACAAGATAACAAAAACATACCTACCTAATATCTATATGACTCACCTTTTCAGCTGTTCCATCTTGATATTCTTGATTGATATTTATCGTATTTAACAAACATTATGTTTGAAATTCACTTCCCTTATTATTTGTAACATTTCAACAACAATTAACAGGGTTTTTACTGGTTTTTACGGAAAATCGCGTTCCGCACGTTTGACAATAAACGAACAAACAAAACAATGCGGAATCGGACTAAGTACCTACTAACCCTACTTTATTGCGCAATGCACATGGCAGTATTATTTTGAGAGAAATTATACAGACAAAGCCTTCTTTGATTTTGCAGCATACCTATGTGTTCCTTCTATTTTAGGCTGGCTATGTAAATAGTGGACGTTATTTTAAATTGGTTAGTTGGGATTTGATCAATATACAGTTGAAAGAAAACTGTTATAGTAGGTAGACTAGGTTGAGGGAGTATAGAAATTATTTCAATTGGAAGATTGGGATTTCGAAATTAGTTTGCCGTCCAAGAAAGAAATGTATCAGATTTTTTTTCTGGGTCCTACTAAAGGGAAAAATCCTGTAATATTCAGAGAACATCGTGAAAGCCGCAGAAACAGATTGCCAACCTTCCTGGGGTATTCCAGAGAAGTAAGCGAGCTTGTAACCGAGCTTCTAAGCGAAGAACAGTATTTCAGGGCAGGTTGTCGCTTGATGAAATAGCTCTTGGCACTAAAACAAAAACAAAGTTTTTGAGAGGATGGACCTCACATAGATTATCCATGAAAGACTACTGCTGATGGTAAGGTGAATCTTCGGTTAGAGAGATCTTCCGAATTTCCAGAAGAAGAAAGAATTTATGTACCTAATATAGTCTGCTGAACAAATGATCCGAGTGAATTTTTTGGCGGTCTCAAGTAATTTTGGAGATACGGGTCGATTTTTTTTATAAAAAAATTCGACACTTTTATGGTGATTAATTTCAATTCAATTTTTTTATTATAAAAAAAGTCGAACTATTTTATAAAAAGCTGTTTTTAATTGAAAAAGAAATTTAAAACGGATGACCAGTCTTGAGATCGTACTGGTGAAAGAAGGATCTCTGATGTCGGCCACCATATTGCCAATCATTTACAATTCCCTAGCGTTCTAGATATTTCATGTTGATAGCTTTCTCCTTGGCCTTCAGTATAACAGAGAGTAGTGTGAGCATTTTGTAGTGGCTAGGTTGGGTAGTTTTTCCTTTTTTGGGGGCTGGTTGTATTCTTGCAATTTTCCGGTTGGAAATGAAAAACTTTTTTATTACTGATTTTACAAAAAAATTATTGGTGATAAAAATTGGTGCTCATCTAAAAACCCATAATCGGGTTTCGAAAAGTTATGTTTTAGGTTCTTGCGGTTTATGAAAAAAAAAATATATTTTTCAAGAATAAAATTTTCGATAACCCATTATGAGTTTCTCGATAAGGACAAACTTTTATAACACATAATTTTTTTTATGAAATCAATAATAAAGTAATTATCCATTTGTTCGAAAAGAAGTTTCGGGCATATATGACTATCAACTGGGGTGATACTCTGGGGTTGTTTTCCTAATGAATCCTGATTAGAATTTGCAGCAGACATGTTGGTAAAATATTGGCTTTTTCTCGGGCGTTCGTCGCTAGTATTCCATCTTCCTTGATTCGTGAAGAAAAGGGAAGAAAATGAGGAGGAAGTGAATTTTCTTCCCACAGCTTTGGAAGAAAATGAGGTAGTAGTAAAATGTTTTCCAACAGCTTTGTCAAAAGACCAAAACGAGCGAGAACTGTTAGCACATTCAACGCGTTTTGATCGTGTCGTGGCGTTGTTGGCCTCTTTCAAGAATTCGATTGACTCCTTGTACATGTTTTTAACTTATCATATTCTGATCTGGTCTCAGCATCATGATCTCAAAAATTGTCGCGGTACAATTGAATCTTCAAAAGAGAAAACTCTACCCCTTTTCAGAGGAATGATGAGAAAAAAATTGAGTTTATTGGCATACTGGTTGTTGATGGTTATTTAATTAAATAAGGGCGATTAATAAAGCACATGCGAACGTTTCAACGCTTTATTCTATACTGCCTTTTGCAATGAACCTAGTCAGACTCTAACCATGAATAATACTTTAGTCACTCTTATATCTAATAATGCAAGTAAACCAGATAGCGTACTGGCACGTTCCTATCCTATTGAACATGTACAGGGTGCTTCCACATACCACCACAGTTAGATATTAGTATGATGGCAATAATAATACTAATGGTAACACTGATATCAATAGAACTAATAATGATAGCTGTAATAATAGCTGTCCAATCGGAAATCTTCGTCACACCTGACAACCTGCCTCGTTTGTTTTGTTGAGAAATTCAAGGCAGGTAGAGTTATGTGTATTAAAATCAGCCTTTATGTTGAAATGAGCTGTTGGATGGTTTTGCTGGATACAATTATAAAGAAAGGCAGCAGAGGAATTTGTTTGATTTTAGCCCGCTTGAACTACGTCACGTCAAAGTCTTTAGGCTCCATATGATTGAATCGTATGTCCTTGTATTTTTTCTATTCAAATAATTTTTTCGAAAGTCTGATTTTCCAATTTTGTTTTCAGACGACGAAGACTGTCCAGAATGCGATAACATCCTCGAAAACTTGGAGGAGATAGACGGCGAAGCTGATTTGTTCGGAATCGACTTCGTGAAGATCTGCAGCGCGAGTGCAGCCGCAGAACAAGGTCTCCACACGCTGCCAGCGTTGATGTATTTTCGAAAGAAAAAGCCCATGGTGTACGACGGCGATCTAACACAAGCTGACAGAGTACTGGACTGGTTAACGTCCCAAGACGTGTTCGAAATCAAGAACGAAATTGAAGAGGTCAATAAGAAGATGCTGGAGAAGCTGCTGGAAGAGAACGAATATGTAACTGTATTCTTCTGTGAGTGTTTTATGTTATTCTTGAATATTTTGGAGTTGAAAACAATTTCCTGGGCTGACTGAAGGAATCATCGCCTTCGATATAGGCGGTTTCTATGAATTTGCGTTTGAACCAATGTTCCTATCTTCAAAGAACACTAGCCTCGTCCCAAAGAATTCGATGGTGCTCTGTTCAGTCGTGGTCAGCAATTCTGGATTTAGATGTTTCCCCTCGTGTAGTTAACGTTTTGTGTTCGGGTAATCTTACGGATAATGTTCTCTTGGTCTCTCCGATGTAGGACTCTCAACATTCACTTGGAACCTCATTGATTGAAGTCTGTCCAGCGCAAAAATATAAATTCTGAAAAATGTAGTGTGTAATTTTTTTGTCTCAAAACTAAGAAATCGTACTCAGAATTGTCCGTAGAACCCAAGTAAGTGAAAATATACAGCGTGTTCGATTTGACATTCCCAAGTTTCGGACGTATTTGAACAATTTTCCAACACCCCTGACAAGTTTATATATCAAACTTTAATTTCTGCCAATGTTTTAAAGCAGCAAGATTGGGGTGACTCAAAATCAATAACTTTTCGTATATGAATAGAAAATATATATATATATTTTTTTTTTCAGATGAGATAAACTCCGAAGACAGCAAAACCATACTAGAAAAACTGGAGAACATAGACAGCGAGACAGACAACTTCGACATAACCTTCGTCAAGATGGCGGACGCTAGATATGCCAGAAAATGGGGAGTTACCAATCTACCAGCGATAGTCTATTTCAGAAGACGTTTCCCGAGCATATTCAGGGGCGATCTACATTCCGAAGCCGACGTTTTGGAATGGTTGAGAAAAAACCGTTTCCGGCAACCAGAACTCAACCTTTTCATGTACGCCCTTATGGCAATCATTGTTGCATTTCTCATATACACGGCGTTCTTACTCCAGTGCTTCAAAACAACACCAACGACAACGGTTGTGACGCATACAAAACAAAGTTAATAATTTCACAGAGTGATTTTTCCAAAGCGAAACACCTTTATTATTGCTTCTAGGGCGCCAGGATTATGCGCAGTTGATGAGAATATGTTCAGTTCAGGTTCATATTCATCAACTTGCGCATGATATCTTCCGTCCCTGGAGTTGTAGTTTTTGAAAGCAGAACGATCCTATTGCGAATCTTGAAAAGAAGCAAATTGTTAATCATAACCATCCATGGAATAGTACAGGCAATGAAATTTAGTGTCTTAAAAAGCAAACTGATTGGCTTTTTCTGTGGTGTAGGTATTCATGAAAGTTTTTTTTGAGCGTACTTATTCCTAAACTAGTTATGTCCTGAATAAATTTTAACAATTATTCCAATATTTTTTATTTTCTTTTTTGTCTCAATACTTAGTTCCCTCGTGACATTTTCTTTGTCATAGAATTTGTTTTATTTTTTGTTCATTTGTAGGAAATATTTAGCATTTAATTAATATTGTTACGAAATAATATCTTCTCCGTGTAGATCTTCATCAAAGAATGGATTGTATAATCCTGGACCAAGTTACAAGTAATCGTCTACATAAAAAGTGTTCATCAATAAATATTATCAATTAAATCATGTAGTAGTTTACATTATACAATCATTCCCAAAGACTAAAGAGCATGTACGATTGCAGATACATGAATGAAATAATGGAATGTAAATCTTGTAAATAAAAATGTACATACCATTTCTTCTTGTTTAATTATCGATTTCTAGTGATCCCACAATTCATAAATTTTTTTGTGAAATTAATTCCCGCTCTAACAGGGAACTGAGTAAGTAAGTAAATTACAAAATACTCTTTCAAAAACACAAAGAATGCATATTCAGAGCATTTCGATCTGGTTATAATTTACCTAATTGATTACAATAAAAAACATTTCATTATGTGAATAATCCTGCTCGAATTGTCTTAAACACATTTGCTTCGTGTTTAGGCGTTATTGCAATGTAATTCAATGTCTGGCAGAAGTATAGTCCAGAGAGTAGTTATATGGAAATATGGGTATATCAACCAAGACTAACCTATTTAATTCCGTTAGTGATTTCCGTCCTGATTCGGAATCTAGAGCAGGAATTCTACAGAAGGAGCAATATAATTTCTGACCGTATGAAATGATCGAATATAACCAACCTGACATTTGACACGGTTGATCATGAATAACTGTTGGAGTCTCTGCAGCATGTGGGAATATGTGGACTGGCGGCACACAATTTATTTCGTTCAAATTTAGATAATAGAAACCGACGTGAGATAATTGATGAAATGTGTAGTTCATTCGAATTGGTTGAAGGCGGAGTACCCCAAGGAACGGTCCTTGAACCAATCCTATTCATTATCAAATACGTTCAACTAGGAAAATCTGAGAAATGAAATTTAGACTGTGAACATCATTATTGACTGATTCAGTCAGTCAAATTTCTCACCTTCAATTTTGGTAAAACGATGTTCCTTCCTATAACAATGTGAAAAAACAACCCCTTATTGCAACACGTTAGTAATAAAAAATCACAATGACACTGGATTGATACAACAGCTTATTGATAAAGGCCGATTCAGATACATGGGTGCCCACCCTGCATATTTGACCCCGCACGAGAAATGCATACCTATCGACGTTCACACTTGTGCCTGTTTGTTAATGTTTTCGTATATTTTTTGAATGCGTTCACAGTTATATTCAGAATAGAAACCTCATTAGTGAATATTTTTATGTGTTCCGGGTTTTCAAGAGTTATCCGAATTTTATTTTATTGTTAATATTTTCTTATAAATTTGTATTTTTTTCAATGGAAATGTTTAAATAAATGATGTTTCATCCAAATAAAATATCATTCTACCATTTAGTGATCGTGGCTGACAACTAGATGCATGGTGGCTAAAAAAACAAATCTTAATGGCTGACTATAGGATATTTCGAGTTTTTTTCAGAGTATAACGAATTAAAGAAAACTAGATTGTCTGAATAATATAAAACATTTCAGACAATTATTTGTGAAGAAATTTCACTAACTTTCCTAAACGTTTTTTTTTTATCTTGATCTCAGAATGATATGTTACTCAAATGGCTAAGTACTGGCTCGTCTGCCCTATGTCGGATAGATATTCAAAATTGCCAAACATGACGTCATTGTCATCTTAACGTGAATACCCTATACATAACTTAAAATATCACTTACAAATCTAAACAGAATTCATTAAAAAAATACTGGTGGGGAATAATCAACGAGTTTGTCCTGTTCATTTTAGTTTTATGACTGAACGTCTGTACTCCTCTACGTGTGTTTCTTCTTGAACCAAGTATTATAACAATTTCTTTAGGTACTCTTACCTTTTCGGCCCATCAACAGAGTAGTTATAGCAAAATAACCATAACCCTTTCGATATATTAAGAGCGAACAATACCTTTGATGAAACGAATATCGGTTTTAAGCGTTCAGTTTTAGTTCTTGCGAATTTTTTTTTTGGTACAAATAATTCAATTTGTTTGTAAGAATGCGCGACTGAATTTTGGTTTTGATGATCCTGAAGAGAAAAAAATGTATGGTTCATTAGTTTTTACGCAAAACCGAAACTACGATTAGGAACTATCTAACTTATTGACGCTCCCAGCTACGTAGTTTTGTTACGGACAGGTGCTTCATCACCTCCAATATCACTCTTGAAAAATATATCCGCACACACCTAAGATGTGCGGCGCAATGATGAAATTTGACTTTCGTGATGACGCGCTGATGATTCCTCTTAATGTCATTATTCGTGGTTATCGTAAAAATATTACACATTGACTGAAATCCTCAAAATTATTCTCGTCGTTCAACTTTTTCATCTTCTTTAATTTGACCCCTTATCTGAAAAATAGTTCTCGATTTCGTCACACTATTCGTTGTGAACTAATAACATGATTAGAAGGTGTAGTATTACATTATCTTTTTTTATGAAGAAATATATACGGAAACATGAAACTCATTGGATATTACATAGCAAGGCTGGAAGCGAAACCTTTCAGTTTCCAGTCCAATACCGCAGTGAAGAGTTCACCTGAAAATAGACAACGAAGATGAGTGAAAACAATGTATCAAAAGTTATAATTATAGGAAGTGGGTTGGTAAGGGACTACACATAAAGATGGAAAAAAATATTAATGAAATATTTTTCGAAATTACAGGTAGGGTCCTTGTGCGCGTGTTTTATGGCTGAAAGAGGATATGATGTCAATCTTTATGAAAAAAGAGAAGGTAAGACATTTTGGAAAGTGCCGTATGTTGAAGTTTTAAGCACCATTTTTTTTCACTGAGTTCATTTTTATAGAGGAAAATTGTAGCCCAGTTGTGCCCCGTGGTCAGTAAATTTGCCCATTAATTTAGTTTGTAGAAATTAAATACATACATTTTGCGAGGGATAATTATTTATTATAATCGAACCAGAACGAACTAACGTTACGTAGACATGTCACAATATTGAAAATAAGTGTTTTATTTCAATGTCCAATTGTTAATTTTTATGTCACGTTAGACAAAATGATTGACGGAGGCACCTCGGCTTTACCTGTCAATTTTCTCACCGCGCGCCGGGACGCAAATGGGTTCCAGCGATTGCAATATTAATATTATTATAGTAATATACCTGCCTAGTTTCATTTAATATAAGTGTTTGAATATCAGGAGTTTTTGCAAACCCTTTAACCATGTAATTAATCATACTGGATTTTTTCAAAATGATTATTATTAGATCATACAATGAACCTATTAAAAATGTTCATAATTCGTAAAAAATTATCATCTTCCAAAAAACTATTCCAATGGAAAAATTGAAAGTCCCTCGATGCCGAAATATTAAATGCAGTTTCCGCACACGTATACTCGAAATTTGTTTTGCTTCTGTTCAGCATGATAATAACTCGATGCTAGTATCTACATGAATCAGGCTATCAAATGGTGAAGAATTCATAAAAATATTTTGTAAATAAGCCGGCAAATACGAGCTAAATTTGAAGAAATGTGATTTTCAAATCCCTACTTATCCTCCAAAAAATTGTTTTCTCAAATGTCTACTACCCTATGTCGCATGCGACAAAATATTTCTATCTTTTTTCTCAACAAGTATTAGAAAGAGATAGAAATATTTTGTCGCATGCGACATAGGGTAGTAGACATTTAAGAATAGGGTCCTAGGACGCAAGCATGGCCGCGCACTACTTAGGGTTAATTATTTTAGGGGCCCAATTCTCAAATGTCTACAACCCTATGTCGCATGCGACAAAATATTTCCATCTCTTTTTAATGCTTGGTCGAGAAAAGTGATAGAAAGTGAATAAATATTTTGTCGCATGCGACATAGGGTAGTCGATATGGAGAATAGGGTCCCTAGAGCGTCTTTTTCATGAAAAGATTCCGTACTATTAGTTAAATGTTTAAAATCGAGTAGAGGCGTCGTCCTAGTTTTTTTTTATACGATCTTATCTGAATTTTTGGGTAACTGAACCGCATCACCCAATTTTTGGACACGTGTACCAAATAAAAGCTTGCAAGTGAATTACCATTGTTGTCAATATTTGATGAAATAACTCAGTAAACAAGAAGTTGTGTAATAATAGTAGAGACTAGTATGATCATTCATTACGTTTACGCTGTATTGAAAGTTATGTGAATAATACGTAGGATAAGGAATTCGTATAAGGAAATCTGTGAATTGAATTCGGCAAACTCATATCCAATAAATCAAAGATGTTGCCTCCAGCATTCCTTTCAATCATGAAACTTTGAAATGACCTATCTGATCTATTATCACGAATCTTCCGTGGGTAATTAATTTTGTATCACAGCACAATAACAGTTCGAATAATTATTCCTAAAATAAAGGATGATTCAAGTTTGACTCTGCTATTGGTGATTTAAAAAATGGTAAAGCTTACAGAAATGGATGACTCATTGCAAAATTGAAAAAAGTACTGCATATCGTGATGCTCTGAAAAAAATCGAAATATTTCGGTCAGTTTTCGGGATAATTGGATTTAAGTTTTTTCTCCTAATACCCAATGATACTGAAAATTAAATTATGCAAGTGCCCTTTTCCGCAAAAACTTTTCATGTATTCTCTCACGATTTCCTGTAAATTGAAATTTGATGGTTTTTTTTCCGCGGCCCTGATAAACTTCTTGGGATCTGAATGATTGCAAAATTGTCGTTACCATCCAAAGTTTTTTCCTTTTTTCTCCAATGCACCCACAGTGCTTCTACCTCTACGGGTATTGAACAATATCAAATTGATACTTTTGCAATGTTCTCTGTTATCGAGGACACTATTACAAGTTCTCCCTGTGAGGGGAACCAAAGGGTTATTCAAAAGTTACAAGGCTATGTAAATTAAATCTCTATAAATCCCTTACTTTTAAAATGGGGTTAGTTTAAAGGGCTCCAATGAGGTGGTGCTCGCTCGTAAGTAGAGGTCTGAAATAGCCATATCTCGTCCAATATTCATGGTACAGAAAATTTCCAATATTTTTGAAGTTATTTTGAAGAAAAGAGCAACTTCTAGGATTTACTGTTAATACATAAATAAAGAGAATCGCAGGAGGGCAACGATATATTTCAATTAGAGTGGTAATTAGGGGGTTATTTTCACCGTAGCTCACTCAATTTTGATGCTACCGACTTCTTTTTCTTGGAAAAGAAGCTCTTTTTATGTACTTTAAAAAACCTCCTTGAATCTCAAATTTTGCATTTGACGAACAAAAGCTAACCATTAACAAGCCGTAGCTCAGTCTCTATTGATCATACAGGAATTATAAAAATTAAATTTTCTTTGTTTTTTTATACGCTTCGATTTTGCTTTCCACAGTTTTTTTGATAAAATGCATATTTTTCGTTGAAACGCTGTTACTTTCAATCGTGAATAACACGAAAAATCGAAAATGGATGTTTGGACCCTTTGGTGTGAATACAATTCAAGAAATCCTACCAAAGCATTCTCAAGAGCTATACGCTTACTAGCTTAGTAAATGTTAATTTAACAAAAAAAATATTTGAAATAATTTTTACTTGGAATAAATTTTTCCATCGATTCCTGTGGTTAAAATGTAACAAAAAATTTCCACCCCCGAGATAGGGTGGCAACCACCCCCAGGATAAAAGTGCCCCTGGGCATGATATAGATTTTGATCCTTGGGCTATTCCTTACATACTCTCGAAATTTCAAGTAAATCAGTGTAGGACGAAAAAATTGCGAGTCAAAAGGCTTCATTTTTCTGGACTAAAAGAAAAGCACCTGAAATGAAATAATTCCATTTTATAATATACAAAATTTTCAGATCTGAGAACCATGAAACAACTCAAAGGAAGGTCCATCAACCTCTCGCTGTCCCATCGTGGGAGAAAAGCTTTAAGGGCAATAGGTTTAGAAGAGGAAGTGTTATCCACGGCAATTGAAGTGAAGGGTAGGCTATTGCACACCACTGCCGGAGAACTGAAATCTATTTTGTATGATCCTGCCTTCAATCAGGTACCTTTGCACAATTTTCCATCACTGTCACACCCTGAAGCCCAACGCTCCTTTAAAATTGGTCTTCACTTTGCTATAATTAATGTCCTTAAATATGATTAGTTATTGAATTTGGTGAAGGATTTGGATATCTCGTAGTTGCCATGGCATTATCGTGATAGAAGGATTTATTAAAAAATTTAAGAATCAAAATATTTCATTATTCAACATACTCTCTGTTTAATTTAGTACATTTATCACAACAATCTGCAACACCTCCAAACCTCAAAGAAATGTTCATCGTGCTCTGCAAACGAACTTCCAAACTTATTTTCAAGTGGAAGAGAGCGATGATGGTCAGACAGAGCCAGATATAGTGAAGGAGGTGCATTGCCATGCAAAAACAAATACCTCTGGACAACTCTTCAAGTGTTTTCTCCTCAATTTTTTGCTCGTAGTGGTTATGTTCTATCCTTATCCAGATACTCAATCATGATTACTCCATGGCAATCCCAAAAAAACTGAGGCTGGAACTTTTCTAGCAGATTTTGAACATGAAACTTCTTAGGCCATTGAGAACTAGACACAGTAACAAGACGGCTTAAGAAATCTGTATCTTTTTGAAACCAAGCACAGACAAACACTTTCCTGGCTAATACCACGACGAACGTTGAATTACATCCAATGAATTTCCGTGCAGAGTTCCTACAAGTCTATCTCCGCAACTGCTAGTTGCATGGAAATGTTCATTAAAACATTTGGACCGCCAAAAGATCGATTTCTGGGTTTTGCCCTTATCAGTATGCAACCAATAACTGATGTCTGCCACAAATGGTTCAATCACATCTCCGTTTCAACATCTCAACTCCAACCTTCCAACCAAAGGCATTATCAACACTTGCGTGAATACTAATATCACCAAAACAGATAAAGGAATCTGCATTGTTCAAAATGAGCTAGTCATAAAGTAAATTTATTATTTTCAAAAATCTACATCTATATAGAATAATTTGTACATTCACTCAGTTTCAATATATACGGGTCGATTCTGTTTCTCATTAACAAGATTTTTATCATAGCAAGACAATTTTCAGAGCAAAATATATCCTAATCTTGTAGAAGGCTTGATATCTACATTGCTTTATTGGCAGGAGATGATGTGGTAGCATCATCTCCCGCCAATATTTTTCAAGCCTTCTACAAAATTGAGATATATTTGCTCTGAAAATTGTCTTGCTGATAACAATCTTGTTAATGAGAAACAGAATTGACCCGATAGGACGAATTGCAGTAACGTTATTGTTACAAATATAAGTATAACTTTTGTCTATTGTCCAAGCGTCTCAAATATTTCTTTTTTTAGTGCATTTACTCAGTCTCAAGGAATTACCTGAACAGGAAGCTATTGGAAGGTAAAAATATAGAAACATGATTCTGATAAAACCTCATCATTTACGAAATTCGATATTTTTCAGCTACTGAAAAATATCCCAATATAAAGCTACATTTCAACTATAAATTAGTCAGATCCAATTTCAACGAGGGATCAATAACTTTATTAAAGTAAGTGAACACGATTTCTCATTATTAGTTGAAGATCTTTCGTCAAGAAGAAGAAGAATTAAAATGATATTTACCCGCTGCCGACACTGTAAATAGTCCATACATGCTAAGCAACAAAACAGGTAAATGGCCTATATCGTTCGTTTACTAATTCATCTTGACAACGGAATGTAAATAGTGTCATTTACACGCCTATGGTAATAATAATGCTTTGACAAGTAATACCTTCAGCTTCATTTATATCAATTCTTAGGTTATGAAACTTTTTGAATATTATTGTTGTCTGTTTATTCAATAACTGACACGCACAAGTAACTTAGAATGAAATAGCGGAACGAATTATCATGAAGGAAGGGTAAGAAAACAAACTTCAATCCAGGCAAATTTTGAGAAATGTCAACAAGCAGCGGGAAAAACGTAATAAGTAACACGGAATGTATCGACTGTTAACATCCTCGGCAAGCGAAAAGCCTCGGCTTTGCCTCGGCACGTACCGGCTAGGTACCTCGAATGTTAACACGTCTTTACATTCCTTGTTACTTAAATAACTATATTTGCCTTATTGCAATATATCCGTTGCATGGAAAACGTCAAAATTAGTAGACATACTGAAATTATATTTCATATAAAAATTCCGTATAAGGAGGTTATCTGGGCAAAACTCCGAAACTAATTATCCTATCTTAATGGTATTATGCACATACTGTGTAATTTGGTTCAACTTCAAAGATACGATAGATTTTTATCTCGATTAATGAGCTCAATATTCTTTCATTGCCAATCAAATGTGTTTTACAGGTCAAAGGGTAGTAACTATTTGAAAGTCTCTCAAGTTTCTGACAGATGACGGTGTGAGTTGGAATACGGACACAACACTTCAACATGTTTTATCTAGCTAAGCATTCAATAGATGGCGTCGTGTTTCGATTTTAAACGTTTCCTTGATGCTAAAATGTGTGGTGTCACATGTGTTTCCCTCATTGACGGAAGGTTCTAGAACTTGCTGAAAAGACACGTAAGTGAAGTTTTCGGATATTAGACCACCAGGAAGATGCCATGGAACTTTCTAAAATATAAAAAACTCCTGGAATGAACCATAACAAAAGTTCCGAAAATCTATAGAACGTCCTGAAAGCAGGTTCGGCCACCAGAAAATAAGCTCGGTGGTGGAAAATTAGTGTAATGTCTCTCATTAGACTAAGCTTCAGCAGACATGTGTTACTCTGCCTGTTGAAACTTTTATCTAGGTTAATCCTGGAATGAGGATTTTTTAAAATGTTATTCATATGATGTCCTGTTTTTTAACCTTTTCTTCATCCAATTATCTTTCATAGGCTTCCTGCCCACTTACTGAAATAGTACATAAGGATGTATTTATTTCCGTAGTCAGATTCCGATGATAGCGAAATCTTTTGCTATTATATGAACTGACTCATTGGCCTTGGGCAGTGTTCGAGGTTCATTGCTGACAGTACATGTAGCACACTTCCTGCACCAGTCCTTGACGTCAGGTTTGTATCACTACCAGATGTCCTCCGGTGACCCCATAATGGATTTCTTGGTGAACTGTCTGGATTATTTTCCTGTGTACCACCACGTATTTCCCCTCCACCATCCTCGAACTCATATGCTCCAGGACCCCATTTTCCATTGCGCCAAGAAAGATTTCACCGCTAGCGAATAACGTGTGAACTCCTGCCATACTTATTTTTTATCCCACTTCTGACACCACTTGTAATAAATAGCACTTAAATCTGTTTACGATTCATTTTTTCAAGAAAAAAATAACAATCCGATTATTGATGTCCTCAAATCATTTTCAGTATAAAAACATCGGAAGAAATTCACCGAAAAGCCGACCTGATCATTGGAGCTGACGGAGCCTACAGCAAACTGCGGTTGGCCATGCAACAAATGCCAATGTTCCAATACAGCCAACAATACATCGAACACGGCTATCTAGAGCTGTCCATCCCATCAAAACTCGGTGACAAAATGGTACCTAATCACCTGCACATCTGGCCGAGGGGCGAGTTCATGATGATGGCTCTTCCAAACAGGGATATATCCTGGACGGTGACTCTGTTCATGCCCTTCGTGAGGTTCGAAATGCTGGATACCGAGGACAAAGTCTTGATCTTCTTCAACGAAATGTTCCCAGATGCGGTGCAATTGATCGGAGAGAAGGATATTGTCGAGACGTTTCTCACAACGAAGCCCTCTCAACTGGTTTCTATCAGGTGCTCCTCGTATCACGCAGGATCGAAGTTTCTGATCGTTGGCGATGCTGCGCATGCGATGGTTCCGTTTTTTGGACAAGGTAAGTTTCCAGGGTCGATAATAGAACGAATTTAAATATCGCACATAAAATAATTGCAACAGACACAAACTAGGACAAAAAAAATATACTCGTTCAATGGGTTCAGGTATGGACGGGACAAAAATCGAACAGGCACAAATCTGGAGGACAAGTGGAACACAATTTCAACAGGCACAAATTTGGCTACCGAGCTGGATAAAACACAAATAGGCAAAGATATGGCAATACACAGGTCAAAATTCAATGAATATAAATCTGGATGCCGAGTAGGATAAAACTCAAACAGTTATGAAAATGGAAACAGATAAGAACAAAATGATAACAAACTCTATAACATGAAGCAACCAACCAGCCGATCACAGAGCATAAATTATACTCAAGTAGGACATCAATGGTGATCATAAAATTAGGCTAAAATTGCACAGAAAACCCGATTAAGACGATTCGACGTATGATAGAAATCTATATGAGCAAAGGGGGTCAAAGAAAGGGGTCGCCGGCTGCAAGGAGAACCTGCTCATTGAAGTAACGATTGATGAAGAAAATCCTCCACTTAAAAAAAGCAGAAGATTTTTCCTTTGTGAGATTAAGAGCAGTCGGCATGTTTGAAGTAGAATACATCACGAACAGATATTTTTTTAGCGACACAGTGTGACCAATATTTTTTTCATCGCATAAAAATCAATCTTCAAATTTTATTAACATTTGCCGTGACCGTTATTTCAGTAGAAATGTCATTTTTAGCACTAAAACTAACCAATATAATTCACATGCGTAGAGAAATATTCATTGATGTGAATAAAATAATCGACAGTTTGCCAACAGCCTCCGACGGATTGCTGGTTTTGTAATAAAATAATAGTCTAAGAGCCGAAGAGAGGTCGACCTTCAACATACTTCTTATGAAGTTTCATAAATAGACGAATACGCCTAAAATGGGTTGCCTATCGAAATGTGGTCCAGACTATATACAGTGAGTTTCAAAAATTTGCACCACATGGAAATTTTCTACTTATCGATTTGTCAGAAAGTTTTATTGTTCATAAAAATTAGTACATTGCAGAATACTTGCATGTGAGTTGTCAAAATTTTATATTTCCGAACAGTGTACAGGGGGAACCAAAAATAGGAAATTTGATCAAGTGTAAACTACCCCTTGAGTTAAGAACAGGCATCTAGATGCCTATGAAACCTTAGAAATAACTAAACATAAAAAAAATATGAATACCTAATAGTTTACTGTATAGCTTGTTGAAATAATTATTGTTTGTTATCACATTATGTAAGGATTAGCATATCCCTTCAAATTATCTAATTGAAGAACATAAAAACCTTTATTATTATTATTCTTCCCTCGACTAACTCAGGTTGCTTGACGTATTCTTTAGATTCAATGTACCCCTACAAAAATCTGGGGGCATCATATCAGGCTACCTTGCTGGCTTGTACCTTGAAGCAGTATTCAAGTTGTTCTGGAATGTCAGCTATTATTACTAGGTATACCACAAACGATTGTCGCATTGTTGCAATTTCAAATGTGAATTTCAAATAATGATTTCAGGTATGAATGCAGGGTTCGAAGACTGTTCGATTCTAAATGACTTGCTGACAAAGAACAACAACAACATCGAGAGAACTATTAGAGAATTCAGTCAGCTTAGGGTAGCAGATGGACACGCCATTTGTGACTTGGCTATGTACAATTACATAGAAATGAGAGACTTGGTGAACAGAACCTCTTACCAATTGAGGAAAAAAGTTGATAATGTGTTATACAAATCTGTTCCTACAATGTGGATACCCCTTTACAGTTCTATCAGTTTTTCTCACATGGACTACGCGCAATGTAAGCAGAATAAAAAATGGCAGGATGATGTGAGTATAATGAAGATAGTAAGATGTTATAGGTATTTTGTTGGATCAGAAACTAACTTACCCTACTTGAAAAATTATTCAAAATATTTAATATTTTCTTTCCATTTCATTCATCTAAAACAATTAGTGTGATCGCTGTACAATATCTATACTGCCGTCCTAAGCCCAAAGGGCGTATCTCGGTGTTTTCTATATTTTAGATTTCACTCTCTCTATGCAGGTTTCCTATGACCAAGCAGTTGACTTGAATGACAAATTTGGCCGGATCTCATTAATCGGTAAAAAAGACGTATGTATATCCAAAATATACCTGAAATTCTATCATAGGAAACCTGTAAAGTGAAATGTAAAATTTGGAAAAAATTGAGATACGGCCTTTGGACTTCGAACAGAAAATATTCTAGCAGCCCCATACGACTGTCAAATCACATCTGCCCAACTCCTGGAAAAGTTTTTCTACACACTCATTTGCAATGCTTCCTGTAACAAGTAGCAAATGTTGATCAAAACAGCCCAGATAGCACACGTAGAATTGGAATTGGATGTACTTGACGAAAATAGATGATTATATTTTTGCTGCAGTCGAAATAATTTTAGATATAATTTCTTTACTTAGATGAATATCCAATTTTTTTTTTTGGACTACAGGCAAAACATTATAGCTTTCCAGAATAACAGCGTCCAATTTAATGACATTCACTACTCATGTAATATCACTTAAATTTTGTTATGTAATATCGTAAAAAAGGTTATATCTATTTGCATCTCAGATTATAAAATTATATATTTGTTTTTCAGGTGATACAGTCCATATTCATCGGATTTGGATTACTCCTTATGTCAATTATGTACTTCGTGATAAGGAGGTTTTGGTAACTACGTCCGCTACCATTGAAATATTTACAAAATAATCGTGTTCTTTTATGAAGTGTTTTGCTTATCAAAATGCAGCTGTTTTTTAGTTTACTTCGTATTTATATTCTAGAATGAATAGTATTTATCCAATGGTTGATAAAAAACTAGCAATATTTCAAATGAATATGAGATACATATCTATCAATACACTGCCACAACTGGAATGTATTATAACATTCAATACGTAACTTAAAATACTCAATAAATAAAAGTTTACTTCATTTTGTATTTGAATTTTATGCCAAAATATGCCTTTTCCTACTCATATCCTCATTTCATGTAAGAAAACTCTTTCGCTTGATTTAGAGTTCTAACTCGACTTCTCCTATGAAGTACTAGAGGGTAGTTTTTCTTGATGTAAATGTATTGTGAATGTAATTAGTATCAAAGGTGCATGAATCAGTCTTGATACCACCAGCATTGCTAAAATGTGATCCATATATCTGTTCTCATATCTCAAGTGTTGTCACTGTATTATTCTCCCAAAACGAAATTTTTCTTTCATCCAACTAACTTGGTGTATTCCCTTTTCTGACTACACACACACAGTACCAACTGAACTCAGAAAAATTACCTATATATAAAAAACTGGCAAAATGACTATACATGCTATATATTATAAAAATTTCAGATAACTCGTTCATAGAGTAGGTGTTACTAAAGTAGCGGTGTGGCTTGCCGTGGTTTGTTTAAAAAAAAATCAACGCCGTCGGAAACACATGAAAAAATCGATTTTCGACATGTTCGAGCTTGTATGCGAAAATGAGGCACCTAAATCTCTCTGACAGTCTGATGAAAGAGCGAAACTGGCAATGAATAGCCTTTTACCAGAAAAATACGAAGCTGATTATTAATGATTGTTTTCACATTGCCATGACAAGTGAAAAATACGACATTTCAGTTCTCAGTGTCAAAAATAAATATAAGACAGCTAAATATCAAAAGTAGTATTTATAGAATACTAGGTAACAAAGATAATAAATACAACATTACAATTGCCGTAAAAACAAATTTCTCAGTCTCTTCTCATTACACAATTTCTAATTTTTTTTCTTCCGGCTTCTCCAGATAATTGTACTTTTGCTCTTCGAACATTTCAGCCAAACACTCCATAAATTTTCCATGGTATTCCTCCACTTGTTCGGGAGAGGGGTTTTCAATCAGCGGGACATCGAGTGGTTTGCCAACTGAAAATAAAGAGATTCAAAATTATAACGAAATTGAAAAAAATCATCAATGTACACTCCAACCAGGACAGCTTGGCCTCTGAGATGAATCAACGATAAACAGAGGCAGAAACTGTAGGACGGTATATTAATCAAAAAGTTTAGAAAAACAAAGTTTTACTAAATGAGTATAGCTTTTGAGTACGAGCGAGGAACTTAAAAGCTATACGAGTTCAGTGAAACAGAAATTGTAATGCTCTCTCAACATATATCAAGCTATTCTTCACGCTCTCATGAAGCCACCATACCCAAAATGAAAGCTGTCCGATCACAATATGCAGTTAATACAGTTATTAACAACTGGTAATAATTAAAAACAAATCTAATTTTATAATCAACAGATATATGGATGATTAAAATCAACCTACACATAAGATTCGGTTTGTTGTGGTACGGCATCCATTTTTAAAGGGTCACGTGTTCTGGAATGCCTGATATTCAAACTGTGCGTTTTGTTTACGAGAACTGTGCGTTTTTTTTACGAGGACTGTGCGTTTTGTTTACGAGAACTGTGCGTTTTGTTTACGAGAACTGTGCGTTGTGTTTACGAGAACTGTGCGTTTTGTTTACCGTGCGGAATGAGCTATTTACTGAGGCTGTGTGTCGTGTGTTTTTGCCTATTTTGCACAGTGGCCGTAGGTAAAAAATAACTGACAGAACTTTCTGATTTCATCAAAGTCCTTGTTACGATATCAGCTCACCGTGTGAGATGAGGAAACCAAAAGTCAACAATTTATAGTAGAATATAATATCCACTATATAACTTGTGTTATATCATTAAGTAAATACACTCACCTCGAGCGAAACACATAAGTACCATTAAGAAATTATATAATCTCAGCAGTAAACCTCAATGATGGGAAATGGGCCCATCAGTGGCGTAGCTGAAAATTTCGCCGGGGGTGTGGAACGAAACAAAAGCAGAGAACATTAAATATTTTCCACTATATAGGTGATTTTCTGTTAGACATTAATTTTTATAATTTTGTTTTATTTAGCTTTCTTTGTTCGTAGTATGCTTGTCTGCCTTTCCGACTCAAAATTTGACCTGGAATTTTGCGCAAGTTGTGATAACTGATGATAATAAAATAATAAAAAAAAAACCTACCCACTCCCTTCTGAAGGCTAAATAGAGAACGCATAGGAATTCGGTAAAAATTTAGGATAGTTTCGGATCCCGAAAAGTAAGACAAATAAAAAAATATCTATCGAAAAAAGTTGAGGAAATTTGCCAAAATAAAATTGTGAAAAACTTGGGACCATGATTTAAAAATATTTTACTTCCTGACCCCTCGAAAATTAGATGAGGAATGCGTTGGAATTTCACAAAATTTTATCAAGGTTTCAGACGTGGAAAATTACGACAAAAAAATATCGGTCGGAGACTCACACCCTTCTTTGAAAAAAAAAAAAATCCGTAAACATTGTGAAAACATCGGCCCGTCGAAAAATCAAATTAAAAGATAAAATACCCTTGAAGGCTAGACTAGAACACATGAGAATTCGGAAACATTTCGACGGTTTCGAAAGTTGAAAACTACGACGAAACAAAATTTCGGTGGATATCCTTACTTTATTTAAAGCTGTTATGAATAGTTGTTCGTTTTTTGTGCACCCACACCCTTCTCTCAACCTGGGTTTTCATTCTGCGTTCTGACTATTCATTTATTCGGTAAAGAACGTCATTTGTCACCTTGTCGACCAATCCTGTGTATGTTCAATATTCGACGACAGCATCACTTTTAAAAACTTTATGAAGGTTAGAATGAAAAATTCGATGCGAGCTGAAAGCGAGCGCGAGGAACCACAAGCATAACGAATTTTCATTCTAACCGAGTATTTTTTTTCATAACAGACTGTGCTTTCTCCACAACCACAAATTTTACATAATAATAAAGTAAAACAAAAAATTATTTTGACATTTCAATTCACATCTTGTCACTATGATGCCAGTCACAAGAATGTCAGAATATTCATTCTTATCTATTCTATTTCGCAAACTTCTACTCTCACATGTCCTATGGAATTACCTTTTGGGGAAATTCTGTGAAGTGGAACACAGTATTTGTGCTCCAAAAAAGAGCCATTAGAATAATTTCTGGTCTGTCACGGACAGATTCATGTCGTCAACAATTTCAGCGAATGGGAATTCTAACATTACCATCGGCTTATATCTTCGAGATATTATGTTTTGCCCACAAAAATCGATCAATTTTCACTTTCAGCTCTTCCGCCACCCGCCAATGCAACCGATTGATAATACTTCCTCAGCACAATACTAGCCTTTTTGAGGAAAGTGTATATTATAGCTGTGCTAAATTATACAATAAAATTCACGATGATTTCAAGGGTATGCCGTTCAATAAATTCAAACGCGCAGTTAAGAAATTTCTGCTGGAAAAAGCGTTCAATTCTGTGGAAGACTTTCTCAATGACTCCATGTGAAATGTCAGCATGCAGTAATCAACCATTATATTATATGTAGTATTTTTCAAATGTCAAAGCTATTTATGTGAACCACTCAAGTCAGAACCTCGATTTTTTGGGAATTATCTTTATTTATTTTTATTTTATTGTAAATTACACTTGATCTACTGTTGAACTACTGTACATTTTCCTACAACACTATTGTTTATATGGAAATAAATGTCTATTCTATTCTATTCTATACAAGTGATTGAATGAAATACACGCAAAATGCATAAGACAGCAGGTGTTGCAGAATATTTGTTCAATATCAAGAGCGAGAATGTTACCATTCTGTTATCAAATATGATTTCGAATTGGCAAATACTGTAACGATTGTGGAGAAAATATTTTCCACGTTCCTTTTTTTTAACTGTCCATGACTGCTCATTGTCATAATCCTATACAATAACAATACTCAACACCATATCACCATATATCGCATAAATGAAGTACTAAATACGTAGCACATTGATGTTGTTTGCTTAGAAAGATATTTACATCACGGTTGAGAATAATTTATTCATTTTTATGAAAGTAGCGCTAGCTACTTCAATGCGTCTTTTGATTTCGCTGTTTTGGTAACCTGTTTGGCTTATTATGGTTCCTAGGCATTTATAGTTTATTGCTCTATTCACTCGGATGCCATATATATTTATATTTGCATGATAATTAGCAGTTTTATTGCATATCAAAATAATATTTAGTATTTTTAAGTATTTTTAAAGTAAACGTTGATGATCGTTGTATATTATTATTATTAGGATAAATCCTGTTTCGTTGCCATGCTAATTTTTAACAGTGTTTGAAAATATTTTTTTGAGAATAGCCACTGTCGAACATATTTCATAAAAATATTTCTTTAACTCTTCAGTAATTTCAAGAACAAAAAAAAATTATAATCTTTGGAAGCGTGTAACTTTTTAAGGACCAGCCGCTGTTCGCATGAAAGACCCTTTTAATTTCCTACAAGAAGCTTGGTTGACAATACCCTGTATAGGTGAGTTTGTGGTAAAATTGGTTGTTGATAAACATGCCTCAACTTTGAACGGGAGAAGTTGAGTGGAAGTTGATCTCTGTTGAAACGTTCAATTTCTTGGAAAATTAAGTATATGAGTAAAAGTGCTAATAAATGCACACAAAGTGATTTTAATTATATCGATTATATCAGCAATTACTTCATGGCAACACAATTAATTAACTAATAATTATGAGATACTTGAATAACAATTAATTATTTGTAACCAATTCAACTTTACAACAATAATTTTTATTTACCAAATTGTTAACGTTTGCTTTAATACGGTTAGTCGAAAACATCGAGCTGACCGTCCAACAGTAACCGAAAGACATCTGGTGTTTTCGCAATACTAAAAGTTGTCTAGTGTTGCGATTGGCCCGATTAGGTAAAAATTCCAAGATAATTGAAGTAGTCAAATTTATTTGCAGTATTCATGAAGGACGAAAACACTGATAAAAGTCAGGGTCTCACAGGTCTAATGGCCTGTGGCTTTTTCGCCGTGTGATAAGGATAAGTAAGAATTCTGGTGATTACCTCTTTTGAATAACAGAGTCGGCTTTGTGTTGATTGTATTAAAATGAAAAAATAAATTCTATAAAGGGAAAGATAACAACAAAAAGAGTACAGTGAAGGAAGTAAATTTATAAGAAATTACTGAAGTAAATATCAAAAAAAAGAAAATTATTGCCGATATGGATACAATCATCAGAAATTCAAGTAAATTGAATGTTTTGAAAGTCAGCAGTTTATGAAATTCCAGTATTTTCTGTAAATATTGACATTCTCCATGAAAATTGAAAAATGTGATTTTTCTGTAATATCTAATTTTCATGGAGAATGTTCCTCTTTTCAACATGAATACCTTCCAAGAGGTTCTTGAATGATAAAAAATAGCGACTAAAGTTTGTTTTTCAGCCGCAGATGATTCCACAACAGATTTTATGAATATCCTATTCATAGTTTCGAACAAAAATCAAAACTATCTGAAATATTTAACTAGCTTGATCTTTTGTATAGACAGTTCCAGAACACTCAAATTATTATATATGATGATGATATGATGATATATGATGATATATGATGACATAATCAGCAAATTTCAGGGAGTCTAGGGTTAATTCATATCAAGGTAGCCGGGATTTGTTGAACGGATAGAATGGAATAAAAATATTTTCCGTCGACCGTTCATTTATGATGTATTTTAACGCACTCAAAATCGTTGATTAATGACCCCTGTTAATGAATGATTTTCTATTAATCAACGATTTGATTATATGCAACCCAACATGCATTGCTCTTATACATTTTATATTGGTTAGTACTACCTGTCATTATTTATTTGTCAATTTTCAATAAAATTTTAGAAAATGTTTATCACACCAGTTGTCACTCAAAACCATATAAGGTCCCGTAGCGTAATGGTAAAGTGCACCTGGCTTGCAACACTGAGGTCGAGAGTTCAAAACCCACCGAGGGTAAATTTTTTTTTTATTTCAATTTGAAAATAAATAATAAAAAATAAAATAAAACTACCACTGAGAAAAATTAAACTATCTTTGAGTAGAGTTAATATAAATAGGAAATAGTGATTGTTTTTTATCGTAACGTTAAATAAATAAACATTGAAAATAAGATATCTCTATTTTTGAAAATTTCTGTCGACGGAAAAGTTTTGTAACAAACTCGTGTATTAAAATGGCGATTAACAATCTCAAACATTAACGCGCTCGCTCTGCTCACGCGTTAAAATATCTCGATTGTTAATCGCCCTTATTAATACACTTGTTCGTTAAATAACTATTCTGAATAACTTCATTAATTGTATCTCGATAATTATCACAAATTATCATTGTATTATCAGAGTTAACTGCAGACACCCACTATTGAAATTGCCCTTTCAGATGGTCTGTCGATCTGGAGTTTATCCAGCTCTTCTTCCAATTGATGTTTGATCAAACAATCAAAGGATAGGAGAAAACTGAACTTGAGTGGAATGTTTAATGGGGTTGAATGGACTGAAACAGTAAATTTGCATTTTCATATCTGAAATTATCACTGGTAATTCTGACATTAATTAAGGATGTTTGACAAATATTCTAGGGCTACTCGTCCTTTATTCTTTCTATCTTTTTATTATAATACACTCGTAGAATAAATGGAGTTTACCGTAGAGAAGGTGTGCTCATGCCAAAATACACCCTAATTTTTTTTTCCACCAAAAAATATTCTGCTCCACTGTCGATGTCCATTATCACTTCCTTTTCAATAATTTTTCGAATTACGATGATTTGGACTTGTTTAACTGTTTGTTTGTTTCGTTTTTCTTTTCGGAATACCCGGCTCTCTCATGTGACCTGTTTTTTGCAATTATTACATACATCATTCTTGTAACCACACACGTGCAAGATATCGGAATTTGAAGGTCCACAGATACTACGAAAAAAAAACAGCGCCTTTTCTACCATTATACGTAATGCCATTGGTCTGGATATTCCAATTTTAAAGTCTCATTAGGTTGAAATGTCATATCGCTCCAAAACTTGATATTGTGCGATTAGTACAAATTACCCTTTCCACTCATCTGCGCCAATTACTGAGTTCGGAATTCGTTCCAGATAGGAAATTGGTATTTTAGCAAATTACCTCATAGTTCGAATATTTATTCAACGGAAACTCCGTTTTGACATATTGTACTTGATATAATATGGTAGTTAAATATAAACGGGATAACATATAACAAACCAAAAATTCCAATAATATTTTCTGAGTGAATTAGGTTTGTGTCAGCATAAAGATCTTCAGGAATCGAACGTTGTACTTCCTTTGAGTAGCTCATTTATTTTTTCACCATATAAAACACTCCACACTCCCAATAGAGTATCTCAATAAGAGTATCTCACCCAGTAAAACAAGCTTATTTTCATCCATAAAGCTCGCTAATGAAATTGTATTTGTGATATTGTGTGAGTTTTGAATCCAATGAATGTTTTTATAATAACTGTTGGAATCATAAGAAACATCAGACTCGGGTTCATTGCCTTCATTTTCCAGTAACATGCATTTGTCTTTTGCATAGCAATGCGACATCATTTTCAAGTTCAACTGATACATTGTGGACTTCATGAACACAATACATTTCTGAGCCATCAATGACTGCTCATTTGTTCCATCTATCATCGTAGATGCAACAATAGTTTTAGTTTTTTCTTTATTATTGTTCATTAATTTTTGGCAATACATCTTCAATTATTGATGCATTTCGCAAAATTTTGGTATTGATGGTATATCTCCAATCTGATCTGATCAAGGGAATCATCTGAATGCAATGCCTTGGAGGAAAAAATATTCACCATCAGGTACTTTTTGAAGCACCATAAAGATTTCATTTCATACTCGTGATTACTTGGATTTTCAATGGGCGCTCATACACGCATTATGTTTCAACGATCGAGTCTCATCGATAGTAAACAACTGACCAACCTACTCGGGAAGGGGCGTGTGCGTGTAACTCACGATTATGTACGAATGAAAAGTGCAAGTCGTGTGGGCGCTCCGATGCTTCGTTGCTCGTACTTGAACATACTCGGAAACGTGTGCTCCTCAGTACTCGCGATGTGTATGGGACCGGCTTATACCTGATACTCCTCCCGAAACCTGTTTCGCGAGTACTAGCGAGTATGTTTCGTCTTGAGCCAGTCGTCAGCCGGTATTGAATCGCGCATCAGAGAGACACGCTTCTCGTGTTTCTTGTATTGTAAACCTTTTTTACTGATTCGCGTCAAAAATGAACCAGGAGAACAGCATCCGCCTCAATGAACCATTTCCATTTTTCTCATTTTACGATCAACTAGTGACACAAGCCTTTCAAATCTTCTGTGGTCAACCGAGTAAAGTTTCGAAATGTATCTTCACATGGTTCCGCTGTCATATCCCTCAGGAGTCTGGTTCCATATTGACATCTCCGACGAAATAATTCTTTCGACCACCATCGGCGTGTTCTCTTATTCCTTTTGCTTTTCTTTCTCAATACAATTATCAAATACTATACCCGAGGTAACAACCAGCATGCTTGTCCCGCACACACTGGCGGCTCACCTCGTTTTCGTTTGTCAACCCGAAATGTTTCGCACCGTGTAAATAGTTAACTAGACCGAGATAGCGACTCGCAAAACTGTTACGCGAGACAATTTCGCGTAATCTGAACGTACCTTAATCGGTTCATATTGCGTTAGTTAGATCCGAATTTTATAATTATACCTCTTACCAAATTTCAATTGAAATCCTATGTTATTTCTTGAAACTCACCTACTGTTGTAACTGGACACCTGCGAGGAATTATACCAAAAGAGTATTGAAAGAAGCCCCTTCCTATGACCAGAACCGGTGCAAACCCAATCCAACGCCTAATGGTCTCCTGAATACTCTTCAGCATTGATCCTTCCACTTGATCGAACAGATCTGTCTCACCGAAGGATATAACCGGTACCAGGGGAGTACCATTCCTCAAGGCCAGTTTTACGAACCCTTTCCTCTTCTTAAGCACGACCTTGTAATTACCCGGTTTGCAGAAATATGCCTCTGCCGCTCCCCCCACCATCAAAACGCAAACACGGCCTCCTTCCCGTGTACTCAGAACATACTCGATTGCCTTGGCCGAGGCGGATATCCCGCCCAAGCTGAGACCTAGGTCGCGGTAAAACGGTATCTGATAATGCTGACTCAAGGTCACTACGCGAGGGTCATGGTTCGGAAACAGTTTCCGGAAATCACTGTATTCGGTCCCGAACGCTCCAAACGCCCCAGTTGACAGGATCCCGTGCGGAAAGACGCAGAAGAGATAATTCCTTTTCGGATCCAGTTCCACGGAGGGGACCTTAGTCAAGCGTAGGGGGAAGTAGTCCCTCATATACCTCCACCAAGACCATGTCCGAACCCATCTGATCGGTCGACCGCCTGTCTCTGCTACTTCCTTGTCGAGCACCCATATCCAGAAGAGGTACATTGCCATCACCCACCAGTATTTCCAGAAAAATACAGAGTATATGCCGACGAAAATTCCTACGAAGGTACCGAATGTTATCGTGAACATCCATGCTGCTGTTGCGAACGTTTGCAGCCGTCGTTCCATTGGCACCATGAGGGGGGCGAATTTGATTCCAAAAATCTGCATCTGGAAAAAAAATAATTACTTAATTTAATTGCTGATTACAAACATATTCTGAAGTATCCTTGAAGCTTCTGGAAAGTTCTAAACATTTTGAAATCTGCGAGGAATGAAGCAGAACAGAGGCTCCGAATAGTCCAGAACGTACTCAAAAGACAAGTAAAGTTTTCGGATATAAGGCAACCAGGAAGATTGCGAAGAACTTTTCCAAAATACTTCAAAAAGTAATTTGACAATTACTATTATTAGGAACAAGAACTTTTTCCTACTTAAATATTAGGTCTTCATTGATTTTGTTGGTTGTATTTTTAGGGAGGATATTTTTGCTGCCTCCACGCACAATTAACGCACCTAACATTCAATACTCAAAATAACTTTTGACGTCTGACACAAATTGTTAATGCCTGCTTTTTGTATATAATAAATACCTAGCAAGATGATTACAGGATTATTATCAAAAATAAAAGATGTCTAATTATGATTTAGGTCTCGTCGTTATTGTTTGTGTCATAAAGAAAATTCAGATATTCATAGGTAAATATGAATAGAAATTATATATATGACAGCAGTAAATTTTAATAGAAAAGGACCAATATAGGATATCGAATGATAAATTCAGTACCAGGGACATCCCTGGTTTATCCCAGTGATGTGCGAGCTACGGTATCCACCGGACGTTCTCTGCAGGACATCCCAAGCATGTCCTTGTAGCGACATTGAAGGGGCGTACCTGGGATGGCCCTGTGTTGTTAGGGTGCTAGTTGCATAAACATTGATGCCAACATATATCGAGAATGATGGCTCACATTCCTTATTGTGTCGTGTCTTCTGAGCAGTAAGGAACATTTTTTCTCCGAGTTGTTAACGACGCAAAATGATAAAAGACGCAAATGGCTTATACTACTTTTTATAAGATAGTTCGTAAACGAGAAATAGAGAATTATAAAATCCATTTTAATGTGACCGGATCGGTGCATTTTCCACTGAGAAAATAGGGAAAAATCTCGAAAGAAATCATTTTTCAAAAATTCATAATTTTTATAAATCTGAAGCTGGACGAACAATATTGCTGAAACTGATAGAAAATAATATGTGGTTCAACTGTGCGCAAGATGTTTTCTGTCAGATATGTATTTTTTACACAATCGCGTTATAAACAATTTAAGGGCTTATCTTGATTCAATAGTAATAACTGACGTATTCAAATTCTGTAAACAGAATCTGGAAGTAGACGTGTATATTTCGGATTTTCACCTGAGAGGAGAGGTGTATTGAAAATGTCTCTGAAAGTTGCTCCAAACGCTTGCAAGTCTGGTTATGGCAGAGTCGAATAGCAGTAGTGGGGAAACTAGCAGAGGACAGTATAACCGCCATTATTCCCCAACTATAATGATCTCTTTTTCCACATGCCTTTAACATAATTTGAATATGACGCTTTTTCTTGAATTGGCACATCTTGCAAGATGTACACTTACATTTTTTATAACGTTATTGTTAAAAAACTGCATATCGGACAGAAAATATCTTGCGGACAGTTGAACCGCAAGTTATTATCTATCAGTTTTCGCAATATTGTTTGTCCAGCTTCTGATTTATAAAAATTATGGATTTTTGAAAACTGGTCTCTTTTTCGAGGTTATCCCGGATTTTTACAGTGAAAAATGCAACGATCCGGTGGTATGAAAAACCATTTTGTAGGTTTTATAATTCTCTACGAAAGTTTCAAAAAGATTTCTTCAATACTTTCTGAAATATTTGCCAAAAACCAAAAATTTGGTATGTTTTTTCACTATTTCTTGTTTAAAAAATTCCACAAAGCGATTTTGCTGGTGGATTTTCATTAACGAACTATCCTAAACAAATTAGTATAGGCCATTTGCGTCTTTTATTTTGTGGGAGAAAAAACCTCTATGGCTTCGTCTATAAGCATAGGTACTAGAAATATTCACATGTGGTGATTTTGGCCATATTTACCGCCCTTTTGAATTTCAGTGCTGTATATGTACCCTTATGTACCTTCATACCAAATTTTGTGCTTTTATCCGCCTCACCATTGTAGCTACGACTCTCTGGTCAATTAATTCACTTGTAACACGTACTCATACTTGGGGATATTTATTCTGCTATTGTTATGTTACTTTCTCGCTTAACCGTATCATTGTCCGTGTTTATAGACATTTGACATTGTGGTAACCTTACTTCATTGAAATTTTCCACAGCTCATTGACAAGGAACAAAAATGTATTTTAAGGCACCTGGTCATCTGGAAAAAAAATTGTGAAGAATTTTCAATTTTGCGTTTCACATTGAATAACAACCATGTTTTAGTCGATTTTATAATGTGTTATTCAAGAAATATTATATGATACAGGGTGATTTACGTAGGCAGTGCATTGAAAGTGTTGCTGGTGGATTCAACATTAGAATTAGATAACCGAACCCATCAAACCCGTGAAAAACGTCCAGCTCCAGCCAGTGGCGAATTTTTAAGAAATGTTATTACCACATTTTGAAGGATTTCTGAGTATCTTTCACTATTTGTGATTTCTGCAGTGCCATTTGAAAAAAATGAGTTTCTGAGAATGCGACATTTGAAAATTTCCTGCGCCCATATGGAACAAAATGGGAACATCGATGAGACATCAGGAGTTAGCTTGGACTCCAGGCTAACTGCTTCACAATTTTAGTTTTCTAATTTGGAACGGTTTGTGCGATTGGTACACATTTTTTTCGTAAACTACTACGGCGGCATTTTTTTCTTGAAAATGTCGAAACTTTGATAATTAAGTCAAAATAACTTGGACTGTCTGAACTGAACTCAGAACTAGAAGGCTAATCAGACAAAAAGTTGGTTCTGGCTTTCGATATACCCTGTATAGCGATAGGACTAAGACCGTGTTACTAGAACAGACATGGTAAATTATGACAACATACTGTATAGCGCAACCAACATTTATTCGTATTATGAATAAAGTCATAACTCATATCCACAGTCAAATTGAGTATTAAAAACTTTTGTTACGTTCACGTATACATATAAAATTGACGGAATAGTTAATAGACCGTCAGCTAGTGACAGATTTAGGTGCCCCATTTTCGCATACAAGCCTCGAATAGGGTTGAAAAGTATATCGATTTGGAGTAAAATGAAGATATTTTTACGAGTGGCTCCTGGGGATAACATACCGAGAATTCGATTTTTCAGAACAGTGCTTATTTGTTTCCCTCGTGTTTCTATTTACGGTACGAAACTACAGAGGGTGATTCGTAAAGTCGCCTTAAGGAAAAAAGTTCCTATGAACATATGTCCGGAGTTGCTTCGTTTCTGAGATACAAAGGCGTTTGAAAAAAAAAATCAATGCCCTGTATCTCAGAAAAGAAGCAACTCCGAACATATGTTCATAAAAACTTTTTTTCTCAAAACGACTTAACGAATCACCCTCTGTAGTTTCGTACCGTAAATAGGAACACGAGGGAAACAAATAAGCACTGTTCTGAAAAATCGAATTCTCGGTATGTTATCCCCAGGAGCCACTCGTAAAAATATCTTCATTTTACTCCAAATCGATATACTTTTCAACCCTATTCGAGGCTTGTATGCGAAAATGGGGCACCTAAATCTGTCACTAGCTGACGGTCTATAATGGCTATGCCGCTTTTCATAGTAATTACTCAACAAAAACATAACCGTTGACAATGCGGACATTAAAATATTTATAAACATTATTGTCGCTTCAGAATGGCTAAACTAACTGAACAAAAACGCATTGAAGTTTAAGATATGAGTGGATATGGCGATAGAACAAGACCGCAACAAAAAGTCAGGGCTAACTATTTTTATCTTTCAAAGTAAAAAATCTAAAAAAAAGTTAGAGCTACGACACTGGATATACGACATTTCCAAACGGTTATAGGGTACTTAATAAACTTTGAAAAATATGCCGTCGAATCAACCCACCAATTCAATTTCATGACTTTAATTAAAATTTTAATACACTACTGTCACCACTGGATTCAGGATTTCATCGAAATCTGTTCATAAATAAAAAGAGTATAATTTTCTTAATATTTGAATAATATGTTTAATGGAATTTTCCAATAATATATTTTCAAAAAGTTGTCCTTAAAATTGACAAGAAAATGTCGTGAATCCAGTGGTGTAGTCGAATTTTTACGAAAAAAATTGCCAATATGTTTATCTTAAGTTTACCGTCAACAGTGCTTCACTTCAAGTTTGAACTGACACATAGGTGCTAGAAGTTAGTTTTGTGATAATAGGTAACCATTCGTTTTTTTCAAAATATTTGTTGAAATGAATTTTCTGACTACACTTGGTATGTATCATTCAAATATTTCCATGACCGATCGAGAAAATTATCAGCAGAAATTATATCGATTTGTACAATACAATCCCGTTTTCATTTGATTCGTTCATTAAGTATTGATCCGGATAATACTGCGTAGGTTTATAATTTTTTCATAAAGATTCCATTACCTACATATTATAAAAAAAAATTACCATACAATAAAAGTTCATAACCGTTCCAGTCGAACAATCGAAAATTATTTATACAATTCATAGAACAAAGATTATTTCCAGCAAGTAATCCAAAATTAACTTGCTAATTGCACAGGCATTGAATAATAAAAAATCCAACTCACAAATTGTAGTTTTTGGAAATTTCAACTTGAAGTTCAGATTTTGACTGTATTCCTTGACTAAGCAATTTTACGGGTCTATGATGATAATTTTATCGAAACTTGAGTATGACACTAAGGTAAAAATATATATATATATATATATATATATATATATATATATATATATATATATAATGCAGCCACTGTCACAAAAGAAAACTCTGTTAAGTTAATCCAAGCTTGCTTCGTGTCTGAGATACAGGGCGTTTAAAAAAAACTTCAACGCCCTGTATCTCAGAAACAAAGGGACTCTCCGGACATATGTTTGGTACCGTAAAAAAAAATCTAAACGCCGCCGAAACTAAAAAGTCACAGAGGAAAACGGTGGCAAACTTGGTCCAAAAAACTCATACACAGAGTTTGGAGAGAGTATTTATCAGTAAAATGTTTGCCGATGGGCACTGTAACTACAACTTCTGTAGAAAGAAATCCATTTGAAGATGACATCAGTGTGACAGCATCGTTTTTTTTAACAATCAAAATGCATGTTCCTCAAAACCCAGATTTCACCTAGTAAGCGACCGTCACTTCTATTTCTGTTTTGTCAGCTATGATTGTTCAGTATTGTTGGTACAATATGAGAGGTTTTGAGGAAGTTTCGTCTGAACAAATCACAAAAAACATAATAATCATGTTTTCAATAACTGTTCCTTCAAAAATCGTTAAAATGAAGGTGATGGTTATTGTAGACCTATATTTAGTGTCAGTGATCTTGGCAAAAACACACGAATTTGTTTTTTGTTTTTTTTTTCAACGCAAAATATTTCCATTGGTAATCAATTTGTGGGTTGGACGTTTTCTACTCGGTTTTCTACTTAACTTCGTCCAATTCCAGTCAGTCAGTTCAAATTTATAACCCCTGAACGAGACCCGCATGCGTTAAATTGAATTATAACAAGCTGAGTGTATATTATAAAGAAACCCTGTATTATCTACAACGAACATACTGTATTCGAAAGGATATCTGTTATGTAGATCACCTAATATTTAGAAGGAGGTCAAACGTAGAAAAACGGATTTCATTGTTGTCCGCAAGCCACCATTTTTGGCAGGTCATTCAACTTTACCAACCATAACCAAAGTAATACAATACATTATGATTATATACCAAACATGCAAAAATTAAAAACTCAATTTTATGTCGAAATTTCGACTTTTTTCTCGAAATTTCGACAATAAAGTCGAAGTGAATAAATTTCGAGAAAAAAGCCGAAATTTTGATATTAAACTCGAAATTACAAGAACAATATGGAAATTTCGACTTTAATGTCGAATGCCGAAATTTCGAATTAAAGTCGAACTTTTGACTTTTTTCTCGAAATTTCGACTTAAAGTCGAAGTGATGAAAAAAACTGCTTGTGGCCCTCCTGCGCTTTCGTATCAAACTACGTAAGTAACACCACTTTTTTTAATTTCAATGAGCCTGATAAACTTACCTTTACCTTAAAATTATCTAAGGATTATCTTTAGAATTAGCATTCCAATAATTATGAAACAGCCTGTATACACTTCGACCACAATAAGATAATTTTTTTTCAGTGTCTGTACTGATATGCCTATTCTCCAATTAAAAGTGTGAATTGTTTTGATTTATATTCTAATATTATTAGGACCTTTAATTACTTCCACTATTATTTTCGTTTTGTGTTCTTCACATTCTTGATATTTTAATAAAGCAAAGATGTACCTCTAACCCTATTTACCTATTTACAGAGGTGATCACCTATGGGCCAATGCGGCCCTGTTGTATATTTACACGCACCTCGAATTTTCAAAACCGTACAAAAATTACAAAACTTATTTTTAACTGTGTGCACATATTAGATGATCAAAAAGATAACTCACTTTGATTAAATTATTCAACAATTATAAAGATAACAACAGGAACAAGTGTGTGTAACTTCTTTCACCAATTTTGCGCAAAGTTTAAAAATTCACAATTCACTCAACACCTAAGCCAACAATCCTGTTTACAATACGATGTCCGACAGCAGCAATGATCATGCCATGCTTTTATTAAGAACCACTTCTATACATGAACTTTTCAATTATACAAATAAAATTTCATCATTATCACTCATCGCTTTACAACTGGAAGTCGCTGTAGAATGAGGAATCATTCGGGCATCATCGGAGAGTCAAGGGCAAAAAATCAGTCGTTAAACAGAAAGGTGCGAACGAAATCATTTTATGGCGTGAAGCCGTGAAATGGTCAATAATTAAACAAAATAACAGGCATGACCTGCCTTCGAACGTCTTGTAACTATGATACAAGTAGAACTGTTCCATATGTGTCGTATTTTGAGTGAACCAACCTAGTTTAGTTGGTAGGTTACATATTATATCTTATTTATTCGTTTTCAAATAAGTCTGAAGTGTGGGCATATTTATATTAATAGTTAATTTATACACTGATTTTTTTTAAGATTCTAAAAAGTACTTGCCTTCTTGCCCAACTACTTCCTAAAAATTTCTTTTTAACAATTGCCATTCGGAAACAACCGAAACCCCACTCATCGACAACAATCTACTCAATCTAGCAGTCTAGCACAGCCAGTGGCACAGCATAGTCTACCGGCTGATCGATTGCAAGCGCGGGAAACAATATTATACAGGGCAGCACAAAAATAAGTTTAAGATTATCTTTCGCCAACGAGCTAGGATAAAATATGAACTTGGTAAAAATTCTGGAGTGGGATCCAACAACTTGGCAGAATAAGAATAAAAAAGCATTTCTTAAGCAGTGGTAGGAATCGAACTAAATCAATCAGAATCTTCTTCCTTTATTTTGTAAGAAGGACAGTTTCTGTTTTTTCTGGGGCTCGTTCTAGTTCTAGCCAATTCGATACCCATTGAAGCCTAATAGTTGCTGTGTTTATCAGAATTTCGGATTTTGCAATCACAACCATAGTAACATCATCAGCGAAGCCTATCAACGTGACACCTGCTGCTTTGTGCTACTATACTGTCAATATTCCTTCATAAATAGTAGGTACCTGTTTTGACTCACTTTTTGTAACATGTATGTGAATTAATGCCAGTAAATACTTACTTATTAACAGGTTTTCCTCCAACTAGTTTAATGAGTTTAAAATATTTTTTTTATTGCTTCCACATTATCTTAAAATTTCAAAGACGCATAAACTATTGATGTGGTCGATTCCCATTCTGTAATGCAAAGAACTGGTTTTGGTTTTCAGAACTTATATCTTCCTTAACTAGCAGTAGTATCTTGAAGACATTCTGAAAGTTGCTCATGAGGGTGCAGCCAGTTGACAGAAAAGCCGAATTTTAAACAACAAACAAATTATATCTGATTCTAGTGAATGTTTAAATTTTTGTTGATTGGTATTTCCCTTCAAGTACCTCTCGCCAGAAAATCCTAAAAAACGAGGCTTGTTTCTTCTAGAGTGTATCACTTGAGACATTGCTTTAATTGAAGCAGCCTGAAAGTTAAATAGAAGGAGGGGAAAGGAAAATGAATATGGTCTAAAGGTATTGGCCACGTACTAAAACATGAAGGTTTGATGATAATTAAAGAAAATGCAGAATAAGATTGAATACAAAAATGTAATTGGCCAAAAAAACTATCGCTTGTGGACAGAGAAAATACATACAGCCATTATTGAAATTAAAATAAATATTATATAGATACTATCACAACAGGAATAAAATTGTGCAAGATCCCTAACCCCAATCACAGCAACTCCATACTATTTCCAATTCAGACATGCAATAATACATTAAATCATGAGTGGATAAAAAGTCTTTTAAACACGCGCGATTTTTCGAGCACGAAATAAGTGTTTGAAAGATCAGTTATCCACGAATACTTTACGTTATTTTTTCAATTGGTGCACTTTGAAACCATAAATACTGGTTTTGTTATTACAAATTCTGGAAATAACAACTTATAATGTGAAATGGTTGAATATATATTTCATTTGACGTTACAAGGTATTCCTGTCAGATCAATAATCATGAAACTGTCATTTCTTCACAGTTCTCGAGTTGTTGATGTAGCCATGGTAACTTTAAAAAACGCACGTTTTTGAAAGGTCGATTTGCACACGCTGAGGCGTGCTTTAAATAGGTAGAAAAGGGTACCAGTTAAAAAAACAATTATTCTGTACATGTATTCTATCAAAACTGTAGAAAAAACTCAAATTATTGTTGCCCCACTCTTCTTATGATTAATCGGATACTAATAGGCAGAGAAAAGGAACAAAGGAAAGGGAATTGCGAAGGGAATGGAAAATATTGAAGGAAAATAGGATGTGTTCTCGTGCGAAATCTGAAGGGGCTAGATGACTTTCCATACTTACACTTTTATAGAAAAATCTATATTTTACAAATTAAAATAACTAATCATTTCACAATAAGAATTTCGACACCTAACATACAATTTGTGTAACTGAACACGGTTTTCCACCAAACGGACAAAATGAAAACAAAATACAAACTCGTGTCGAATAAAACAAAACTGAAACTTTTCGAAGACTGGCGTGTTTTGCGACAGTTGGAGTTTTGTTTTTCGGGTCTCTCTCGGAAGCGGTAACATCAAAGGGTTTCGACGTGTTTTGAAACTCGAGTCTGTTTAGTGGAAACGGTCTTGTTGTGTTTTCTGTTTTCGCCTTGCTAGTCTGAATACGAATTTGGTACCAAATTGGTAAAAAAAATAATGGATAACCTATATACACTTCAGTATAAACCAACCACAACCAGGAATGGAAAAATCTTCTTTAAACATTATGGTTGGTTATTGAAGAATACATGTGTCCTTACTACTTCGCAACAACTAGTGGAAAAGGACCGAAAACAAAAAAAAACTCGAACAAAATATAGCCCCTCTCTATGGAAACAAGAGTTTAGAGTTTGTTTCAGTTTTGTTTTTCCAGTTTTAGAAAACACAAACATAATATAAACTCAACTGTCAGTTTAGTGGAAAACCGCCATGATGACATGTTTATTTTGTGGAAATTCATAATCACTTTAATGAAATGAAGGAAAACACTTTTAGTCTAATTTCCACTAGTTGTTTTATTTATACGACCCTCAGGGTAATAAAAGACATAGAGATGCCCTGCCTATACCTACACAAATATCTGTTTTGATTATTTTGAAGTGAACATAAACTATCCTTTTCTATACAATTTGTGGGCGAGGGGGGCGACGGGTGAGGAAATGTTATGGACAGTTTGTTTACATTTAGAGTATGAAGGTCCATAATACAAACGAAGAATGACAACTTGATCCGAATGAAATGAGCGGGCATACACGAAACTACCCGAATGAATACGGACTTGACATGTAAAATGCCCTCGCCTGTAAACAAACAAAGTTATGTTGACTTCAAGACAAAGATGGAGAGGACATCTCTATGGTCTTTTATTACTCTGAGATACGACCGGTTTGGGGTTTTATTCCATTATCAAGTATAATAACTAACTGATACATTTGAAATCTAAAAATGTGGTTATATAGGGAGTTTGTAGGTAAGCTGAATGGAGAGGTAATTAATGAACAGGGGGCCAACTATATACATTCAACACTGGAGATTATAGAAATTATCAGGGTTGTCATATTCAAGAGTGGAGACCTACCAAAATCGACTTGCTCGTTGAGGGTTTTATATTTTGGGCTATTAATAATAGATTGTGGGGAAGACTCTGCCGTATATACAGGCCAAACCGGTAGAAATTTTGACGTAAGCTTCCATGAACACATCTGTTTGGACAAAAAATCTACAAGGTATGAACATCTGCAAGAATCAAAATGCAAGATAAGTAAAGATAATCTTAAAATCTTACACACGTATAATGAAGGAAAGAAATTGTATTTGTTAAAAGCCATGGAAATTGATAAATCAATTAAAAACCCGAAATATAGGACCCTCAACGAGCAACTTGATTTATGTAGGACTCCACTCTTGAATTTACAAGTTTGACAACACCGGTAACTTCTATAATCTTCAGTGTTGAATTTATATAGTTGGCACCCCTGTTCATCAATTACTTTTTCATGCAGCTTACATACAAACTCCCCGTATAACCACATTTTTAGATTTTAAATTTATTAGTTAGTTATTGTACTTGATAATGGGATAAAACCCGAAACCAGTCGTAAAAATAAAATAACTGGTAGAAATTGGACAAAATTGTTTTCATTTATTTCATTGAAGTGACCAAATATACTCCTGAATATGAACATTTTACATTTTATGTGTAGTGAAGTTTCACTTGAAAATGTATTGAATTCCTAATTATTAGAAATAAAAACAAAAACTGAAAAATCTAAACATTAGTTGAGAATAAATGTGTATATTTCAAAAAATGGTAAAAAAGTTATTGAAATGTGAGGAGTTAGTAAAATAATTCTAAAAAAAATCTCAGAAAAATTCCCTCAAAATTCATGGAATTGGCAATTACAAATGCCATGATGGGTTCATAAATAACTAAATAACTTAAAAAATTATTTAAATCGAATTATTAATACTGAATCACATGAATACCAGGATGAATAAGATTTTTTGTCGCAAGAATCCCACATGGGTCTTATATAAATAAAAAATACATAGATCTCCGACACCATTCAGGATCTTATAATAACTCCGTATTATTCTAATAATATTCAATATAAAAATTACATTAAAATAATGTCTTGACTATTTTTTTATTTATTTAAACACGTGATGTTTGGCAGTTTTGATGTCCTTCATATTAGACAGTGAAACAATGAAAAATTTTCAATAAGAATACTAACATGTTGAAAAATGATGAAAATGAAATGATATATTTTAAATGCTTAATTTTTATCGGAAATACACTTCCGTACGGACCCACATAACTTAATTTAAAACAACCAGTCAAACAATGAAATGAACAAAGTCTCAGTCCAAACTCGGTCAAAATATTGACTTACTTTTATTTATTGTGTTGTATAAATTCACAAAATGGGTTTTGATGATCAATCACAACTAATGGACTCTCCAGATGTCTCTGGACCTCCATCTGCCTGTAATTCTAAATCAGCATTAGCAGAAACTTCAGGTATCTCAGGAGGTGGCGCTTCGCTACATTTGAATAGGTTAACTAAATGTTGTAACGTCACTTTACTTTTGTCCCAGTTGTCTGCGTTTGAAGTTGTAGCTTGATGAATACTCTCCTCTATTGTGTTCTTGATGAGGAATTTGTGGACGAAAGTTGGCCTGAAAAATCACAACACAATTCTCCTGAGAAACTCAAAACGTGATGAAATATTGAACAAATCAAAAGACATATACAAATTATACAGGAATTTGCATTCGATCTGTAATAACTATGTTGGCAGATAAACTAGTAACTTGCCAGTTGACCTAGGCATGCAAGAATATAGTGAGTTCATAACATGTTTTCTGTTCAGGCCGATCCACTATGACCAATAATAGCATATCAGCAACAATCGTCGGATGCCTTGTAATTAGATTTTATGAATATCCCATTCATAATTTCGTACAAAAATCAAAATGCAATGACCATGACAGGTCTATGTCAAAAAATAACTTTCAAAGTGTCACTGCAAAAGAAATATTTCCATCAAATTCCATCCTTGATGTGTATAATTGCTGAAGAGCCTGTTTTCCAATTCTATCGATCTCCCTGATGAACTTGGCAAAGCGAAATAGATTTTCGTCGACCGAAATGTATTGGGGATTAAGTGTGTAAAAGCTATGAGTGCTCGTCATTAATTGAAGCTCTTGTTATTTGTATATATTTGTACAGAGTTTTCATTTAATTCAGTATCCTACGTGACTCAAAATCAATCCAGTATCCTAACTATCAATACATAACTCCGTCATTTCATTTAGTAAGAGTTCGTAGCATTTCGAATATTTCTGTAAATTTTTTGCGTTCATCATCATCAAATTCAAAAACAGTTTTTTTCATCACTGTGGAATAAGTTGAAAATATTGAGGTAAGCTATCAGTACAACATGTGCCGGTATGGTTGCCTAACTATTAGGTCACATGGGAATTGAGATAAACTGAAAGCTCCGAACAGATCTCTGTTTATTGTCAGTCATACAATTTTATTTTTTTCATTGGTATGTTATCATGAATAAGCCTCAGTGGAATTCATATTAGATAATCGAAATTATACTCACTTCGTTTGTCCAATACGATTAACTCTTCCTATGGCTTGGAGCTCGTCAGCTGGATTCAGAAGCGGTTCTACGAGAATAACATGTGTTGCTTCGATTAAATTCAATCCCTTCGATCCCAAGCTGATAGGTAAAAGTAATACAGTTATTTTTTTGGTCACGTCCTAGAAAAACCGTAGGTCAGCATAAAGATTTTTTTATATTCCTTCAAAATTATTGAATGAAATTATTTATTGAATATTCCCACATTGAAGTTATTTAAGGTTGTAGTGCAAAGTGCGAAAACTGTAAAACTCACCTTAAATTCCTCAATTTTAACCTCGGCATTTCTGCCTTGCGACAACAATTTGCAGGAAATAGAATTACATTGCAAAGCTTTCATCAAGCTGTCAAGTACAGTAATCCAAGAGGAAAACAACAGTACTTTGACGTCCGGATTTTCTTCTCTCAAATCATTCAGTAACTTGATGACAGCCTCGATTTTTGTAGAATAGTTTCCCTTTATTTTTTTACAGTCGTCATCAGTAACGGTATTACCAGCTTTAATGTAGGATATTTCCTGGTACTTTTGCTTGTTTCTGCACACAGAGCACTGGATGTTATCTCCGTAAGTCTGAAAATTATTTAAGAAATTCAAATCGTAGCCACCTATGACCAATTTAATTCTTCAAATTTTTTTCACATTTTCTCCTCATTGCCCTGTATGACATAAGGAATACTATGCTAGACAGTTGGTATATTCTTAGATATAATGATATCACACTCTGGATGTTCTCTCCTTTCTCACTCCCATCAGAAAATCCAAATATACCCCATTTTTCTATTAATTTTCCGTTTTATTGACTATTTGCAACTAGATTTTTTGAAATTCCGTCCCAAATTTCAATAAATGTGATTTTCTGACAGAAGCGATGAAGGTCCTGGACATCCAAAGAGTAATATCATCATATCTGAGAATATGCCATATGCCAATAGTTTTCCTTATGTCAACAGGGCGATGGAAAAATGGAACAAATAGTTGAAAAATTAAATTGGTCATAGGCGGCTGTGATTCGAATTTCTGCATCAACATTCGGTTCTGAACAATATTTCCTAGTGACTTTTAATTCTATCAAGAAAAACAAAGTGATGGGATTTTTTTGAAAAACAAACTATGTTTTTTAATCTGACAAAGAATAATTAAATAAAAGATTTGATACTCACTTGTTCCAGAAGGACATGTATGCACTCAAGACAATAACTGTGACCGCAAAGTAATATGCTCCAATTTTGTTCGAGGGCATTTTTACAGATTGGACAAGGATCCGGACTTTGTCCCTCATACTGTTGCTTCCTCAGAGTCTCCAAATAACTTTGAGTACCCAGAAACTTTTCTAGATTTTGTGCGTTTATCTTATACTCACTTTTGAGTGAAGACATTTGAAAATCTACCTGAAATTAACGGTTATTTAACGAACAAGTGTATTAATAAGGGCGATTAACAATCAAGATAATTTAAAGTTCAAGATTGTTAATCACCATTGTAATTTTTAATAGTTTGTTACAAAACTTTACCGCTGACCGTACTTTTCAAAAATAAAGATACCTTACTTTTCATTTATTTAACGATAAACACCAATCACTATTTCCTATTTATATTAACTCTATTCAAAGTGACTTCAATTTTCCTTAGTGGTAGTTTTAAAAATTTTTAAATAAAAGAAAATTGCTCCCATTTGGGTTTGAACCTTCGACCTCGCTGTCACCTCGCGACTATCAGGTTAACATATTACCAGATGGCTACGCTACTTACTAAAAAGGCTACTGACAACTCTGGTGTATTGAAGATTTTCTGAAATTTGATTTCAGAATTGTCAAATAAATAATGAGAGATAGTTTTAACCAATATAGATGTATTAGAGCAATGTATGTGAGTTGCATAAAATAAAATCCTTGATTAATAGAAAATCATGCATTAATAGGGTTATTAGTCAACGATTTTGAGTGCGTTAAATAAAAAATTAACGGTCGACGGAAAAGAGACATTAAACATGTGCTTTTTCAACATCACTTTACCTCATGAACGCTCAACAAGTTAACGAACTCGTTTTTGTTTTCCACTTGAGAGGTGAGGTTTTTTAGAATTTTATTGACTTTCTCTGTATCATCTCCAGTTTTTAGCTGCAGTCTCACTTTGCAAATGTCCAACTCGTCTTGGGCACATATTTGCTGATCTAAAAATGTCCACAGCTTACGAAGTTCCTAGAATAATAATATTTGCCTTCAGTTTAAGGACAGACCTCTCCGTCCATGTCATATCTGACTTTACCTAATAGATATTTATGACATAAGTCAAAAACGACGATCATTATGGTAGTAATCGTGAATATAACATGGCGTGTACCATAATGATCGTTTGTGTTCCGAATTACATACAAAACTTTATCTGCTGGCGTCATAAATGGTTATATATAAATATCTTTCGAATTCCAAATTTAGTATTTTTAAAACTACAGATGCGGCCATTCTGATGATATTTTATCTTCTGATTTGGAGGATGGAGTTTCGTATTTTGAATAAAATTGTTTAGAAATACCTACTTGCATTTTTTCTTATAAAGTTGATTCTTGCTAGACATTCAGAAACTTTACATTTGAATTTCATTATGGTACTAGGTCTTTTTAAACTTCATTATGGTCCTTGGCCCATAATGAAATTCATTAGTACCTAAAATACATTGATATAACATGTCATTATGACATACCAGCACATAAACATTTATTTCAGCCAACATATTTTTCATTTTCAAGACCAAGTTACACTTGAAATTTTCATAGAAAGTGTAATAATTACATAAGTTTCCTTCCTCACCTTGAATTCCTTCTTCAGACATTCAATTATATTCATGTGAACTTCTCCATCTTGCATGTATTCCGGTTTAGAGTTTTTGCTTTTCAATAAAGCCAAGAGAGCTAAAAAAATTACATATTGAGTTTGAATAATTAAAAATATTCCAATATGAACAATAGGAGCAAATGGAACTTGTAAAGTTCAGAATTTCTAAATAAATTATATACACGGTGTCCCAAACTCGATGGCCTATTAGACGTTTCTGGAGAACAGAGCATAGGATCATTTTGAAAATTGGATTTTAGATAATTGGTTTTGTTCTATTGATCTAAAATATTTTCAGCACTGCGGTGTTGCCGCTTCTATTAAAAAGTAGCAACAACTTTGATATTTCAAATGGGAGACCCTGTATATTATTGCATTTGTCGCGATATGATATGAAGACCAGCCTCACCACTATCAAAGGTATTTTAATTTGGATTTTTTCTGTACTGGTATATGTGACTATAGACCACGAATAATGAAAGAAGTCTTACATTTCAAAATCAATTCTTCCAGTGTGGGTTTCCAACTACCCTTCAAAGCCATGTCCTCGAATGTATTGGTCCTCTGGCTCATACTGAACAATTTTCCTTCGTACATCTTCAGCTGCACGTTTGCTTCACAAACAGGACATTTCGCCACCTTTTTGGATTTTTTCTGTGGCCTCAAATGACAGTTCATCGCTTTGGTTACTACATCGTCTTTTATCACAATCTTGTGGTTACTTTCCGGAAGGTATTCATAGAGTTTGTCTATGGCTTCAAAAAGTGTGCCCCTTAGGTGGGTCAAATCATCATCCCAAGAATACATCAACTGTAGTACTTTGCGCTCACTTGTTGTAGTAAAAATACTGAAAGGAAAATGATAACAGTTAATTATAATAATATAATAATGAAATGTATTCATCTTTCTTGATCATACGATGATGATATAAGACATGTCAAGAAAGAAAATAGGAAAAAATAAATAGGTCTTTTCGTTTGCATCGAAATGTAGCACTTTCCTACAACACTTGGTGTAATTTAAACTCGATTTTTGTATTCGTTTGCCGATTGGACTGACCCATTCCTTTGTGTTAACTGCACTCAACTACACTCCATTCAAAATGTGGAGTAAACCACATTAGCTGACCTAGTATTATACATAAAATCATATAAACAGAATAAAGATACAATGATGACAGAATTAAACTCATTGATAAATGACATTCTGTGACAACCAGCGAGTTAATAAAAACTGTTATCATATTTCAATTACTTATGAGTAGATACTTACTTTAAATTACATTGAGTACCAGCGACATCACAAGAAGATTGAATCTTATCGAGAAGGCTGCTGTAATGGCCATTAATCAAAATCCAATCCAATCCATCAGAATACCACTGACCATCTTTCAGGGATAATTTGTTTTGTAATTTCGCTACTTGTTGCATTAGAACGTTGAAACTTTCGAATGCAGTGCAGGACTAAAAGTGAGATTTAGTTACTTATTTTAAATGGGGATATTTTTAATTTCTGTATATTTATGGTTTTTTAATATTCTGTTAGGTTAGGTTTATTCTGTTAGTTTTCTACATAATTTTAATATTGCGACAACATTGATGCCGACCCTGGAATCGCCAATTCATAAATAGAGCTATAAAATTATAATAGATGATGTGAACGGTCAGCGGCATGAGATATTTCTAAGAACTTCTGATTTAATCAGGGATTTAACGACTTGCTTTCAAATGGCACGCGCCAGCAGAATCAATCAGGTGAATCAGAATAGTAAACATTGTGAAATATAAATCAGGCAGTCCTGAGATAAATAAGAAATATTTTTGAATTGTTTGATGTTGTTAGCTTCCAGAAAAATATCTGGCTAAAATATAATCAAGTTCCTTTATTTTTATACCAATAATTCAACTCATATTAATCATATAATTATTCCTACCTCAATTATGAACTTCTCCATATATTTTTCTTCCAAATCTTTGCAATCTCTTCTCAAATTCCCGTCCCTAAGAGTAGGCTGATCTGGAGGAAAGATTTCCAAGACCTCAGCTAGATTGTGTAATGTATGAATAACTTGCGGCTTATCTACAGTCAGTTTAGTTTCTCCTTGATCCCCAGAAAATCTGGCAACCAACTGTAAAACACTCCTATAATAATCTATAGCACCTTGAGGATGCTGAAGGATGAGTTCAATGCCCGCCATACCTGAAAACGATCATGTAACTTACACAAGAACAATGTGTTTAGCGGCAATCGAGGGGGAAACAACTAGTCATTTTTTGTACACCTAATGAAACCAGTGCAGTAATTATCTCTAATGAAAAATAATGAAAAAGTTTTAGGGGGCAATGAAAGAAGAATTACCATTCAATTACGCGGATGCGTTGTATGGACATAATTTAACTCTTATGAATAAAAATAAGATCCAGAAAGTTCGAAACTCATGCCCACGTATGATTTTCGGTGTGAGAAGGTTCATTTTAGTACCTTGTCATAAAATAATTCCCAAATACATACCCAATACATACAAAAAGTTCAAAATATTATCTATCATGATATACTCGACTTTTTGTCCGTTAATTTTTTTTGTTCAAATTCTCAGTATAATATACTAATTCGGCCATTTTGAATCGATTAACGTTCGCAGAATTTGTCTATCTCTAACCGTTCTCGAGTTGCTCAGCTCTAAATCAGTTTTTAGATGTTTTTTTTGCCGTCAAAAATATTTCTAACGAGTTTTCGACATTATTGTTAAAAGATTCAGAATCAGCACGTCAAATTACTTTCGAGGACAAAAAGTTGAAATTCAAAAAATGAAAAATAAAAAATCTCAGAAAATTTTATTTTTTATCTTTAACAGCTTTTTCCGCCTAAATTTTATATCTGAGCATATAAAAATCATACATTTTTGGAATGAGCATAAAATTTTACGTATACAGTGAGAATTTCAAGTCGATGTGACAACTTGGTACTTTTAATGATTTTTAGGGGTGAACCCTTGCAACTTTTTCGAGTAATTTTTAATTTCTTTCGATTGACTCAAAATTCACAATACATACTAATTCGACCATTCTGAATTGATTGGCGTTCGCAGAATTTGTCTATCTCTAACCGTTCTCGAGTTCGTTAGCTCTAAATCAGTTTTTGATGGTTTTTTTGCCGTCAAAAATATTTCTGATGAGTTTTCGACATTATCGTTAAAAGATTCGGAATCAGCACGTCAAAATACGTCCAAGGACAAAAATTTTAAATTCGAAAAATGAAAAATAAAAAATCTCAGAAAATTTAATGTTTTATCTCAAACACCTTTTCTTTTATATCTGAGCATAGAAAATCATACATTTTTGGAAAGAGCATGAAATTTTACGTATACAGTGAGAATTTCAAGTCGATGTGACAACTTGGTACTTTTAATGATTTTTAGGGGTGAACCCCTTGCAACTTTTTCGAGTAATTTTTAATTTCTTTCGATTGACTCAAAATTCACAATACATACTAATTCGACCATTCTGAATTGATTGGCGTTCGCAGTATTTGTCTATCTCTAACCGTTCTCGAGTTCGTTAGCTCTAAATCAGTTTTTTGATGGTTTTTTTGCCGTCAAAAATATTTCTGATGAGTTTTCGACATTATCGTTAAAAGATTCGGAATCAGCACGTCAAAATACGTTCGAGGACAAAAAATTTGAATTCGAAAAATTAAAAATAAAAAATCTCTGAATATTTAATATTTTATCTTAAACACCTTTTTCCGGCTAAATCTTATATCTGAGCATATAAAAATCATACATTTTTGGAATGAGCATAAAATTTTACATATACAGTGCGAATTTCAAGTCGATGTGACGACTTGGTATTTTTGATGATTTTTAGTTCAGTTTAGTGAATCAGTTTTCAAATCGTTTTTTTTGGCGCCAAAAATATTTCTGATGAGTTTTCGATATTTTGGTTCGAAGATTCGGAATCAGCACGTCAAAATACGTTCGGGAACAAAAATTTGAAATTCGAAAAGTGAAAAATAAAGAAGTTCAAAAAATTATCTATCATGACTTTCTCGACTTTTTTGTCCGTAGATTTTTTTCGTTCAAATTCTCAGTATATACTAATTCGGCCATTCTGAATCGATTGGATAGAATTCGTCTATCTCTAATCGTTCTTCTAACCGTTGGCAAGCTCTGAAGCAGTTTTCAAATGGTTTTTTTGCGCAAAAATAATTTCTGGCGAGTTTTCGACATTTCGAATAATGAATTTAATTAAAATGCAATGCTGACATGATAATATAAAATTGAATAACTGAAATAAAAATATGGACCAGTTGGGGATCGAACCCGGTCCTCACAATCTCTAGTCAGGTGCACTTAACCTCCATGCTACCGGTCCTTAATTTGTAAACATGCATTGTAAAACCCTTTTCTGAAAAGCGAATGCTTTATCGAAATGAAATGAAGCTTCCCAAAATATAACTAACGATCATATCCTTATTAATAACCTGAAAAGCTGAACTGAGAGTGTGAGCCGCTGGTTTACGAATTAAGGACCAGTAGCATAGCGGCTAAATGCACCTGACTAGAGATCGGGAGGCCCGGGTTCAATCCCCGGCTGGTCCACTTTTTTAACTCAGTTTTTTAATTTTCCATTATCATGTCTGCATTGCCGCTAAACACATTTTCCATCATAGTAATTTACAGACACCAAAACTACCTTGATTCACACAAGAACATATAAAACCGATCAATTGTTAAAGTAACCTACCATTCAGAGAAGATATGATGAATCGAAGGCAGTCCTCACTGTCGTTGGTATTTTTCACAATCAGAGCATTGAGGAGATCCTTCATGGATGTTACTTGTTTTTTTGTTGCTAGGTATCTACCTCTTACAGTATTGGGATGAGTACATGTATGCCTCAAAGTGTATAAAGGGTCCAGCAGCTACAAAAAAAAATGTCAATACCACTGAACTCGTTGAGGATGTTTTCTTTGTCTCTGTGATTTAATTCGAATTATATCTTGTTAGGTAAATTAACTAGTATATTACACTACTTCAATTTAATATTACTACTATATAGGAGGTGATAATTTTTTTTATAATCAGTGTAGGGGACGGTACAAATTTGAGATTTCATTTTTTTTATATAGGTACGATTTGGATATAAATTTGGGGTTGATAAAAGTGAACTTTGCGAATCAAGATTACAAATTGAAACTGGAACTGGTGGACAAAGGAATTTGGAATTTTATGGTGATGAGTTACCAGTTCTTAGAGACATTGTTTAACATTAGAGCGAACTTTGCATGAGAGGGTGAAATATTTATGAGAAAATGTAATCTAATTTTTATATATTTGGCAGGCAATGAGTATAAATTCTTTTGAACAAAATTTTCATTGTTTCTTATTGATAATTCTTTAACATATTTGGATATTTTAGTTCATTGTCGTTTTCATGTTTTACATGCTAATATAATTTTCAGTCTTTTATTTGTTATTCCATTCCATTTTCTTGGTAAATAAAGATGGTTTGTCAAAACGTTGCTTATTATTATTAACCCCCTCAACCCCTCATACAAAGTCTACACATTTGTGAAGTCGTAGTTGAACCTAAAAACTATCCTTCAAAATCATGGTGACATAGGAGAGCCATTTTCATTGTTTTCAATGAATCATAACTATTTAATTTTATATAAATCTTCATAGTTATCTAAAAGTCTATGATTGATCTTTGCCATCAATGAGAAAAAAGAAATAACTACTGACCTTTTTGAGTGTGCTCCTATCCAACCTTTCCAATAGCAGAGTCAAATCAAACTTTGACACTTTGGACAAAAAATGACTGCAGATCATCTCATGTTCTCTTCCATAAAAATACTTCTCAACAGCTGAAAATTCCAGCAAATGCTCCTTGTATGTTTGTTTTGGAATATTTATCTATAAATAAATCAAAATAATGTCTGTTTGTAGAAAGATAATTCTAGGTAGTACCTGATCTAAAACATCTTTCTTAGATGTTCTCCACAGCACCTTCGATAAAAAATCAATCATTGGTTTATCATTGCCCTTTGCATAGGGCTCATACAAAATGTTGTTCCATGCAGCGAGATCATTAAAAGGAGTTATTTGTAAATAGTCCACAAGTCCATATATATCTGGAATAAAAAGCTCAAAAACACATTCCAAACAACCTGAATCAACTCACCTGATAGATTTTTTGAGATCGGCGTTCCTGTCACAGCCCATCGATAGACAGCATCCAACTTTCTTGCCATTTCAGATACCATACGACCAGGAGTGTCTACGGTTTGAGCTTCGTCCAAACAAAGTCGCCACCATCTAACTCTGGTAAGGGGACTTCCTTGGGGGGAATATTTTCTCTTCCTTCTCAAATTAAATGCCTGGAAATATCCAATGGAGATATTATGTAAATGTGCATTGTTGTCAAATTACATGACAACACAAAAACAGATATACACCAATAGTATTCCAACCATTTCACAGAATCTTACAAGGCATAGCCTATAGGAGAGTACATTGACCGAAATTCGCATTTCTGACTTTTCTGGCGGAAAAATCCTCTATTATTCTCACAATACAGCTTCAACATGGCTGAGGATTCTTGTAATTGTGGTTCGATTTTATTTAAATTTGGTATTTGGGGGTTTTTTAGATCGAAAGTTATGAATTTTTTGTCGGAATTCAGAAATCCAAGATGGCTCACGAGTTTTGTAATTATGGTTCAATTCTCTTCAAATTGGTATGTGGGTATATTTGAGGTGGAAAAAAATAAAAATTTTGTTAAATTGTTGTGTTGGGGGCTGCAGGATGACAATCAAGTTAATATTTAGATGGTCCAATGAGAGTTTAATATCACAAAACTCACAGGAAACCTTGTGATAACCATACCCTATCAAAAATTAAAATTCATAGATTAAAGGGTAATGAAACAAAAAATTGTAAATACAGGCTTTCATTCAAATGCGCTTAAAAGTAATCACATAATTTCTTCAGATGTGTAATGTAATAATAATAATAATAATAACTTTATTATTATGTAGGTTATTTTCTGAACTGAAAACTTTACACAGCAAGCTCTTGGATACATAACTCACAGAATAACCTACGTTACAAATTTGAAGAAATTATTTTCTACTTTTCAATGCATCTGAATGAAACCTTGTCTCAAAAAAGTTTTTTTTATTATATTTTAAAATCTATTTGTCATTAAGTTAGAAGTTATAAAATAGGACCTCTGGAAATAGCGTACCTGTACATTCTCGGTTAGTCTCAATTCATTTTGCAACACACTATAAGTTGTTAAAACAATATCATATTCTTTCAGTTGTACAGGATAAACAGGAGTGGCACCACACCCTTCATATTGCAATACTTTCAGCTTCCCCTTGATGTGCCTGCAAATTTCTTTGGACCACTGAGACTGAAGTGCCAGAGGAGTGACGATCAAAGTGGCGCCACATTCCAAAAGGGGTTCATCCATCCAACATTGCGGGCATAGGTATCTCCCCAAGGATTTTTTGTATCCCAAGCATTCCCCATGTTGGTATTTGCCACAGGAGTCGCACTCAATCGTTCCTTCCTCGGATGAGTATCCACAAATACACTGAACAGAAAGACTGTCATCTTCCACTACCGCTGGCGATGAAGATAACACGCTGTTGTACCACATTTGGAGAGCTATATATGTTGCTGATTTACGACTAGACGATTTTACCCAGTTATCAGGAATCTTCAACTTCTTAGGCTGGTCAACGCAGGCAGAGCTTTCGTTTTCTTCAAAGGGAAATTTGCGTTTCTTTGATTGTTTTACAACGACAGGTGATCTTTTGGCATCGGAACCATTCTCCTCGCTTTTTAGACAAAATTGTTCTTTTGGATTGAGTAAAATGCAAGCAAGTACTTCAACTGTTTTTCCTAACCCCATTTCGTCAGCAAGAATACCTCCTTTACTAGAGGGAGTAATCAAAGGTTTTTCAAAGCTCACATATCCTGTATATTTATCAAAGTAGATGGTAAGACCTGATGGCAATATCAACGGGGTATAGAGAGGATGTAGTTGATCTGGAAAATAAACGACAATTTTAAAAATTGACAAAATCAGGGATGACAATCTATATGTACAAAAAAAATATACCATTACCATACCATACAATTGCCAGTTCAAAGTGACAATTGCCATTTCAAAGGGACAATTGCCAGTTCAAAGTGACAATTGCCAGTTCAAAGTGGCAATGGCCAGTTCAAAGTGGCAATTGTCAGTTCAAAGTGGCAATTGCCAGTTCAAAGTGGTAATTGCCACTTCAAGGTGACAATTGCCAGTTCAAAGTGATAATCGCCAGTTCAATTTTTGAGTTTCTTATAGATATATTGATCATAGCAAATTATCTTACCCAGTTCGACAGTATCATTTTTTTCACGAGAAAGCATCCACCTAACAGAGTTTTCTTGATATGGCCTCAACAAAGGAATAAGATATGGATGCTGAACGTTTTCTTTGTCAGAACTGTCTAGATCACGATTTTTTCTCATCTGCCACAATTTTTCATATAATCCAACAATTTCTGTTCCTCCATGCATACTTTTGTTAGCACCTATTGAACTGGAATCTAAAAAAAATTTAAATCGTCAAATAGGTCCAATCCCTAGATAAAAACTGAAAAATCACCTTCGAGAGTATCAGCATCAATTTCGTATATTAAAGAGAAGATCTTCTTTATGCAATTTCCTATCCTAGTATTGAATCTTGGCAGTGGCAGAGTTTTGAAATATATGGATAAATAAACTTTCTCATCTCGGAGTGATAGATCAAAATAGAAAATCTTAAGAGCAAACAATTCTGAAAATGAAAAACAAAATTAGGAATCGCTGTTTAGTAGGTATTTGTTCTTTTTGCAAATACAATCTAGTGTTCTATTTTTTTTTTCTAGACTAAGTAAATAATAATAATAATAATAATAATAATAGCGTCTTTATTTTCCATTTACATTTGGTGACAATGATTTTTTTTTTGTATAGTTAACATTTTTCTTGGCATAATAGGCGAAGTTCAGCTCATAATTTTTGGACCGAAAATAAAAAAGATACACAATTTGTTAAATTTAGCTGCTCTTCCACTTAACCTAGAAACGTACCACACAATAGAAGTAACATTGAAACTAAATATACTATATATATATATATATACATATATATCTTAAAAAAATGAAAAATAAAAAAATAAAATAAAAAATAAAAAAATAAAAAAAAATAAGGTAGAAGAAAAGGTAAGATTTATTTTATGAGCGCGTAGGGGCGGGGTTTTGTATAGTTAGCAAAAGTTTTTTGTATTGTCTTTTGAAGTTATTGTGTTTCATCTCTTTCAAGTAATTTGGGATATCATTATAAATCTTCGAAATTTGATACCGGTAGGAGCGTTTTAATTGTTCAGTTCTATGAATAGGAGGTGTAAGCAGCCCTTTAAATCTCAAGTTCAATGTGTGCACATCACTTCGAAAAGTTATTTTATTATAAAGATACTCTGGTGTTTTATTTATAATAATGTTGTGATATAAACAAGCAGTGTGCAGTTTCCTTCGACCATTCATGTTCAACCAATTGAGAATTTCTAGGGTATGAGAAATGCGATCCCGTTTACGGATTCCAAAAATGAGCCGCAGGCATGAATTTTGTATTTTCTGGATTCTTTGTGTTTGAAGAACACTGATCACTGGATCATAAAGGCAGTCTGCAAAATTGAAAATTGATAGTACCAAGCTATCACAAAGCATGACTTTTGTTTCTCTGGATAAAAATTTTCGGCTATTATAAATCAGCTTCAGGGAACAAAATGCTTTTTGTATCAGTGTATTGATGTGTTTTTCAAAACGTAGATTTTCATCAAGAATAACTCCCAGATTTTTTGCATATTCTACTACTTCTAATGTGTTCTGACCAATCTTGACATTAACATGATTTTTAACATAATACCTACTGAATTTTGGACCAAAAACCATCACATTGGATTTATTTGCATTAATTTGGAGTTGATGGTCTGCTGAAGAATCTACAAATGTATTAATGTCGCTATTTATACGCTCACATGCATTACCGACCTCTTCAGGATCAAACGAGAGATACAATTGTGTATCGTCCGCATAGAGGTGTATCTGACAGTGTTTTATTAATTTTATAATTTGACTTGTATAGATAGTAAAAAGCATTGGCCCAAGAATGGACCCTTGGGGAACCCCTGATTTTAAAACAAGGTAATCGGAGTAATTTTGTTCGATGCGTACCATTTGTTTTCTGTTTGTTAAGTATGATTCAAAAAGAGAAACGGCGTTCTCGTTCAGCCCCAAGTGAAGTAATATTGACAGTAAAATTTTATGACTGATCGTGTCAAAAGCACGACTGAAATCCAACATAACTAAAACAGTGCATTTACCCCTATCCGTGGCTGCCATAATGTCATCCACTACATGAAGCAGTGCTGTTGTACAGCTGTGTCCTTTTCTGAAACCTGATTGAGTTGCGGGAAGAAGGCTCATTTCATTGAGATATTCTTTTAATTGGGTTTCTATAATCTTCTCAATTATTTTGGACAACGTTGGTAGTATGCTGATCCCGCGCAAATCTTTGAATTCTTCAGGATTCTTTTTTTTTGGCAATACTGTGACAACAGCACATCTCCAGGCAGATGGAAATGTGTTATTGAAAAAACAATAATTGATAATATGTGTAATGTAGGACACAATATGGGGACAGCACAACTTTATCATCTTCAAATTTAGTCCGTCGCACCCTGTAGCATTCGTTCGAATTGAATTTATTGTTTCTGAAACGATCAGGTCATCAATTGTTTTGAATTTAAAATCAGAATCTACTAGTGTATTAGTAGGATAGTTTTGTGAAAGCATTTCAGGGTCACTTGAAACAGGTATGGAGTTGATGAGAAAATTGTTAATGTCATGAGGATTTTTTAGATGTTGAGGTATATCAGTATTTTTTTTATTCAGAATATTGTTGTTTCTTAAAATTTTCCATCTCTCTTTAGGAGATGATTGATTTAATTTGAAATTGAAGAAAGCTTTTTTTTCTCTAACGATCGCCTGGTTCGTGAAGTTCCGGATACTTTTATAATAATCCCAATCGGTTTGATTGTTTGATTTTTTGAATTTCCTGAGAGCCTTATCTCTCATATTCATCATAATTCTGATATTTTCTGTAAGCCATGGAGCCGGAGCTTTAGTGAACCTTTTTTTAACTAAAGGGGCATGAACATCAAATAAACCAATGATACAATTAGTCAGGTATGAAACTTTTTCATCAACATCGTTAAGGTATAAAATTTGGAAAAATGGAATTCTTATCAGATCATGTTGAAATGACTCATAGCAAAAGTGTTTATAATTTCTATACGTTACCATCCTGACATCAGAAATGTCTAAGTCAGTTTTGACAACTACATAAACCATGTTATGGTCGGACAGGTTGTCATCGATTACACCACTATCTAGAATACATTCCCTATCCGAAACAATAATCAGATCCAACAACGTAGCGCTGTTGTCGGTAATGCGTGTAGGAGTATCTATAAGTTGACTCAAACTTATGGTATTCAGTGGGCTCAAACAAATTTACAATAAAATGGTAGACTTCCAAATAATTGCTACTAACCTTTGAGAAAATTTGTATCTCCATAGCTTTTAATAATAATGATTGAAACTTTATCGCATTCAATAATCACAGTATCAAGTTCATCTTCATTATCCAAAATCTTGAATGAAACTCGACAATCGGTATATTTATCAGGAAAGATGTTACTTGTGTCGCCGATTAATACCTCGCCTATATAAAATTGTTTCTCTGAGGGTTTTGAGAGCTCGATATTAAAATATTTATTGGTAAATTTTGCATTGTATTGCGTTTTTTGCTTACGTTTTTTGAACACCGGGATATAATCATAATTAGTAGTTTTTGTAGGTACATTCTTTTGTCTACCCATTTCAAAATGAAATCAACTAGGGATAATCCAGTATCAATAGTTCAGGAGGATTGGAGACACGAAAATAAAAAACATTTCAGTTGAAATGTGGGATAAAATTATGGTAAAATTCTAACAGAAGAGTTATTCAACTTCAATTGGAAACACAACGTCCACTCATTCCATTTATTTATTTCCACTTCTTTGAATCTCATATATGAATTTTTCTTTTAATTTTCATTATTTACAATGCACTCAAAAGTCAAAACATAAAGACAACATAACATAGCAGAACCTCAAAGAAAGTAACCTTAAAAACTTCTTCTTCTTCTTTCAATGAGTTATATGTGGTATGCAAGAATCTGTCTTGCCCCGGCCTTCAACCGGCGGAAATGAGACAGGCTTCGTCGGTGTATGAGGCATAACCCTTACGACCCTCACCCTAGTTTTTATTTTGCTTACACTTCATGCACATTAGATGAACTAATGAGAAACACTCATAAACATTCACATACGCTTCAGGCACATTGTATATAATAGCAAATGACACGACACATAAAGACTTTCAATCCGACGAGGCATTCCAGTACCATCTTTGCGGCCGAACGAAAAACATGTCCGACCTCTGCCATAGTCGAAACGAAAGTAAAAAACAGTAACAGCTTTTTGCACCGGTTAAGTCAGTTAAATTGTAGTTTAGCTTAGGAAATCTGAGGCTTATCTTAAACTAAGGCTCATGTCCTTAACTGGTGGTGCAACCCAAAATCGGAATGTGAACTGGGCCCTATGTTCTATGGTAACCTCAAGTAGCATCGGTATAAATAGCTGTGAATAACACGGATCTGACAGAACCATAGTATAACACAGAACAGAACTTTCCTATTTACCTAACTTTTCAAACTACTATAAATGTCTGTACATTTACTGAATACCATAAGTTTGAGAAAGCTATAGTAATAGCGAAACGTGTCACATATATCACAAGTATTAATATATTGTGGATATTAAAAAACAAATGTTGTTCATTTAATTCCTAGTAATTAAATATATGTTAGAAATTAAGGGGACATTTACAAATACACTTTGAATTCCTTTTCCTTACATTTAATATAATTGATAAATTGTATATGGAATAACTGCGCGTCAATTACGGAAGGAAAGTTATTTGTTTCAATATTCTAACAGTCCAAGTAGCACCAACCAGAGGAAATTAAAATCTGCCTACCCCAATTTACCCTACTGGAAAAATATTGATTATTCCCTGAAAGAGTTCCATTGCATGTATAATGCGTTACCATGACAACTTAGAATGTTTCTCTGCAGGTAAATATGCCTGCAATAACTTCTTTTGAATTATTGGTCCTGTTTTTATTTAATTTTATTTTCGCATACGGTGAGTTTTTAACGAATTGTTGATTAAGAATGCAGAATAACTTTCCATTATTTTGAACAGGGCTATCGATCGATTGCTTCAAATGTATATCAGTCAACAAGAACTACAAACCTTGTGAAGACCCCTTCCATAACAATTACACTGCTGATATCTTAGAATCGCCATGTATGGGGGGAAGAAAAGGTAGAGATGGCGCGTTTCCAGCAACTTACTGCGTAAAGATTACCGGAGTGTTTGGTGAGTTAATTGTAATAAATTATCGAATATCAACATACAGGGTGAACTAATAATAAGATGGGGCTCAAGTCTACCATGTGAAAATCTCCTGAGAAGTTTTAGAGCTATCCGTGCTGATTTAAATAATTTCTTTTCCAAAAATGCGCCACTAAATCAATAAACAACTCTCTGCCTATGATCTCGTGATGTTAAATTTTGGTTGTTTCACGCAAATTAACAACTGTATACGCTGCCTGGCATTTTTAGTCCATTACGATGTTTACTGAGACATTATTTCAACGCATTTTTGTTGATCAATTGTTCAAATGGCATTGATACCTATGTATCGAATGTAATTTTTGATCAGAAGATTGTTTTGTTCGCGTACACGGAAAGTTCATTCAACACCAACGAATACATACCTTAACATCTATGTTCATGATGGGTTGTGCTCTGCAAAAGTCATGCTAAAACTTATTTCCAATTACCAGCTTCAGTCCTACGGGTCTTGGTGGCGCACAAGTTGTGTTTCCGCGTACTATGACAAGGTACGCGGGTTCATGGCATCACACGTTGAAAGGTAAGTGCTGCATCTTCCCTAGCTCGCACTCGCACAAGTCTCTCGAAGACTTCTGAGGGTTGCTCGCAAGGGGGCAGCCGGTTGATGGAAATCACAACAAAACTTCTACGTGATTGACTAACGAGGAGGAACGAAGAAACACTGATTTCGACTGTTCACATGTTTTCATCCACGGGTGGCGCTTACCTACATCATTTAAGAAACTGGCATGGGAGTATTTTCCCATGAAACTCGTTGGAAAAAATTCCCTTCGTTACAACTTTTCACATGAATACCATTATTTCCAGGATACTAATTGAATAATGAAAGCATCTGAAATATCTACGCGATCACTTTATGCAATTTGATAATATAACCGCCTCCGATTTGCAGATGAAACCGAAGACGAGATAGTGCTAAGAGGTTGCGCTTTGGATAGTGGAGGTCTTACTACAGATACCGAGCTAGTGAGGATGTCCCATTGTGGAGGATTTTACTATAACAACAAGTATGTATCTAATGGATATAAACTCTTCACTATTCATATGAGAATATCTAAGTATATTTTGTATATCTATTATTGACAGTCAATTTCGAAACTAAAGCTAGCTGAGGCACTGTTCTATAATACTTTCGCATGAATTAAAGATATCAGTTCCTACCAACCAGCAGGGGTGTATCAGAATTCTATCGTCGACAATTATGTCTTCGTTTTGCCCATGAATGTAATAATTATAATACCATCTCACTAATATGTCGTCAAGAGAATTCTACGGTACACGGTAATAGATTGACATATGACGTACAAATAAAACAACAAGAAATATATGATAGATAACAGTCATTTTTATGTCACTCATCTCAATTTTGTTGTTCCATTAGTATGTCACAAGTCAATCTATTCCGAAAGCGGTACCAGAAAGGAGCATAAAACGCAACTGAAAAAATATATATATTTTTCAGATACGTTCGAGGTTGTGTTCAAAGCTGTAACGATGCCGACGCCTGTAATATATCAGCACTACTGAGGACAAACCCCTTTATGAATATCTTATATATGTTATGCGCTTTGTGTTTATTTTTCTTATGAATATAAATCTTGTGAAGTAATATGTACATTATTGATATTGATCACTACTTTGAAAATGATAAAAATATATTCCAGGACAAGAAATTGAAAACTGTTTATTAAAAACAAAACTGTACAGCTAAAAAAAAAAAGATCAGCCTTAAATGTCATGTATAATGAATAATACAGGTCATTGATGAAAGAGAGAAAACAAATTATGTAAATGCTTTAATTTTCAACACAGGGAACCATACAGACAGAATTATATATCGATCCGTCTAAGGTTCTTCTATATTGTGTGGCATATTGACAACATTTTACGAAAGCCACAATCTTGCTGGTATCTTTTGGTATCTAAAACACTTTCTGTTATATTTTATTCAATTGTTGAAAATGAATAAAATTGATTATGTGAAACTCATCTGATGTACATGACTGTTTCAGAAAATGTTCATCTGTAGAAAGAACAGATTCCCAGTATGTTTATATTCAGTTCTGGCCCTTGCAGATGTTCGAAATTTCGGAATATTTCTTATTAGGAAACAAAATACCCAATTCTACATCCTGTGAACTTTTTTTTCAGTGTTATAGCTGAAGAAGCAGTATGGTACGAGGATGCCTCGTGGATCTGAAATACGTTGTGTATTTGTTTGTGTTGTCTGCCGTTGTCTGTCGTTGTGTTATTGTTGTCTGCATTGCAGTGTGAGCTGAAGTTTCTATTGGATCGTTTTATATCTTTAAGCAGCAAGATACATCCACCATCCCCGTTGAAGCAAATTGCTCCTGCCTGTAATCAGGCCGGTGCAAGGCGGATACTTGCGTGATGGAGGTTGCTGAGCAAATTTTAAACGAACGAGGAAGAAGAAAAGAAGAAGAAAAATAATACGCACAATAAGAAGAAGAAGAATAAGAATAAGAAGAAGAAAAATAAGAAGAAAAATAAGAAGAAGAAGAAATTAAGCTCTTACCAAGCTCAAAGATAACCTACAACTTTCAAAATACATTTTATTTAAAATAAAACAAAAATGAGTTTACTGAAGAATGTAAGGTATCCGCTAGTATTTAGAAAGTTGCAAATATCGTCTCTTCTTCCAGGTACTTTCAAACAGAGTGGTACAAAATAAAGTCTCCCGTTTGTTACATACAACTTCTGCATGTCACAAAGTGCAGGCAGCAAGATACAGAATAACTCCAAGAAAAGACTTACCTCTCACATATGAAATGGCAAACCCACCCCATGAAATCGCACACAGAAAGTCTTGGAATTCTTGGAATACTTGTAAGTTCACATAATACCTTAACACCTATCTGGAGATGAACCCTTGAACTATATAAGAAAGTGGTATGAATAAACAAGAATTTCTGCAAAATTAATTATCAGCGAGGAGTTTTTACAACTTTTTTTTTGCAGCCAATCTTGTTGGAGGCCTGAGATCATCAGAAACAGCAATTGATGACCAGTTCATCAGAAAATTTGTGACAGGAACATGGCATGACCTTTTCGTTAGCGAAATCATCATCAAAAGACAGCACAACATTGTAAGGATAGCCGGTATTATACAAAGAAGTGTTAGTACCAGAAAAGTATACTTCTTGCTTGGTTACACTGAAGAACTGTTGAGTTTTTGGCTGCAGTGTCCAGTTAAAATGGAACTGCAAACTGTAGCTGACAAAAAAGAAGTGGTGTTCAAATATATCTAGTCCTTATTATCTACTATGCTAGGAAATTCTCATCATTAAGTACAATAAATACAATTTGAATTCAAATTACAATTTGGTCCAATAGGCTATCAAACCAACTCCATGCTTACCCTCATTCAAATTATTGAAATTTTTATCTTCTCATATTTTTTGTGTTTTTGAAAATAGTGGATTTATGATGAAGTTTGAGGTTACAACCTTCATTACTTACAAGTAATAAGTCGGGAAGTTTTAAGTAATAAGTCATAAAAAGTTCGATCATTGGCTTTCATAGGAGTATTCATGCAAAAGTCACAAGTTTCAAGTTGTAAGGAAAGTCTTTTACGATAAAACTTGTGATTAATGTTTAACACGCAATAACGTTCAGTAAATGCTCTTTCATCTGTCAAGAAGAATGGTAATTTTCGAGTTTTGAATATTATTTGTTGTCAAATATAAGTTTTTTGTTTTGAGATGTTCATTAGTTTAATTATAAAATTCTCAGACTGTGTGAAAGTGACCAATAATACACACATTTCCTTATGATATGACAGTCTTAAGACTTGTGCATGAATGGTTATTTTTTTCCTTATGACTTCCAACTATTATCTCAAACTTCATCATAAATCCACCATAAGTCAGATTAATTTAATAGAAAATAATCAATAGAAATTTTTCCTGCAAATGAAATAATGGAAACTCTGCTTATGAAGATGAGATGAAGATTGTAGTACAAACAGGAGAATAGAAACTCTTAGAGAATGATCCATAAATCAAGAAAAGGAAAGATAAGACAAGAGATGGGGACACTTGGTCCTCACAAACTAAGTATGCAAGTCAGCTCCCAATACCGACCAAAAAAAAATCTAATGAAATACTTCCTCACCTAAATCTTTCAAGAAAACATAATCTTGCATGTCAGAATTCTAAGCACTTTGCAGATACCATCAATAATGTTAACTTGGACCTGAATATTGTTTTATCAGCTTTGACATCAATAGAAATCTTGAAGAGAATAACCAGCTCTATGGAAAGGATGACCTTTCTGTCCAACAGATGTTATAGTGGTTATTCTGGAGTGCTGACCAAAGAAAAAAGACTTACCTCATTGCTATCTCAGAGGTAGGTAAATATGATTTATTTGTAATATGGAACAATAATACTACTGTGCGCCTCTCCTGTTACCCCATTCGACGCATTAACGGACCACGTGGCAATGCGACACACCGCACGCAGCTCACGTCGATATCCCTTCCTTGAATGCGTCGAGGAGAAATTTTAATGCTCTCTCAACATCTAGCAAGCTATTCTTTACGCTCTCATGAAAACACCATACCCAAGATGAAAACTTTCTGATACTGTATAAGCAAAATGTACCAAGTTTCAGTCAATGGAAGATATTCTAGCTCTCTGATTGGTTGTGATTCAACTCAATGCACTTTCAGAATCAGACTCAGTTTATTCCTCACAAAAAAATACATATATATTCAATACAAAAAAAGATAAACCACAGGTGCATTCTTATCGGACTAGTCAAAAAATGGGGTATAAGTATACAATTAAGATAATTAATATTCATTAAAAATACATTTTAAAAGTTGAGAAAATCTTCTGTACTAAAAAATATTTGTTCTGTCAAAAAAAGTTTCAGTTTGGTGCTAAAAGACATATTACAGGTATATTGTTTATCACAGATACAAATGAATTTATTTTATAATTTAATTCCTATGTAGTTAGGCGAGTTCTGTCAAATTTATAAATCCAGTCTAAAACGTTGGGCAATTTGTCGCCCGGAAATTTATCCGAAAAAAATCGCTGCGGTGAACAGGCAAGCTAGGTTAGTTTGCTCAGGTTAAGTTTGTGTGTCAATTGCCAGCAAAAGAATTCAAGCTATTACAAAGTTCATCACGTTTTAGTCTGGATGGGCAAAATGCAACTCTGGTTTGGTCGCAACCAATCAGAGAGTTAGAATATCTGCCGCTGACTGAAAGGTAGTACGTTTTGCTTATATACAACCCGGACATTAATATTGAAAATTGTAAGCTCAAAGCTTTAAAAAAAGAATCTTTTGATTTCCAGCGATTATCCGCTTCTTTATTAATATTCAAATACACAAGCTATAAATTTTACGTTACGTATTTCGTCGAATAAAAAGAATACAGTAGTTCAGTCCTTATAATGAAAAACCATTACTGTCTTTCTTCATGTCCAGGGTGGTAGGAACCAATAAGGAGCGGTTTTTTGAAACCGAGATGGAATTTCCTGAATGAAATATTCCTTAGTCCTTCATTCCTATATGCAATACATTCTCCAATAAAAATCATAAACGAAAAAATATGCCCTACTAGGAGGATATCAAAGATGGGAAGTAAATGGACAAATTTGATAGTGGCCTCATCCAAGGTGGTGTCGTGATCAGAAATAGGCGACTTATGCTTGTCCCTCAAAATATCATCCTCCCATTTCGCTATAAATCCGGCACTGCTTATCCTATTCATCAAGCTCTGGAACAAATCCAACAATGGAAACCCGCTTCTCATTATAAGAATTATTGGAAAACTGACCACCGGATCTTTCAAGCAGAACATCAGATTTTTTCTCCGTGCCAAATGCTCAACATTATTGAAAACGTATTCCTTATGCAGCTTGGGAATGCAAAGCGCAGCATTTTTGGATGTCAGCAAATGTTCGGTGCAGCTATCGAGATTGCTGCATTGCTTCCATCTTTGTAGAATCAAACTGATGGGTACTCCACTCAAATACTTCTGCTCCTCAGAGCCATAAGACTGGAAGTAGTTTTTGTCACTGTTGATGAAGTATGTGTCAAGACTGTATTGGTAAATCAGCTCCACACTGCTGTATTTTTCCTTGAAGTTGTGACTGGATAAGATACTGGTGAGGTAGCTCGAGTAAAGTATGTTAAGCTGGAGGCTGAAAAGAATCAGTAAACCCATGAGGAATCTAACTATATCAGATTTTGGTAATGTATTCACTGCGAATCCGATGAGAACCAAAAAATTATTCAGCGATGTGTTCCCCAGCGTCTTGTAAACCTTAGACTCTTTCAAATCGGTCATACTCAAGTACCAAATTCCTAAAGAGAAGATGATGTATAGCGAGATAACTCCCGCCCACACTTTTCCGCTGAAAATATTAACCATTGGCTTCAACCCCAAAGTCACCAGCTCGTGCGGTACACACCAGACGAGGGTTTCTTGTATATAAGACCGACTGCAGTCGAAAAATACCGATCTTTCGTAAGACTGCGTGTAGCCCCCCAATAAAATGTCGACGTCATCTCTGTCAAGGAGGCTTAGGTCTCCCGTGAACGTTTGGTTGACAAATGCTTCACCCCAATACGTCACGTTACTTGACTCGTATATGACAATCAGATTCAAAGCGCTCGCCACCATGTTGAGCAGATTGACGTCTATGCCTTGGTTCAAGAGAGAGTTTGGTTTCTGGAAACCATATGAAACGTCAGCTGTGACGAAAGGGGGCCAGTTGATGTATCTGGCTTTAATGGTGCAGTTGTACAGCTCCCCCTTGATTCTCTTACCATACCAGCTTGTATTGGTCTCCATAACTCCGAAAGAGCAGCTGTCAGTAGCGCGAGTATCGAGAAAGTTGTCACCACAGCTGCTGTTGCTGTATGGTTCCCAAGTATACACACTGAGCGTCGTTGTGTTTTGTGGGTCGGGAAGCATGATAGCAGCATTAACAACCTTGTACTTCCACAAAGACGCTGTTATTTCTGTAGCAACCGCATCTGGGCTTGGGAATATCGTGGGGGATACCACCAAGAATTTGGCGTGCGGGTTCCATGATAGAAACTTCTCGAGCCTTTCGATGACCATGGAGAACTCTCCTTGTGCCCGGATTTGGATGATGTAACTTTTGGACTTGGTATGCAGCACCCCAAAGTTTATAGTGGACGATTTGAGGTTTTTCACTAGTACTGTCACCCGATCTGTGCTTTGGATCTCTGCCAGTACTATCTGACTGAGAAGGTAAAACGATTTTATGTCTCTAGCCTCGACAAGTGGAACTGAATAGGTTATGGTTTCGAAATCTGACGTGAAATAGCTTCTTGCAGCTTCGGTTATACAAAGGCCTAGCGATACTCTGGTTTGGAATGTATCTAGATGCAGGGCTTCTAGTTTTGGTTCACAGAACGCTAACGAGGAGAGTAGAAAGGTAAATATAAAAAGCATGATTGCTGAATGCGTTCTTGATGAATATTGGATATGTTGGGCGTCGAAAACTTATATGATAGATAACATCGTAATTATCAGATACGTTACACGCAAGGTATAGACCGTCCCGGGGTGAAATTCTGTGAGGGATCGCGAATAAAGTTAGGAAATTAATATTATTCATTGGGGTTTGCGAACATCGCTAAAACACTGACCAGAAAGGGCAAACACAGTTCTAGTGGGCCAAGAAATGTCAAGATCCGTTTAGGAAGTTGAAAGGAGCTTTTATCAACGCACTAGTTTTGAGCTACCCCTCTCACCGAATGGAAAATTCATTTTGGAGACGGACGCCACCGACGTGGGACTTGGTGACGCCCTGAAGAGCAGAAAAAGGTAGCAGGACCCTTTATTGAATCGAAGCGCAATTAGTGAGGCACTAGGCGGGAACTGTTTAATCGAAGACCGTCATAGCAATGTATCGCAACAGTTATTCACCAGCCGTTAAATCGTACTGGGCTCAATGAAATTCCCTTACATTTTTTTACAGTGGGGTTCTGAAACGTAAAAGACGTCAAATAGTTATACCCCGGAACAGAAGACAAAAAGTGCTTTCAGCAATCCATGATGAGGTCACCGGGAGGCATCTGGAAGTGACCCTGCCGAAAGTGAGGCAACTATTTTACTGGACCAATTGCAAAGATGACGTCAAGGCTGGTGCAAAAAGTGTGCTGTATGCGATGCCAACAATGGACCTCTAACACGGCCCAAGGCTCTGAAGCGCCATTAAAACGTAGGCTGCCGTTCGAAAGAATCACTATTGATATCGCTATAGCCCATTTCCAGAATCTGACCAAGGTAACAAGTACTTGTTACTTCAGTAAATGGGCTGGAGCCTATGACCTGCCCAACCAGAGATAGCCATCACCGTCACCGACGTCTTGTTGAAAGAGTGGATATATCGGTTCAGCGTTCCACTGGAGCTGCACTCGGACCAAGACAGAAATTTCGACTCCAATCTCATCCAGGAAATCTGTCAATTGCTGAACATCCGCAGTGGAGCGGATGGATAGGGCGATCAACCGCCACTTGTCTAAGGTTGTCACTGACCGCCAAAGAAACTGGGACCAGTACCTCCCTCTGTTCCTGATGACCTTTCGTTCAGCAGTGCACCAGTCAACTAGCCAAACCCCTGCTAGTATCATGATGGGCCAAGAATTGCGACTTTTCTGTTACCTGAAATTTGATACTTCACCAAGACAAAGACACTGTGGAAGAAGAATAAGTCGGCCCTGCTTCGTTGGAGAATGGCCATCAATGAACGGGTCCGTTTGAACCTAATCAAACCTGCTTTGATGTTCTTCCATACCATCTATGGTATATATGTTAGATCAGCTCCAAGAACGATACTCTCCTTGCAGATTATCCTTCAACTGCCCGAAATATTGCAAATTATAAGTTCTTTGAATGTTAATGTCTTCTCTTTTCAAGTTTTTTGGAATTTAATAACGTTTAACACCATATTTTTTGATTAATATTTTAGTTAGTAGCGATACTATCACATCTAAGGCATAAACTACACCCCTTGTCCCCTACAGGAGGTTGCTAATGTCATAATATGAGCAAACAAATAATTCCTTGTCAGTGAACACATTATTACATAAGGCTCACCTTGTTCTATTTTGGTCTTGGAATTGAATAAATATACAACGGCGATTAATTGTTATATATGTCAGATATCATCGCTGATTTATCTTCGTAATGAGTTGAAAAAAGTAATAAACGATGTTCTGAGTACCAGCTTATTCAAGCAACATACAGTTTGTTGATGCAATCGTACGATATTCCTCTGCGATTGTTTGAAATAAATATAATCATTCTTATTAATGAAAACAACAATATTGAAAAAATATCTTTATTTTACAATAGAGTATTATGCATTGTCTTCACACATGGGTAAAGACGTACACGGCTTGTACTCCAATGGTTTGGTTTGCTTATCGCAGATTTGATCTGGCAGCGCCGTCTCTTGGCCGTCTACACAAACTACGCTTCGTCTCTTCATAACCTTCTTTCCCTAGAACAGAAAGAGCCTGTTGAAGTATTGATCATAGGGGAAGTTGTCGACTTTTCTGCTAGGGGGTGCGGAAGACGCAGATGAACATTTAAATAATGCATAGATTTTTTTTCTACAACTGGCAAAAAAGTAAACTTTTTCTTGTTTAGCAGCCCTGCAAAAATGTCACATGAAATCTCATGGAAAAATATAGACTACTATACTATAGTCAACGTATGAAAAATGTGTGGAAATTCACAATTTATAATCATATTGGGTATCGTATGAAGAAAGTGGATTATTGAGTATCCTGTGGAAACGGTGAGATCAGGATGTGATGGTTTGGATCAGGAATTCCTAATCTAAATTTATACGATTCCTATAAGTTTTCATACAATTCAAAATCACTGAGAATTCACAAGTGTCGATAAGAAAAGAATGAGGATAAAACACACAATTTATAATCTTATTCGGTATCGTTTAAAAAATTGGGTTCAGGATTTGATGATCCAATCTGTATTTGGAATTCCGTATCCAATCTTATGCGAATCCTATGAGATTTCATGAGATCCAACAGTAAAAACATTACGAAACCAAATGGAATATTCCAAACTAAATATTCCCAAGAATATTACCAAAATATTTGAAAAGTTAACTTTTTTTTTCTTTGGTGTTTTGGCGTCGACTGCTATGGTCATTAGCCATCGAATAGACTATTATTATAATATTAAGCCAAAATATTTCCAAATTATTTCAGAAAGATCACTATCACACCAGGAAAACCTATATATTTCAAAATGAGTTCAATTGCTAATGATACATTTTTTTATCATAATCGGATCACCGAGAATGAGTGTATCTACTTATTATTTCCCTCGTATGTTAAATGTATTCGCTGATAAACCGTTTTCGTTTCTTTTAGAACGAACGGCATGATTTTTTTACAGTCGTGAGCACAAAGCTCTAGATGTCCGAATGTATGAAATGAATGTATCTCTAACCAGAGACTTCTACCGGAGTGCTTCTACCTCTACTCAAAAGATGGAGCTGCCTAGACCACATTTTATAGCGCTGGATCAGAATCGGCAAATAGCCAGCCTGTCATAAACCCCCGAAACACTAGTTTCTGAAATTAGTGTTTCACCCATATTTCCGTTCCCGGAATATTATTGAAAACGGTTGAAAACGGTTTCATACAATTCAAAATCACTGAGAATTCACAAGTGTCGATAAGAAAAGAATGAGGATAAAACACACAATTTATAATCTTATTCGGTATCGTTTAAAAAATTGGGTTCAGGATTTGATGATCCAATCTGTATTTGGAATTCCGTATCCAATCTTATGCGAATCCTATGAGATTTCATGAGATCCAACAGTAAAAACATTACGAAACCAAATGGAATATTCCAAACTAAATATTCCCAAGAATATTACCAAAATATTTGAAAAGTTAACTTTTTTTTTCTTTGGTGTTTTGGCGTCGACTGCTATGGTCATTAGCCATCGAATAGACTATTATTATAATATTAAGCCAAAATATTTCCAAATTATTTCAGAAAGATCACTATCACACCAGGAAAACCTATATATTTCAAAATGAGTTCAATTGCTAATGATACATTTTTTTATCATAATCGGATCACCGAGAATGAGTGTATCTACTTATTATTTCCCTCGTATGTTAAATGTATTCGCTGATAAACCGTTTTCGTTTCTTTTAGAACGAACGGCATGATTTTTTTACAGTCGTGAGCACAAAGCTCTAGATGTCCGAATGTATGAAATGAATGTATCTCTAACCAGAGACTTCTACCGGAGTGCTTCTACCTCTACTCAAAAGATGGAGCTGCCTAGACCACATTTTATAGCGCTGGATCAGAATCGGCAAATAGCCAGCCTGTCATAAACCCCCGAAACACTAGTTTCTGAAATTAGTGTTTCACCCATATTTCCGTTCCCGGAATATTATTGAAAAATAATATTCCCCAAAAATTATACTCTGAGAGTATATCCCGCGAACATTTTTCGATAGGCCCCGCCCACTGGTGGCGCGGTTGCCTATTGGCCGGACATAATGTGCCGGATCCCTATTTATGTGAGCGTGTTTGCTGTAATGAGCGTCACTCTCACCGCAGGCATAGCCGGGTGTGGAGCTATCTGGTAGTCTCCGGACTCAGATAAGTTTCCAGTTTTCGTTTTACTCTAAATAGTAGTATTTCGGGAGTTTTTATCTATCTTTCTAAGTGTTTTGAAATCTACGGCCTGGCATTGTGATATTAGTCGAAGCTCGGTGGGAACCACCACAAACTTCAGAAAGAATTCGTGTATTAACACACCTTCGACTCTGAGTCGTTTTCACGACTCAATAGAGCACCAACCAGAAAAATTCCAAAAGTTCCAGACAAATAAATTTTGCGACTTTGGGACTAGCTGGGGGAAAACCAAGCTACCCGTTTACATTTTCCAATAACCCAGCGACACCCATTTGTTGACAAGCCATAGTAGGACGGGAGTTGTGAAAATATGTACGAGGTCTACGAGGAATACATGGCAATAAAACTGCCTGCTCAGATCTATTCTACCTCCTTTTGGTTTCTATTAGAAATGAATATGTAATTTACAAATTTTTCTATCAGCACTGCTAATAAAAAAATATAAAATATGTAAATTTACACAGCAGTTTGAAGTTCAAAAAGACTTTATTATTTCTGTATGTGCATTGGTGCATTGGATTTATTATCTTCGTATGGAACGTGCCATGAACAATCTCGAAGAATAGGCGCCTTTAGACACTAGAATGACTTTTACCTTTCTTGAACACGTCTCCGAGCAAGCCTGCCATGGCCCCGCCCACCATTTGTATGCGCAAGCGTCGTCGTTGCAAGTCCTCATTTCCTTCTCGGGTTTATCCGACGCGTCGCAGGAATATTCGTCCACCGTGGTGGGTCTCTCCAGTTCCGACGTGACGGAAGACACTGTAGACTCCTGGCAGAGCGGCTGACGATGTTGGACGCCGCCTCCGCACGTCGCGGTGCATTGGGACCACTCTCCCATTATCCAGGAATATTTTATCTGCTTGGTTTTCTCTTGTTTCCAGATGGAGTACTTGTAGTGGACCCCTGGGTTCACAGTTTGGCCTCTGTAGAATATCTGTTGAATGAAAGGGTCGTCAGAATGATGAGATGCACTTTCGAGGGTCTCATTTCTTCATTCAAAAATTACAAGGTGGGTCAAAAATATTTTTCTCCACAACCCTTCAAGAAAATACGTCATTTTGTAATCACATTTTGTAACCTAACCTAACCTTCAGCGAAATTCTCTTAACGGTAACTTTCGTTAGTAGTGAGGATTGTTCAATTTATATTTTAAATCATTTTCCGCCCTCGTATATAATGTTTTTTTGAAGATTTTAATTAGGAATAAACAAAGACAGGAATCATTTATAAAATCAGAATGACCAGACAAGCCCAAAATTTATAAGTCAACAAGAATAACCTAAAAAAATACTTACTCCTTTGAATCCATTCCAATTCTGATTTCATTATATTTAAATTAATTTTTAATATTGTTACTTACATTATGTGAAATTATTTTTTTCCTCTTATAAACTGTATGTTTCTTGGGAATAAATTGAATTGAATTGAATTATTCTTTTACTTTTGTTTAACTAAAAAGCTAAATAGAATCGTAAAATCGTAGTTGCCTGGTTTTATCAGTTTGACGTTCCTCGTTAATTGGTTAGACTTGACAGTTTGCACTGAAAGCATTTGTTAGTTTATCAAAATATTATGATTTCGGATTCAGAAAACGGATTAGATTTTTTCCACTACCTTACTAGAAAACTACCCTTAATGAAGGGAGGAAAATGGTACTTTTCCTACCGCCGGAAGGAAATAGCTATTTGTATCACTAGGGAGGAAAAGGCACCTTACTCCCATGTTATTAATATTATTTTTTCTCCTACCCACTTAATGAACCTTTTTTTTTTGAAAATTTAAAACGCACCTCAACTGTTTTGTTAAAAAATTCTACATGGTAAGTTGTACTGTCATCATTGCTCATCATTGTGTCTATTAATGTCTTCACTTTCGATTTGCGGACTATATATTTTTTGGCGAAGTCGCAAACAAAATACTCAAATTTGCAATAAAAAGTTTTCTGGGCAATTTATTCAAATTTTCTCTTCATGAGAACCTTCCGATGCACGAGATTCAGACCCAACGTTGGGCGCCAATATTTCACCTTATCACTAAAAATTGATTTTCCTATTGGTCACAAGGAATGGTGACTCATATAGTGGAGAGCTAGGACGAAGGTTAAGATAATCTGATAGGCTTTGTTGAGCACAATCATTGTTTCAAAAGAAGGAAAAAAGTTGTAACTGTTTTTACAAATATAAATTATTGAGGATTGTTTTGTTGCGAAAAAAGTAATGTTTCATCAAGAAATATCAGCTATAGTGAAGTGAAACTAACATAACGTTACATAGCAGTTAAATGTTTATTTGATAAATGCGATTGACTGTCATGAAAAAAAATAATGTACGGACAAAAACAAACTCACATATACGACTATTGGTTCCAATATAGGTCCTGGAATACGTATTTTTTCTAAATGATTATCTCTTCCATAGAGTGCTTGTGTTCCTGCAACAGTGTATTCTCCTGGTAAAGAAATGTGCCTGAAATTATAAATATGCAATGGACGAAATATTTTCTGGTATTTAATTTTAAAATGTATCATGGTCCTATTTTTGGTAGACACGAATTAAAAAACATATCTTCCACCTTTTTCTTGAAATATCGGTGCTGTTATTTATGGTTCAATTAGGATAAACTTGCAAATATGGACATTGTCCAGAAATGTTCACAGATACCATAAAATAACGAAAAATTAGTTAAAATATTGCGAAAATCATGTTTTCTCAAATTTTTTTTAGAGCAAAATGTACCTATTTCAGGTATACCTAAGGCGGAAAGCACCTTGGCGACCAACGGACGCATTTGGGCTATGAAATTTTATTTGCAGGACGCACCTAGGCCATTTTATTATGCTAGCGGAACGCATCTCGGTTTCAGCGCTCAAAACATGGCAAATGCGCGGTAATAAAATATTTAGTCCAGTAAGCTTTGGGCTCCTTGAGGATGACAACTTTGTTGACGAAACGTGCTTCGAGTGTAATTGACGTAGTTTCGGTATTTTGGGCAGCGTCAAAGCAAGGCCCTTTAGCGCACTTGGTGAGTTTGCTTCCTCCAATAGCGTAGGATTTGAACAATTTTTTTCAAATTCTGTAATAGATATTTACGATATAAATGTCGTAAAGATTCATATTACGATATGAGATGGAACGAGGCCTTTAGGCCGAGTTTGATAACCCATCGATTATCGTAATATGAATTTACGACACAAATATTGTACAATATTTTACCTACTATCAATAATGTCAATTATTTACTCAAAATTAGCCAATATTCCTAAAATTAATGATATTAGAATCATGCAACAAGCAAGCGTTGCGCCCATTGTTGATTTATTTTGCGAACTGTCAACTTTGACACGTTCATTCCAATTTAGTGAAATTTCATCGACATTAGTTCAGACCATTAGAGAATAGATTCAGATACAGAATCCGCTACAAATCAAAAAATTCAAACCTTATTACCTGATAATTCCCGGGATAGATACTCAAATTTATAATAAATTAGTTCTTGTTATCCTTTTCCACTCAATAGACTGACATTTAAAAAGAGAAACAAACAAATTTTACTTTACCGCACCAGTGCGGTAAAGTATCTCATTACGGAACTCATATCAGTATCGTAATGACTGACATTACATATTAATAGTGGGTGAAATTGTTTGATGTTTCGAAATAAAAACATTGTTATTATCAAAAGTGGGAACTATTCTTTTTTCCTGCGCTCTAGGAACAGGCACATCTCGCTACGACTCTGGTTAGGGTAGTCTCTATTTCTTGAATTGCATTAATAAAATAAACGAGAAAGCGCCCACATCTGATCTAAGTGTACAAATATTGAGAAAATGAAAATTTGGTCGAGCGGAAAGTCTCTGATATCTCCAAATTCTACGTCGAATTCAATTTCCCTAATCATTCGATCTCGTCCTCTCGAATATTCGAATAACCAAAAGGACCTTGCTCGCCGATAATAATAAAAAAATGCTACTCACCGTTCTCCGTTCAGATAGAATTTCCTGGCCGACGCGCTGCCTATGCTGATGTAGTTCTGCGAGTAATCTTTCTCGTCGATTTGGATATTGCGCGCTCCTCGCGGTATGACCACGATTTCTCTGTAGCCTGGGGACCAATTTTGTTTATCGTACGTCCCTTCCTTTTTGTCGCATTTGCTGCCGTCTCCCTGGCAGATGCCGCAATCGTCCTCCTCGGTCGTTGAGTCGACCACCCAGTCGCAACCGACTCTCTGGAAAATTAAACGGAAATGCGTGCAATTCGGGAACGGGGAATATTAATATAAAGCTGGCCATACACTCGGAAGGCTGTTACTGTGGGGAAATTCGCAGATGAAACTAAAAACCGTGGTAAGCAGGGGGACCCAATTGAGACTTTTTATGCTCTCTTGGCACCGCATACACTGGGTTCAGGGTAAGCTTTCACTATACAGGGTGTCCCAGAATAAAGGGGACAAAATCCTCACTTCATTTTATTCATTTCTGTTGAGTATTTTCAAAATTCCGTGGAATTTCAAATAAAATCGTTTCAATTTATCTATTATTGAATACCAGGGTCGATAATGATCGTACATGAGATCCGCATTTCAATATTGGAATTCATGATTATGGTACAAAACAATTTTTAGTTGTTTGGTACATTCATGATAAAATATATCCGGTTGGGTTGTATCACAGATCACTGCCCAGGAGCGGGGCGCGCGCCCCCTGCGCCCCCCCTGCGCCACCCCTGTATCCGTCATTGTAGACCATGTTAAACAATTGTTAGATAATTGTTAGGATGTCACGATGACACTTATTTTCAACTATTTCTCCATTTCATACCTACTTGACCTTATTCATTGGAAATGGGTTGGGCAATGGTAAATTAGTCATATTGTCTCCTATGTTCCGTCCATCGTGAGATTATCTGTATACTACAAAGTTGAAAAATTGAGGTAAATATCTGTCAGAAAATAACTACTTTCCCCTACGAACAGAGAATAACACACTTCCTGAAATTTACCGAAGAAGCCTTCTTGTTGACAACAAGAAGCCTTCCTCCAACAAGTTATTGTTGAGTTTTGTGTATTATCATTCATTGGACAGGCCAGGATGAGTTATACTTTGTCTGCAGGTGGTAATTCCCAATAAGATGGGGGATAATATTCAATTAGCACTTGCGATCGTGACTTTTCAGAGGAACATTGCACAAACGGATGTCAGATTTATTCCAATGTTCGTAAAGGACGTAGTTGTTTTCTGACAGATATATTCCTCAAATTTTCCACTTTGTGGGAAAGTGTAGAGAGATGGGGATTTCGACTTCGTAACTTCGTGACTCTTCGTCAACATTGTTCAATTCATTTATATGGCAAAAACTCCATAATTCAAGTATCGGAAAAAAATTCTTGTTAATCTATTGTGCATGTTCGACTCGAAAAAAAATTGATGTCGATATGTCACGTGATCACTGGTATGGCGGCAAACTGAAAATTGAAAAAAGTTTCGAGGAATAATTTGAGAAAATTGGAAATAGCTATTCTTCCTTGAGTAACTATATTTCCGATTTCTTTACAAATATAGAATTCCATTCTTCTGAATAGCCCGACTATAGCACGACTTTTTTATTTCTCAACTGAATTGAAAATACTTTGGGCAGGAACCTCGCTGTTACATTGGTTCATATCTAATAAGGGTTATATACAAAAAACCACCACTATTGTGAAGACACAGCACTGCAAAAATATCGTATTTCTTTGATTTCAATGAAGTTTCGGTAATAATCGTGAATAGTCGTTTTACTTCGCACACAAACTTGAAGCCTCTTTAATTGACGCACTATTTTCAAGTTTTTGTGCGAGGTGAAAGCTCAGGAGCGATATAGGTAAATATATAAGAGGTCATACTTTTATCGATGAATACATCTTTAATTGCATGACATTTTTATTGTCATGAAAAAACATAGAGAATCAAGGGAGTGAAAAAATCGCAAGAGCTTGCTCGAGCGATTTTTTCTACTTCCCTTGATTCGAGATTTTATGTCGAATGAGGTTTGGAATTTATTTATAAAAATATGATTTTGGAATGTATTTCAGGGAGTTTGACATACAATTACATCCGAAATATTTCATACTTCTGGTTATTATTCACTGTAGGTATTTCTTGGAGTAACACTTAAAACGGATTTTTCAATATTTTCTAACGATTAATATACAAATCCACAAGAATTTCTATTATCGAAGAGACAGAGATTTTTCGTAAAAACGAAACTCCCCCATTTGCGCGGTCTTAGACACGTGTAGGACCTTGGGTACGGATTCGCATTCGCATTTGATTAGTTTTAGTGGTAGTGATTAAGAATCGTCACCGATATTTTGCTCGTGGTTTGATCTAAGATTTACCTTGCATATACCTGATATGCAGACATCTCGGGAAACGACGCTGCATGGAGTTCCATCTTTGGCATAATCTCCTCTAGGCACTATCACTGTCTCATTGGCGTCGCTGCAGTAGAGTTGACAGGGCTCACCTACATGAAATAAATTTGAAAAATATATAAAAAATATTATATAATATAACTCATATTACCATACTTCTTTGAGAATTAAATTATTTCGGAACTGTCCTTGTGGATACTAATTATGAATATATTTATCATATACAGTGTGTTTCAAAAAGTTTGTAACATATGGAAAACTCTATTATTCACTCAGAAAGTTTTTTTCTTCTTAAAAATTGGTGCATTGCAAAAAACTTTTGTAATGTATTTTTTTTATTTTAACAACTCAAATACAAATTCTCTGCAATTTTTTTTGGAATAACGTTTTGGATATAAACAAGTTTCCCATATGGTGTTAACTTCTTGAAACTCACCGTAGATGGGGTATGCTCATCATGAATAAAAATTATAGTTTCTATTCTATGGTCAAAGTCAAAGAATACCTCTTTATCAATCACGTGCCCAGGAATTCATAAGGTTTTAGCCAAACGAGATACTGTAAACCAAGTAGGTTTCTTGAAAAATAAGGGCAATGCCTTTACTACAACATTCGAGGAAAGTATAAGGATGCTCACAGAAGCACACTTTCCATCCACACAGGTGAACAACTTTGGAATGGAGGCTTGCTACGGAAATATCGAGACCAAATAGTATCAGGTGGACTATCAGTAAAGAGATAGCCATGACAACATTTATAGACATTAAGGGTTCCTTCAACAATGAATCCACCGAGTCTATAGCACGTTCTAGTAAAAAATGGGTTCCTCTCCTATTGAGCCAGTGGATAAACACTAATTTTAAAAACGGGGTCATTACATTAGCAATTGGCTAAATAACACTAACACCTAGAGCAAACAGGGGATTTCCGCAGGGAGGGGTGCCATCGCCCCTACTTTGGGCTATCTTCCAGAGGGTTTTATTGCCTAGGATATGCCAATGACCTCGCGATTATTGCAAATGGCAAATTCGCAAGGACAGACTCGGAGCTTACACAGTCAACCCTAGATATAATCGACAGGTGGTGTACAGCTGACAGTGAACCCTCAATGATGACCCATGATATCATATAGTTCGGTGGTATGGTGGCCAAAGACCAAGCAGGTAGAAATGGTTCGACGGCTCGGAGGACTGCAAAGACCAGCATGTCTGAGTGCCACCGGGGACATGAGAACAACCCCAACAGCCGCCTTAGAGGTCTTGCTCAACCCGCCTCCCCTACACATATACATACAACGCGAAGCCAGGTCAGGACAAGTACCCATAAGCAATATGCACGGGAGAGACTACAGCAACCTTTACGAATAATTGAAAAACGACCCGGTTACAAAAATGCCATTAGATGGCATACTTTCCAGATATAGCTCTGACAAAACTTCCAAGACAAGTATAACGGAGAGGGATGCGTGGAAAGAGGGAACTCCCAAAAAATGATGAAGGTTCAGGAGCCAGCATTTACGGAACCAAGCTGAAGATGAAAATCTCATTGAGCCTGGGCAAACAAGCGACGATAGTCCAAACGGAAACAGTCGCAATAGTCGAATTATAAACGAAAAACTACCAAAAAATTGATTTATTACCATTTCTTTGCATTTTTTTAATGTTCCGTCAAGAAATTTTGTTAGCAAATTTTAGATTCGGACTCAGCACTACAAAAAACGTGTGAAATGGAAGAAATCAGAACTACCCCAAAATTTTCCAGCCAGGGGCCCTGTCGAATACAAATTTATTGAATAATTATAAGGGTTACCAAGCTCACAGTCTCAGGTAACTTCAATACTCTTGGCCGCGTCCACCAAAATACTGTCTTAGACTAGTAAACAACCCATACCGCTCTTGATGCTCAAATAACTATGTCGTCAGATGCTTCACTGATTTTTTAAAAAGCTTCTTCAATCGATATAGTTATTGTTTACTAAATTGTATGAAATTTCATCCTGAGCGTAACTGCATGTCTGAAAATTATTAATAATAAGTCGCTGCTGTAATTGGAATTCCTACAATGTTTGAAGATTTTTTCGTATTAGTTCAATAGAAAATTATAGATATTGTTACCTTGATCAAAGTACGGCTGCCACTTATACATCTTCCCTTCATACGCCTGATTATCGTACTGACTGCACTGAGCAGCCCGAAACGTCGGCTCTCCAACTGGGCACACGTCCGTGTTGCAGATTCTGTACCGAGTCCTCTCTCCAACGCAGAAGCGCCCTCCGGCAGAGGGCGCTGGGTGGTCACATTCTCTGTGCATCACTGATACTCCGGAGCCGCAGGTGCGAGAACATTCGCTCCAGGAACCCCACTCCCCCCAACCGCCATCTACCGGCAGTGGGGGTTCGATCATTGGTACGCACTTGCGTTTCTGACACCACTGTAAAATAAATGAAAAAAAAAAAATGATAATTTTGAATTTTCCATGATCTATAAAACACGTAGGAGAACCTTAATTTTCATATTGATCTAACCAGGAAACATACTTTGATTTGGTTTTAGAACCTGAATGCAACATTTTGGCAACGGTTAGAGATTATACCTACATAAAAATACTGAGCAACCATAATAATCGTTATAATAATAACAGACTTCCAGTACTAGATATGTTCGTATCAGACATTTCGATATGTACAAATACCTAGGTATATGAGATATGAGATTTGATTAGAAACCAGATGTCCTACCATGAGCCTAAATTGTTCATGTAAACGTTTCAATCGTAAATCTGTAATGGCCTAGCGATCTAATGCTTGAGACAGAAAAACCGAATACCGGTAATAATGACTTTGACAAGTAATACCTTCATTTATATCAATTTTTAGGTTATGAGACTTTTTGAATATTATTGTCTGTTTATTCGGTTTCGGTAACTTGTTACGCGCACAAGCAACTTAGAATGAAATAGCAGAACGAAAAATCATGAAGGAAGGGTAAGAAAAAACTTCAATCCAGGCAAATTTTGAGGTAGGTAACACGAATTGTATCGACTGTTAATATCCTCGGCAAGCGACAAGCCTTGGCTTTGCCTCGGCTCTTACCATAGAAATTATAATATATTATACTTACTCTAGAATGCCAATTCAATGGGACGAAAGTGTTGTAAAAAGTTCGATGCATTTAGTGCGCATGATCAGGACCAGTTTCATTCATACCAGGGTGGGTTTCAGTGAGATTTTTAAATGATTCATGATATTGAGTAAAATCGATTTGTTAAAAGTTTTGGTGGGCATACCTATCTTATGAAACTGATTTTATCCGAGAAATTCATCGAATAAAATAACAATGAAAAAATATATCTTGAGTAGGTAACTATTGGTGACGTTTCTGAAATATATTACCTATTTTATGATTTTTTTTAAGTTCTGATTCCCACGGAAAGAAACATCCTGTATTGTTCAGAGAACATCGTGAAAAAAGACTTGGAACTGCATTTCGTTTCAATAACATCCGCTGCAGATGCTGCACGGTAGGATCTCTTCCCAATGTTCTCATCCAAATGTCATGCCTTGCAAACGTAAAGAAAGGATTAATATTCTCAGTTTTATCAAAGATGGGAGTTATTTCTGCTCTATTTATGTTATTTATTAGATTTGCCATAAACAATTCATATTCAAGTAGGTACTTACTAAAAATAGTGGATTCCAGGAATATTTCCTTTATTTCTACACCATAGAACCAAGCACGTCAACGTTGTCAAAATTAAAATTTCACTACAGAAAAACCCGAAAACCAATAACATACACACTACCGATGAATAATTGAAGTAAACAACATTAATAAGAAAAGCACATCTAAATAAACACAATAACGTTAATGGTTAATTTCACAATGAACACAAATCGCCTAAACCACCAAACTAACCCAAACCGGCTCTGGCAAACTACCTGCCTTCCTCTGCGGCAATTGAAAACTGTTAACACTGTTGCACGATCCCAACAATCAACGGGAATTTGGGTAGGCTTCACAGTAATGTTAGACTATTTTCGACAGAACGTCGACTACAAAGATAAAATTTTCTGAAATTTGTCAACGCTGCAGAGCTAGGAGACTGGTTATGGGCATGCGCATTGATGAAAACGTTTGGAATTTTACAACATTTTTCAGTGTCCTACGAAGAGGGGATTGGCATTTTAGAGTAAGTATATATATTATAATTTCTATGGCTCTTACTCGCTCACCTCGAATGCTAACACGTCTCTACATTCCTTGTTACTCAAATAACTATTGAGCTTTATTCTGTGGCCCAGGTATAGTAATGATACCTGTCTTCCACCTGTACAGGCCTTCGGATACACTCTACGAGTGTTAATGAGGAAGTATTATTATTATTTCACACCTTACCATGTGTTTTCCGCAGTAAGTCCCAGAAGCGGCAGGTCTCAGCATAGTCGTGCAGGAATTGTTGACTGAACACCAGATATGTAGACAAATTTCATCCATTGGAGCACAAGGAGTTGCTTTGGTGCCAAATTGAAGCCGGCATTGGTGGTTAGCGTCATACATGACACCTGGTGGCAAATCTGGGTATTGGTAGTCCTCTAAATCCTGCGGTTGATCGTGTAGACATTTCCCCAAACCCTTGCTATGAAATATTTTATTTTATTATGAATAAAAAGAGGTATCTTCAGTAGTTTATAAGTTATTTTAATAACAATGAATAAAAACGGAGAAAAAAAACGTGCAAATGTACAAAGTTTAGAATTATATAAAAAATAGAAAAATTAAATCTCATATAAAAATACACTTGGTTGTTTAAAAAAAAAAAATGTAGCGTAAAAATTTGTTCATGAATAGTAAAAAAATGCATAATATGAGACACCATTGAAAAAAAAATGATTCCTCAGTATTACTATTTAGCAACAAAAAACAATTGTTAATTAGCAAATTGGTTTTATAACAATAATTTCTTTTTAAGAAATATTTTTTTCTCCAGAATCATTAGTTTCATCGAAGATTACATTTTACTAAAAAAAATTTTAATATTATTATTAATGCATTTGTTTATGACAATTATTTCAACAATAGATATAATTTTTTTTAGTGACTGTTATGTAACTTTTTGTTTGATAAATTTTGATAATAAGAATAACAACAAAACTGATTGCCTAATTTTCCTTATTAATTTTTCAATGCCTTACTGTTAATAAAAGAGTGAAAATAATATCTCCAAGAAAAGAAAAAAAATCTAGGTTCTCATTCTCAGTTTAGAAGTAATCAGGGTTTTATGTTAACTGTCAACGAGTGAAAATTAACTAATTAAAAAAAGTATAGTTGAATAAAATATTGGAGAAAACATTTTTTTTAACATTATTGTTTATTTATGTGTTTGGATGGTACCAAATATTTTTAGGCTTCAATGTTTATATTTTCTCCGTTGAAATATTTTTTTCGGAACATGCTTCTATTTTGGTGAAATTAAAAATAAATTAAAATTATTAATATTGTCCTTACAGTTCCGGGAGGCTGAATTTTTTTTTTGAAGTTTCATGCTCTTCAAGGATATTTTCTTTAGATTTTGGATAGTTTTTGAAATATTTGCTCATGAAGAATTAATACTCCTCTGGACTTTACTTACTCTAGAAACCTGGTAATTTCCCTACGACTACATTTGGACCAGTTGACGTTCACAGAATCTGCTTCAAAATTTGGCGTCATAATGTGGATAGTATTACCATCTTTCCTTTTACATCCAGCTTTTTCTGTGTCATGAATCATGCCAAAACTGAAAAGTTAGTTATTTTACGTGAAATAAGGTTATATTGTAACATCAAATCACGAATATACAAGGTGTTGATATATTCATGCAAAACAAATTCAGGACTAGATTCATCCTTGAAAATTATTAGGGGCCTGTCCTATGAAAATAATTCATAGTTGAACCCCTCTGAAAGGACAGAACTAACATGCAGTTTTTAATTCCCAATGAAATGCATTCAATAGCGATGAAATGAAATTTGACTAGTTTCATCGCTTTGAACGCATTTCATTGAGAATTTCAACGTTGTTATGTCGGATATACAAAATTACAAAACTTGACGTCATTCTCTTATTAACATGAATATACTGTATATTATTCAATTATACACAAAAGCTTCTCAATTTATTATTGTTAATATTATTATTTTTTCATGCTAGGTCCCAGCGATTTTCATCTGATGGCCCGAGAAAGTTCTAGAAATTGCACGTTAACCGGTAAGACCTCGTTAATCCTTGACTCGCACAAGCTTCGACTTCTGAGGGCTGCCGTTCGTAAGGGGACGACAACTGGTTAACGGAAAAAAACAAATTTAACAACAACAACAATAACTTCTGAACACCAAATGTAAAATTATTCCAATTAAACACTTTAAAATTATTCATTTAGTACTAGCAGGATACAATACTTCATTTATTTCAACACCTCAACTAATAATTAATATGCACTATGCTTCACTGGACTATTATTTATTTTCACTCTGCTGTTCCAATTCAGACTTCTCTCTTGCCCTGGCGGCTAGTGCCACGTTATTTATAGTTGGAAGGAACCTTCCTTAGACTTTTCTGGATTTGTCTACTCGCTTCTAGAGGGCTTCGCGTCGCTGTTAGATCCAACGCGACCGTTTGATGTTTCAAGCCGATTGGAATGTTGTTTACGAGTTGATTCCATTATAATTTATTTCCTTACCGGTCACAAATTCCAGAATTGGGTCGAATACACCACAATACTCTGTTTTTAATCAAAATTCAAATTAGAAGAGTATATACACTTCTGTCATATCATTTTTCCATCAAATCGAATGGGATTTGATTCAAGTTGTATTCATCTTAATAACGGGGAAAATACTTGTTCTTATAAAGTATGCATGAAAAAGAGACATAGCTATTTGTATTACTAAGGAGGAAAGTGCCACTTTTCCTCCCGCATGATGTAGTTTACTCAAAGCGGAGGGCAGTGAACAAGGGAGGAAAAGGCTTACTCCCATGCATATGATTTTTCCCCCTACCCACTTAATGAACCTTTTTTTGTAAATTTAAAACGCATCTCAACTGCTTTTGTCTAAAACGGACCTATACTTGCATGCTGGAAAGTATAGACAATAGTCATGTCCATCTGATAATCGGCGGTGGTGCAATGGGTATAGCGTCTAAGGTCCCAGGTACAGCTCATGGCACTGCAACTTTTTTTTTTTTAAGAACATTATTATTATATATATTCTTGTCAGTCAACTTACTTGAAATGAGGTGTAGGAAACATATGAGGGAGGAAAGTGTGTACTTTCTATAGGGGTAGGAGGAAAAATTATTTGAATTTCACTTACTTATGCCCAAGTTCATGGGCAATGGTGTGCGACGACGTTATCCCATTGTCTTCGTTAACGCTACAGCTCCTGCTGCTCTTGCACATCCCTCCGATATGAGCGACCCCTAGAGTGCCGCAGGGCGAGTTCTGCCTGGCGCAAATGTCCTTCCGCGTGATGAGAATGGCGACGTCGTGGTGGTGGGGGTCGTTGTCCTTCGGGGGGTTCAAGGGCAGCTGCCATTTGCAGAAGGTCTTCAACGTCTGGTCCGCGTTGGTGGTGATGTTGAGGAGCGGTTCCGCAAGAGGATCTTCTATCAGGATTATTTTCACGACGACTATGTTAACGCTGTTGCCTATGCTTGGGTCTTGAAAAAGCATGGATACCTTGGCGATAAGATAAAAGTTATATTTGATTATAACGATACAATTCATGAACATCATTAAGAGAGTAAGTATAGGATAGGAGCATTAGAGTTACTACAACTATTTCTCTATATTAATTAAATGCCACTAGGAGGTTAGGTGTGAAGAGTAGCTCTAAGCTAAATCTCGTCTCCTTCTGGTTGAATAAGAGGAATGCCATATCCTTGTAATATTATGTGTTATCAAAAATAAATAACATTATTTGTATCAGTATTATTATTGAGGGAGTAAAATTAATAAAATAAATAAATACACAAGATTAAGTACTTGAGTGATATTTTTTTTATTTTTAATCGTTGATACTGGAATGCATATCACTCTTCTATAACTATTGGGGGTAAGCAATCAGACAACTGATGAGATATAAAGTCATACATATTGTTGGGTACACTATTTGAGAAATCAAGGTAAGGAAAGTTAGAATTTCGTGAAAATCATATCATTCCTCTGACTACCCTGTATAACTTTGGAACAAGATGAATATTTTCTGTGATAAAATATACTATGGATTATTAACACTCTTGAATGGTTCCATAAATTCTTCGTAATATAGGTAGATAATGTGTTTTTCTAAAAAAATACGCATTTGATGAAAAACTAGTATGAATTGGCAAAGCCTTGTCGGATATTCAAAAATGAAAAACAAATAATGAACCTAAATGAATGAGAATTTATATAAGGATGTTGAAATATATAGGGTGTTCCATTTGAAAAAAACTGATACTTATTCGATTTTGTGAGCCTCTCTGGCGGCCCTCGTGTAAAAAGTAATTTCCGGAGATGGCTTTCATAGCACCGCAGGATATGAAATCATATTTTGAAAGTTCTTATTCGTTCAAGAGATGTTTAACAGTCCCACTGGTCTATGGACACACCTAATAATAAGTATAAGTGAGTGTTCAATTTGTCGCATTATGATCGTTTCATATAAAAAAGAGAATATTTCTAAAAAAATTACTTATCCTTAAACCGTAGTCAAGCTTGAAAAACGATTTTGTTCATTCATTGTGAACAATTTACAGGTGTTTTCGATGATCACCAGTACCTGATAGGTGAACCGAAAGGTGTGTAATATAAAGGGTGTTTTCCTAACTACGGTTCCTAATTGCAGGGGATTCGTTAGGTATTTTGAGAAGAAAAGTTCCTATGAACATTTGTCCGGAGTTGCTTCGTTTCTAAGATTCAGAACATTGAAAAAAAAAATGTAATTACGGTAATTATAAATAATATTTCGGCTAATTCCGAAAATGCGGACGGAACATCTAGAAAACCTTAAAAAACATTATATTTTTCATCCTCTCAGTTAGGTACTCAAAAACCAAGCCCTTTAGATCATAATATGCTTATATCACTCTTCAAAAAATGTATCAAGTAATTCCCAATTGAATTTTGTTCTCTTACATGAATAACACCATGTATATCCGCTAAGGACAAATATTCATATGAATTCAGTCCTTTTCTTTTCTTTTCTGTAAATACATTAATTCTCTTTACTTCTCTGCATCCAGTAGTCCTTTCCCGTCCAATTAATAGTTCTTAACAGACATATATCTATTATAGCAACCATTTTCCTGAATAAGTACTTGATCTACCGACAAGAGGATGGCACCACCATCCAGTTTTCACTCAGACGAGGTATATAAAATATAATTGGCTATATCTTCCAATATAACTTGGAAACATAAATAAAAGTCTATAGGCAAATTATACAAAATTCCATCGAGAACAATGATAAAGGAGATAATCTGGAAAAGGTTTCGCGTTAAATGGGGCTTTTATTTACATCTGATGGAAATCGCTATTCCGAATGGGATTGTTTTCATTCATTTGATAATGAAGGGATTATTGAAACATCAAAAAATATGAAAATATGTGCGATATTTCACTCACATGTGACTGCACCTAGGAAATTACATGATTCAAGTCACATGATATGCAATATGAGCGGATATTTAGGTAAACACGATTATTTGGGCAAACACGAATAATAAGGTAAAGACTTAGTGCTGATTGTTGTATTAGATAGATGTGATTTGAGAGGATCATTAACAATGCCATTGATTCCCATATACTCCAAATGTTTCAACAGTGTTATGTGGTCAACAGTTACTTGTGACCTTTTTCTTGAAATCCAAACTGGTTTTAATCAAAACCATATTTTTTATTGATGGAATTAACTATGAGTTTTTTCAATAGTTTTGCAATAATTTTTGAGAAAATGCTCATCAATGCTATGGGTATATAGTTACCGAGATTTTGAGGATCGCAATTTTTTTAAAAAGCTCTTACTGAAGCGTGTTTCAATTCATTTGGAAATATTCTTCTTGAAAAATATGCATTAATAATTTTTGATAAATGTTTCGCTAAAATATGTTTCAATTCAAAAATGTCTTTGGTTACCAATGCATCTGTATCAGGACAATTTTTTTTCAAAGTAAATATCAAATTTAAAATTTCTTCTTCATCAGTGGGAAACAGAAGCATTGAAGGATTATTACTGACTGGAGGAAAATATTCTCTTCCACACATCTCCGAGAAGATCAAGAAGATCGAGAAAAAAATAAAATTGCTTTCAATCCGGCAGTACCTTTCGAAGCTTCCTCACCAAGATGAAACCAGAAAACACCACACTATCCAGTAATTTATTTATATTTAGGGGTCCCATGTGAATGTGGGGATTCCTACACCGGAGAGACCAAGAGGCCATTATCCGTTAGAATAACCGAACACAAAAAGTGGACTGAACGAGAGGAAACATTTGACAGAGCATCATCGAATTCTTTGGGACGAGGCTAGTGTTTTTCATAGAGGGGAACATTGGTGCGAAAGCAAATTTATAAGAACCGCCTATATCGAAGCCAACAGTGCCTTCAGTCAACCGAGTGGAAGTTAAAAACGTATGGAGACCGTTTTGGAGGGAGAAAAAGAGCAAGACCGCGCGTAATTACACCACATTGAGAGACCTATAAAAACTTCTTCTAAATTTGTCACCTGAAGACGATTGCGGATTCAAACAAATGAAATGTAAAAAATTCAAAAAGGTAAAAATATTTGAATCATCAAGTCAATGGACGTCCGAAATGTAAGTAATCGAACGGTAAACTCCTTATGTTCGAGATGCTTATACTATTTTTTGTTGGACCAAAAAGATAAATTTCTTTAGCATTTTTCTTTTTGGGCACGATTCTGTCTTGTGTATACTATAACAAACGTTCAACAATGTTTTGAATGTTTAAATGTTTTGAGGTTGTTTTCTGATTATTATAATATTCAGAAATAGCTTTCATAATGATGAACCATCTATCTTCATAATTTACGTTGATGTATATTTTAATGAATCTTTATCTGGGCGTTTTAAGGTTGTTCAAATCAGAATCTGGTGTTAGTTTTGAGGTAAAAAACCCCAGTATGTTTAGAATATACGAGATTGTGAGCTCAAAGTAGGAAACACTGTACTTATAAATATTGTATATTTTGGATTTACTACAGTTATACATTTTTAATCTCACCATATTCATGAGCGTCAGAATGTAAGTTTCGATTTCTCCATCTTGATGGAATTCCACCATGCCTGCGTCAGCTACTACTAGTGTCTCAACAAAGTGATCCACACTAATTGATCTTTGTTTCCTCTCCTTTTCTCTTCTATATTTTAACGTTTTCATCTTGGATTGATGAACGTTTGGTATTTCTACCAAATTATGGTGCTTTGTTTTCTTTCTCTGGACTTTCACTTTCCCTTTCATATTTTGCCATTCCAACCTGAAAAATTAATGATAAATCAATATCAATCAAAAATTAGAATAATGGTAGGTTTGATTTCGAGAAAACCTTTGTTGAAAACTATTTTTTTGGAAAGTAAATATTTGATACTCTGCTTTTTGTGTGCATATAATCTAAACGACGCAAAAATTATTTGATTTTTCCCTAAGATTCAGATAAATTATTAAAACAATAATATCAAATAACGTTCCAAAACACAATCACGCTAATACTGTTACGAATGAAACCAGAAAATGCAAACTACTAGCTGAATTCATACAGTGTGAGCCATTCAAGATGGAAGCACCCTTATGAAACTTACATTTTTCAACCGATTGTAATGATTTTTTTTGTTAGGTAGACATTCATAAAGTTCACTAGGACACCAAATTTCATGAAAAACACTCCATTTCCAGGGCCAACTAATCTTATTTTTCAAGGTAAAAAATTTAAAAAAATAACTAGCGATTTTTTTTTAAACTGGATTTGCGTCATTTCCAAATGATTCATATGTAAATAACGTTGAAAAATATCACATATCGTGTTTCTCTAGGCTGGAGGAAACAGATTGAAAATGTGATCACCTATAGAATAATAGATATGTTATAATTATATGGTACATAAAATCGAATAACTTACAGAGTTAGTTTCTTTGGGATTTTCGTACCACAATTAGCCTGCGGCTTTCTCCTTTTTTTCTTCCTTTTTTTTGAATAGCTATTGAGCACTGCAGACCTCTTGTAGACCAAATGCTTGTGACCTGGTACCACCTTTTTTGATGGGTGGTGAGCGGGTTCAATATAGTATTTACCACTTTTGGATAATATCACGCCTGTCTGAAACAAATTAACGTCGTGCTATACAAACTCCGAAGGTAGAATCTTCACATCATTGTGAGGCTACTAGTTTGTATAAACATAATCCTCTAAGATAAGTATTGAGAATAGAAAGCCAATGCTGTTGTTACAGATGCAGAAACACAGAAAAAATTGAACTTATTATTGGACAGCCGGTTATCATCAATCACGAGGTTTCCTTCATTGTAACTTGTGAGTTGCTTCCAAAACAGGACGGGCTGTTAGAGTTGATAGAACTCGGCCAACTGTCATTCGGAAGGAAGATATATGTATATCTTAAGGTAGGGTCTGTGTATTCTGTGTATAGTGAACATACGTGATAGATAAGTTCCACTGGATGCAAAATCGTACCAGTACGCCCCTGATTTCAACAGAAGATTAATCGACTGTAATTATCATTTTGGGAAGTTATTGCTTAGACGTTTGTAGAGTCAGTTTATTAATAAATATTAGTTAGAAGTGAGTAAAGATATAAAACTTAATAGAAACCATCATCATAAAAGACGAAACATTGTATACATTCACGTTAATTGTTTTTTTTGTAAAAATGAAAAATCCATCACTGTTTTTCTCGTTTCATTAGGTTTAAAGACACTCAACAATCCATTACACGCTGAAATTGCGACTCTGGAATTCTGCTGTCCATCAATGACACCTTGGAAATGGCAGCCCAGAGATTTATTTGACGGCTGGGTCCTCGTGTGGTCGCGTCTTTTTCTTTTTTTTACGACTAGCGAGGGTATAAACAAAGGCGAGCGGGTTGCACTATGAGGATGCGATGCACAACGCCTACTGAGAAATTGAAGTGGACTCTTTCGTTTGCGTTCTCGTGAAAGATGGTCAAGTGGAAAGAGATGTGCCAGATTTCTAACAGTATCTTGAGGCAGTTGTAATTGAAATATCATTTCAAGAAAACTCAAAATGAAACTGCGCCAATCTTTAATATTTCCAAGAATCTCATACTGTGACAGCATATACTGTGTTACCCTCTGACTCTCACTGCTTGCAGCTCATTCAGAATACATGCCTACGTTTCTGCTATGGTATTCGAAAATACGATCGTATCTCTAACGAAATTATCAGCTCAGGTTGGATGAGTATAGAAACTCTCAAAAACATGCACCTGTTTTGTAGCTTATCATAAACCTCAGTATATTTTTTCAAGATTGATAACGTTTTTTCTCCTCTCTCGCCAAAAGGGGCAGGTTTGAACCACACGGAACTCAGAACGAATACAACACCTGAGTGCTTTTGCAGCGGTAAAATAGGACACACTGCAAAATCATGTAAGGGGAATACAATTTGTTGTTATCTATGTAAACATCTTGGCCACAAAAAAGAAAAGTGCAACCTTAATCAGACACCAGGCAAAGACAGATGACGCCATAGGAGAGAAGTTGAGCTTATTGATGCTGTCAACAGCAATGATTCGTACTTCTGATGGTGTGAAAGGAATGGCATCACAGTCTTTCGTTATATGAACACAGTAAGCCAGGTTGATATCCCAAATTAGGATATAGAATAAATGACCTTACCAATTGAACCAAAAATGTATATTCCTAGAGGACGTAGAGGACTAGAAACTAGCAGCAAATCAGAAAGTTTCTTCAAGTTGAAAATTGACGAGATTCATATCAGAGCCAATGCTGTTGTTACAAACGCGAATAGAGAAAAAGTGGAACTTATTATTGGACAGCTGGTCATCAACCATCACGAGGTTTTCTTTTTTGTAACTTGCTGATTCCAAAGAAGACCGGCTGTTAGAGTTGATGGAACTCGGCCATCTACCATTCTGAAGGAAGATATATGTCTGAAGGTCTCCTGTCAAATGAAATATGGTGAACATACGAGATGGAGATGGAAGTTTTACTAGATACAAAATTGTACCAGAACGCCTCCGATTTCAACAGAAGATTAATCGGTTGTAACCATCCTTTTGGGAAGTTATTACTCCTTAGACGTTCGTAGAGTCAGTTGTTAATAAATATTAGCTAGAAGTATCTTTCAATAAGAACCGAGGAGTAAATATATAAAACTCAACAGAAACGAAATATATTTGACCATCATCACACAAAGTCGAAACATTGAATTATTTTGCGTTCGTTGCTTTTTTCTTCTGTAAAAATGAACAATATTTCATGTGTTTTTTGTTTCATTAGGTCTAACATCATCGCTGCCCGTTAATTCCAAACAACGGTGTTTCACCACAAAATAAACTCACCAATCCGTTACACGCTGAAATTGCGACTCTGGAATTCCGCTGTCCATCAATGACACCTTGGAAATGGCAGCTCCTGGATTTATGTGTCGGCTGTGTCCTCGTGTGGTCGCGCCTTTTCCTTTTTTCGACGACTATCGCGGGGATAAACAAAAACCGAGCGGGTTGCACTATGAGGATGTGATGCTCGCCGCCTATCGAGAGATTGAAGTGGACTCTCTCGTTCGCGTCCTCGTGGAAGGTGGTCAGATGGTGAGAGATGTGTTCGCCTTTGGCAGAAACTTTTCTCGGGATCGTCTCGTGGGCGTGAGATAGGGAGTCTGTGTAGAGACCTGAAATTGAAAATAATGAAAAAATTCCCATTTTGCTTTGGCCTCATATATGGGACATGTGACATAATGTCTGATATTTAGATGAGACAAATTTTTTCCTTTACCGCTTTTTTTTATAATAGTAAGTCGACTGCTGTAGAAGAAATGAAAGTTCAACAGAAAGCAATAAAAAAATTGTAACAGTTTGAAAGAAACCAATCTACGAAAGCAGTTCAAAGTTTTCTCCATACCCTTGCGAAGAAGTTTGGACCTGTCTTATCCAGTTTCGTCGCACTAATTCGAATGTTACCCCTTCCTACTGTTTCTGAAGACGCACATTATAACGATTATCTGTTTTTTGTTGTACTATCACTAAATTTCTTTTAAGAAACCCAATGTTCTGCCAAGACTGCTCAATACAATAGGAATATTTGGGTCCAAAATTATTCGAAAAACAACTTCTGTCCTGGCTAATTTCCGTCCAGAGTTCCCGTGATTGCTTGTTGCATGGAAATTTTCATCGAAACATTCGGACCACCCATAGATTGATTTCACGGTTTTGGCCCTCATCAGTATTTCATTCACAATAAAACTTTGTACTATTTTCTGACTTAATCCAGTAACGACAGACAAACTTGAGCAAAAAGTGAAGAATGAATTGTAGCACTCTGAAACTCGGCACATGACATCTCGACATCGTATTATTAGAAAAAAAATTGTTTGCTGCCTTTTTCCAATATGGACGATATACTCTCAAACCCCAATTTCCTCAGACGGATTATGATGTCAGGATGCGATTTCAGATATGCAGATGGACGATGTTTGTCTTCATTGCGCCAAACGTTAAAAAAATTCACATTGGCTTCTGCATTGAATGTATGACAACTTTTGATAATATAATTTTAATTGCTATTACTTTTTGTTTGTGTATTGTGAAAATACCCATATAATGAGTGATACCGAATATTGAATAGATTTTTCTGCCCCAGTAGCAGAAAAAAATAATGATAAATATCAGTCAACAATGAATTACGAACTTTATCCTCTTTGCACAAATCCTGCTCATGATATCTCACTCAGAATAAGAGGTGACATTCTCAATTCATTTGAAAAGTCCAAGCCGCAAAGAACCATAAATTGTTGTTAATTTAATTGTATGACAAATCCCACTACAGGTGTGGATTTCAGATGGAAATATACGTTTCAAGAGCCTGAATAAATCTCCATAATTACCAAGAAAACATTTCCAAGTATACCATGAATGAGACGCAATTACTAATCCAGGTGCTGTTTTGCCGACCATTTACAAAAGATAAATTATATACAATCTATTGAAAGAAACGTGATTGGTCGTTTCTGTATTCAATTGCCGAGATTAATTTAATATTATACCAATGGGCGTATCTATTCGAGCAACTTGCATAGACTTACATAATAATCATTACCCATGATATCACCTCCATTTTCCGGTGTTCAATAACGCGAATAATGGAAAATGCTGATAGAAGCAATGACAATTAGTATTTCATCATCCTTTTACTTTTACATGCAATTATATTGATTTTCCTGCTAGCCCAGGGAAATTGGTTTATGTTGTCCAAATTGTGGAACAACGGGGCCATCAGAGAGAGAAAAAAAAGACCGAGCATTTATATGATCAGAGGAAAACTCGAATGAAGTTATGGCTTTCTCTAACATGTTGAAAAACTTATAAGTTTATGTAGTACAGTAATCACAGACAAATGTAAGACAGAAGTGAAGAATGAATCGTAGAACTTTGAAACTCGGCACATGACTTCTTGACATCATGTATTGTTAAAAAAAATATCAGGGGTGGAACCCAAACAAATTTTTATTTAAAAAAGTTATATATTTTTTTTGGTGTTGTTTCGGAAAGTATAAGATTTACCAACAAATAATTTCAACAAGGCGAAAAATATACTTAGTAATTTTTCACAGAATGCACTCGTTTCCTCAGAAAACTTGATTGAATTCCGATATAAAATTTCAGGCTCGCCTTAACCCGCCACTGCAATTTCCGGCAGGGCCGAAAATTAGATTTGTCATAACTTTGCTAAAAATTATAGTAGAATGAAAAAAAAGGGCATATTGTTCCTGAAGACTTCTACTTCCTCATGCAAATATAACATGTGAGTAAATGAGTACCCAAAATGTGTTTTGTCCCACTTCACATAACCCTTCTACGATATTAACGGAGGATCCAAAGTCATGGATATTTTAGTTGATATGAAATAATAATTATACTAAAGAAGGAATCAGTACCCTCTTTGGGCCATATGCAACGATTTAAGACTACTGAGACAAGTCTCATTTATACATGCCAAAGAAAAAACTGGGTTTTACTCCTGCCTCAGTTTTCAACTCACCCATAATCCCGGCAATTTCTGCAGTAAATGTTGGAAATAATCGCCCATACACATCCTACATGAAAAATGAAGTATGTGATTTCAATCTTGAGGTTTGCACTTCACAATGGTGTTACTAAACACAGGATGTGAATTATTTTCAACATTTACTGAAGAGAATGCCGGTTTTATGGGTATGTTGAAAATGAGGCAGGGGTAAAATATAGTTTTTATTTTGGCATGTATAAGTAGGACCTGTCATACTACTTCAAAATTGTTGCATATACTTAGTCAAAAGAGGGTATGGGTTGCTGCTTCAGTATAATAATTCCATATTTACAAAATTATTTATGATTATCGGATAATCCGTGAAGTGCGACAAAACACATTTGAGGTACACAAATACTCGCATATTATGTTTGACTGAAGAGAAAATCTGGGATGAATGGATAGATATCACTATCGGTATCAGCTTTCAATAATGACAATATTGACACTAAAACTTAGTAAAACATTATGAACTTTATATATTTGTCTTATATATACGATAATCAAAAAGGTGCAATTTGTGACACTGACTTTGTATTTCAAAATATAATTTACTTTTGATGTTTTCGGGAATTCCGAAATGTTTTTGTCCACGTACCCTCAGTTTTTATGTAAAAATGAAATCAACTTGATACTAAACCCACTCCCACTCTACTAAACATTTTTTCAGAAATGTACCTCCTAAATGAATATCATTTTGAATTTTCACTGACGTATGGAATTAGTAAATTTGGTTATTCTTAGTTGAGAACCCTGCGTAAGTTGGTATTGTCGCATGACAATATGGCGACGCTGAATATGATCAATTGGCACTGGTATTGATGTTCCCGATCGATATCTAATCGACGCCCTTTTAGTTTGAACCTTTGTGCCTAACTTACAGTTACAACGGATATGGCTAGCAAGCACTGAATATATGAAATGTTGGAGAACTTTTGGATATTATATTTTACCAACTAAGGTGAAGTTCATTAACTACGAGAACTTATAATTGTTCGCAAGAGTATTAATTTCCTCCACATTTTGATAATTTCAGGAGTCGATAACAACAAAAGTCAGGAAATACGACGTCGAAACCAAAACTAAGATGTTAGAAATGTTAGGTACTTGTTAACAACAGAGTTTGGGGATGGAATGTGAGAAATTAGATAGCAAGAAATTATTGAAATCTGAAAGTCTTTGAAAACATCTATTCTGATGTATTCACATGTATTTGCAACCTTGTACACGATCCATATCTTCATGCAAATTTGAAAAATCTATGTAATTTACTTATTAGATTTTTGCCAATTGCATGAAGATCCGGATCGTGTAGAAGGTTGGAAATTTGTGAATGAATAAGAATAGATGTTTTCAAAATTTGCAACAAAGTTTCAAAACTTTTGTAATTATTTCGAGATCACCTTGATAAAAAAAATTACCACGAATTAAAAAGTTATATGTTTCGGTCAACGTAAAAGGTTGCAAATATGCACAACTATTTTTCCGATGTATCTACCAAGTTTGAAGAAATTTTGGAATTTTTTCTTATGGTATATCAAAAAAAAAATTACTTTTCGATATAAAAAATGTTCCGTACACTTGAATTGGTTGGAAACTTGATTCGTGATATGAAATAATATATTAAATACTACTTGAAGTTTGCAGAAGCTTTGGAATTTTTTCAACGAGTATTTTTGCAAACTGAGATTTATTGCTTTCTCGAAATTTATACTTTTTTCTCGTATTGCAAAACGACGAAAACAAATTATTGTGCATACCTTGTGTCCAAGAGTAGGAACTGTCTTATTTGGATGCACCAATTGTGCATTATTATGACAGGTTTACGTCAAAAATAACTTTCAAAATGTTACCGCAGAAGAAATATTTCCATCATTTCCTTTCTTGATGGGAAGATATAATTGCTTCTGAAGAGTCAGCTTTCCAATACTTTCAATCTCCCTGATGAGCTTGGCAAAGCGAAATCGATTTTCGTCAACAGTATAGCAGAGCTAATAAAAATACAGAATTCACTTAACACACTCAAAAAATTTCAATAAAATTGTTCCTGCCATTAAGGAGGAGTCCAGGGCCGTATGGATGCACAGAAGATTTGTATACAGTATCGGAAAGTTTTCATCGGGGGTATGCTGGTTTCATACGAGCGTAAAGAATAGCTTGCTATTATGTTGAGAGAGAATTACAATTTCTCCTCGACTCGCTCGAGGAAGGGATATCGACGTGGCTGTTAATTCGTCGGACGAGGTAGTAGGGGAGGCGTACAGTAGTGCGTCTCTCTTATTTATGTGGTATTATCATATCATTGCGTTCCTTGTTGCTCGCATAGATTTGTCTATACCCCCGATGAAAACTTTCCGATACTACAACATATATATTTATTGAACACACTAAGGTGAGATATAATAATTGGGGTCCTCCTAACCCCACACTTGTGGGGGCCATGTTTGCTACTATACCGGAAGTCTGCGGAACGCTGGCTCTCAGTCTATTATTGCCCAAATGAGCATTATCACACAAAAACGGAATGGTAATCGTACCCAGATTTGTTCGAGTTGAATGTACGCCATAAATAACAATACCCATTCAGTATTTCAATTCACCTGTTCAACCGCAGCATCATTCGAATGTTGTGAATATTTAAATAAAAATGGTCTCTCAGCATGAGTTACGCTTTCAGGACACCTGGTGGTACTCCGATTACCAAAGTCGATATAATTAACCACCATTTGAATATTCAAACTGCCGATATGACAGACGCTCAGGATGAAGAATTGACAAATGGTAAATGATAAAATAGTTATGTTCTTCGCATGTTTTTGACAATAACGTTCAGGTCCGGCGCGAGGCATTTTTCTTCCAAGGTAAAATTTTAGATGGTTTCAATCAATATGACTTCCACTCCAGTTGTGTTTTAAGTGGGCTTATGCGCTTCTAAGAGCCACTTACTTACGTGCCCTATAGACCGGACCTCAAGTCCTCCACGTATCGGCCCAGTCAACACAGAATGGTCTCAGAGATGGTAGTGGGCTTCACATTTATGTTTCAGATCACACCAGTGAATCGCAATGTGACTTCCATTATCATCGCATAAACGTCTATTCGGTGCCCCGTTGGTCAGTTCGAGACATCAAAATGTGATGCAAAATGTGACTCGAAATTAGCCCAATGTGACATTCCATTTATACTCCAGAATCGAATGCTTATATGTCTCAAAGACTTCAAATTGAGAAGTCGTTGATGATTTCACATGTGTGAATGATTTTGTAGGTTATGATTAGACTCGCATGTAGTTACTGGACTCACCCACTGAGAGTATCACAAATTCTTTTCGAAGCGAATTCACTGCTAAAACAATTATTAATTGGCAACTTGAATTAATATGAAATATAGAATATTCAAGAATGAAACAAATTACGGTTTATATGGAATGGTATGCTAGAAAACAAATGCGGGAGTTGATTCCGTAGTATCTACAGTGTGACCCATTTAAGATGGAAGCACACCCTTATAAAACTTACATTTTTCAACCGATTGGAATGATTTTCTGTTGGGTAGACATTCAAAAAGTCCAGTAGGACACCAAATTTCATGAATAAATCTCTATTTCCATGTCCAACTAATCTTATTTTTCAAGGTTAAAAATCTAAAAAAAATTACTAGCGATTTTTTTAGACTACACTACTGGATTCGCGACATCTTCAGATGGTTCATATGTAAATTACGTTGAAATGCTTCAATTAATAATAAAGTTATAAGGGAATGAAATTTGAAAAATATGCCGATAAATCAACCCACCCATTCAATTTCAGAACTTTTATCGAAATTTTGAATACACCATTGTATTCAGGAGGTCTCGATATATCACTGATCAAAATTAATTCATCGAAATCTGTTCATAAAAATAAGAAAATTATAAAATTATAAAATTTGAAAAATATGTTAATGGAATTTCAGGAAAATGTCATTTCATCTCATAATTTTTATTTTTTTATGTATCAACAGATTTCAAATTTCATTTCCCTATAACTTTTTTATTGATTATCGCATTTCAACGTAATTCACATATGAATTATTTGAAAATCCAGTGGTGTAGTGAGATTTTTTTTGGAAAAAATCGTTAGTATTTTTTAAGATTTTTGACCTTGAAAAATAAGATTTGGGAAAAAATAGATTAGATTGAGATAGTTACGCTTTGGAACACGGAATTTTTTTCGATCGTGGGGGTAATTACTCCCATTACCCCCACCCCTCTTGTATACGCGCCTGAAAAGGCATGGGCAATATAGTAATAATAAAAATAACACTCCCTCATCAACATTCGCTAGTGTACCCGAAGGCATAGCCTGTGCGGGTAGAGGACGGCTATTATTATTATTTGCCGTGGCGCTTCAGGACGACTCACTGATTTTTGGTGGCGTATTTTCTTTTTAGCTGTAGCGAACCTGGAAAACCTACAGCACCACTCCTATTTGAAGTAATACTGTATTTATTATTAAAACAAAGTAATGCAGCAACATCCTTTGAATTTGTCTTCTCGCATAACTTACAATAATTCTTCGCGGACAATTTTATTTTTCAATCCATACTCAATCGAAATCCAACAACTGTATACTCGTCAAAGGACCAAATCAGACTGCCACTATTCACTAGTGCCACTACTGCCAGGCCAGAGTACAATCTCTGATAATAATTACAGTTTGCATTATACAGACAGACAGACAGAAAGAGAGAGAGAGACAGAGAGAGAGACAGAGAGAGAGACAGAGAGAGAGACAGCGAGAGATATGGGATTCACAAGGAATTGAAGGCAATTGTTGCCACGTTTATTGGTTTTTCGTGCTTTTGGTGGAAACATTTGTTGCGCACATCGTTGTAACACTATATTTGTAAGATATCTGAAATCTAAGGGGGCGCTAAAAACGAAGTTTTGCAAAGGGCGGGGGGGCATACTGCCCCCTCTGTTCCCCGTGGCGACGTCACTCGAAATATACCTATTTGGACCGAATTGCTGGTAAGAATTCGTAGGGGCCGAACAACAACTGTACTTTGCTAACGAAAAAATTGACACGTCACAGTAATAATAATAATAATAATAATAATATATATTGCAAGAAAAAGGATACACTGTTAAGTACATAAAAATATATCAATACCATAATCTGCAATACAGAATAACACCATTTAGGCTCTCTTAGAGCCTGTCTATGGCAGAAACTTCGACTACAAAAATAGCTTTGATTAAGTATATATGTAAAGAAAAGTAAATTAAGAGTAAAATTTTAGCTCAATTCAATTAAAATATATAACATAGATAGAATATAAAGTAGGAATAAAACTTAAAACTTAAGTAGCTAGATTATGACTCAGACTAGTTGAAGGTATCAGAAATTTCTAGCATTTTGTTAAACATTAGATAGGATCGATTATGTTGTGGAAAAATAATCGGTCATGTTGAGCAATCCATATCTTGATTTTTTTTTAAATAAGTGTTTAGCGGATACTGATTTTATATCTTCGGGGACATGATTGAATATCTTTGGTGCCAGGTAGACTTATTCACTCTAGGTAGTATCAGTCGTGCTATACTGCTTGATCTTGTCTACGTTTTCTATTTTTTTCAAATATTTTTCTTTTTGGAATGTGAATATTAACATTATTTTGACATAAATTTGTCTGATATCAAATATATTCGTCTCTTTGAACAATGTATTGGAGGGATAGCGGGTCGGCCTGAAATACATAATTTTGAGTATTCTTTTTTGAATCACTTCCAGTGGTTTCAGAAAGGTTTTTCTTGCTCCCCCCCATCCAATTATACCATAACTGATTAATGGATCTACAAGTGCATAGTAAATTGTCTTCAGTTTTTCTGGGGATAATATTTGACGACATTGATAAAATTTATAAATTATTGATCTTATTTAATTTTTTTTTTTCTATGTGGAAATCCCATTTCAAAACAGTACGTTCAGTAAATCGTCCCCCATTTTCACCATTGACTGTTAGTTAGGATCGTGACTTTTTCGATACTAACCCCTTATAATTTTTCCTGAGCCAGCCCTGGAGACCTACACCACGATGGGCGGGATTTCCGTAGGCGAATTGTCAATATACACCATTACTGGTTCATTAGCATAAAATTCAAATTAGCCTCTTATACATAAATGTTATAATGGCAGGTAATCCCTTTTTGTATAACTATTGACAAGAACAAACCCTTATTAATGAAGATGTGTAATAATTTGTCGCCGTTTTGTTCGGTCGTTTTGCTGGATTGCTGGCGGTTGATGAAGAGGTCTCCCATAAACGTTGATTGGCCGTATTGATGGGTAGTTACCGTGACTGCGAAATGCTTCGGTTTTCTTTTTTAATAGCTGAGTGTGTGAACTGATGATTACGTGCAAGATGTTCATAACATGTCCCGAGAGTGTTTTGCGAATCGGTCTGAAATATATTTTGTTTTTAGTACATTATAGTGCGCGATCCATAAATCTTCACTTCACGAGAGTATGTACTTTGAAATAATGATAATCATTTATAAAAGGGTACGAAAAACGCACAATTCTGAGTGGAAGTTTCAGTTTGAAAATTGTTAAATATGATAACATTTGTTTAAACTTGAAACTGGAAATTTTTTCTTAAGAGGCCATGAGCGCGATCATGTTTGGGACGCTTTCAAGGGTAAAAGAGTGAATTGATAACTCAAAAACGGTTCGTCTCATCGATTTCAAATAAGGGCAGGCTTCTAGAGGAAGTTTGATTTTACGTACGTGCTGTAATGGAAATTGAATTTTCAACCCACTTTTCCACGAAAAAAAAAATTCAAAAATGTCCCAAAAATGCAGTTACTTTGAGCAATTTTTTGGGTAGATGAAAAAATAATTTCAAAAAAATATCACAGCACGTACATAGATCAACGTTTTACCTTTTTTTTATTCCAAATTCATTTCGATCGGATAAAGATTGTTTCAAATTTTAATGGAAAAGAAATAGCACTGCAGATACTTCGACTATCCATGAAACGAATTTTGAGGTGCTGCCGCAGACATAGTTACATAGAATCAAACTTCCTCTAGAAGCCTATCCTTGTTTGAAATCGATACGACGAACCGTTTTTGAGTTATCGACTTTTTTACCTAAAAAACGGCCAAAATGTGATCATGCTCATGGCCTCTTCGGACCTAACCACTGAATTATCATACTGTATTTGAGGGAATTCAGAGTGAATTGAATGAGGATGACTAAGACAGATTTTTTTCGCATTATCTGGCATCAAAACCCTTCGTGCCATCGCAGTGGTCGGTGTTCGAAACGAGAAGCCGTACATTCATTAAGGCCCATTCACACATGGTAAGTTTACTGGCGGAAAGTAATTGCCGCCAATAAACTTGTTTCGTTTATAATGTATATACATTGGATAGTTGCTCAGTTACCAAAATTCTAAATGGATATTGTGGAAAACATGAGGAACAAAAGAAAAACAAGAAGAAACGAGTATGGGTTAAAAGAGAGCAATTGAAGATCCAGAATCAATCTAGAAATTTTATGAGATTATCATAGGTAATACAACAAGTGTATTGGTGATTATCGAAATAAAAATTCCTTCGACTCTGAGAAACAAATTATGTTGCTTGGCAACCACACGAGCGCAAAGCGCGAGTGTAGTTTCCTAAAGCAACATAATTTGTTTCGAAAAAAAGATGGAATTTATGATAATCATCGGTACACGAGTTGTATTTGTTAAGACTATTCCATGAATGAAATCAAAAACATTTTTATTTATTATTAATGTTAATATTGAAAGTACAGTTAGTGCTGTTGAATATTTTGACGCAATTCATATCGAGTTCAACCTTTGTACTAGTAGATTGCGTATGTGACAGCCTACTACTGAATTCAACCTGGAACACTAATCCCACATTCAAATTCTAAAACTATGCAACTAACAAAACATAAACATCAAATTGAGGACTGCCGTCATAATAAAGAAAGCCGTCTGCAAAAGTACTATTTGGAGTAAACTGCGCAGAGCAGCTGTCTTGGTATTTCAAACTTCCCGCTATTTCAGTGACCATTCACAGGGCGCGTCTTTCGTTGGTTGTCTTTAGATTTGTTCGCGTTCATAAAACAAACAGTCTGAAACCATCGGATGCATGCGCAGTTTCACAGAACTGTACGCATTCTTTGAGTTCTGTGGGACTACGCATGGTTGTGGCGATTTCGGGTTTCGGACAGTTTATTTTGTGAACGCGTCGAACGCGAACAAGCCTATTAGGGGCCGGTTTTTCAATATCCTGTTAGCGTAGTTTGACTGACGGCTAAATTTGACTAGTGGTTAGAATGAACGTTACATCTCTTCACATAAAGCAATAAACTCACATTCTAACCATTAGTCACGTAGCATAGACTTTGACTGAACATTAAAAAACCGGCCCCAAATTGTTTAGTTCATTGGTAGATAGATAGTGACTCATCGTTCATTTTCATGCTTTTACGGGAATTGAAACGGCGGAGTTTTGGTTTACGTGTATGCAAAATTTGTCGAAAAGTTGATATGAATGAAAAGTGAAGCGTATCATGGTTTTGGTCAAAGTTCGGTGTTGTGTCATTATACCAACTTGCTGGTGGGGTAAGTTTGTTTTATAAAACAACCAATGACGAAGCGAACTACAAAGGTATCTAATAGCCAATCAAGTGCCGAACTACAAAATCGAAAACATGCTGTTTTCAATTATCAATATGAAAATTTCCACCAATCAAAAACGCGTATTTTAGCATGAGTGGAATAGTCTCCAACAATCTTTCAATGTTTCTTTTAATTCTTAAAGTAGATTGTCAAAAACACTACAAATTTGCAATTGATTCATGTAAAATTTAGGGTAATTTTAATAGGGTGTACGAAATGCTAGTGTACAAAACAAGAACAAAAACCCTGCATTTTGACACACCACTTTCATGCCAGTATTATATCGACAAATATTAATATAGTTAATATTGTCAATATCATCGATATTATTATTAGTATTATTATTTTACTCATCTTTCTTTCTTTTGTGTATTTTATATTTCTTGTGTATTTCAATAATACGTCGGAGATAGGAAAAACGACTCACCTCTGTAAATTTTTGCCACGGCTCCATTAATCATCAACATCAGCCATAATAGATGCATTAGATGCTCTTTCCCTTTTCCTTGCCAGAACCACATTTAGTCCAAGGACACTAATCACTCAAGTCAACAGAAAAACCGTCCAATATTCCCAAGAACGAAAGGTCTTCACGGAACTGTCTCGACGTGATTCAATCGCCACAAAATCCACTTGAACTCAATCAAACGATTCGTGGAAGAAGTAATATGATACGAATAATATTCTGAACTTCGTCTAACTGTCAAAATTAATTAAATTAATTGAAATATCGCTGGTATAAAATTGATTCCAGTACATAAAGATCTAAAATTAGCTTCATTAAAATCACTGAATCGGTGAAGGATTCTGAAATGGTTTTAAAACCGGAAATGATATGGAATTCAATAAAGAAATAGACCTGATTATGCTTGTTTATATATAATTTAGTGGTCCAACTATACCGGCTGTCTGATTTATGCACCAAAGAAATGTTTTATTATTTGCAATATTTACATCCTGGTGTCTACAAAATATCCCGAGGAAACATTTCAACTGTTTTCACAAGAATCAACGCAAGAATTGACACCTTTTTATAAAATTCTTCCTAGAGGAGCACAAGAATTATTTTTTCCCTTTATCACCAAGTATATCAATTTTCAGCTGCGCATTTTGATGATGATTATCAAGAAATTGAATTATTTGTGTAGTAAAGGGGGAAAAGGATTCTTGTTCTTTTTTAGTGACACCACAGGTGTCCAAAATTTCATTTTCTTCCTGGGATAAAATGTTTATTCCTGAAATAGGCAATGATAATACCATCGTCTATGCTGCCTATAAAGAGGTTCTAGATTTGAAACAATTTGAAGCACTTTGAAAAAGGGATATAGACAATATGAAAAAACGGTATATCAGATAAACGAGGAAGTTATAGGCGCACACCACAAACACTGTCCCGAGAAGAAAAACCGAAACAGAGTTAAAATAGGGGGACACCAGCAGCTCGAGAATTAGGGAGATGAGGTGAGAAGGCTACTTAAGGCCAAGAAAATAACAGTAAACCACGACAAAATTAGGAAGGAATTTCTGCGAAAAGTTGGAGAAAGCACCAGCATCATGTTTCAGAATACATACAGTATGAATCTAATCATCTGATAAATACTACAAACACAACCGTTTACAAGCGAATATCGACCAGATAATCAATTAACGTTTAATTCGAAAACTAATTTGATAACAACAAGAGGCTATATACAATTCTTAGGAATTCAAGTCGATGAAAATATTTTTTTCGTCGACCTATACAAGAAATAACATTTTATGTACTAATTTCCGGACTAAAAATCGACTATTTTTGAAGGCAAACACTTTTCGTCTGCTGTGGTCACTATGCCGTATCATAGTGACCACAGCGGACGAAAAGCGTTTGCGGACGAAAAGTATTTGCAGACGAAAAGTGTCTGCGGACGAAAAATACTTGCCTAAAAAAACAGTCGATTGTCGATTCGAAAATCGGAAATTAGTAGGTGATTTGTAGACGTCGACGAAAAAATATAATATGAACCTTGGCGAAATACTGTCTATTGTCTAGCCCGCTTGCTAGCCTCGGCTGCGCCTCAGCTATCAATTTGCAGGCTCGACTATAATATACAGTTTTTTGTCCTTGGTACATAAATAACTATTTCACTAGGTATATAGAAAAGTGATGTCCTGCTGTAAAGATACTCTACTTTGCCTTCATTACACTGAATCAAACTTTGACAAAATTATTTATCAAAATTCTGTTACGCGTTTATTTTCCAAGAAATACGTCTAGGTATCTAGATAAATTTAAAAAGCAAAACTCTATCCACATACAAAATTTCTCCGAAATCGATCGAGCCGTTTCCGAGATATATCAAACTGTTCGTTTTGTTTACGAAAACTGTGCGATTTGTTTACCGTGCGTAAGGAGCTATTTACTGAGGCTATGAGTCGTGTGTGTTTGCCTATTTTCTGCAGTGGCAATAGGTAAATGTAATTATCGGCGATATAAACATCGATTTACTTTCTAAGGATAACACGATTATTTCCGAATATCTAGACATATTGATTATGTTTAACTTTATCGCAACTGTTAATACCCATACCAGAATCCAAGGAGACTCTAAAAGCTGATTCGATCATATTTTTGTATGAGTAGAAGAAGGTGAAGTCAGTGACTACTTTTCAAGCTTTGTTTTAGATTCACTTGTAACAGATCATAGAGCTACGATATTGAACGCAAACATTTTCAAGGATGTCGAATCTAACTGTAGAGAACTTATGGTAAAAATATAAATTATACAAAATTAAATAACTATTTGAACAATTTGAACTGGAATTCATTATATAACATTAAAGACGCACAAAAAGCTACAACCTACTTTGTTTACAAGCAAACTATTACTATACTAAAACTTATAGAGAAAAACAAAAATACATAAAGAAGATAGAATGGATTACAATTAATAGGGCTAATAAAAATTAATTTGGAAAAGGGGAACATGCTCCATTAAAATTTAAATATGAAAAATGTGATTCATTTGTGATAACTAACAGAAAACAATTACTTCCCCGGCACAAGCCACGCTGGACATTGAACTACATCTAATAGATATTATCAAAAGACTTAGATTTTATGAGTGTCCTATTCATATTTTCGAACTAAAATCAAAAATCTATTTATTATGCCTGTTCCATCATTATTTATTCATATTACGTTATTAGACAATATTTTGGGCCAACGCTGATATTCATGATTATCAAACTCGCGGTGCAACCGATCTGAGACCTCCTCGTTTCAGACTCAGGAGTTTTAATTATTATTCAGCTATGACTATTTTGATTAATTAATTATATTAATGTTCATTTGAAACATTTCAAAACTTGTACTACTGACTTGCCAAAAACTTAATTATAACTTGGTCAAACAAATCAATTCTATTAAATCTATTCTATACTCTGTTTAACTGAAAAATCAACATGAAACACTGGTTAGCAAATTACTCACAAAAATTATTATAGTTTATCATTTCGACTGAAACTCCTCCCCTATAAGAAGTTGACATGGTATCTGATCGACTAAACTGATTGGCATCACTCACACAGCCAGTTTTTACACATTACTAGATTATATCGTGGCTTGTAGGATTTTCTAATTCAAGGAATCTTAATTAGCCCATAATCAATGGGCTTATGGGTTTCATGGAACTGCCATAGTATCATTTAAAAGACCATAAAATTCGGAGAACATCAAATTAGGAGATACATGATCGTCTAAAATAGTAACACAACCTGTTAAATCCGTTAATTCACAGAAAGTAAACCCACATCAGACTCAATCGATATTGTTCTTGCAGCTAATTCGATAATTTGCATACGATTTCGTTCACAGATGAGAGCAGAGCCGTTAAATGTTTATAGTCACCCACTCGTTCAAATTATTAGTAGCCTATTTACATTTACATGGTTCTTGAATAGAAACGGTCTTTGAAAACTTAATCTGAAGAGATACAAGATGGTGAAGAGATACGAAATTTTTGTTTATTTTGGGGACAAAATTAGATGCGCCTTGAGCAAGTTTTGTTTATTTATTCATCAGTAGGTTTATGCAATAAGCTTTCGAAATTGTATATCCATTCATATAATCCTCTTCAAGGAAAATGGAAGGATTAGGGGCCATCATCGATAAATAATGAAAGAAATCGAAGGCTACTGAAAGCGAAGCTTTTGGAAATTAGTTATGTCAACATGTGAAATAGTTTAATTTTCCAATGTTTTCATTTCTATCGATTAATTAATAATTAGTTGTCTCGACATTGTGAATTTGTTTTGGTTGGCATCAACAGAAGCATTACCTATTAGTGAAAGAATCTATTTAATTTTGATTAAAATTGAAAAATGTGGTTTATTTGTAATATTTACATGAATACCTCCCAAGAGGTTATATTGAATGATGGAAAATAGCGACTAAAGTTTGTCTTTTAGTCGCAGATGATTCTACAACAGATTGTCCTATTCATATTTTTGAACTAAAATCGATCTATCTAATGTTTCACAATTTATATAAAAACAGGTACTATGAAATTCCGAGTGAAATGATACAGTTACAGTTTTTCATTAGTTGTTTGTTTTCTGTTTAGATATATAGACAATACATTCAATAAATTAAATAGAATAAAAATATAGATGTATTATACAACGAGAATTAACAACTAAACATAAATTATTACTACAAAGATAATCATATACTCAATTTACAAACTCTTTATCATTGGTTGATGACTTCAACTGGTTTACACTTTGAGATTGTTACAAATTTAAATGTATAGTTGATATTATTTTTTAGATAAACAATTGTTCCATCACATTTGTTGATGTTACCGAAATTATATAACAAGTCATACCCTTGTCTCTGCATAAACTGTATGTTGAAATCATTTAGTATTTCGGTTAGAATTAAACATTAAAAAGGATCATCAAATAGATTTTTTGAAATGCTTCTGATATTTTGATTGGTCAATTTGAAGCTACAATTGGTATTTTTAATGATTTCATTATATTCGGAGGCATCTCTCAGTAGTTTGGAGGGAAAATCTGAATAGTTGTATTCTTTAATAAATGGATCCATTTTTTTTACATCAAATTTATAATTTCACAGTTTAGTAATTAATTAAATATGGGTGATTATTCCTGTTAAATAAAAGCTTGTAAAATACATGTATATTCAGTTTATTTCTTGAAAATTTTGAATTCAATGAATTTTTTGGTTATTCCATTAGAATGTTCTTTAAATGTTTTGCGAATGAACAGTCCCTTCCAAATGTTCATAGAACATACCTAGAATGTTTTTATTATATTGTGGGAACATTCTGAGAATATTCAAATATCCTCGCGGCTCATATTCTACAAATAACCAAGCTGCGATTAGGCCACTTGTACGTTTGAAAGTTGGAGGAGTAAACTCATCTCCCAAAGCAGTCTGAACTTTCTCCTTCCTCCCTTACCTCTACCCTGTGTGTATGTACAGTTTGTCAAATCTATAAAGGAATATCGATGAACGTATGAGCTGCACGAATTAGACTGAGAAAGTATTTGAACGAAAAAGATGGTAGTATAAATTGTACATTCAGTTAGAATGTATACTGAGCTCTTATACTAACGCGCATTGATAGGCGTGTCGATTTCATATTTTTTCATAGATTTGCCAAACTGTATTGTGATGTGTGCGATATATTTCATTATGAATTCAATGATACCAAATATTTTTGAAATTTAGAATCTTTTGATACCTTTCTAGAAGGCAGAATAACTTCTTTATGTCATCGATATCTGTGCTAGTATCTACCGTGGAAACTTTCTTGCTATACGCTATCTATTGAAGACACTTGAGATTTATTATGATTCTTTCATACTATAGAATGCATACCAAACAACGGTTGGTATAGCTGAGGATACACATAAATTTGACTGAATTGAGATGGCCAGTCAAGAAAACATGGAACAACTGCAGATTTGGTCGAGAAGGTAGTTTTATTTCGTGAGAATATATATATATATATATATATATATATATATATATATATATATATATAAATTATATTATAACATAAATTCAAATAGAAATGAGTCTTTTTCAATAACCATCAAGGTGAATTTATAAAATGAATACAAAGAATTATTAATTAACAGCTAAGAAATGAGAATATGAATATGAAGCCGTCACTCAACTTTTCTACTAATAATTAACAATAAAGACATCGAAAGCATGTGCACATGATATTTCCTAGCTGCAAAATTAACCATGATTTTGCTTTTTTGTGCACACTCCAAGTTTTATCCAAAAAGTGCACCTTTTGTCTTTGATTGAAAATTATTGTTATTTCAGGTTCATAGGACACTCAAAATGGCAGGTATTTGCTATCGAAAACGCCTACGCCCCTCAAAACATGTCAAGCTTGAAACGCTTGGTTGAACTTCAGTTGTTATTGTTGTTTATTGTTAACTTTGAATTCTCAGTTAGAAGGTTGGTCAAAGAGTTAAACAATTCATAGTAGGCCAGTATAGAGATAGAAATAAAAATCAAAATTCGCAACCTCTTCCGAAGTACGCAACCTTGTCAAAAGAGAATAGTTCTGACAACTTGACAGATATCTCGGAAAATATTCCGCATTCTTGAAAAAATATATGAAAATAAGCTGTAAACAGAATCATATCCAAATACAAATGAACAATATTATTGGTAATAATATTCAAAAAACCTCAGTGAATTTGGAAATATCACTCCGTTTAGATGTTGTAGAACATGGATAAACCAGCTTTATAATGGTTTATGGATGCAATGCTGTTAAAAAAGAGACCGCAAGGAAAAATTTACAGTGTAATAAATCCAGACCATTCAAGACAAAATTCATAAAAACTCTGAAAAATCGTGACTTTAATGTGCCTTTGGATTTCTCTTTCGACTAAAAGTGGAAATTGAAGACCATTTAGAATAAGTATCCGTTTTTGTGGACGGATGAAGCAAAATTCAAGTACAATGGCGTAGTTACCCTACATATTTGCAGGTTACAGGAACATTTTCATTTTAAGGTAGATTCTGTTAAAATTTCCTGAATCTGAAATTCCCAAGAAATCCTTCGATTTTTGATTGATGAAATAGTCGAAGTTTTGGACAAAATGACTCTTATTGTCAGGTGCAGCCAGGATTTCAGTTTGGGGGGGGGGCTGAACATACAATTCATCAGTTACCAGAGCTTTTTTTTCGCCATCCTAGTGTTATGAATAACAGTAGTAATTTAGTGGCTTGGGAGGGGGGGGCTGCAGCCCCAAAGCCCCCCCTGGCTGCCAATGTTAATTCAGCAGCAGCAAAGGCTTCAAGAATTGTCTGATCTAATGATAATGCTTTGTTTTTCTAATAAGAATATTGATTATTCGGAGACAATTTGTAAGATAAGGTGAAACATTATTTAGATCGAATTATGCTTAATTGGAAAATTTTCTCCTCACAATCAAAGTTCAATTATTCATAGCTACTTGAAAAACTACTTGTTGGAAGATTCAAGAGAATGGAATTGAATTTAAAAAAAAGAACAAAGTCGATTGAAATGGCGTTCCATCTTTGATTCTTCTGCCTTGATTTATTTATTCAATTTTTTCATTTTCATTAAACGCAAATATCCCAAAAAGACTAAGTATTGTTTAGGGAAAAATTTGCTCCACACAACCAAACTTTCAATTATTCAAAGTAACTTGAAAAAATACTTGTTGGAAGATTATTTGTATATCAGAAGAATGGAATCGAATTTAGAAAAAAGTACAAAGAAGAATGGAATGGTCTTCCATCTCTGATTCTTTTGCCTTCGATTTATTCATTTATTCTTTTTCATTTTCAGACTGTGGAACGCAAACATCCGAAAATGGCTAAGTATTGTTTAAAGACAAATTTCCTTCACACAATCAACTTTCAATTATTCATGGTTACTTGAAAACATACTTGTTGGAAGATTCAGAAGAATGGAATTGAATTTGAAAAAAAGAACATTTTTAGTTTTTTCATTTTCAGCTGTTGAACGCAAATCTTCCCCACACAATCAAACTTTCAATTATTCATAGTTACTTGAAAGGTACTTTTTGGAAGATTCTTTATATATCAGAATAATGGAATTGAATTTTGATATAGGGACAAAGAAGATTGGAATGGCCTCCCTTCTCTGATTCTTTTGCCCTTGATTTATTTATTTATTCTTTTTCATTTTCACTCTTTTGAACGCATACATCCCAAAATGACAATTATGTATTGTTTAGAGACAAAGGACCCCGCAAAATCCTTATGGAAAATGGCTCTCAGCTATATTCCATGCATTTTTGGTATGTTGTAGATTTTAACTTCCTCGGCAAAAGTGTCTAAGGGCACAAAAAAATCGAGATACGTCAGAGATCAAAAGTGAAGATTTTTGCTAAGAATTTTTAACGATTCAAAAATTTGACAAAACGCCTTTTTATTTTGCGAGTGCCATGCCTCAATGATGGTACACTGTCACCTTGATCGCGAATCCATTATACTTTTTCATTTTGGGCTCTGCAACAGGGTGAACAAAGAACAATCCAATTCGATTAATTTTATACCAACCAAGTGCAAGTTCTTTAATGCGAAATGAATACTCAATATAGCCAGGATGAACTCCCTCAACCTCGACCAATTCAATTCAGATGAGAAAATATTTTATATGATTTTTGTGAAATGTGGGGTTTCTGCAAAATAGGGGATATTTTCCAAACAAGCCGAAGAAAAACTAGGAGGGATATTTGGCATACAATCAACAAATTAATGGTATTATACTTCTCAGAATTCTACAAGAAATTCCGCGTTTTGTTGACATTCATTCAATGAAATAATTCTGAAATGTATTCGAACATATTTCGCACAAAAATATAACGTAATGCAAATAAAACACTTGAACTGTTGAATGCAAACATCCCCAAAAGACTATTGTTTAGTGAAAAATTTTTCCACACAATGAAACTTTCAATTATTCATACGAACTTGAAAAAATACTTTTTGGAAGATTCTTTGTAAATCAGAAGAATGAAATTGTTTTAAAAAAAAGCAAAGACGATTGGAATGGCCTTCTTTATATAATTCTTTTGCTCTTGATTTATTTTTATTTTTGTTTTTTATTTTCAGACTGTTGAACGCAAATATCCCAAAATATCTGAGTATTATTTAGAAACAAATTTCCTCCACATAATGAAACTTTTAATTACTTATTAATAAGTATTTGTTGGAAAATTCTTCGTATATGAGAAGAATGTTATTGAATTTTGAAAAAAGGACAAAGATGATTGAAATGGCCTTTCATCTTGCAACTGTTACCAATATATTGGAACGCAAGAAACGAAAATGACTGGAAAAAATTTTAAGAAACCGACCACCTGATCAGCTGTACCCAGTATACTCGAATTGGCACAGAATGCATCTTCCGAAACATCACAATAATCGCGTCAATCACATCTGACCGCGCACATCACTAGTCCGAATTGGGTCAGAAACATCACAACACAAGAAGAACTGCTTCAAATGCACCTGTCGCGCTGCACAATAACAGAATATGACTGGAACGGTCTGTTTCCGTTTAAGACCAGTCTGATTCCACTCTAGAGATAGTGTGCGGGCCTTAGCTGGACCATGCCCACAGCCCAGCCTGAATTAATGATCAATAGACGGGGAATAAAGACCCATTTTCGTCCTTGTGCGATCAAAGATGTGATATATTTTTTTTGTACGTGATTCTCAATGTTGTTTTAATTGTTTTAGTCTGGGTAATACTCAGTGGAGTTCCAATGTACTGTTTGGAAGCTTTGGTGAAGTAATGAATACACAGAAGAAAATGCACTCAACACTAGCTAAACTTGAATACCTATAAATTAAAATTGAATACTATATGGGACAAGTGAACAAGTCACTAAAGAAATGTGTTCCTGAAAATGAACACTTACTACTATCAACTCATTTTCATATATTTCAGATTGATGCCCGTTATTGAACAATTCCCTATCATTATTGAACTCTCTAATGCCAATTGAATTATTCACATAATGGTGCATTCTCATAGTATGTTGATCAATGACCTTGAGTGCCTATGCTTTTATTTTTTGACCTGTGGGTGTTATTATTTCAAATACCCAGTAATTACTTCCTTCATCATTGGTATACTCTTAATTTCTATGATTATTTTGTACTACTTATTTGTGTTATAATTGGATAAAAATTGCCTGTGATAGAAATATGCTTCAACCTTTTTGAAATATGAAATAATTGGATGACTATCACTGTCAAGTAGGTAAGTAGAATTTTCCATTTTTTGTCAATACCACTCGAGACATACAGTTATGATTATTTTGAAGATTTTCTTTCACTGACAGTAATACAGTATAATAGTTATTTATGATACAAGTGTTAAAATCACTTTTAACAAATGAATCGTACAATTTTTTTTTTGTACAACAGTTACTGCTAGTAAGAAAAAAACGAAAAAAAAAATAAGATCCATGAGGATTCGAACACACGATCTTTGGATTACAAAGAGGCTCCAACTATAATACACCCCAACGCAATATATTATTTATGAATGTCATTATTTGACAGTGATGAAGGACCTTCTACAGTTGGACTGAATGCTATTTCGTTTGTAACTTTAAAAGGAATTAGTATTACCAATTGCACAAACGGCCAAATACATGTGCGAACTTTTATAAATGATTCCTCTTGAGTAGGTATTCTGATTATAATATCTGACTGAAGTGTTTCTATTAAAGAGATCTATATTACTGAGTATCCATCATCTCATCTGTCATTTTCCTTTTAACACTAGTGTTAAAAGTGATTTTGTGAAAAAGTCAGTTTTTAGTTCATATGTCAATGAATTAAAAACGTCATTGTTAATAACAGTTGTACAAAAAATATATTTTTCTACAAACTTCAAAAAATGACAAGGTTCACACATTGACAGCAATATAATAATAATAATAAAAATAATATTTATTCACACAACCGTATGGTACAAATACAAGCAAAAAATATAGATCAGATGTGAATGAATAAATACTCGATAAGTGTTATGTTTATAAAAATTACTAAATATAATCTAAGTATAAAATGTAAAACATAATAATACCTAAAGAAGCATTCAAACACAAATATACTACATACAGAGTGACCCATTTGAGAGCGGGCCACTTCTTTAAAACTATTATTTATTATCAGATTCAGAAGATTTTTTTTCAATAGAGATAGAGCATCAAAAGTACTAGTTAAGTGCTATAAATTCGAATTAACAATCAAAATTTCAAGACCTACTTCGAATTTTTCTCAAGGTCAAAAAACGCGTCGTTTGGCCAGAAATCGCGTGCGGAAAAGACACTTTACGCTCGTGTTAGGTACACTATTTTTTCTACTAGCGGAAAAAAACACCCAAAAGTTAACATTAAGAACATTTATTATTGAATATATATTAAACTGTACAACCATACTTGGTAAAAAACTAAACAAATCTACTTTTCCGCACTAAAATGTTTTTCCGCACTAAAAAGAGTGCGGAAAAACCTTTTCCGCACTAGTGCGGAAAAGTGACTAAAATGAGTGCGGGAAAGTGGACTTTTCCACACGCTAGAAAAAAGTTTTTAGGATACGACTAGAAGTATGTATAACCCATAATATTAACTTTCGAAAGATAGTCCTCGCCTATAATGACTAACACCTACAATGCGGTCGGTACGGCTTCCCATTTTCCAAACTCGTTCCGGAAATTGGTTTTGAATAAAAGCAATCAAAGTGATGCGTCACGTTGAAGTTGAGCATTCCTGGACGGGTATTTGTGGCAGGTACGGCCAGACAGTAAAAATGCTAATTGATTTTCGGTCTTGCTCTGGTGCGTGGATCATCTTCGTAATTGGGCGCTAACGGCTTGAAAAATTGAACGCTGTCCCGTTCACGAAAATCCCTCTTATATCGGATGTCAACGTGTTCTTAAGCCATAGTTTCAAGAGTGATATTCCTTTTAAATTTGGCAGGTGTATTGGATTTAGGAATTCGAATTTTGTTCAATATTCCACTCTCCCCTATCACTTTTGGTTTCACCGGAAAAGACAACAACTTGAGAATTTCAAATAGAATACCCAGTATATTTTTACTGTTTTGGATGCTAGGGACGATTCTGAGTACAATCAAATAGTTTTGCGATAAACAAATTCACATACTTGATCTATTAGAAGAATTTTTGCATCTAGTGTTGAGTAGTATTATTTTGCAGGAATCAATTACTAAATGATTGAATTATTTCGAAGGCTTTTTCGCTCTGAACTGAATAAAACTTTGAAATTCTTGTCGAAACGCTCAATTGTTTTTTGAATCCAAATTTTCTTAGCTTTCTTTGTATATACATATGTATTTAACGAATGTGTCTCGTTATGGTCACAAAATGCGAAAAATGTAAAAGGTGCGCTACAATCCAGCATCCTAGAACACAAAACCACGTATAACATATACAAGCGAATCTCCAATAATCCAGTACGATTGGGTTTGAGTCAAGAATCGATTGTAGCACCATCAAACTTGGTATGCTAGTAGTTCGAACCATGATAAACACGAAAAAAAAATTGTTTATCAAAATTCCAAGCGTGGAACATATTTTTTTTTCAATAAATTGATGGATGTAGCCGTTACTACGTGGCAGGATATCATCATGAAAAATGGGAAAAGTAAATTTCTATGTTTTTGTACCACTTTATATGTATAACCTTGAGATACTGCAGTTTCGTTCTATATGGACATTTTCAAAACTATAATTCAAACTGACTGGATCAGTTTGAATTATAGTTATTAGGGTTATGTGAAGTGGGACAAAACACATTCAAGGTTTTCAGATACTCAAATGTATTTGCATGAGGAAGTAGAAGTTTTAGGGAACGATATGCACTTTTTCTTTTTCTTCTACTATAATTTTTAGCAAAGTTTTCTGAGAAAACGAGCATATTTCATGAGGTATTACTGACAATCATTCTTGTGGAGAATTGAATTATCTCTCAAATTATCGAACTCGTTTTTTGATAAAACTTATATTTTCTGAAATACTAACAAAAAAAATATATTTTTTTTCTGATTTTTTTGGAAGCAATTTTTTTTCTAATAAAACATGATGTCATGTCATGTGCCGAGTTTCAGAGTGTTGCAATTCATTCTTCACTTTTTACTCGAGTTTGTCTCTCATTACTGGATTATAGTAGTCGCTAACAATAATGAAATACATCTCAACACCCTTTATACTCATATTCCATCAACACGCGAATGTCAATGTCATAATGACTTTATGAATGCTTTACATATTTGTACACATGAGTATGCTCACACGTAATATTTCCATCAAATTAGTTTTTGTGGTTGTGATGTGTATGTGTTTACTATATTCAGTGTATTCATCATCGCCCCTAAATGGTGAGTGACCCTATTTGATACTCGACTTTTCATGATTTCATCAGGAAATGTTACAGTATGGTAGACAAAGTCATCGTTCTAGAAACACGTAGGTTTGCGGTAATCGGTCATGTGGATGTATCATCAATTTTTTGAATCATACCTCAATTTGTGGTGAACAACGCAATGGGTTATTGTTCGGAATCTTTGAATTTTTTACAAACATTTTTGGTGCTACCTACTTGAACCCTGAACATGAATCCGTATATCAGAACACTAAGCATTGCCTGCTTCCTCCATGACAATCTGAAAATGAAAAATCTCGATAATTTTTCTCACACAGTATACATAATGATGATAATTATAGGTAAGAGGTAACCCCAGTTTGAAACTTTTCCAGCGGCAAGTAACAGCATAAACTCCAACAGATCTGTCATCAGAACTGTCGGGGAAGAACAATATTTGCTGCAACTAAAAGTGCGTATTCACTATTCACTAGAGCATTCGTTTCGCATGAGCACCGAACGAGCGAATGCTCAGACAGTGTGGACGCAGATCTGAGCACAAACAGAATGCGCGTGCGGGTTTTTTGTCGATTTTTCCGCGATCATTGTAGACGGTGAAAGTGTGCTTGATGTTCCGTTTGTGGTTTATACAGAGATTTTGAATTCAATTTGGATAATGATCAGTATAAATATTTGTACGTCACTGACTGCGGATCGGTGCTAATTCTCCGGGATACACTACGCAGCCTGATGCAGCCTGAGCTTGGACCGAGCAGCCTTAGCCTAAACAAACATCTCATTCTATGCTCATTCGGAACGAATGCTGTAGTGAATACGCACATGCATGGAACGGCATATGCTTACCGTTCCGATCTTACTCTACTCGTTTGGATTGGTGAAATGGACTCAAGAGGGGCTGCAACAAGTCGACGTAAAACCTCGCAAAATAATGCAATTTTATAGTAGCTTTTTGCATCCTTAAGATGCGTTTCCTATGGGGCGGCTGACGCACGCTGCCTGTATACCCATTTCCTTTACCTGGTTTTTTAACAACTTCTGCAATCTCCTTCCAAGCTGAATTTATTCTCTGATCCTTATAGGTTGGCAGTTTTAAATCGTACAGGCAAGGGTATTTGCCAACACATTCCACCAAAATTTCATCTTCCTCTGCAGAAAATAAAACTTTCGACATCGTACAGGCACGACTTTGACAACCGCGGCTGACGCTTGACTGCCTCGAGAAGGGTAGAGCCGCGTCGTCTGTAGCCGCCAACGGTTGACGCTTGCGTCTGACGCTCGAAGAGAAACGCCCCATAGGAAACGCATCTTTAATCGTCCTTTCCCCGGTTGTACTTCCCCAGATAACATCAGGGAGGCCGTGGACTGTTCGCACAACAGAATGGTACTGGAACTGGTTAACCCAAACTCTCTCACCGAGAGAAAAATAATGGGAAATGACCAAATCTAACTTAAACCAACCATGGTGCCCTCCAAGTTGAGCAATCCTTTCCTTCCACACTACAATCGCTTCGCTCACTCGCCTAACTCGCTTAGCGAGCATAATTTTGTATTGAAATATCTCGCTTCACGAGTGCAGCGAGCATATTTGCGAGATTTCGGACTGGCTCATGCGTATTTAATTGTCTTCCCACTTTGTTCATTTTCTTGATCTCCATTTCACGATTTTACATAAAAATTACAATGACTATGCGCTCCGCTAACCTTTCGCAAATTCGAGCGCACTAATGCGCTCAGCATGCATTTCATGATTCCGCGTGCGCTGCGCACGCCAGAAATGTCGACCGTGTACGCATATTACCCTTCGTCTATTTTCTTGAACATCATGTAGGGACGTTGTATTGCAATTCCGCGCAAAAATTTCGTTTGCTGTCGTATTTTTATCATGCCTAGAATCATCTGTGAAAGTAACTCCATTTTTCAAAGTTTGTGAACTATTCAGTTGCTGCAATATTAATTCAGGCAGACGTGAGCTTTGGTTTGAATTATTCTTTTATGTAAAATAACACTAACCTAACCTCAATGTACGGCGGAACAATTTAAACTTTTAATAATGTATAGGTACCCCCAATTATTTGGAATACCTCCTTCCATGTCGTTGCTTTTCCGCCATGTTCACATTTTCACGGAACAAATGGTAATCGTTTCTTAAATTTAAAGGTCTATTGCATAAAACTGGTTCGACTTTTTGACGTGAAACATCAAATTGACAGAATCATAGTATCGTCTATATGGAAAAAATCTCTATTAACCATGGAATGGGAGTTCCGGCACTGCCTTATCAAAAACAAATTATTCCAAAACGTCCGCGGCTTCAGAAACTTGGCGCCGCGACTCGACAAAAAAAATTCGAAGTATTCTCCTGAATCAAGTCGCGTACAACATTCCCATTGGTCAAAGAAAGACCGCCACTCTCTATTCGAACGGGAGAAAAGATACGCTGCCCCGACCGATCCTTCAAGATATATCGCTTTGGCAACGTCAGATCAAGACGCCGATAAGTGGGCAATTAGCATCAAAGTATCATTACAGAAAATTCGAGTCGGTTTCGTGTGAAGAACTCCGAACAAGTTCGTCTACGATTGTATACGTATATTATAAAAATTATCGGATGCAGAACCATCAGAGCACGACGAATTGGGTTTTGTGCGTTCGAGAAATCGAAAGGCTGATATTTAATTCAGTAAATTTGTATTCATACGTTTTTTGGAGTGCTGAATCCGAATCTGAAGTTTGCTAACAAAATTTCTTGACGGGAAAAAATCCAAAAATATGGTGAAAAATCTATTTTTTTACAGTGTTTCGTGTATAACTCGAAAACTATAATTTTTTCGTGAATAACTTTCCCATTCAAACTGGAAGTACATAAAATTTTGTACAAATTCCACTGTTCAGGTTTTTTTTCCGACAAACAGTTTTGGCTCAAACGCCAAATAAAAATTGGCGTATTTTTGCTGAGTCAGCAAACACCTATTTTTTTCACTCCACAACTATGATTGACTATTTATTGGCATTTTTAGTAAATTTCTCAAGGAATTATATTGTACCAAAACTAAAAGTACTCTTGTTCGTCATTTGAGCAGTTTCAATCAAAGGACTCATCTGACACAGGTTTTGTCTATGACTGCTAGTGACAGTGCTTTGAGCTTCTATGCAGCCCCAAACAGGTATTCTGGTAACTTGCATTGAGTTGACTGCTCCTAAACCTTAATCAGTTTTTGAGCCATCAGTGTAGACAACGATTTCCGCATTGATGGGAGGTTCCTCCTTCCTCGCATCCCTGTCCGTTATACTTGACTTTGAAGTTTTGTCAAAGCTTTATCTGGGAAGTGTTCCATCTGATGGCATTCTTGTAAGCGGGTCGTTTTTCAACTATTCGTTCTTTCCCGTGCATATTGATTATGGGTGCTTGTCCTCTAATTACTGACCTGGCTTTGCCATGTATGTATATGTGTAGGGAAGGAAGGTTGAGCAACACCTCTGAGGCGGCTCTTGGGGTGGTTCTCATGGACCCGGTGGCACTTAGACATGCTGGTCTTTGCAGTCCTCCAAGCCGTCGAACCATTCCTACCTGCTTGGTAAAGACCAAGCCACCATACCACCGAACTATACGTTATCATGGGTCTGATAACACTGGCACAGAGCCATGTAGTCATTTTTGGTTGTAGCCCCCAATGTTTTTCACACATTCTCTTGCACAGATTGAAGGCTACTGTACTTTTTTTTTGTAACTTTGCCATAGGTGTCAGTGTTCCTAGAATAAAGGTTATCAACGAAAAATTTCAGTTTTCAACGTATAAGCAATAAACACGAAAATTTGTTAGCAAACCTCAGATTCGGACTCAGCACCTGAAAACACATAGAGAATGGAAGTATTCAAAACTATCCCAAAACTTTCTTGGTAGAAATACATATCGATCAGATTAATTGTAATATTATTGACTATACTGATCATAAGTGATGGACACTGAAAGGGCAATTGATGAGCATGAATATCTCATGATGGAAGAAGTTTATGGTGATTGAAGGAGTACCTTACAAAAATCGTTGAGGAGGTTTCTAAGAAGCAGAAGAAGAAGACGGAGACGAAGAGGATGAAGAGGAAGAAGACGAAATAATACGAAGAAGACAAGAAGACGAAGAAGGAAAAGAAGAATAGGAATAATATAAAAGTGTCAGGAGGGTCTCTTACACTGCCAGCGATTACTCATTAATGGCAGAAGAAGCCAGGTTAACCACTCTATTCCTGAAATCGTCCATGGGTGACGAAGAATCCTGCCAAGCTTGAACTTGCTTTATCTGAGCACGGCGAATCTAAACAAGGAGAGTCGACATAATCCTGCGAGTGAAGGTGTAGGAAATACCCAATTACCATAACATCTTTCCTTCTGGAAGGACTCGACGGACATATTGGGCGGTGGCTCTTCACACGTCCCTCTTGGGCAACCATCAGTATGTCTATCAAACTGGCAAATCAACAGATAAAGCATACAGTCTCGTTGGGAAAATCACACAATCCCTCAATAACAAGGAAATTGCAGTAGTCATATATCTCTACATCGAAGAAACATTCGATAATGCACTACCAATTTCTATTGGATCAGCTTCGGCTGACAGAGACATAGGATCTATACCATGCTCATAAACACAACAGCTTCTACATTTCTACAAAAACCGATGCCCTTTTGTTTCAAGTCTGCAGGAGTTGCTTTCTGTGTTCACCCCTGACGGAAATTACCCACTTGATGTCCTTGAAAGAAGAGGAGTAGCGTTCCAAGTATATACTGACAACCTTGTCACTTTGGCAAGGACAACGTTAGGAAATGAAGCCTTTAATTTCCGTCGTGAATAAAAATGTCTGGTAAACTCATTTCAACTTTCGACATCTCGAGTACTTCATTCAAATTTGAACGAGACCAAAATTAAACACTATGATCTCTTATGGAATTTAGAAGCTGATCACCATTATATTGTTTCGCGCCTAAATTTTTAGCGGCACCTAGCGGGAACGCATTTCGCGAATATCGTTAAAAAACATAGAAGACATACTCACCGAACCGCAGATATGGAGAAAAAGGAGGAGCTCCTTCTCACATCCTTGGCAAGTTTAAGGCATAACTATCTAAGATTTGAAATATTTGGAGTTATACAGCTTCTGTAAGGGGAACTTAAATACTTGAAGTGGACGGTCAAGTTGACCTTTATTAGAAGTCATGAAAGTTCTAAGAGTGGGACTGGGCTAACGATGCGTTCATATATGTGGGGAGCAGAAGATGGGGAGAAAAGCCTACCTTTCTAACTTCGGTAGCAGCCTTCCCATAATTTGCTTTGGGAGGGATTCGATGGAAATTAGTAATTAATATAAATTTCCTTAAAAAAAACTAGTCCAGAGAATACTTGGAAAACAGGTTGAATATCGGTGACTAGCCGTTAAGTTGACATATTGCCGGAAAACTATCTACTTACTCCATTTCATCGAAAAAATCTCGTATTCCCAGTAACCTCTGAAAGAAAAATAGGTATCTTTCTGAAAGATCATCATTACCCATCACATCTTTTCCCGCAATTTTATCGTAATCTCCGCTATTTCACTGTAGCCCTGGGCGCCGCCAGACGCAGATAAATCAAAAATGGCCCCCGCTGCGAAGCTATGCTGCGCCCCCAGTCGTGATTGCACACCTAATGTGCGAATGATATATTCATTTGTTTATCTCGCGAAAATAATTAATTCATTATTATATTGTGTGATTGCAGCTAAGAGACATGTACAGCCGTATTAAAATGTCGTTTATATTGGTTTTTGTCATAATTAATGTACACGAGATATCAATGTCAAAGAGCGGAACTGGTTCTTTTCCTTCATGCATGTGCTTTCGTTTGCATGACAATGGAACCGGGTTTCAAAGAGCCCTGTAGTTCTTATCTCGGTAGTTACGTTATGGGTTGCACGGATCCGGAATGTGAATTAAGTAGTTCGCTCGTGTCTAGGTATCGTATGGCTTCGATACAAGGTGTCCTAGAGCTACTTTTCATCGACTCGGAAGTGTATGAATCAGGTCAAAATAAGTCGTTCATATGATTTTGAATGTTCAATCGATGAAATGATAAATGATCCCTTATCGAATTATAGAATTCCTCAGGGTTCCATACTTGGACTGTCATAAACACACTTGAATCGTCTATTAATTTTCCATCCAATAACAATATTTTATACGGAAATTTTCATCCAAAACAAAATGGCTGTACCTAACGTTAGAGCTCTGCTATGAGGATACATTCGAATCCTAAGGAGTTCCAGTGATATCATCAAATCTTTTGAGGTATCCTTCTACAGAAATTCTAAATTCTCATTTTAATCAGCAAATAACAAAGCAAACTTATTAATGATAAAAGTTCCTCACTAGAGTTCCAACGTTATGCCCCCACATTTTGTTTTGGATGGAAATTTTTGTCTACTGGAAATTTTTTTGATGTCAAACAATAGTTTATGAACTAAAATTCGACCATATAATAGTTGAAACAAAAATTCCCATCCCTTCGAAAGTTAGCAGGGGTGGAGTTACTCAATAAGAGGTCTTATATTATGTTCCTCCATTTTAATTTGGATGATTAAAGTTGTTTGAAATTTTGAAGTTATATAGAGAATTGTAAGACGTTTCGAATGAGGCATCACTCTATCCACCATACCTTATAAAAAATCTTTTGAAATGGCGGCCAGAAAAATTCCAATCCCTTCAAAAGTTAACAAGGGGAGGGGGCTCACTTTGTGGACACACTGTATAAATTGAGTGCCTACCTGATTCCGGATTATTATTATTATTATGATTGACTTGTTGAACAATCGGCTGATATTTTGTAACATACAACTGCATAATTAGATTAATTAAAGTACCTCTCGACTATGATTTGTCCAAAAAGCCGTTTTGAGCCAAATAGTTTTTGTTTATTATAATATGTAGTTTTATAACAGTAAATAAAGTAAGAAGATTTTATTATGACAAAGGAGTGGATCCTCGTAGGCTTTACAGCAGTTTTATAGAGGTTTTTTAGATGTTTTATAGATGTTGATACTGCCAAACAGTTTCATCGTTGCAGTTATTGGTATGGTATTCAGAACCTCATGAGGGCAATAAGAAAACTACAACCAAATGCAGTAATAGTGGTTAAGCTGATTTTTGGCCCGAGCCAATGAAGGCAATTAACCAAGAATGAGTACCTAGATGACTCATTTATATTAATTACTTTTTATTGGCATTGAGTCATATGGTACAATACCAAATTCTTTTAAATCAACTGAATACTCGTTTGATAATGAGTAGGCATCATTCAGAACATTATAACCGTTCCATGAGTTATTTGTTTCAAATCGTTAATATACATTTTCAATTAACATAAACTCCGAAATCATAACAAATGCGATCCCAGAGTGTTCCTGCAATTATTGCGATTGTATTCGATTTTCGATAGCGACCATGACTTAAATTGATGTTCCATACAATTACTAATTAATAAATCTAATACCCGACTGATTCATTACTGAAATTTGTTTATTTATTCGGATAACAATGGTAACATACGGATACTATACGGTATGAGCGATAAGCCATTCATTGTAATTGGAATTTTAAACAGTCATTGTTTGTTGCCTAACGCATGGCATTCGTTGTTGAAAAGGACAGACATTCATAAATGATAGAATCCAGAATCGTCCATAATCACTCATAAAATATCGATCTGTAAGGTGAAAATAGGATTGAATTTATTTTGTACATATCGAAGTGGAAAGTGCTTAATAACTGCCGATAAAATTGGATAAATCGTCATAGGTATGAATATGTAAATAATCTATTGTTATACAATTAATATTTTCTCACTCTGTAACTCTATTTTGAAATAATGAAAATATGATTGAGTAATCATAATTTGTTGTCAACTTGTCCTTTCAAATTCTGTCACTGTATGTTTCTTTTTGTATCTAATTTCTTTTGAATTTCATGTTAGTAAGTATCTCAAATTATGTAATAACATCAAATAGTTATGTAACAACTATTTTTAGTTACGCCCTGAAGAAGAAAATAAATATTTTCGAAAGCTCGACATAAAAATGAAGATATCGTGTTAATTGGTCTACCATTGCCTGCTTCCCACTAATTTGTAAATACATTTTTGAACACTCACGAAAACAACCCCTCAAATATATATATATATATATATATATATCGTTCCAGGTAGGTATACACAATCGATAAGTGACTACAAACTAACCGTCCCGCACAAACTCACTCGCAATGGAGAGTTCGCCTCATTCGATCTACCGCAACATTTCGAACACGACATTACCAAGAAACGAAGAAGAAGAAGAAGCGACGAAGATGAAGACATTGTTCACTACGGCGTCACTTTGAATGGAAAAGACTACCACATAGAACTATGGCCAAACCACGAGTTTATTTCCCCAGATTTGGTGGTTGAACACAGAGATCCTAAGTTGAGGGCAGACAGTGAGAGATTGCAGAGGTTGGATAAAAGAGTTTGTCACTATACTGGTGGAGTACGTGGTCATAGGAACTCCAGAGCTGCTTTGTCAACCTGCGATGGTTTGGTAATGTATTGTTTTAGTTGTTCTTCGAAGTAGTTTGCCTCTTGGGCGAATGGAATTTCTATCCCATTCAGTACAGGTAACCTAAGTCCATCCAGAATTTTCTTTTGGGACTAAGCTGTATTTATGAGGATTCACTGTCAGCTCCTCCTCTTCACACCACCTGTCGATTATATCTAGGGCTGACTGTGTAAGCTCCTAGACTGTCCTTGCGAATTTGCCTTTTGCAATAATCGCGAGGTCATCGGCATATCCTAGGCAATGAAAGCCTTTGGAAGGAAGCCTTTAAATTAATTCGTCCATTAGGATGGCCCAAAGTAGGGGTGATAGCAACCCTCCCTGAGAACATCCCCTGTTTGCTCTAGGTGTTAGTGTTATTCCGCCGATTGCTGATGTAATGACCCTGTTTTTCAAGTTAGCGTTTATCCACGGGCACAGTGATGAGCCCCTTTTTTACTAGAGCGTTTGCTATAGATTCAGTGGATGCATTGTTGAAGGCAACCTTGATGTCTACAAATATCATAACTATCTCTTTGTCTTTCAAGGACTTCATTAGTAGCCTGCTGAGGTCGTCGAGTGCTAAGACTGTTGACTTGCCTGGTTAATACGCATATTGGCGTTCGTTGAGCGAGCGTGTTTGTAGTAACTCATCTATTTTGTATCTATCTATCAGCCTGTCCAACGTTTTGAGCAAAAAATACATCAGACGTATGGGACGATATGCCTTATTAGGTGTCTTGTCGCCTATACTCCCTACCTTTGCTGTCTACTGTTGTCGGGCCATTTGGAATTACTAAGGCTGGAAAGTGTGCTTTATGAGCATCCTTAGACTTTCCTCGAATGTTGTAGTATAGGAATTGTCATTCTTTTTCAAGAAGCGGACTTGATTCACAGTACCTTCTTTGGCTAAAACCTTATGGATTTTTGAGCACGTGATTGTCTTCAGGCCCTACCAATTTCTTTGTTGTACTGGGTGAGTATGTGGTCCAATCTTGGTTTGATATTACTCTGTTAAAAAGCTTCCGCACCCTACTTCTGAGGGTTTCTAGATGCTCACTCCACCAGACTGTTTTTTTATTATTAGCCTTTTTTCCTCAGGACAGCTTTCCTCGTAGGTTTCGACTATTGCCTTGTCCACTTCGTCTACTGCCCTCTTGAGGCTCTCCCTGTTCAGTATTTCAGTCACGGGCCTCTCGAGAGACTCACTGAGTATCTTTCCCAGTTGGTCTCTCTTAGGTTTCTATATTTGACTAAAGTACGCAGTGGGGCAACTAGATCGTATAATATTATCATGTGAAATATTTTTCAAATGTTTTTGTTTGAATTTCAAGTTTTGTACGATTTTGGACCTCATTAAATAACTTGTATGTGATTTTTGAATAAGTGACCTGTACCTTCATTATATGATCTAAATAAGGTATACGAAGAGAACTGGGGATTCCACTTAACAACTTCAATAATAAATTAGTTCTGTAGTCAGCTAAAATATGCCACTTTACAAGTTGTCCTTGAGCCCGAACGGTTCGTCGTAGAGAAAAACTTGTGTGGTAAAATTTGTAGAAAATGTTATGCTCTTCCATTCCTTAAATGGAGGTTGGGTTAGGTTAACAACGAAAAATTTGTAGTTTTCAACTTATGAGCATTAAACCGCAGAAGAAAGATTTTTTAGGTTTTTTTGCAATTTTTTCAATGTTTCGTCACGAAAATTCGTTAGCAAACCTACCCCAAAACTTTCTTGGTAGAAAAACAATTTGATCAGATTACATCGCACTTTCTTATGGGCCACCCATAAAAATCTCATAAATTCGGAAATGTTATTCTTCACTTGAATACGACTAGATATGTATAGTCCCACAGAATGGAACGGTTTGTTTATTCAAAATTCTCCACTCGAGCAGAGTTTGAAACACAAGTAACAAGTTAACATATAAATCTTTCGAACATTTCCAAATTGATTTGGCAGAAAATTATGTCTATATAGCAAAAAGTTTTCTATGAGGATTTTAACTGTTTGTGACTTATAAATAACTTATGAATAATACTAATGGTAAAACCACCGCTGCTCGAACTTCTGAAGTTGTTTTCAATGTCCTTATAAGTGCCATGAAACCGATTGGCGGGGTAGTCAGCTTTGGTGGTGGAGTGCTTTTTTCAGAGGAATGAACTTTCAGATCTCTTCTTAAAATCAGTTTTTTGTTTTATACAATTTCAGTATAAGTTCACTTGTACTGTACCTTAATGCGTTGCAGTATTACGTACAATCAACTTATTATAATCATCAGTATTATAATATTTTGCTTGATTTAATTTTGCATTTGCACTGAAGCGACTAATTTTGGCAAATACCAGTTTGAATTATGATTGATTAAACTGTGAAACTTTTTTTCTCATTGAAAATACCGAAGCTGATCAGAATTGAAAGACAGCTAGTGTTTTCGCGATAATATAAGTCGCCTTTGGTTTGGGATCGGATTATGTGAAAATGTGATGAGTGAAAAAAAATTTACGGGACACACACAATGACAATGCCTTTTCAGCCCAATACCCAAATTCTTCTAGGCAGGCTACATAACAGTCGACAATAAGCGGTACTTCATAGAGCCTGTGGAAGATCATCAAGCCAACAGCGAGGGGCACCATCTGCACGTAGTTCACCAAACTAGCCCAGGCGTGGAAAAAAGAACCAATCGTTGCGGTACGACAAGCGACTGGAAGGAAGCTTGGAAGAAGAGGTTCAGAGAGAAGTTTCTGGACGAGGATCATGAAGACATTGCAAAGAGAGGGACTGTCAGTGAGCATAGGTATTTAGAAACACTGGTGGTGGCTGATAAGAAATTCATCACGCATCATAAGACTAGGGATATAGAGCTTTATATTATGACTGTCATGAATATGGTAAGTTGTGAGAATTAATACGAGAAGTTTCTATGAAAATTTTCCATAAATCTCAAACTAAGACATAGAAAACATAACATAACACCGAATTTTGAAACATTGGTGTGAAATTTTTTGGAAGTTCACGAAATTCAGAATTCTACCTTCGGCAAAAATTGCGGAAGTTATGGGGATATTTGCATGGGAATTGAGACACACTGTATATAATACAACCTTTTGAAAAAGGGGCATAGCCTGTGATTAAAATATTTTTGATAAATATAGAAAATCAATGTTGGTGTCAGTGCTGTTGTTTAGGTGAAATTGTAGTAATTGTAACAAAATCGGAACTTTTTTGTTTCTGTCACAAAGAACGAATTATTAAACCTAATAGTGGAGTCTGGGAGTCTTAATTTTTAGAAATTTTATGAAGTAATAACCCCCTTTTTAACTTTTCAAAGGATTTTAATTTTTCTTTGATTTTTTTATGCTCAATGGTAGCCGATATACTGCCCTTTCAAATTTCGTTAGTCAGTCGAGAAAAATATTTATCGAAAAAAAATCTTTGTAGACAATGTTAAAACTCCCATTTGAGGATTCTCTCAAAATGATGGCTATCAATATAGAATATAGGACTTTTTCAACATGATATCAAAATACAGATAGTTTTATACTAAAATGAAGAAATTAATGTTTCATCAATACTTTTACATTTTTTCTTTCATTTTATTCAACGAATCGTGCGAATGATGCCATCTAGGAAATAATTGTATTGAATAGAAGTATTATCATTTCACCGTGACTGTATTATCAGGCATATAATGGTTGTTTACTAATTATTTGGAGAGCTCCGATACAGAAAAAAAGTTCCAGCATATACATTATAATGTTCTTGTAATAACTGTCAGTAATGCTGCTGCGAGACATATCTGTGAATAATTCAAATCTCCTTTTCAGTTCTCAGCAGCGAGCTGTCACTTCTCTAGCGATTTCAATTTTAGATCCCGATCATATCATTAATCATTGATCGAGATGAGCTATTGGAGTAGCTCTCGTCCAACTACGACTGCTACATTGATCCGACGTTATTTAATATATACAGAGAGGATATGAATTGTGTATTGCACGGGATCTAAACCCGAACAAATTGGATGCTCATTATTAAATATGCACTATGGATAGATACTACCTAAAACCTAGGGGTAACCATATAGACAGCTCTTTGTCTCTCAATGAACATGTCGAACATACGAAGTATCAAGCATAACTCAACCTTAACGTTAAGAAGATTAAACCTTATGATAATGTTTATGCACGCAACTTGACGATTGAGTGTGATTCAAGTGTGACTTAAGAGGCAATAAGGGCGATCACATTTGGGACGCTTTTTAGGGTAAAAGAGTCAACTGATAACTCAAAAAACGGTTCGTCTTATCGATTTCAAACAAGGACAGGCTTCTAGAGGACATTTGATTCTACGTGCGTGCTGTAATGGAAATTGAATTTTCTATATACTTTTTCACAAAAATAATCTGAAAAATGTCCCAAAAATGCAGTTACTTTGAAGCAATTTTTTGGGTAGATGAACAAATAATTTCAAAAAAACAGTACAGCACGTACATAGATCAACATTTAAAATATCCTCTGCGATACAGCTCAAACAGAATACAATGATAACATAGCCGTAATTGCAAGAAAATCCTCTTCGATTCAACGTGAAGATGATTTGCCGATGACATTGTGCAACTTCAGGACTCTTTATCTCAAAGCATATGAGATGAAAGAGAAAAAAACTCCTAAGGAGAATAGGACTGAAAAACATTTGGAAATGGACATAATAAACTAAAGTTTGTAGTTCAATGTTGGAATTCTTAAAACGTGGACCAAGCTTCATCAGCCAGACATCAAAAGACAGTTTTTGCGGAAAGAGAGTTTCTTTTCAGGAAGTCTATGCGGATTTTTTCATAGCAATAAAAGAAAGCTATATCTATTGATGAGTAGTATTGAGAAAAAAAGGAGTTTTGATCTATTTGATTCTAGGATCCACTGAAGTGAGGGTTTAAAATACCACCTACTTGAGTACTGTTCTTCAACAGTGTGTGTTTGATGAAAATACCGTCCTATATTCGCAAAAGATATGCCTTTTCATACGATGTTCGTTTCGCCAGAGGACGAAAACTCAATGACCAATATCAAGCTTATCAGCCTGAGAGTTGAGAACCAGTAGTTGCAATAAATGCGGCCTTTCTCATCATCCACAACAGACTCGACATCTTCCCGAGCGTGGTGGAATAATAGTCGTAGAGCAGCGTTATCTCTGTGGATATGGGTTGATTTGAGACATACTCAAAGCAAATACATTATGGGCTAAACCGCCCACTGCGGCAGACCCTGTATCTAGTATCAGGGACCTCTATATACTCATCATGCGCCTACGGTAGACCAAGATGTTGAAGACATCATCCTGGCAGGCCATTGTGGATCCCTTGGTCTCCGACTTCAGCCCACTTGATCTTAGAAAGGCGTAGGAGACTTATTCTTGTGCAGCTGCAGCAGAACTGAATTTTTTGCGGCCTTCATTTGGGCTTTTTGACGAACGGGTTCCAACTCAGTAACAGAGTTCGGGTCACACCATTTGGTATCGAAAGTGAGACCAAGTTCAGCAGACGCTTGAGCTGCTACCTCGAAGAGAAACGCTTTGATTCTTGCATTTTCATTGTCACGGACCATGCAGAGGAGGGGATTCAAACTCCTGATGAGTTTACAGTCTCCGTCCAGTACCATTCTGTTGTGAAGAATTACAAGTACTCGGCCTGCTCTTGCTAAACAAGGAACAGACGATTTAAGATGCAAGCTCCAATATACATGCATCATTTTTCGCATTTTTACGTAGATTTGTCACAACTCCTCCTGTGTCCACTTCATTATTCCGAAGGAGTAGAGTAAGATTTGAAGCATATTTGTAGGAGCAGCTTTGATACTTGCATAAAGTTTGAGGTCATCCAAGTAAAATTGGTGAGTGACCTTTCTGTTGCTGGGGGTTTTTATTCCAACAAATCTCTGGTTTTTTTGGGATCAGCAGGTTCGTTCTCCGACAAACCAACCCGGAATTGGAAATATTATTATTAAATTAATAGCGGGACATTTGAATATCCAAAGCACGTGAATGCTCTGAGATGATATGGAGCATACAGTTCTGGTGAATTATATTTTGGAAATTTAAGAAATCAATCGTATTCAGTTGGAACTGATGCAATAATAATCATCACAGTGAACGAGAGTGGTAAGAAAATGTATCAAATTGTTCAAAAAAACTATTGCATTGTTAGTTTGAACCCTCCAATCAATGAGAATACATAGGAAACTACAATTTTTTTCAAAGACGGTACCAAAACGATATCGGTCATTACGGGACAATCATCTATATCTGAATTATGCAGATTTTCGTTAACCGCCTGGAGGACTATAAGAATGATGACCACATCAATGAACGGACCTTTTATCAGAGACCCGGTAACTTGCTCTAATTCGATTTTTTCCATCGTGATTATGATGAATTGATGTCATTAACAATGATGGTTGCACAGTTATTATGCGTCCCAACCGACAATTAATAATGAATTGATAATAGATACGCATCAGATTTATGGTATAAATTAGGACGTCCTGTATAATTTATCATAATAAATGGTATCTCAGTATTTATCTTTCGATTGAGTACACTCGCCGCCATAATGAGGGTCCGTTTGGATGGTTTCAGTTGTAGGTGGTTGAACAAATATGGAAGATGTATTTTCAAACGAGAACATTAGGAAAAGATACACGAACTCATGTAAAAGAAAGTAAGGAAGGCTAAAGAGGAAAATTATTTATGAAGAAACAGAAAATGAGAAAACTTCGCAAGAAAAAAGAGCGTGAACGGATGAATTTTCGCCTTGGAAAAGAAAACTCGGATAAGGTTCACCTGAAAATCAAGAATGAATTGTAAAATTTTCCGAAATAATTGAAGAATGAAGATTCTAGGCCTCTATACTCAATCAGACTATTATGACCAACATAATTTATTGCCACGTCGCCACGTACTTCAACCCTTGAATAAATGCCAAGTTAATGAAACTTGCGGTGGTGGTTTGGTAAATGGTGTATCTGGGTTCGTTCTCCTCAATATTTTATTCATCCACAGTCACTTCTTCTACTTATGTTTCTTCTCCTTTCTCTTAAATCCCAAAAATCAGAAGAGTTTTCGCATCTATGCCCAATGCATATCTTTGCACAGCAGCCATGCTTTTTTGCAGCTACCGGCTGCCGGTGATGAAATATCTCTTACAATTGCAGAAAATAATATCTATAATGTTGTCGGGAGCTGCATTTTGTGAAGTCTTGCGGGGGATGACTCCTCTTCCGGTCAACGACCACTTCGACTCCAATGGCAGTATCTCGTTTACCATCCATGTCTGCGGCGAAGTGGTCGAGGTGTTGAGAGCTTTTCTTCTCACCCAGACGGCCCATGTTCGATCCCCACCGCCATCACGGAGCCAAAGGATGGAGAGAAAAAACAGCCTTCACTATCGTCTCAGGATTGTGGAAATGATGTCTTTCTGTTTTTGTAACGCTCCAGCCACCTTCGAGAGATTGATGAGAGGTTGAAAGGAATCTCATAGAAAACGTGCCTGGTATACCTCACGACATCATCGTAGTTGGCAGATCGTTCGAAGATCAAATGAGAAATCTAGAGGAGGTATTCCTGCGCCTGAGGAACTCTGGGCTGGAACTGAGCACAGAGAAATGTCATCTGTTCCAGAAGGAAGTCCATTAACTTGGCCACATTGTCTCTGGGAAAGGAGTAGCAGTGGACGACCAGAAAATCAAAGCTGTCAGATACTGGCCTATTCCAAAAGACATCCACCAGCTTTTGAGTTTTCTTGGCCTGTGCACCTACTACCGTCGATACGTGTTAAAGTTTGCCAACGTCACTAAACCACTAAACACACTGTCTTAAGGACAGACTCAGTTCCAGTGATCTCCGGAATGCCATGAATCATTCAAGAAGCTGAAAGAAGCCGTGATCAACGCACCGATCCTGAGCTATCCCTTACCCAATGAGAAATTCATTTTGGATATACACCAGTAACATAGAACTTGGAGTCGTCCTGTCCCAGATCCAGAAAGGACAAGAGAAGGTCATTGGGTATTTCAGCAGAACCCTCAGCAAGCCGCAGCGCAATTATTGTGTCACGAGATGGGGACTGTTGGCTATGGTAAAAGGGAAAGAACATTTTCATTTTCCTCGTGGGGACTGACCATGCAGACCCAGAAGGACAGGTAGCACACTGGAACGAGCGACTTCAAGAATTTAATTTTGACATTGAACATCGAACAGGAAACAGTCACAAGAAAGCCGATGTACTATCACGGAGACCATGTCCAAACGACTGCTGACACTGTCACCGTGCCGAGGAGAAGGACGCAGCCGTTCGTAGGACCACGGTGGTTGACGATGACGATGACGATGACTGGAAAGATCCAGAAAGACCAAAAGCAAGATCCAGACCTTGGTCTGGTCATCGGCCGGAAGGAGGGCAACCGAAGACCTTCATGGCAGGAAGTCGCACTCTATTCTCCAGTGGTTAAAACCTAATGGGCCCAATGGAATTCCCTCACGTTGGACAATGGGGTCTTGAAACGCGTGATGGAGTCCGAGGATGGCGGAGATGAAAGACGCCAGTACCCGCCAGTACCCTAGTCCAGGAGATAGGAAGTGCTCCGAGAAGTACATGATGAAATCACCGGAGGACATCTGGGAGTGACGAAAACTCTGCAGAATCTGAGACAACGGTTCTATTGGGCTAGTAGCCCTACCTAATCAGGAAGCCATTACCATCGCAGATGTCCTGGTCAAGGAGTGGATATGCCGATTCGGTGTCCCATTGGAGCTGCATTCGGACCAAGGCAGAAACTTCGAATCCCACTTGTTCCAGGAAATGAGCGAAGTGTTGGATATTCGGAAAATGCGAACAACAGCTCTACACCCTTAATCCGACGGAATGGATAGGATAATAAACCGCCACTTATCCAAAGTAGTCTCTGTCCATCAAAGAGACTGGGACCAGTATATTCATCTCTTCCTTACGGCTTATCGTTCAGCAGTGCACGAGTTATAGGACAAGAGCTACGACTGCCTTATGACTTGATGTTTGGGATGCCACCAGGACAAGACACCGCGGGAGAAGAGTATGTCAGCGAACTCCGGCAGAAAATGGACGACATCCAGGAGCGAGTCCGTTTGCAGAAATTGCAGAGTTTGTTTTTGATAAACAATATTATTTTTATTATTATTATTCCCATCGAAATACCGAGAAAGGATCGACGAATGAAACGAACACGATAATCAAATTGTGATATGCCCATGAGCGCTACCTGGTTCTTTCCATATATGCCACCCACCTAACATTACCTGAATGTTCGCCCAGGATTAAACTCACCATGTTCATCTCATGCTGCTTGTGCAAACGTTCTCCGGCCATTCTTGAATGAAATCGAATCAAATTTGAATGAACGGAGACAGAGTAGAACTGACGTTCATATTAAAATCTCGGTGATCCACGCCTACGTCTCAAGTTGATACGCGGTTTGTTACGATGGAGATCGTTTTTGTAAATAGTGTGCGTCGACGGTGTCTGCCTCCTACTCAACGCTGGACGAGAAGTTAATTGAAAATACTGCGGCATGCTTCTCACCAACTTGCCTTCGATGAGGTTGAGTGCTTGAGAAAGAAAACCGCCACTTTGTTGAACTTTGTTTGAAATCGTTGCCATCCACACTACACTACAATGAACAAAAGTTCAGAATTGAGGTCAACCGCAAAGAAGACAGTGAATTGAATGACCTTTAGGAACTGAATCAAGCGGCAAGTCAAGTGGAATATTCATAAGATTAAGTTCTACCGAGGACATTTTTCCATCAACATCATGAACATTAATTTATTTCTAGTTTCACCAACAACTTATTCTCAGTGAAATCAAACCTTCTATGAAAAAGTTGATGGATTTGTCCAGAGGTGACTAATTTTCACACAGAAAATGTTTGGTGATATAGACAGATCCATTCAAGCTGCAGGTGAAAACTACCGAAGTGTCTCAGGTATGCGGATGACACGTTCCTTACATTTTTTTTGAAAGAACTTTGGCTGATAGAAAAGAATATAATTATTACTGACTAAAAATCATCTAACGATCCTGAATTAGATGAAATTAATAAATTGTATCGCCCCTGATTTCAAATCCCTTGAAGCACAGTGAAACGCCATTAAAACATGCATTATTTTGGCATGAAGTCAAGAGAAATGCAAAAATGAAAAAGGTGAAAAAACTGACACACCATATTATCTTCAGATGAGTGTATTGAGTACCAAGAAAGGGTTGAAGCCGAGAAACAAAAAAAAAGAGAGGCAGACCGAAAACGAAAGCAAACAAATAAGAAAAATGAATCTTCTAAATCAACTGAGCCAAAAACAAAGAAAAAATTGAAGAATCCACCATGGAACGAAAGAAAACAAAAAAAGTTGGTGACAAAATTGTTATCATTGATGAAGGAACTACTATCCAGGAATCATAACTTTCATTGACGTGAATGGAGCTCTCGTGAAAACAATGAACATGAGTAATCATTGGAAATGGCCTCAAAGAGAAGATGTCCTACGTTATTCAGATGAATAAATCGTTTGTGATATCAGTGAATCCACCTTAATCTATAAACGTTCCTCAAATAGACAATTTATGAAAAACTTGAGAAATTATTATTTATATTTAAATTTGTTCTTGTGCTATGTAAGGATATTTTATTCAAAACGTAAGTTTATGTATTATTTTTTATTTAGTCATAATGATGTTTTTGCTGTCACTAGATCAAAATATAGTCAATAAAATCAATAAAGTGAATGAGTTTTTCTGGTCCCCAACACAGTCCGCGAAGTTTAATAAAGCACTGTCAGTGACGTAATATGACAGGGGGACAAACAAACCAAACTGAACAAAAACAAACCCATTGAATCCATTTTCCATATGGCTACGTGACTCTTTCCGGTCAATTTTCTGCGAAAAGTGATTTCCTAGGAAAAAGTTCTTTGCATCATTGTGATAATGAATTCATCAAATGTCAAATGCTTTGATTGTCTCCCCATGACCGCCATGTTGTGACGTCAGCTGACAGTGCTCGATTGGTTGGGTTGCAAACAAAAAACGATTTGTATTAATGTTAATTTTTGATCTCAATCCATATCAACTAAATCTATGTTCAGCATATCAGACTTACCTCTACAATAACTCATCGTCATGGAATGTACTTGTCTTTGTTCTGTGCCCTGTTTAACTTAATACACTCCCAGGTAGCTGATTACTATCACGATTCATCGAGTGGTAACCAGATGGATGTCGTTGTTGTGCGAGTGATGTATCTCGAGAAAGAAGAAGAGGAAATCGACCTTGTCATCAACACTGAAGCAGATAAAACGTTGTCGAGCTTCTGCAAGTGGCAACAGACAATAAATCCCAAAGATATCGAAAATCCAAATCACCACGATATCGCTGTTCTGCTTACAAGGTATTTATATGTATATATATATATATATATATATATATATATATATATACAAAGACACACTTCCCTGAAGATGACAGTAACCACTGTTGAAATATTGGACATATAGTGTTAAAAGAGTACACGTTTTGCTTGCTGCTTACCCAAATAATCTTCCCAATTGCATCCTAACTAGTCAGCAAGGACTACCGTTCTACTATATATATATATAATATTTGGGATATGCAGCAGGCCAATAAGAGTACTTTAATACACTGTGGAATCTGTGCTTTCAACAATTTTTTATTGTCATCTTCAGGGAAGCTACAATATGGAAAGACATTTTTGAGATATTGGTAAAGAAAAACCAAGAATCAACTTATAGTGTTGTGAGGTTATGTGGCGTATATGTTAAAATTATTCATAATATATGGACAGAACTGGGAATAAAACTTCATTGGTAACACATAGAGTTAATTTGGGAGCGAACACATTACTGATGATACATTTTAAAATGGATTTTAAAAAAATTTTTGTTTGTTAGTACTAAAAGCACATGCTGTACCTTGAGGAGGCAAACGACCGCGCAAGGGGAATATTTTCAAATAAACTGACAAATGTGACATGTGACATATGACATGACCCTTCACGGAATCGTGCCATGTTGCCACGTGAAGTGGGGGTAAATTGTTTTTACAGGAAGTGACAGATGACCCTATGCCTACTGATACAGTTTTGTGATGGAGATACATGGAACATTAATCCATGAAAATTGTGAATTATTTGAAAATATTGCTCTTATTATGAGAAAATATATTGTACCTGACAGATGACATGAAACAGAGGCCTAGTAGAAAGTATTACAAGAATTTATCGAATGATTATGACTTTCAATACCTACTCCTCTCAGAAAAAATATTTTTGAAGGACTAGTATAGGTTGAGATGGAAAATATTTAGCAACACTGATCGAATTCGAAGTATTTAGAGAAAGTTTATTCATTTGGCACCATATACTGAATTGATCAATAATGCGTTCTAATTTACTTTTGAGCTGCTCAGCGTTTTCACCCGATACCGTTATCGTAGCATCATCAGCAAACATAGTAACGAAGCCCTCCATTATTTGTTGAGGAAGATCGTTGACATAGAGGAAAAACAGTTACGGCCCTAGAACAGAGCCCAGTGGCACACCAAGTTTAACAATTCTCGAATCAGATGACGATCCATTGCAGATTACGATTATATCTCTATTTTTCATATAAAATTGGGTCCAATTCAACATATTCCGTGGAAATCCGAACTTTATAAATAACCAGGAAACTGGTAATATTTCAGATATAATATCTGCTCTGAGGATAAAGACTGTGGCCTGATGGGGTTGGCGAATGTTGCTGCAGCTTGTACAAAGGACGAAAACTGCGCCATTTGTGAAGATGGTGGTCTCAATCTCGGCGTGGTCGTCGCTCACGAAATGGGTCATGTGTACGTATGTATTCTCCACATCCACGAGACAAAGATATGGAAGATGCGATACACGTTGAAATACTTTTTTTCCAGGATGGGGTGCTCCCACGACAAAGAAGGCGAATCTGACTGCGCGGCACAAGACAAGGACGAATCGTTTTTCATTATGGCGCCTTACGTTCACGTGTTCACGACGAAGTGGTCGACTTGCAGTAGAGGATTCATCACTGCATTGTTCGAGTAAGAATTGTTCAGATTTATACATATCAGTGAAACAGAAAATCAGGTCATATCAGTCTAATGTTCATCCATCCATAATAGGCTACCATGGTATCAAACAGATTCTTGATGAATATTCTTCATTGAAGGGGACACAATTGCAAGAGCTTTCTCTAACTGAATACCAGTAATTTGTTTTGATTCGGAGAGGGGATCACGTGTAGACTAGTTTCAAGGTTTTGCCTCTCAATCAGTACAGGCTAGGTCAGTACAAACTGCTCTGAAGCCACATCATTCTGGCTATTTATTTGGTTACTCTAGCTTAGGCTGACGAAACAGAGATTAGGCGAACTCGAGAGCAGAGCGAGCAATATTCCAATTCTCCAGGTATAGAGATTCATTCAGATATTGGAACACTAAGCTCAGAGGTTTCTGAGAGAAGGAGTAACGATAGTCGTAACTTAACGATTTTTAGACGCCAACCACAGCGAGGACAGGCAGAACTCTGAAGCTCTTCTGTAGCTGATCCACCAGTAAGAATCGAAACAAAATTATATTTCGTTATAGGAAGCAATTGCAATTATTAGACCAGAAGATGATCACAGATTTTGGGACAAGATTTTACTCAGTATGCCTTTTGGGGGACAGTATTGTCCGTATATTCTCATGATAATAATGCATGTATCAAAGAGTCGTCGTAGGTTCTTCATATAATTCAATACTCGTTGAGATATAATCGAGTAGACTAAGAGCCAGCAACAAAAAACACGTATGATTAGATGTTAGCTAAAACTTTTTGAAAAGTTAGCCAGTGTTATAAATAACTGGGCGGCTTTCAAGAGTCAGCCTTGCACTTCAGAGCTTTGAATTACTATGACATTAGGTCGTGGGGTCTCTGAAAAAATTGAAAAACTCGCGAAATTAAAATGATCATCAATTGAACAAGGTGGAAACTTAAAAAAATCGATCCTGTATCAATCGGTCTGTATCAGTTTTTCGAAAAGCTGTTTATTCCTTTTATCGTTTTAGAAATAGTCTCGGAGACTGTCTCAATAATGAACCACAAACTTCGTTATATACCTTCAGATATGCCCTGGCGGGTACGATCTACGATGCTGAAGCTCAATGTAACATTCAGTATCCGGGTTCCAAAGTGTGCCAGATGAACGAGGACAAATTTTGTGAAATGCTCCTTTGTCAAACGTCTCCAGAATCTTGTATGTCCGATCAAGAACCTCCTCAGGACGGTACAAAATGCGGAAAGAATAAGGTAAGTTTTATCCTCTGACAATTTTCATTTGACGGATCGGTTCTACCTGTCAAATTTAACATAATTTGAAAAAAAAAAATCAGAAAGTTTATACTTATCCAAAATTTGAATTAATATTGGATTTTTCACAAACAGGTACATTACTGTATGTATTAATGAATGAATATCAAATATTGAAAAACATATAAGGGCTGCATAGTTCGAATTATTATAGTAACGCGCCAAACTTGGTTGGCACCAGTTATGACGTCATACAGCTCGTTGAGATATGGCGCCTGGCGGCAGAGAACGGTTTTAGTCTTCTCAGTCTCAGTTCCTAGGCGGTTTGTTGAGTGTGTGTGTTTCATTTTATAAAACCAACCATTCAAATCGAACGAGCAGCGTGACGTCACGACCCTTTTCGCTGGTTTCCTGTCGTTTGAAATGAATAGCTGGCAGCCATTACTTCAATTGTTTGTTGCGAATTAAATATTGCGAATTGAGAGCTGATATTTGGTATATGCTGTTTCTGTAGATAGACAAATATATTGAAGGCACAAAAGAAATGCTAACGCACCCAGAACTCTATTTGGAATATGTCCATTTCCATCCATATTCAAAATTTTGATTAAATAAATCAATTATTACTCGAAAGAATTAATGATGATATGATTATCTTTTTCGAAAATTCCAGTGGTGTTTCCACAAAAAGTGTGTAGAAATCGGTGAACGTCCCGAAGCAATCAATGGAGGATGGGGCACCTATGGTTCTTGGTCTAGTTGTTCCAGGACATGTGGTGCAGGTGTTTCCGTATCGGAAAGAGAATGCGACAATCCAATACCACAATATGGAGGAAGCTACTGTCTGGGAGAGAGAAAAAAATATAGGATATGCAATAAGGATGTGAGTAGATGAATAAGTTAGCAGATTTGAAATCTGCAAATTGTTAGAAATAACAAAAAAAAAAAATAGAAAGAATATTTTATCAACTTTTTTTTCAGGAATATGCAGTCTGTCCGTTAATACCCCCCTTTTTGAATTGCCACATTTGAATTGCCTTTCAGTTCTCTGTAAATACGACAGCAAAATTTCAAACAGAAATATTCATCCAAAACAAAAGGGTGGTGATGTTAGAGCTCTGCTATGAAGATCCTTCATTATACTTGAATCTGTCTGCTAATAGACTAATAGCCAGCGTTTCGCAGATTTACTGTATAGTACCAAAGACCATATTAATGTTAGGTATGCTTTTTCACCAGCCGTAGGTGAAGTGGGGATTCACTATTTCCATCAGGGCTTCTTTGGGGCGTGCCCAGAAGTCGAAAAGCATCAAAATTGACTCTGAAAACGTGATTGCAGATTGTCTGCCATTTTAACATCTTGAATTATATAATTTTTTCTATTGTAAAATTTGATGGCAGACACTTATTCCAGTTCCTATACTATAATTTATAGAATTTCAAATCTGCGAAAATTTTATACAACTTCGCGGTATTTCAGCAAAGCTGAAAATTATATATGTCATTTATATTATTATTACATAAACATATTTGAAAATCCAGACAGATAGATCGGTTCTAACATACAGGCAGACCATATAATACTTTCGAAGTCGTGCTTATGAAGATTTTGACCCTCTCACTCATTTATGTCACTGGAAACTAGTTTTTCAGCGAAGGTGTAATTTACATATGCTATTTATATAATCATTATATATGCATATAAAAAAAAACAGACAGAATTTATTGAAACCGCCTATATCGATATCGATATATGGAGACCGCTAATGAACCGCTTTGGAGGGAGAAAAAGCGCGAAAAAACGCGCGCAACAAGACCGTGAGTAATTAAAACGTAATTACACCATACCGACAGACCTATTGAACATCGTGTAGATTCTTAATTTGTCAGTATTCACCTGAAGACGATTGCAGATTCAAGCAATTGAAACGTAGTGAAAAAAATGAAAGAAGTAGAAATATAATATAGAAGTACGAAATGCATGTAATCACAAAGTTGTTTTTGTACAACTGACATTAAAAATGACGTTTTTAATTCATTGACACATGAACTAAAAACTGACGTTTTCACAAAATCACTTTTAACACTAGTGTTAAAAGTACTTTTAACACTAGTGTTAAAAGTAAAATGACAGATGAGATGATGGATACTCAGTAATATAGATCTCTCTAACACTTCAATCAGATATTATAAACAGAGCACCTACTCAAGAGGAATCGTTTATAAAAGTTCACACATGTATTTGGCCGTTTGCGCAATTGGTAATACTAATTCCTTTTGAAGTTACAAACGAAGTAGTATTTAGTCCAACTGTAGAATGTACTTCATCACTGACAAATAATGACATTCATAAATAAAGTGCGTTGGGGTTTATTATTTTGAAGTATCTGTCAGTCAGCCTTGTAACCCAAAGATCGTGTGTTCGAATCCTTATGGATCTTATTTTTTTTGTTTTTTTCTTACTAGCAGTAACTGTTGAACAAAAATTGTGTGTTTTGGATAACAGTTTTGTTTGAAATTTTGCTATCATATAGAGAATTGAGATGCGTTTCGAATGAGATATCACTCGATCCCCCATATCATTTAAAATTCCTATCCCTTCAAAAGTTGAAGGGGGGGGGGTGTTACTGCACTGACAGACTGTATAATGAATATATTTATTGTGATTGAATGTGAGTGATACCTTGTACTAGTTCTGGTTTTAGCCCTGTCCATTGGATCAACCATCATTTCGAGAAGTGCAATGCACAGAACATAATAAGAAACCATTCAATGGCAAGTTGTATACATGGACACCAAGATTTACAAAAGGTAAAATTATTATTTTCACTCGTTGTTGAACAACGTATCTTATCTTGGTATTTGGATTGGATAAAAAAATTAAATGGGACATACATATTGAAATCCTAACAAACAAAATATCTCCAATTATTGGGACGATGTCCAAAACTTGATAAATTTTTTTTAAATATAAATATATATACTCTGAGATACTTGTGCTTATTACCTATTTGATAAACATCTATACATACAACTTCCTCAAAACAAAACTTATAAATAAATCAAGTGGTTACTATCAGTCTCTTATATCTCATAGTCTGGCTGGTACAAATTAATTCAAACAGGTAGATTATACTGCGCGATCCTATAATATGGCCAGCCTGTTCTCCAGATTGAATGCCATTGTATTTTTCGTAGAAGTGTTTCAAATTGCACTGTGAGATGAAAAAATCAACCATCAGGTGTTTGTGCTGACATAAAAGCAAGAAAATCATGGACTGTCGGAAATTTAGCAACCAAAGAATGCTATCATGAAAATTATTCGAATACGTTCCATACAATGACCAAATTACCACGTATGGGAATTTAGAGCATTTTTGAATGCCGCTGAATGCTCATATTTCATTGTAGTATCGAAGAGTACTTTCTAATATTCTCAGAAAATTTAGTTTTTTTATCGATTTCAATATCCTGTCTGATGCAAAAGTTTGAACTTGAGTATATAAGTTTTTGTGATGAAATATCGTTTTTTGTAGATGAACCCTGTGTTTTGTACTGTGCGAACGAAGTCAATTCTTACGCCAAGCTCGAGCCAAGAGTCAAAGACGGTACACCCTGCAAAAGTGGCACGAAAAATAGATGCATCGGTGGCGTATGTCGAGTAAGTATTTTTGTTAATTCCAGTGTGATCATTAAATAATTGTTATTCTGAATTCCAAAAGATAATGTATACCTCAAGGCTTCGTTATGGGTCCTTTATTGTTTATCAATTATATAAATAATTTTCCATAATATATTTAGATTCAAAGGTGGTGTTTGACTTCGAATCTGAGACTAACTAATCTGTCATGAATATTCGAAGAATGAATAAATTAATAAATGAATAAATAATTAAATAAATAAATGAATAATTGAATGAATGTATAAATGAATGAATAAATAAATAAATAAATAAATAAATAAATAAACAAATAAACAAATAAACAAATAAACAAATAAAAAAATAAACAAATAAACAAATAAATAAATAAATAAACAAATAAATAAATAAATGAATAAATAAATAAATAAATAACTAAGTAAATAAATAAATAAATAATTTCACATTGATCGATTTGATCGCCGTAATTGCTGTACTGTTTGGTGGTGAGTGGTGCAACAGAAACAGAAAAAAACTGCTGATGAATAATTTGACTCTGATTGATGTTCCATTATTGCCACAATACCCAGCGGTTAGACCTCGAAAGAACCATCAATGATTATTTTTAGAAATGGCTTTTTGCCGAATATCACCGAATCCTCCTTTGTGATAATGCGAATAACTTATATATTCGTCAAAGTCAAACAATTTACGACTCTCCGAGAATTATATCCCGCATCATTAACTACATATTTAAGGCCATTTTTCACCGATGATTACCCCATCATTAACCAGCTCATTTCTTCAGAAGCTGGGGTGCGACTACCAACTGGACTCGGATGCCGTCGAAGACGTATGCGGTATTTGCAACGGCGATGGAACGCAGTGTAAAATTATTGAAGAAGTTTATAAAGATACTGGCGCTCACGGTGAGACCATAAAATTATATCGAAAATATGCGTTCGAAGAATTTTCTCCGTTTGAGTAATTGCAGTCTGATTCTCCGTTGCAGATTACAAAAAAGTGGCGACCATTCCGCAGGGCAGCAGGATCATTCGCTTCGAAGAGCTGGCACCTTCGGTTAATACACTCGCAGTCAGCGACAAGACCGAGAAGGTGTTTTATCTGAACGGCAATCAGTAAGTTCCTAACTAACTAGGGGAAGGTGGGGCACAATGGAACACAAAAGTTGATTTTGCCCATTTCTGTAGCCCATTTTTGTTGCTCGGTTGCTGGTTCTATCGCCAGCTGCGTCTCAGCCTCTTGAGCTTTTTCTGTTTTCCGGGTTAATTCCACAGCACTTACTCTGTAACTCTATATAGTCAGTCAGGTTTGTCCCTGATGTAGTCATCTGTCCATTCCATTTGATCTTGCATAATAACATCACATATAATATCACATAATAACATCACACTGCAGTGAATAAAGTTATTATTATTATATTATTATAACTAAGTTAATGTAAGAAGTACCTAGAAGTCATGTGGTCCGTTGGTCCATTTCGAGAAGGTTGCCTTTTATTGTCTTAGTTGTTCCATTCTTTCCTCTTCTGTGATTGTTATGTTAATCGGTGGGAGATCCAACAGTGCTTTCATGACTGATATTAGTATTGTTTCTCCCGTTATACTAAGGCAGGCAAGTCTTGGTACCTTGCCTAACTCAGCAGCGGCTGTTATCTTTGTCCGCCATATGAAAGATGCATATGTGATCATGGGTTCCACCACAATGTTGTATCATTTGTGTGCTCGTCTGAAAGTCGTTATAGTCACCAAGGCTTTCTTCCTTACTTTTACCAGCTGTTGGTTCTAAGTAGGTTTCGAGTTTAAAGTTACCCCGAGATATTTAACTTGCCCCCGACAGCTGTGTGAGGTTACCTTGGAGGGTCAGAGGTTCTAAGCTCTCTAACTTCCTTCTTAGGGTGAGCGATACAATGGTTCGGCTAGTCACACTCCTTTCGAGTGTGACTAGCAGGTCCTCCGCCACCAGGTTCCCTCCACCACTAGGTTCCACATGGTTGTTTTGTCATAGCTCCCCAGCTGAATTTTCTTCTTCAACATTTTGATTTTTTTTAAGACCTGAGGATCTAAGCTATGACAGTAATACAGCAATCGTTATTACAGAAACCATAATATATGTCCGTGAGCGGCCACTTTCCTAAAAAATATTTTTTTCTCATTGTAACCCAGTGTCTCATTGTACCCCAAGTCTGGGTTACCATGACACTGAAAAAGAGAACTAAATTTACAAAAAAACAACTCAATATTGGGATTGAAAATGTTGAAAGAAGGCATTTAAAATAAAGTAAGTCTCTGAGATGCGAAATGAGTTTAATAATGATTATATTAAAGCACAAACATGAAACCCTTTTACGTTCAGCCAATGTTCAAATTGAAAAAATCAACCTCGAATAAGATGAAACCTCATCGTTCAGTGCCCTGAAAAACAGAAGGATTTTTCAGTAGCATCTTTATTTCTTTGTCATTAACCGCAGCTATGTCATTCACAAACGTGTTGCATTTTAGATATCGTAGGAATTTGTCCTTATTGTTCCCCTTATAATCTTTCATCTTGGTGATTTGATCTACATTGGATTTGGATTTTCTTCTCTGCTTGAATTCGATCAAAACGTAATCTCCTGAAAAATTAATGCTGTTCATTTCTATCATACTCTTTCATTTTTTCCTCTGACTTCGATCAGTGTTTCATTCTCCTGCTTTTGGATCGAGGACACAAACGACTGTATGGTTTGCATACGCTCCTTTCTACTGGAGAAGCTGCTTCCTCTTCTGAAGAAAGTGCTCCTTCTTTTAGGAAAGCTCCTCCTTCTTCTACTTTGTGCGAGGTCTTGCCATTCTTTGAGCTATATTTGCTGGAGTAGTAATGTTCATATAGTATTTCCAAGTTATTATAACACAGATCTACATTCGCTGCATTCGGCTGAGTTTGGGGTGCCTATTTTGAAAACCGTAAAACCTGTCAATGCCTGTGATTTTCTTATACCCCTATGATATAGGGCATGATATTTTGTTCATCACTGTCATTTCGTATACAAATTGTCCGCAATCTTCAGCTGGTAGGCTACAAAACATTTTAGAGCACATTCAATTTCTCCTTCTCTTTTAGTGTGAATACCATCGTAACTGCGTATTTTCAACAAACGAGATTGTCTAGTAGAAATAAGAAGGTGGACCAAATTTTGCATTGAACTATTTTCATAGGAATATGAGCGAGGTGCCTAAGGTGTATGAGGTAATGACTATTTCCATTGGCACGAAAGAGAAACTAGATACCGATGCAAATAGATATGTTCAATACATTTTTTACGTTGCATCAACAAATATGCACAATCATGAATAAAAATGCAGAGGAGAGTGGGTATATCTTGATCGAATGATTTTTTATAAAATAAAATATTACATGTGCGATAAAAACAACAAAGTCGTTTACGGTTTCTTCAAAAAGAATAAATAGTTGGAAAGCCAAGTGATATAATTGAATCGTAATTAGTTTGTGATTTCTAATATGTGTCTACAACAGGAAACTGTAGGTTGTCGTTTATGAAAGTTATAATCGATTCCAATTTCCAAGTATTAGTGAATGTAATCATCTAAAGCCTACTGAAATATCACTTGTTTATTTTAAACATTCGCTTTTATTGAAGTGTGAAGAGTTGAGTTCGAAACATAGTCCAATCGATTGAGTGCATCATCAAAAGAGTTCGGTTTAACTAGAATCTCCATTATGGAAGTTGGTCTCTTGAGTCGCGGTGGGACGGAGGCTGTATGTAAACTCTTGAATAAAGCAAAGAAGATGCATTAGTTGATAAAAGAATACTGAATAAATAGTTTTATTGAATACAAGTTATATTGAATACAAGTGGACCTAAGACTCTATCCTGAGGTACACCATATTCAAATATTCCTGGATCGCTTAATTTTTCATTAATTCCTGCATATCGAAATGTATGGAATGTTGAACTTGAAAGTGGCCATTTTTGTTTCATAATATTTTTCCAGCTATACGTTGTTTGATTTTCTTCACAGCAGAGAAGAGAGAGATGGTGATATAAAATTTGGAAAAGTGAAAGGTATATACACCCACCCAGAACCAGGTAAAGAAGAATTATACATAATTGGACCCATCATAGAAGATTTAATTCTTTTCGTAAGTAAATAGCTAATTTTCTAAAATTTATTTCATGATGCGAATCCGAGTATCACTTATACCCTTGTGTCATACAGTGTGGGCCATAACGTTTGCAGCATATTGAAAAAAAAATTTCATTAGAGTTACAAAAAATACGTTATAGAGGATCGTTTCTGCATCTTCGAAAACCTAATAACCGATTTTAACATACCAATATGGCGGCAATTTGGAAAAAATATATTACGAATTGTTGAAAGTTGGGGTAAAGATAGACAAATATATTTATTTGAGTATTTGAAATATATATTTGCAAAAAATGAAAATCGCAGTTTTTTCTAAATATATTTTCATTGAACTGATTTTTAGGGGTCATTATAAACTTATGTAGGTTATCATTAAAATGGACTCTTTTTGGTTTTTTCCTAAATGGTAGTGCAAAATTTCAAAAACGATAATCGTTGCCGACCGATATTTCACCCTTTCCACTCCCACATACAACTACAACGTAAGCTTATTGTGGAAAATACCTCTCAGAAAACAACCACTTCTCACAATGGGTATCGAATTATATGTATTTACCTACAATCAATATGTAATGTCAATCATAACGATACTGATATGAGTTTCGTAATGAGGTTCATTACGACACTAATACTCCATCACGACACTGGAACATAAACATGAAGGTTCATTACGACACTGGAACTTAATTACGACACTCTTACTCCATTACGACACTGAAACATAAACATGAAGGTTCATTACGACACTGGAACTCCATTACGACACTGTTACTCCATTACACTGGAACATAAACATGATCAGAGTTCATGACGAATTTATTAAAATTGACGTAATGTCAAATTTGGGGTTTGGAAATGACAACTTGAAATACGTCGCTGGCTCTCCTTCTTTAAGATCGCTATGTTGTCGCTATCTTTGAGTGGATATTTAAAATTATTGATGGTAGGTAAAATATTGTACAATATTTCTATCGTAAATTCGTGCAACAAAAAAAAATGTGTTTATATAAAAATTGTCAAATCAGATTTATTTTTTAAAATATATATATAATAACATATATATAAAACATACCTCTTACGCAATTAGAATATTTAGTAATTTTTTTTTTCTGTAGGTCGTCATTCATCAAACCTTCATCGACTTTATTATGTCTAGCACATCGCATGGCATGGCAGACGCTATGATGCGTTGAATTTCTTCCCGATCTGTATAATCATTACTGATTCATATTTTATTGGGAAACAACTGACATGCATTCAAAACATAACGCGTTTCCCTTGAACTTTCTTGTAGCTATCATATGCTACCGAAGCAACTGCATCCAGTCACTTCAGTGTGTGAAATACTGAAGGAATAATTAACCAGATAATCACTTGAATAAACGACCAGTTTATGCCACTAAATCTCCACAGAATCCGTATGTTTATGCACTGCTAATGCGACACCAAAAAGCCTATTTGTGGTGTTTCGTGAAGGCCAATCGAGATAACTCACGCGTAAATGACGATATTTTAGGAATTATGAGCAGGACCGGGCTTAGAAAGCCGCAATATGTATGCAACATATTGTAATAGAAAAAGTAAATTAGGTCAATTTGGGAGCCGAATTACGATTCAAGGCCTAGAAGTATCTGGTTGGCAAGCAATTGAATAATCCTTCAATAAAGTATAAATGAGAGTTTGCATATGTTCATTAGCTGAGAAAAGAGAAAAACTGTTAAGATGAGAGTTGTGGGATATCTATCTAATTTTATTGGCGCAAATTCTGATTTAAGGTGAATTTAGATGCTCAAAGTGATTTTTCACGATTAGTTGGGAGAAATAAGTAGGTCCAGTCCAAAACTCGCGTTATCGACTTTTCAATAAGAATGAGTTGGTGTTGTCTGTACATTTAAAAGTTATATTATGTGAGGAATTTTATCCTGTAAAGTATTTTCAATTTTGCTCAAAATCACCTAACATTAATAAAACCAGCTTTGGAATTAACCTCCTCAAATCTAACAAAACAGATTTCTAATAAACAAAATGGATAAAGGCTGTAATTGTCAAGGTCTGAGACATTCGTTTCTTAAGTTTCAGTCACAGTCGTAGTTTTACAATTATTGTTGACCATAAAAGATTCAAACGTTTTCGACAATAAAATAGATTCCTTGATCTTATTTTGAAACTACGTGTTTTTGTCGTAGTATTCACATACACCTGGCTATATAAAAAGGTACAGTGAAACCAATCTAGCATGAAATTTAAAATGGTCAGTACAATCTTAATGAGTGCCTTATCACTGGATATATACGGATCATACACACACTTCTTATATCTCTGAAAAACAGAAAACAAATCTTCGTTGAAAACTAATCAGGATTTATGGTTTGTTGTATCCTGATGCGTGAGATGATTGTCTTGTGAAATATCTCATTCACGTCGGCTTTATATAGTATTTTAGTGAAGTGCTCATACATTATTTATTTTGAAGTCGCCCCAGTCGCGTTCTGTGACGGATAAGCTAGACGAGTTCGACTACTTTGCTTAATTGAAACGATAAAATTTTGTAGAATTAAGTATAGATGTTAAGTAGCGGATTGGCGGCGTATGATAACGCCACTTTTTCTGGAATCTGACAGTGTATTGAAACTGAAATATAAGTGGATAATTATTATAAGAGTAGCTGTCTCCAAGAGACAAACAGGCGATAAACGAATAACAAGTAGTTTCGCAACGTTGTTGATAAATTGTTAAACCTAATCTTCCAAAGTTATATATTTTCTTATTGCATTATTTTTTACTCCTTTGTATTATTTTGTAACACCTGAATTCTTGATTTCCAAATCCTTTTTTTTGTCACTCATATCTTTTTTCATTAATTTTCTCTTCAAACGATCCTTATCCTTCTGAGTAACGAGAGTTTTGAAAGCATACATATTTGAACGGGGACCGGCAAGATGCAAGATGATTTTACCATTTGTCTCATCTTTCATTAAACCAGGTACTTTTTTATTCACCAATGGAATATTGTATTAGTTATTTTTGTCATAATCAGAGGTATCGAATTTTTCAATGTTTTTTTTGATTACATCTTTATAAACATCAATAGGATTCAATTCATAAATGAAACTATCTGTGTCTGTATACATCAACTTGCAATTATCTGATCCAACTGTTGGCAACATGAAATCGTTATGGAAATCATACATAGAAAGTTTGGAAATGTTCAAAATTGCCATATCAATATAATGGAGTTTACTGAAAATAAATTCAGATTTCTTCAATTCAACTGCCATGAAATTTTCATCGAAACTCGTTCTACTCTGAAAGCGTGGACTCAAATTGTTGGCTCCATAACGATCTTCATAAAAATCAACCAATTTAATAACTCTATGTAGCCTTTTATTTTCCATTGTTTTTCCAATTACTGCGTTATTAGCTAATTTGTATTGATTTTTTTTCAAGTTACTTGTAGCCATAGCCCTCAAACGGTTATTGAGTTCAATATATGGTCGCAACCATTTAGACTGTTTAAATTCCAATACCTCATCTATCTTAGTTAAAATGGATCCGTTTGCCAATGCTTGTTTTAAATTTTTATAATATGCTTTTTTTATAATCCACCATCAACTTTGGTAATTTTGAAGTGGGTGGAACTAAATGATCAGAACAAAATGGAAAGTCATGTATAGTTTGAGAATAGTCTAAATCAACTCGTGAGATGTATCCCACCGGTGAATCATCTGGAATCATTGTTACATCAATATTTGTATCGGCCCACTTTAAACCTCCAAAAGGTGATGGCTGAGACATTGCCCAACCATATAAGTTGTTAACATCAAGATACAGAGTGTTTTGGTAGGCTTTGAGAGATCATACTTGGGATTGTTATTGTTGGCCTCTGAGAAACGATTACTACAAACGATTACTACAAACAAACTGAAATCACACCTCTATTTTTTCTATAAACATGGTAATCATGAAACTTCTCTATTCCATGTATCTCACTGTGAACATAATTATAATCGATGTTGTTGGCGATTAGCCTCTTATTCTAATAATTCAATTCACCGCAGGTGGTGTTCTACAGTCCAGAAAACGTAGGATATCGCTACAAGTACTCTGAGCCTTCCGTAGATCTCAGCTACGCTCCGCACTACCACTGGGAGTTGCTGGATTGGACAGATTGTTCGGTCAGATGCGATGGAGGGACACAAGAATCCAAGTATGAATGCGTCGAGGATAAGGCTGGGATGGTGAGCTCGACTTTCTGCATCGGAGAGGAGAAACCTGAGCCCATGACGAAGAAGTGTAATGAAAATCCCTGCAAAACCAAGTAAGGAATAAATGAATACGTTAATGAATTAGTGTTTTTTATTTGTCCGGGAAGGTCAGGATATCAAAGCAGGAACTAACGGGTTACAACCTCTCACCAGGAACTGCTTGGACTTGGAATGCTGCAGTAGATTTAGTCCCAAAGATATATCTCACCTTCAGAATTTACCATATACTGCCTCTTGCATGCAAGTAAATGTCACGAAGGAATGTTTTGGTAGCGTAGTAACCAGAAACAGCAAAACAGCAACGAAGCACTTCATTGAAGAATACTATTGCCTAAAATAATTGCCAAGTATTGAGAATCACTTTTATTTATGAGTGAAATTGAATTTCAGATCAACTTTCTGACAGAAAAGACTGAGTCAAGAACAAGCTCGATACCCACTTCTTCAAAGCAAGGAGAGAACTGGTTTAAAATCATCATGCATCCCCTAAGGCCCGGAAGAAGGAGCTCCCCAGCACTTTTTATTTGCTGGAACGCTTCTTACCCCCTTCCATCACCCCCGGTCTCACTGAGCGGATCCTCATCCTGTTGATTGGCGATCAGCAGAATGCAATCTGATCGTTTGATATGGAGTGCTTGGCCTCTGTGCGCCTGAAGCTCCCTTATATCTCACATGAGTTGACATTTGAATAGCAATGACTTTATGTTCATGATGCCCCCCTGAAACGTAGCTGAAGGCCCTGGTTTATCTGATGATGATTTTACTGAAAATATCTGGGTCGGTCTTTGTGTGCTGAAATATATTATAATGTATGATTAATCGATATTCATGCCCTTTTGAAGTAGACGCTGGCGTTGCCGGAGCTCTTGCATCTGTATTATTCCTTCAGGGGTGTCATTGTCTGTCTGGTTGACTGGACTTCTGTACTTGTCTCTGTCTCTGTCGTCTTTGTCTCGTCTGACTTCGAGTAGGTCGGTCATTATGGGGTTTGGGTGGTTACCCACTCCCCCAAGTGTTGTCGTGGCGTAAGTACGTATCAGCCTATTTATGTAGTCAGGTGGTATGTCTAGGTCTCGTTGTATATATCGGTTTGGCATAAATATTGGTGCGTCTGTCGCCATTCTAAGGCACAAGTTGAAGAACGTCTGGATCCTGTGTCTATACGTATGCACGCACTGCCTCCATGCAGTTGATGCGTACAGTATGATCGGTTTGAAAGCCAATTTGGCTTATATTTATAGCTGGGAGACACGCTCGCACACTGGCGAAAAGCGCTCTCCAAGCCCGCTGATTGGGTGGGCGGAGCCTAACGGAAATTCTGGTCCGGATATACTCTCGACCCAGAAATTTCATAAATTATTTTGATCGTGGATATTTCTACTCGAAAAGGATGAATTCTGAAGCAGATATATTTTACCTGACACTAATCTGTAACGACATCCGATCGGACTGACCTCTGAATGAACGCAAGCACTCTTCTTCACGTTCTTTTCCAGGTGGAAGGTGGGCAAGTGGAGCGTATGCCGCGCGTGCAAGAACCGATCGGGTGTGCGATCCAGAGAGGTCGAATGCGTGAAAGAATCGCCGAAGGCGGGAGCCGAGGACATCATCGTCGACGACGACAAATGCGAAGCGCACCGGCCAGCGTCTCAGGAGCTGTGCGAATCGCACAAGACGTGCAAGGTGCGACAGGTCGATCAGATTCCGGACGAGCTGATGGAAGACGTTTGGTCGCAGATTAATCGGAGGACGAAGAAGACCGAAACGGTGAGTGTTTTTATAATCCAGTACAATTAGGTTTGGAGACGAGGATCGATTGTCACATTTTTTTACGTGTCATGTCGACATATTCAATATAGATGATATTATATTCGTTAATTTAACTCATTCTACATCCTTGATAAAGAAAATTAATTTGTCGAAAGCTTGGGTAGGTAAAGAAGACTTTTCTCCCTGACCTGACTGAATACCCGAAAATTCTACAAAAAATATTATAGATACAGTCGAAAATAAGCATTCTCTCTCTCTATACATATATAACGAGTTATGTTTGTATATATATATATATATATTTATATAATATATGGAATAAAAATAATATCACAGTAAAAAATAAAGTTGAAACAACAAAGGCTCAGAAAATTTCAAACACTTATTGCCATTCTTCTATGATATGTTTCCAAAATATATAAAAATTAACGAGTCAATATTCTCTTTCAAAACTCAAATTGAGACATGGGTTCAAGAGTCTCCTCGAAGTTTATTTTATGATAGTCAGTTTGCTTTTCATTATCATTTAGTTGGATTTAAAAAAATTACAGAACATGTACATATAATTCTTATATGTAATTTTCTCGCAACAAGTTTTAAAATTCACAAGTATAATTAAACCGTTAAATCACTTTTTTACATATTGTTGCACATATTTTTCGAATTTTGAATAAACTTTATTATTATTATCTAAATAAAAACTTTTCAAAATATGTTTTTTTATTTTTATTTCTGAAACTATATCTCAAACTTTTGTATTTTCTAGTAGATTTGTTTTTAATGATTTCATTTCGAAAAGTTATATTATTTTTATATTAATTTTCTTTTCTTTAGCATATTTAAATGGAAGCTTCTCTACAAAGTTTTTTAAGTTTATTTTATTATAGTTTTGTTTCAAACGATGATTGTGCGAATTGATCTGTTTTAGGAAACCACCGAAAAGAAGAACATTTGTAAAAACAATATAAAACTGAAGGTGGGCACAAAAGTGAAAGACTTCATTCCTGCAAACGAGTTCAAAGTGATAAAAGTTCCTTTCAAGCAGTCGCACACTTCTTTGAATCTATCCGATAACTCTTTCGAAACAATGGGAGATTCCGTTGCAGATAAAATCGATACAGGTCACGCTGTGATTGCTGTCGGTAAAGATGCGTCCAAGATTTTGAAAAAAGTGAAGGATACACCCGATGAGAAGGCGGAAGAAGCAAAGAAAACGAAAGCCAAAGGTCACCAAACTTGAATGGAAGCTGAGCCATGCGTGAGTTCGTTGTGTATTATCTTCATGATTTATTTAGATTGTACTGGCGATACGAATATATTTTATATGCACAAACTGAGTTTTCAATTCCAATTCACTTCCAACTTGGACTAAAAAGTCAAAAAAATCGATTTACGTCTACAACCTTTAAGGCTCCTAGGCACCACTTTCGAGTTTGATCATTTATTTGTATCTTAGTAACAAAAACAAGGAAATGTTTTGAATGAGGTAATGTAATTCCTCAAATGTAATAAATACTGAGCGTTCGAAAGCCCAAGAAAACTTTTTCAAGACTCACGCTTTCTTTACATTTGAGAAATCACATTGTCAATTATTTTTTACTTTTTAGTTCATTTTGGAAATAGAATGTGCTCTACAGTTTTTCAACCTTGTATTTAATTTTTTCACTAAAAAAAACAGAATCTCCGACCCCGAAAACCTCCACTTACCAATTTTGAATCGAATCTGACCATAGTCATGAAACTCGTCCACCATCTTGGATCTTGAATTCATGCATTTTGATGAAGAATTGGTATTCTCTGACACCGAAAACTCACACACTAATTTTGAATCGAATCGGACCATATTTTTTTTCTACCAAATTTCATATCATTCAGACTTCACTTCCGGAAGTGAAAATCACGTTCAAAAATGTTGCATAGATATATGCATACATAAAAGTGAAGCACGTTGAAAACAAATTTTATTAACGACCAACAATATTTTATTGAGGTTTAGATCGGATTCATCAAGGTGAGTACAGGAGGTAAATTTCAATGGCATGAAGAAAACATGCTGAGTACCATAAGGGTCTGTTCTCGGCCACCTGCTTTTTTCGCTGTATATCAATGACTTGGCCAATATATTTATTTCTTCATTCATAATATTCCAAGAAACAGGATTGTTTATGATAGGGATACAAAAAAATAATGATAATAACAATACCTTACAAATCTACATGAAGAATAATATGCAATTGATATAGATACAATTCAAAAGCAACTTATATCCATAGATAGAAAGGTCACAATTATTGCACATGACACGTCCATCTTTTTTAGACTATAGGAAACAAAATACTCTGTAAAATAATATCGAAAATGATAAGAAACCTTCAATGTTGCGGATACCATCGGTACTGGTCACGAAAAAAGGTCACGTTAAAGAGCTGAAGAGAACTTTGTCCAGCACCCTGCGCTCAAGATAAGCATTCAAAAATCAAGCCAAGCCCATGAATCTCTGCCTGCAACAACGATAAGAGTTACATATGATGCTGAACAGCAAAGGACACATGGGGTATGGTCCTTATATATCCTTGGTTACTCTGGTTAGTAATTTGGCGGTCCGTATATACCAAATTCCTGAAAATTCGGTGACTATTTCCTGAAACTTCGGTGATTTATCTGTCACCAGAGCAACCGTAGTTTTTCCTGGGTAACTCGGGGAACCGCTTGTCAAAAATCTAGTGACAAGTGACAAGGGGTCCGTATATATTCAGCCGGTTGCTTGAAAACTCAGAAATCGCTACCTATCTGAAATGTTCGGCGATATACGGACCATACCCATAATAGAACTTTGCGGTACACATCCAGTAACAGTAAAACCTCTGTCATAACTCCATTCATAATGACTCTTCAAAATCAGCTGAAGATTTAGTTTCCAAACCAAGCTAGAAATCATAAAATGCGATCACCAGAAAACAACAAACCCTCTTTCGTTCCGCAAACCTCCTTGTGACATAAATTATTCATGGAACGCACAGAACACGCACGATTCCGGAAGTAAAAGTGATATTGTTCCAAAAGAACTAACAAGCGTTCGCTGCGACTGGTGGTATCATGTAATTGTATATTTGGAAATTGCGGTTCGCTCCAGATGCCATATAACGAGGCATCATCCATGCGTGAGGATTATTCAAAATTTGTAATATGTCACATGCGGCAAGCAATTTAACGCAACGAGGCAACCGCAAAGTAAATACGCCCTGTTTGTTTCTGATCTGAATATGTAGTAAATAACGATATTGCTGCTTTCCTCTGCGAACGGAGCGACTATGGGACGTGGTTTTTGGAACAGTTTGACGATTTTGATGAGGTGCAGATGCCGATGAAGATTGGAAACAGACGCATGTAGCGAGAATAATGGCATCACTATCTGTATCAGTTCGAGATTGAAGAGATATAATAGAATGTTACGCAGGATATATATCCGAAGGGAATGGGCAGAAAGTATACAGAAAATGGTGAACTTACACATTATATATTTTCTGCAATGAATATTCTCCTATTCAGAGTCATATCGAAAATAAATCCAAGAAGTTTATCAGCCCTATAAAGACCACAAAAATTTAAAAATAATTATCCCTACCTTATGATACAATGGTAATTTTTTTGAAGCAATGTTTCAATACTGATATCGAAACAGGTAAAACTTCTGGCATAAGTATCAAGAACAACAAATATTAACATAAATTCAATCAACTCGTTTTACGATGATGTCCACAATTTTACATTGGACATAGAGGTATAACTTCTAAAAGGAGAATAACAACTGTATATAAAAAAAGTTTTGTAAAGCAAAACAAATAAAACTTGTCTTACCCATCTATTCATAAAAAAAATAAACAGCGTTTATGATTCCGACAACATATCACATTATCTTATTTGCGTGAATATTCCTTATCTTATTTCACGCTTCAAGTTTTCTTCAGAGGTTTACATCATGAAAGAAATCCAGTACGAGAAGTAAATAAATTTAATTCACCATGAAATTTGGGTTATGACACAAAAATTCGTTAAACAACAACTTAATTGCCCGAGAGTTTTACTGTCTTCCTTGAGAAAATTTCATGCTTCTGAATTGAATTAGGTTGATATTCCTCTGGAGGTCTTTTGGGATGACTTCAAAAACACAGCTGAATATCAAAGCAATTCCGAGCGGTTGCTATTTTTATTATGGTCGAAATATGGAAGACGACGCGATGAATTCCCGAGATAGTTGAAGTAGATGAGAGTGCAGCCTTGATTTCGATACGGAGAAGAGTGGTGAAAATTTTTGTTGGGTATATTTCGATCTCAGTCTCTTTCAACTGGAAAGCTTCAATCACGAAAGAAAGTCAAATCAAATAAAAATATACTTTATTATCGAAATAATCTGGTCCTAGTTGACAAAGTGAGAGAATAAGTAATATAAAGAACAAATACAGTCATCAAAAATTTATAGTTGAATCTAAATAAGTAAACCAATAATACAGTACGATTGGGTTTTGCGACAAGAATCGATTGTAGCACCACCAAACTTGGTATGCTAGTAGTTGGAACCATGATAAACACGAAAAAAAATTGTGTATCAAAATTCCAGGGGTGGAACATATATATTTTTTTTTTCGTTTAAAAAGATATAAATAGATTTTGCTGTAATCTTGGAAATTATATGATTTATCGGAAAAACAATTCAATTTTCCACAAAAATTATTCCTAGTAATTTCTTATGAAATGCGCTCGTTTTCTCAGAAAATCCGCCGCTGAAAGTTCTGGCGGAGCCGAATATTTGATTGGTCATAATTCTGCTAAAAATGATCGGAGAAGAAAAAGGAAAAGTTCATATCGTTTCTAAAGACTCCTACCTTCTCATACAAATATAATATGCGAGTGTTTGACTACCTGAAATGTGTTTTGTCGCACTTCACGGAGATGTTTGTGGAAAAAATCGCTCAAACCATTTGGGCTATGTTAAGGCTTACTAGAAGTCTGTGAAAATACTTCCAGCAGACGCGCAGCTAGTCAACGGCCATTTTGGCAGCACTTTGAAATTACCGAAAAATCGCTAAATTCTACATATTTTCTTATAATTAAAAAAATAATATAATTAATAATATATCAAGCTTATTGAAACTTGGAAGCAGCAGAAAAAGTCAGTTTTTTAGCGAGTTAACGATTTTTCTGAAATTTTGGGGTCAGAGGTGTTTGGGTACGATTGAGTAGGTAATGCATCCTCATGGACGAATTCAACTCTTCGTTTATTGTTTGTATATAACAAACTGACTAATAACTTTGCTGCTATTCGTTACATATATAGGTATATGAAACAAAAAATTTAATTTAATTTAATTTTACTTAATTTAATTTGATTTGATTTCATTTGATTTGATTTGATTTGATTTGATTCGATTTAATTTAATTTAATTTAATTTAATTTAATTTAATTTAATTTAATTTAATTTAATTTAATTTAATTTGATTTGATTCGATTCAATTTAATTTAATTTAATTTAATTTAATTTAATTTAATTTAATTTAATTTAATTTAATTTAATTTAATTTAATTTAATTTAATTTAATTTAATTTAATTTAATTTAATTTAATTTAATTTAATTTAATTTAATTTAATTTAATTTAATTTAATTTAATTTAATTTAATTTAATTTAATTTAATTTAATTTAATTTAATTTAATTTAATTTAATTTAATTTAATTTAATTTAATTTAATTTAATTTAATTTAATTTAATTTAATTTAATTTAATTTAATTTAATGTAATGTAATGTAATGTAATGTAATGTGATGTAATTTAATTTAATTTAATTTAATTTAATTTAATTTAATTTAATCAGTTTAATTTGTCTTAGGTAGATGATCTCGAGAATGAAAAGTGTAGTCATTGAAAAGGAGTTGTTATAAATGAAAATATACCGGGCGTTTCATTTGACAAAATCGAAATATGGATGTTTGAAAATGGCTAAGTTAGTATTTTTGTACCAAATTAACGATTCTCGAATAATATCCATTAAATATATCGAAATGTGAAAAGAAGTGAAAAAGAAGTCTACAAAATAGATTTTTTTAGGTAACTTGGCAACGTCGGAACGGAATCCAAAATTGAAACAATCGTTGAGCAGCCATTCACAGCGTACGGAATATGTGAAAATGAACTGGGTGTTTCATTGAAAAAAGACCAACTTTGTTCAGCCACGCTTCAATGATGCACCCTGTATGAATAAGAATAATTTTGGAAGAAAGTCTTAAATGTTCCGTTTGGCAAAAAAAATATGAGAAATTGAAATCTTGGATCAACACAAATTATAATCTACACCCGGGTTTTTACAAATTCAAACCACTCTCTCTTGGTGACCTACGAAAAATTGTATTATCTTTGGAAAATAAATGTAGTGCCACTGAAATGCAAAGGTATTGAAACAAATATTCGAAACATTGGACATGATTGGGCAAGTAAAATTAAATTTAATTAATACCTCTTTGCAAACAGACAAGGTCCCTGACTCATTAAAAATGAGCATGCACGCTTATTCCTATACCAAAAGTTCAAAATACAACAAAAGCTATTGAATTCAAGCCTATAAATACTCCACACAAGAGTGTAGCTACAAGAGCAAGTTAGTCTTGAATGGTCCGTTTGGCAAAAAAACTATAAGTAAGAAATCGAAATAGTGATTCACAACGGCTCAATCGACCATAGGAATCTTGTTGACTCACCCTCTATATACCAGCAGCACTTAGAATGTGAGATATTTCGTTTTTATTTTCCTGAACAGTTATGTTTTCCACATATACTCATCTTCTTAAAACATTGAGAGAATGCCCATTTAGTTTGCTTCGGTGGAGCATGGCAATAGGTGAACACGGTATTATCCTTATGCAAAAAATACGCCTTATAATTAACGACATGCATCCATTTCGCGTTAATTACGCGATGAGTTTCCTGCATTAGTGTTCATCGGGTGCAGGGACATGGCTTCTTTGCTCGTTAACGACAAAGCTATTTGTCACTTCGCTAATGATGGCGGAGAACCATACCTGCCACAAATATAGTACGAGAAATTCAATGGCCTCTGGAAATACGGTACCGGATGCCTGATGTGGTGTCACTAAATGAGAACGAATAATACTTTTTTAAGAGTATAATAACTTATGTGACGAGGGAGAAAAATACTACTTGTTCTCATTGAATGAGCACTGGAAAAAGACAGTATGTGGGGAATTATAAGGCTGTGTATTGATTAGAAGTTTAATTTTGTGGAGGAAATTGATTAACGTAAAAGTTCAGGATTTTCCAAGCGGAGCCGAATATTTGATTGGTCATAACTCTGTTAAAAATGATCGGAGAAGGAAAAGGAAAAGTTCATATCGTTTCTCTCATGCAAATATAATATGCGATTATTTGTGTACCTAAAATGTGTTGTTGCACTTCACGAAGATATTTGCGGATGATCCGAAAATCATGAATAATTTAGTAAATATGGAATTATTATACCGAAGCAGCAACCCATGCCCTCTTTGGACTATATGCAACAATTTTAAAGTAGTGTGACAGGTCCTAATTATACATGCCAAAAGAAAAACTTTGTTTTACTCCTGCCTCATTTTCAACTTACACATTCTCTTCTGTAAATGTTGAAAATAATCGCTTTTCATATCCTGCATATATTTTCAATAACACTATTGTGAAGTGCAGACCTCAATCTTAGAATAACATACTTAATTTTTCATGTTGGATGTGTATGATTGATTATTTTCAACATATACTGAAGAAATTGCCTGAATTATGGGTGAGTTGAAAACTGAGGCAGTTTTTTCTTTGGTATGTCTAAGTGAGATGTGTCTCACTAGTCTAAAATCGTGACATATGGTCCGAAGAGGGTACTGATTCCTGCTTTAGTATAACTATTTCATATCAATTAAAATATCCAAGACTTTCGGATCCCCGTGAATATCGTGGAAGGGTTATGTGAAGTGGGTATTACAAACAAACCCGCTCAACGAACGCCAGTATGCGTATCAACCAGGCAAGTCAACGGACTTAGCACTGGACGACCTCAACAGGCTACTAACGAAGTCCTTGGAAGACAACGAGATAGCCATGACAACATTTATAGACATCGAGGGTGCCGAGTCCATAGCAAATGCCCTAGCGAAAAAAGGGGTACATCCCCTACTGTGCCAGTGGATGAACGCCAATTTGAAGAACAGGGTCATTATATCAGAAATTGGCGGAACAACACTGACAGCTAGAGCAAACAAGGGATGTCCGCAGGGAGGGGTGCTATCGCCCCTACTTTGGGCCATCCTAATTGATGAATTAATTGAAAAGCTGGTTTCCAGAGGCTTTCATTGCCTAGGATATGCCAACGACTTTGCAATTATTGCAAAAGGCAAATTTGCAAGGACAGTATCGGAGCTTACACATTCATGCCGCAGCCAACATTCACAGACTATCTACTAAGCCAGAAGAGGAACACTACTAGAATAGTAGTAGGACTTCTCACAGGGCACTGTAGGCTCAACAAACATATGAGTGCAATAGGCCTGGCAGAAGAAATGCTATGCAGGTTCTGTCAGGAAGAAGAGGAAACATCAGTACACATACTATGCCACTGCGAGGGCTTGTCAAGGCAAAGGTTTCTAACGCTGGGAGAAGAAAAACCAAGAGCTCCCAGGTTCATGGGAGTTCTAAAAACTAAACTGTGGAGTCTCGTAAAGAAGACAGGGCTAGACAAAGAACTCTAAATGATCTCGAGGACAAACACAATAGATCTGAAAAGGTCGCGGTGTAGAGGCTTGTAGCACGAAAGTCCCTAATATATAATCTAATAATAATCTATGTGAAGTGGGACAAAACACATGTTTGGTACTCATATACTGACATATTATATTTGCATGAGAAAGTAGAAGTCCTCAGGAACGATATACACGTTTTCTTTTCCTTCTACTATAATTTTTAGCAAAGTTATGACAATAGTATATTAATATAAGTGGATAAAAAGGTCTTTCAAACACGCGCGATTTTTCGAAATAGAGCAAGTGTTTGAAAGATCAGTTATCCACGAATACTTAACGATATTTTTTTCAATTGGTGAACTTTGAAATCATATCTTACAAATAATGTGAAATCATCATACCTTTGGTTAATGTTTGAATAAAAGTTTTTCATTTGTAATATTTCATTCGACGTTACAGATTTGTCTGTCAGACGAGAATCATAACATTGTCATTCTGGCTTCACTATTCTCTAACTGTTAACGTAGAATTGGTAACTTTAAAAAACGCGCGATTTTGGAAGTTCTATTTGCACATTATGAAGCGTGCTTTAAATAGGTTGAAAAGGGCACCAATTGAAAAAATCTAATTTTTTTAATATAGCTCCTAATCGTACTTGATGATCTTGTAATTTTTTTTCTTTTGGTTCTACAATTTCCTTAAGAATGCGGGTATCTACCTAAATTTTTCATTTGTCAAACCACAAGAATTTTTTTTCTTCAGAATCATCAAAAGTAAAAGTCAGTTAATTTTCCGCATTCTTACAAACAAATTGAATCATTTGTACCAACAAAATTTTCGCAAAAAACTAAAACTGATCGCTCAAAACCGAAACTCGTTTCATCAAAGGTATTGTTTGCTCTTAATAATCCCAGCTATTACTGAACCAAATGTAACGTTTCTGGGTTTTCAACAAACTGACCTCACAGAGACAACAACCTCATGGCCCCACACTTGAATTAACGTTGAACAATAAACAATAGCAAAAATACACAAACCATAACAAAACTTTACAGAATCTCATGATCCAATTTTAATACCATTCAAGTTTTGGATCTGTCTTGAAGGAATTTAGTTCAAAAAAAGGAAAACCTGACCAGAAGATACATTTTGGAATTTAAATAGTTCCATCGAGTTCAATAGTTTCCTTCAACATTTTTCGTTTCATAAAAATATATTCCATACCGTAGATGATATTTGCTGGAAAAATTACATTTTTTTTCAAGCGGTAGTTGATAGAGAACTAGTTTTGTGAACTACTTTGAATTTATACTTTCGAATGGAACAGTTGAAATTTCGTGAAGTTTGAAGTTCAGTTAAAGTTTGGCAATTGATGATGAGTCGTTCGACGAACCATCCAATGATAAGGCACTATACATCATTGCAACTTTCAATTTTGAACTGTTTATGTAAAGGGAAATGTTATTCAATAACTGTTCCTGAAAATTGAAAGAAGAGTATGTAGAAAATTGTACGCCATCTTGTAATGCGCGAGAGAAATCAATATGAGGGAAATGTACAATGCACGGATCAAAATATCCACAGGCAGCCAGTCGTCACTGAAGGCTCTCATGAATCCGAAAGTGCCATCAAGACTGGTATGGGAATGCCGAGAAGAACTCAGTGTACTCACAGAACACAACAAATTAACTTTGATGTGGGTTCCAGGAATCGAGGGCAATGAAAAAGCTGATGAGCTAGCCAGAGTGGGCTCATCAACTTCATACATTGGCCCAGAACCAGTACTCGGGATTAACAAATCCGACATTCGAGGATGCATTCTGGCCTAGGTCAAGCGAAAACAAAAGGAGAGCTGGAATGAAGCCTCTCTTATGCCCCACGTGAAAATATTCATTAAAGGACCGTCAAAGCACAAAACTGAAGAACTACTCAAGTTGAGCAGGAATCAAGTTAGAACAATAACAGGCCTTCTCACTGGTCACAGCCCAACAAGAAAACACCTGCACAAAATGGAGCTGTACAACGGAGAACTTTTCTGCAGACAATGTGGTAAAGGGGCAGAAACACCAGACAGGTACTGTTAGAATACGAGGCATTAGACCGCAAGAGACAGGCAATATTCGGGAAACCTAGAGTAACTTCCGAAGAATACAGCAATCAACCGGTGGAGAACCTGTATAGACTGGTACAGAAGACTATAGTTACGGAGTGGGTGCTGTAAAACTAACACGGAAAGCACAAAAAGCCCAAGAGACTGAGGTGTAGCTAGCGAAGGTACAGCGTCCGAGGAAAAAAAAATGTAGAAAATTACTCGAGCTGCTATGGCTTCACTCGAATTTTCACTTGTCGTTTAACATGACTTCCGTTTTCAAAACAAATAGGCCAAGAACCGTTTCTTCTGCTTGGCCATTCTCCTTAAACACTTTTTTTGAGTCAAGTGTTCCTTAAATGGACGAATCGATGCAATAGACTCGTTGCAGAGCTCGGAATATACAATCAGCTCACACAAGTGGTAAAGATAGCAATTTCGAGGATCCTCGCAACAACTATTGTTCACTGAAGTTCCGCAATCGCGAATAAAATACTCGAAACTCTGTCGACTGGAGTTGACATTTTTATTCACTCATTGTGAATGGAACTCCTGAATTGCTAACGGGGTACGGCGTTGGCATTTCGAACTGTATGATGAGATTTACAGAGAGTCGTTCAATTCTGTGTGGCTCTATTTATGCCACAATGAGTTCTTCATTCAAGTGCGGATATTTTTTGTTATGAAGATCGACGGTTTTATGGAAATTAGAACTCTTCAGTCAGAAGTCATGTAAAAGTGAAGTGGAATAATTCATCCAGAATATATTCACCTCAGGTCTATAGTAGAGTGAAACGAGGGTAAATCATTCCGTCTATTTTATTTTAGTTAAATTATAATAATGATAATGATAAACTTGTTTCAAACACTACTGCACATTTACAGTACTGTAGAACACCAGTTGAAAGTATCTACTGTACATCGGGACAACCCTCTCTTGAGAACAGACGTATCTACATTAGCCTATACAGCAACAGCAACTCCAACAAATCCCACTCACAGTAACACATTCTGTGATGAATATATGTATCTCTTCAAGAATCGAACAAGAATCTATAAACCTTTCTTCGGGAGAATTAGCAATCATTTATCTACCCTCGATTTATCCCTATCAAAAACCTTCCTTATCACATTTAACAAACCGTTCCTTTGGTCCATCAAACCACCGAACTGTGACACAAGCCTAACACACTTCGACAAACTCAGAACCAGCAGACAGGTCATCAAAAATAAACTCAACCAAATCATTTCCAACTATTGCGATTACACACAAATCTATACAGACGCATCAAAAACTAATGAAGGAGCTGCAATAGTAACACCATCCAATTCCTTCTACAAGCTTTCTTCAACGAACAGCATATTCACTGCAGAACTTCATTTCATTTATCTAGAGTTGATCTATATTGATGAGACAGGTGGAGAGAATTATGTCATTTTAACAGATTCACTTAGCACTATATACAAACTTAAGTGTTTATATCCCAAAAACTCTATTGCACAGAAAATAAGACGAGAACTCCATACGTCCCTTCGTTTTGAACATTTTATTGTTATATAATTATTATCATTTATATCTCTTTTTTTGGGAAGATTTTGGTGGCTATCTGAGAGTGCTTCGACTCTATAGCAATTTTGTAGGTTTCAAAGTGAAATTTGTTCTGAAATTTACATTATTCTGCTCAAAAATTTGTGTTGTTAAGAAAGTGATGAAAACATTTTCCAACGGACTACGACGATTCTGTCGAAATGTGATGTGATCTGCTGTGAGTATACAATCAGTGGAAACCAGTGGCGTATGACTCGAATTCTTCAAATTGGTAAATTGCAGCTGCTGCTCCCAAACAGTCAAATCTCACCCATTTGCTTCAAGGCCTTCTACTATTGGTCAATATATGTGCATCGGAAACGAGACTCATCAACTCCAAGGAGTCAAAGCTAAGAGAATTTTCTCACCTGTCCACATATCAGAAATATACACAAGCTGGGTAGGTTTGGAAAGAATGGAAATAGGCCACGCCCATTCAAAATTACCCTTAATAACAATAAATAAGTTTTTGAATTGATAAAGAAGGCTCATAGTTTGAAGAACTCGGTATTCAAACACATTTCTATATCTTTCGACAAACAACTAGAATTCTACAAACAATGAAAAAAAAAACAATGGCGAGGCTGATATCAAAATCAAACACTTCAATGGCACTCCAAAAATAGTAAATTTTTAGATACTTACCATACCCAATTACTTCTATACGTGTTACTATCAGAACGTGCGAGCACTTAACTTCAAAACTAATGTTTTTTACAATGCAGTTAGTTCCAGAGAAATATACATCATTTGGTTGAGTGAGAGGTGGCTTTCCAGTGCTGTGTTCCATGCAGTACTCTTTCCAGGTAACAGAAATATTCCCAGATGTGACAGAAAATTCAAGGAAACCAATACAACAAGGAAGCTGAGTAGTTTTTGCTTTTCACAAAAACATAAAATTCAAGCCTTTGGACCTATTCCACATAATTTCTGCAACACCTTGTATCGATATGGTTGGTGGAAAAATACTAGGAAAACCAACCTTTTGCTTATTTGTTATTTTCATTCCACCAGCTATCTTTATAGAAGAATTTGAGGAATTCTTCAATAACAAGAGTTTGTTGTATTATCTTCAGCACGAAAATGTTGTGTTGCTTGGAGATTTTAATGTTCCTCTTCTTGATTCTGATGTCAACAACAGCAAGGGAAAAATATTGAAAAATTTCATGAACTTTTCAGAACTGTATCAATGTAACGAAATTTTGAATAGTGATAATCGTACTCTAGACCTCGTTCTAACAAAATCTGGATCCCACGGTCTGCATGGTCCTTGTCCATGAAAATGCAGGAATTGAAGTTTTTTTTTTAAGGCAGCAGCTGATGAAATTGGTCTCACTTTCCACACCAAACGGCGTGATCAGAACTCCAATATCGAGTTGAAACCCGGACAGAAAGCCCCATTGCAGGAAAATGCAGTTGTTGTGCAGCTGTGAAGGGACAAACTCATGCTGGGTCTTCTTCAAGAACGTGAAAACTTAGGCTTTTCAAAAAACTTGACCTATGCTTGATGAAGAGATTCATAATGGCCTGTCAGGTTGGAGTCTTCAAAACCTAGGTGTACCGTAGCCGCGTGATAGGTAGAGTGGTTATAGATAATAGATCCAAGGCCTGCCTTGATCATGAGGCCGAAATGCATATGCTTTCAGCGGTCCTAGCTTATATATATCCACAGATATAACGCGTCATTGAGAGTGTTATGTTACTGTAAACGACACTTGTACGGTATAGACGAGACACATGTCTTGCTTCACGGAAAGTGTATTTATTTTCTTTAATGAAATGATTTAGAACCTATCATAATGCGTAATAAACCCATCAATTTCATGTTGTAAAATAATTTGTGAATTTGTTCGAATTCATGAAAAGTTTTCAACATAAGATAGATATAAAGGATGATTTTCATTACAATACATACTGGGGTTGGCTTCTGGAATGTTTTATGTTTCAAGAATAATTTCCTTCAATCATCATTCAACCGAGTATTTTACATTTCCAACTTGATATGATCTCACATTTTATTACTTCATATAGAGTTTTCATTGTCCCAGAACTACAATCAAGACAAAATGAACCGGAGGTCACATCATTCTAAAATACCACCCTCACTCTTATCACGGAATACCAGGCTCCTAATATCTGGAAAATACTTTTAAACCGTCATTTTGGGCGTTTCCACGACTCATTCTGTTCTGGTGCTCTCACGTTTAGGAGGAAAATGGAAAATGAATTACTTTTATCTCATCTTTATATTGACATAAATTTCGATGAATCTAATTGCGCACGAGAATTCTTTTTTATTTGCTCAATTGCTATGGATTTTTATTCTTGATTACTTCATTAGCTATTCGCTCTTTGCTAATGGATCTCCATTTCTGATTTTATTCAAGTTCACACTTGAATTGAGATCATGTTGGGTGGATATAGTTCTTAGTTCAATAGTTTATAAATGAAAGCTTGTTTTCAAAAACATTTTTCACGTTGACTTTTCAAGTCTAGAAACATTGGTACGGTGAGAAGATCTTGCCTTGTGTTTAAGTGAAAAATGTTTATATTAAATATCTTTAAATAAGATAAGAATGATATAAATAAAATATCTTTCATGAATAGTTTACATCCAACGACGACATAAAAATTTGAAAACTATCCATCTCAGCAAAGATGAACACGAAAGCTTTTTAAAATTCATAGGCGTTATCGCGATTTGATCAAAATTCCCTGTAGGAAAGATGACGAACAAATATTTCATTTCTCAATAAAAACCTGCAATTTCAACTGATGTTTCATTCAATAAATTTCATTAATAATAATAATATCGTCACGCCTGTCAGTTTCACTGGAGTCAGCATTCCCCATTTTATTTCAATATCCCTCAATTTTGTGGCCATAACATCAATCTTAAACGTCTCATGAAAATCTCATATCGTTGAAAAACAACTAAATCTCCAATTCAGAAGTTATGTTTCAGAAAGGACGTCCGGCACTTCGTTCTGTGGGAGAAAGAGAGTCGAATATTTTATGGCTTCTATAAAAACAAGCTTGGATGTTCCAGCTGGCGCTGAAGAAACCACTCAGGATGAGCGATAAAGTTATTTTTCTATGCGAGATGAAGAGACATATACAGAGTCGTATGTTTCGTCCTTATGTTATATTTTGGACGGGTTTGTGTCTGTTTTCCTTAATGCACAAAGCCTAAGGAAACATAAAGATAAAATCATAAAATCTTCTTTGTTATACACCAAAAGTACTAAAATACCAGCCCATCGTAAATTTGAAATGACCCAGCATGAATTATATTCCGAAACATACTGCTGTATGGAATAATAACTTTAGCCACTTTCCTGTCAATTTTGGACAATACATAGGTGACTACCATGGCCCCCACATTCGATCCTGGACCCAGGATCTCATTGACGACCAACTCTTGCCTATTTTACAGTCGCGTCATATATTTCTTACCCATACTCATACTTTTTAGACTGTAATTTAACCTGAAAATACAATTAAACTTCATTTATAAAATTATTTTTACTTAAAAACTTCCGGTCCCGACAGACGTTGTCCTGTATATCGATGTGTATGGATGCACATATTTTTTTTCCCTTTTCCCTTTTCTTGTTTTCCGTTTCTCTTTTCATGTTTCCCGTTTCATGTTTCCCGTTTCCCATTTCATGTTTCATGTTTCCCGTTTCGTGTTTTTCGTTTCATGTTTCCCGTTTCATGTTTACCGTTTCCCATCTCATGTTTCATGTTTCCATTTTCGTGTTTTCCGTTTCATGTTTCTCGTTTCATGTTTACCGTTTCATGTTTCAATGTTGAAATGAGTACTCATTTCCTTTATTTGCAAACATCAAATGATACTGAGACATTTTATTAATGTTTGATATACATACAGTATCGAAAAGTATTTATCTTGGGTATGATGGTTTCATGAGAGCGAAAGGAATAGCTTGCTATATGTAGAGAGAGCATTACAATTTCTCCTCTACTCGCTCGAGGAAGGGATATCGGCGTACGCTGTGTGCGCTGTGTTGCATTATCACGTGGTCCGTTAATGCGTCGGGTGGGGTAACAGGAGGGGCACACATTTCCATCATTCCACCAAACCCCGTTGATCAGAACCACCATTTTAACAGAATGGTTTGGGTAGAGCATGCGGGGTTCAAAGAATAACTCTCGACATTTATTTCGTTTTTCCTTCTCCTTTCGATCCAGAAGCTAGGCGAAGTTTCATAGGTATGTCGGTATGGTGTCATTACGGTGGAATTACGCGCGGTCTTGTGGCACGTGGGGTTTCGCGCTTTTTCTCTCTCCAAAACGATCAATGACCGGTCTCCATACGTTTTTAATTTCCATACTCGGTTGACGGAAGGCACCATTGGCTTCGATATAGGCGATTTCTATGAATTTGCGTTTGAACCAATGTTCCTCTCTATAAAGTTTCATCTTGGATAGGAAGCATCCTAAAGTACAGACTGTAGGTACAGATTATTTTTTTTTCTTTTCTTGGTGAGTTGGCATCGACTGCTATAGTCATCAGCCACGTGTTCTGGATAGGCCTTGTTACTAACTCCATACGCCACCTTAGAAGCAGCTTGTAATATCTAACAGAAAACAACTACTTCCTCGGCTGAAGCCACGCTAGACATTGAACTACATGATAGATGGAAAATTCGCATTTTCACTCAGATAGTTGATTTAAAAAAAAAAATAATACTCACAGAAATCGTTCATTTCATTGAAGCAAAGTTCGCTTCTCTCGCATTCAATCCCCAATACATTTTGGTCGACGAAAATCTATGTCGCTTTGCCAAGCTCATCAAGGAGATCGATAGAATTGGAAAGCAGGCTCTTCAGAAGCAATTATACACGTCAAGGATGAAAATGATGGAAATATCCTATTCATATTTTCGAACAAAAATCCAAGTATCGTTATTCATTGTCATCATTTTAACATGAATGAAAATACAAACTACAAACAGTTTATTATCCTAACATTTCAGCTCCTGACCATCAATTAATCTATGACTGATTCATAACTTCCGAAAACGAAAACACATAGGTATCGCCTAGGAAGCACTAAGAACACCAATAATTCATCCAGAGAGTAGTACAATTTCCGAGCTTTGTTCTGCCCTACCCTATTGTTTTTCTATATTTCACCAGACTTCCCTTTCTTGATTTATGGATGGCATGCATTTGCGTATAGGCGAATTCTGCTTGCAATAGCTTTCTTGAAAGGATAAAGATTTATATGGCTAATAACATTAAAACAGCCGTGAAATCACACCATAAGTCATCGTCTGAGTGTTAACATACTTTATTATCGATTGGGTGAAGGGAAAAGAGGGCAGAGGGGCGAGATATGTTATTTTGATACAGGCAGTTGCGTGGATGCTGGAAGTTTGTTGGATACCCAATTAGATTCGTTGTAAATTATTGTTATTGATGTAAATGATTTACTGGATTCTTCTCTATTACATGCATAAAATATTGGTCAATTCTTCTATATAAGGCCGCCCATTCCCACGTCAAATCTGATAAAAACCCACTAATTCATAATGCCGCCAAACTTGCAGCAAGCGTCAGAGGCACGGAGTCATTTGCAGCATTCAGAAGTTCAGTGAAGTTGATTCATGCAGAAGACAGAAGACGTAATCAATGATGTCAATAAATTCCTTTTTTTTTTCTGATTGACTCGGCCGTTACTTGATGAAGATTCATACTAATTGTATAGACAAGAGACGATTTGATCTTGTCTTGTCTATACTTCAACAAAACATGAGCGACACTTGACTTGCTGAATAATTAGGTATAAATAAAATTGTATCTTAATTTTAGCTATGTTTAACGTTTCTTGTATTATTTTCAACAGTGTGTTTATATTTATACTTGAAATTGTTTGTACTGTTATACCTATCAAATTTATTATGTCACAACTGTTCCAGACTTTGTCAACGAGATGTGAATCTTCAGGCAATAAAGCATATTTTGATTTATTGATTGATATAGGAGGGAAGATACAGATCAAAGATATGACAAAAAATTCCTGATATCATAATGCTGGGGATGCAAACATATATACTTAACATGTCAAGAGGAACATTATCAGATAAACCTGCAGAAACTGCACCAGAGTTGTCGCCCTCAAGAAGGCAGCATACGGTAGATGGTTGAAAAATCAGGTCACTGAGACTAGATCGAAATATGTTGAAGCAAATACCTGCAAGGACACAATCGAATTTTCGGAAGAGGCTTACAATTCCAAGATACGATCAAAGCTAGTTGAGTGTCCTAACGAGTCTCTCTTAGAATTTGTTGAAAAGCAGTTGTTCCATCGAAATGGACCGCACGTTACCTCTCCTTAGAGATGAAATAAAAACTAATAGAATGGTGATTGATTGATACCGAATACCCTATGTATCAAGATACCAAATGTCAATGAAAAAAATGTTTGACAGATTTCATTTGACTCTGTCAAAGAAAGATCTTATTTCCAAACCGCAATTCAAATACAGTTTTCATCGACTTTTCAGCAAGTTTTGATAACGGAGGCATTTGATCTCATTTTTTCAGATAAGCGAATTCAGTGTAGGATACGTTACTGAGAAAAATTAATTTCATTCAAGACAGCAGTCTTGTGAACGCAGTAACTTATCGGGCAAATTAATTAATTTGCCCTTCTACACTTGTACAGATTTCTTTGAATTAACATCTTTCCATTATCAGATTGTGGAAGGTTACAAACCCAAAAAATAATGTTGAAAATCGGATTTCATCCACAAAATCAAACTTTCAATCAACATACAGAATGACCCATTTGAAAGCAGGCCACCTCTCTAAAATTTTTATTTATTATCCGATTCATAAGATTTTTTTTTCAATACATAGAACATCAATAGTTCTAGTTGACTGCCATAAACTCGAAATAAAAATAAAAATTTCAAGGCCTACTTCGAATTTTTTTCGAGGTCAAATATCCAAAAAACATACTAGCGATTTTTTTAAATATAATTTGACGACGCCACTGGATTCACGATATTTTCAAATGGTTAATGTAAAAATTACGTAGGAATCATCATTAGAAAAGTTATATGGGAATGAAATTTGAAAATTAGGTCAATAAATCAACTCTCCACTTCAATTTCAGAAATTCAGAAAATATGTTTGGTCAGAATTTTATCGAAATCTGTTCATAAATAAAAAAATTATAAACTGATAAAATGATTTTTTTCTGAAATTCCACTAAACAACATTCTTTTTAAATTTTATTATTTTATAATTTTTTATTTATGAACAGATTTCGCTGAAATTATGGCCAAATCTATTTCGAAATATTCTGAATCCAGTGGTGTAGTCAGAATTTTGATAAATGTTCTGAAATTGAAGTGGTGGATTGATTTATTGAAAAAATTTTCAAATTTCATTCCCATATAACTTTTTTATTGATGAACGCATTCCCACGTTATTTCCACGTAAAGCATTTGAAAATGTCGTGAATCCTGTGGCGTCGTCAAATTCTATTTAAAATAATCGCTAGTGTGTTTTTTGGATTTTTGAACTTGAAAAAAATTCGAAGTAGGTCTTGAAATTTCAATTTTTATTTCGAGTTTATGGCTATCAACTAGAACTATTGATGCTCTATCTATTGAAAAAAAAAACTTCTGAATCGGATAATGAATAACTATTTCAGAAAGGTGGCCCGCTTTCAAATGGATCACTCTGTATATGAATTATGAAACAACTGATTGTTGCTCTCAACTCAAAAATAATGGGTTCTTTGTCTTCTTCATCCACGAATCAACATGAGCTCGAATGGAACAGTAAAAAATGAAATTAATGATTAACCAGCCAACAATCCACAAGCGGATGAGGTAACTTTCGAAGACTTCTTTCCGGTTACTGGCAATAATTGAATAATCTCCCAAAATTGCCAGGGGCTTATAACATTAATTAAAGCATGCCTATACTTTGAAATATTGACCCAGCCTCTCATTTTCAGTTCGGCGGCTCTTCCTTCACGTGCTCTTTTTCTGCAATTTCGATACGAAACTAATTTGAAGGCTTTTAATTTATTTTCCGTTCGCTGTTCAAAGGAATCATTTGGACAGATATTGGGAGAGACAATTCAATCGCCAAAGTTCAAATTAAAGTGCGTTACGTGATTTTTTCGCCTTTTTGACGCCTTCGTCTATTAAGTCGGCTCTCGTACTAATTCGATACGAGTGAAAGGGAAATCAGAGAAAGATTCTCATTTGTCATTTCCCCCTATATCGAGGGAGAGCTGAAGTTGAGAAATGATTATTATCCCAGTTTAACGACGATAACAGGGAGATATCCGGGAAAAAAAATCATTGTGCAAGAATAAATGTAAAAGGTGAATTTTGCTTGATCTAGATACAAAAAAAAGAAGAAGACAGCAATCGAGCTCAGAGCATTCTTTGAATGAATACAATAGGTATTAAACTCTGAATTGTACATTACTTGGAACTTGGTATGAACTATGCAATAGCATTGGTTTGTTTCAGATAACAATTATGTTCAGAACCGTTCAGAACCGATAACAGATGCAGTGTTGATCGTATGGGTTTTGGATGATAAAGAGTTTATATATTTCAGTTATATAAGAAAACTTTATTTATTGTTTTGATCAATTAAAACTCACAAAAGTAAAGTAAAATCTTGTACCGAAAAACGTATGATAAAGTTATTATCCTATGTTTAAAAAAACGGGACTGCAAATGAAAAGTTCCTTGTGGATAAATGTCTTCCTCTGGTCATTGTTAGAACCTGATACTGGTCTGATTCTATCCATCGCTTCTCGCAAGTTTAAAAGAAAATGTTGGTGGTTTGGCGATGAATTCGTATTGGGTATTATGAGTTCTCCTGGGATTCGAAGTGTGGTTCCATAAACCATCTCTGTCCAAGAACAGTCAATGTTTTCTTTCACTGCAACTCTCATTCCAAGTAAGATCATTGGGAGGGCGTCCCTCCATTTTTCATCTTCCTGCCACTTCAATGCAGCTTTCATTATATGATGAAACCGAGGGAGAAACTGCTGAGAAAATTGGGTACACCAATTCCCAAGATTCGTTAGTCATGCCTCTAATACCCAAGTAATTCCCGTCAAAGCTCGTCTTATTCGTATTATACAAAGAAAAAAAAATTAGATTTTTGCTCGAGGTTTAGATTGGGCTACTGAAAATAAATCTTTTTGGTCTCATGTGTTTTCTTCATATCCAGCTTGGTTTTCGAGAAAAAAAATAAAAACCATTCTATTGCATATCATGAACACCTCCTTTGGAGATCAGCTGATAGTGATAATAGCGTTTTTCCTACACATAAGTTCAAAAAACTGTACCAAACTTCAACTAATTCTCTTCGAAGTACAGTTATTTGAACTAATTTGTGGGAAAAAATCCTACTATCAATGTCAGCTGGTCTCCATGAAGCAGTAGTTCATGATATGCAATAGAGTAGCTTTATTTTTTTTTTTTCGCGAAAACCAAGCTCGATGTGACTAGAACACAAAAGATGTATTGTCAGTTACATAATTTCAATCTAGTTAGGTCTAAATTATTAGTTCAAATAACCATACTAAATTTCAATTTTTAAAAAACTTCAACGTCATGTATCTCAGGAACGAAGCAACTCCGACACCTAACCTAACAAATAATCTGCAGTTTCGAATCGAAGTAAAGAAACACATAAAAAAAATGCGGAATTTTTTTGGAAAAACGCCCCTGAAACAAAAATAGTCACAGAGGAAATCGTGTTAGACTATATAGGTCTAATGAAGCCAGACAGAAAGTTTGAAGACAATATCTCGAAAAGGGCTGCTGTAGTGACTTTTGACAAATGTACCCTTAACTATTAGGTGAAAATATTATAGGAAACAATTTTCTTTCTAGAAAATGTGATACATACATGAACAACAAAGTTGTGACTCCCCAAAAGAGACCAACGTCTGTAGGTGGCGTCCTCTACAATTAAGTGCCAAACTAAGATCAAACTTGAATTTCTCAAAAAGAAAAGTACAAATTTTTGTCCGAATATCGACATTATTTTAAAATTTATTCACCAAAATAAAAATGAATGTTCAACACTCTGTTCACTTCCTGGTCTCTTTGCTACCAAGGATTCCTTATTGGTTTCACCGCAGATGGCGCAGATGGCGTTGCGAGTGACTCTCACTGTAAGTCGCTGCTTCATTTGTGAGGAAATATCAGTTATACAGTGGATTATAATTCATTGGGCTAGGGCAGGACCACTTTAATGTTGTCCGACCTACCGTCTGCCACTGACGAGCGGCAAAAACCGCAAAACGCGTCTGCAGGTGGTCTTCCCCAGCCAAATGAAGGATAATTTGCTGTATAATTATAATCTGGGTATAAACTGGGCCTTCTTGAAAGAACGTTGCCCAAATATCTGTCAGATGTAATACAATGTCCGTCGTGGTATTAGCCAGGGTAGTAGTTGTTTGTTGTCAGATATTTGCCTCATATTCTCCATATGGTGGAAATATTTGGAGAGAAGGGTACTTCGACATTGTCGAGTTTACTATTTCATTTAATGAGAGATCTGTTCTTCTGAAAAACTGTGCTAAGAATCTAACAGATATAATTTAAGAGTCGTAAAGGTGGCAGTAGTTGCTTTCTGTTGGAAACTTGCCAACAAACAAACCTTCCTATTAAAAAGGTTGAAACGGAAGAATGGATTGCCTTATAAATTTTTTCTTTATCAGTTTTTAATGGCCTTCCGCAACTTGGCGTTAATATTTCATCTTCAACACCGCCAATAATATTTGATATATTTACTTTTACGAAAAAAGCCACGAAAAAAGCATGTCAGTAGTAATGTTTGAGCTTACTCGTACTTTTTGATGCTTTCACCACCGCCCCTTTGCGGCCACCTTTCTTCTTGTTTTGAATTGAAAACAGCATATTTTCCAATTTAGGATCCATATCAACAATTATATTTCAACAATCTACACTACGTAGAGTGTCTCTTTCTTGATTATTCTTTTATCAAAATTATCAGCAAGTTACCTTTTGATATTTTGGGTATAAGTATAACGCATTTCTGGGAAATTTCCAACATATCATGCACATCAAACAACAACGAATCATTCCCATTCAGCATTCCCAAATCAATTATTTCACCGCCTTCATCATACTGTCTAATAGATTATTAATATTTCCAGAGAATCGTAAACACACGTGTAATTTATCAAGTTGCATTCGACAGATTTATGATAACATCTCTATTTTATACAGATAGCATGTATTATTCAAAAGAATTGTGAATGTTATGGTCGTAAATAATAAATCATTTGACTGCTGAATAGCAAGCCTAATAACATGAGCAATGGGGGATAAATGACGGGCGAATTGATAAATACCCATGATTTCTGCAAAATACACTTCAGTCAAAGAAAATATACAGCGAGTGTCATAACTCCCCGAAACACTAGTTTCTAAAATTAGTGTTTCACTTTATATTTCCGTTCCCGGAATATAATTGAAAAATAATATTCCTCAAAATTATGTCCCGAGAGTATCTCGTGAACATTTTCTGATAGGCCCCGCCCACTAGCGGCGCGGTTGCCTATTGGCCGGACATAATGTGCTGGATTTCTATTTATACGAGCATGTTTGCCGTATTATTGAACATCACTCTCACCGCAGGCATAGCCGGGTGTGGAGCTATCTGTTAGTCTTAGGACTCAGATATTTTCCAGTTGTCGTTTTTACTTTAAATATTAGGATTTCGGGAGTTTTATCTATCTTTTTGACTGCTTTGAAATCTACGGCCTGACATGTGTTATTAGTGGAAGCTCGGTGGGAACCACCACAATATTTCCGAAGAATTCGTATAAACCTTATACATATATTTGGCTTTGAAGTCTTTTTCAAGATTTCAAAGACCATCTTAGTTTCAGTCGGTTTTAAACCGAAATAAATTCCAAGAAGTCCCAAAATAAATAAATTTTTGCGGTGATGGGGCTCGCGTGGATGGATATCTGAGCTACCCGTTATTTTTCCAAATATCCGGCACCCCCATTTTACTGACACGAGGATGTAAAAAGTCCTCCCCTCCCCTTTAACTTTTGAACGGTACAAGCTTTCGATTTTACTACATTTTGGCATAAAAATTATTGTGGTGTCAAGAAGGCACTACCAACTTTCTGTCTCAAATGTTAAGGGGGGTCGTGTGGTACCTGGTTTTAAAGGTCTTCCGGTTATCTATCCAACACCGCTTTTTTAGCGGAAATCGAAAAAGTAGTTTCAAACTGACAAGCGTTTGAAATTTGCTTTAAATACTTGTCAAATAAATTATTTTAATTATAAATTGAAGAATTTTAACTCCGTTCCTGATTCTGGTCGAAAAACTAATTTTTTGCGATAAGAATTTGCAAATTTTTTGCGATAAAAATTTGCCTTTCGACCAGACTCAGTAACGGAGTCGAAATTCTGCTGCAAGAAATATGTGAAATTACAAAGCATTACGTTGGCATCAAGAAATAACACAGACAATATTTTCATTTCATAAGTAATAACACACGAGTAGTGTGTAAAAATCCCACTATAATTTTAATGACTAATTAATTTTATTTTCATAATTATAAAAAAAGGATTTTTCCTCTCCATAACTCGTATAAGTAAGGCTGAAGATGGATTCTTGCTGAATCCGAAACATTTACCCCCTCCGAAATTGTTATTTGTTAGATTAAAGTTGTGGAGATAATTTTGTGATATTTCTTCCCGTTTAGTCAATCAGTTAGTGCAATACAATGCCTTGTACGAATTTTGTATGCACATAACTGTACATTCAAAGAATGAAAATTAAAAAAAAAACATTTATTAATTTAGATTTTGTAAGTAACCTTGAGATGTTTATTTGTCACCGCTGATATAGCCGTTTCCTTGATGATTTTATTGCTTAAATTCAACAATTAATCTATGCAAATATTCTTCATCTGTATAAAAACAATGAAATATACTACGTCTTTTGATTATAGATTTGAATTTCCTGATACCATCGATGATTTGATACTGTTGGTGAAGTAATTGAATAAATTTATACCCAGAGAATTTTTGGTAGATTTGTGAGCTAGTGATGAGTTAATCTCAAATGATCGACATTCCTTACCAAGTAGTTATGGACATCTGTATTGGTCTCTAGGTTTGCTTTGTTTTATATTGATTTCAATCAATGAATCAAAAATAGATTTATTCATTTATTCATTTATTTATTTATTTATTTATTTATTTATTTATTTATTTATTTATTTATTTATTTATTTATTTATTTATTTATTTATTTATTTATTTATTTATTTATTTATTTATTTATTTATTTATTTATTTATTTATTTATTTATTTATTTATTTATTTATTCATTTATTCATTTATTTATTTATTCATGTTTGGGATACAACAGGCAGAAGCCCAAAACAATACCCACTTAATAATTATTTACAGATTTCACATTCCAAATAAACATCAATTTTGACATAATATTAATATACAATTCACATCAGAATCACATGATGATGGAAGGAGCATTATATCTGAATCTTTGATAATTTCTTCACCAGGGTCTCTGAAACCAACTCCAGCTATGGTCCTAACAGAATGTTTTTGCAAAGCAGGCTGAAAATTTCGTCAGCATGACGGAAGCTATACCTAACAGCAACGTGCAGACTCTGCTCAAAATCTTATATCTAATATCAATCAACTACATCCAACAAAACATTCTCACAATATAATAATTGTCGAAGAAAAAACTTGTATGGTACACTTTCATGAAGGGCTTTTGTACTCGCGTGTTTGTTGAAACTTCAAGTCCTACTCTACGAACTTGTATCAGCTATTCTCCTGCACAAAATAAAAAGTTTTTCCCTTCAAGTATATTTATAAACGTCACAACAGATTTTGTCTCAAATTCCGAATCAAAATTATCATAATTTGACTGAACCATCACGTTACTCAGTATTCCCAGGATACTAGTATCAATCTTTAGGTATGAATGGCATTTATCCCGCAATGTAAGTTTGACAAGCATTTGTCAATTTAGAAACTATGCTCAAAATTTTAGTGTGAATTAACAAAAATGCCTTCTCACCCAAACTATGGGAAAATGTCCCATACTGAGAGACTCCGAAGAAAAACTTCTTTCGTTGAAAGGATACCGTATGTTGAAAAAACTCGGTGAGGGCTCCTACGCACCAGTGTATCTCACCGAATATTCTGGAGAGACAAGAAAGGTTAAAAATAATGACGAAGAAGACAAAAAATTGGCGTGTAAGATTATCGATGCGAAAGTTGCTCCGAAAGATTACGTGAAAAAGTTTTTACCAAGAGAATTAGCAATTCTATCGATGCTGAATCACCCTCATGTCATTCACATCCACAGCATCTTCCAGAGGAAGAGTAAATACTTCATCTTCATGCGGGTAGCGGAGAATGGCGACCTACTGGATTACATCCTGGACAAGGGTCCAGTTTCTGAAGCCAGGTCTAGACTTTGGTTCAGACAGATAAGCTTAGCTGTGCAATATCTACATACGCTGGGTGTGGCTCACAGGGACCTGAAGTGCGAGAACTGCCTCATTTCGGCCAACAACAACCTCAAACTCACCGATTTCGGGTTTTCTCGTTTCATAATCGATATGAGAGGACACTTCAAAGCAAGCTCCACATACTGCGGATCCTTGAGCTACGCAGCACCAGAGGTCCTCAAAGGTTCTCCCTACTACCCAAAAATGTGCGATTGCTGGTCGCTAGGAGTGATTCTCTTCACTATGCTCAACAAGGCTTTGCCCTTCGACGAGAAGAGAGTTAGGGATATACTAGAGCACCAGCTCAGCGGAAAGTGGAAGTTTCGAGCAAAAATAGCAGATGTGGTGAGTGAAAACGTCATGTACCTCGTTGAGTGCTTGCTTAACCCAGATCCGTTGAAGCGCTGGTCCGCCACACAGATCCTGGAGTCAGACTGGATTAAGATGGACGAAAGGCTGATCAATTTAACAGCGGATGAACGGTTCTGCCTGAATGAAGCTAGAACGAAAGGTCTGATTTTCATGCAAGAAGCCAAGACGCAGATACGCAGGGCATCCAGGAACGATCCGGCGAATAAAGTGGCTAAAATTGAGAAGAGAGATAGTACGGCTCCTATGGATAATAAAGATACCGACGAGATAACAGCGTGGAAGAAACCGGGTCCGCCAAAAAATGAGTATTCCAGTAGTGTGAAGAATTCCCGAGCGGAAAATGATGTGAAAGAAACTGTTTCAACAAAATAGAAAAACGGTTAATGTACTCAATTGATTTATTCTTGAATAAGTGCAGCATCCCATGTGTTCACGTGTTAGTATGAATAAATAAATAAAAAAAAATTGAAAAGCTGCTAAGTGTGGCAACTTATTTTATTGAAGAGCTAGAAGTGGGTTGTTTTTACGACGATGGGAGGTGTTAGTTTCTCCTGTAGGAGAGTAGAAGTAGAACTGGAGTATTATTGCCTACGGAGATACTGTGACATATTTTCCCTCTTGAAAAATTTATTTATAATTTGATAATAGGAGAAGTAGCAATATGAATGCATACTGCTGTCATGGTTGTCTTGATACGAATTTCGCAATCTACTAATTATTATTATAGGTCACATTGATAAAATTTTCATTCTTTTTTGATTTTTGTGTATAGAGCCTGTTCCAAATTAGGTCGGCATCATTGTCATTACCCGTTATTATTAAACAATACGAACTCGGATAAATGGTTAAACTAGTAGCATTTTTTATAGGCTTCTCGAATATGAAAAAAAAAACAAATGAAGTCGCGTTCTCAAAATATTTCAAGAAATGATATTTTTTTGAAAGGAATGCTCCAAACTTCATCATGTATTTCGAATCATGATCACATTTTCAACAAAAAAGCTAATATGACAGTTTTTGCTAGAGTTATTTTAAAAAAAAAAGTCAGATATCTGGTGTTTAGTATAATAGGTCGTTGTTTCACAGCTTCCGTTGTATGACCTACCCCGTTACTGATAAGAGGCAAAATCCTCTAAACTATTCTGCTTGGTAGATATTTTCGACCAGAACGAGCAATAGCTCAGTATGAATCATAGAAGTACCCACAATCCGGTCCTCCTTGAGGAACGTTGCACAAGTATCTGACAGATGTCTTTCATGGTATCAGCCAGGAAAGTAATTGTTTTTCACCAGATATTTGCCTAATGATAAGAATAATTTCGATTAGACGGAATGCTCAGTTTCTCATTTTCGTAACGAAATTTTACAATAAATACACGTTATGTTTGATTTTGTTAATACAGATAAAAATCGAGGTGTATCATATCTGGTGAACGCTGGGTTGACTCCTGTCGAAACAAATTATTTTTTCCAAATAACTTTCTTATTTTCAACTTTGGCACGAAAAATTACTGACTTTAGCTAATGAAAGCGCAGATACCCTAGCAGGAGCGGGAGCAGCAACAACTCACTTTAGACCGAAACCAGCCTCTGGAATTCCATTTGGGAAATTGAGTAGGACACGAAGAATTGGGTTGAAAACCATCATCAATATTCCTGTCAGAATACCTCGGGCAATACCTAGGAACTCTCTTATAAAGATGGTAGGACTCCTAACAGGGCACTATCACATAAGAAAACACCTGTATGTGCTGGATATACACCAAGACTCTACACTACGCCGGTTCTGTAAAGAAGAGGAAAAAACATCCTCCAAGTACTTCATTTTTATGCGGGTTGTTGAAAACGGCGACCTTTCAGATTAGATCCTGGAGCATGATCCAAATTATGAAGCAAGGTCTAGAATTTGGTGTAGGCAGATAAGCCTAGCTGTGCAATAATTGCAAACACTTGGCCTTGCTCACAGGGACCTGAAGTGCAAAAACTGTCTCATTTCCGCTAACAACAAGCTCAAGCTAACCTATTCCGGTTTTCCTGTGTCATAATCGATATGAGAAGGCACTTCAAAGCAATCTCCAGATACTGCGGATCCTTGAGCTACGCAGCACTCGAGATCCTCAAAAGTGCCCCCTACTACCCAAAAATGTGCGATTGCTGGTCGCTGGGAGTGATTCTCTTCCCCATGCTCAACACTGCTTTGCCCTTCGATGAGAAGAGACTTAGGGATATACTAGAGCACCAGCGGAAAGTGGGAATTTCGAGCAAAACTAGATGTAGTGAATGAGAACTTCATGTACCTCTTTGAGTGCTTGTTCAACCTAAGATTCATTGAAACGCTAGTCAGCCACATAGATCGTGGAATCAGACTGGATCAACATGGACGAAAGGCTGATTAATTCAGCACAGGATAAACGATACTACCTAAATGAAACTAGAACGGAAGGTCTGGTTTTCATGCAAGAAGCCAAGACGCAGATACGTAGAGCACTCATGATCGAAACGTCGAATAAACTGCTAATTCAGAAGAGAGAGAGTATGGCTTCTATGGATAATGAGGATACAGACGAGATAACAGCGTGGAAGAAGCCAGGCCCACCAGAAAATGAGTATTCCAGTATTGTGAAGAATTCCCGTATGGAAAATAGTGAGAAAAAAACATGTGTGTGATGAAATTATTATTCCAAGCGCAACTTTAAAGTCCTATAACTTTTTCATTTCTAAAGATAGTTCAATGATTCTTTCACAGTTTCGTTTTATTTTACTCAAGTTTTTATAATTAATAAACCAAATCACCAAAAAATTTAAACTTGTCCATTGAAAATTCATCTTTCAATAACAATACTCCCATTTAAGTTTTTCTTCAAACTCAGGTAACGAGTATATGAAAGTTGCAAAGGTGCTGAGTGATGATGATTATTCAATTACTGTCATTTCTCAGCAGAAAGGATTCACCACGTGGCCAAGCTCTGTTCAACTACAACTTCAAGTAGTATATCTACTCTACTTAACTATATTCTACGATCGTTACAATGCTTTCTTTAACTGCTATTTGAAATGATTTTTGCTATTGGTATAACATTTTCCTTTTCCGATCCGTTTTTGATGAACCATTTACAGTCTCTCATGTGAATAGGATGCAGTGGCAAACCGCATTATTGAAAGAATTTACCTGGTTTTATAAGAAGCATCATATCTCTACGCCCTAACTCACCGAGCATTAACCTATAAATTATTCTAATTTTCCCACTCGTTCATCGTTCTGGGGCTGTTCATTCAACGCTAACTTTCTCATTCGATAAAGCCGATTTGTAGGGTTGACTTAGTTCGCGAAGGGATTAGTTTATTTTGAGGTGTGTTTGGTAATGTTTAATGAGTGATACATCATGACGAGGAATGTATGGGAGCCTAGGGAAATTGAAAGGCTTACAGTATTTCCACAGAGTGGATTGAATTTTCGCATTTGTGAGACAGTGCCGTATACCGTACAACCATATCGTTAAGTGAAGCCTGCAACGCATTTAACAAGTCTTCGTTGACGTAAACACCAATGTGGTTGTGATTTGATGTATACGACAATTATGAGAAACAGTGGTTCGCACGAGACCAGCCTAGTTTGAAACTAGTCAGTGTTGTCATATATTTTATTTGTTATATTATCTATGTTCTTGTGTAGTTTTTCCAATGTTCTTAGGTGACACTTATACCTTGACGTTTAAGCAGAACCGTAGCGGCGTCACCCTCTGCCCCTACGCCCCTGGTGGGGACTATCCCTTTCACCCGCCTATTGCTACGCCACTGCATCACCAATTTTTATCTTATGATTTCAGTTGCGTTTCAACTTCTAGTTCTAGTAAGTACCCATATATTGACCTCATTATCAAGATTTATCATAGTACATGAATGTATCGCAACTAGATATTTCAAAAAAAAAAATTACAAATTATATGGCATTGAAATTAGTGATAACCTTGGCAGTGCCTTAGGTTGATGTGTGCAAATAAATGGAGTTATTTTTTAAACAAATTTTTCAATTAAATTGTTGATGAGGATTCACAATCGTATATTGCCCTAATGAGATTCAGTAGTTGTTGACAGTCATTTTAGATCTGATAAGGACCATATTTTTTTGAGTCGCATTTTTTTGCGATCTCTCATCAATCGTTCTCCTAAATTTGTCTCGCTGATATTAGCAGATACCGTTTTAGTTTACTTCTCATAGTCCTGGCAGCAAAGCGTGGAAAATGAAGTTACCTGGAAAACAAATGTGGAGAGATGAGAGTTGGTAATATAGTACATTTTGATATCCTAAAAAACATACTGAGATGGCGACTTCCACTTATAGTGGATTCAATTCTCTGAACCATTGGCTTCAAATTTTGTTTAGAGTTGGGTTCCATCGATTTTCAACTACTTTTAAACGTCTTTCTTTTGTAAATGAGTCCAATTTTTGCTATAAAGAGAGAAAGAAACAAATTTATGATTACCTATATGAAAGGAAATATTGTCATAATCTTTATTTTCAGAATTGGATGTTTTGTCAGTGCTGTAACCCATATCCTTTGTAGCGATGCTTGCCTTGATGAAAATAGTACAACGGCAAAATTTATTATATGAAAGAATTTCATGATTTTTTTGAATCAATATTTTCATTATTTTTAATCGTCGGACCCTGTCTCTGGAGCCTCGATACATCCGGAGGGCGTGCACATTATTATTTTTATCATTAATATTCATGACATTAGAAGGGCGTGCTGAGCTCATCATTCGAAAAAAAATTGTGAAAATTTTAAATTTTGTTTTTTTCATCCGGCAGTTCCAGTATTATCGCGGCTCTGGTCCGGTCAGCTGACGTTCGGCGGACAGCGGTTCTCAAAATTTCGACGAATTTTCCAACACAATTCAAACTTTTAATGCCATTCGTTATGAAATGGCATTATACACCCGTCCGTCACGGGAGTACAAGAGATAAGATTACACCCTGTATTATAATAATAATAATAATAAATCGTCTTTATTACTTCCAAACATGAAATTACAAATACAGCATTACACATTAGTTTTAGGATTCGAAAGCAAATGGCGAAGTTTATTTTTTGCTGTGTGAACACATCAAAAAATATTCTTCCAAACAGCACCTAAACAGAGCAATAATATCCGTTGAGGAGCTTTGCTGATAGTAAAAGTCTATGTTCTTCATTCCCTCTGAGGTTATTAATTTTGCCTTTGCCAAGACTTTTTCCGATTTCAGTTTGGCACGAATCTGCTTTAGCTCGTCTGACAAATCGTCCGTAAACATTGCGATATCTATTGAAATGCCGTTTGAACGAAAAATCATTATTAAACTTGCGAATATTATGCAGATATCGCATATTATTTGCTGACATTTTTATGCCTCGAGGAATTTGTCCTTTATATCTTTATGCTTTTTGTCTTTCGAACCGAAAATGAACTATTGAAAATGTTTATAGTCCAAATCGGTCTTATCGTGCGGATTAGAGCTGCTGAAAATTATTATTATCAACACATCTGCTTTTCGCATGTGAAAACGTATGTCTGTCTCATGTATCATTGGGATTTTATTTGAACGGGTGTGATTCAACACAAAGGAATGAAAGGTGCTTTAACCAACTATAACCAACTATATAAATATATCATAAAATATCATCAATCGTTCCACCGTTAGCTGTCCCATCGAGAATAACCTGTCGAGCTCAGTCCTCACATCCATAAGCCGTCACTTTGGAGACATGCCGAAAATTTGTTTCCCAGGGCACGTTTCTTCAAGAAGAACACTAATTTCTAACTACTCTTCCTCGGCTCTCACGAATGAAAACCAAATGCAAAGTAAAATTCAACCTAAATTGGACAGGGTAAAATCAGAGGAATTTTACGAATCTCCCAATGACAATTCGCTTATGACATGACATACTTTGATTCAACGAAATTTCAGGCTCAACCTGGTCCATTAATTGGAAAACAGATATTACAGATTGGTTCACTTAATTTTTTTTACAGGCCGTCTGTATATTATCTCCATATGTATATGTTTACTAATTTCTTTATAGATTGACCCCAAAGGATATCATGAATGATATAAAGTGCAATGGCGCAATATTCGGGTTCAAATCAGTTTCAACCATGAAGAGTTTTGTTCGGATCGTTTCAATTTTTGCAATTGTGGCTCTGGTGAGTTTGATGCTGAAAAGAAATTAATTTATTAACAAGAAATCATACTTTTTGTACCATGGTATGAGCACTCAAATTCTCAAAACAGTTTTGTTGAACTTGAAGTTCTGAAGGTTCCAAGTTTTTCATATTTTTTTTTATCATCCTCATCGAAAACATGACTAGTAGTCACTCTTAAGATACTGCCCGCTTTTTTGAATAGAATAAGTGACGCTTAAAGTATTCTCTGTCAGTCGTAGAGGTTAAAAAACATTATAGAAACAATAAAACACAGGAAAACATCTTGAAAAATAAAGTCAAATTTTTCAGGAGATCTAGAGACCATATTGCTGAGACACAAAGTCATACTCATATTCTTCAATGGATTAATCCTCGCCTATCAAAAATACTCCATCAAAGTTCAGAGATTTGTATGTGAATGTTTTATAGAACAATTGGACTCGTATTTTTTTTCATGTGCGTTAAATCCCAGTCTTCGAACGGTACCTTCGAGACTGACCCACCCGTCGAGCTCAGTCCTCATTTCCATATGCCATCACTTTGGTGATGAAAAAATTATTATCACTTATTTTGTTCCATTCGAATACTTTTCGCATCACCATTTTACTTCTAGCAATGCAGTTTCAAAGTGATGTTTTCCACATTGAAATAAATGACTACTGAAAGTACATTTCAGTAGTCAGTATATTTTGGAAAATATATACTACAATATGAGTAGCGCATATATGTAACGGACATTTCTTCCACATTCAACCCAAACTAGATAATTCACGAACTCCATGTTGGAAATCATTACTTCTCAAACAGCAAATGCATTATGGTTTCAAGCGCCCCGTGACACGCTCTCCATCTAGTGTCCTTTGTACCATATCGCGACTACTGCAGAACAGGGTGTTGACACTGTCGCGGCAGGCCATTCTGAATCCCTTGATCTCCGAATTCAGCCCTGAGAAATTGCGATAGTCAAATATTTGGATGAGCCGAGGTCTTCAATGTTTCTGAAGAAGACCCCATGCATTGACTTATCCTTATGTAGATCCAGGAGAACCTCGGTCTAGGCAGCTTCAACGTTCGATGACAGAGCTTGGGTCACTCCATGCAGTTTCGACAATAAGACCAAGATCATCGGCTGTATGTACGGATGACTTGAAAAGGAATGCTCTGATCTCTGCTTTTTCATGATCACCGACTATACAGAGAAGGGAGTATGAACTCCTTTTGAATTTACATGCTCCATCCTGTACTATTTTGTTAGACACCCCAAACTCAAAAGCTCACGGATTCCCTGTAGCCTGGAAAAGTGCAACCGTGGTACGGACGATCAAGGATGCAAGCTCCTATAGAAAAGCATCATTTCGCAAGTTTCTCGTCGAGTATTGTCGCAGCTTCACTTGGGTCCATAGTAGGTTCGGAAGTTCTGAGGATCGGATCTGCCAGAGTTTATGTTGATCCTTACCGCGGAGAGAGTTTTCAAAAGTGGTTATGTCTTAGGAGCGAATTGTATTAGATATATCCAACAAGAACTCCAACGTTTACAATTTTTTTTGCTCCAAAATTGAGTTTTTTGAAGTGTCACCGACTCGCCGTGCAATTAGAATTGAGGATGTATGACATTAAACGGTCACCGCAATATGACTTAACTCTTACAGAATTCTTGTTTTTAAAATTGACAACTGTCTCAATATATCTGTTCATATATAGCGGTGTGACTCCAAAATCACTTTTTCATAGAGAAGTAATAGTAGAGGAGCCCACGATGCTAAATGGGGATTTACTCGAGCGTCATACAGGCCTATTGTGTTGCAAAGCTCAGATGATAAGAAGAAAAAATATTATATAATATATACCTTTTCTTCGGTGGCGTAAGCGGCTATAGATTTTTAAATATGTAAAAAAATACTGTTGCATCGACATACTCGAGCGCGTCAGATATTGATAGCATCAATGTCCTACGTATTTTTAATAATGTACGTACGTTATGCGGGTAGTTGTACGTAAGGGTTGACAATGAAAAAAAAAAAACAAATTATCGAGCGCATCAGATTTTCTAAGGAAGTGTTGGGTGCACCAAAAAAAAGCTCTCATTCAGTAATCTGACGATTTCGATGTAACGCAAACTCGCGGCCATTATTATAATGTGCAAAAAAAATTCGTCATTTTAAAATACTCAAGCGCGTCAGATTAGGATATATATAGTTCATCGTTATGTTCTGAATTTGCTGTCTAATAATATGACGATTATCTAGAGGGATTCGCCTGATCTGACAAAAAAAAAATAATTTTTTCAAATCATTGAACTTAATTAATTGAAAAGCTCAGGAAATAGCATGCAAATAAATAAGTGTATATTTTTCAAGTAGAATAATTGTATTTGTAAGAAAATAATTAAAAAAAAATGCTCAAAATTTTTTTTACAATCAATTGATCATCAATAGAATCATCTTCCCCTTCTGGCACGATTTCATCCTCAGATTGCGTATCTGTAACAAAAAATCATTAAAATATTTAACAATATTTTTTTTTATGACTAACGGGTTTTTTTAATTATTGGAGAAAAGAAATACCTAACCTGCGGTAGAAGAGGAAATCGTCAGATTATATATTTTTCGTTATCCTTGAATTATTTCGAATAAAAAATGAATTCACACACGCTCGAGAATGTCGAGATGACGTTTTATTTTTACAACTTTGCTGCCCTCCCCTTTCTTTACGTCACTCTCAAATTATCAGATTAGTGGAATATATACTGTTTAGCATGTAATCAACTCACCCTACCTTAATCTGACGCGCTTGATAATTTCTGATGATCAATTTTTTTTTACCAATCTGATCCTTTATCGTTCATGGGCGGGTACAAGGTATCCCTCTGTATATTAATCTGCCGCGCTTTAGTAAATCCTGAAATTTTCGCTGGGGCTCTCCTATTATAGTATGTGTGTTATCGAACTCTCAGTTTCTTACTCATCGATTGTTTTTTTACAGGCCAATGCACTCGACAAGGCTACCACCAGGGTCAAAAATGTCCACGAAGCTTGCCAGGCTGATCCGGTTACCCATGCAGACGAATACCTGATAGAACAAGCTCGTAGTAGGTTTGTGGACCCAGCTAAAGTGGGCCTTCACACTCTCTGCATGAACGTCAAATCAGGCCTCCAGAAAGAGAACGGTGACATTGACAAAGACGATTTGAGGAGAGCTCTGATGGAAGGAATTCACGATCCTGCCAAAGTCAACGCCATCGTGGATGACTGCGGAGAACGAGATGGTGACACTGCAGAAGAAGCTTCTGTTAACCTCTTCAGATGCATATTTGGCCACGAAAATGCTTATGTGCACGAATGGAAACCTCCCATGATACACACTTCTGCGGCTGACACAGCAGCGTTGTCTTTGGTCATTTCAATGATGACGTTCATTGTTTACTCAATATTGTTTTGATAGTGATAATAATTTGTCAATAAACTGGAAATATATTTATTGGGTTTTTGAATACGGTCATGGAAAATAATTGAGCAACTGTCTAGATTTTGAATATGTGACAGGGTTGCCAGAATGTACGAACAAACAAACGAAAATCTCACAGAACATTGGTGCTGAACCACCAAGGTTGTTTCGTATGCAAAAGCTATACGAATCATGGGATACACGTTTTGAAATAAGTCGTTCACATAAATAATGAATAAGAGAAGTCCAAGAGCAGGGCCTTGTGGTATACCTTATGTATTACTGGTCTACATTTAGATGACGAGTTTTCAGTCATTCCGATAGTATAATCTGAGTAAATCGAGAGGCAAAAACCTCTGATTCCAAAAATTGTCAGCTTTTCAACTAATATTTCATGATATACTGAGTCGAAGGCAATGGAGTTGCAAAAAATAAGTGATCCACTTTTTTCACCCTCCGGATCTTTCACTATGTCACTGACTATCCTAAAACCAGCCTGGGTTGTTCCAAAAATTTTCACAGTGCGTGAAGAAAATTTTTGCACACCGTTCATAGATTTATACATTTTTGGAAAATACAGTACTTTGCGTCATATATAATTCGGAAGTCATAATTTGGTAATACGACGACAGTTTATAACACAAAATATTCAAATTAATTACAATTTGGCAATGAAATGACTGAAGAAAAACCTTTGTATGATACATTTTCGTAAAGGGCTTTTGTGTACTCGCGTGTTTGTTGAACTCAGCTGCGCCTCATTCAACAAACTTCACGCTCATACAAAAAAGTCCTACGAACTTGTATCATAAATAGCTATTCTCCTTTCCAAGATGAGAATGATACCAGTGATATCTGAAAATAGCAAAAAATCAGATCGTCTTATCAAATTACACATTTCTATTTAATATTTTGTCATTGTCAAGTATCAACTTGAGAAATTATTTATCATGGACCAATTTGGATGTGGTTTGAAAAATTTTTGAATTGAAAACGTTTCAAAGTTCTACATAGAACAACTGAGAAAGTCTAGTCTGCAATGGAACTAAACAAGAAAAAGAGTTTCCTATAATCACATGATATCCTTAAGTATTCTTGTCAAAATATCTTCTATGTAATTTCATTTTGGAAAAAAGACGATATACAGTTTAATTTTATAGATTATTCAATAATTGTACTATTTGTGTCTCTATTTGATTAAAATTATCACAAATATTGATGATTTGTTCTTGAAGGCGGCCACCAATAATAAAATAAACAACAAATTTTCAGTAACTTCTATGAATGAATAATTAGTTTTATCAGCTGAACTTTGGCTACTGTGTAAATGTTTTACCAAACTATCACTTTCCATACGCAATGGTTTTTCACAATAGTTCCCAGGACAAAGTCGAAACAAACTGATATTCGTAATCCTGGCATTGAAATTTCAATTTGTTGAATTTTGCCAGTAAAAATTGATGAGAATCATGATTTATTGAATTACACAATATTAATTTTTTTCTTTTAATTTCTTACACATACTCATTTCACATGCTACTGCTGAGTGATAATGCAGATAATGAAGTATTGTGATTATTTACAACCGATATAGTTTCGGTTTAGATTCAATACAATTTCATTTATATATGCGTTGTGTATTTTGAAGCATATTTATATAAAAAAATTTTGTGTCATCGCCTATTGATTCAAACTATTTTTTCCAAATACGTCAAAATGGATTATTCACTTCTTTTTTTTTTTCTATCAGTATCATACAACTGGTACGTTTTAGTCAACATATGCGCTGAAATGCGCGATAAAATTTGGCCAATGCGCATAAAATGCGCTAAATATCAGTAGATATTTCAAACATGTTTTATTGAAACTGATATGTAGTTTGAGTTGCCCTGAATTGCCTTGAAGCTGTCAATTCATTCATTTGTTTGCTGGTTTACTATACAGTAACTCAATGTAATTTACGAATATAAACCTCATCTGTCAAAAGCATGGCCGCCTATATCACGGCCACTTACTGCAACAAACCATGTTAATATTATATTTTTTAGATTAGAAGTGTTATGGATTACTATAACAAAAAATACATTTCTACCACCTTTAGTGACCTGAAATTATGAAAGGGCGATAGACTGATCTAATAACCATCTGAGTTTTAGCATTTGGTGTTAATGTTTATGTCAGATTGGATTAATATTTTTTTTTCCAAATTATGGTGGGAAATTTTCTTACCGAACACCACGCAAGCTTAAATTATTCTTGTGATATTATAACTGATAATTTAACAATTTATAAATAAAAAGCAGACAACGTTGTTTTATCCGGTATTCTAACTTTGTGATATCAAATTCAATTCTCAAGTGTTGGTAGCTCACGTTTCTTGTAGAAAATATTCTCAATAAATTTATTTTGGAGGGATCTGTTTTACATCGCCTTTGTTCAGAAAATTTGTCCAAATCAAGCAAACTCCAATTTGCTTCTAACCAGATCATTTTAGAGAAATATTATACAGTTGATAGAACTGAAGTGAAAACTTGAACGTTTTATAAAACCTATGCTTGAGAAAGAACATTTTGAACATGTGTTCGAAAGCTGAGATTGGGAAATATCCCCACACTATCGATATTTTTTTAGGAATGAGGAATGGAAAAAGGAACTGACAATACTCTTGATAAAGTCGTCTTTATTATATTTTGACACTAAAGACATCTATTCAAATATGTACAAAATTTGAACCGACCTTAAACCTACTAGAATTTTTTCACAATATTTACAAGAGGAAAATCGTTGCTTACGTAACATCTCATTATTGATATGTACAAATATTTTTTATCAGAGAACATTCTGGAATTGTCGACGTAATCACATAGATTTAGTTGAACAAAGATACTCAATACGCGGCAGGTTTTAAAATTCATTAAAAGAAAACCGAAAGTTCTAGTATATTGAAAAAAAAAATCATGATCGATCATCACACATCATTCTACATCCATGTCATAAAGAAGTATTTACCTGCTATTAAAATGAATAAAATTGTGGCATGACAAATATGTTTCACCTGGAAAAATTAACTGAGGAATCATACGCAAACATCTCCGTGAAGTGCGACAAAACACATTTTAGGTCATATCCAACTGGTTATTTGTTCTTGTGGATTGCTCATTTTCATTATCAAGGTCACGTTATCGGACATATTCCATATGAATATTTGTAGAAATCAATGAAAGTTGTTTTACTGGTGCTCAGTACATCATTAATAGATTTTTCAATTTTTGAGAAGATTTTCTTTAATATATTTTCATATCTAGTTCGAGGCTTGTCCAAGATTATTCATTTGCCAGGAGATACTATATCTGAGCTGTCTTTTCTGTAGCCCTCATCGGAAACCATTTCCATATTATGCAGAGGTATCTGGTGAAAGCATCCATATTAGGAGAAAAAAGGAAAACTATTCGAACGCACTTCATATATTTCCCAGATATTGATTATTGTAGATATCAGTATATGCAGTAAATTTAGTTTCATTGTTGTGGTAGTACAAAGTAGGAAGAGATTCAGACATAATTCAGTCTGAAGTTTCAAACATCTACGAATTGTTTTGGTGCTCCTCAAAAACTCAAATATATAATTTGTACACCAACATCCTATATTACTTCCCATTCATCATTCCCATGGGACAGATGATCTGAGGAGTTTCTTAAAGTCTAAAATAAATTTCTCGTCGGCTCAATTGCCTTCATAAATAAACGCATCACTGAGGAAAATTTATCTTTTCGAAAACAAATTCAATTTAAGAAGAAGAAAAAGCAGAAATAAACTTCCATGAATCCGCTTGATGTTATTTCCATTGTGAAGTCAGGCATAATAACGAGCTGAAAATTCAACATAAAATCAGGCAATGGTGATGAAAAACCTTCGTTGAATTATTATCTCAAACAAAACTGCTATGCTAAAGCAATGTACTTAATAATTGCAAATTTTCAGATTGTGTACTGTATCAGGATGGAAAAGGATCTTTTGACTCCTGCATGACGTTGATTCATCGGCATTCTAATACGATGAAGCAGTGATTGAACTTGACGGATAGACCAAGAAAAAAATTTATAAACTGATCGATCTAGCCGTTTGGCATAACCTATAAATCTGAAATTTCAGTGGCGATCATCTAGCAGAAAACGGCCTTCTTTAGTTAAAATCTCGGATTCTTTCAACTGCAGCTGCGGCAGTCATCTTCAGTGGCGTAATTGAAGTACTCTTCTTGACGTATCACTTGATACAACAGTCGCAGTTCAACCAAAGGAGATCACGGCGACATTTGTCCATTGGTATCATATGACGCTCATATTGATGAATAAAGATAACTAGTCTAAACACATAAATTTGACGTTATTTTCACTTGACAGATAGTAAAACAAAAACTAAGCAGGTTTATCACCGTGAAAATACAGCAACAAGTTATATTTTCGGGGGTAATACCACGAGTGGTCGCAATACTATCGATAATTCTGTCAGAAATCAACGAGATCCTCAAAGCAATTTGATCGAGTTAAAGATTTCTGACAGAATTATCGATTGTATTGTGAGCACGAGTCGTATTTATTGAGATAATTTCACGAACCAACCAAGTTATTATTTGAAATTTGATCGAGTAAGTGAATTCTTCAATAGTTGCAACTAATGAATAATAAACATGAAGTCTGTCAACCTGACGTTTATGTCATATTAGATTACAAGATGTATCATTGCTGTTTATATTTGTGGTTGACTTGACGACGTGGTCTTTCCGGATCGGAAAGAAAGGAAGCGGAAGGAAGCGTGTACTTTCGCGAAATCCCATTCTGATTGGTCTTCATATCGCAGGAGACGCGACTTTCATATAGTAAGTGAAATTGTCACTGTAGTTCTGATTCTATTGACTGAATTTCAAAATTTGAAATCCACTGATTGGTTGTTAAGCAAGAATCGTGCAAGAATAGGTTAGTTTTCAAAAAGAGCAGTGGAGATCGAGCGTTTTGTCAATATTTTCATTGGCTCATATCTCCGAAACTATTGGTTACTGGACCTTAGCGCAACGGTAACTTTTAATCAGGGGTACACATAGATCACTTTTCTGCAGAATCGGAAAGTTTTCATCTTGGGTATGGTAGTTTCATGAGAGAACATTACAATTTCTCCTCGTCTCGCTCAAGGAAGGGATATCAACGTGCGCTGTGTACGCTGTGTCGCATTGCTATTAATGCGTCGAGTGGGTTAACAAGAGGGGCGCACAGTAGTGCGTCTCTCTTGTTTAGGTGGTATTATCATAGCATTGCGTTCCTCGTTACTCTAGATTTCTGTCTATACCCCAGATAAATTATTTCCACTACTGTATAAGGTTTGAACAGGGTCCTTTGTATAGTTTTATTGAGCCCCAAAATACAGCTTTCGTGAAAGTTTCCTTTCCTTCGTGATTTTTCCCATGTTTGCTGAAATGATCGGCCTAAAGGTATTGTGAAGTAGAGCATGCAAATCACAGCCGTGTGAATAGTCGCTTCACGAAGACTTTTAACTATGCGTCAACCTCACTGGGAGTTTCAAATCTATCCAAACTAATTCCAGGTTAATTTGTAACGGATCCATGTGATTACGTCTCTCTGTCCGAAAGTAATTACGCGTTGTAAATTGGGTTCATCAATTAATCTGACACGCAGTTTGTCATGGGTCTGTCATACGAGATATTAAATCACCGGCGCCGGATCTGGATTACGGTTGGGTTCAAAAATACTTGCCAATTACCAGTGTATACAGGGTCCAGTTCGGTTTCAACATTTTCAAATATGTTGATGGTGATGGACATCTGGACGAAACTTGAAATTTATCAATGAGAGAATGGGGGGTGTATTCCGCGACCAAAACTCGAAGATGTTCATACAGGGTGATGAAAAGTTCTGACTTCAGTCATATACAAGAATACTAATGATCCAGTAACGACAGACAAACTCGAGCCAAAAAAAAAATAGTTTACCGAAAAAATATAAATTTTTTTCTGTTGTTTCTTCAGAAAATTTAAGATTCATCAAAAAACGATTTTGATAGGTTGGGAGATAATTCAATTCTGCACCAGAATGATTTTCAGTAATACCTTATGAAATACGCTCGTTTTCTCAGAAAACGTGGTTTAACGCCGTCATCACATTTCAGGCTCGCGCTAATCCGCCACTGCAAGTTCAGGCAGGTAGAAGGAAAAGAAAAAGTGCAAATCGTTCCTGGAGACTTCTACTTCCTCATGCAAATATAACATGTGAGTATCTGAGTAGCTGAAATGTGTTTTGTCCCACTTCATATAACCCTTCTACGATATTTACGGAGGATCTGAAAATAATAGATATTTTAGTTGATATAAAATAATTATTCTGAAGCAGGAATCAGTACCCTCTTTGGACCATATGCAACGATTTCAGACTAGTGAGACAAGTCGCACTTATACATACCAAAGAAAACACTGGGTTTTACTCTTGGCTCAGTTTTAAATTCACCCAAAATCCCGGCAGTTTCTTCAGTAAATGTTAAAAATATTCGCTCATACATAAAAAATGAAGTATGTGATTTCAAGCTTGAGGTTTGCACTTCACAATAGTGTTTAAACATGAGGATATGAATAAGCGATTATTTTCAATATTTACTGAAGAGAATGCCGGTTCTATGGGTAAGTTGAAAATGAGGCACGAGTAGAACAAAGTTTTTGTTTTGGCATGTATAAGTGGGACCTATCTCACTACTCTAAAATTGTTGCATAAAGTCAGTCCAAAGAGGGTATGGGTGGCTGCTTTAGTATAATAATTCCATATGTACTAAATTATTCATGATTTTCGGATCATCCGCAAACATCTCCGTGAAGTGCGACAAAACACATTTTAGGTTCTCAAATACTCGAATATTATATTTGCATGAGAAGGTAGGAGTCTTCAGAAACGATATAATAATAATATCATTTATTTCCCAAGAAACTTACAAGTTTATGACAGGGAAAAAAAAAATATAAACACATTTTCAACTAAACTAAATTAATTACTAACTAGATATTTCTAATTTTCATATTCATGATAATAAATATTTTTTCAAATTTACTTTAAATCTCATTTCACCATTGGATTTCAAAGATTTTGGCAATTCATTGTAATGCATTATCCCTTTAAAATATATTGATTGTTAACCCACATTTGTTTTCACTTTGATAACTTATAAATTATCTGATTGCCTCGTCAAATGGTTATGATTTTTGTTAATGCGGTTGAAAGCCAAATCAGAGTGTTTGAAATTATTTTTGACTAGGTGAATAAAAGTACAAATCTTTAACGTATAAAGAGAATGGATATCCAGAATTTGTTTTGGTTTGTATAAATTTACTGTAGGTTCCCTGTATTATTTTCCTTCTCCGATCAGCAGAGTTATGACCAATCAGATATTCGGCTCCGCCAGATCTTTCAGCGGCGGGTATAAGCGTGAACCTGAAATTTGACGTCGGCGTTCAATCACGTTTTCTGAGAAAATGAGCGCATTTCATAAAAAATTACTAGGAATCATTTTTGTGGAGAATTGTCTTTCACCTTGTTAAGTGTTTTTCCAATAAATCATACACTTTCCAAGAAAACAGCAAAAATCTATTCATTTATTTTTAAACGAAAAAATAAAATATGTTCCACCCCTGGCATTTGGTTAACAATGTTTTTTCGTGTTTATCATGGTTTCAACAACGAGCAAACCAAGTTTGGTGGTGCTACAATTTATCCTCGACTCAAAACCCAATCGAACTGGATTATAAGGATTCTGACAAATTCCAGACAGTGTGTGGAGAGTAACGAATAAATGAAATGATTTTGACAATCTGGCTTATTGAGGAATATACAATATACAAGAGTGTTTTCAATAGACAATATCTAGAAAAAAACTGTCAGAATACCCTTATTTTCAGATTATCATACAAAGTATGAGTCAAATATCTGAAAGAAAACTACTTCCTTTGCTAATACCACGCGAGATGCTGAATAAAATCTGACAGACATTTCTCAAAAGTTTTTCAAGAAGGACACTATTGATGTTGTTAGTTTGTTCATCAATCATTTGAAATACCTATATTGTTTTATTCGATTTTCGTGTTAGCAATAGTTATTTGATAAACATGCTCTCGTTTGCGAGACTCGTTATCGAGGGTAGGTAAAATTTGCAAAGAGAACTCTTTAAACGGTTAGTTTTGTTTCAGAAAATTGTGGGGTCAGGTAATCATTTCCGTTGTATTTTCAGATTGATTGTCTCTGTAAGTTGCAATGCAAATCCATGTCCATACAACAGTTACAACGTCTATTTCATGATTACCATAAAATCGATGATCGTGAAAACAGAAGACTTTTCAAGAATAGGTATCAAAGCACTTGGACTCTTTTACCAATTTCGTGTTTTGTACTTGACGTTGAATTTTTTTATCAGTTTTTCTCATAGTTCATACTGATGAAAAGTTGCTTGGCTGCAAAACAATAATTTGCAGCTGGCATGATAAGAACGAATTGCTCAAGAAAATTTTATCTAATTATCTGGAATCAACGTTTTTGGCACTTAGATCCTTTGGAACTCACACTTTTCATTTGTTTCTAGTGAATAAAGATTGTATTTAAAATTTATCGTGATTTTAAATAAATTAACTGCAATCGTCAACAATAGGTTCATTCAGGTGGGTTTGGATACTCAGTCAAATATCTCAAAGTTCTTTTGGAGCATCGTTAAGTAACGGTCAATTTTGACATTATCAGTAAAAAAAAAAATGGGTAATGAATTAAATCACACAGTCATCTTATTGCAGATGACTTTATCACGAGTATTTGTTATAACAACCAGCAGAATGTTGGTTTGATTCTGACAGGTGAGAAACTAGCTCAAAGGTTGTTGTCTTTCAGTACTGCAAACGTGGATTAATACAGAAAGTTTTGAGGCCATCTGTTGCGCGTCCAAATTAACACACCAATGTGTCAGAATTCACATTAGATATAATTCTTCATATGACATAAGCAAACAGACGTAGAGAAATGTCCAAGAGAACATTTAGAAACCAATTGTAGAAATATGTAGTGACTATGATATTTATATTTCATGTATTGAAATTATCAAATGATTATAAAAATTTTAATAATGATACTATAATATCATCGAGTCGTGATAATTGGCAAGTATTTTTGATTTTTTGCTCACGCTGATTATTTCAAACAACTTTTAATAAATCCCAACTTGTGGCCCCCCTTATTTTGGTAACATAAGTAATATGTACACAGCGAACAAGATGAAACATCACTGCCTCTTCTTCCCAACGAAATTATTTTATAAACTTTTCTAAATACATTCTTGGTGATTCATCTATGTGAGTATTGTTCTGACAGTTCCTTCACGTATTTCAGTTTATAATTCTATCGTAACAGCGAGTTCCATTGGTAGCAAAAAAAATCTTATTGAAATAATTTATATTTCAAATAACGAAATATTAGGAAAAATGAACAGGAAAAGTTATACTAATTTTTAAATCAGATAATGCTAACACTATACATCATTTGGAAGCAACAACTCGGGAAGTTGTAAGTAATTTTTTATAATTGGAAGAATAGATCAGATTTTTGATTCGTTTCTTGTTTTCTCAACTTTTTCGATAACATCGTTCTCTAATTTTTTCAAAGAATGATTGATGCTAACGTATTCAGATAGATTTTCTGCTTCTGAATTCAACAAAATATCGGATACCTATTTGAAACCGTCTTCATAGGAAAAACTTATATTGATTTTCATGTACAATGAAACAAGAAAAAAAACGAAATGGATCTACCGTTGATTGTTACTCCTAGAGGGATTCAATGGCTTATGGAAACATTGCTTTTTTAATGTTGTAATATATCATTATCAGAAAATATTTTTATTGGCATCAGGAATATGCCCAATTGAAGAGAAAAACTGTAAATCTTATCAAGCCACGATTAAAAAAAAATGATGTTTTTAATAATGATAAATGGAACACTTTACAAAGAGATTTTGTATTATTATATCACTTTTGACATGATATTACGTGGATAATGAAATTGCAATATAAAAATTAATTCGTTTATTAAAATGTCGTTTCCCTTTATGAAATTTTAATAAAGTGTCATTTACGTTTTTTTCGCGTAAGTGCGCCTTCTGAATCAAGTATACTTATTTTCAAATTGGAAGCTTTCCGAGGACAATACAATTTCAATGACGAAATCATTAATACCGACACAATACTTTGGAAATGGCAGTGATGTTTTTCTGTCTGATGACGTATATATAAAAATTTCTGGACCAATATAAAACTATGTAACAAAACTGTTTAAATCACATTATGTTCTTTCCTAGTCTGGTAGCTGAAGAGTCTGCTACGTGGGAGGACGTATGATCAGCAAGGTGACAAGACTCAGCAGGAGTGTGAAATGTGAGAATCTTGTCAGAGATCCATGTCCGTGGTGCATGGCAGCAGGATGCTCACCTGCAACAATATAAAAAATTATTTTACTAAGTTGCTCATCTGAAAAATAATCTCGAAATGAATGAATAATAATTCATTTCCAAAATAACGTTGCATATATTTGCTTGAGACATTTTTTTGGAGTGATAAAATACCAAAAATGCATATCAAGAAACAAAGGAACACGCACACTTCTAATCAAAAACTTTTTCGGTCATATTGTCTAAAATTATTGTTTAACTTTTATATATATATTTTCCTCCGACCGTACGAAATTGATACTGGGGATGCTCGACTAATCCGTCAGTCAGCCAGAAGACTTCCTCTTGCCAAGAAAGAAGAGGCTGACAAAAGAAAGACGGATCGACACGCTTCTGCGTAGACTATCGTCAACTGAACAACGTGACGAAAAAGGACAGTTACTCTCTCCCAAGAATAGACAATACTGTAGATACCTTGGCTGGCTCAACAGTTTTCTCGACTCTAGATTTGAAGATCGGATACTGGCAGTAGAACTCCGGCCTTTGTAACGTTTCAGACACCTTTAAGACATTCTGTTGAAAGGACTCTCATGGAGAACGTGCCTGGTATACCTCGACGATATCATCGTTATTGGCAAATCGTTCGAAGATCATGTGAGAAATTTAGAGGAGGTACTCTTGCTCCTGAGGAACTCTGGGCTGAAACTGAACTCTAAGAAATGCTATCTATTTCAGGAGGAAGTTTATTACCTCGGCCACATTGGCTCTGGGAAAGGAGTAGTAGTAGACGACCAGAAAATTAAAGCTGTCAGAGACTGGTCTACTCCAAAAGACATCCACCAACATAAGAGTTTTCTTGGCTTGTGCACCCACTACCGTCGACACGTGCTTGGGTTTGCCAACATCGCCAAACCACTAAACAGACTGACCGAAGAAGAGACTAAGCACCAGTGGTCTCCAGAATGCCAAGAGTTATTCAAGAAGCTGAAAGAAGCCTTGATCAACGCACGGATCCTGGGCTATCCCTTACCCAATGGAAAATTAATTTTGGATACCGACGCCAGTAACGTAGGATTTGGAGCCATCCTGTCCCAGATCCAGGAAGGATAAGAGAAGGTCATTGAGTATTTCAGCAGATTATTCAGCAATCCGAAGCGCAATTATTGTATCACCAGATGGGAACTGTTGGATGTAGTAAAAGAGGTGGAATATTTTAACAAATACGTCTACGGAAAGAGATTCCTGGTGAGGACTGAACATGTAGCATTCAAATGGCTTTTACAGTTTAAAAACCCCGAAGGACAGGTAGAGCGGTGGATCGAGCGACTTCAAGAATTTGATTCCAGCAATCACAAGAACGCCGATGTACTTTTACAGAGACCATGTCCAGACGATTGCTCACACTGTCGTCGAACCGAAATGAAGGACGCAGCAGTTCGTAAGACCACGGTGGTTGATGATGACTGGAAATATGACAGAATACAGAATTCGTCCGGTCATGGAAAAAGGAAAACCAAAGACCATCATGGCAGAAAGTCGCACGCTATTCTCCAGCTATAAAATCATACTGGCCCTGGCAATGGAATTTCCTTACGTTGGAAAAAATAGTCATCCATTTCAATAGGTTGGCTCCATATGCCGGAAATCACGATCCAGTTTGCACCTTACATCAGTTCATTGCCTTATACTCAAATGGGCAGAAAGTTCCACATGGGATAGCTCGAGAGGAGTCACAAAACCACCTTCTAGCCTTCTTTGGTGGATGTTGCGTGATTTGAATCGAAGCTCAGGTATTGTCCGGTGTGTTTTTTTTCTGTAAACCGATGTTTGTATGGAGTATCCAATTATCTCGATGAACCTATGGTCATTTGCGAAAACAGTTATTCCTGTTAATCACCCCAGGGTATATGAAGACTCTCTCATTACTCTGGCGGTTGGTACACATTTGTTTATGATCGGAGATACCAAACTGATTGGAACGTTGCGTCATGTTCAAAGAAACATTCCAGATAACGGAAGTCTACAACAAAAGTAATCAATTTGTCTGAAACTTTCAAACATGGTTACTTATGTCTAGGACGCTGAGTTCAACAATATATTTGAATCCATACAATTTTACTAAAAGGCTTCTGGCATAGGAACTGAGCGTGATCCTTTCCTGTACAAAATCGATATTGCAATAAATAGACCCACTTAAGATTGAGCTTATATTACGAAGAGCAATTATTCCTGAGACTTCCTGAATGAGAGGAGAAAATTATATATTATATGTGTATAACTATTTTCCAACATTTTCTCATAAGCATCAACTGAAGTTGGAAAATTTATTTGAATATTCCAGGAATGGAGGAAGGCTTTAGTGTTTACGTTTGAAATTTTCGCTGAGAAACTCCATAACTTTTCCAATTCAACAAACTTTCGTCTTTTGAACTTTGAAGCTGTCCCTTTAGCGGAGTAAAAGTGTCTTTTTGAACTGATTTACAATGAAAACATTAATTACCTTTGTGGATACTACCAATTAGTTTTTGCATATTTCACAAAATTGTTGGAATACAAACAATAAGAAATAATGATCTTGGTTCCAGGACTTTGATTCGGATATGGAAGAAATTGTAAATGTTTCTTTCTTTGAGTAGTAATTTTATGTAATGAGCGGCTGAATTGTAGTCACTTGTATGGAGTAAACTGCACGTGAAAATAATATTAATTTTAATTTTAGTTCGAAAATATGAATAGGAAATTCATAAAATCTTTTGTGGAATCATCTGCGACTGAAAGACAAACTTTAGTCGCTATTTTCCATCGTTCAAGATAACCTCTTGGGAGGTATTCATGTTGAAAAGGGAAACATTCTCCATGAAAATTGAAAAATGAAAAATGTGACTTATTTGTAATACCTAACAGAAAACAACTACTTCCTCGGCACAAGCCACGCTGGACATTGAACTACATCTGATAGATATTGTGAAAAGACTCTAACTGAAAAGGAAAGAAAAAATCTGAAAGTGAAAATTTGCATTTTCATTCAGATAGCTGACTTTTTTAATTCTTTCTAGTTTTCCTTATCTAATTTATTTAATGATTTTTTCAATGAATGGACCGGAAAATTGTGTGTTCTTTGGCAAGGCCGTCTGCTTCTCCGTTGCCTTTTATCGACCTCACTGTCACATCTCTCGTCTGTGATTCCAACTATTAAACCGGGTGACTTTCCATGGTTGCAAGGGACAACTTTACTGTATTTGTGGATATACTCTCTGTTGATTTGTGAGATATTCAGAGTTTATCATTCTTATCTTTGGTATCATTATGAAAATGTCCAATACTGAAACAGAACAAGAAGATATGTTTTTACACCGCTATTCTTATACAAATACCCATTAAAAAATACAAAAACCTGACAATGCACAGTAGGTACAAAGAGTTCATATACTGGTCATTGCTTCAGAAGATCTTCAACAACAATCCTTACACATTCTGGCAAAGACATAAATCACTGAAACGACATGGAGGTTGGAAATCAACTACGTTTGCAGAAAGTTATATTGACGAGTCTATGAAGGATGGATTTAATGTCTCCGATAAAATAATGAATTCTATCAATTATTCAGAAAACCTGCCATCCATTCCAAGATCGTATTGTTTGCAGCAAAAGAAAAATACAAACATATCATTGCCGTATCCAGATGTTCCAAACATAACATTTAACGTCTTCAACAATATAACTGTGAATATTGTTGATAACTAAATGGTCATTTGGGATTTTAAATATAATTAAAATTAAAGTTGGGAATTCTTTCTTTGGGAAGACTTTCCAGGCTGTTGGGCGTGGAGGACGGCTATTATTATTATTTGTCATGGCGCTCTGGGGCGAGTTAATGATTTTTGGTGGCGTATTCACTTTTCAGCTATAGGAAAGAAGAAAATAATTATACGACATGATAATATCCAATTTATTTTCTGTCAGATATTGATCTCGTATCCACCTTGCAGGAAAATTGAAACGAAGGGTATTTGTCAAGAATATATTCAGACAAAATATCGTGACTTCATCCAGCAGTGTATACCCTTTTTCCAAATAAAGACGTATATATCAACCCCGATTAGCATGCAACCTGAATTTCTCATTTCATATCCTTCAAACCAAGTTTAATATTACAGACATGAAACCTCAGCAAATTCAATGCAACATGAGATTTTAGCACGTTTCGCTTATACTTCCTTTTCTGTTCGTGAATTTAATAACGATTTGTTCTGTCTTGAATACTGTGCCCGGTGGAAAATAGGCCATTTCTCGTGGTTTTTATCGGTCTTTTCCAACTCTTGTAGAGCGGGAAAACAGCATGTAACCGTTAGGGGAAAGGAGTTTAATCGTAACTTTCAGAGCGTGCGGAATTGTTGAACAATGCGTGGAACAGCAAATTGCGTCATTGCGTCATTTTATCTACATGCAGTTGGTGAAAATTTGGTGAATTGAAGTAGTAGGTATATTATTCAACAAGCGTACAATAATGGATTTTATTCCTGAAGATGAAATTTCAACATTTGAGTGGGTGATAGCTATACATTTCTTGTCACATTTTTTGTCTACCACATCGAGAAGACCATCAAAAATGCCACTAGTTTGCCAATTTAACCGAATTTAAAGCATCAATAATAACAAAGTTGGCAATGGTGCCAACCTAATTTGAAACACCCTGTATATAAATCATTTCATTAATACGGAAGGAGTATTTCAAATGACCAATATTTTATATAAATGGTAACAATATTGATATATGAAGAATAATATTATTTACTCAATAATTTTTCATAGTTACGATAAGGTTGTTATAATTCATGTCAGAAATTACTGTGCCAGTCAATTTAAATGAAAGGTACCAAGCTAAAAATAACGTGAAGTGAAACTTTGTCATCAGGTGAACAAATTTTAAAAAAGTTTTAAAAAGTCCTCTAATCACATGTGGTCTCTATGTGGATACACCAGTATTCAATGTACCTACTTTTGAGCATAAAATAATATTCCCAAAATGATAATGACTTTTTGTTGCAAAGAATTTGCTAAAATATTAAAAGTGGTGAATGCTCCGTCCGATCAATATTTATTGGAAAATGGTTTGAAACGTACAAATTCTGAAAACATCCTGACCATTACATTCATAGTCGTATTGATCAGAAGTCGAACCAAAAATGGTGGTGTGTTGAACCGTAGAAGAATGCAGAAAATAAATCGGTAGCAAATTGATGTTGCTGAATTACTGCATAATATTTCAAAAGGAGTAGAGAATGTAATGGGTACCGAAACAATAGAAACAGCATTGGTAGGGGCCAACTATTTTCCGAAATATCTATCAAGCGACCAAGGATAATTATTTTTCAATAGTGGTTTTTCATCTCCAATGCAGGTATTACATCAACCAATATTCAACATTCTTTACTACGAAGGCAGGCATAGTAGAAAGGGTAATTCGGACAATGAAGACATGTTCTCACAGACGTTGTTACTTCAGGCTTATTATGGATAATGACAATATTACTTTTATAGAGTTTTTTGAACTTACCAAGATGAAAGAATAGGAAGTCTATACAAGCATCATTCTTCACACTTAGTTGTAGAAATACTTTTTTTTCTAGATGGAGAACTCTAAATGAGTAACGTTATATTATTTCTATTGTTCTAGTTGGAAAAGAAAGATTTATCTCCCACTATAGTTTTTGAATAACTCCTTAGTCTGATTTGGTTATCTATATTCCTTTTCAGAGAAAATTAAGAGGATACGGCTCAGATAATGGAAATGTCAAAGTGGCTATTATTTTCTATTTTTTCTATCCAATTTTCACCCAAAATGAAAGCAAGAGGCACCGAATCCTTTGTTTTGCACTCATGATTTTTTTGACCGCAAAAAACTCTTCCTTTAAAGAACAAATTCATTTCAAAACAATGTTCTGATCAGGTCATTGCTGGATTGATTTCGAATGAACAAATGTAAGAATAAAATATGGAATGAAATACTGTTTTGTGCGTCACAGCATTCAAATGTGTATGGTTTAATACGTTGAGATATTCAAAGAATTCATAATGAACCGGATGTAACAACACATTCGTTTTACAAACAAGCGGTATGTTAGAGAATGAAGGGGGCCTCAAGCACTTAGTGTAATGAAAGATTGCGGTTTCCATCCCAGTGAGTTGATTGTGGCTCATTAAACTTTCCAGTACATGGTTTCAACCTACACTTTCCCAATACATTTTCTTCCGAAATGCTAGCTGTATTATTCAAAGAATATTCGGTAAGAGCTTTTCCAACTCAGGAGGAAGCAATTATTCTCTCAACAAGGCCCTCCAGGGTTTAAATTTCGAGCTAAATTGTTTTGATTCTTACGAAGAGGTTTATTATTGCCCTCGGAAAATTGTTTTACATCATAAATTTTCATATCTATTTTGAGGATGTTTTGAATTCCAGTTAACCTGGACCAGTTCCACGAAGAAATCAAATATCGCGTTATAGTAGGAACAAACAAGGAATATTGTTGAGTATCTACTTGTAAAGTGTATAAAACAAAAAAGATGCGACCCATATAATATTGTCAAGAACGTATGTTGATAGTGAAATATTGTAATACTTTACGCACACAGAACACACAAAAAAGTAGACTTTTTTTGACAGTTGTAGAAGAACAATAGTGTTTCGTCTTTCACTCAATAGCTTGTAAGGTGATTTATTTTAGTTTTTGTTCATGTATGGTACAACTTGGTGGTATTATTTGGTGCTTTCAATATATAGTAACTATTTCTTACCTTCCATTCGACATAGTTGCTTAATCAAAAATGCGTGACTTCAAAATATATACAGGGTGTAATTAAATACGTTGACAAACTTCGGGGTCACCCGGTATAATAGAAGATTTCACAGAAACACGACTGAAAACAAACTGGTCTGTTCACTGATATTATTTTTGTTTCTTAGCCCAATCAATAACGAAATTGTTTTATTGGCTGTACAATGAATTGAAATAATAGTTTTGAGAAAATAGAGTAAGAAAGCATGAGATAATAAATTGGAAGTTTCTAGTACATAACGAATTTCCTTTGAATGACCATCTGTTTCAACAATTGTGAAATGAAACCACATGCCGCAGTCTTTAAGCTGCTCCGTCTACAAGAAACTCATTCCGACGAAAACTGCAGCTGTAAGCCACTTGATTCTCAAACTTTTCCCTGTCTAGCAAATTTCTGACAGAAGTTTCCGTGTTTTGTGCTTGATATTGCTTTGTCGCAACAGATAATATCCTAACTCGATTTTATTTGAGTATCATTTCTTTTATTCCATTGAATTGTTTGATGTAGTCTAACATCAGTAGACAAAATTATTGAGAGTTGTCGGAGGTATTTTTTCTTTTCAAATTTTGTTCGAACTGGTATGCAGAAGTTTTGAGGAATAGTAAACAATATAAGATGAAAATTAAATAAATCTGAATCACTTCTTGAAACTCATTTCAGACTTTTCATTGAAATACAGTTGAATGCACATTGAAGTCTGACCTGAAAATCGTTGAAGATTTATGGCCCCAATTAATGCCTCAAAGTAATGTTTTTCTGAATGTATGTACCTGAAGTCACTAGTCTGACTTTGGAACTTTGAAAATTAAACGATTCACTAACTGTTTATCAGATAGAAGGTTGTGAACAAATCATTGCGGATAGAATTTTTTGTCATTTCAGATACTGAAGTTATCAAACGACCTACTGAACTTTGTGCATTGGTTTCTATACAATATATGGTCCAGCTGGTTGTTCACCAAAATATGGTTCTGGGATTTTGATGTGAAACATCTAAGAATGCTCCCATGTCTAAGTTCACACCTATTTCTGACTCCACATTGATTGTCGCGTATGTTCCATGATGATGTTACAATCATTGACAAATTTTTCGAAAATGGAACATGATTATCTGGTGATTTTATTAGATAGTTCAGTTACTGATTAAGTTTCCATGAAAGAATATCATATTTGAATATAAAATGTTCATTATCCATATTGTAGCATAACATACTGAAAACCTAAATTGTCTCTCATTTAACTGTTTCACTTATATTTGATATATTATCACCCAATTTATATTTCTGCCTACCAAATACCATTTGTAAATTTCAGATGACCACCATACTATTCTTCATACTCAATCGTTAACCTGCGGACAGGATTCCTCTTTTATACTTAGCAAGATGGACTTTAAGCTGGCTCTTACCACTCCTGCATGTTCGGAAAATGTTTCGGTTGCGCGAAAAGGAATAGTCTAGACATGAAAATCCAAAATTCCACTCACCATTAAGTATATGAACACGAACGCTGGCGGTATTCGCATTGGACGGCGTACAAGTGTAAAGGCCGGAATCGCCCTGTCCGGCTTTCTGGATTAAAAGACGGCTCGTCGTGATAAATCCCTTCTCCGTGACAAGACTGATCCCTCCCCGGGGAGAATCGAAATTGATCACTTCGGAATTCTGCGACCAGATGATATTGGGCGGCGGTTCCGGGGCGTATTGTACTATGCAGGTTAGGTTGATGGTCGAGCCCATGTTGATAAACAGCTCCGGACTGCCGAGGATTTCGGTTATAGGTTCTGAAACAAAAGATGAAAAAATTAATGATGTTGCTGTGTTTCATCGTTTCTCTGATTATAAGAGACTATTACAATGAATAACATTATTATAATAGTAACAATTCAATAAATCTCGTTGCTAGACTAGAGTCCTTCATGATTTACTGTTGCGTTCAAATTAGCAGTGCTATTTCTGAGTTGGCCTATGGACAAGGCCTACTCAGAACAGATAGAGACTAATGATCACAGCAATCGATGCTACTATAATCAGCAAAAAAAATTGTATTGTATTAATGGAAATGATAGTGAAACAGTCAATCAAGGAAGAGACGATAATATCACTAGTTAGTCTGGCAAGGAGCATGGCGACAGCCTCCATATGTTTGGAATGACCCGCAGGCTGCTGATCGGGTAAAAGGAAAGCTATGAGTATCTGAATCCAATCGACCCAAACCCCAGTGCAACGTTTTTTTGAAAATATAAATATAGTAAAAACACGTTTGGTATACTACCAATCAAGAGGATTCCAGAGCCAATTCCGATTGAAACCAACTCATGAATTACAAAGTTCAGTTACATATATCGCATATAGCCTCCACCATTTGTCATATATTCGTGTTGCTCCCCTCTACTGATGCGAACTAGGGGTTGTGTCTGATGATTGTAGCTATTGAAACTTGAATGTGAAATTATTCAGTCATATAACAGCTAAGGAACCGGGGAAATAAATTGATAAGGTCGATTACATGGAGTTGAAGATTGTTGGGGAATGTGGGGAATAAAAAAAATAAAATTTAAATTTCTATCGGAGCTAACGGTAGCTGAACTATAAGAAGCTAAAAAACGAAGAAAAATGAATACATACTAATAGTCAGGATTTAAAAACAGTCAAGCCCTTTCCGCATGAAAAATCAGTAAAAACTGCAACAGATCTGATTTGATCAGAACTGCCAGAGAAGAACAAAGTTAATGCAAATAGTCAAATTTCTTACGATGTAGCAGAATACACAGAAGTTTCTCCTAATGAAATTGGACAAGAGGTATATTCCTGTATGATTTAAGATTTCATTTCGCTTAAGTTCCGATTTCAATCGTTCGAGACCAACACCGAACCCGTTTGGAATATGAATTCCACAGATTTCAATTTCATACCGAGTTAGCGTTCAATAAAATTTGAGTAGATAATCGAGTGATATAATAAAACGATGACTGAATTGGAATATCAAGAAACACCATCCGAATACGAGAAAGATTCCCAATTCCCCCTCTGGAAAAACTCAATCTGCTATCGAATCTGTAGACACTTCTCTGGAAGTTTGGATAGCTGATGAAATTCAATCACGATAAAATGGCAAATACTTATCTCAACCAATCCATCGAGATTGTCCCTGACATTTCCTTATGCTAAGAGCATAAACAACTCCGTTTTCCATCTCACTTCCTCGCTCCATGGTTTCGAATGACAAAAAAACACACAAACATCTGGCATGTATTTCCGGATTCTCTTTAATGCCAATTTCGTGGGAAAACGTCACGTGACTACATTTTCAGATTCATATCTGTTGAGTTGGTACTGTGGAAAATGAGTGAGCCTAAGAAGAGTCTGTTATAATCGGACCTGTCAAAATTTAATTGATTGATATGTTATTCATTTTTTCTTATTTCCACAGAGTTTCGTTTCCTTAGTTTTTTAAATAGTTTTCTGAAATTTAAATACAAAAGTTCCTTGCAATTTCATTCATTCAACTTGATTCATCATTTGTCAACGTCGCAAAAACGCCACCCCCTTCGATTCATAACAATTGGTTTTGAGTGTTGTATTTTGACAGGGATTTTGTTTACTTTTTGTGAAAAGCAGGGATTATTCCAAAAATTCAAAACCAACACTTCAATTTGAAAAAATATACGAAGATAATTGTTGAGAATGGGCATACGATGTAGTAGAATTTGACATTTGAAATGTAGTATACGTTATGAAACAGGATATAGTTCGAAAATATTACTACTATTAATATAATGTCCCACATATTGTGTGGTTATAGACAGATAATAATACTCCCTCATAAACACTCGTAGAGTGTTCCCAAAGGCATAGCCTGTGCGGGCAGAGAACTGCTATTACTATTATTTGTCGTGGCGCTCCGGGGCGATTTTTTGTGGCGTTTTCACTTTTTCAGCAGCAGAACCCGGAAAACCTACAGCACCACCTCGGGTGGCCCGAGTGTGCTCCACACTGGCACCAAACGAGATTGGAAGACCTTGAGCGTGTTCACTTTTTTTTGATCCCCAGCATTTTAGTTGAAGCTACTTTGGAATCGTCTCGTAATTTGGTCGATTTCAGTTTGTTTATTTTTCTGCCCATTCACAACTTGCATTGTCAGGTTAAAGGCTCTGGCAAACAGAACGCAGTCCGGTGGACAGCTATCACGCGATCTTTCCCTCTTTACCATTGCGAAGATCGCGCGATCTTTCCCTCTTTACCATTGCGAAGATCGCGCGATCTTTCCCTCTTTACCATTGCGAAGATCGCGCGATAGCTGCACGCCGCGATAGACCGCGTTCTGTGTGCCAGAGCCTTAAGAGTTCCAGGAGGCAGCAGTGTTGTCGAGCTTCCAAGCTCAAAGTCTGTAGTTCCATGGAGTGAAATAGTAGAGAATCGACAATGATAATAGTATATTGAGTATTTACCTTGGGCACGCGCCGAAGGTGTATATAGTGTATTCGTCCATACATCCTCGTTGTGTTTTCTGGAGTTTACTTTCCGTTCTATATAGCTTCTGCTATTTGCGTGCCTTATATTAGTTTATGTGGTATTGAGTTGATGAGTTGCAGAAGAAGTGTATGTCGCTTATCTGCAATGACAAGTTGAAACGGGCTATGGTATTAGCAGGTATCCCTTTAGGGACAAGTTGTAATGAAGGTGAAGGTCCAGATAGTATGTCTCTCATACCATGGAAACTCAGTAACCCTATTGTCTGGGACTTTACTTGTGCTGATACAGTAGTAGCTTTCCACTTGTCTGAATGCTCAAAGTCCGCTGGATCTGCATCTATTTCCGGCGAAAAGTTGAAGTGTAAAAAATAACAGAATTAACAGTAACTATTTGTTTTGTCCAGTAGCTGTTGGGACTTTCGGTGTTTATGTTCTAGATTCTCAGTATTTTATTAACGAATTTGGAACGAAATCATGCCTAGCAACAAGGGATTGTTATTCAACTACTTCCTTGAGAGAATAAGCATTGCCATCAAACGTGGTGTTGCTTTTCTTCTTTCGCATAGTTTGGATGAAATTATGTATTTTCTTCATATCAGGTAGAAAGCCAAATCCTCTGGGTGAAGCAAGAAACAGTGCAGCCGAAATCTATAGTGTTAGATGAACCACTGATTGTTGATCCTCTTTCCTTCTCAGAACAGTCAAGAATCAACAATCGTTTATGGTCCGATGTTATATCGATCGACCTTATCCAAACAACCACTTCAAGCAAGATCCGAATTGATCTCTCTAGAATAGTCCACTTCACTAGGAAGGGTTGATCACCTCATGCAGAATGATTTGGTTATTGCTGTTGTTCTGCCAGTCCAGTCTGTTGAAAGTTCTGTAAGTCACCTTGAGAAGCATAGGAGTGAAGTGGGCTCGAACAATTTGACAAACTTTTGCTGTGTGGGTAGCGTTTTGAATGCGCTATTTGTGGCAGAGTCTTCATGGAAGATATATTAAAAAACAATAAGAATATTTCCCAGATATCCATCGACCTTCGTTTAAGCCGAAAAGGTATCGTCTTCTCCAAATCGTTTCATGATGGATCATAAATATAACACATATGTTTATCAAATAGCAATATAATTATTTTTTTTAATTGATTCTATAAACGTGACGACAGTGATTATTTCGGTATATATCTGCAAATTATTTCAAAGAAATTATGAGTTTCAAGTGTTTGATATGGAATATACATGACATAGCAAAACTAGAATCTGCACATTTTTCTCGGTTCGCCCTATATATTCAGCATCATTTTTGGTTATAGATTGTATTGTTTAATTCACTTTAATTCTTAAATCATCTTCTTAGCTAACACATAACTCGAGCAATCCTACTTTGACATATTATTTTCTTACCATGTTTAAATTTCCCGACTGTTGTTTATCAAATGGATTTATTTGTTTTCAATTCTAAATTCTAGAGAATTATTCTCAATTTTTTTTTGAGTAAGTGAATAACTGTGCAAATACGTAAAACAAAAATCTTTCATTCCTTTCGAACCTTCCAGGTTCACACTATGGAATTTATCTCAGCAATCTATTGTTGATGCATGGGAAACAGAACTCTAAACCTCAGACTTAACTCCGCAATTTTCTGGTTACAATAGAGTTTGTTCTCAATTCGTCTTAAGTTTCGTGCAATTTCGAATGTTCTGTCTCCATCTCCAGACAGAAAGAACAACTCCGATCTCATTAAAAACAGAAAAGATGCGGCTCCAACTTCATTCCAAAAACAATACGAAATACGTAACAGCTCCGAAAAGTAACTTAATCATGTTGTTTAATTGTGAACAAGTCTGCCATCTCGCGAAGGATTTCGTAACTTCGTTTAAGATTTTAAGACGATTATTTTGCTGCTGCAGTTGGTGGGAAGGAAATACACTATAAGAGAATATTTTTCTGCTTGAATGAGTTTCGCCACAGGCGACGGTACAGAATCACTCTCGTGTGAAAGATCACGCAGTTACTTGAACATGCAGTTCTCAAAATGGGATTTTGCTAGACCCGTAAATCACGTGTAGGTCGCAATTTCTCAATAACAACTTTATTGATTAGATACTGCAGGTTTTGCATTTATTTTTCGGATATCATGGATATCGATAACTATTCAAAGGTTGCTGGATTTAAAACAGGTTCATCCGAAAATATTCTAACTATATAATTCTGAATGTGCCTCGAACTTAGTCTAGGATATTTGTAAGGAAGTGACAATGTTAAAACACGCGTTTACTTCTATTGATACGGTTACTAGTCCCAGACAATCTATACACGATTTTTCGAAACCTCGCGCGATAATACTACAGGGCAATTATTTGAGAAATAGATGACAAAACGTTTGTTTCGAAGGTACGAATTGTAGTTGATAGTTGCAGTAGATCGTAAATTAGTACATAGTAGATAAATTATAGTATTCAATATAACTTTCCAGATTGCCGGCTAGGTATTCACTCTCTTGCGTTTAGTTTTCACCTTTCTTCCTCTTTTCAGGACGTCTGCTTCTCAGTAGGTGTTCCAAAACATGTAGATCTCTAAATCTCAGAATTCCAGGAAAGGTCATCAAAATTAGTTTACAATAATTTCAATTGTATCCTAAATGAAAGTCTCCGAAAGAGTATGAGAAAATTCAACTCAAAAATGTTTTTATTCATCAGCAACTCAATAAAATATGAAAATATGAACATTGTACCAATTATTCACGAATACCAAGTAACTATTCAACCTAATCGCTGCGATGAATAGTTTTAATTTTATAGTTTCCAAGAAATCAATCAAAATAAGCATTCAGGTTCTGTTATCGGGGTAGTAGCCACAGCTTATGATTTTATGAGCTGTCCAGAAATGATGTTTCATGCAGAATAATAAAATAACACAAACTTTATACTCCCTGGTATCTGGTTATTGAAGATCAATTATTCTGAACGTTATTATATACCAAAGATACCAAGTAAACCCTGAGAACTAGATCTTCCTTTGATGAGGCCTATAGAACAAAGTCCTCTCTCTCTCTGTACAAAGTAGTGGATCAAAAACAATGAAGTTCTTTCGCTGCACGGAAGAGCCATACAAGAAGACGTGGATGTATTTCTGCGAAGAATTCGAGGGCACGGCTGAGTGCTCACGACTGAACAAGATCTTGCCAAAAGATCCGGTGAATTCTGTCGGTACATTTCGATATTTAGTTTCCTGACTCTAGGGGAACAAATAACCCAGTCACATTCCGAAAACACAACCATCCGAGGCCAGACCCACAAGGAAATCTTGGGACATAGCGTGAGAGGTCATCACGGACAGAAAGGTGGATTGCGCTATACCAACGTTGAGTCCATTCAAATGGGCAGGGCTAGACGAAATCTTACTTTCATAACTACAGTGAGGAGCAGACCTACCGCTACGCTGTTCAGGGCAAGCCTGGCTTATAGATATGAACTTAACACCTGGCAAAGGTCCAAAGTGGTCTTCATACCGAAGCTGGGAAAACCAAGAAAATCCTATCAGACCGCGTTCCATAGCCTAGTCGGAAAGATGGCCAAATCTATCTCTTATGGAGAGATTGCACTCACAACGTTGTTCGACGTGGATGAGGCGTCTATCTTATCAGCCCTCAGTGAAGAAGACGTTACTCCAGCGCTGAACCAGTTGATATTGGCAAGATCTGGGAGCAGTTCCTTGTATTCGAAGACACAATGGAGGTGGAAGCCACGAGAAACTAACCTCAGAAGGGAGTTCTTTCCCATCTATTATGGAATCTCTGGGTCGATAGCCTCCTCATAGACCTGAGCTGAAGAGGAATGTATGACCAGACTATGGGGTCTGTATGGATCTGATGCCCCAGCAAAATCATGGGTGGCAACAACTCATATTCGACCGAAACCAGCCTATCGAATCCCATTTGGTGACATTGAGTAGGGCACGAAGGAATGAATGGGTTGAGAAACTTCATCAATCTTCCTGGGAGAATGCCTCAGGTAATACTCACAGAAAGATGATGATGATGGGGCCAAACGAACGGCTATCAGGACGAAATTTTCTTGAAATGAGCCTGAACTCTCTTGAGGAGGTGGTGTCCTAACAGGACACAGTCACCTGAGAAAATACCTGCATGTGGTGGGGATACACAAAGACTCCACACTATGACAATTCTCTGATGGGGAGAAACGAACAGCTTTCCTCAGAATACCAAGTCCTGGCTGAGATGAATATCTTCGGACACTGTAGTTCAGAAGATGTGATACCACAGAAAAACCTCGTGAAGAATCTTCAGCAGTTCATTAGAAGATCCGGAGACTTCACGAGATAGACCTGACAGCGGGGAGCACACAGGTTCCACGCAGAACTACCTGCACTTCGACTGAAAGCCTGCTCCGCCGAGCAAAAATAATAATAATACCTAATTAATACTCACCAATACGAGCAGAGCTAATGCAGGAGGAATTCTGAACTAGGAATTCCAATTCTAGTTGTTGCTTGGTTGAATATCGTATCATGTATGAGGAGTGTATGGGATATTAAAACGGGCTATCAAAGCCTACTTGACTGGCTTTGATAGTGGCCTCTCCCCAAATGCGAATGATACCATTGCTCAGAAATAAAAATATTTCAACCCATTTAAACAATTGATGGTAGAAACGTAAACAAGTTACCACCTCGTCTACAACAAGTTTGTACTTATTTCAGATTTTATTCGGATTTTTTCGGAAATCATAGTTTTTTTTTATGTAAACGATCGGTAAATCTGCTGAACAGTTGAAGTCTCTGCTGATTAAAATGGAAAAAAGGTTCATCACTTCTGGAATTCTCGCTTTTTAAATGAATGGTAACCCAATAAACTCAACAAATTAATGAGCATCCTCTGAGAGATCCTGGAGAGTTTTAATTTCATAATAAAGTGTGCAGTATTCAGTTCAGAAATATTGTAATATCTGAATAACACAGTCTGCAGTTGGGAATGAAGTTTCCTTCTATTAATTACACGAGTTATATAAATCTCCATCCCTCAAAGATGTAATTTTAGTTCTCGGACTTGGTGAAGTAGTTAGAGAAGCACAAAATGAAAAGTAAAGTTACAAAATATTGAAATTTCTAGATATCCGTCTTTCCACAAGAAATCGAAAGAAAGGTAGGGGAGGGTGGGCCACAATGGAACCCACAGGGCACAGCGAAACAGTCCATGAACCGGACAAACAGGAGGGTCCAGTGCAACGCCTGCAGAGTGATTTTTTTATTCAATCGGCTCTTATGGAATTTCATCGTACATGTATTCTTTAAGTTTTTTAACGACTTTCGCATTTCTATTGCTTCACATTTGTAGTGGAGAGTAGGGTAAACCGAAATGGCGTGTTTGGGATTCCTTGAGGCAGAGGAGTCGGGGACACAATGAAACATAGCCGCAGTTGATGACGAAGATAGAAAGATGCTACTGGAAAATCCTTCTGTGGTTCAGGGAACTGAAAGACACAAAAGTTTCTTCTTCTTCATGGTTGATATTGGCAATTGGAATATAAAAATATTTCGTGTTAAGATGAATATTGAACTTATTCTACATTCCAGATTCCGATTTATATGCTTTTTCTCAACATTTTTAATTCAAGAAATAAGGTTTTTTTGTGAATTTTTGCGTTTTTTAAATGTTTCAAGGTACCCCTGGCACCAATGACACAATTTTTTGTTTGGAAAATGGCCACTTACGGTCACATATGATTTCTAAAATAACAGTCGATGCTTTTTTTTCTTTCATAGCTTGGATTCCAAGATCATTGGAAAAATCGAAATGTTGAAAAAAATCTGATGGGGAGCTATGGGCAAAACCAACTTTTTTGTTTCATTGTGGCCCAGCCATCAACCATCGATCGGTTGAAGTTTGGGACTCTTGTCTGAACAGGAAATTTTCGAGTCATAGGTACAATTTCTGAGCACTGCGAGATTATGTGTAAACCTGGAGATGGTGAAAGTTATACAGAGAAAGACTGACCAATTCCGAGTTGACTTATATATTCTTCGTACAAGAGAAGTAATTTCATCTTAGCAATACCAACTTCTCGCTCCGTATTATGATTGCCTCGCAACTTTTACTGAATTCTCTAGAAGTCTACCGAGATCATTCCAGTTTTGAAGTGTGCGAATATGAAAATAATAAATTCCGCACGGAACTTCTCCCGTTCATCTCAAATTTCGCGTTCCCTTTATTAATATACGTTCTTTAATATAAATTGCTTAATATTTTTCTCTCGCAGGAATAAATTCGCGCACAATACTCGTACAACGCCCGCTGCAGAGTACAAAAGTCGAATTAAATGAGCTGGAAGATTAGAGGAGATATAGAGAATTGCTGTTATTAACAGAAGGCAACGTCTTTATAATGTGGAATTGCCATTTTGGGCATGTACGAAAACAGAGTGAAAGGGTACGAAAGTTGAGTCATTTCGCATTTAACGGGTTGCAGCGATTACAGTTGCACCGATTCTTGTGGTAACTCCCACTTTCTTATTTGGGCTTTCAAGATTATCCCCACGGGAGCGTGCTTTATGTCAGAACTGAGAAATTGTTTAGTTGCAATTTGCTGGAACACTTTGAGTTCCAAATTGCCGGAATAAACTAAGTAACAAGTAATAAACGTACTCCGAGGAAATGAGAAATGTTTTGCAAGAAAATAATTTCAGTTTTCCTCATTTATGTGAGCGTAATTATCCAAATAGAAGAGGTAACTAGAACAGAGGAGATAGTTCAATCTCTTAGTTCAGACATCAATCAGTGTATAAATTTACGTTGAAGATTGATTAATATGTATTAAAGTCTCCGCAAGAATATTCGAACCGGGGGGGCAACCGCTTGGGAATTTTTGGTGTACATGTCTTGGGTAGTTATTAGTCGAAACTTAGAGGTATTACTTGAAAATTATTGACAGATATTACTGGTGTATAACTGGTGTATTATTTGGTATTACTCGGGAAAAAGAAGTATTACTCGAGTATTACAGGAATTATTTGGAAGTTACAGAATATTACTGTATATTATTATCGATGGAAGGCAAAAAAAAAAGTCTTCGGACTTGGGAATAACAGAAATTTTCCGGATAGTAGAGAGCACTGAAGCAGAATAACCGAAACTTTCAAAGCTGGTTTTTCGTTAACTAGTTATAGTATACAAACATACTCTGGTCAGTCAAGCGTATCGTAGAACAGGTGACTCTGGAGCGACATCAAAGATTTAGCACTTACAAGGGTAACACAATGAATTTATTGAATATGGGAATTGTTAAACAATTTCTATAATGCATATCAATGATAATTATGTAGGTCAGTCATTCATGTATCAGAACAGAGCTGGTCAGTCCGAACATTCAGGGTTTTTCATGAATTTCACAAAACAATACTTGCATATAACTCCAAATTTCAATTCAACCTCAGTCAGTACCTAGCCTTAGTTGGTACCACTGTTTTTCCTTGTTTTTTCTTTTCCTTTTTTGACATGACAGATGTCACAATCCTTTTAAATATCAAAAGAATTGTTATATCAAATAGATGGCAGCACGCCTACACCAGTTGGTACCACGTTTTATATATATTTATTTATATATAACAGTATAATACTCTAGATAATTTCATTTGAATTTACGCCGAAGCGACTCAATTTGACAAATTCAGCTACAATTATTTAATATCGAAATGTCAAACTTCGTTTTGCCATGATTGCGTCCTTAAAAATACTGAAGCAGATATTCCAATCAGAATTGAAAGACAGCTGGTGTTTTCGCGATATAACATGTTGACTTTGTTTTGCGATTCGTAAGATTATATGAGAATTTCGAGATGAGTTAAATAATCTTTGAGGAACATCACAGTTCTTGCAATATTAGCATGGAAAAAAAATCAATTCCATCAGATATTCGCCCCAAGTCTTCAACTCAGTTTTGTTCCTGGATCGTTTTTTTGGTCCGGTGCTCATTTTTGTAATAGATTCTTACTAGTAACTTTCTACGCATTCGCAGGGATATATATTGAGATGGTGAGGCCCTCTGTCGTTATTACGTGACAGTGAGAGACTGCAAGAGACCCTTTATGCCAAACTAAAATCCTCAAATTGCGCCTGCGCTCAGTATTGAGGCGTAATTGGCACTGTTATGGCGGGACAAATGAAAGACAAGAAAAAGGCGAACTGAGTTGAAAATGCGTGAATTTGTTTTTTTTTCGCTCGTGATTAACACACAAACCTAACCTGAGCAAGCTAACCTAGCTCAGAAAATGTGTAAATTTTCGCTCCCTATAATTTCTAGGCAGAGAGAGAGATAGAGAGAGAAAGAGAGACATGGTAACAGTACTAGTTCAGAAAATTCGGAAAACGCGGCATATAAGTCAGAATTGACGACTCGTCAACTGTCAATTCAACCCTGAAATTTGACACTATTTGACAGATTTCAAAATTTTTCAACTTCTGATAGCAAGTGACATTCGACAGATTTTATATTTCTTCTTCTTCTCAATAACTTCGAGTTTAATCAATTTTTGGTAGACAATTTCAATCAAAATGAAAAGGTGCACTTTTTGGAGGAAATAAGGAAAGTGGTGCCGCAGTGCACAATTCGTCCAAAAAGTTCGTGAAATTGCACAATCGTGCAGCCAGGAACCCGGAACAACACTGCTTTAACTATTGGAATAATGGTATTTTGCACGCTGTCATACAAAAAAGACAAAGTACAAGAATTATTATCAGGTCGTTGATTTTCCAGATAATATCGAGCTCCAAGTTAACAAATCTTATATCCTTAAATGTTCCACAACCCTGCCACCGCTATCAAGAGTGTAATATTCATCGGTTTAGTGTTACCGAGTCTGTAGCGATAGGTTGAAGCGAATCAGAACAACCACGAAGTATAATGACTTGGTCAAACTGCCGTCTGGAAACGTGCCGATTGCTGCCATATGCTGCTCTTGAAATTCAGGTCGGCGTCTTTTCAAGATTTAGTACGGTTTTCTATGACGGAAAGACGGCTCGAGATCTCATTAGGAGTAAAAAGTAAGAAATAATGTGCAGTGTTGGAGCTAGCATACAAATTGAAGCAGTATGCAGTGACGGAAATCAATGACATATTACGACTAGACCCGTTATGAATAGACCAAGAGCCCGTGTCACTATTTTGGTGAAAAAAAATTATGAATTCCGGTATTAAAAATCGTTTTGACCCTGGTCTACAGATGATGCGGAAGGCGGCGACACTGTTATTATAGATTTGTTCTGAAACCTGATGCGAAGGAATACGCCATTGTAGATTATTTTTTGATGTTCATATCCAAACAGATCCAAGGGTCTAATTCTACGGATAATCATGTGTTCCGGCTGGGTCTTGTTACTAACTCCATACGACACCTCAGGAGCATCACTGTCAATTTTTGACGCAACAGTGAATCGTGGATTTTCAGTCGGCTACGAAAATAATTCAGATTTTTACATCTAAAAAAGAAAAAATCTTGCGCTCCGGCTTGGAATCGAACCTGAAACTTTGCGGTCATCAGGCGAACGCCCAACCACTACACTAATCCCCGCTCCTTGGTGTTAATAGTGTTAGAACCTCCTCACTGAGAGACGGGTCAACGAAATTGAATAAAATGGAACGTGAAACTGCTACAATTTTAAATCATCCGATTCAATGACTTCTGGAAACTGCTGACGACTGGGCTAAGAGTCCCTGTCCAGAATTTCACGTTGTTAGTGAGGGGAACTCAGAATTAAGCCGCACGTAACTGGCCAAATCCATGCTCGAGTTGTTGTGTACCTCCCTGGGGCTAAGGATAATCTGTTTTGTGACATTTACAAGTCGGCGCAGGGGGGCGGAAGATTTGTCGAAAGCATAAATGTAATAGCGACAAAGGATGGAATTGATGGGCCGTAGGAGACAGGATTGAAGTGATTCGCCAAAATGTGTTCGCGCAACATTGGCCATTCATTCACAAGTTCATGTGGGGAACTGCAAATAATTTCGTCAAACTGTACCTACACAGATTGGAAATTTGATAGATTAATGGAATTGTGTCAGATTGCGCTGGAGTTTCGAACGGCCTGTGCTTCAAACCGCTGAGCAACCGACCATCAATGGAAGGAAATTCTCAGAATGAGAATAAATAAAAACTGACCACCTTGCTGAAATGGTTAAAAAATTTCATTTCCAAGAAATATCAAAGAATTATTTGAAAATGTTGAAAAAATTAGAAGTTATTGCCAAATCAGCTATCAAATAACTCACTTTCCTCATACTGGAAGTTTTCAAGTACAATGAATGGCCATTCACAGGAAGTGCAAACTATCATCAATAATTTCACACCCTGCTTGCAATAGAGTCCCTTTTTGTCACGATGAACCCCTTATTTGTTTGCTTTAATATTGAACCCCCGCCAGGATTGATGAGGTGATATGAATTATTCCCCTGTAAATGAGAACGGGATTTATTAGTCTTCAAACAGATTGACCATAGAGTTACAACAAATTAATGGGTAGGTGTCTTTCGCATACTGATCGAGTCCTCGAGGGGTTTGATCTGGACCGAAGGGTTCATCCCGGTTCGTTACGAAGTCTTGATGACGAAGGCGAGTTGAACTCTGAATACGCAATTCGAGCAATGGCAGTGGTGTGTCAGAAGTTTCCATTGTATGGTGATCTATATAAATATTGGGTCATATTGAAAACCAGAGTGCACAAAAGCCGTCAATATATGATTAGTTTCTCCACCAATTGGTCGAAGCATGTGAATAAATAAGTGATTAAAGAATGCTAAAATTAAGTACTTTCAAATTTTATCTGTATATCAGTATCCACGTTAATTGAATGAACTACTGAGACACAAATACATTCCCTGGCATGTACGAAAATCCTTCTTTTCCCTAATCGGGCGGAGGTGCTTCGTCTTCTCTAATTTGTGTCAAACAATCATTCATCAACCGATCAATATTACTCTGATTGAATTCCAGGTTCGGACCCTTTCTCCGAAGCTCCAACACATTCGGAGGGTGAGCTGGGTTGATCATTACCCCAATAATCACTTCCCAAACTATAGGGTGAGCAGTTATTGGGTCCGGGAATCGTGTGCTCTGAGCAAACACAATGGACCGAGGATTCTGCATGCGTCCGGCCAAGATTTCTGTTATCTCGTGACAAGCTGGTATGATTTTTAGGTTAGAGATCAGCGAATGCATCATACCGCCAAGGGAACCTATTATCAGAAGTACTATTATACAGAATAGTCTGAGTAGTGATTAAGCAAGCAAATTTGTAGCAGCAACTTTGTTCTTCCCCGAAAGTTCAGATGACCTGATCTATAGTAGTTTATGCGGATACTTTCGGCGGAGAGAGTTTTTTACTGTGGTTGCCTCTTGAGTGGCGGTCCCCCCCCCCTTAGTTAAGTATACACGTGGCGTTCAGGCATGCTATCAGCTTGTAGTACTTTGGTTCCGACAAATCTCCGGTTGTTATATATAATTATTACGAAGAAGTTTATCATTATTATCATTATTATTTTACTCGAAGTTCCGACATTCATGTCGAAACTTCGACTACAAATTTTTCTCTCGAACTCCCGACTTCAATGTTCTGGTCGGTTTCCGCGTTTTGCCGTGGTCATCTTCGGTTTAAATCTCCAAACGTTTCAACTTGAGTCATCTTCAGTAGCATGGCCGAAGTACTCTTGTTGACGTATCAACTGAAACATTTCTATACTCCGACCTAAATGTTGAATATGTTCTCGAAATTAAATGTTTTCATTCGAAATTTTGACTATTTCTCAAAAATATCTACTCTTTCATTGATATTGTTGATATTGTTGCGTTCAAGGTACCACTGGTGCAGGAGATCAAAGTGAATAATATTCTCATAAAAAGAGGGTCCAAGTGCTTTCGATGTGGAAGTCGCTTTTGCGCGTTTGCCTGATAGGGCAACGGGGATTGCGAGGATTGCCCCTGGCTTTTTCTTTGCTGCCTTTAAAAATTTACCACCCCTATAGCCCCCCTAAATTTGGCTTTTTTCCATCCCCTTGTAAACCCCTATTCTGTCATGTAGGTATAGTATTGTCGCAATACGTAGAATGACGGGTGAGTTGGTTGTCGTTGAACAGACACAAAAGTTAAAACAGGATAACGCTTTTTCACACTCTTACAATAGTGTACACGTGATCAATAAAAACATACAAAGCGATGGCACGTCGTTTGGCTCGACTCGGGAACAACTGATAACTGATTACTGTACGTTTGGAATTGATTTACCAGTCGAACGACTATATGATAACTGATACTCTCGGATGATTGACTGCTAGCTATATACCCCCTAACCTAATGACTCGCAAGGTACTTGGCGTCCTACCTGCTTTCGATGACAGATACTTCCAGAAGATTTGAGAATCTGGGTAAGCATTATACGGGTTAAGCTATTTTATGTTTGGAATGATATACAAATTATTCTATATACATTGAAATTTTCATAACGCCATTTTACTACTACACATTATGAGTGCTGTAATTTCTCATGTTACTTTTTTGCTAGCCTGTTGTAGGTTGAGTCGAAAATTTTCCACAAATAAATACCTATACATTCTATGTTACAAGATCGTTCAGGTGGATCTAATTACCGTCAGAGTTTCATTATGGGGTGGCAGGTAGCAGCTGAGAATTGGGCCGGTGAGTTGGATTAAATATGAGTTATTACGTAATTTTGGTGCTTTTAGGAACATAGTGATTGATTATAATTGTTTCAGAAGAGCTTGTTTTGTATTGGAAGCGCGCTACTGAGATACGGCATTCTCTCACCCTTCGTTGCTCGTTAATTTTTCGTGATTAGGCTGGTGAAAACTAGTATTAATATTTCTTCGTTATCAGTTGTGTAAAGTTATATACAGTGCGGCGCATAATGGTCCCCCACCCCTGTTAACTTTTGAACGGTTCGACGTACAAACATAAGAAAACCGTTTCGAGGGGTTTCATCGATACTACTTTTTGAAATAAAAAAATATTTTTCATTACAAGATAAGGGCGAGTTCATACCCAAAGCATTTTTCGGACCTTCTGATTCACTATATCAACTATTCTTGTGTCCCAGCATGGCAATAAATGTGACCAAGAACACTCATAAACATCCAACTCCACAGCTTTTCTTAATTGTACTTGATATTTCAAGTTTAGTTCAAGCGAAACAGTTATTAGAAATTCACCCGGAAAGTTTCTAGTGCGAGTTTGGAATTGGATGGGAATGAAGCTGAATATAAATTTGTTTTGCCAATTATTGCGGCTTACTTTATTCCAATGTTATCGCGCCATTTGGGGTTTTTACTAGCGAGTCGTTTCGTTTAATTTGCTCAAGATATGAGATCATTCTTGAGTATTTCCGTTTAGCAAGTCCAATTTTCTCTGGAAAATATGGCTTTGTTCGGAAACAGGGATTCAGCTTATATAGAAAGTTATATAGAAGTAAGCGGTCGAATTATTATAACGGTTGTATTTCTACAAACGTTCAATTTTTTCATTTATTACTGTAGAACTTGGCAATATGAACAAAACACCAACTGAGTTATAAGTTCCTGAATATGACAATATTTTTGTTGAATAATATCTTATTTCACAGCTCAAAGAACCCTGCTGGATACTCCACCAACGCTGGATAATAATTTATTCAATAAAATCATTGAAAGATCTTTGTTTAGAATATTCCTTTTGGTTAAATAATGTTCCTGCGGTTGGATCTCATGGAATTTCATATGATTCACTTAAAATTTGATATGGAATTCCAAATACACATTGGACCATAGAATCCTGAACCCAGTGTTTTCCACGATACCGAATAAAATTATAGATTGTGAATTTCCACATATGGTTCTCAAGCTTTTGAATGAGGATATAAATCATTATTGTGATCAAAATTGAAATACATCATCAAATTGTTTAGTCTTATTTTTGGACCAACACTACCTAAAACAAACTCTTATACTCCATATCCTTGTTTTCCTATCGACACTTGTTAATTCTCAGTGATTCTGGGTTGTATCAAAACTTAGAGGAATCGCATTATTTCTGATAAGTAATTCCTGATCCAAACCATCACATCCTCATCCCACTGTTTCCACAAGATACCCAATAAAATTGGATACGGAATTCCTGTGGTCAACTTTCGTTTAGCTGAACCGTTGCTATGGTCGAGAGTAAACTAAAACGCTATTTCCACTTCACGGAAATGCGTGGTTGCCAAGTTGGGTCAGTTATAGTTTAGCTGATATCGTGGAAAAAATGTGATGCCGTGATGAAAGACATTCAAAATCGCGATTTTCGTGCTGCGGAAAAGCGCGGTTGCCAAATTATGAACTTGAAAATAACGTCAGAAGTATATACAAGGTGTTTCCGAAATTGGAGCCATAAATGAAGTGGCAAGTAGAATATGACAAAACAAGACGGAATGAAGAAATACATTTTTGTCGAAAAAAAATATTTTGACAGATATTGAATTATAAAATTTTCGAAACTATTTTGGTAATCACTGATAAGAGGTCTACAGCCTGCACAAACCGTGCTGAAACACTGCCAACGGGCAGACACGCTGTGGCCTGGAGAATCAAACCAGCGCCAGCTCAACTTTCGTTTATCTGAAATCGGTTATGCAAATACGGTTGCCATGGCAACAGTTTTTCCGTGAACGCGAGCGAAGCGCGCGTGGATTTGCAAAATGTCGGCTGGCCCACTCGCCTTCATGTTCTTCTTTTGCCGTAACTGAACTATAACTGACCCAACTTGGCAACCACGCATTTCCGCGCCAAGAGAAGCTGGTTTTTGTATTCTCACAACCATAGCAACGGTTGCTATGACAATAGTTTTTTTCCAACTTGGCAACAACAACAAAGTGGGAATTGCGTTTTAATTTACTCTCGACCAAAGCAACGGTTACCATGGCAACAGTTTTTCCATATCCAATTTCAGCTAATCTTGAGTAGATAATTGGGCAACCACGCATTTCCGCAAAGTGGGAATAGCGTTTTAGTTTACCCTCGACCTAGTAACGGTTACCATGGCAACAGTTTTTTCATAACCGATTTCAGCCAATCTTAAGCAGATAACTTGGCAACCGCGCATTTCCGCAAGATCGGAATTGTGTTTTTGTTTACTCGTTACATCATGGTAACAGTTTTTGCATAACCGATTTCAGCTAAACGAAAGTTGAGTCAATTCCTGATAAAGACCATCAAATCCTGATTTCACTTCCTTCATACGAACCCAATAAGATTATAAATTGTGAATTTTCACACATTCCTCAAACGTTGACATGCTTGTGAATAAGCATATAATATCGTCGTGGTTGAAAGTGGAATACCTTATCGAATCTTAAACAACCATCGCCTGATACAAACTCGTATGCCATGTTAGCGCTAACTTGTCAGCAACGGAGACTTCTAAAATCCATGAGCTATGATACTTATACAACAGATGGCTTGGTTCGACATTAGTCTCATTATTATATTTATGCACATATTAATAACGGAGTTATAAAATGGGAAGAAAATGTTGCTTCTGTCTGCCTAACAGAACTGGGACTTGTAACTTCATTACACCTTCTAGGATCTTTCCATAGCCGCGACGAAACCTGTTCATGGGTCAGAAAATAGATCATCGTTGATCTCGATGAACTTGACTTCATTGAAACAATGAAAACATACATATTTCAGTAAATGGTTATTCATTGACTCGACGAAAAATGCATTGAGCCAATGAAAGAAGATGTATTCATTAATATGAATATGATGACCATATCTTTTGAAAATATATACATCATTGCTCTGGGACCATGAACTATGTTCCCTAGTATAAAAAAAAAATCAAATTGTTTCAGTGTACCCCTTTCCTCACCTCAATGAACTTGCATATCAGCAACAAAGCTTATTCATAAATGTAGAAAACGATCTTCTTTATCTCAATAAACTTGAATACATTGTATCAATGAATACCTACATTTCAGTGAATGTTTATTCATTGCCACGATGATTTATAACGGAAAGGTGATAAACGGCATTTATTGATATACATACCACATTTTTTTCAAAGTAAACTACTCCACTGATCGGTCCATCTCGAGGGAACAACCCTTTCAGGGAATCAATCGATCTGAAAAGTGTAAAATTATCCCCGACACCAACACGAAAACACCTCAAACGCCTTTCTAAATAAATTGGAATTTCGATGTTGCGAACTGTCATTGGTCATTCCTTTGCGAAATTTCTAGAGCGTATTGGACACGCATCCCGTACAACTTCACAGAACAAATTTATTAAAAGCCTTTGGAGAGGTAGCGCTTTCAGAGAGCAGGATATTAACAAACGCGTCAGGTAACCCAATCACTGGTGAGTATACCGCTGTGAAGTCGTTATCAAGTAACCTGATTATTAGTTTGGTCAAGTGAGGATTGATCGGAAATACGCGCTGTGCATTTCAAATGGCCATTAATTAATTCGGCAATCATTTGGGACGAGGGTGCGTTTTTATGTTGATATGTTTTATGTTTGAGAGTTGCAGAAGGTGTGCTATCTTGATTGGGGCTTTCGTTCTGCTTATGTAGAAAAGTAGGATTCAATTTCAGATAGATTGGATGAGGGGAGGGTGCGACATGAAGCAGTTACTAGAGTATTCAATAGCATTCCTCAAAGCCATCATTGCGAGTGTTTCCTGGTTGTTCTTCTGCGAAGTATATTCCTGTCAAAGCAGGATTTGACAATAGGTTGTGCTGCAAGAAGTACCGACTGAACTATACCGACTGAACTATTATTTGCACATTTAAAAATACACTCACCTACAATGGTGAGGAACAGAAACTGGCCAACAGGCGGGGTGGTGCTAATTTGACATTCGTAGATTCCAGAATCTTTCTTCTGCGGATACCGTATCCTGAGAGTCCATTCCTCCGTATGGGGTGTATGTACTGCTTCGAATCGCTGATCAGACGTATAAGTATATCTTCCAACTGTTAGAAGGTGGATATCACGGTGACGTACCCATGATACCTGAAACAATGAAGATTAAAGTTACTAGAATAATAATTAGTTGAGTTGAGTTGATTCAAACATATTCCTACAAAAGCGAAAACTCATTTTCAAGGTGAATAACGAAATTTCAGTTAACTTGGGAATACTTCAAGAAAGTGGAGGAGGAGGAGGAGGAGGAGGAGGAGGAGGAGGAGGAGGAGGAGGAGGAGGAGGAGGAGGAGGAGGAGGAGGAGGAGGAGGAGGAGGAGGAGGAGGAGGAGGAGGAGGAGGAGGAGGAGGAGGAGGAGGAGGAGGAGGAGGAGGAGGAGGAGGAGGAGGAGGAGGAGGAGGAGGAGGAGGAGGAGGAGGAGGAGGAGGAGGAGGAGGAGGAGGAGGAGGAGGAGGAGGAGGAGGAGGAGGAGGAGGAGGAGGAGGAGGAGGAGGAGGAGGAGGAGGAGGAGGAGGAGGAGGAGGAGGAGGAGGAGGAGGAGGAGGAGGAGGAGGAGGAGGAGGAGGAGGAGGAGGAGGAGGAGGAGGAGGAGGAGGAGGAGGAGGAGGAGGAGGAGGAGGAGGAGGAGGAGGAGGAGGAGGAGGAGGAGGAGGAGGAGGAGGAGGAGGAGGAGGAATGCAATGTTTCGAAATATACCATGTCTACTTTCAAAGGAAAAGCAATAAATTCCGAAACATTTTTGATGTGCTGATGTAGATTCGAAAGAGGATGTGATAGTGAAAGATGTGGCTACTGTAAGCTGGCTTAAGATGCACAAATTTGTGCTGTTATGTCATTGGTCTGAATTCTGTTTGACTGGTGAAGAATCGCCCGTGAAGAAAATTATTGATTCCGATGACATCAAAGACAAAGACATAAAACATTGTTTGAACTCATACTGAATTCTAGAATCCGGGACTGAAAAGAATTGAAGAGTTCGAAGATGAATATGAAAAAAAACGAAATTTGCATGAATACTGATGAAGAGCGATCTTCAAAGAAAACTAAATTGAAATAAAACTATTTGGACATTACATTTTTTATATTTGACTGTGATGAAATAATTTTATATTTCAACTAAAAAAAAAAAAAAAATCGTGTAGGTACATCATTTATAGCTTTCATTGTTTTGAAGATTTTGCTCATACGATTATTGTTTGAAAAATTTTTTCAAAATGCATTTGCAATTAAAAATTCTCAAAATGGCTGAAAAATAGATTATGAAAAACTCGCCTTCTTGTTTTTTTGCATTCTTAACGATATTTTTTCATACGAACAATGTATATTTTATATAACGTCGTGAAGTTGAGGTTTCAACGAAGAAAATGAGAACTGATGAAGTTTAAGAATTGAAAAATTGAAAAATTGTTATTCAAATTTTTTGGTTGAAATTTATACTTTTGAAAAATAAATATTTTGCCTCAAAATATTACAACTTATTCAAAACACAAAAAAAAAAACATTTGCACCAAGTTCCATATTTTTTTTGCAGGAAATATAACATAAAAAAAAACGATTTTCAGCGATTTTCTCTATAAATTTGAGATTGAAATGAAGAATGATCGAAAAAAGCTTTGGTTTTTCCAATTATCCACAACTATTATATTAATTTTTTTCCAATAGGATGCATATTTTAGACACAAAAAAACAATGTATCTCAAAACTTATTCTTACCCATTCTCGGAACTTTTATTGGGTCTTGATTTTCCTTCGTCTATTTATAATTTATCCTTAATTTTTCGATCACCCGCATATTGCTAAGAATTTTTTATAAATTCGGATATTGCAAATCATTTTTCAAGATATTATAAGAGAAAACGCAAAGGTATATTTATAGGGTGATTTGACGTTTTTAGGTGTAACGGAATTATTTCCTCGCCTCAGCTTTTGTTTTTATTTGAGCATTTTCCCTACGAAAGGGAAAACCAGATTCATTTTTACTGCGTTTTTTCATTTTCATGAGGGTCTGTGTTTTATTTTATTAGATCCATTATATCCAATGTGCAATTTTTCTCTTCAGAAAGTGTGCCTATTCTCTTCACGCACCATTTTAAAGGCATGGAGGACATTTTTCATTTGTTACAGTCATGATTCAAACAGGCCAAAAATTACCTTTTGAATAATTTCTCAATTATGTTCTATATGGTTGACCATAAAGAAATTGGTCAAGAATCTGGATAATCTCTCGTCAATCCTCCGCTACCAAATCTCAGTTATTTTGGATAGTCATTGCATGAGAATATATCAGTACCAAAATTGATGATAATCATATAAAGGATATGAGTTTCCCTTACTAGTAAATTATCTAATTGTGAATATTATTTGCCCTCACTATTATTTCTGAATTGTCACACAATCACATTCATGAATACCGTCACGATGGTACTAATGTGTATCTTTTTGTGATGGTGTGAATCTAATATTTCATTACTACTTGTACTTCCACATATTCTTCAATATCGTAGGATAAACACGATAATTCCAACTTCAATCTTTGAATTTTTTATTTTTTAATTTTACTACTCAATAGATCAGTTACCTTTTATTGATGACGACAGAGAAACAGAAGCCACTGAAATATATAAAAAATCTGTACACTCATTTTGTAAGTTCAACCAAGGTAATTTTTCAGGAGATTGTATTTTTGCTAAAGCAAACTAAAATTACCAGAGGAGTTAGTTGACGTAATAAGTATTTGTTGTTTGACTCAACATCAAATTGTATAAACATTCCACTAGGTTCTTATCAAGGAAATCAACTGATGATTATTGGTTCATATATGAATTAAATGTGTGGTTTATCACACAAATTATGCCTGAACGATTCACTAATATATTCATGAATACGCAATCTGTTCGACTGTCAAATCACATTGCAATGTAATTCACAGAAAATTGGGACATGACTATTATGTGATATCGTGTTTATACGTCAAGTCACATTTGATGTCTGTTATTATGGAAACTTGCGAAGCTGTAAACCATGTATTACACGGATGGATGGGTTATGCAGATACAAAATATGCTGCTGAAATTCTGACTGCGTTCCTTTATAGGGGATATATTAATCGATAATGGCTTCGATGAGAACAAATGGTATTTTTCCCTTTACCGCACAAGAAATGTATTACCTAGATGCGCATTTTGATAATTAAGTTATTCTAATCAATATAGGGCTACTGAACTAACCATAAATCAGAACAGTCGTATTCATGTCAATCAATTAATTACTAATATGTAACGAGGGAGAGACCTTACTTCTAATCATACCCGATGGTCAAGCACCATCACGCCCAACCATTCTAATAATAAGTTATCATTCCTTTATCGATATCAACTCGAATAGTTTAGAATTTAATACACCATAACAGTTATTGAGCAAAGGCCTAAAACCGTTCTAGTTTCAACTCCTTACCTGAACATTGCTTCTATTCCTTCTGTCGCGTCCCGCTTTAGTGTGATGTCTTTATTGTTCCTTTTTTATTCTTTATTATTTATTATTTTTCATTTACCTATCAGACTGATACGTTTTAGTCCGCATCAATCTTCATTTAATTCCGCATTATCGACCCTACTTTTCTTGGTACACCCTATACCTTCACACTCCCACAAAAACCTATAGCCAGATCGAGCCAATACGTCGAGTAGTACCACGGAAGAAAAAACGTATGTACGACGTTACAAATTTACCACCAGCATGGTTGCTATCACGCTGTCATCCATCAACGCGAACACCAATTTTTCGTGTGAACATTTAAAAAGTGAAGTGCAGTTCAGCTCTTGATTTCAACCTGCATCAGTCGGCCGACTAAGGACTCCCCGAAGACGGACTACGGCAGTACATGAGGTAAGATCTGAGCTCGGTTAATGTTTGTGTCATTTTCATTTTTTCCAATTCCTCATACAGTGCATTTTTCTCCCACTAGTTCATTACCCGTTATCAACCTATGATTTATTCAAAGGCATAACTCCACACCATTTTGGTCCTTCGAACCGCGATTACCGCGAAATAACATTTTCATTTTCAATTTCATAATTCAATTCAATTCAAAGCTACCTATATTTCATTCAAATAATTGCCGATTCCTTATCAGTAGTGACTTTGGTAAAAAAGTATTCAGTCTGTTTCTGTGAACGTCAGATCCTGACGTCAGAACCTGCGCAGTGTTATCATTCAATTCATTCTCTCGGGAACACTGTCGCGGGAACTCAACACCTCACCTACCGTCGGCGTCGCCGTCGCAGCATTGCGATTGTCCGAACCTTTACCATCGCTCATCGGTTCATTCGTAGTTGCTCGCTGATCAGCCGGCTGTGCTGGGAGTTTCAACTACGAATACAAACAAATTTGGTAGCGGCGGTGAGATTGGTTTATGGTCAGGAATATTAATTCCAATCGAAATAATTTGCAATGGCGCTTTCAGAAACAGATAAAGCGAAACTAAAAAAGTTCAAAGCATATAGGCAAACTGAAATCAAACGCCTCAATGAGTTACACGACGCTGCGAAAGCTGCCGAGTTGGACTCTCATTTGAAATTACTTTTCAAAATTCGATATGAGAATATCGATAATATCTCTCAAGAATTTTCAAAAAATCATAATTCCATCATTGGTATGATTTCTGGAGAAGGTGATGATAGCTTCGATGCTGAGGATAAGATTAGGCAATCGTTTGATGGGGCCTATTATGCCATTAGATCCATTTATTCTAAATTATATTCTCCAGGGGTAATATCCGATGACCCTACAGGGACGTCTTCAAATATTTCATTGCCCAAACTTCATCTACCAACTTTTGGTGGTGACATAACTGCATTTCCTTCATTTATCGATATGTTCAATGCGGTTATTTTGAATAATGATAAATTAACGGATGTAGAAAAATTTAATTATCTACTTTCTTCACTGAAGGGTCAAGCTTTAACTCTTGTCCAACATTTGCCTATGACGGCTGGCAATTTCAAAATCGCATATGATTCACTCGTGAAGCGATTTAAAAATACCAGATTGATTGCGGCAGCTCATTGGTCAAATATTGAAGGCACTAAAAGCGTTAACTCCGATGATCCCGTTGCGCTACGCAATATGTTGGATGTTTTTCAGGACAATTTATCTGCGCTGAAGCAAGTACCTTTGCCCGTTGATGAGTGGGATTATATTTTAGTACAAATGATTTTGAAAAGACTACCACTGTCAGTCGTAACTAGGTTCGAGTTACATCATAATTCGGACAGCATTCCTAAATATTCAAAACTTACCGAATTTTTGAATCAACATTGTAACGCCCTCGACAATCTCACGTTGTCTGGCCAGGCGGAAGCCAAGCCAAAACAAACCAAGCTGTTTACAAAATTCTCATCAGTTCCCCACTCCCGTTCTACCACGTCATTGATCGTTCAGGCTCAATCCTCTGTTTCTAAGTGTGTCTTTTGTAATAAGGGACACATTCTCTACAAATGTCCTGATTTTTTGACGAAATCGGCATCTGCTCGATACCAAATGGTCAAAGGTCACAAATTATGTGTCAACTGCCTTAGTAATTCTCACCCAACTCAGCATTGTTCAAGTTCTATACGATGCCATCGATGCAATCAATTTCACCATACCTTGTTGCACTTTGAAGAAAATTCTCAAGTTAGCACTTCGGCTGAAGCCGGTCCTGTCAGCAGCTCTTCTCAATCCTCGCTCGGCGTTTCGAGTCCGCAAGCGCAGTCTTCTATTCAAGCAGCATTTTTGACATCTAATTCAAGTGTATTGCTATCTACATCTCTGGTCGAGGTGTTGGATAATCAGGGTACTTACCGTACATTGAGATGTCTCCTCGACTCAGGGAGCATGGTATCCTTTATCACCCAAAAAAATGCTACACTCTTAGGGTTACCCAAAACTGACTTGACCTTGAACCTGAACGGACTTGGATCCATGCAATCTCGCTCCAACCTTGGAGGAGTAACAATTTCTTTCAGACCTGTTAACAAGCAGAAACCGGTCTTTATGACAGATGCTATTATTTTGCAGCGTATTTGTGGAGATTTGCCAACAATTCCTATGTCAGGAGTTACCTGGCCGCATACGTTAAATATTCAACTAGCAGATCCGAATTTTGACAGACCAGGAAATATCGATATTTTATTAGGTGCCGATGTTTTCCCGCAGCTTTTATTAGATGGTCATATCCAGAGTAACAATAGTGGACTTGGCGCACTCAACACCGTATTTGGATACGTCCTGACTGGAAAAGTAACATTTCCGGCCTCATCTCAGGTCACATCTTTATGTTGTACTGTTGGGGAATCTCTCTCCTTGGAGAAAACTTTGCAACGGTTTTGGGAGGTGGAAGAAGTTCCATCAACCCCTTGTAGCTCATCAGAAGATGTGAAATGCGAACATGTATTTGCTCAGTCACATACGCGAGATGCATCTGGCAGATACACTTTATCTTTGCCATTCAAGGTTCCTAATCCCAGTTTTCCCGACAGTCGTGCTCTTGCCCTGAGCCGATTTTATAATTTGGAAAGGCGACTGTTGAAACAACCACTTCTTTACGCTGAATACTCTTCTTTCATGAAAGAGTATTTAGATTTGGGTCACATGGAGTCGGTACAGCCCAAATTCTCCTCAGATTGTTTTTATATTCCTCATCATGGCATATCCAAACCTGACAGTACGACCACTAAGCTCAGGGTTGTGTTCAACGCATCAGCCAAGCTTCCAAACCACCCTTCCTTAAATGATCACTTGTTCACAGGACCAAAATTGCAAGCAGACATTGTTACAATTCTGTGCAATTTTCGACTACACCCTATTGTTTTGATAAGTGACGTCAAAATGATGTATCGTCAGATATTGATTACCCGTGCTCATCAAGAATACCAGCGTATTCTTTGGCGTTTCAACACATCCGAACCGATTCAAGATTTCCGACTTCGCACCCTCACTTATGGATTTTCGTCGGCCCCATTTATGGCTATCAGAACTATACAGCAACTGGTGTCTGATGAGGGAAAATCATTTCCTCTGGCATCCAAGGTGTTACTAAACGATACCTACATGGATGATGTAGTCACCTCAATTCCCACGCTAGCCATGGCCCACCAACTCCAACTGCAATTAATTAATTTGCTGAAAAAAGGCGGATTCGAGCTGAGAAAATGGTCTAGTAATGAGCCATCTTTATTAGCTCATCTTCCTGCCGCTCATGTAAATGTCTCGTTTGACTCAGACTCGGATTCACCCCTGAAAATTTTGGGGTTACAGTGGTTGCCTTCCTCAGATAGTTTTCGCTTTGCAGTTCAGCCGGTGTCTATCGAATGCACGAAGCGCAACCTTCTGAGCAATCTTGCACGAATATTTGATCCACTTGGATTTTTGTCTCCAGTGACTTTCCTAATTAAACATCTCATTCAGCTTCTTTGGAATCATAAGTTAGATTGGGATCAAACACCCCCTCACGATATACTGCGTCTTTGGAATAGGTACATTTCAGATATTTGTTCACTCACAAAGTTCGAAATGCCACGTCACCTAGGTTTTCGTGAAACCTTGGCTTGTGAAATTCATTGTTTTGGAGACGCTTCCCAAAAAGGTTATTGTGCTGTTCTATATTTCCTTTTACATCACCCTGATGGCACAGCCACCACTACTTTTGTTTGTTCAAAATCAAAAGTTGCTCCACTGAAAAGTATTTCTATTCCGAAACTCGAACTTTGTGCCGCCGTACTGGCAACACGGCTAGTTTTATTCATTTACAAGGTTTATGCTAGCAAAATTAATTTTACTGGACTTAATTGTTGGTCGGACAGTACTGTGGTACTGGCATGGCTTCATTCTCCATCTCATCGATGGAAAACCTACGTTGCTAACAGAGTATCGTTCATACAAAACACCAAACCTTCGATCAGCTGGTTTCACATTCCTTCCAACTGCAATCCGGCGGATGTGGGTTCGAGAGGTCTTCTCCCATCTGAGTTACTCGAATGTACCTTATGGTGGTGGGGACCATCTTTTCTTCAAGATGCCACCCGCCGTTGGAAAACCTCTTCTGATCCTCCTCAAGCTTCACCTGAAGCTCTCGCTGAAGAACGCATTATTGTACTCAACAATATTCATTCTCCGCGCCTTCTCGATACTCTGTTAGAACAACGCTCTTCCTTGACAACCATTATACGAATTCTTGGGTTTATTTTACGATTCACGTTCAATACTCGCCAACCGTTAGAACGTAAAAAGGGTTGTCTCACCTCACTTGAATTACACCAAGCTTTATTAGTTTTGGTCAAGAATACTCAATCCATCGCCTTTTCTGACGAGATCCTTATGATTCAGAAGGGTCGTCAGGTTCCAAAACTTCTGAGAAAGTTATCCCCATTCCTTGATGAGCGAGGAATTTTAAGAGTGGGTGGCCGATTGACTCATGCTCCCTTGCAATATGATCGGCGCTTCCCTGCTCTTCTTCCCAGCCGCAGTCGTTTGACGGATCTCATTATTGAACAGTTTCATCTCAAATATTTACATGCTGGAACCCAAACGGTTAACTTCCTGATTGCTCAACAATTTTGGATAGTTTCAGCACGGCGTTCTATTAGGCGTATTCTATCCAAATGCATCCGTTGTTGGAAAACACATCCCACGTCTCCCCAGCCAGTTATGGCCAATCTTCCCCGTCCACGCATCAGTCAATGTAAACCTTTTCTCCATGCTGGCACCGATTACGCTGGCCCATTCCGCATCACCATGAGCAAAACCCGAGGTGCCAAAACCAGTAAGGCTTACCTTTGTTTGTTCGTGTGCTTCGTCACCAAAGCAGTTCATCTTGAACTTGCATCTGATCTGTCTAGCGAAGCGTTTTTAGCCGCCCTCCGCCGATTTATTGCCCGGCGAGGTCGATGTGAACACTTGTATAGTGACTGCGGAACCAACTATGTTGGGGCTTACAACCAACTTTTGACTTACCTACAAGAATCTGCTTCCAAAGAAACCATCCAATGGCATTTCAATCCCCCCGCTGCCCCTCACTTTGGTGGCTTATGGGAAAGCGGTGTTAAGTCAGTGAAAACTCATCTCCTCCGAGTGGTTGGTGACCAACTCCTAACCTATGAGGAACTTCTTACTGTCTTGACACAAATAGAAGCTATTCTTAATTCTCGTCCGTTAACTCCACTCAGTAGCGATCCAACAGATTTGAGTGTCTTAACCCCAGGACATTTCCTTACTTTGGCACCACTTTCTGCCATCCCAGAGTACCTTTGCATCACCTGATACTTTTTTTTTCAATGTTTGTTTTATAATTCATTTCAATATATCTTCAATTATCCAATTTTCTCTAATGGTAATAATAAAGGTAAAAATAATGTATTCATTCACTTAATTGATATGAGGGGGAGGAAAAGTACTTTCCTCCCTAGGGAGGAAAAGTATGAGTTTCCTCCCTGGTTTGAGGAAGGAAAGTGTGTACTTTCTATAGGGGTAGAAGAAAAAATATTTTCATTCAGAGTTCTCTCATTCCGAAATCTTAGGAATTTGCGTCATTAGCATCTCGCAAAACTACACGATACGTAATCAGCATGCAACTTGTTAAATATTTTGTGAAGTTGATGTTTTCCAAGGTCAGAAAAACTAATGAAATTCAACTGGTGCTTTCAATGTTCGCCATTCTCTCTGGGATGACGAAATGGCTCCATCAGCATCCTTCCGTCCCTCGTTCCGTTTTATTATTCTTTCGACCTAAGACAAGCCAAGCACCCCGAAAATTTACGACAATCTTGTTGCCGTACTTTATTGTAACCCAGGCGTATCCTAAATAAATTCCTTGCGAATCGTAAATTTCCTAGGACGACTTACCCTCTTAAAGATTGGGGCAAATTCAAAAAGGCGATGATAATTCCGTGCAGAAAATGGAAAAGTACGAAGTCAATGGAATTGACATGAGTGGCTTCGTGGACGGCGTGTGGAAGTATGGAAATTTTATTTTCAATTACTTGGATTTCGGTTGGAGAGTGCTAGTCAGTTGCTGGAAAAGGGTGAGTTTTTTTCAGTACAGTAGGGGTGGATATTCTCTTCGATAGGTTCCCTTCAAGTAATCATATTATAATAACACGATTCGTGTGATGGCCTTGCTATTTGAATACAATCATGGATATGAAGCAAGCACATTCCTATAACTTGAAACTGAAGTAAAGCTGTAGATAGAGACAATGTAAATTTCTTCGAATGAATGATTACATTTTGATTTTTGTTCGAAATTATGAATGGTATTGTATCACCGTGGAAGAAATATTTCCATCAATTTCCATCCTTGATGTATGTATTTGCTTCTGAAGAGCCTGCTTTTCAATTTTATCAATCTCATGAAAAATGGAAAAAGTAAATTTCTATGTTTTTGTACCACTTTATATTTATAACCTTTAGTTACTGCAGTTTCGTCGTATATGGACATTTTCAAAACTATAATTCAAACTGATCAGTTTGAAAATGTCCATATAGGACGAAACTGCAGTAACTAAAGGTTATAAATATAAAGTGGTACAAAAACGTAGAAATTTACTTTTCCAATTTTTCATGATGATCTCCTACCACATAGTAACGACTACATCCATCAATTTATCAATCTCCTTGGCTTGGCAAAGCGAAATAGATTTTCGTCGACCAAAATATATTGGGGATTGAATGCGAGAGAAGCGAACCTTGCTTCAATGAAATGGTCGATTTATGTGAGTGATATTTTGCCTTTCTGATTCATTTAATGAATTTTCAATGAAAACTAGAGAAAATTACAAAAAAAATCAACCTTCTGATGTCATAAAATACTATTGTTTTCATTATTTTTCCACAAAACTTGCTTTCGAGAAAAGTGTTCTAGGTGGACTCTTCAAATTAAAAAATAAATGAAAAAATCAGACAAATTTGGAAGATATGAACCACTACAACAACATTGAAATTTTGCACCACCATTTCGAAACAAACCTAAAAATATCCATTTCAATAATTACAGTTTATAACGTCCCTTAAAATTAGAGGAGACCAAAAAAACAGCGTTTCTTCAATAAGTAAAATAATATTCAGAAAAAATTGCGATTTTCAATTTTTCAAATATATATTTCAAATCCGCCTATGGTCCTACTATTAAATTAAAAACAACTTTTTAAAATAACTTTTTTGCTATCTTTACAAATAACCCCACTTTTGCCAAATCATAATCAATTTCTCCAAATTACCGCCATAATGGTAGTCAGTTAAGGTAATGTCAAAATCGATTATTAGGTTATTCAATATGCAGAAACGATCCCATATAACGTTTTTTTTGTAATTAATAATAAAAATATTTCCCAAACGTTATGACCACGTTTAATGAATTTAAACTAGGTAGTTTTAGAAATATCAAAATTTGTAAATAATAGTAGAAACCTATAATTCTATATTTTCAAATACAAACAAATCTCAAGAAACATTCTTCATACACTTTGTGAAATATATTCTTCCAGCGTATATTCATGATTATAAATAAAACGAAGCAATTGTAAATTATGCCCGCCTATGTATTTTGAGGTTCTGAGAATTTACTTTACGTTATTCTTGAAATGGACTATATTCTATATTATATCGATTGACCATTACCACTTAATATTTTCTTTCGATGACTGTTGAGGGTGATGCACAAATGTGCAACAAAATGAGGAAACAAACAAATTTTGAATAAATAAATGTTTCAAAAGGTGCCTTGTCTTCAAAAACATCTTGTATGTAACTACCAGGCGAAAACAACTTCGAACAAATGGTAAATCATCTATTTATCAGCTACCATACAAGCTCATTATATATCAAATTATTACGAAAATTTGTAGAATCCGAAAGACTCAAATATACGCTGCGATGTGTTGACAAAATCAATTCTTTCATTTGGAGTAAGGTGCATATCACTCTATGATGCTGTTTGTGTAATTTTCATATCGATGGGGAATGAAATATCCACAGAAATTGGGGATATTTCGTTAATGTAATTCAATCTATCGCATGAAGAATATGGCAGTTAATGCATCGCTTCATTTCTCTCCAGATAAATGCTAGAAAGGCATATTTTCTCATGGCGCCAAGCCAAAGTTTTGATTGCTTTTCGTATTGTTGTTTTCACAAATGATCTGCAGTCTAGTTGGGAGTAGTTTTGAACATAAGATTTGTTTACAGATTCCCAACTGGGATGTACCCAAAGTTAATTTTTTTATGCTGAATAAATCTGACTACTGCAAAAAAGTGAATACCACCATCGCTTATTATCATTATGTAGAACTATCTGAAAACCATTGAAAATGAGATATCCCAAGAAAAAGAAGTTTTCAAAATTGCAAAAATATCTCATATCACAGAAACAGATATAGAATAGACAGGCCGCAGTTTCAACCAGAGACTCGGGAAGTATTTGAAAAGTTACAGATTTAATGAACAAGATTCAAAGTATGTCAATTACCTCGTAGAAAATATTCACAATTTCACAAAGAATCCGGAAACCGGAAATTCTACACATTCAACCAAAAAGTCTGAAATTGAATATAATATTGGAATATTGAAAGACAGACAGAAATTAAGGAAGACAGAAGGGAAGAAAGATATAAAAGAAGGAGGACAGAACGACAGGGAGACAATTGGAAACAGAGATACAAAGACGAAAAGACAGGAAGACAGAAAAACAGAAAGACAGAAATGTTGAAAGTCAGAAAGATAGAAAGACGGAAAGACACAAAGACAGAAAGGCAGAAAGACAGAAAGATAAAAAGACAAAAAGACAGAAAGACAAACAGACAGAAAGACAGAAAGGCAGTATGACAGAAAAACACAAAGACAGAAACTTTACTTTACTTTTCCGTATTGTTGAAAATGAGAATATTTAGGACTAACTAATTCATCTATGTAACTATTCTGTCTTAATAGTCATTTTGTAGCATTATAATAAAAACTTATTTATTAAAAACCCCGTTTTTTCATGAATAAGATGGACAGAAACACTCGTAGGAAAAATATTGTATCTAACTCTTACGGAAAATGTCTTTTTCGCCCTTAACGGCTTGCCCGAACTCCAATCCGCGTCGTTCGTGCAACTGCTGTCGGGTGCGGAAAAGTACTACTTTCCGCAATTGTTAGGTGAATAACTATTCCATACTGGAGTGTAATGGTTATTATCAGTTGAGATATACTATATTTTGAACTGTTTGAACTCTCCTAGCAGTAAAGCATTTCCAATGCTCGATCCTGCTTACCAACCCATAACAGTTTCCTGAACAATGTTATTTTCAAGTCCCAATAATATTCCAAGCGACTGAACTCGGAGTCTCCCAGCCCTTTTCACCTCCTATTTGCATGATTTATGTTCAGATGTTACACTTACACCTTATGTTGTAGTCATTATTATTATTATTATGCAAAATCGTGATGATAACCTCAAATTCCCTTTACATCTCGTGATAAACACCTCTTTCATGGACCTTGTTAGCATATTAAACAAGACCCTGACCCCATATTTCCTAGCCCCCACAAACTCACAGCCCACTTGAGTTGAAAATTATAATGCTTATCATGAAGCTCGAAAATACATAATTTGGACTGTCGCGTAAAGAAAATACCTCAACTCTGATACGTATTACGCTAGTCTCCTGTAAGCTCCTGGAAAATTTACATTTTAACGGAATATGTATGTGCTCTACCGAAAAATATAAATCTCTATGAGTTTTCGGAATAATTATAGTGAATATGATGTGATTTCTGATCCTATCAGGATTTGGTGGTGAAGTTCATTGTTCTGGATTCAATGGGATATTTTTCTCGGTTCAGATTTGAACCGGTGTATCGCAGTGAATCCGTTCACTGTTCTCAAGATGGATGGTATAGGTATGATTCATTCGTTTGTTTCGAAAGTGTAGAATAAATTTTTTCTGAAATCGCTCAAAAATGCGTACTTTCTCGGACCCCACAATACGCTAATCTGGTATTTTGGTCCGTTGCTGAGCAACGAAAGGACCCCGCACTTCTCTTATGGAAAATGGCCTTTGGTTAAATTTCCTGAAATTTCAGTATGTTCGAGTATTTGTTTACAAAAAATTTGGCCCAATACTGATTAGTTTTCGAGGTATAGGGCGTTGATGTTGAAAGTGGACATTATTTCATTATTTTTTACGCAGTTCGAAGATTCAATATTTTTTTTCCAGCGTTCGTCATTCATATCATTCAAAACAATATTCTGATGCTTGTGAAACCGATTTTTCAATTATCTACAGCGTAATCTTCAAACAAAAATAAGCTCAATCGATAAACAAAATTTATTAGGCCTCTCATATTATTTTTCAGTAAAACATGTTTCAGAACATAATAATCTATCAATCGAAAATAACTTGGGGCTTGCAAACCCATACTGGGTGTTTCAATTTTTTTTACCATAAATGGCTCAGTATTTTTCAGTCATCTTGTATATTCTGAATACGAATACGATTTAATTGAAGACCACATCGGAGTCTGTATCAATTTGAAGAAATCTACCAGGTGATTCAATAGAAATGACCAGAATAAAATGCCTAAATATTAATTTTTATCGATATAAAATTTCGTCGGTTCAATTCTTCGATTTTCTGTTATTTTATTGAGTGGTGATATTCGCATGAAAGTCCAAAACTGTATATGGCTTCTCTAGCTACTTTTTGAATTATCAGACACCAAAGTTACCAAGTACTTAGCTTCTCGGAATACTACCCAGACAAAAGAAAATATGGAAACAGAAATTATTCAATGGACCTTTTCAAAAGTAAGAGTAGGAAAAAAATCATATTTTTTTTTTCCAAAGCAAGCGCATGGGATAATGGAGATTTTAGGTAACTTTTTCTGGGAGGATATCAAAGCCAATGATCCTCTTAAATATTTTTATAGCTCGCTCACAGAGCATTTGCAAAGAAAAATAAAATCAAAGTTTCAAGAAAACTTCAGTTAATTGCCTCAGTAACTAACTATAAACATAATTTTTTCTTGCTTGTACAAATAATTACGATCCATTGAATAATTTCTGTTCTAATATTTAGTTTTGTGTAGCTAGTATTCCGAGAAACTAAGTACATGGTAACTTTGGTGCCTGATAATTTGAAAAGTACAGTATTGGATCTGAATTTGAATAACACCACTCCATAAAATAACAGAAAATCAAATAATTTAACCGACGAAATTTTTAGATATAGGGTGATTTCAATAAAAAAATATATTTCGTCTTTTTATTTTGCTCATTTCCATTATATCACCCGGTACATTTCTCCAAATTGATACAGTTCAGATTTGGTCTTCAATTGAGTAATATTCGTATTCGAAATATACAGCACGAGTCAAAAATACTGAGTCATTTATTGTAAAAAAATTATCACCCAGTATAAGTTTGTGAGTCGTGAATTATTTTCGACAGAGATTTCTTTATTATATTCTGATATATATATTCTGTAAATAATGTTCATCTATTAAGCTTATTTTCTTTGAAGATTACTCTGTAGATAATTGAAAAACAGGTCTTATTCGAGAGTTAGAATATTGTTTCTGATATTATGAATAATGAACGCCAGAAAAAAAAATTATTCAATCTTCTTATTGCGTGAAAAATAATAAAATAAAAATGGCCACTTTCAACTTCAACACCCAATATCTCCAAGACTAGTCATAGGATCGTTTTGGGCCAATGGACACTTTTGATAAGGTGACTGAATACTATAACATGCTGAAATTTCAAGAAATTCTACCAACAATAATGATATCAATCAAAAATTGTAATATATTTATAAAAAAAATTTAGTTTATGATAAGATTGAGAGTCCCTAAATTTCTCATTTTTCTGAAACATAATTTTTTTCCATCCTTCTTGTTATACACGAATTGAGCCTAGTTTTTTCATTAAATTCTTCTTCCACAAAGATTAGTTTCAATATTCTAATGATGATATAGGAAAACAGCTGTCTGCTATATTCTCATCTTTTACATTCTGTTACATTTTCTTATTTTATTTCATGTGTTTCAGATTTTTCTGTAGAAAAAGTTATAAAATATGTTCATGGTAATCCAATAATGATCTATTCTCAACCGTGATTTCTTCGTAATTTCCATTATTTACAAAAAATGTTTCCCAATACAGGATATTGAATATTCTCACAAAGCGGTATACGTTGTTTTGGTATGTTGCCGTAGAAAAACTTATCTTTCAGTTAAATTTTCCAGAGGATCGAATAAAATACGTTTCATAGTATCTAGATATTCAACACATATTGTTTTTTCGGAAAATACCATCAATAAATAAGAAGTTTTCGAATTACAACCTCATAAACATCTTTTGAAGTAATGTCATAAGGATTTTATGAAGTTAGATGAACTTGGATGCCTCCAGAAAATATCTCTTCGAAAACTCCCGGCCGATAAAAATATTGAACCTCATTGTGTTTACAATAAATAAGCTAGAAGTGTGAAGTTGTGAACGTTATCTTGTCCGCAATAACGATAAATATTTTCTTTTCCTTTGGATACGTACAAAACTTTCCTGAAAACACAAAAGTTCCACCTGAAACTTTTGCACAAGCGGCACATAACACGATGAAGTGCGAGAATTTGTTCTTTGAATTAGTAGCCATTAAATAACCAAGGAAACAGTTGGGTACCCTGAATCTGTAGATAATTTTCTAGTTTATTTGTACGGAAGTGTTTGCTTTCAGTTCTGAGATAAACATCGCTGCGAGTTATTTGATAGAGATCAAAGAAAGAGAGACATGAAGTCGAAGGAAATACGTTTACTCGAATTTCGTCATTAAATATTTGTACGTATTTGTATTTGTAAAAAGAAAATAAAGTTTGTTAGGGACGGGTTTTTGCCGATAGTTAAAATTATTCTGCTGTATCGTATGCCTGTTGTGGAAGCCGACCAAAAGGAATTCCCAATTTTACGATGTCATGCAAATCTTGCTCAAGATAGATTGTTACCCACCTCAGCATACCGAAAAACAAAACAGTATTCTACAATCGGCTACTTTACTAAAAATTTCAAATGAATCTTCTGTCGGAAGATAGACTGCAAATTTTACATCTGCCATGTTTCGTGGGATTTTTAGTTGGATCTGCACCTTCAGAATCTTCGGAAAATTTTGTTAATATACCATATCTATGGCTGTATAAATGTCTAAGTGAACCCTGACGCGGTAATGATTGTGTAAAGGGGGTATAACTAATTCAATGCCCTCCTTCGAAAATATTTCTTTTTTTTGTAGTTGTCATATTGATCAACCAAATTCAGATTTCTTTTTTCATTTGTCAAACAAAGGACTTTTTTTATTACAGTGAATGGGATACGCACCCAGAAAAAAAATCAGGGGAAAAAATTGACCCCTCTTGGTCACCGGACGGTTAATAAAAATATTTCAGAATCGAGCACGACATGTAGAATGTTGGTATCAACACTATTGTAGACTGGCGAAAACTTGACTGAGACCATTAGATCAAACAAACATAATCCAGTGTGTCCTACTTTGATCAGACACACCCACGTATTTTCTTCAGAAAAAAATTATTTAAATATGTTTTTCACTTCATATAGTACTAACAAATATCTACCTGTAGGGAAATGAAATATTGGTTAATCCATTTTACACGGTTACCTACGACCAATAGAATAATGAAAAATTGGAAAAAAATATACTAGAGATTTTTATATCGCAAAAATATCACCAGATTTTGCTTCAGAAATCCCAAAAATACCAGAATTCCAATATATTATTGCCTTAAATTTGATCTTCAATGTTTGGTTGACTTCTAGTTACAAATTAACTGAATATGTTCAAATAATTCTGTGGAAATTAACGAGAAGTGGAGAAGTGAAGAAATTACCAGACTTTGATGCTTAAAACTTGAAAATATATAGAGTGTCATCTGTTGTTGGCAGAGGTATAAACTCTTGTTCATTCGTAGTGTTTAGTTGATTACAAAAATATTTTCTTCAGTGAGAAATTACCCAAACAACGTTCAATTAATGCCATGCAAAATGATGAAATATACCGGGTAACCACGAGGTGAAGTACACCCCCCAATGATTCTATAGTTTTGAAGATACAGATTTCAAATTTGGTGTGTCGCCATAGTACGTGAATACGCTTTTTTTGACGCCACTACAGAAAATTCACTACTTCCGGTTTAACCGGACGTGACCCCAAACTTTTTTTTTCAAATGACGCCCTGTACATATTTTTTCATCACCCGGAAGAGCACACAATTTGTGATGACGCTGATCTTCAAAATTGAAAATCGCTTGAAAAATGGCGGAAATATAGTTGATTGTTCAACCGAATAAAGTTGGCCATGAAATTCAAATTTAAACCATCACAACTGACAAACGACATCAGAAGTTATCAGAGGAAGTTTCAAAGTGCAATACAGTTGAAAACTGAGGTTCTCATGTAATTGCAGATCCCATATATTCCATATAAAAATGGAATAAAACCTATAAAAAATTACCATCACCACGCCGTCACGGGCCTCGTGCATGGCAACACACATTAAAAGGTAAGGGCTGCATCTTCCCTAGATCGCATAAGTCTCTCGCGGACTTCTGAGGATTGCTCGTAAGGAGGCAGTTGATGGAAATAACAATTTCAACAATATAAATTATTGTCGATGTTACATTTTTTTTTGTTAACCTGCTTCGTCCTCTTATGACAAAAGTCGAAACTTGTGCGAGTCTTAACTCCTAACGTGCGATTCCTAGCACTCTCTCGGGTCATCAGATGAAAATCTGTAGTCGCTAGGATTCGAACCTAGCCGACCATCAGCATCAATGGCTTTGAACGCGACAGTCTTAATCACTGAGCTACATGGCCCTCGCACTATGTTCGTTCATTCGAAGTGTTACCAGAATTAGTATTGAAACATTTTCATAATCTGTGGAGTCGTATTTGCATCGTGGAAATGATAAAAATGATATTTACCATCGAGTCTACCATTTTTTCAATAACTGAGAAGCATCGTTTTCATAGGAGCGCTCACTATCGATCGATAACACCAACTTGTAAACTGAGAAAAGCTATTATCGTCGTTAATTTCCCAGTAAGATCACAAAGAAAATGCGGAACGCGGCCTTTGGCAAGCTGGGAAGAAAATTGCGGCTCGCCGTAGTAGCTCCTTCTGTTTCCTGTAAATACAAAACTCGCACAAATTAAAAAGTGATGATACACCGCGCCTGGAGCTATAATTTCCCGTGGAGAGCCGGATGTATATCTCAGCGAGTGTGCCGACTCTTTTGTTAACTGCGAATTCAAAGCGTCGAATTTTGAGCCAGAGCTGCTCATAATTTGTTCCTATTACTTTGTATGCATTTTACGGTGGCTCCGATGAAGAGACCGTCAGCTTGATTTGATTCATTTACTTCCACTGATTGCATTTTGTTAGAGTGGTTGCTATGACGATGACAGTTGAAGTGGAATTTATTGATATGGACCAGTGCAGGTGCGTGTTGCGCGCGTCACTTGTATAACAAGAATAATTCCTTTTGGTCAAAACTTCCCGGTGAAAATCATCGACATTTGACAGCTGACATGTTGTATTTTGTATTCCATTTTATTAAAAAGAAAAATTCAGAATTGTATATGAAAGTAAAAATTTTAGTGAAACCAGTAGGATATTATTTCATTATTTTCCTAAACAGGGACTATAATGCGAGAACAAATGATTGAATGCCATTGACTGGAAACTTTGAACTGGGACAAAATAGTAATTTACGTAACAAGTCCGGAAAACAGTGTTTTTTTGGACGAGTGGACAAGATTCTAGGACGAGCGTAGCGAGTCCTGGAAGTCTGCCAGTCCAAAAAAACTGTTGTCGGACGTGTTGCGTACACAATTTTTTTGGCAACCATGTAGAATAACAATCGAGACACATTTATTTATTACATTTCTTGGTAGAAGAAAATTTCGAACATTTTGATTCTCATTTGTATTAAATATTGAAATTGGAGCAAAAGATAGGTACTAACAGAAATATTCTAATTCTTATTTATATTAATATTTATATTAAAATTTGAGCATTTCCCGGACTAGATCGAAAAGTACGTACTTCCCGGACTAGTCCGGGAAGTGATACTTTCTCAAAGACGGTTGCCGAAAAAAATATTTATAAAATATGCTATCCCGATCTTGGAACCATCTTGCAAGGACATACATTTGCACACTGTTCACACTGCACAATATTCCCTATTGTAGGACCCATTTTGGACAAAACTCTCGCCAATATTGTATGCAAAAAGTATTTAAACCACATTGCCACGGTTCCGATACATGTTGCGACATGTTCTTATCTTTGTCTCTATTCAAAATTCAGTTGACAACTCAACTCAGGTCAACAGGTCAAAATTGTTTGTCTTTTCTTGTGCTTGTTTTATTATCAACTACATTACTGATATAAAAAGTTTCCACGCCATATTTTCAAGCCACAAATTTGTATTACTGTGGAAGTAACAAATAGCGGATGCTTTTTTTGGAACCAGATTTTGCAAGCAATATGAATATTCAAATAAATATACGGCTCAACAAATACCCCACAAATGCTGTATTTTGAAAAAATAGGTACATCTTAGGACGCGTTTATACCAAAGTTTTCCACTGAGTTTTCCACAAATTGAGTTAATTTCTTGCTATTTTTTAAAACTATAGCAACTTTTTCTGTCTTCCACTAGTGGAGAGGAAAATCTTCCACTGAATTTTGGTTTCCCGCGGAGTGCCGGTGGAGATCAAAGAAAGTTGACAACCAAAAGTGGAAAATCTGTTGCTGCGCACTTTGCGCAAGCAACTTGTAGGAAACTAGTGGAGAACTTTCCCCCCTCCCTGCGTCCCGGACGTGACGTCGGGTGCTAGCACCCCTCCGCCCTACTCAACCCACGACCGTCAGTTCACGAGTGTAATTCAGCTGCAGGATTTTCCGGTGATTTCATGTGTGTTTTCGTTGTGTTTGTGTCAAGGTAGAAATAAACTACTCAAACTCATGGTTGTTCTCAGAAAGTGTTTGACACTCCCTTCCCACCTCAACTCACCACTCATCGCATCTACGTCAACTTTTCGGAGATCATCTACCATGTCACTGCCACTGTACCTATCCATATCCTTCAACGAGGGTCATACTTTATATCTTCGTGGACCTCTTGTACAGTGGCTGGCTATAACACAGGCAGCCGCGGCAATAATTGCGTCTTCTTCGTCCGACATATCCTTGACACTACTGCCTAAACCTTTCGCGCTAATTCTTTGGCAACAAGTTTTCCACTTTAACTTTAAGTTTTCTACAAACAATCTGTTGTCAACTTTTAGTTGTAAACTTTGGTGTGAACGCGCCTTAACGGAAGCTTGAGCCATAAACATGGAATAATTCGATAAAATCAGTTGACATCAACAACACCACACGAACAGAACAACAGAAGAATAACGATGCCTTGCCTAACTCGGCCAATAGTCCTCTATAAATCCACGAATGCATTCATCTAGCGGAATTTCCGTAAGGCACATTAATTTCCTTCTCCAATGTTGAAAACCATTTTATGGTAGTCATCCGCATTGCAGAGGATAGTTTCAACAGAAAATTGCGTTTGTTTGCATATATGGCGTATACCGTCGAACTTCAATGACATTTTAACGCTTATGAATGTTCACCGCCATCAAACTGATGGGGATTTTGCATTCGCTACTAAGTATGCAAATAACATTCTCCTGTGGAAATCCATCACCAGGCAAAAATGGTCTTTCTACCAACAATAATAAAAATTGAATCGTTAATAAGTTCAAAACACATCATACCTAAGTAGCACACCCATATTGGGACAATATTGGTACAATATTGTGAAAATAACGGCAAAATATTTAAATAATAATATTGGCGAGAAAAAAAATGTGAACATTCGACGATATTGGTCCAATATTTAAAAGATAATATTGGTCTAATATTCTCGAAGCAATATTGACCTCAAAATGTTAAGCGATAGTAGTTTAATATCGCTGTAGCACACTTACATTGGAATAATATTGGTCAAATATTGGCAAAATATTGAAACGTAATATTGGCGAGATAAAATTATAATTATTTCGGGATATTGACACAATATTACTTGGACATTATACTAAATATCAAAAATAATATTAGTGAAATATTGAGGAATTCATATTGGCCCCAAAATATTCAGGGATATTGGTACAATATCATTTGCATATATTGGTAAAATATTCAAAGTGAATATGTTGCCTTGGAAACATTGATGAATTATTTCCAGAAAATGTCGAATAATTTAAAAATTCTACAATTCCGTTTCTACTTCAATTTACCACTGAGTAGATTGACTTGTGAACACATTGTGAGAAGCCTTATTTAATATATGTTACTATGATTCAGCTGTTGTTCCATATGTTGGGCCACCTAGCGGTTTCTTATCCAAGTTTAATCATGAATTTCAATATTGTTTATTGAATATTCAGCCAATATTCAAATTTCAATCCTAGTGATAAATGTATTTTGTAATATTGTATCAGTATTGTCTTTCAAATATTGGCGTAAGGTTTTCGTAACAATCTCCATTAATATAGGGTCAATAAAATTTTTAGAATATGGATTAAATAATATTTTACCAATGTGCTATCAAACTTGGATATACAATATTGTTTTTAATCTCTAAAATCGATATGAGAGTAATATTGAAATCGCAATATTGGAGCTAGATGCTGGAAACAATATGTAGGCAATATCGCTCTATCGATATTGGTGAGAATTATTGAACCAATATTCACCCAAAATTTTTGGAAACAATATACATTCAGAACAGGTTGAGCCAATATTCCACCAATATTATTCATGAAATATTGTTTTTCCAATATGCACCCATATTGGTTCAATATTATTTTTACATTTACAATATATCCATATTGGCCCAATATGGAAACAAGATTCAGCCAACATGAGGTGCTACCTGGGTATACGTAAACAGGACCACCACTGATCAAAACTAAAACGGGGTACCAGCCCATCATGTGGAATAAAATTCAAGAGAAATCCTTGATGATTTATATCCTTCTTTAGTTTACCAACCTCAAGACGTGCTACTGAATGGAACACACATGTTTCAACTATCCGCATGGGTACGATCTGTCGATGTTCAATTTTTTGTGGTTCTAAGTGAATTAACAACTGTGCATTTTCAGTTCATTCGATTGGCCAAAAGGAATTATCAGCTATGGATCAAATGTCAGTGTTGCTCAAGATAATATTGTGTTTACGTATACGGAAAGTTCAGCACCAAAAATAATTTTTTTTTGTTGTTAAAATGGTATCTTAGGTCAACCGGCTGCACCGCTAAGAGCAAACCTTAGAAGTCTTCGAGAGACTTATGCAAGCTGAAATTTAATTATTTTGCAACTTCCTTTGGACAGTTTTCCTAAAACTTGATTCGAAATCATCACCCGCTCCAGTTCAACGATTTTTAAAGGATTAGTAACTATGTTCTATATCTATATTCGTGGGTTCATCTAGGGGCGGCACTTTTTATACATACAAAACTATTTTTTTCCAAATTTCAAATAGTTTTACCACATTACTGGATAGTTTATTAGATAGATTATATATTAGGGACTTTCGTGCTACAAGCCTCTACACCGCGACCTTTTCAGATGTATTGTGTTTGTCCTCGAAATCATTTAGAGTTCTTTGTCTAGCCCTGCCTTCTTTACGAGACTCCACAGGCTAGTTTTTAGAACTCCCATGAATCTGGGAGCTCTTGGTTTTTCTTCTCCCAGCGTTAGAAACCTTTGCCTTGACAAGCCCTCGCAGTGGCATAGTATGTGTTCTGATGCTTCCTCTTCTTCCTGACAGAACCTGCATAGCATTTCTTCTGCCAGGCCTATTCTACTCATATGTTTGTTGAGCCTACAGTGCCCTGTGAGAAGTCCTACTACTTTTCTAGTAGTGTTCCTCTTCTGGCTTAGTAGATAGTCTGTGAATGTTGGCTGCGGTTGTTTGATAAACTCTTTGGCCTGTCTCATCCCTGGTGCATTGTTCCACCATTCTTCTGTTGAATCCATGATTTGGTGTTTGTTTTTAGTACAGCTTTTGCTATACCGCAATGCATATTACTGGATAGTATCACATTCCAGACAAACCCTAAAGGAACTTTTGATGGTTTTTCGGTTTGTTGGTCGTGGTCGTTCAGAAAAAGGAGATGGGCTCTCAAGCCTATTGATAGGCAAAGAAAAAAAAGGGATGTTTCAGAACCTACTTAAATTCATGGTTCTGCATGATCATCAGGGATTTTTCCAATATACGCGAATGACCCTAAAACTTTTTGAAGTTTTGCTAATGCAAGTGACTGACTGACCAATCCGCCATCATCTGCGTACTAGATGCGCACTAGAAGAAAATCCTTTACAATTAAATTAAGAAAGTTGAAATTTGGCCAACTTTGTAATTGTTAATTGATGTTTGATGATTGTTAATTGTCTTAATAAATGCAGTCATTGTAAAATAAGGAGTTCAACTTATAATTGATGAATGTTAATTGATAATTGCTCATTGTTAATTGTTACTTCATGCACTCAATCCATGCACTCAATCATTTGAAGATGATGGCTATTTTGTGGCTACAGGAACTGAGAATCGAAAAAAATAATCAGCTACGTGCTAGCAGACACCACCAAGTTCATTCGAGTCTTGTAGAGCACTGATAAATCTCTTCTTTCCGAAAATGTTGTTTTTAAATGAGATAGAAGGAAATTTGTTCCCAACTCCATTCAAGAGCAAGTACAAAACACCAGTACAAACAAAAATAAACGTAACTCAGTTCAATCCCACGGAATGAACTAAGTTGGAAAATTAAGATGCGAGATAAGAAAAATGCATCTTTTTTGCAGCCACTGAGAAGGATAAATGTTTCGTAGCATTCGTAGCAGGCAGCAACTGAACTACCGAAAGAGCCGGAGCTCAACCTGTAGACTGAATTTCATGATTAATGTTAGCTAAAATATGCAGATGGACCTCTTCTCGTAGCTTGCATTCTTTAAACGAATTAGCAAAAACTTCAGACGCATTTCTATCAGTATAATAAATCTGGAATGTAGGAAGTAATGCTTCGAGTCGTATGCAATTCGATTTGGAATGTGCTCCGAATTGAATTTACTTTACAGCGTTTTCAGCGATGAAATTTTGCATAATGCTCGGAACGGTGGATACGGGAAATAGTAATTTTTAAACAGCTATCTTCAATTTATTAAGACCATTGGCGTTCACAAATTGCATGATTGTACTTTCAAATGGTTTCAATGATCACATCGGAATTCGAAATATAATTCAGTAACTATTATTGACTTCGCTCAAATATTATTGTTTTCAATTCAACAAATCGGTTTATTTCAAATAAATAATAGGTTTATTTTAATAATCAATGCAACTATTTGATGAAGTATCATTATTTGAGATGAGCAGGAATATAAATTACTTGATACTGAAAAATATTTGGGTAATTATTATATCACATTTGTTTGTAATCTGAATAACTATTTGCTGCCTGGTCTCTCTTGAGAAAAAGAAAGAAAATATGCATAGGTTACAGCAAGAGCGCAGTTTCTACATTACTTTACACATGGTGTAATATTGTTGTGTTTTTCCGTTAATCAGCTGTCTGCCCTAACGAACGGTAGACCTCAAAAGTCGAAATTTGTGCGAGCCAAGGATTAACTAGGTCTCACCTTTCAACGTGAGATTCCTAGCACTTTTTCGGGCTATCAGATGAAAATCAGTAGTCGCTAGAATTGAAACCTAGCCGACCAGCAGCATCAATGGCTTTGAACGAGACAGTCTTAACCACTGAGCTACCTGGCTAGTTTATTTTTGGAGAACGCTACCCCTTGCAAGAGATTCCAGTCTTCTGATGCCAGGATGCCCTTCATGTATAGTCGATTGAGAATCATCTCGTGATAGATTTCAGGAACCACAACTCTTTCCATAAACATCAGACATCCTTGGACAAGAGATAATAATTCTCTTCCATGATAAAAATATTGAAATTTCGGACTGAGCATTTTTGTTTTCACGTCAACCTGTTTGTGAGTATCAAATTATTGTTTGAAAAACTTGATTTTTTCCTGTTTTTTCTCGATTCATTCCAAAAGATACCGGTAAGAAGATTCTCGTAATATCTGAAATGTCAGCTCCAGCTGTGGTATGACACTGCTCATTGCTCTTGCAATAACGGAATGGAACTCAGAGGTGGAAAACTCTCGGAAATGAACGTAAATAGCTTTCCTCAAGCCACGTTCTCGGTGAAAGGAGAAACGTTATGCCATCCAATCACTTGAAGTCGTTTCTGGAAGGAGCAACTTGTGACTCAGGTTAAGAAAGGAACGCGTCTAGTTAATCCCAATTTTATGGCGTTCAATATATACCTGCGCTATACAGTATATGACGTGTTTTTATGGTTGTATCATAAAGTTTTTATCTTAGATCTTTTTATCAGGAATGTGTCTCCTGGAATGAGATTTATATCTTGATCATAGAATTTTGTCAAGCCATTAACGTAATGCTTCGTTGTTTTGTCGAAAGCTTTTTTTTACGAGAGGATTAAGATAACGTTCTTAAGAAGCCATAACCATAAAATGCGTTATAAAATTGGAAGGATGAGCATCCTTGTAAGTAGAACGGGAAAGATAAAATGAAAGTCCTTCCTGAATACTGATATCATTGTTTTGCAGTAATTATTTTTATCCACAATCACCTCATAATTGAAGTTGTATCCACACTTACGAACCATATAAAGTACCACTTTATCCACTAGTGGAATAATGAAATCACTATATTTCACTAGTGGATTGATAAACAATACAATCAATCACAGTTTGCTTCTTTATCATTAATATTAACATTAACTTTTACATCAATAGTCATTTCATTCTTTGTTTTATCATATTCTACTCCGTTTATAATAATTACAAGCTTGTAGTTGTCATCGGTTTCAGAAAGCAAGGTGTGTTTGTCGAAGTTTTTGATGAATCTCTAGAATCAATGTAATTCTTCACTTCTGGGGAACGATTAGTACCAGGAGATCCTTGATTTTTCTTGAAATATCAAGCAAATTAGATTTAGAATCCCCAATTTAACTCTCCGCTACAGTTGAGTAAGATCATCACCTTTATTAGCCAATAAGTTAGTTGAAGTGCGCCTTATACACTGGTCGCTTTGACCTCATGCCATTGCCAGAATAAAAAATGAAGCAAATCTTTAAGGAATTCGAACGTGAAATGCCGGTCTCCGTATCTGGTAGCGAAACAAGCAGATATGAGCAGCTGTTTTGTACATCACTGATTTTCAAATTCATCAATTCACAGGCACCAGACTCCCATTATTAGTACAACCTGAATATTCGAATAGTATATTCTTCGACGAGCGTGTAATGCTCATTATACGCGAGTATATGTAATGTATATGTAATGTATGACATATCACTGACGTCTCGTGCCATTCTTCTTAACCAAGAGGGGTCAGGATGGGGAGACGGGCGCAGAAGTAGCGACCCTTCTGCTTCCGATTAGGAGAGCAGAAGAACGCCCTGCCAGGACGAGCCTGGTATCCCCGGGAGAGGGCGCTGTAGCCCGGCTGCGCTGATCTTAATGCAAAGCTAGACATTTCATGATATTACGATGCTGTTTGGTGGGATACACGCCTTCTACAAAGCTCATGCGGGTGGTTTATACCATTCGATACAGATACATTTGTGAGGCTGGTTGTTTCAAACTCACACTTTCATAACTACCTTTCTTTCTACCTCGGGCCCATGCCACTGGACCACACAGGTACTTACAAAATTGTATCACTAAAGTAACTCTGTCTGACCAAACACTGAGATAGTGTTGAATGTTCAAGTGACTATTATTTGAAAAACCATTGTTGCGAGAAGATTTCATCAAGAGCTGAAGTTAAGAGCTAAAAGAAATAAAACAGTCAATCTGACATTCGCGGATGCCAAGCAGTGACATGTCCAATAAAGCGGAGCCTTCTTGAGAAATTTGTTTGTTAAATTTGCTGTTTTGTCGTTGGTCTAAACCTCTCAGTTATCGTGGATCCTGAAAATTCTAAATCTGCGATTGGTCCAATGTCGTTGAATAATGAATTAGGATCCACGGTGTATTGAAATCATCTTTATTCTTCAGATAATCATCAATATTCAATCAATGCAGAATACAATAGTCGAAGAGAAAGTTTATTATCTATACTATCGCAAGCTCTCGTTCTTTCAAATAATGCAGCTTTTTTTGCATTGGGCATCTTGCCTCACTCTTCAGTTAGGCAGTGAGTTTACAATATTTCCTAGGTTTTATAGTTTTATAAATCTTTATAGCGGCCTTCAGCGTCGAGAAAATTGACCACATGAATGAAATTGCATACTTTTTCTTCAAATCCAAGGAATACGATTGCAGGAATTTCTTATTTACGCCATTACCTCCTTTTTTTTTTTTCGGAAAATACTCCTTCATAATGTTTCCTGGAGTTGGCAGGCAATAATTTAGCTTCCTCAGGAATCATATCTGGAACAGAATTATTTTCTTGCAAATTCACCGACTTTTTATAAAAAGATTCAATAAACAATCGAAAGTAAATACCTAGCAACCATTTGACTCCTTCTGTTTTTTCTGTACATAATTTCCAAGTTTTATGAAGAGGTGATAGCCGCTGTCAGAGCAAAATGTCAAATGATTTTTTGATGAAAAATTGTGTCGATAATGATTCTGAATGAACGTTATTGTGAATAACACGTGGTATGGCATGCGTCTTTGGATACATTTTATTCGCTTAAGAAAATTAATACAATCAATTGAATTTCTAGAAATGTCTTTGGATTCATCACCAAAAATCGTACCACATCCCTGTTCTCCGTATAATCATATAAGAGTTAGGTGAAAAATCCATTAGAAAGTGCGAAAATTGTATCAAAATAAATTTGATTTATTCATTATTATGACGAACTCACAAACAATATCTGAGGCTTGGAACAAGAACAACCAATGTCTATTGGAATTTGGATATAAACAATATAATAAAAGATTCAATCAACGAACTATTCCAAGACAAGGATTTCCTTGACCAGCTGGCAAAAACTCTTACTGATAAGGTCGAACAAAAACTAAATGAACTGCAGAAGGAAATAAAAACACAAAATGCGAAGATAATCACTTTGGAACAAAAAATGGACCACTTTCATCAACAAAGTAAAATTAAAAACGTATGTATATACGGGGTACCTGAGGAGAACGAAGAAGATTTAAGAAGTGAAATCATGAAACTTTTCAATACCAGATCTCCAGTAATCCAAAAAAACGCAATAGAAGGAGTTTTTAGAACTGGCAGTCGCTCCGAATCAAGTAACAGGTCAAGACCAATCATCCTAAAATTAGCAGATTTATCAATAAAATCTCATGTTTTCAAAAATGCTAAATATTTGAAGGAAAAAAAAATATTTATTGCTGAAGACCTGACAAATACCAGAAGACAACTTCTGAAAACTGTAAAAGCGGCCCTTCCAGGAAAAAAAATTTGGACGTATAATGGACAGATCTTCGCCAACGTTGATTCAAAAAATATCAAAATATCACATGAATCAGATATTTCAACATATTTGATCGATAAATGATGTAAAATATCTATATATCCAACACTGAGCTTATATGAAGATTTAATATCTCTATAATTGTATTTTTTTTATTAATTCAATCAATAATTGTTATAAAGAGCATTTGCTATCTACGAACAAACCGTTTATGTGTACATACATCTCTTACCACGATAATTATTATTAAAATGATTTTTCGCAATCATTCATATTACAAAAGGAGCAATTTATTTGTTTATTACCTTTCATTTGAGTTTTTTTTTTTATTTTTTTCTGTTCATTTCATTTCATAAAAAAATAAAACCATATAACAATTTTTTTTCCAGATATTTATTTCACACTATCTCACAGTTCATTGTACGGATAGTCTTTTTATTTTAGTCCACTAAAATATGTTGCAGTTCTTCAATGCACTGGAAACGCACGAGGAAAGGGAAACAACAGTATGTGACAATATAAGCGATAATATACAAAAAATTTCTGGTGAGCATTTTCTGAACATTCTTCATTTCAATATCAGAAGTCTACGCAAAAATTTTGATGAATTCCTTTTGTACATTGAAAAATTTCAGCAAAAAAATATAGAAATAATCGTTTTGTCTGAAACATGGATTTTAGATGATATAAACAATTTTTGCATTCCTGAATTCGACATAATCTATAACGAATCTCGTTTCAATCAAAACGATGGTCTGGTCATATATGTTAGAAAGGAGACTGATTATAATGTTTCTCTACATCAACTTACTGAAACAAACTTATTAAATATTAACTTTGAAGTGAATAAAAAATCATTTTCCATTATCGCCTCGTATAGACCTCCATCTACGAACATTGATACATATTTAACTGACATTGAAACACATCTCTCAGCCTTTGTACATTCGGATGTGAAAATATTCATGGGTGATATTAATATTAATATCTTAAATACCTCTGATCCAAAAGTAAATACATATATTTGTCTTATGGCCTCTTTTGGTTATTTTTCCTGTATAAATAAGCCTACAAGATCCTCAGAGTACTCGTCAAGTCTAATTGATCACATATTTATCAATATTGCAAACGAAAAATTGCTAAGAGAACTAATATTCAGTTCATATATTTTCAAAACGGATCTCACTGATCATTATACACTACTGCTATCGATCAATATGAAAGTTGAGAAACAATACCCAATTTCAGTCGAATCTCCTTACACCTACTTAAATCAACAAAAACTGGAAAACAACTTGAAACAAGAAGATTGGCTAGCAGTTTATCAATGCGATGACCCAAATTTAGCATTTATTTCCTTTTCTAATATATTGTCAGAACACATTTCAAACTGTACAAAAACGAAAGAAAGAAAATACCACAAAGTCAATCACAAACTGAAACCATGGATGACACAAGCCTTACTCAATTCTATCAGACATCGAGACCTTCTGAAACAAAAACTTCTCAAAAACAACACAGAAGCAAACAAAAATGCCTATAAACAATACCGAAATTTTTTATGTAATTTATTGCGAACCTCCAAACAGAATTATTATCAGAAACAACTTACTGAATGTCACAAAAATGTAAAAAAAATGTGGGAGAATATAAATGAAATCACAAATAAAACTGTCAACAAAAAATCAAGCAGATATGATATCGTAGATAGAAATAACGAAAAATTGACTTCTGAAAAAGATATAGCAAATCACTTTAATACTTTCTTTTCCAGTATAGGTTTGAAAATGGCAAATAAAGTTGATAAACCATCAATTCCTATTCCAGAAACCATTCACAGGGCAAAAAATTCGTTATTTCTTCACCCCATAACAAAAAATGAAATTATTTCCATTATATCTACCTTGAAAAATAATACATCCTCTGGTCCTGATAAAATAACTGTTTACTTCATTAAAAAATACCACGAATTCTTTATTGAACCTCTATGCTATATTTTGAATCTCACTCTTACAAAAGGCAGAATTCCGGCAGCATTTAAAAACTCCCAAACAACGCCTGTTTTCAAATCAGGAGACAAAACACAATGTACAAATTACAGACCTATTACTATAATAAATAATTTTGCAAAGATTTTCGAAAAATGCGTCAAAAATAGAATAATGAATTATTGTGACAGTAATAATATTTTCTCAGGCTCACAGTTTGGTTTTAGAGAAAAATTATCCACCGAAAATGCAGTATTTAAGTTGACGAACGCTATTTTCGACTCTTTTCAAAATCATAACAAATGCCTCACAGTATTTCTTGATTTAGCAAAGGCGTTCGACACCGTAAATCATACAATTCTATATCAACGATTAGAACTACTTGGAATCAGAGGAACTATATTAGATTTGCTGAAAGATTACCTTTCAAATAGAATGCAGGTTGTTAAAATAAAAAATACACTTAGTGATCCTTTACCAATAAACATGGGCGTACCTCAGGGGACAGTGCTGGGACCGGTTTTATTCTTATTGTATATCAACAATATGTTCTCTATAACAAACTTTAATGGAAAATTAGTTTCTTACGCAGATGATACTGCTGTCATTTTCGATGGGAAAACCTGGTCTGAAACATATGAAAATACAGAAAGCGGAATGCAAAAAATATATAACTGGCTCGGTGACAGCCTGCTGAGTGTCAACATTGAGAAAACCAAATTCATCACCTTTTCATCTACAGCTAAAGATCAGCCTATCAAAGATAACCTTCTGCTTCATAAATATGATTGTCAAAACTTTACTAACTGCAAATGTCTAGCAATCCATAAAACACAATCTATCAAATATCTAGGGGTGATTGTCGATCAACATTTGCGCTGGAGCGAGCATATCAGTTATACAGTCAAAAGGTTGAGAAAATTAATATATAAATTCTATTTACTGAGAAATATTTTAAACACAAAAAATTTGTTGATGGTATATAACGCATTAGCCGAATCTATAATACGCTACTGTTTAGTCATATGGGGTGGAACGTTCAAAACGTCTCTATACAATTTGGAAATATTACAAAATACATTGCTGAAAATCATTCTGAAAAAAAACAAACGTTTCTCTACAAAACAATTGTATGAAGTATCAGAAGTATTTACGTTGAGAACATTATATGTTTATCAATCCATCTTATGGACTATTGAAAGCCAACATGACTATGTTTCACATCCGTATAATACGCGCAGAACTACAAGTCAAATACTCAATGTTCCTCCCTGTAGGCTAACCCATACCCAGAAATTCATAACCCACTACGGACCTAAATTATATAATCAGCTACCTTCCAGCATAAAGCATCTCACCAGTAAAAAGATTCAGAAAAAAGAAATAAAAAAATTCGTAATTTCTCACCATGAAAAATTGTTGAAGATAATTGAAAATCAGTAAAATTTGAATATCATTCAGATGCCTGTTTTTTTCCTTTCCTCGAAGTATTGTGTAAGGTAAACATGATTTCAAATGTACAGAACTTAATATTCTCTTTTTTATAATTCTTTTGAAAATTATATGTGGGAGATTGATCCACAGCTCAAGCCTTGCTTAGGTGGCGTCTCTTGCATATGATTTCAAACAAATGAATTTAATTATCTATAAAATGTTTATATTTATGATTATCTTTATTAAAATGTATATATTTATGAATGTTACCAATGTAAAAGCCTAACTTACTGAATAAATTTCATTTCATTTCAAAAATTTCATTTCATTTCATTTCATTTCATTTCATTTCTATTTTAGGATTTTTTTTCAATTAGTTCTAACCCATATATTTCGAATGTTCTTTTGGATGTGACCAATGACATTGGTTGTTTTTGTTCCAAGCCACAGATATTTCATCAACATTCACGAATATAATAATTTTTGCGTCTATCCAATTATTTCAATAGTTTTCATTATTCCAATCACTTTGCTCGTTCACTTCCACATACCGACAAAATTCTATCATTACTGCAGTCAATTCCACAGAGCAAATCGAACTGGTTGAACTGCATATTTACATGAATATCAACTTTTATTTCAGGCAGTGAACGTAGAACAATGGGGTTTTTAATTATCTGTCGGGTTCGATTTCATAGTATTCACTGGAATCGAAATAAAACATTGAAAATCATCAAGCTCAGAGTTGAATGAAAAAAGAAGTCAATAATAAATATTTGAAAGTGTTTTTTCCACAAAATTCTGGTATTAGAAAATATCCGAAATGGAAAGTAGGAATTGATGTTAGAATCAATTTTATAGGACCATCCAACACTACTTGACGTAAAGTTAGGAACATGATGGAAACGATGACCAAGTTTATATTTACTGTTCTCGTTTGTTCGTCGGACGTGTGCAAGATGAGAAACTCTAAAAATATTTGTCACGTCGGTGGAATAGAAAATTTCAATCTTTTCCAGAATATGGAATTTTTGCTAAAGAATTCGTCTAGAGATGGCAACGAATAAACCCTGGCACAGTAAATAATGTTTAAATGAAACATACGTCTAAGTAGGCCAGTGTGATGAACTGACAATTATTATGTCAATTCATAGAAATCAGAAAGTTGAAGTTCCCAAAAATCAGGACTCACATGCGCTACCTTAAAAAATTGCAATGCTTCCCATGAGAAATTGACAATAAGATGAAATATAAATACTCTTCAAAGCATCTTGAGAATAATCTTTGTGTAATAGAACATTGGACAATATAAATGGCATAGAAAAAATTCAGTGCAAGTTCTGACTGAATTTTTTCTGTTGTGAATGTAATTAAAACAATTCAATTGCAAAATTTGTGATAAGGTTTTTAGTATTTTGACTCATTTGGAAATACAGCAGGGGAAAAATCATTTTTTTGGTTGTCGAAATATATCAGTCCAATGAAAGTTATTCGTTTCACTTTTTTCGCATTTTGCGACCATAACGAGACACATTCGTTAAATACATATCCATATAGAAAGAAAGCTTAGAATTTTTTTTACATGTTTTCCTAGTGAAGGGTACTATTATAGTTTTGCTAGGGTTGGCAGATATCTGTTCCCTCTCGCACCAACTGTGTAAGTCATTTAACGACCAACGCTAATTGACATTAGAAGCTACTTCCTTACGTTGTCCTTGTCGAAATGACAAACTCATCACCATCTATTTTCAAGGACATTAAGTAGATTGCTATGCAATGCCCGGTAATTAGGTCGGAAGTAAGTATATCCATTTCGATGCTAGTTAGGTATTACCACCTTTTGTGGAGGATCCCTGCAAAACACCAGCGTTTTTAGATGGAGTATTAGAGAGTACATCAGAGATACATTTGTTTGCAAAATGAAAGGAGCAGAGTATGCAACTGGGGTAGAAAGAATCAAGGTGAAAGGGAAGGAGAATATTTGATATCTAACAAAATCAAATGCTTTGAAGACACAAAGTAAACGATATACAAATTGATTGCATTATTTCTACGACTCCTCTTCTTTCTCATCTGATACAATGAAACTTTCCTCCATAGTGAAGATACTTCTATGTATATTATTCTTTATCTGCTGGTAATGCATTTTCCCTCGACCCAATTCAGTTTTATATGTGCACTAACCTGCCAGATGACCCCTATTTGCTCCATGAAATATTTCACCGCTCCAATCTTAAGTAATAATATGCTACGTTGTATTTTCCGTGCGAGAAATAACTATAAACTCTCCCTAGTGTCGCACTTATGTATTTCCTTTACGACAAAGCAGTCGTAGATTATGCTCATATATTCCGACTATTGGACGAAGGATACCGGCGCTCGTTAATGTTTATGTACTCTAATGATTTTTATCTGAACGTACACTTTTCCGTTTTATCCTCCGTTAAAGTTAATATGCGTATAAAATGGAGTTGCCTCCAATGTCTCTGAATATTATTTGCTTCGTATACTCCAGCGGGAAGTAGTTTGTTGCAATATACTCATGATATGAGAAAGCTGAAATTGCTAACATTAGGCTCTCTCCAGAACTTTCATGGTAGATCCCAGATCTAGTTCATTTTTCATCTATGTTTTGTCGTTTTGGCCATATAAGAGAAAACCCTGTTATGGTCACGAAGCACCACGTGAGAATCATAAATGAAAATGGATGAAACCTGGTGTCGAATACTTTTAAAGGTTATCGGAAGAACGTCAGTAGCAAATAATTCTGAAGCAATACCGTCCCTAGGACAAACCTGAAACTGGTGAAAGCAGAATGATGAACATACTCATTCATTCCGTCATCCATTCAATAATTTATTCATCCATTTATTTATTCAATCATTCACGTTTTTTATTCGTTAAATTATTCCCAGACTAACGAATTGAATAATTTATGAATTAATTAATTCATTCCAATGATTATGATTTTTTTTGTGAAAGACATTTTTAATTCAATTGGGGCCCCTCCTCACTTCCAACGTCAAGTTCGAGAGTATTTGGATGTAACATACCCTATTAGATGGATTGGACGTCGTGGACCAATCGAATGGCCGGCACGATCACCAGACCTTACACCTTGTGACTTCTTTCTGTGAGGATACGTCAAATCCAAAGTGTATGAGCAACAATCCAACTCTTTGGAAGAACTTAAAGAACGAATAACACGGGTTTGTGCTGGTATAACTGCAGACATGTTGAATAATGTTCGGCAGGAATTTGTGAATCGAATTTTTTATTGTCAAGAAGTATTAGGTGGACATTTCGAACACCTGCTTCGTTAATTGACAACAATTTTGCTTCCAATTATTTAAATACTACATGTCATATTAGTTTGTTTTCTTTTTGTTACATTGACACTTCAAATGCTTATTGTGAAAAAACATATTAACGAAATTTAAAAAAAAAATAGGTGGTTGAAAAGAGAATCCAATTCTCTTTTCAACGATGTGTCACTCGACCCCCCATGCCATTTAAAAAAATTAGGTTTTTGTGCCCCCCCGCGCCATCTATCGAGCAATCACAATGCGTTATATTTCAAAAGGTAGTATCTGCTTAATACAATTCAATAACCGTCGTAGTAGCAGCCAAGGAAGTGGTTGTTTTCTGACAGGTATTTGCTACAGTAAGCTTTCGTTGTAGGTGTATATGGGAGTTAGCAGGGTATAATATCGGTCGGCAACGACTATCGTTAGTATTGAAGACAGCAAAGAAATATATACTCTTCATATAATATCAATGACCAATATTCCTGAACTTTCTTCAAATACTTTGAATCCGAAAATTCCATGCCGTCACATCAGAAACTGAAAACTTTTGTGAGTAGTGTGAGTTCACGTTATCATTTCAAAATTCATAAAGTAATCTGGAATCACTTCCCTAACTCCAACATACCTACTCAGTTCTTGAATTATGCAACAAGAATCATATCTTATCGGGATTGAATATTATCTTGTGCAAGTTTATACGAAACTTCTTTCTTAGATGGAAGCTATCATAAAGGAAATAGTTATTCGTTTCACTTTGACTGCAGTTCTGGAGTTTCTTACTGCCGAACGTAAATGCAAATATAATATACAACTTGGTGTAATCCACTTTCTGGAAAACGTGAATGAAATTTCACTGCGGAAGTCTCCATTTTGGTTGTGTATGAAATGGAATTTTAATGCGGGTTGAGTTTTGGAAAGTATAAAGTGGAAATGAATAATATACCTCGTGATAGATGAAAATTCAAGAGGTGAAAACATTGATTTTTCAAATACCTATAAAAGAAGATGTTTTATCAATATGTCAGGAATAACCTCCAACGAGTCAGGTCTCTGGCTTAGGAATACAATATTATGCTGTATTTCATTCGATATGATGTTACTGCAGTGGGCGATGGTGAAGAATATCTACCACATAAGGTTATCCTTAGTCCGACCCAATACAGACCAATTGTATGTAAATATTTTGTACTTTGATTCGACTAACAATGATGTGAAATATTCCTCGTGAGGTTTTTCGAAAAACAGTTCCATTCCATTACCAAGATTTCATCGTCCTCCTACTGATCATCACATTACTGAGTTTTCACCCAATAACTATAAAGAATTTTTTTTTCCTATTTACCGAATTAATTCTCAAATATTTTATATATCTTTAAGAATAAAGATTCTCTTACTCTCACAGAATTCAAACACACTGAGTCTATTGTTTTCAAAATTAGTTGTGTGTTAGTACTGCAAAAGTCAGTACAGAATAAACCGTTTAGCCGCTCGCATGTGTTTTATTTTCCGGACGTAACACAATATACATTCTGTACCCCTATAAAGAATTGTTCTAAGCAGATGTGCCAAAGTAAATGAATGAAATGATTTGCAGAATTTGTCTAGAGTCACCCGTGCATTGGCATTCATATTATGAAATTAAAAAAAGACAGAGTGAATGAAAAAACATGAATTATTGACTTGACACCAGGCCAAAACAAACCAGCAGAACATACTCCCTCGATTAGGTTTCCAACGTTAAAAACTAAGATATCGTCCTACTTACTTCAAGAACACTATGTTCTTAATGTAGCAGAACAAATGGGCACTTCGGCAAAAAATACGACGATGTAAATGAAGCTATTCCATACATAACATCCGTTTAAAACTTGCTGCGGCATAAAGCCAAGTCACGGACATCGAGTTTTGATAAATAATAGAGAAAATTGGATGAGACATGCATGTGAACGCTGTTGGTTATTATGTTTACTGGGAAACTTTCAGATATATGGCCGTTACGCTATGTTTACTGAAATGGTTTCCATTCATGTTTGGTAGCAATGTTGTGCTCCAAATAGTTCACCACTTGTTGAAATTCCACAGCTTTTCTTAATTATCGCTTACAAGGAACACAAAAATGGTGTTAACGTCAGGAAAGCTGAAATTTATTGTAGAAAAATGCATGACTACTAAGAAGTTACAGCTAGGGACAATACAAAAAGGAACTGACGAACTACTTTCCTGAACTTATATATTCAATTGTTAAACTGGATGATAACTTCAAACTACCACAAATTGAGAAGTTGTCTTTTGAGACAACAGCATAAAATATCAGATCCTTCGCCATATTTTATTCATGCAATAGTATGCTTTGGCGAATGAATGGTTGAAGGAGATTTCAAAAATTGGCGAAAGACTTATCGATGAAAGTAATCTACGAATTGGACCATTAAAGCCCAATTATTGGAAAATGGTGGTCTCTTTTTCAAAGAAGTAAGTTCTATCTTTCAAAATCAATCAGTGTAATATGATTTTAATTTTGATTTTGATCAGTTGTGGAATCATCTGCGGTTGAAAGACAAACTTTAGTCGCTATTTCTATCGTTCAAGATAACCTCTTGGTATTCTGAATAAAAATGCGAAATTTCACTTTCAGATTTATTATTTTCTGTTCGAGTTTTTTTAAAATGTCTATCAGAGGTAGTTCAATGTTCAGCGTGGCTTCAGCCGGAGAAGTACTTATTTTCTGTAAGCTAATCCAAAAAAAAAACACATTTCTCAATGTTAATGGAGAATTATCCCCTTTTCAAAATGATTTCAATATTTAGAATTTTCTATGAACAAATCTTCATGTCAAAGATTTATCGAAAATCCTTCGCATGTACTGATTCTGCAGAATTGCTTTCATTCATAATCATCATCGCACCATTTTATCTTTTCCTGTGTCATGTCTGCTTTAAAGAGAGAAGCGATGAAGGAACTGACATTGAAAAAGATATTAATGATAAAAACGAGAACATAGATGTGGAAGAACAAAAACACCATGGAAAGCTGGAAATTGAATAAGATGAATAGGAAGAGATTGTTGAATTATTCAATAATTGTAACGAGGAATATGGCAAATATAACTAGGTAGATAGATCATAGAGTGTTCATGATATTCGAACTCCTATTCCTAATTATTTTTCTGAATAAAAAAAATTGCTTTATCCGATAACTGAAATAATCCTGTCCAATAAAAGAAAACAATGCCCAAGAACTATTTTTTTTGTCATACATTTTTTTTGTCTGTCGAAAAAGTGGGTTGAAAATTGAATGTGGATAGGGTTGCTTAAAGACCACAAAACCAGCACTATATTGGTGATTTGCTTGCATCCGTTAGTCTGAAAACAAAATTTTCACGTGTGTTTGAAAATAGAAACAATCTCAACTGTCCAGTAACTTGTGGGCATTTTACCCTATCAGAAACAGTAGTAAATACAGGTTTGATTGAATTGAAAACAAAACAATGTGTACATAACTCATACTTCCAAGGAACAGACCATTTTTTCTCCAAAGTTGATAGAATGCCGATGGAATCTTATCTTCCTTCAGTTATCGCCAACATTTACATGAAGTATTACGAGAAACTGGCTATCAGAATATAAACCAGAACTATGGCTAAGATACGTGGTTGCCACCTCCATCATATCGAACCACGAAGATGAATACCTTCATGACATCTCAAGAATGAGTAACATACACTGGTATTCTCACTTCTGTTTACAGGAAGAAGACACACATAGGACAGTGTCTTAACTACGGCTCCAAATATCAAAATTTCACAAAGAGAGGTATTATAGGAACGTTGGCGTTGGTGGAGAGAGCGATGAAAATTTGCAACAACCAAAAGTTACTGGAAGCGAAAAGTATATCAAGAAGGACCGACGCTGAAATGGATACTCCGAGAACTCATGGAAGAAGTACAGAACCAACTCGTAAGAACCAAAACGATCGGTGAATAACCACAAGACTCGTTCTCTTTTTTTCCCCATCAAGGGTACCTAGCTCCTAGAAGATCAGAAGGATCGGAAACGAGTACGATACAAGAGTTTCTCTCATTCCGGCAGAACTTTACGAAGCTTCCTTACCGAGACGAAACCAGAAAAAAATGAGAAAATCCATTAAAAGCTGTATTTACGAGGTCCCATTTGAACATGGAGGTTCCTATATCAAAGCGACGAAGAGGCCATTATCCGTAAGAATAAGAAAACATCTAAATAGGCAATCGCTGACCACGACTTGACAAAGCACCATAGGAATTCATTAGGACGAGGCTAGTATAGAGAGGAACATTGCTTCAAACAAAAATTGACAGAAACCGCCTCGATCGGAGCCAATGGTGTCTTCAGTCCGCCAAACGTGAAAATTGCAAATTTGAGACCGCTTATGGACCGTTTTGGAGAACGAAATAGCGCCAAAACCACGCGAGCCACAAAACCGCTCGTAGTTCCTCACACCGTTATAACAACACAATGAAAGACGCGTAGTACTCACCTGAAGAAGATTGCAGATTCAAGCAATCGTAAACTTTTGAAAAACTGAAAAAACTAAGAATCATTCAACCATTGAGACGATGTATGCCCGAAATGTAAGTAACGAAGTTACTACTCCGTCTACAACCCCGAAACACATGTTCGAACAAAGTATGTTAGGATCGGTAAGTAAAAGTAACCGACGCCTTTGGTCTAGAAACCAGTAAACAAATCTTTCGACAACAGATACCATAAGTTATCAAGTTATCCAGAAAACTGGGTCGTGCAGAAAATAATCTTTGTCATCATCGTATTCAAGAAATGTCAATTTTGGAAGACACACCTTGTTTGGCGGCAGATTCTATGGGATAAGCCGCGAAATTGAATTTGTTTCTTAAATTTTTTTGGATTGTAGAGGAGTCTGAAATACACGAAATGTTATGAATACAAATATGAAATATTTATATTCCAAAACAGAAAAGCCAAGGACACGTGTATGCCCAAACCATTTTTTGTTCGAATTTGAATTTCGCAAAGCTTCCATTTATATTCCCGTTCATCAGCATCGCCGATAATGCCAAGGGGTGACTTTGAAACAACCAGCCATCGTAAAATCCCAGTTATTTTCATTTTGTAGAATCACGAACACGTCCACAATGCAAAAAGTGAGTTCCCGTCGATGAGCTCGCGGCGATTTTAACAATGCTAAATTGCCACCCGGGGAAGAAGAATAACTCCAGTTGAATTCGGTAGTGAAAGCTTTCAGACTTTTATTTTCCCTTCAGTTCTTCGCAGCTTGAAGAGTCTTTGCTGCGAATCCAAGACACATCGTTAGGTATAAATTACAGCTGTCCGCTTTTTTGTTGCTCAGTCTAATTTGTCCGAATTTAATTCTCTTAACAGCGTCCTGAATTCCGAGATTGGACACAAAAAGCTTATTGCCCATGCAGTGACGGGGTGATACAGTTTTCTTCAGTCCCGATATGGTCGAGTCCTTTAAGAGGGGGTTAACTCTATTAGTGGGCTATTGGTGAAACAAGGAGCAGGAGAAATCAAAATACTCGAAGCTCGCTTAATGAATTCGAGACTTTTTCAATTTTTGTTAAAAATGACCTTGAAAAAATTGCAGAAATTTGACCAGATTCACTATTTTTTTTAAGTATTCTGAGAGGTGCCTGTCTCATACATTTATCTTCCTTGTCACAAAAATTTGCAAAAATTCATTCAAAATCGCACTGTCAAAGTGATTTTTGCTGAACCCCTGCATACTCAATATTGGATCTCTTTCCTTCACTGATTCGAAGAACTTTCAAAGAAACTCAAATTTTCTTTGTGGACACAATGATCGTATTGAATTTCATGTTGAAGTAAAGTTTGAACATAACCAGATTGAAATACAGTTTTGTTTAAATTTTGTATTGGTCGTAGAAAAAATAATATATGCAACGATCATGTAATTGCTACTAACAGACGCGCACGAGATTAACGATAGTCGCACAAGATTTACGACACTCGCCTACGGCTCATGTCAACAGGATCGTTACATAACCTACTATTTATTCGGTTCCATCCCTGGTTCTATAGATATATGCAATGACTGCCAAAATAAAAAAATTATTTACTGAATTGACACACATTTCTATGTAACCCTTTTATACGTCTGATTGCGCTACTTATTTTTTACACATGACTTATTCATAGAAATTTTCCATAAATATCTCTAATGAATACCCGTAGGATGGTTTTCTCATAATTTGAATGGTTTTGCAGCGTTGCTATTTACATGTCGATAAACACGATTTTTTAATCGTATTTTTTAATTATGATGTTTGCCTAAACCACACATATTTTCATTAGTTATATCAATACCAATCAATATACGAAATATCGATCCCAATGAAGAAAACAAGAATATTCATTTTTATTATCCATCTCTGATTTCTTCCTTTTAGATAATACTGGACGATGTAATAAAATCAAGTCGGCTAGAGTGGTAGAAAGCGACGAGCGTTTGAGACCTACCTATTTACACAGCCTCGAAGCGTTCAAGGTTAAACTTACTATGACTATGAGTAATTTTTATTTCACACCGAAAGGAGTTGAAGTGAGACACTATTAGATTTATTTTATGTTGAGACTCCGCCCCTATCATTTGGAATTCTTACCTCGTCCTTTTACCCGCAAATTTACTAAGACCTTTTCAGGAGGTAAACCCCTTTTTAATACAAAAAATAAGGAATATACTTCTGGAAATTTTAGGGTTGCCATCTAAACAAAAACGAGTTTTTTGATTTGCTAAAAAAGTAAAGTGTGAAATTTTAAAAATAATTCAAACTTGCTGCTTAATGAAATGTTACTCCAATAGGTATTTGTGACAATATTATTATTCTGAAACTAGGCACTCGGTATATCTCATTTTCACTATATTCTTAAGTAGAAATTGACTTTGGTGTTATTTTTCTTTATTCAGTCTCATGAAGTTCCTTTCATCTTGATGAGAAAAAATAAGCTAAAACACCACCGGAAATTATTTCTGTCAGAAATCCCTGATTTCATAACGAATTTCTAGAACTTCTCGTGATCCGAGCAAACTCTACGGAAGCTTCTTTCTCCCAACTACCCTAATTAAACATTACACGCGAATAAATTAGCGTGGCGAGTTCATAACAAGTTGCCTTCGAATAATTGAAGGGGAACAGCAGGCTAGAGAAATTATAGGCCTATGTAAGGAAACGGTCACAACAACAAACAGGGGAGGACGGGAGTGTTTGCACATTATGTTGCTGCCGCAAGCAACACCTGCAGCTCTCTGCGGTGGCCGTGGGAGTCGACGGGGGCCGAATTCGAGTCTGGATTTCTCTGAAGCACGGTTCCGGAAATTTTATTTACATTCCATTCCAGGGTTTGCGTTTCACTAGTGCCTGACAGGAAATCAAAGTTTATTTACTATTCCGTTTATTGGCATGCTGGGTGGCCAAGTACATACCGGGTGAGCACGAGGTGAGGTACGCCCCCCAATTTTTCTATAGTTTCGAACATACAGATTTAAAATTTGGTATGTCGCTATAGTACTTGACCCCTCAATTGAAAATTCACCGGAAGTGACCCCAAATTTTTCAAATGACACCTGTACATATTTTTTTACTATCCAAAAGAGTACGCAATTTGTGATAACACTGTTTTTCAAAATTGAAAATCGGTAGAAAAATGACGGAGAGACAGTTGATTGCTCAGTCAAACAAAGTTGGCCATGAAATTCAAACTTAAATCATCACAACTGACAAACGATAACAGGAGTTATCAGAGGAGGCTTCGAAGTGCGATACAGTTGGAAACTGAGTTTCTCGTGTAATTGCAGTTCCCACATTATCCAACAATTATCAAAAATTTACTAAAAACGGAATAGTACCCATAAAGAAATGCTCACAACTGCTACTTCTCGAATGGCAATATGTTCTTTTCACTTCGTCATGATGAAAAATGATTAATTATCAGATTACTCGTGTGAAAAATTTTGAAGAATTCCGAAAGAAATCGCAAATACAAGATGTTTTATCATGAGTGTTCTCGAAATTAGATATTCTTCAACGAAGGCGGCCATGAACATAAAAAAGCGAAACAAAAAAGCAGCATTTTTAAATAAGTAGAGCAAACTATGACTTCGTTGAAATAATATGAGCTAATTGCTTTCTCAATTATGTTCTAAGCCGCCTACGTTGACCTTTCGATTTTAGGAACACTCATCATGAATCCTGATTGTATCTTCGTTTCATTTAGGAATTTTCCAAAGCTTCTCACACGAGTAAACTGATAATTTACGATTTTTTATTATTATATTCAGAGTCGACCTATTTTTCATTGCATTCTGTTTAGTCGCAAGATTCATGTTCAGCTGGATCAATTCACAGGGTGCCCATTGTATTAATTGCTTTTCAAATATATCAAAATTGGAAACTTTGATAGTTGCAAGATTGTTACTAAATTTTACATGGCTGGGATTCCAGAAATTCTGAATAGTTTGAGACAGAGTATTATGAAATATCAATGAAAAATTAATCATATATAATGCAATCTTCCACAAAACATCCTATAGAATGTATGATTCGTCGGCTATCATTCAACAGAAAACAACTACTGCCTCTATGACTGTTGAATTCTTTGCAAAGATTCCTACTACTACAACTTAGCAATGTTTTCAAAAATCAAAGCTGAATTTATTCACCTATTTGAATGGGCAACAACTACGTATCCGTTTCATGACAGTTGCCAATATCAGCGAACGCTAGTTTCAAATCAAATTAATAAAACAACATCAGCATTTGTTGGGAATTCCTACGATCAACACTGAACTATATATACAGCTCTATCTCCAGGTTTCAAGAAAAGCATTCCGCATATCGTATCGACTACTACAGTGTCACACATAGACGTGTAAAAATATTAAACCAAAATAACCATAACACAATTCCCAACAAAACATCGCCATATTCATTGATTCATCTCAATAATCTTACAAAGAACCAGAATTCAATCATTCAGTAGCCGTCCTTCCAGTTCTATACAAATTATAGTCCTTTCATTGACAGACTTTGTGGCATTTTTAATAAATAAGGAATACATGAATTATAAATGTTCGAAAATCTGTACACAAAACAAATCGATAGTAACCAAAACAAAAATTTGTAAAAATATCACAATATTCTGTAAACTGAACAATGACCTAGGTTCATAATTATTCAAAAGACTTTCGTTCTAACGATTTATACTAAACATGATATAAAATTCCGTGATTTTAAACAATACAAGACTAATGCAACATCTCGGGAAAAAAATAGTCGGTACAATTGATCGAATCGAAATAAAATTATTCTTTAGTAGTCTACTACTTTAAAGACTTTTTATAGGAATATTCTCGGACAACAAACTCATTTTGTCTTCCTTTTGTCCTTAACAAACTTTCTCAATATTGTTGATTGTATTCAGCTAGATACTTATCTTGCACTTCCTGACTAGTGAGACTTCTCATTCAAGTTTATCCCGAATAATCCAAACCTGATTTTTTCATCTCATCGAACAGATAACACGAAACATGAACCAATTCTTCCCGAATGAAATTTTCCGAGCTCCCATTCTGCGAAAATCAAGCGAAGTGAACATGGACCCTCCGAGGATCTTATTTGTACATTTGCTTGGTACACGAAAATTTGCTCGCTCTCAGATTTATTCAAAGAACGATAATTATCAGGGGAATAGGACGCTTTTAACCATTCAAAGGGTATTCTTGTCAATTTTAGTTCCATTCTGAGGCCTAGTAATCTCATTTGTTGGAAATTATTACTCGAAGTGAGAAAGTGGCAAACTTCCATTAAATTCATAGCCAGCGCTGTATAATATGCACGACCTCTTTCACAGAACCGTAACTGAAATTTCATTCAATGCTCAGAAGGGAGGGATGATTTGTAATTGAAAGTACCAAACTCTCCAAGCTGTTTAGTGCAATAGCCTAGTTGAAGTTATGTCAACAGCAATTAATTAAGCACGCAATCAGTGAATTCTACTAGACTAGTATTTCAAATTTCTGGAACTGTTCAAAATCCTTCAAGAAGTTAACTGATTGCTTTACCGAGGAAATATGGAATTGAACTCATTTGATTTGCTTTATTGCTCTTGAAGTTAAGCTCTACAGGATATGGATAAGTAAATTTGATATCCAATGTCAAATGCGAATGAAACGATTAAGGTTTGGTTTTCTCGTCAAAAATATACTTAGCATATTGCAGTCAATCAAGGTCCACATGCATGGTTCTGGCTACGAATTCGATTATCAATTCAGAATCGGAGTTGGTGCTTTCCTTTATCACTCTAAGACTAATCTTCGATGCCAACGTGGAGAGAATTTGGGCCGGACATTTTCTGATGTGATGGTGAAGCTGGTGGATATCGATATCGGATATCTCCTGATGACAATCCTATAGAATGGGATTCCTCATATAATGAAGCCTACCACATAACCACATTTCATGTAAAGAAAAAAGCTGATGAGCGAAGGGCACTGAAGATTTATAGTCATTAGTTTCCATGAAACAAATAATTTCTCTTTTTGTCTTGTTTATCGGGCTGCGAGACCGTGGAAAATCGCTTCAGTTCACGCTCCACTTCATTCTTTTTATTTATGCGGTCTATTCTTTATCCATTTCCTGAAAGCATTTTCAAGTTGAATCTTTCACCGAGATGAATCCCTTCAGTAAATATACTCGCTATATACCCCGAATGCGGTTATTTTTTCTGCTAATTATGGAATTTGCTCTCATCGAAGGGTTTTTTATGGTGAACTTGAAGCACATATGCGGAAGAAAAAGCAGACATAGACTCGCTCTCGCGAGTTATAAGTGGTTATTATTGTTTCGTATGGAATTTGTAGACTGTTTATTTTGAGCTGTACAACGGAAATGATGAAAGGGTTGGGAATAGGGTAATTGTTTCACTCAATATCGAAGAAAAATTACCAGTAGTCAATTCAACAGCAATTCTTAGTCACGAACTCTCAATAAAAGGATTGCTTATTATCCTTTCAGTTATACCTACGAGCGCTAGTTAAATGCACGAAATGTGAAAGGTAAATTTATCTTATGAATTATGCATATCGAATATTTTCATTACCATATCCATAGATGTTTTGTTAGTCCTTCTCATAGATGGCGGAATGTTGTAGGCAAAATTGACTCCAAATTTTGTGGGAAATGTCTGTCTAGAAATATAAAATTGAAGTATACATATAATATTTAAGAAATTTAAAGTTCAAAAGTGAAAAGCACTATAGAACTCTTAGGTGTTGATACTTGATAAAAAAACTCATGTCACTACTTTGTGTCACAATTAAATATATTGTTAGGCATTTGGTGGATACAGTATCAGCACATATACTCAGGATTCTTTATTTTGGATTGGTTCAGTCAGTTTTGCAATATGGCATAAGTTTTTGGGGATTCTACTCTTCACAAAGCTGTGATCATTTCGAAAATCTAAAACGTGGAATATTAACTGTATCTCTATATAGGGTCTTTCCGAAACTGGAGCAATTAAAAAAATGGGTTGTTGTATGGAACATAATTCATCAATAAAATAAATGGCAAGAATTTTTGTTTGTGAAGTAGTCAAAAATTTTATGAAATCGCTTTCAGTTACCTTTGTTTCAGTGCTTACCGAAAAAAGTCTTGAAAACTTTAAAATTCAATATCTCCCGAAATAATTATTTTCGACGAAAAAGTATACTTCCATTTCGTTTTGTTTTGGCATCTTCTACTTCCCATTTCATTTACTGCTTTTAGGAAACACCCTGTATTTAATAACGGAGAATGGAAATTGATTTCTGAAAAATAATGACATACACTCATTCAATACAAGGAATAGGAAAGATATTCATCAGCTTATTGGTCAGAATTTCCCAAAATATGTTGGTTGTGAAATGTTTCAGTGAGATGATAGGGATAGGGATAGGGATAGGGATAGGGATAGGGATAGGGATAGGGATAGGGATAGGGATAGGGATAGGGATAGGGATAGGGATAGGGATAGGGATAGGGATAGGGATAGGGATAGGGATAGGGATAGGGATAGGGATAGGGATAGGGATAGGGATAGGGATAGGGATAGGGATAGGGATAGGGATAGGGATAGGGATAGGGATAGGGATAGGGATAGGGATAGGGATAGGGATAGGGATAGGGATAGGGATAGGGATAGGGATAGGGATAGGGATAGGGATAGGGATAGGGATAGGGATAGGGATAGGGATAGGGATAGGGATAGGGATAGGGATAGGGATAGGGATAGGGATAGGGATAGGGATAGGGATAGGGATTTCCTTTTGGATTTGGATTCGATACAATATTTCACATTATTTGAAGCCACTACAACAAATCAACATTCAACTTCAAGGAATCCACCTAAGAGAGAAACAGACAGCAGTTTCATGTTCCGAAAGAACTGAAAAGAAGAAGCAAAGGAAGAAATACGAGTAAAACAAGGTAAAAGCCAGGTAATTCCATTTTCGAGAGTGCACTCATGAAATAGGATTTGAAATCGAAAACAAAAATTTATTCTATACTTTCAAAACAACCAAATCATAAAAACATATTTCATAAGAAACTCTAAACTGTAAATAAAATCACAAATGACTAGGAAACCCCACAAAATTCAATGAGTAAACAAAGTACAGTTGTTTCCATAGTTTTACATTATTTCGTAATGTTTCAGATTCAAAGTGGTACAAAATGAATGGATTGAAACATACAATCATCCCTTCCATTCCGAAAACGTCGGAATAGAAACTGTGTTCCTGTTCTACATACAGCCTCATATAAACATGGCAGGAAGTGAGTTTCAAAACCAAACTAACTTTATGTGAAACTTTTCATAAACATGTTTTAAGATGAACGAATAACCTGAAGCTACAGAACACGCAGATGAACCGGAAACTAAATATACTATGAAATATTCTCGAGATACCCTTACACAAGCAAATCTCTTGCATTGCTTCAGATTTACTTTTCATGCACACTTCATGGAATTGAAAACTCTGAATAGGAACAAAAATGGTTATATTGTATTCACTTTAGAATGACTTCTGTCTTCTATGTAACGCCGGCTCCACACACTTCCAAGAACTTTAGCACGAGTGAGTTATTCTATTAATATTAATGTTCATTTGGTCGAATTGAATTGTGATTTACTGGTTCATATACGTTTCAAAAGACTTTCCCCATACAGACTCAAAATAACCGAAAAAGGACAATTTTAATTTCCAGTTAATGATTTGTAACTGAACATTCAAATTCTAACTCGAAATCATCCCAAAATATTCGGATGATTCATGATTATTTGGAGGAAGTTGCTAAACTATCCAAAAGCTTTTTTCCCTTCTTCCATTTCCCGTTATAGGTATCTTACATACGTGAATTTGTAGAAACTGTAACGTTTATTCTGTTGGACTGATCTGTTTCAATGCTATTATGAATATCTATAAAAAAACCCTAAAGAAAATTGTGATGAGCATGTTATTCATCTTTAGTCTCACAGTATAAAAGAATATCCTGAAATTCAAGGGAGGTACATATAAATGATCTATGTATAAAATCAGTATTTTTATATGTACTCATATTTTAGTATACATTAGATAAATTGTGATACTTCGTTGAAGTGAAATTGAACATTATTGAAAACTCTTTTTCCATGGTAAGCATAATTCATCCACAAGGAATTTCTCCGAAACATTCGGAGGGCGCGCTGCGGTTGGTCATTACTCCAATAGCCATTTCATAAATTATGGGGTGAGCTTATTATTATTTTTATTATTTTTTTATCCATTTGGATTCTACCAGTCGGGCCCTGTCTCCGGAGCTCCGAAGGGCGCGCCGATGCCATTCACCGATTTAGTCATTCTCCTCGTCCCTCTATAATCAGAAACACCATTTCAACAGAATGGTTTAGGTACAGCCTGCGGAGTTCGAAGTGTAAATCTCAATATTTTGTCTGCTTTTCCTCCTGTTTTCGGACGATACTCGTTTCGCCAGGAGCTAAACACGAAAGTCGTCCTACTTTGATGGTCTAGGAGGACTACATCAGGCTTATTTGCTTGTATTTGCCTGACTGAGGGTAGGGAATGAGTAGTTCCAATAAATTCGACACTTCTTATTCTCCTCAACGGACTCAATATCCCCCGGAACGTAAGGCAACACCGGTGTCTCGTCTATACCGTACAAGTGTCTTAGATGTTAGTTCAACACTCCTAGCGCCGCGTTATGTCTGTGGATATAGGCTGAGACCGCATGAGCTTGACAAGCACACAGCAAATGTAATATGGTCTCAGGCGCCCCACGACACGCTCTGCATCTAGTGTCGGGGACTATACCCATCACGCGGCTATGGTAGACCAGGGTGTTGAAGACACCATCCTGGCAGGCCATTATGGATCCCTCGGTCTTCGACTTCAGCTCACTTTACCTGTCGAATGCTAAGGTCTAATTTTTGAATAAGCCAAGCTCTTCAATGTTCTTAAAGAAGATCCCATTATCATTATTATTATTATAATTACTGAATAAATGTATTCGTTTCGAATCAGACTGAAATTATGTTTCATTCTGATATTATTTTTTGACGAGAATACAGGTCAATCCCGCAAAAGCTAGCGTACAAAGAGAAGTTTGGAAGCCTCGAATAAATTAAGTCGAACTTTAGAACTTTAAGGAGTCGCCTTTGACTGAAGGGTCGAGTCAAGTCTTTGTGACGATGACAAAGAAACACTTCGAATCAGAGAAGAATTTCATTAAATTATTGAATCCTGGGTGGTAATAAAGATAATGACTGAACAATAAAATCGACTATGTCTCTTCATTTCAAATTATTTTTAATAATTCATTAGGATGTTGGAAGTTATTTTTCATTGAACCATTTTGCTGTAATGTGAGTTTGGTAATAAGAGTCCACTTCTGAATAAACTTCGAGGATATTTCTTTCCATTCTGCACTTGAAATGAGAACAACTAATGACTGTGACTATGAATTTTATGTATATACAGTACGGTGAATCTCATGACATGGGAACAAGGGTCAGAATAGCGTAATTTTCTTTATGAAATTCGCTTGTTTTCTGAGAAAACGTGATTGAACGCCGACGTCAAATTTCAGACTCACGCTTACCCGCCGCTGGAAGTTCTGGCGGAGCCGAATATTTGATTGGTCATAACTCTGCTAAAAATGATCGGAGTAGTAAAAGGAAAAGTTTATATCGTTTCTGAAGACTTCTTCCTTCTCGTGCAAATATAATATGCGAGTATTTGAGTACCTAAAATGTGTTTTGTCGCACTTCACGGGTATGTTTGCGGATGATCCAAAAATTATGAATAATTTAGTAAATATACCAAGCAGCAACCTATACCCTCTTCGTACTATAGGCAACAAGTTTACAGAAGTGTGACAGGTCCCACTTATACATGCAAAAAAAAAACTTTGTTTTACTCCTGCCTCATTCTGAACTTACCCATAAAACCGACATTCTCTTCAGTAAATGTTGAAAATGATCGCTTATTCATATTTTGCCTGTATGTTTAATAACACTATTGTGAAGCGCAAACCTCAAGCTTGAAATCACATACATACTTTATTTTTTATGTAGGATGTGTATGAGCGATTATTTTCAACATTTACTGAAGAAATTGCCGGGATTATTGGTGAGTTTAAAACTGAGGCAGGAGTAAAACCCAGTTTATACTTTGGCATGTATAAGTGAGACTTGTCTCACTAGTCTAAAATCGTTGCATATGGTCCAAAGAGGGTACTGATTCCTGCTTCAGTATAATTATTTCGTATCAACTAAAATATTCATTCATTCAAGTACTACGATTCATTCTTCACTTGTAGCTTGTAGCACATTTGTTTGTGGTCACTGTACTAGTATGGAACTACATGTTTTTTACACACAAATATCAAATACCAACAAAACAAAGAAATTCACAGGCCTAAGCAGTGCCCCAGGTATTTCTTTGAACCGACTCCCAATCGATAAAACCTGAAAGCTTTAGAGCTACCCAGTAGTAGTCATTAACCCCCGTTGCCGAGCGTCCTCAGCAGAAAAACGCACTATGCAGAGAAAAACAAAACCACTATCAATGGAGAACAACACCCGAGAGTCTCGACTCGTGAAATTAACTTGGATCCGGCGGTATTGTATCGGGAATGACGCCGAACCAGAGAAATCCATTAACTTGTAAGAAAACATAAGCGATCATGTGAAAATTTGGAGAAATGTGTTTGGATTGTGAGCGGGCAGCTGGAGTTTCAAACAGGGATAAATGAGAGGAATAGTGATCAGGATGTATGTCTACTGACCAGAGATTAGAACGTGAAACAAGTCGGTTGAAAGCAAGTACATTTCTGATCAAAGATCTCATTGAAAGGGTTCGTGATCAAGGAAGTATTTCTCGCACAATGGAACGGTTGAAGTGAAACGAATTCGGTGACGAGCATACAGTGTGTCTCACTTCTCATAGGAGCACCTTCACCGCGAAATTATCAAGGTAGAATGATGAAACTCTTAGTACAGATGATAAAGTAGAAAATAAACCTGCCGGATTGTTGTTGTGGGCCTGAGCGACGTACACTGCTCGCCTATCCCCTACATGTAACCGAGCCCAAAGTTGCTGAAATTTGGTACAGATATACCTGAAACCTAACAATACCAAAATCCTTGCTTAGAGGTGTCAAAAAGTGGGTGAAAACTACCCCTCAAGAGTAAAAAATGTGCTATATCCTTTAGAAGCAGGAAAGTAAAAAAAATCTCAATATCTCTTTCAGTGCACTTTACAAGTGTAGTTGAATAAACGGCAATGTTGGATCCGAAAGCTGTGACCAGAGCCACTTTTATTTTCTGTGCCAACAACTAATTGACTGTTAATATCTAATATACAAATGTTTCACCGATAATATTGCGTTTTTCAGTTTTTTTTAGGCTGATTATTAGTTTTTTATTTTTGAAAATTCGACAAAACAAGCCAAGTGTCATTACCTATTTATTTCACGTTGAGTATGTTGTATATATGAAGAATCATCATTTTTTATGAGATGAGAATATATGATAACTTGTGGTTTTATGAACGCTTTATGTTGGAGAAGAATAATTAAATTTAGATATGGGTATATCTTACAACAAATATTCTGATTTTAGTATCCAAGTGTAGTCACATACAGGCATGTGTAAATATTATGTCATTCATGTCATATATAGGATTTGAGCAGATATTGTTTTAGCTTGTATTTCAGTTTTTTGTGGAATATGTCTTCCAGTCCACCGGTATAAGGGTCTACAGCTTCAGGGCAGAAATTGCGTGTATTTCATAGTTTTCTTATAGTTCACTAGTGGTAGTCTGAAAAGGTTCTTATTTCTGGTATCAATGAGATTTGAGGGCCAAAGAAGGGGATCGCTGGCTTCCGAGTGACAACCACAGCCAAGAAGTTTTGACAGTTAGTGTAAACACAAACTATGTGCCAATAATTTCGATAGTTGAAGCTCTCACTATGGACCAAATTTAATGACGTCATAAAATTTAGACCATTATCGCTGATTTTACAGAATCGATCAAATCGGTTAGTGGAGATTTTGTCCGATGGTATGTCTGAGGCGTTTTAGTTCTCGGACAACACCAAAAATTTGCAGGGGCTCTAAAAAACGCCTCGCTATCAAGAATACCCACAAAAATGGTTTGTGGTCCAACTTGACATGAAAAACAAATATAGCTCTCAACATTTAGGTGACTATATTTTTTCTTGGTAATGGACCGAGGACTATTATCGTATGTTACTTATATTACGAGTTTTTATCTGTTTCTTAGTTCTCCAACATGTATCAAAAATATTTTGACTATGCAACTACATTGTATAAACATTTTGTTTAAAATCAGTCCACCATTCATTAAATCTATCCCACTTCCCCTGTCATCTTCCAGAATAACTTCGTGAAGTCGTAGTCCACAAATCTAAATCACTGGTTCTCTCACCCATTTCCTTGGAAATCTCTGTCATTTTGTTAATTGCCCACTCCTATGCAATTATTGTTCATGTCACTCCAAAAACTACTCAGATTCTGGAAGTCCCAGAGAATTAACTGGAGAACGAAAACGGTTGCTTGTTATTTCATTAACAAAGATAAATACAAAGTTCTTTCGATTTAGTTCGGACTAATTGATATTTGCCAAACACGAAACAATTCAGTTGAAAGGTTTCGATTTTTTCCATCACAAAACGCAATTCATTGGTCATAGGTAATTCTTTATTTATGAATTCTCTAAGTTCCCAAAACAGAACTTCCTAATGGAAGGATATTTCAGAAGAATACAATTAGAGATATCGTCCTTGTCCTTGTCCACCTGATTTTGTCCTGTGCCTGGATTTCTTCATAGCGGATAGTAGAATTTATTTTTCCATTTTGATGTGCCTTTTGTACCCCTCTCCTCGCCATCTCTCTAATTCACGCATTCTCAGAAAGGACGCCATCGCTTCCTTGTTTATCTTTATGCAAGTTGAAAGCGACGGCAGACCCAGTAGGGCATCTAAGGCTGCCGTAGGAGTTGTTCCCATCGCGCTTCTTATTCTCCTACAAGCTTGTCCCTCGATTTTCTTCAGCTTGTTGGTTTTGGTTATATGGTCCACTTTTGACTACCAGACCACCGTGTAGATCCAGTGAAGGGTGTAAGGTTTGAGGTCCTTCTTTCCACAGTCTGGCGCAGAGCCACTATCGTCTTTTCGACTACTCGATCAACGTTGAGTTAGCTTCGTGTCCAGTATAACTTCCAGGTATCTAATCTATCTAGCCAGCTCTAGTCCTCTTCCGCCTAATACTGGTGGAAACTCGTCTACCTTTCCTCTCTTGGTGAAGATAATCATCTCTGTTCTAGTAGGAGTGACTGCGCGCGAATTGCATAGGGTCACAGAACACACCTAGAAAAGGGCTTGTCACCAGGATAGGCCTGTTATCGGGCTATGCTTGGGTGTAGAAACCGTTGGTTGCTATTCTCTCAAGGAGTACATACAAGGCCAGACACCAAAGGTGAGGGGTGAAATAGCTACTGCAGCTGCCCCTTACCTCGATGTCAGCCTGGCTCTCTCCCAGAGACACCGTAACTTTTTCCCGTTTGATGACCATTGCCATTCAGTTGATCAGCATGGGAGAGATCTGCAGTGTATTGCAGGTGACGTCTGTTCTCGCTTTGTCAAAGGCACTCTCCTCATCGAAGAACACTCCAAGAGCTCACTCCCAGATATGGACTGCCCATTCTACTCTATTGCACTACCGTATGAAGGGCCGTTCTTGAGGACCTTCCGTTGCGGTATGCAAGTTGATTTTCCTCAGAGTTAATTCAGTACCACTTCCCCCAGATACCCATCTACAAAGTTGTTGCTTGTAGTAGTTTTTTTTCGTTGTAGTAGAATAGTTAGATTATTTCCCTAGTCATTATATCGATTTAGATGTTGACGTTATATCGACGAAAGATGGTCTATTTAATAGCGCAAAATAAATTTCTATAAGAATCACCCTGCACCAAAGAATTACATTTGATAACATCAGCTTCAGTCTCCCCTGCGAACTGTAGTGTAACATACTAATTCAGCGGCATCTTTCCAAGAAACTGAACCATCCAAAACACCACTGCCACTTCGTGGAAATATACGATAATAACTTCCACCACAATTATTTGAACTCTTTATATTCACGTGATTGTGCAAGTCGTGTAAGTGTTCCACGGTTGGCGAGGGGCCAAATAATCGTGGTGGAAATCGAAAATCCTAAATTATTTCGCTCGGGGCAAATGACGAGGCTAGCGAAATGGTTTTGCGTTATGGGGCGTTGAAGAGAAGGGTCGGCCCGATTCTTCATATATCACATTGGCTCACAACGTAAGTTGGAGCCCAGGCAGTGACGTGCCTGTCGGGTGTTCAAATTATACTCGAAGGGCACGATTTCTTGAGGAAACGTATGTTGTTATTGAGAAAATGTTTGTAATTGTAATGGATCGACTAATAGCTTATAAGGAAGTTGCTTGTTTCCTAGTTTTGGTGAATAGGCGGAAGAAACATTTTTCTTTCATTTTATATATCCGTTGCATGGAATTAGTTTAATTAGTTTGATTGCTGGAAAATTGACATGATTCGGCAGTTCACCATGACACCAATCGAGCACCAAGCCCGAGCAACATCATGGTCGGCACATACCGAGTGTCCTCAAGGGTCGTTTCTAGGGTAGGGAAGAGCTTCAGCAGCCTTCACTGTACCACAAACAACACTTGAGAGAAAGGTAAAGGATGCAAGGGAAAAAGGATTGTAATCTGAATAAGTCACACAGAACAAGTTCGGAAGTTTGGCCTTACGTTAACAAATCTGCTCTTGTTGGAGTGTGAGTTAACTGTAAAGAATAACCTATCATACTTATTTGAAAAAAAAAATGCAGGTGAGCATGATTATTTTGAAAAACACCTTTTATTGAGTTTACGAAATCATACAAAAACGTCCATAGCCCCAGCCAGATGAAGCCTCTGACCCAGTAGCTTCAGAAAAATTATTTGATTTGTTGCAGTCTGTATGAGAAATATAATTTTGGAACATCAAATTATAGTTCTTACTATGAATAAACACTAAGGAAGTGGTCAATATCCAACCTACCAATCAGGACTTCAATGAAACCTTCACAAGGGCTGCGACTATTCGGATTACTTTACAGGGGTTTCGAAGTACTGGAATATTATACCCTCTTAACCCTCTTAACCAACACATGTCCCTCAGAGACAACAAATACAGCAGGGTATTCCACCAACTGAACCTCATTCATCAATTCTTACAACGCCAGTCGAGGCAGCATATTAGCAAAATGTACCTCGTTTCAGTTAGCGGCAGATATTCTAGCTCTCTGATTAGTTGTGACAAACCACAGGTGAATTTTTCCATCCAGACTAAAACGTGGTGACAACTAATCACAACCAATTAGAGAGCTAGAATATCTTCCATTGACTGAAACGTGGTACGTTTTGGTTATATGCGTCCAGGCACAACCATTAATAGCTAAAACAATAGTTACAAGGCAGCCATCATCTTCCGCAGCACCGCTTAAACCACACCCAGAAATTTCTGCAATATCAGAAGAAAAATAGCCAAGGCGGATAAAACATATATTCAATCGAAAATAAAGATGATTCTTGAATTATTATAGTATTTTTTGTTATGAGTCGAGTCCGTCGGGGGTGTATTTACCCCTATTACCCCTCCATATATTCGCCCTCAAACATCAACTTTTGCAGCACCGCTTGGAACACACCCAACAATTTCTGCAATACCGAATGAACCACGCCATTGTGATTGTCTAACCGAAATATGAAACTGGCAGAGTTCCTAATAAGGAAGTTGTAATTTATTGCTGGAGTGAAGCCGGCCCTGGACGCCTGGAAAAATTATTCTGAACATGTGGTTCATTTTCTCATGCCATTGTGATTGTCTAACCGAAATATGAAACTGGAATTTTTGTTTGATTTTGTCCCCCACTGTTTTTCTGACAAAAAATTTAAAAAAATATTGATTACCGAACTTTATTGCCAAAGTAGCTGAGCTTGACAGTTGTAAATAGTGAAGGCAAGGGTATATTCCAACCCATTTCACCAATGTCTCATCTTTCTCTGCAGTGAATAAAGCTTTCGACATCGTACAGGCTGCTGACGCTTGACAGCCTCGAGAGGGGTAGGGCCGAGTCGTCTGCAGCCGCCAGCGTTTGTCGCTTGTGTCAACGGATGAATAAATTATTACATGAACAGTGTTAGGCGTCAGACGCTGTGAGGCAGCCGCGTTCGTCAGCCGCCCCATAGAAAACGCACCTTAAGACAGCTAGTGTTTTAGAATATTTATTCAATATCAAGAGCGTGAATATAACCATTCTGTTATCAAATATGATTTCAGAATTGGCAAATTCTGTGAAGGTCGTGGAAAAAGATACATTTTGCACGGAATATAAGACACAGGTCATTTCCAATCCGAATGATGTTCTGCCTCAGCTCACTGACAAACTTCGAAATCCCGAGATATTGACAGAGTTACGAAGAATGTGGATATTATGTTGCTGGATAGGCAAACCGAATGCGAAATATCCCTCGCATATATTACTGTCGGAAAACTTTGACAAGCAACATATATTCCGGTCCGTGACCCTTTTACGATTCATATGAAACAGCGGCGTACCGTAAAATGACTGCAAAATGAACGAGGTAGTGAAATAATCACTGGTAACAACCAGTATAATATGCCGATTCTCATGGGACATTTTTTCTTATGTTCTTGTTTCCACGGAAACGAAAATCCTATAATGTTCACAGAACATCGTGGGGTCCGATGGAAAGTGGGTATATAGTCTTTGATTCTTGAGTTCTTGAATTTCTGGAGGTTGTTTGCCTCAGGAAAATCTCTAGGGACAGTGACTTCCTGGGAGAGAGATGTAGGGCATGTCTTAAAAGTGACGACAAAGGAAAATAAAGACGCAAAGTATCACCGTTCATACGAATGTCTCTTTTTGGACAATACAAATTTCATTGTGTGTTTGAGGGCTGCACCTCATAATTTGAAACAGTATTTCAGGACAGGTCCAATCCGTGCCTTATAAATCGTAATCCGTTGACGGGGAGTGAAATAGCCGTTGGCACGAAACAGAAAAACCAATTTTCGTTGACGCTTTTGGCAATAGACATGACATAGTTTGCCCATGAAATGGTACTGCGGATAGAAATAACAAACTTCTAAATGGAGGATTTTTTATTTATCTGAAAAATGCTGCCCGTTATGAGATCGGTCATTTTCAAGAAAACATATGGACGGAGCACCACCGTATCCAGTAGAAATATGCTAATGTCTCAGACAAGAAAAAAAAAAACTGTTTTGAACAAAAATTCAATGAGTCGCTATGCATCCAAGCCAACAACAATTTCAGTCAACCCAGCGTAGAAACCAGGAATGTATGGAAAACATTATTTTTCTTCTCATATGAAAAACTCCCTTCTGTCAGTGAATGTGAAAACTTGGGTATCTGGTGTGATTAACAACTACGTCTCACAAGACATGTTAGACATTTATGTTGAAGTTCTTTCAATATCTTAAGACAATTATATCCTTGTAGGAATATTCTACCTGCTACAAATTGAGCCAATACCCTAATAACCTCCAAACTGTCATATTGCATTGCTGCCTATGGCCCAGCTATTTTACAGAATAACGCCTTCAGGCTACACATTGGGAATTTCTGTTAAAGTTTCAGTGTTCGAAAATATGATTACATAAGTGGAAAATTTAAAAAAAATCAAAATTTCAAAATTTCAAAATTTCAAAATTTCAAAATTTCAAAATTTCAAAATTTCAAAATTTCAAAATTTCAAAAATTTCAAAATTTCAAAATTTCAAAATTTCAAAATTTCAAAATTTCAAAATTTCAAAATTTCATAACAGTTTGTTAAAAACAAACTTTTCTTACGCAGCTACAAAATCTTTCAGCTCTTTTTCCCAGAGGACAACTTGAACGGTAGAGCGCGTGGATCTTAGATATTTAAAGCCAAGCAACGCGATGCGAAGTTATGGTTTGGATGGAGACTTATGGCCGACCTCCTTCCGACACTTGTTCTCCTTGGATGGTGCTAGGAATCGCACGTTAAGAAATAAGACCTCGTTAATCCTTGGCTCGCACAAGTTTCTACTTTTCGGCAAAAGTTCGTTAGGGAAGACAACAACAATTTTAACATTTTTTTTACCGTCTCACTTCCTGAACTATAATATTATAAACTTCAAAAACGACTGAAAGATTTATTGCTTTAGAGTTAGATGGCTCACCTGGAAACTTGCTGTACCTACTGAAATTCCATCTTGATTTTAAAACTTTAATATCATTGTATATTGATGAACTGAAAACCCATGGTTCCAATAGTCATTGCTTGCATATCTCTTCCGACCACTTGTTCTCCCTTCCCTTTCCCAAGCTAAAGTTGCAAACCAGCTCCAGCTGATACTGCGCCTTTTCAAGTGAGACAAATTTCGGTTTTGAAAAATTGATTTTTTTCAGGTAAAAATTGAATAAGTAGTGGAATAGTTGTTCGGAATGTAAACACATTTTTGACCTGTCCTGTCTATTACTACAATTTTTCGAAAATGATGTTTCCATCGCTGCAATTTTAGTGACCTATCAATTCTGCATATTTTTACGATTCTCCGTCGAAAACGTTACTGGCGTGTTTTTCTGAGGAGTTAGAGAAACTCTAAATGAAACTACCATTTTTCTGGCTCGGTTTCTAGAAACGCATCTAGTCACATAAACGTCACATTTTCGAAATAAATTTGTTTTTGTACAACTGACATTAAAAATGACGTTTTTAATTCATTGACACATGAACTAAAAACTTACGTTTTCACAAAATCACTTTTAACACTAGTGTTAAAAGTACTTTTAACACTAGTGTTAAAAGTAAAATGACAGATGAGATGATGGATACTCAGTAATATAGATCTCTCTAATAGAAACACTTCAATCAGATATTATAATCAGAACACCTACTCAAGAGGAATCGTTTATAAAAGTTCACACATGTATTTGGTCGTTTGCGCAATTGATAATACTAATTCCTTTTGAAGTTACAAACGAAGTAGTATTTAGTCCAACTGTAGAATGTCCTTCATCACTGACAAATAATGACATTCATAAATAAAGTGCGTTGGGGTTTATTATATTTGAAGTATCTGTCAGTCAGCCTTGTAATCCAAAGATCGTGTGTTCGAATCCTTATGGATCTTATTTTTTTTTTGTTTTTTTCTTACTAGCAGTAACTGTTGAACAAAAAATTTTGTATGATACATTTGTTAAAAGTGATTTTATTTTGCTCGTGGGGTTGCTCCACTCGCTAACGCTCGTTTCGCAATATTCCCCACTCACAAAATAAAATGCCACTTTTAACACTTGTATCATAAATAACTATTTTGTACAACTGTCATTAATTTTGAGGTTTTTAATTCATTGACATATGAACTAAAAACTGACGTTTTCATAAAATCACTTTCAACACTAGTGTTAAAAATAGTTTTTACACTAGTATTAAACTCAGAGTAATAAAAGAGAGATACCCTGCCTATACCTACACAAATACCTGTTTTGAAGTGAACATGAACTATCCTTTTCTATACAATTTATGGGCGAGGGGGTGACGGGGTAGTGAAATGTTATCGAGCTATTTTACGTAAAATCATCAGTCCGCAATTAATGAAATAAACACGCATTCCTGTCACTCCTAGAACGATCAGAAACCGCAAACTGTCAGAAAGAACAGGATTAAACCTACTCCATAATGCGTCACATCAACTCCACGAAATGCCATCATTTATTCAAAATGATTGGCACAACATGCCATTTGATTCGGTAATTGACCTGTCGCAGCTTGTCAGAATTTCTAACCCGTTTTATGTTTCGGATAATCTCGTCAATCAGGGTTCAACGAGAAACAAGGCGTGCAAAATCACGTTCTCTCACTGAATATCTCACGTATCCCTAACTAAATTCTTCACTGTGTTTGCGGACGACTTAGTTGATTACAGCATGAAATAATTCTAGGATAAATTCTGGGTGATCTGGAACCTTTACAAATGTTACAGGTCTTTCGTAAATTGAATATTGATCGTCTAAGTTGTGAAACTATAATTTTATATGCCCGTATTAGTATATAACGGAGCTTACACAGTTAGCCCTAGATACAATCGACAAGTGGTGTACATCGAAAATGGGATATTGGACGCCTGTGGTGACACTCAATGAGAACAAGTGGTGTACAGCTGACAGTGAACCCTCAATGATGACCAATGATAACGTACAGTTCGGTGGTATGGTGGCAGGTAGGAATGGTTCGACGGCTCGGAGGACTGCAAAGACCAGCATGTCTGAGTGCCACCGGGGACATGAGAACCACCCCAACAGTCGCCTTAGAGGTCTTGCTCAACCTGCCTCCCCTACACATATACATACAAGGCGAAGCCTGGTCAGGACAAGCACCCATAAGCAATATGCACGGGAGAGACTACAACAACCTATACGAATAGTTGAAAAACGACCCGGTTACAAGAATGCCATCAGATGGCATACTTTCCAGATATAGCTCTGACAAAACTGTCAAGACATGTATAACGGAGAGGGATGCGTAGAAGGAGGGACCTCCCAAAAAATGATAAAGGTTCAGGAGCCGGCATTTACGGAACCAAGCGGAAGATGAAAATCCCATTGAACCTGGGCAAAAAAGCGACGATATTCCAAATGGAAATCGTCGCATTACACCATTGTGTACAAGAGCTAATAAGGCATGAGTATTCAGAAAAGAAACATTGCCATATACTCAGATAGCCAAGCTAATATAAAATCAGTAAACTCAATGCAAGTTACCTCAATACTTGTTTGGGGCTGCATAGAAACCCTAAAAGAGCTCGGCAGTCAGAACAGACTCTTGTTTTCTTAGTGTGTATTATGTACGTGAATAGCTTTACCACTGCCAATTTTCATATTATTAAGGATACAATTATTTTTATTTTTCAGATACAAAATAACGCAGTAATACCCAGAACAGTTGTAGACCCTGAAGAAGAGATCCGTTTTTGAAAACCAAGAGAAAACGAAAAATATTTATTAGTATTTCAGATTCACCTTCTACATTCTATCGATCGATGTAAAATATTTAATTTTAAATGATATACACTTGAGTTTTTACTTCGATCGAATGCTCATTATTTTCAGTCTGTTATATATGATCTGTAGTTTTTTTTATATATCGAATCGTTCAAATACATATGGGGAAGTTTGAAGATCTGCTCTTGCTCAGTTCTCTCAGTTTCTGTCTTGATGAATCTAGCTCCAAATTGTTGATATACTCCTGTTGATATTTTTATCTCTTGATTTTCAGTAGTTGGTAAGGGACTACCAGGTTCACTATGTGCCTTCTTCCCGAGTTTCCTCAAAGATCTATCAGTATTTTTTTGTGTGAAAATTATTGAGTCATCTGCACATTGCTTTCCTTTCATTGCACTATTTCTCACATTCACATTAACCAACGTATGACTTCCTCTTTTCTTTTAGTTTGGCTATCTGATTAAAAAGATTTCAAATGGAATTTTTATATTCTAGAAAGATGAATGACAGAAACTGCTGATGACAGTAAACTGACAAAGCTACAGACATAAATGAGTTGCTAAGGGAACTGTCGTGTACGCTAAAAGGTCCGTACTTATCGAGAAAATAAACCAGCGGAATTCCTGAATCTTCTCAACGGAGTTCACAGACTTTGAAATCCAATTATATTTTACTTCAAACAAAAACCTACGTCGTGATTAAAAGCTCCACCACAGTTTGAAAATAGCATTACGTTCACTTTAATAGAGTTGTTATGAAAAACTCCACTCCAGCCACGCACAAGCTTCCATAAAGTTTTATTCCTTTCCCGGCAACTCGCTTCATAAAAACAAGCTGTTGACAACATTATATCGGTTTGTGTATAAGATTCGGTACACACCAGATATTTTTTTATGTGATAAGCCGGATGATTTGGTACTAGGAATAAAAGAGGGTCTTTGAAGTTTGTTGACGATTTTCGACGTGCTCGAGGAATAAAAAATACAATAAAATGTGTATGGACTTGCCAAGTATACTTGAGACATTACTGAACAGATTGTTACAGAGGGTTTCATTCGGTTTTTCTCCAGTTATTCGTGCTGTGACAGTATGGAATAATTTTTTTCAGGAAAGGAATTGAAGAAAAGAAGAAAGAAAAAGTGTTCATCGCATTGGTGATATGTGATATGGTGGAATTTAAATGTGGAGGCATTTAAATGTGGAGGCTTATAGTATGTTTATCAACCCATTAATGCCCGACTTATAGTTATTTGAATTTTCAACAAACTTCCTTGTTATTTAGGGAAAAAATGATATTTCAGGTTAATGCCAAAATATTTTCTACAAACGTTCAAAAAACTTGCACGGTTCACGCATTGATAACATTATGAGAGGTTTTCCTTCGTTAGTATGACACCGTGCGCGGAGTAGTGTGCGAAATAAATACTTTACACACTGCAGGTAAACTATATGGGATTTTTATATTTTAACCCTTGTGGTGCTCAATCAAACAAAAATCATTTATTTCTTGATGTTTAACAATAACGAAGGCTTTTTAAGTCTTTTCAAATCGTCACAGTGTGTTGATGAGTATTGATTGAAAGTACTGTTTTTGTAAATGAAATTGTATTACAGAGGTTACAACTTAGAGTCGACCAAATAGCTGTCGGTCTATCAAATCACTAACTGAGCATGAAATCACAAGAGGATTCCTGCAGATCCTCAGTTAGTACCTAAATATTAGTTTTGGATTAAACAAACAATATGATATATCGACAGTTTACATTTACTCAGAGACATCTATTCTGAACAAACACTAATTCAGCGACCATTTATTTTCCTTTGAATACTTCCCGTTTTATGCATCAAGTTCGAGAAATAGCACAGACACCAAACATCACGACTCAATTTGACAAACTAAATATTGCTAGTAGCCTCTAGTAAAGAATATTATTCACTGATGGAAATTCACGTTATCGACGTTTTATTTACATAGGTGCAAGAACGTGAATAAATATTTCGAAGGTAATACGAGTGGAAATTTAGGTTTATATTAATAAGTTGGCCCTTTGCAATCGACACTCGCATCTACTGGAAATAGATTGAGTGATAGGAATATATACAGCGGACGGGTAATAATAATAAAACTCAAAATAGCGGGGTTGTGCAGCAAGTGAAAGAGAACTCTTTAAAGTTTGTCCCAACTTTCGGATATTATCGTTAAGGAACTACAATAAACATAATCACGTGAATTAAAAGAAGTTTGCGAAATTGGAAATTGTTTTAAAAGGTCTCATCTATCGTAAGTAAGTAAGAATATACCATGTAGGATTCCGATAGATTCATAGTTCATATGGTGGTCAAACTTATTCAGATTTTCCGCTAGGGCTCCTATTTCTGGGACCAACACAAATTATGTCACATATTTGACAAGTGATATACACTACTTCTACATGGGAAGTTGAAGGTGAGTTTTCCTTGAATTTGCTATAGATAGTCTTATGTCTATAAGTGGTTCAGTCTCTAAGCCATCTTGTTTCAATAGTGAACTGAATATGGAGGTCAAAACATTGAAAGTGTCAGGAATCTTATATATGCCATATCTTGTAAGGATACAATAAAGTCATCTACATGTTCTTTGATCAAGTGGGGTTCTGCCTACTGCCCACTCCCCAAGTCGATGTCTGATGAGGTATCAGGGTCTCTATCTGCCTAGTCCCTGACCTCGAAAGCCGATCTGATAGTTCAGCACCTCTTCTTATACCTGATGAGTTGAGAGAAAGTTTCTTAATTGCTTCGGGTGGCACGCTTCTTTGACTTCTCGATGCCTGTTCGGTTGCTACAGTGGTGAAATTAGTGGCGAGATTGTCTCAGTTGGGGGGATCTGCTCTCTGAATGGAATGTTCGATGGCTGCGGTGTGCTTTGTGGAGTTGAAACCTCTTCTCACGACAATAATTTCAATTCCACTAAAACCAAAATGTATAAACTTATTTTAACAACTGGCTAAGACTTTCAAGAGCTGAGGCAGGCCAAAGATCTCCTCGGAAATTTCAACCGAGCAAGATCGGAGACACTGATTAACCTCAGCAAAACTAGTCTGAAGGCAATCACGGAATTTCCAACAGGGCATTGAAGACTCAAAGAACACCTAAAGAAGAGAACAGCACCTGCAGATTTTGTGGGGAATATCCAGACACACCCCACCATATATTGATGGACTGTTACGCTGTACACAAAAGATTGAAAACACTGGGATCATACAAGCTGACTCTCGGAAAAATACCACGGGTAGACCCTCTCAAAATCCTGAAATTTTCGAAGGAATTGGGGCTTGAAGAGCTGCTGTAAACGAGAACACTTTATGATAGCAGAAGGAGATGGGGCACAACAGATCTAATCATGTCGCAGCTCATCGGTCACCATCCATACTCACCAATACCAATACCAATATTTCAACAATCTATACAGTAAAGTATTAGGCACTGGTCCACCATCATTATTGATGATTTCATTATAGACATCTAGCTGCCCCTGTTTTTCTTAACTTGCCTGTCTAATCCTAATGAACTGAAGTCTATCGAAAAGTTTTGTGTCAAAACATAATGAATGAATGATGATTTTTTTTCGTTATTTCGTATTCGAAATGTGCTTAGTGTTCCTTATAACTTACTTCAATGAATCTTTTAGTCTGCCCATATTATTTTGCATCGCAGTCCTCACATTTAATATCGTAAATTCTTTGTCCTTTGGGTTGCCCAGAAGATCTCTTTAATATTTGTTTCATCTCAATCTGAATCTTCACTTCTGACAATGATGCAGAATAAGATAAATACATATCAGTTTTATACAAGGATAGTTCGAACGGTAAAGTGCGAGTCATCGATACCTGTATCATAGCAACGCAGGTACGGTTTGAAAAAGAATACGTTGAAGGTTCACCCTCAAAACCATAGCATTTTCCGCGTTCTTGAACGATTACAGGAAGCTTCATACAGCGAGGAAGTTGAATTACTCTCAATTAACTTTATGTGGGGTTGCTTTATTATGATATAATTCAGATACATTGCTATCCTGGAGAGCTAGCGTGGAAAAATTTGCAGCTACGGGGATTCCACCGTTTATTTAATGAAGTCCATTTAACAAAGTGTGAATGAGAAGATTATAGCGGGTACCGTGAGATTATTTATTATTTCATTACGGCCGATATACACAAGAGTTTCCAAAATTATAACTGAGTGAGTGGAAATAAGAATTATTGTTCCATTCTCGCTGTTTGGGTGTCATAGTATTTCATTTTCGTCTTTTTGGATTCTTCCACAATAACGTACAAACATGGCCTCTATTCCTGTAATGCTGAATTCTCAGGCATTACTCTCATATGGCCGGATTCCAGTTGGCTTTGAGCAGAGAAATTTTAATGAGGGTTTTCAAAAAAACCAAAATTTTACATTCCATTGCTCAGGCAGGGCGTTCCAAAGCTTTGTCGGTCTAGAAGGGACACATTCCTGCGGTGTTCCAGATAAGTGAGCAAGCTTGAAAACAAAATATCACCAACGAAACGAATGGCTCTTTTTTGAACACAATCATTATTATCCAGAATCAGAACGTATTATTATTCCACAGTTTTGTTCTCTCAATTCCAGACTCTGAATCAGACTGAAGTTTAATGAAAATTTTTGTGAAACAAAGTACAAATTACAAAATCGAGTTGTTATGACTTTAGCAGCACAAGGGACGATGAACATTACTTTCGTTTATATTTTCAGGGTTGATATGATTCATTTTCATATATGGTAGGCAAAAATACTACCATATTCCTCACATTTTGTCTTTCAGAATTTAAGTGATAGTGTAGTTGCATACCCTATTTCCATGAATATCCAAACTCCAGTTTCATCAGTTCGTTTTTCAAATCTTTAGACGAATAAAGAAATTTGTTGTTTTAACAAAAAATTTTTGAACAATAAATTTTGTTTCTTTCTTCAAACAAAGATCTACCTGTTATTTATTTTATCCAGCTACCAAAGTCACTGATTTCCAGGGGTTCTTGGCATAGTGATTGATTTTCAATCCCTAAAATACCTACCATAATTTTTTCAACATTCAGATCTTCCGTATGTAACTCTCGTCGTTCAATTAGCCTGTATATTATTGTCAGTAAGTTCCCTCCAATGTACAATTTCCAATTGAGATTGGAACAACTTGATGAATGTGCTCGAATCCCAGAAAACGCGGAAGAGAAAATTAATCGGGACTTTACAAGTTAGGAGTTGAATCCGAACATATACATCACAATGCATCAAAAAACGCTTCATTCGGAAACCAATGGCGGATATTGGGAGGGGGCACGGGGCGGATGCACGGGGCGTGTGCACAGATGGAAGTTTCACATGACATAATAGGATGATGAAGTAGCTGCTATAAATGAAGCAGAGTGAAAGGCAATTGAGGAGAACCGCAAGAAGTGTACTACAATCATCAAAACAACCATTTCATGTGGTGCCCATAATATACCCTTGAGGGGCCACATAAATGATGGTATTATTGGGAAAACTGGGAGCTGTTACGGCCAACGTAACTTCAGAGCACAACTGGAATTCAGAGTTGACGCTAGTGATGAAGATCTAGCTTCACATATAAAAACTGTGAAAGAAATGCCATTTATATCATCATCAAAATTATTACTGAAAAGATCGTGAATGAAATAAAACAGTCTGAGTTCTTCACAATAATGGCAGATAAGACAACAGAAGTGTCCGTTAATGAACAGCTCACAATATGCATAAGGTATTATAATACTGAAGAATACAAGATCAAGGAAGAATTTATCAAGTTTGTTAATGTGCTGGAATTTACTAGTGAAAACTTAGCTCACACCGTGTTGCTATAGCTTGGTAAACTTGACCTCATTTACTTGATTTCAGTTACTGTGGAGGTCAAGCTTTTGATGGATCCTTCAATATGAGTGGAATACCTGCATTTCAGATTCAGCCTCATGCAACAGCCGCTGCTCCAACCACAGGCTGAACTTGGCTATCAGTAAAGATTGCTCTGTTGCTAGCATCAAAAATACTATAGGAGTCGCTGGCAATTATTTTTCCTTACTCTGCTGCAAGATTCAAAACTTTGGAGGAAGAGATGCGGCCAAATCATGATCTCACGCCAGGTAAACCTGGTTTGAGAAAGCTGAAACAAGATGGATAGGAAGATACGAACTTGTGTTCTAGATGCTTGTTCACCGGAAGGTAGATGAAGCAATATATTTGCTTCCATGCACTGTATCCTTTTATCAGAGTTTTTAATTTGTTCACGTTTAGTAGTATCAGCTTGGGTTTTTGAACCGAATTTACCCTTTGCTCGCAAATTTCAAGCATAATACATGCATGTGCTGAAAGCTAGACAGTTTGTAGAAGCTATACTGTATCAAGTATGCAAAAAAAACTAGACTGAGTATTGACAACTTCATGGAGCTATATATAATCAGTTAGCTGAGTTGGCGAAAGAGATGGGCACAGTCATTGGTAAGCCTCGGAAAACGGACCAACAAAAAAAAAAAACAAACGATCTAATTATTCGAACAGAATCAGCTAAGGAATATTATCGGTTGACAGTGTACATCCCTTTTTTGGATTTCATAAACAATGATCTGACTGCAAAATGTTTTATAGAATATGTGAAATGAACTTGAATAACAATAAAATGAATAATTTTTATATACTCTGGAATCCATTATGCCCTGTCTCTGAAAACCTCTTCAGATGAGGTTGAAGAAAAGAAATGGGTTACTACAAAAACATACTGCCTTGTGCACTCCCCACGAAAAAAAATCTGGATCTGCCACTGAAACCACACTCACCAGACGCGATTCGGAACTCGAACATTTACTTACCGTTCTATTTCCTAAGTTTTTCACGCGACAATGCAGTAAGACGGTTTTTCCGACGAGTCCGGTGATGTTGGAATTTATGGACGTGTCAAAGTACGGTCCGGTGCCTGGTGTCGGCCATTCCTGGAGAAAATCCCGGAATTTCTTTGATCCTATGCTTTCCTCGGCACCTGAAATAAAATTGATTCCATCAGAATATTCGATTTATGATCCGAAATATGGTTTGCTATCGAAATAGAATAAAGCGGGTGAGTATTTGTAAATGTTTGTTTTGTTCTTTGAGTGACGATCTCAGATTCGTTTTTCAATTGGTTAATATGTGAGGATAGTTAGATAATACTTCATTTTCTGAAGGTATATATAATCGACGGAGCTTTGTGTGAAATATAAAATCGCTTGTTTCTATAAAAATTCATACATACACGGCCAATCATTCCTTATATCTCAATGCCGGTAAGACAAAATTGTTGAGATTTCGCAATCTTCAAAAACAATGTCTTGATATCCGAATCAATACAAACAACCAAATACTCGAAAACTCAGAAGAAACGAAGTTTTTAGTATCATTCTGGGTGCATGCCTAAATTGAAGAAAACACTGTGAACTTCTGATTCTAAGGTGAATTTCTAATGTTATCTATTAACATAGATAGAATAGATAGATAGAATTTCTTAACATACACATCAAGTATGGAAATGATGGAAATATTTCTTCTGCGGTATCTTTGAAAGTTATTTCATGACATAAACCTGTCATGGGCATTGCATATTCATTGGATATTCATAAAATCTGTTGTGGAATCATCTGCGGCCTAAAGGAAAAAATTCAGTTGCTATTTTCCATCGTTCAATATAACCTCTTGGGAGGTATTCATTTCCATCCTTGATGTGTATGATTGGTTCTGAAGAGCCTGCTTTCCAAAATTTTCAATCTCCCTTATGAGCTTGGCAAAGCGGAATAGATTTTCATCGACAAAAATGTATTGGGGATTGAATGCGAGAAAAGCGAACCTTGCTTAAATGAAAAGTGATATTTTTAATATTTTTAATATTACATCAGGATGATATATCGTCTGTTTATTCCAATTGTCCACCCACTTCCTTCCGTACAAACTTCTGAAAAGAAGTCCTAATGATATCCTTTTCTTCCTTGCATGTTCAGAATGCCATCAGAGGTTCGACCGTATTTGCTCCTTACAAGTTTTGGTGAATTTTCGTAAATTTCCCCTGTGAAAAGGGTATGAAAGGACACGTACCGCTAAGGTCCGGAATTTCTATTAGATCCATTAGCTTTCTCAGACTGTCCCTCTCGAAGGAGTCCGTTTGTAAAAACGTGTACAATTCTTGATGTGGGTCGTTATTTTATTCCATATGCTAGTTTTCCAGAAACGTGGAGTCTTTTTAATTCACCCCTCACACAGAAATATGCCCTTGAGATATGATAAGGAACAAACTGGAATTAACTTGAACTTGGGTTCGAGTTGAGTTTCATAACTGTCTTGCCGATACAGTTTTTCGTTGAAATCTATAAAATAAACGTTTTTATGGAACGAAGGAACACAGTGGCGTACTAGACTAGGACGATACACAGAAAGAAATGCCTGTGTGGATTTTTTCATTCAACAATGTAAAAAAAAATTGTAAATAATGTATAAAATTGTCGAAAGTTAGTACAATTGGTTGTAAACATTTTCACCAATGATTGTTTATTTCGGAATGTTCCCAGTTTTGTTATACACAATATGGGTAATACCTAATTGTGGATGAATGTCACACATTTTTTATTCAAAAGTTACAACAAGAAATGTGTGATGAATCACAAATAAGACTACCCGCCGATAGAGGGCACAAACCGCGCTATACTAGAATTCACTTAGGCTGAGGCTTACTAGAAAGACCAAACCAATATTCAACACCAGTTCCATTCAGCCCCCGACCGGTTAAGAAGGAAAGGATAGCTAGAGAACGAGGAAGCAGTGTTGAGATATTTTGAAAAACTCAAAGTGTGAATGTCTCACACATTAGGTTTCTTCTATTCGTTATTCAAACGGCTTATTGACTCCGCTGCTCTTCAACAGATGGCGCTAGCTGTTCATATCGATTGAAACGTTGATCATGGACTGGTTCTCTTATGGTTTCTCTAAATACATGACAATATAAGATGAAATTTAATAGAACTATTTGTGCGAAGAGGTGTAATAACTCTGGAATTCTTTCAATCGATATACCACAATGACGATAACAAATGTCAATACAAAATTTCGGTCGAAATGGAAAAGATATGAAATTGAAAATAAAAATGCAATTACTCGAACTCCTGTGATCATTTCACCAAATTATATTTACCGAAATTCACATGCTATAGTTTTCTGAAACACGTGTGAACTGAATGATTGGATTGGGATTATTACAGTAATTCCATATTCATTAAGCAAATTTGTATTGCATGTTGACACACCTTTGATGTTACATTTTCCTATGACAGTATTTGTCTTCATGATAACATCTGAATATGGTGGCGAATATGACGGATGTGTAGGCTTACGATTAATCATGTAGGTACAGGTGTTTTGAATAATACTACAGGCCTTCACAAACAGTAATATCATTCGTGGAGCTGACATGTTCATTTTATCAGTGAAATTAGAAATACTTTACAAATACTTTATAAATAGATACACTTTTTTGTGGAATCAACTATTACTTATAGTCTGATTGTGTGCTATTTCCAATTATTCAAAAAATGATCCTAACTGATTACTATCAATAATATCCATATTCTCAAATCGAACCATAAAAATATTATTATTTGATGATTATAGTATTATCATTAATATGGTGTATTCAAAGGTAGATTTCTGATTTTATTTTGTGAATATAGGTATTCTTCCTCTGGATTATATGCAATTTCTCCTAAATTCAATAATTTTAATCACAGAGGAAACAAACGGAAGATGTGCTAGTCGCTTTTAACAAGAAACATTTATTGAAACAATATCAGTAACGAAAAAAAAAATGGTTATCTCGCCAAACAAACATACTGCAAACACAAATGAAGTATTTTTGGATTACAAGAGCGATTTGATTTTCTATTAACATGGGGAATGCTATTCTTCGTCCGAAGAATGTAATACGTGGAAGAACCATGGAAATACACATTCATATCGAACAATGATATTATGAACGTCGGAACAAAAAGTGATATGAAGGGCCTGGTAGCTCAGTGGTTAAGACTGTTGCGTTCAAAACCATTGATGCTGCTGGTCGGGTAGGTTCAAATCCGATCGACAACAGATTTTTATACTGATGGCCTGAGAAAGTGCTGGGAATCGCACGTTAAAAGGTAAGACCCCGTCAATCCTTCGCTCGCACACGTGTGGACCATGTGCGCAACGTGACCTACATCTTGGTCTACACCCGAGGAAAAAAATAATTTCATAAAGGGTTATATTTTGTTACCGACAGAGATAATATGTCAAACTTTTTTCCCCTCACAGAAAAAAAGGACATTTCACAAATAATGCAATTCATTCCATCTGCTTTAAACTTGATGAAGCAGGTATTTGTACAATCATTATCGAATGTGAATCTACCAACATCCTCTTTAACAAATTAATCTAAAAAATACATAAGATCCGCATTAGCGTTTTTCTTTGCTATTTTTACCTTGAAATCACTCTCTTGAAAACTCCTGAGAGTTGCTCGTAAGGATGCAGCTGGTTGACGTTTGATTCGACTTCTATTCAGGTATACATCGATGTTCGGATATAAATTGATATTATTGAATTTAAGTTTCCTGAAATTTAAAATTCTGAAAAATTGAACAATACCATTTCATCATCTTGAATGAAAATGACTAACTACCATTCAGTTAATGCCTTTTTTCTGGAAAGAATTCGAATAAAAATTAATTACATACTGTCTAATTCAGGATTTTCGTCTCGAACGCACCTGTTCCGTGTTGTTTTTTATTACTGATCCTGAAAATACCAGGACACCACAAGTTCGTTCTTTCATTGAATAACAATTTCCAATTAAATAGAAAACAAAATTCACGATGGAGGTCCTTTCGTTTCATTAAGGTTGAGCGGAATGAATTCGAGAAACGTGTTGTTCATTAGAGTGAAAGTCGAATACATATTTGAGTAGGAAAGTTGTGCACGCTTTCTCTCTGTTTGTATAATTAGAATTGCCAGTTCATTAGCAATTGCTGAAATACTCTTTTGGACTGAAATTTTGTTGAATGTAGAATACCAGTCGCTTTTCTTTTTCAAATCATGCCAACATTGTTGTTTCAGTTTTGTTTCGTGGTAATAGCTCAGTAACCGCAGACAAATGTAAGCCACAAGTAAAGAATGAATCGTAGCACTTGGAAACTTGACATATGACTTCTTGCCATCATGTTTAAAAAAAAAAAAATTTGCAAAAAATCAGGGTTGCAACAAAAAAAATTAAGTTATAAATTTTTTTGCTGTCATTTCGGAAAGTATAAGATTTATCAAGAAACAATTTCAACAAGTCGAAAGATAATTCAATCCTCCACAGGAAATATAACTAGTAATTTCTCACAAAATGCCCTAGTTTCCTCCGAAAACCTGATTGAATTCTGATATCAACTTTCAGGCTCACGCTAACCCGCCACTGCTATTTCCGGCAGGGCCAAAAATTTGACTTGTCAGAACTTTACTGAAGATTAAAGTAGAAGGAAAATAAAGTGTATATCGTTCCTGAAAACTTCTACTTCCTCATGCAAATATAAAATGTGAGAATCTGAGTACCCAAAATATGTTTTATCCCACTTCACATAACCCTTCTACGATATTTACGGAGGATCCGAAAGTCATGGATATTTCAGTTGATATGGAATAATTAAACTTAAGCATGAATAGGTACCCTATTTGGACCATGTGCAACAATTTTAGACTAGTGACACAAGTCTCACTTATACATGCCAAAGAAAAAACTGGGTTTTACTCCTGCCTCAGTTTTCAACTCACCCATAATCCCGGCGATATCATCAGTAAATGTGAAGTCGGAATTTTATTAAATTTTGACTTCAAAGTCGGAAATCAGTGAAAAATATTTTGAAATAATTATATGGCCGTTCTAAGCCTTCGTTGTATGCCGCTAATTTTTCTTCATTAATATTTATAGCTATCTCCTTTCTTCAAAATCATAATGTTCGGTAGTCTAGGTAAACTTTCTAACAAAACGGCACTTGTGAACCAGACTATAATAGACTGTTATAAAGAAGACTTTCTACGTATTTTTACAATAGAAATAAGCATAATCGAAAAGTTTCGAGTCCTCAGAATAGAAAGCCATAAAAAGTCCATTAGGATTATCAGGGTGGGATAAACTGTTTTTATACAACTATAACATCCGCATAAATGAGAAATGTTCAGAATTTCTGCACACATAAGAAGGAATCTTCCTCGCAGATCGCTTGACATGGGATTTATAAAAAGATTAATAGGGCGCAAGAGACGGTATATGAGTGGGCCTGTTATCATTTGTGGAGATTTTTTTGAACTATATAGAAATTGGTGAACTGAGAAACTCTGAACACGCACTGCTCTTGATTTATCTAACAAATTTACTCACACTGAAGAACAGTTTACAATATATACGCCATCAAAAAATCTGGAGGGTAATGAACAATATCCAAAGTTACGGTTTATAAAATGCTTCTAAAGGTGTGCACGCTTAACGTGAATGAGGTCCGCAGCAAGTATCATCTTGTTGGGGACTCCACTCAGAGACATTAAATTGGCATTATGCTCCTATCCTTAGGTAGACATTCAAAAAGTCCACTAGGACACCAAATTTCATGGATTCATCTCCATTTCCAGGCCAACTAATCTTACTTTTCATGGACAAAAATATAAATAAATTACTAGAAAAAATCTGACTACACCACTGGATTCACGATATTTTCAGATGGTTACAATGTAAATGTCGTTGAAATGCGTCAATAAATAAAAAAGTTATAGGGGAATGAAATTTGGGAAATATGCCGATTAATCAACCCACCATTTCAATTTCAAAAGTTGTATCAGAACTTTGACTACACCACTGGGTCTCAAAATATCAATGACCATAATTTCATCGAAATCTGTTAATAAATGAAAAATTAAAAATTATGAGATAAAATGACATTTTCCTGAAATACCATTAACATAATATTCAAATTATATAATCTTATTATTTATAATTTTCTAATGTATGGACAAATTTTGATGAAATTTTGAACAATGATATACCGAGACCCCTTGAAAACAGTGGTGTATTCTTAATTTTGAAAAAAGTACTGAAATTGAATTGGTGGGTTGATTAAACGGCATATTTTTCGAATTTCATCCCCTCATTTCTTTTTTATCGATTGGTGCATTTCAACCTAATTTACACATCTACCATTTGAAAATTTCGCGAATTCTCTTATGTAGTCGAATTTTCCACATTCATATCGATTTTCATTCCAGAAACTGTTTAGTTGATCAATGAATATAGGGAGTTTCCGAAATTGAAGCAATAAAAAATGGCTTGTTATATGGAATATAGTGTATCAATAAATGGCAAGAATTTTTGTTTTTGGCGCAGTCAAAAATTTTCGAAAAATTCTGAAAAATTGATTGATGATATTTCGTCCATGAAAATATCCAGAAAAATTGAAAAACTGATTTTCCGGTCTAATTAGGAATACAACAGTGAATCGTGAGGGTTTATTCCCATCCGGCTACGAAAATCAATAATTCAGATCTTCACATCGGAAAAGTTTGCGCATCGGCTGGGAATCGAACGTGGGACCTTACGCTATTCCCCGCAGGTGGAATTAAAGAGTAGAATTTGAATTTCACGAAAAGGAAAATCCTTTAGATTTTTGAGAAGCACATTTGGCAATGGACCTCACATGGTCCTCTTATGAAAGGGATTGAATCTCCCAAAGAAAATTTCTAATTTGGTTATATTGAGTAGTTTCGGCTCTTTTTAGTAAGGTTGAAAAAAGGAACTTTGTATTTCTTGCATGAAATACAAAGTTTTTTTCTTCAAATAAATTGATGTATGTACACAGCTTAACAATTCCACTCTTTTTAATGATGTTGCTGATCATTTGAGTGTCCTTAATGCAAAACTCGGTATTTGCCAAAATGTCGAACATGGAGATATTGGTACCAAATGAAAGGTATTTTCAATAATCCGTGTGAGATGCAATATATATGTAACTTAGCCAATGAGAGTGCCGGAATACGGATCACGAGGTTAAACACATGGTGTTTCTGTTTTCTTGTTTCACTAACTCATCATTCGCAATAAAAACTTCTTCAAACCCTGACGTGATTTTTGTAAAAACTGACATGAAATTTGTTTTTAAATTCTACTCTTGATTTTTATGAACAAATTCCATGTCTGTAGAACTACATTGAGATGCAAAACTAGATAAGTTTCATTTGTTCAGATGCAAAACTGGTTCTTTGCATTATTCAATTGCAAAACTGTGTATTTACAATTTTCAAACGCTGGTTTTGGAGTCATAGCATTCCCAATATGAGTGCGACAGAAAACATGGGATCTTAGATTCTGTCTCCATCTATCGTGACCAATTTCATTAGCACAAGACGATATGTGAATGAACTATGAGTTTTTTGCAGATCACTCGAAATGACTTGAGATGCAAAAACAGAGTTTTGCATTTAGGGCACTCATTTTCAATATGGTGAATGGGACATTGTACAGTGAGTTTGACACTAGAAAATACCTTCACCGATACAAACATCATCAAATATAAACTGTCAGTATCAAATCATAATAGTTCCACCTCACGCATGATTGCTTGCCTTTCAAATTAATCGATTGAATTGGAAAGCTGCGGAGGATTCTAGTGACCGAATCCGCATGGAATTCATGCAATCATACGTGATTGCAAAACTCAAACAACCATTGCGCCATGGAATATTGAAACGAAAAACCAGAACATTGAATCAGTTGATCAGAACTAACGTCATCAATGATCCAACTAATCAGGGGAATGGTTGCTCTGCGGTCTAATTACAAATTTGTTGAACATCCATAAAACTTTAAATGACTTTGACCCAGTTTCTACGCTGCAGATATCTCGTGTTTGAGGTGGGATCAATTGGATGGTCAATGGGTCGAAATCAGATAACGCATGATGGGAAAATTTTTAGGAAATGGTAACTTTCAATCGAGGTGTATTGTTATAATCCACTAACGACAGACAAACTCGAGCAAAAAGAGAAGAATGAATTGTAGCACTCTGAAACTCGGCACATGACATCTCGACATTATATAATATTGGAAAAAAAAATCAGGGGTGGACCCAAAACATTTTTCATTTAAAGAAAATATAATTTTTATCAAAAAACGATTTCGATAGGTTGAGAGATAATTCAATTCTCCACAAGAATGATATTTAGTAATATCTTATGAAATACGCTCGTTTTCTCAGGAAACGTAGTTTAACGCCGACGTCACATTTTATGCTTGCGCTAACCCGCCACTGCAAGATCAGACAGGGCCGAAAATTAGATTTGCCATAACTTTGTTAAAAATTATAGTAGAAGGAAAAGAAATAGTGCATATCGTCCCTGAAGACTTCTACTTCATCATGCAAATATAACATGTGAGTATCTGAGTTACCTAAAATCTGTTTTGTCCCACTTCACATAACCCTTCTACGATATTTAGGGATGATCCGAAAGCCATGAATATTTTATTTGATATAAAATGATTATACTGGAGCAGGAATCAGTACCATTTTAAGGCTAGTGAGACCAGTCTCACTTATACATGCCAAAGAAAACACTGGGTTTTACTCCTGCCTCAGTTTTCAACTCACCCATAATCCCGGCAATTTCTTCAGTAAATGTTGAAAATACTCACTCATACACATCCTACATAAAAAATGAAGTATGTGATTTCAAGCTTGAGGTCTTCAATTATTATTGTGGTTTCCTGTGGGGAAGGAAGGTTTCTAGATTCCATGACATATTTAAAAATTTCAAGATGGCAGTGGTTGACATTGAGATAACCATATACACATTGCCATTTTCAATCTCAAGAGACAGTCTCGACCAAAATTCAACAAATATTTATGTATTTGTTTTCGTGGCGAAAAACTTAGTAGTTAACGATACATTTTTTATTTGGTTTTTCATCTGAATACCTCCTTGACTTCGTTTTCAATTGAAATTATATTTTAAATTCATGCCTACTTCAAAAAAATAATTATTGAAGTCATTTGCAATTTTCTATTCATCAATTAGTTCAGTTCCGCTTTGGTTCATTCAGTATAGCTTATTAGTTTGTCTTTGTACTGTAGATGGGTACTAGCATATTGTACAATGAGCATGAAATGGGTCATTTTGGACATCGAGTCAGTTATCGAGCCAATGGGACATCGAGGCAGTTATATACAATTTCTCAGCTTTCAATTTCCATCAGTCTCATTGAATTTATGTTATTCATTGGTGACTCCTGAATTAGTTACATTATTCACGTGTTTTATCAAAAACATAATTATTGGATAATGATTGGTGATTGATGATTTTAATTTTGGAGTTTCTTCATGATTTTCGTTCTTAACAATGAAATAATATTATATGGTCCGAGTAGGATGAAGACCAATTAACCGATCGATTGATTGAGACTGTGAAGTGAAGTTTATTATCAGGAAAGGAAGTCTCACAAAAAGAGATGAAAAAAAGTCCATATGGTATAAACTTCTGGTAACCACTCTTGATATCGATCTCAATTACAATCTAATCCCAAACGCTTCCGCTTCATTCGAATGTTTTAATAAATCCCACCGAAACTTTCCGTGGAAATCGTCGCTTATCTACTGAATGGGAAAATCCAAATAATTCTGTTAGGAAGAAATACGGTTTGAATCCAGATTTCATAGGATCCATATATCTACTAACTTGGATAGTATCAGACATACATTGTGAATGCTTTCAAATCGTATTAAGAGAACAAAAGAGCCAACTTCGTGGAACGTTTCCATTAAATCCAGGCTTGCACGTGGGAGAAAAGAGGACAGAGAATGGGCTCGGTGACATGGCTAGGAAAGAATTGTGGGTCTGATAGGTTTTTCAGATTTCTACTTTATCCACTTCGGTTCATACAGGAATTGCGATATGCCGCGTGACTTGGGAGGAAAGAATGGATTATTGAAAGGTGAGTAATTTCACGATAATATTCGCTAGCAGGACACGAAAAGAAGGTGACAGTAAAACGACACACAAAAGAGCAACGTTTGACAACTGTTGAACTTGGAGACGAAGGGGTTCATTGGACTGATATTTTCTGTTGAATACAACATATTTTCAAGACACAATTTCTGTAGGAATTATAACATCCCAAAATTTCGAATTAAAAAAATAAATTATTATCAGGTTAGTGGAAAAGGGCACGCAGGCAATAGAGAATCATTATTCAACAGAAGAATGTTGAACAAAAATCATTTAGAATTTACGCCGCAATAATATATCACAGAAGTTTGTGTGATGACCTGATAAAGATGTGTACGAAGGCGTAGAAGGGCCAACAAAAAAATATTTTTCGAAACATTTGGAAATGCCAGTTTGAACTGACAATTGTCACTTTGAACTGACAATTGTAACTTTGAACTAGCAATTGTCACTTTGAACTGGCAATTGTCACTTTGAACTGTGAATTGTTACTCAAAAAAGATATTGATATGTGATATATGATATGTAAATCAAATTCAAAATTTATAATTATCAATGTCTAAGTATAAGTCTATTCACCAAGCTTGTCAACAATTTTGTTGTTCTGACCAATCCAAGGTTCAAAATCAAGTTTTTAATGTGTCAAGAGGAACGCAAACAGAATCTGAAGTGGAGAGATTGATTTCGATTTATTTCCGAGAGTTCTATCATCTGCTGACGGCCGTTTCGTTGTTTACAACTCGTCAGAGCAGCTTCATGGAGCTCTCGAAATCAAAACGAATTCACTCTGAATTAACACCTTCCCAGGTAGCACCTCATATTGGCTGAATCTTGTTTTCATTTTAGTTCGGGGAAGTAGTTGTTTTCTGTTAGATATTACAAATAAGTCACATTTTTCATTTTTCAATTTTTATGGAGAATGTTCCCCTTTTCAACATGAATACCTCCCAAGAGGTTATCTTGAACGATGGAAAATAGCGACTAAAGTTTGTCTTTCAGTCGCAGATGATTCCACAAAAGATTTTATGAATTTCGTATTCATATTTTCGAACTAAAATGAATAGGACATTCATAAAATCTGTTGTGGAATCATCTGCGACTGAAAGACAAACTTTAGTCGCCATTTTCCATCGTTCAAGATAACCTCTTGGGAGGTATTCATGGTGACAATTGTAAATGTAAGAATATTGAACCAATATGGGTGCATATACTAAAAAAACAATATTTTATTAAAAATATTGGTGGAATATTGGCTCTGCATGTACATTGTTTCATAAAATATTGGGTCAATATTGGAATATTTTCACCAATATCGATAGAGCGATAAAATTTGAAAATTTAAAATTTCAAAAATTTTAAAATGAAAAAATTTAAAAATTTAAAAATTAAAAAATTTGAAAATTAAAATATTTAAAAATTAAAAAATTTAAAAATTAAAAAATTAAAAAATTAAAAAATTTAAAAATTAAAAAATTAAAAAATTAAAAAATTTAAAAATTTAAAAATTTAAAAATTTAAAAATAATTTAAGAATAAAAAAATATAAAAATTTAAATATTTAAAAATTTAAAAATTTAAAAATAAAAAAAATTAAAAATTTAAAAATTAAGGAATTCAAGAATGAAAATTTGAAAAGTTTGAGAATTTAAAAATTCAAAAATTCAGAAGTTGATTGAAAAAGTGAAAAATTGATAAGTTCAAATATTCAAGAATTAAAATATTAAAAATTCGAAAATTTAAAAATTTGAATAATTAAAAATTTAAACTCCTGAAAATTTAAAAATTGAAAAATTCAAAAACATAACAAACAAAAAAAGGTATGTGATATCACAGTATATAGTTTTTGTTCACTTATCTCACCAATATATCCACATTATATTCTCCCAGTAAGAACAAAACGTATTCGAATGCCACCTCAGGATGTCATTTATTTTAATCGAACCTTCCACAATGAATTCTTTCACACCACTGAATCCATTCGATGTGTCGAAGAGGAGCATTAAGTTAAATGAGCGCAATTGTAAACGGTTACATCGAAAAGCATAAAAGTCACGAAGCGTTTGAGAATAAATGGGGGTTTTAGCCACTATCTCCTCGCATGTAATCGCATGTGATTTGTTTCGCGAGATGTTGTATTTAGTTTTTGTTAGAAACGAGTCAGGTTCGTTTGGAAGTAGATAATAAATCCGATGGTTTTGGAAGGCAGATTTTTGCAGGTTTCTAGAAAGTAATTGTTAATTAAAGGGAATCAGACAATATTCAATCAAAGCTTTTTAGAATGATTCACAGAAATTGACACTCTTATTCCATAATTTAATTGAGTATAAGCCATTGTTTGTAGTTTGTTTGCTACTTTTGTGCCGGACTCATCAGCGACGTAATTTGACAGTTGTCAAATATTCGATGGGGGACAAACGAAGCCATTTTCCATAACATTGTCTAAAGTCAGCAGATTCTCTGAATGGTTGAAATTTATTCGTACAATAGTATGAATCTCGAGATATTTCGGTAATTTTAAATCAAAAGAACTTGAGTAAACAAAAGAAACGAACAAGATATCAAGCGAAGGAATATGAGAGTGGAAATCAATATTGGCATTTATAAGTGGGACCTGTCACACTACTCTAAAATTGTTGCACCTAGTTCAAAGAGGGTATGGGTTGCTGTTTCAGTATAATAATTCAATATTTACTAAATTATTCATGATTTTCGGGTCATCCGCAAACATCTCCGTGAGATGCGACAGAAGACATTTCAGGTACTCAAATACTCGCATATTATATTTGCATGAGAAGGTAGGAGTTTTCAGAAACGACATGATTTTTTCCTTTTCCTTATCCGATCATTTTTAGCAAAGTTATGGCCAGAAATTTTCAGAATTGAATACGCGTATCATTGAGAGAACATATTATTGGAGAGACCCGAGAAATTTTCTACTTCAATGTTATCAATGAAAATCATTTGCGCCAAAGCATTGAAGTGACACACCCTCAAAATCCCGTTTCCTTGAAATCAAACGAGTCGTTGTATTTGTACCGGATGTTGATTCCTTTCACATGAATGAGATTTGCACTGGTTCAAAACAGACCGTACACAAATCCCTCTATCCCCAATTAGCGATACTTATGAGGATCCCATCACTGGCACTGAATATTCAACGGAATATACCACATAGCATTCCACTCCTAATTTCCGCACCCTTTAATCTTGTCTTGCTTTGTGAGCAAATTTATCCGAAACTCGGGAAATGAGAGTACACTGCATTTCTATTATCCTCTCACATACAGCTCCATTGTTAATTCAATGTAGCCTTTCATACAGGCTGGCGTATCTGTTTGATACTATTTGCATCTACCTGCATAGAGGAACGCGAACTAAGATTTAATGTTTGAGAATCGTTCGACGGTAAGAAGTTCATAAAGCGGATACAATGGGTTTTTGTGCTCCTCTTTCTTGGGAAATCATTGAATACCGTGTGACCCAAGCCTAACATGAATCCCTCTAGTATGAAATGTATGCTTGTACGTTCCATGCACACAATGAGAAACGTTTCATTATTTTCTATTATACCTCTGGTTGAGGGTCTTCAACCCTGAAAACAAAGGGACTCGGAAAAGCTTTTGTTTTTCTGACTGATGACGGCGTTTATAAGAGTATATGAAAATAACAAAAAAATATTTTGAATGTATTAAATCAATGAAAAGGATATTTCCCTAATTTTTGTGAATTTTTGATCATTGCTACCATCAGAATAAACGATAATGTTATTATTATTGAAGTATATTATGTACTTACTTTAACGCCATTCTCATTTCTGCACTATTGGTATTGGTTGGTATGGATGGTGACTGATGCGCTGCGACCTAGTTAGATCTATTGTGCCCCATCTTCTTCTGCTATCTCAAGGTGTTCTCGTCATTTCTGCACTAGTGCGGTAAAGTAAAATTCATTTGTTTCTCTTTTTAAATATAAGTCTATTTAATGGAAAATGATATCAAGAACTAATTTATTATAAATTTGACTATATTTCCCGGGATTTATCAGGTTATAAGGTTTGAATTTTTCAATTTGTAGTGGATTCTCTATCCGAATATATTCTCTAATGGTTTGGACTAATGTCGATGAAATTTTACTAAATTGGAATGAACGTGTCAAAGTTGACAGTTCGCAAAATAAATCAACAATGGGCGCAACGCTTGCTTGTTGCATGATTCTGATATCATTAATTTAAGGAATATTGACTAATTTTGAGTATTATTATTATTATTATTGGGAATTACTCAAGACAAACGGAATTTCATGAGGGGTTTTATGAAAAACATTCATATTACGAGAATTGAGAAAAATCTCGGTGCCTCGAATAATCTGATTTTCGTAAGGTATAGCAATTAATTCGAGGACATTCGTCCTTCCAAAGTGAAAGTGAATTACTAAGGTTAAACTATTGATTGCCGACCTATTTATTTTGTGGAAATTCATGTTGACTAAGAATAGAATAAAACCCTTATGTCTAATTTCCATTGATAGTTACATAATTTTGGACCAATTCCGTATAATGCTGATATAAAAATAAAAACTTTCAGTGAAAAATTGACGAAAGTGTTTTATTTTGTTCTTTGTGAATTTGCTAAGGGTTTTCCATAATTACCATTTATTTTGTCGACCAAATCCACGAACTCCAAGTCATTTTTATCTCTCTCTTTTTATCTCTACCCTCTGACTCTCTCTCTACTTTCTATCTCTCTCTTTCTCTCTTTCCATAGCTCTCATCCATAGCCGTGATGAATATTTTCCTCGTATATTAATTTTCTGGGTCGTCTCCAAAATTACACTCATCACTGAAATAAGGCAGCAAAACATATTCAGTAGTTGATATCCATTCATATTATGTCGAAAAAATTCAGATTCTCTCAATTTATTCAGCTTTGTTGTTATGCGCTTTTCACCATAAGACGTCATCGTAAAATTACAATTTGAATTCATATAAATGAAGAGAAGAAATAACAAACTAAACAAACTGAAAAACTAGAAATTCAAAACACAGTCTATTTGAGCGTTGCTACTTCTCCGGGAATTCGACATCAATCTCTATTTCCCGCAATCATCTGTTTCTCCATGAACTTCCGTAGAGACGGAATGGAAAGAGTGAGAGTCGGATTTAAGGAATGAAATATCGGAAACTCTACACTTGGTAGGCCTAAAAAGACGTTCAATGAATTGATAAAGAAGTCTAGGTTGAAGCCGATGTGTATATATTCACCATGAATATAAAAATGTGTACGTGACTTTCCTTGAGAATGGACATATTCTGCGGAAAATCTGGTCTTTAAATATAAGCAAGACGAATAAAAGGAACTGAACGATTCTTGATCTTTCTATGCTGTCTCGTTCTGAGACTGCTGAGAGTATACGGGTTCTGTTAATTACAATACTGATGACATTTATATAACAGCTGTGTCCAGATACTCTAGATGAATGCTTCAGCATTTGGCACCACAAAATTTGATTTTCGCTATGGGGTTTTTAGCTACGACGTATAGATTAAATAATTTTTTTTCTGCAACTGAAAAAAGTCCACTTATTTTGTGTGGTTTTTGTATCTGAAGTATTACAATATTAACTGAAGAAATCATTGATAATCAGTGATATAGGGTCAAGTAGCTCATTGGTTGAGACTGAAGCGTTCTAACCATTGACTGCTGGTCGGCTAGGTTCGAATCCTTAGCAACTTCAGATTGTTATCTGATGGCCCGAGAAAGTGCTAGGAATCGCATGTTATAAAGTAAGACCTCGTTAATCCTTGGCTCGCACAAGTTTCGACTTTTGAGCGTTCGTAAGGGTACGACAGCTGGTTAACGGAAGAAACAATTTTAACAAGAACAACAACAACAACAACAATCCTAAATCTTTGTCATAGCCGTGCAGGTAATCTGCAATTTTCCACATTAAAATCAAGTTTTCAGTGATACTGTTTCTATCAATATAACTGCAATTGCTCTTCCACTCATGCACGTCCAACCTGTTCAGAGTACAGCTGTGGATATATTCCTACGCGAATATGTCATTCAACTGAATACACCACAAAATCTGCATTATTAATTAAACGCTCATCAAGCATTAACTCACGAGATATACTACATATGTATATGATCCACCACGTGGAAATATGTTTGGCATAATATTTTCCCGTCCCCAAGCTCCAATCCTCGCACCACCTCGTTTCCCGTCCCACCTGTTAATTGTTCTGGAAACTCACAAGCAAACATTTTGCCAAAAGCGGCTGTCACATCGTCTTAGCGAACTTACACAACTTCATTTCACCTCAATTAAGTTTCTTTTTAGGTTAGAAAGCAATTACGTCAGCCAGTTACACACAGAACTGTTCTCTGCAGAGTATCTGATGCTGATAAAGTCTGTCATGGTTAGGCGTTCCGGAGAAAATATTTTATATCCGAGTCAATTAGTTGCCACTGGGTGGATGTATCTGCTTTTCACCCTAGGCAAGATTTCTTCCCTAGCTCGGAGTTGTTTGACAATTTATTTTAATGGCGCTAGACTAATTGTATGGTGATGCTCTCTCAGCAATTATATCGTAGACTGGTTGGCAATATTTCTTAGTTCTGCAGGCAGCTACAACCCAGACGTTTTACTACATTATACTATTGTAGATTAGGCTAGTGTAGATTCTGAATGGATGCTATCCCAAACTACAAGGGGGGTTTGCTCTAACAAAACATATCCATATCATCGATTAAACTTTTTTTTACATTCTGTCATGAATGTTTGGTTCCATTTGGTACATTTGGTACATTTTCCAGATATTCGTTTAGGGTGAGCTTCCAGTCTGGGTATAATCTAGGTATTTTGTCTCTAATTTTTGAAGGCTTTTGCTGCATATTCGATAAAGCTCCCTTATCTCTTGATTCATCTCCCTGGTAAAGCTGTCCTGACGAGTTGTAAACAACGAAATGACGTCGTCGGCAGATGGTGGAACTCTCGGAATTAAACTGTAAACACTTTCTCCACTTCAGATTCTGTTTGCGTTCCTTTTCACGCATGAGAAACTTATTTGAACTGTGGGTTGGCCAGAACAAAAAAATTTTTGACTGCCTGCCAATGAGTAGAAAAATTTCTAACTTTGTCTAAATTTGTTGAAGGTTCACATTTACCAAAATGAAGCATAACCAACACATACTGATTCTGAAAACATTGTTTTTCCCAGTCTCCGATTACTGCATCGAGGCTGTCATCCAACTGAATTGAAACAATTCATCTACCCCATAAAATGATCCTCATAACGTCGCACTCACCATGACCCAACTCTGTGTGTGCACAATGTGTTTCCAGACATAAGCATTCATTTCTGTGAGAAGTGAGCGAGTGAAAAGAAAAATTGTTGATAATATTCAAGGCGAGACTGGGAAGTCACAGCTTTGCCTGATGATGCTTCGAGATGATTTGTGGAATGTGTTGCAGCGTTTGGTGGAAAAATGCTTTTGTTTTGAGTTATTAGGGCTCCGTGCGAAACGTCTGGAATTACTTCATTTTGTTTCTCGGTGGCCTATTTCCCTATATTCCTGCTTGTACGTACTGCCTCATTTCGCGCTGTAAGTTGTGAAGTTTGTTGCGAAGTGTCATAAATTTCGGGGAAAGAGATCATGCGCGAATACCGAATGACCATATTTTCCTAAGTTATGTGACGATGTATCGATTTTGCTGTGGCTGCCGACGAAGAAAAATATCCCAATAAAGACAGACTTCACGTACCTTTACAAATGGGAGGCAGAAGCAACAAAAATAAACATATACAATAAGCAACGGAAAATCGGAGGGGGGACGAATCGGAATGCAAACCGAAGCTGAAAGTTCAACCAAAATTCTACGACAGTTCTCAGAGTCGGACTTACTCTGAGGCTTGTGTGTCCCAAAGCTTAGCGTTACCAACTTATAATCTACCTTAGCTTTCACAAGCATGTCGATGGAGCGTGCCATAGCAACGGCCCAATTGGAAACCTTTCAGACGGAATAACGAACTGCATGAGCGTTAGAAGTCTGCGAATCGAGCGAGCTATAGAAACGGCCCAATGGGCAGCTTTCAAACGGCCCTACCAGCTATCTTAAACTGTGAGACGATCCAATAGAGCGTGACTTAGCAACGACCCAATTGAAAGCTTTTGCGAGCTTCGCACCCTTTTAGGGGGCTGCTCTGAGAACTGCTCACCCTTCATTACTTATGCCCACCAATTCTTTCCTTAGGTCCGGTCACTTCCGTGCACTGTTCTGAACCGAATTCCTGCACTGAACTGAATTGCCTTTCTCGACTGCCAAAGGAGTATTTGGGCATGTACTGTGTGCAAAATTCGACGTTGCGCGAGTTGCGTCCTCCATTGGTGGTACGGTACACTTACAAATAACCAAGGGTTTTCAATTCACATCTATCGGGCTGGCATATATGGATTCCTATCGTCGTGCTTCGACTAAACTTGCGAGAAATGACAGTGGGGGGCTTATTAATAACTGTGGCAAGATAGAAATAGATATTAACGAAGTAATGTTGCTTCTGCTCACCTGGGGATTTTGGTAACTTCGTTACAGTTTATCAGTACTTCTAGCGTTGAATTCAACTGAATATTCTACCATTGCGTTTGTCCCCTTCATTCTGGAGCACCCTGTTGAATTTACGACTGAAGTTCACAAATAATATCACATTTTCTACACGCGTATACACCAAAGGCCTTATTCCCTTGATTATTTCATTTTCAACGCCTCCGTTCAGCTGAAAATAAATTATAATGACTAATACCCATAAAATTTTCCATTGAACGATCGCTATCATATTTCATTCCCTAATCATTTAATTAGATGTGTCCATTTTCCTGACACCCATTAATTATTAGACTTTCCAACCATGAAGTAATAGTGTGTTATTACTGGCGGGACTGTTTCCTGTTTTCCTGTAGGTGACCTAGTTTTTCAATATGGAAATTCGGACGTTTAGCAGCACGCAAAATAGGAACCTACGTATTTCATCCGAGCCAAGTCATTAAATGGGCTAGACGAATATCAAAATGGAAAAATGGAGAGGAAATAAAAATAAGTATGCGTTATCGTTTGTGAAATATTGAGATTGAACTCTACTCACCTCTGGAAAAATAATGGAAGTATTGAACTGAACGGAAGGATGGAATTATTTGGAGCAGTGATATAATTGCAACAACTTTAACAATTTCAATATTTCAGATGATTTCAATAATTTCAATTATTTCAATAAATTTATCAATTACAATTCCAAAAATTAAAACAATTTTAACAAATTCAACAATTTGAACAATGTTAACAATTTTAATAATTTTAACAATTTCAACAATTTCACTAATTTCAACAATTTTAACAATTTTAACAATTTTGAGAATTTTAACGATTTTAACAATTTCAACAATTTTAACAATTTTAACAATTTTAACAATCTTAACAATTTCAACTATTCTAACAATTCTATCAATTTTAACAATTTTAATGGTTTTAACAATTTCAATCATTTCAACAATTTCAATAATTTTAATAATTTCAATAATTTCAATAATTTCAACAATTTCAACAATTTCAATAATTTTAATAATTGAAACAATTTCAAAATTTTTAGCAATTTTAAAAAATTTAACAATCTCAACAATTATAGCAATTTCAACAATTTCAACAATTTCAACAATTGCAACAATTTTGACAACAGTTTTAACAATTCCAACAATTTTAATAATTAAATTTTTTTCAATAATTTCAATTCATATATTTTTTCACAATTTTGAGTTGAATGCCGAACATAACGCTTAGCCATACCACCTTTGTGAGATTCTTCAATCTGCAAACACGGTGTATCCGAAATTGGAGCTGTAAATGAAGTGGAAGTAAAAGATGACAAAACAAAAACGAAGAGAGGAATAGATTGTTTTGAAACAAAATTATTTTGGGAGGTGTTGTATTTTGTTTTCAAGATTTTTTTGGTAATCACTGGTCAGAGGCCTAGCCTACGCTTCAAAAACAAAAATTTTTGGCATTTATTGTTACATTATGTTCTATATAACAACCAATTTTTCGCATCACATCGCAATTTTTTTCATCGATCGATTTCAACAATTCAGCATCATCAATTCTGACAGCCTGTGCCACAATCACCCAACCAACGAGATACAGTATTGATAAAACAAACACAACATATGCCGAAATATTTCAACTGTAATAAAATATTTTGTCTGATACATACTTCACATTCTAAAATTCATTCTGTGGAAGAATAAGATGCGCCTTTATGGGATCTCCCAGATGTCTAGACACCCTGGAGTAGCGACCTGAAAAACTGATTTGATCAAATGTGAGACATTCTCCAGTTTGAAAACGGGGAAACAAATGAAATTGCGGGAAGGTTTTCGAATATCCCGCGGTACTTGCGTGTATTGCCACCGTCAGTTTCTTCATACGGTGAATAAATTATTTTCTAGGACCATATTGAATTTTTGATGAAATGCAATCAACTTTATTTAAAAATTGGAGGACCCCGCACTACTTCAATGGGAAATTGGTTTGCGGTAAATTTTATGAAGTTTTTCAATATTGTAGAACTTGCGATAAAAAGTCTTCATTGAACTAACGCTTCAAATTGAGAATTTTAGATCATACAGGGTGCTGAAGGTAACTATTTCAAATGGCCATTTCATTTTTTTTTTTGGATATATGAACCAAATTGATTGTGAGTCGATTGTCCATGCCGATGCAAATTTACTCTAGAATTGAAGAATAAATCCTACCCACGATATACAAGTTGAAATGAGTCTCTTGGCGAGGGGTCATTTTGCCGAAATTGAAAAGGATCGGAAATGAATCCACTACAGCCTGTCTGAAACCAGGTATCAGCTTAACGAACATAAAAAACAAATTGTAATGATGATAACAATCATGGAACTGAAGATGAATTTCTTAGCAAGGGGACAAGGGGGTAATTTCACAGAATTTGAAATGAATCGGAAAGATGAGTTTCTTAGAGAAGAGATGGGGCCATTTTACCGAAATTGAAATGAATCGGAAATAAATCCTGTCTGACACCAGTTATCAACTTGGTGAACATAATAAACAAATCATAATGATGACAAAATTCACATAACTCAAGATGAGTTTCTTAGCGAGGGGACAAGGGAGTAATTTTGCCGAATATAAAATAAATCGGAAATAACTTCATTAGAGTCTGTCTGAAACAAGGTATCAACTTGATGAATCTGGAGAACTCAAAATAATAACAACAATTATATACCTGAAAATAAGTTCCTCAGCAAGAGAGTAAAGGTGTCATTTTGATGAAATTGAAATAAATCGGAAATAAATTCACCACAGCAGTTAATTTTCGGGAAATACATTAGGTTTTAGGTTTAGGTTTAAATGTGAGTGAGCCCATACATCAGGCTCTCCACTGCGGCCAATGGCCTATTGTGGCTCACCCTATGGTTATATTTCTCCCAGCATATCCAATCTCTTAACGAAATTGAGTAACATGTTGGGAGAACAGTTTACCAGATCTTCTGGCCTTACTTTTGTATTGCCAAATATTGAAAATCTGGTTCTGGCTGCTGCAGGGCATGTGCACAGGATGTGTTTAGCCGTTTCATCATCCTCCATGCATAGACGGCACTCTGCATCCTGTGCAAGTCCGATTTTATGCATGTGGTGTTTGAGTTTGCAGTGGCCAGTGAGCAAACCTACTATAACTCTGAGATGTGCTCTACTGAGTTCTAGAAGTTTGTCAGAGTCCTGTTTTTTCCTTGTATAAGCAATAAATGCTTTGGAATGGGCTAGTCCTGGTAGACTGAGCCAATACTCAAGTCTTTTATTGTCTGCCCAGGCGGTTGTAGCATTCTTGGCAGTGCTATATGCTAAACCGATGACCGGTTCTGGCCCAGTGAACGTTGTTTCGGCCCCCCCTTTTGCTAGGGCGTCCGCTATTTCGTTTCCTTCTAGGCCCGTGTGACCTGGTATCCAAACTAGGGTAACGTTGTTGCCTTGTGCTAGTCGGTTCAAGGTGCCTCTGCAGTTCCATACTGCTCTGGATTTAAAGCAGTTGGATTCAAGCGCTTTCAATGCTGCTTGACTATCTGAAAATATTTTTATTGTTTTTCGTGTGAGGTGTCGGTTTTCCAGCTCCCTTGCACACATTTCAATGGCATATACCTCTGCCTGGAATATCGTAGCTAATTTACCCAAACTGAATGAGCGTTTCACTACTGGGTTCATACCATATATTCCGGCTCCGACACCTTCCAAAGTTTTGGAACCATCGGTGAACCACCTTTCATTTGCCCTACATAGGTCAGTTTCATTCCGAACCCAGTCTTCTCTTTCAGGGAAGACCACGGTGTAGGACATGTTGAGGTTAGTGGTTTTAGGCATGATGTCTGAGGGCATTCCCAGAATGTTGTGAGCTATTATGCCTTCCAGCATGCTGCTGCCTCTCATGACACATGCCTGCGGTAGACTAATGGCCGCTTGGTAGAGTCTGTATGTTGCCCATCTTGCTTCTCTCTCCAGAACTATGTGGAGAGGAAGTAGTCCAAGAAGAGCTTCCATTGCTGCCGTTGGCGTGGAGCGAATAGCCCCAGTAATCGCCAGGCACGCTTGTCTCTGTAGTCCGTTAAGTTTAACCTGGGCTATTTTTTGTTGGCCTTTGTTCCACCAGACTACAGAGCCATACGTGATCATTGGTCGTATGACGGTCACGTACAGCCAGTAAATTTGTTTTGGTGACATGCCCCATGTTTTGCCACATATTCTGCGGCATGTCCATAATGATAGGCTAGCCTTTCGGATAGTCTTTTCCAAATGCGAGTTCCAGTTCAGCTTTTTATCTAGGATTATTCCCAGATATTTTGCCTCACTCGCAAATGAAATTGTTACACCATTGATGGAAGGAGGTATTAAATGTTCCAGCTTCCTTTTCCTGGTGAACGGTACTATGAAACGGAAATACATTACTGATGATCTGTTATGAATGAGTTCGCGAAAAATAAAAAGCAATTATCTTTTTTGCTGGTATTAAATTATAGCAATCGTCTCGGATTAGCGAAAATGTCTGAAGATTAAACAGCGACAAAGGAATTCGTTTAAATTTTCATGAAAATTGTCAGAGCCGAATTGCCCTAGGGTATTCACGTGTTTTTGTATTTGCAGAAAAGGTTCAAAGGCCAAAACCTCAAATATTCCTCAAAGAGTTTTGCTATGTGTTGATGATAATCCCGACGGCATATATTAGGATCTTTCGTTTCTAAGTGGAAAAAGCGTTCTGGATATTTATTTTACGAAGGGATGGTCACAATGAATTTATTTTTGTTTTATTTTTATGGCTTCTTCCAAATCCTGGATATGAATTTTTCCACAGTATTTGCCAGGAGTGGCGTTACAAGTTGAGAGTGAAATATATGAATAGAAAAATAATTCTCCGTCTGGAACGCTTCTATGAAAATGAAGCGGGGATTAGCCCATTGGTTGAGCGTTCTCCTGGTGACTGTAATGTCGCAGGTTCTATCCCCAGCCGGTGCACGAAAAATTTTCTTTTTCAGATGTGAAAATGATTGACAGTGATGCTCCCAAGGTGGCTTATGGAGTTAGTAACAAGATCTTGCCAGAACACATGATTATCTGTAGTAATTAGACCCTTGTTTGTTTGGATATAAACATAAAAAAAAAACATGCGGAATAAACAAAGTTTCAAAGTGAAAGGAGTTTGGTGAATAATTTGACATTTTATCCATATCATTCGGTATTAATTATAAAAGGTCAAAACTATTGGGATACAGGGTGTCCCAGAATGAAGGGGACGAACTTCGATGGTAGAATCCTCACTCCGTTTTGAGGATGAAGGTTTCAATAAACGCATACCCTAAGATGAGTATTAACCGAGTAATATGATGTTCAAAGTGACAAGAAAAAAATAGTTCTCCAGAATAACTCCATAACGGCCCTTTCTTAATGAAATATGGAAAATCATTCGACATCTTTTAGTTTCAAATTTAAATGCAAATCGTGCGTTTGTAACTATAAACAGGGCGTAGGCCACTGGATTAATTTCGTCTTCTTTTTTTTTTAATTCCCAATATTTTCTATATGAAATAGCTAGGGATAGGTTTCATTATCAAAAATATCAATGGTTTCCAAGATATTTGATATTGAATAAGTGCATGCATATGAAAATCTCCTAATTTTTCAAAGGAATGTGTAGTTAAGTATTTATAACGATACTAGCGGTTCCAGCAGGCTTTGTCGTGCATATTGATGTGTATAATTCTGTTTCACCGACTAACCCGTTGCCGATTTTATGGAGAAGTTAATGTTAATGGCGAAGTTGGTGGTGAAGGCGCCGACTGCAGATTTCATCTTATAAATGAAAACGTTCATGTGAGAGAAAAATCCCTTGATTAAAATCTAGACTGGAATTCTATTCCTTCCCTCCTCGGAAAAACGAAACATATTTTAAACGTGCACTCTCATGGAATTCTGCTGATGCTGATCCGACCGAAAAACTTTTTAATCCAACCCGAATTTTTCGGTGTGGCAAGTACCCGAGATTTTCTGCTACCATTCACACAATTGTTTTCCCAAATTTGCTGTCAGCAATTTTTGATCCGTTAATTGCCGTCTAAACCTGTTTCACGAAATTCAATTAATTTGCTTTTCGGGCCAATCCTTTCCAAATAATAATCCTCCCGCAACGTCTGAAATAGAAATTTCATTTTAGTCGATAAAAAATACTCCTGCAGACATAACTGAGCTCCGAATTGTGAAAAGTCTGCATATTTTTTATACTGAAGAATTATTTTGCCGGCGGCGTTCTGGGGTTTAAGAGTATTCCTCAGCATATTTGCATATCGATTTAGTCAATTGGTCCGTTGGAAAACTAGGGATGTTATCATTATATAATTTTCATCGAATTGAAAACTGTTGGAAACGTATTTACCACAAATACACCAAGTCTAACAAAAATACAGGTATATCCATTAAGACAGTTCTTTAAAAGATATGGACCATTACGAAAAAATATTATTCAATAATATTTGTTTGTATGCTATGTGTAAGATTTAAAGACATTGAGATATGCTATGTGCCTATTTATACAAGCACTCTCTGAATTACCTTAAATAAAAGGGGTGCTCGTGATTTATGTAAAAACACACCTGTGAAATTCCAGATAAATCATTTACATAATTTCTTTGTTCGCTAATCTTCCAAGACGTGCCACTGGTGAACCACCAATAGTACATTTCTCAGGTTAGGTAGACGATCGCTTGATCTGCAATTTCTCTGGTTTCACGCGAATTAACAACTGCACGCACATAATGTTAATTTCAGTTCATGGCATACCGTGTTGATTGATACATTTAATTTGACGTATTTTTGGTAATCGATCGTTCGAAAGACATTAATAGCTTAGATGGAATGTGATTTGGCCTCAAAAGGATTTTTTGTGTATAAATACTGAAAGTCCATTCATCCTCCTATTGGGAGTCACGCTGAAAAAAACATCTTTTCAAATCGCCAATTTCTACGTTTGAGGAGGAGAAATGACGGAACAATGATTTTGCTTTCCCACATGTCTGCAGTTTTCGTGATACTTTCGACGTCTCGCGAGAAAACAGACGCTATGTTGAAATTATTCATTATTTATTTTTGTTATTAATTGAATTTCACGCCAACTCCATCTTATTGTGCTATACAAAAAACTGAAATGGATCGGTCTCCTATCATTATATGAATATCCATTAAATATATTCCTGGCCAATTCCATATTGGTCCAATATAAGTACTTATATTGAATTGAAAACTTTGGGATATTATAATATAAATGACAATTGTCTTTTTGAAGTTGAAATGAACTGTGAGTTTTCGAAAATATTCTTTCCATAAATAAAAAAATTATAAAAGTATTTCTAATCCACTGGTGTAGTCAGAATTATGATGAATGTTCTGAAATTGAAGAGGTGGGTTGATTTAGTAATTTCTTACAAAATGTGCTCGTTTGCTCAGAAAACCTGATTGAATTCCGATATCATATTATAGGCTTTAACCCACCACTGCAATTTCCGGCAAAGCCAAAAATTGATTTGTCATAACTTTGCTAAAAATTATAGTAGAAGGAAAAGAAAAAGTGTATATCGTTCCTCAAGACTTCTACTTCCTCATGAAAATATAACATGTGAGTATCAGAATAGCTAAAATGTGTTTTGTTCCACTTCACATAACCCTTTTACGATATTTACGGAGGATCCGAAAGTCATAGATATTTTAATTGATATAAAATAATTATATTATATATATATATATATATATATATATATATATATATATATATTTTGGACCATATGCAACGATTTTTGCATGAGAAAGTAGGAGTCATTTTTAGCAGAGTTATGACCAATCAAATATTCGGCTCCGCCAGAAATTTCAGTGGCGGGTAAGCGTAAAAGGAAATTTGATGTCGGCGTTCAATCACGTTTTCTGAGAAAACGAGCGCATTTAATAAGAAATCACTATGAATAATTTTTGAGGAAAATTGAATTGTTTTTCACCTTGTTGGGTTGTTTTTTCGATAAATCATATACTTTCCAAGAATACTGCAAAAATCTATTTAAATATGTTCCACCCCTGGAATTTTGGTTAACAATTTTTTTCGTGTTCATCATGGTTCCAACTACTAGCATACCAAGTTTGATGGTGCTACAATCGATCCTTGTCTCAAAACCCAATCGCACTGGATTAATATGAATGTATAAATAAATAGTTATCTGATTGAAAAAAATTACAAAAATAACTGTACAACACATCGTAATTGGAATCGGGTTCATTTCGAAAAGAACCCTACAAATTCCTAACACTAATTCACTCTGCTGCAAAAACTGTATATTAGGACAGCCGTCGAGCTCAGGCTTTTCCATTATTAACGTCTCCTCGGCAAAAACAGCCATGAATCATTCTGTAAACGGTACAAATGAAACAAATCGGCACACCGAATAAATCCCAATCCTGTAATTCATTCCACACCGTTCCAACTCAAACAATCCGTTTCGGGGATAAACGTTCATTGGCGATGTATATTTTTTCAAGCCATTGATTTGTATCGAAGATAAAAGTAAGCATACGGAAACATATTGCATACTTTGCTCTTCTTGGATTTATCCTTATCCTTCTAAATAACCTCTTTTATTCGTGGGATTGTCCTTATCTCGTAGTTTATGGGTCTTTTCTAATAAATCACGGATGTCCTGGCTTTGGCTTTGCAGGATTCTGAATGGAACATGGCTTCCAAATATGAATTTTTTCCCGGGACATTTCCAGACGGTCCCGGTGGATTCCGTTCATTGAAAAGAGGGATAATAGAATTGATTACGTTGTTGATGACATGAACAGAAAAAATTGCCAGGCGTGTAATATAATAGGTTTATATCCATACCCGTTTCCTTGTTCCCTTATTCCAATATACTTCTTTTGGGGGATTTCATCCTTATTAGCAGCGAATGGTCCAAGTCCAGTTATGGTCCAGAGAATTTCCAATTTTTGTTTGCATTAGTTCGGGATATATTCAAATATTTTATATTTGTTAACAGAAATTGTTTATTTTTTTCATTTATCCAAATACAAGGGCAGAGGCACAACCTATTGTGCCCAGTAAGATACGAATCTATGTGTTTACAAATGATATGATGCTATTTAAGATGAAAGGAAGCGAAATGATTGTACCAAAGAGTCATAACGGTTCTTGAAACTGTTTGTAGTTGGGGCTGTCACGACATCTGGAGGTAGAGCATTCCATTTCCTGAAGATTCTGTTTGTGAAGTATTTTTGACGTACAGCAGGATTCCTGCCTCAATTTCAAAGGATGTCGACGCAACCTACTATTATATTGAAGTAGAAAATAGGCCCGCGAGATTTACTTAGAAGTCATCGTGCAGTATTCAGTTGGTTAAAATCGCATCTCCCCTGCTGCGTCTGTCACTCAGAGAGGGTAGATTGAGCTGAGATAGTCGTTGGTCATAGGAGAGTTGGTTGAATCCTCTCACCATCCTGGTGGTGTTGCGTTGGACCCTCTCAAGGAGTTGGATATCTTTCACCAAGTGAGGGGACCAGATTTGGACAGCATATTCCTGGTGGGGGCGAATGTTTTATTAAGTTTATCGAAGAGTCTTTTATCAGGTTGTCATTTGGTTAGCCGCAGTAAGTTTTTTGATGATGACAACTCCCAGGTCTCTATGGCTGTTTACTTCTGGAATCGATTTGTTTCCCAAAAGATAATCGAATGTTGGGTTGTGTAATAATAATAATAATAATAATAATTCGTCTTCATTCACCATAAAATACAATATGTGTGTAACATACAACACTTGCCGACATTCAGAGGTATGTTCCAAGTTTGTAGGTATGTATGTATGTACTTCTAATGATGGAGATGGAGATGGTGGAGAGCCTATTATTTTCTTTAATTCGTCCCGATTAACTTGTTTTTTGAGACAATTCAATTCGACCATATGAACATTAATAATCATAGAATAACTCCCTCCAGCTAAAGCTGTCGGGAGTCTCATTCAATTGTTAAAATACAAAGTACTCTCAATAGAATTATGAAGAAAATAATAGTGGGATATTTATTATGGTCTTGTGATACTACCTGCGATAATTGTCCGCTAGGTATAAAAAATTTACCTGTTGTTTGTTGAAAATTGTTGAAATTGCTTTTTCCGTTAACCAGTTGTCCCCTTACGAACGGCAGCCCGCAAAAGTCGAAACTTGTGCGAGCCAAGGATTACCGAGGTCTAACCTTCTGACGTGCGATTTCTAGCACTTTTTCGGGCCATCAGATGAAAATCTGTAGTCGCTAGGATTCGAACCTAGCCGACCAGCAGTCAATGATCACCTGGCCTATAGTTTCGTATATCTATAGTAACGATTGTAAAATTGTGCATTTGTCATTTTACTTCCATAAATATTGGATTTTAAACGTCACCGAAATGTCACGTTTCGGAAATGATTTTTTGATTATTATTCAAGAAAAAGTGACCAAAAATAATGTACTCAGAAAAACAATACTAAATCATCAATATGGAAACAATACTTTTTTCTCTTAACTCCGGAAATATTCTACCGAATCACACTTGTGCTTCAAAAATGATGGTATTTAGTAAATCTTCAAACGAAATATCCGATTAATCGCCATCGTTCATCTGAGAATCAAAATGGCCTGCTCGACGTATTTATTAAAACTCAAAATGAATTCCCTGGTAGTTTCGGAGCTGGTTAATTCATATGGTCCCATTTGTAGAATGAATAACTTTTGACGTATCACAAAGCCTGCTCGACGTATTTATTAAAACTCAAAATGAATTCCCTGGTAGTTTCGGAGCTGGTTAATTCATATGGTCCCATTTGTAGAATGAATAACTTTTGACGTATCACAAAGCCTAATATTTGAACAGTCTGGTTCGGTGTCACGGAAATTAAAATACACAGTGATTTACACTGAAAGAAAATGGACGAAAAGGGATTCAGCGAGGAAATCATAATTCAAACTACAGGGGTGTGTTCTGTGAATAGTTCTACAGACGATATGGGATAAGAGCAGCTACTATCGTTACTTGCCCTTGCGGTTATTCAGTCTGGAAAACCGTCATGAAAAACTATTGTATATCTTCATACCTTCTGGAGGCATAGCTTTTTCGTTCACCTCTTTTTCATTCAAACGCCAACCGACAGTATAACATATCAGGAATACTGGGTGAAAGTCCACTCTATTTCCGTTTCATTGTCACCTTCCATTGCAGACTCTTGTGCACTTTTCACTGTAAGTGCGGAAACATTTATTCCTAACACGTCAGAAAAACATCATCTGATGAACCTTGTAATACCCCCAAGTTATCAGAAAACTAATAAAAATACAAAATACCAGTAATACCTGTAATAACCAATAATTCTCAAGTAATGACTCTAATTTCCATTCATTACCAAAGTAATGCCACTAATTCCCAAGACATGTACACCAAAATCCCCCAGAGGTTTTTCATATAACACAAAACGAATTTTTTCAAATTGTCCCATATTCTAATTTGGGTTACTACATTTTCACATAAGTTGAATAGAAATTTCCTGTTACTGTGAAAGTATTTTGCTGAATTTTATCGAATTCATTCGAGATACATTGATGATTCTTCTTTCAAAATGGAGCTTACACTTTTCCTGGAATAGTTGGAAAAAATTGTGTAGCTATCTACTTTATCAATTTCATGAATTTTGGGTGGGAAATTCTGGCTGCGGTACCAAAGAGTTGAGGAAAATTTCAATTACACTTAACTTAATAATTCAGTACAATTGGTTTTTGAGACGAGAATCGATTTTAGCACCACCAAACTTTGTATGCTGGAAGTTGGAACCATGAAAACGAGAAAATGTTTATCAAAACTCCAGGAGTGAACCATTTTTTTTTTTCGTTTAACAATAAATAAATAGATGTCTGCTGTAATCTTAGAAAGTATATGATTTATCGGAAAAATAACTCAACAGAGTAAAAAACAATTTAATTTTCTACAAAAATTATTCCTAGTAATTTCTTATGAAAGTTCTGGCGGAGCCGAATATTTAATTGGTCATAACTCTGCTAAAAATGATCGAAGAAAAAATAAGAAAAGTTCATATCGTTTCTGAAGTCTACTACCACCTCATGTGTCTAAAATGTCTTTTGTTGCACTTCACGGAGATGTTTGCGGACGAAAATCATGAATAATTTGGTAAATATGGAATTATTAAACCCATACCCATAGCCTCTCTGGAATATATGCAAAACAATTAAAGAGGTGTGATAGGTCCCACTTATACATGTTAAAAAATGAAACTTTATTTTACTCCTGCCTCATATTCAACTTACCCATAAAACTGGCATTCTCTTCAGTAAAAATAATCGCTTATTCATATCCTATGTTTATGTGTATATATTTAATAACACTATTGTGAAGTGCAAACCTCAAGCTTGAAATCACATACTTCATTTTTCATGCAGGATGTGAATGAGCGATTATTTTCAATATTCACTAAAAAAACTTCCCGGATTATGGGTGAGTTGAAAACTGAGATAGGAGTAGAACCCAGTTTTTTTTTGGCATCTATAAGTGAGACTTGTCTCACCAGTCTAAAATCTTTGCATATGGTCCAAAGAGGGTACTGATTCCTGCTCCAGTATAATTATTTCGTATCAACTGAGATATATTATATCTTTTGGATCCTATACATTTATATATGTCTACTGGAAAATAAAGATTATTATTATTATTATTATTATTATCCTCTGTAAATATCGTGGAAGGGTTATGTGAAGTGGGACAAAAGACATTTGCATGATGACAAGTCTAATTTTCGGCCCTGCCGAAAATTGCAGTGGCGGGTTAACGCAAGCCTGAAACTCGATATCGGAATTCAATCAGCGTTTTCTGAGAAAACGAGAGTATTTTGTGAGAAATTACTAGATATATTTCTGGTGGAGAATTGATTTATCTTTCGCCGTGTTGGAATTGTTTCTTGATAAATCTTATACATTCCAAAACAATAGCAAAAAAATTTGTAATTTTTTCAAATGAATTTTTTTTTCGATTCCACCCCTGATTTTTTGGTTTCAAAGTGCTACGATTGCATTCTTCACATGTGGTTACTGTACTATAAATATATTTTGGATATAACACCTGTGAATTACTGAACTTTGGAAACAATAATCCACTCATTCCAAAGGAACTGAATTATATCACAGCATACCAGAAATCTTCCCAACACACTGGCATCAAAAATATATCCACTTTCTCTTTTCGATCCCGTCAAAACCAAACCGTGTTATAATAAAAATCACGACCTCTCCGGCAGAAATAAAGGGAATGATATATGAGTACCTGATAAAACACAACGTTGTATTATTCAAAAGGTCGGCCCAAATGGGAAACTGGGGTACAGTAAAGTAGTGTCAAGGGACCGCCGACTGTCATGGAGCCATACTCCTATTCGTTTTGTCAACGGCAGAAAGCGTGTGAAAACTCGAACACCTTTATATAATGCATTCGCCTCCCACAGGATCGCTTTCCACTTGAAAGGGAAATAATTACGGAGCATCTTCTATGTCAACTGAATGGGAAATGGGATTTTCGGTTCGAGAAGGATTTGATGTTGTAGTGGGGACTCTGATCAAGTGTGAGGAGAGTTGTAGACCGTCAGATAATGATATTTTTGAATGAAGCAAAATTTGTATGTTGTGCAGAATATTTATTTATGCAGCAAGTGCAAAAAGTAAGTGTTTATTATTCCAAAATCCCTAATTCGTGGAATCATTCCTTTCTGCAAAAAGTGGTCCATTTGTAGCGTAGTATTCAATAACAGTTGACATGGAAAACTTCCAAGGAGCCGAATACATTTCGTCTTCAAACTGTTTTGAAGCCAATAAAGTGGCGGTAATTGAAGCAAAACCCGGTTAGTTTGCCAAACAAATTGAAACTCCTCAAATTCACTGGGATGAAAAACCGAAATACCTTTCCCAAGTTAGGAAAATCTACTGAAAATGTGTGGGTGCTTTGATTCTTATTTAAGACCTGGGACGGCGTTCACTTAGTTTGCAATTCAAATTTTGAAACTTCCAGAAGATGTGACCAAATCCTTGTTTTGCCGTCATAAAATAAACATGAACCTGAATGAGGAATGTTCAACATGTTCATACTTTATTATAATATTTTATATTTGCAGGAAGTAGCAATGAGATTCATGAATGGTAATTGTGTATGTTTTCCTTTCATTTTCCCCATTCTCTTAGCGGTAGAGATCCATTTGCGAATGTTACATTTGGGAGATCGTCCACGAAAAATAATATTAGTAGAACTTCCAAGCCGAAATTTAATTTCCGCAAAGCAATATTAATAATTTCAAAGTGGATTCTCGAACCTAACACAACAATTTTTATGGGATTATTTCATCAAACTTTTATATTCTTCATCTCATCAAAAGTTCATGAAGTCGATGAACAACTCAATTTGAGACCAAATTATGGAACGAATTTAAAGTTCGAATCCTTTGTAAACTCGATTCTGAAGACATGACTGGAACTCATATTTCCGAATTAATATTCTTTTTTATCTTTTATGCTCACAGATTATCAATAATTTGAACATTACTAGATGATGCTTTTATGGGGCGCATAAAAGCTTCCAGTAATCTCATTTTCGATCAAACTTTCTAAGAAATGATTGAATGTCTGCTTGCTTATTGCAGAATCGAAATAAAATCGAATGATCGAAAATAGAATCCTTAATTTAATCTTCTGCAACAACATATTCGAGTCGTATGCAGCAGTAATACTTAGCGACGAATATATTTATTGTATAGGTTTATGCAGAAGATTGAATTCAGTGAAATATGAATCCCATCAACAGTTGGAAATCTTCCATCGCAGAGTGCCGCCCGATTGTTTTTAACTGATTTTGGCTTCATATTAAAGTATAAACGATGGTTTGAACCCAAAGATGGCGTTAGCAAGAACATACTATAAGGTTATTTTCCCTTTTTAATGGGTTTTTCACCTGATTGTCGGTGAATGAACCCAAAAATATTCCTAGAAATTCAATTTATGGCAGAGAGAATAAAATAGCAAAATAAAAGTTGTTATTTGGACGCCATCTACATAAATTCTGATAAAATATTTCATTCTCAAAGCCAGTTTCTGTAGGCAGTCTCTGTTACACTGAAAGAGAAAATATTCCAGACATACAAATAAAACAATTTCTAAAAAATAGTATTTGATCAAATAAACGTTGTTAAGCCAAGTTCAGGGTTTGATGAGATCTTGAAAAGGCATAAATAGTGATCGTAATCAGGTTGTCTGAAGAAAATTTGGTTCTTTGAACTATACTTTTCGTTATTCAAATGGTCATACCAACTAACATAGTTTTAGAAAAATTATTGGGTTAAATTTAAACCTCACATGTTTTTCATGACAAATAGGTTAGAGTACTCTTGAATTGAAGCCTTTTATTATTTCATTATGAATACTCAAAAAGAGTTAAATATAATAATGAATCAATTCGATGACTATATTATTTTCATTCATTCATTTATGAATAGGTAGGTTTTAAATAATCTTTTTAATTTAAAGTTTTTTGAATCTGCTAGAACTATAAACATAAAAAAAGACTTCGTTGTATAAAATGAATATTTATTGATAATAAAATAAATTTAAAAGCATTATAAATGAAAAAAATACGCATTTCAGTGAGTTCTAGTTTGAATTTCTCAATGAAAGTTATTAGTAGACACTTTTGAGATGATTTCCAGTGAGACCAGACGCAGAAATGGACGAAATTATCTTGATGGAGTCCTTTTGAGCCATGTTGGCACTCATATCTTAAGTCTCTCATAATTAGCTTTCATTTACATTTCACTCATTCTATATTTTTTCGACTCCATGCCATATTTCATTTGTCAAATTCACCTTGTCACACAATGTCAAATTTTAATTTTAACTTCATTTCATAAGAGACATTCAAACAGGCATGTTCTGTTAGAATTATTTTATTCAGAATCCTGGCCCAGCCCTTTTAATCTGTTAATGTTATAAAATGTCTTGATTTTATCTGATCCGCTTTGTTCTAAACCGTCTTCCTGCATAGAGCAAACTGTCTGTACTATGACCACACCTCATGATAACATACGCGTCCACAGCTACTATGATTTTGATTTTTATAATGCAACTGTGGTTATAGAAACGTCAGTCAAAAATTATTTCTGACAATTACAGAATTGAAAGTTTTAATATGAGTATTATCAATGGAAAATAGATGATGTTTCAATGCAAATCGATAGTAATAATCATTTATTCAAGTTGCGCTTTTCATTTTCCAACACATAGTGCCTTACCTTAATACATTATTTTTTGACATTTTGGTGAACGTAGAAAAAATGTTGTATGCAACTCGAGCAAAAATTGTTTATTGCACTCCACGTGAAATTGTCTGACGTGGCCATTAACGTATATTAACATTTCATTATTCAACAATATTTTTTGTGTTAGCGTTGTTTCTCGAAAAAAAAAAAATATTTAATTCATTAAAACACTTCATTATCCTATATTATTTTTTGGGGTTGTTCCCTTTTTGAGACAAGCCGTCAAATTCATGTCAATTCTTAAATTAGTGGTTTTGCCTGTTTCTTTGCTATTTGGTTGAATTCCAAAGTGGAGGGGTGAAATTCACATACATCACAAGAATGTATGCATGAAAAGCATCTGAAGTCATTTGGGTGAATATTTTCCACTCCATACTTCACAAAAAGGAAACGTGAAGTTTTTCGTCCTGAGCGAATAATCCTGTACACTTTTAATGATCATCCATCACTATGTTGACGTAGATTACTGCAAAATAGCAGGAGAGACTTCCCAATGGTATTTTTGTTATGTTGCACGCTATGTAAAAAATTTCATCATCATACACAGTCGGGTGCTTTTTACGGTCAGTTTACCTAATGGGAATTAAAAACGGTCATCAGTTGAGTCAGGGAGAGTTTATATTATTTCAGAGTTAATTCACACCGAAAGAATTGCGATTATTCGGATTGAAGCTTCCTATGAAATAATTAATATTCTATAACGAACGTTTTCTGACCGATATTTTATCTTTTTTACCCTTGTTTCAACCATTTTCACTCAACCCGGAGAATAAGAGTGCTTCTTGATCTGCTCACGAGGTGGCGTGGGTTACACCCGTTTCATAAGCGCGAGACCATTGTGACTAACTGGACGGAGTGGTTTGATCATTCGGACGGGGAACAGATGACCTCAAGTTTGCTCACCACCCATTTCCATTGATGCTTGGTAGCTGCTTCCTCTGATCTTACCTGTAACAAAAATTAAAATATTTATTGGAAGATCTCCACCAATGAGTACCTACGACACGTTTTTGTATTTAATGTAGTATGAGTAATTGTAATTCACTCTGTTAATACTTTTTACTGGCTAACTTCAACACGTTTCAACCAGATTGGACAAAATCATACTCAACAAGAATCTGGAATACCGGCTTCTCGTTTCGAAATGAGGATTGAGGAAGTAGAAACAAATCAGAGATCTCTTCCCAGAGATCGTGCCTTTCCATCAGTTCCAAGAATCGATACACAGGCCAGATGGCAAAGAAAAGTCCAAATGTTGGGTTTGTTTTCAACTCAATCAAGACACCGACAAAACCCTAACATTAAACCCAATGTTGTATAAATGTGATTCATGGCCCGCCAAAATACTCAACAAATCTCACGAGGCCAACAAAACGGTTTTCTCAGCAATTCATGTTACTTCCGAAATGGCTTTGCAGAGACTTGTGCCCAGGAGGAACGGCCGTTAAATCTGATGAAAGAGTTTCCTTATTGAAATAACGCCACAGCAGAATGGAATGTCCATTCTGCCTAAATTAAATCCGAGGGGGTGCTTTTTGTAGAATTTTTTATTTTTTTTTGTATGGATTGGTCCACCTCGAAAATTGGGTAGTTGTTAGACTTGTTCCCAAAAAACTGAGGATAATGCTACAGATACAAGTTTCGGAAGGAATGTGCGGTGACACAGACAAGCTGAACCCAATAGAAAAAACAAGACACAACTTCTCATTGGGATAAAAGTTCACAGACGACCTTCGGATCCTAACCTCCATCAGCTCCTTTCGGATAATATTCATTTCAGTTTTCCCATCCATCATTGGCACCTTTCAATACAATCCATTCAATCATCGGATTTTATCGATTCATTCCCGAGTTTTGCGGGCACATTCATCATGTAGCAATATTTTTGTCTACATATTATCCGATGACAAGCACTTTACGGATGCTTTTTATTCCGAAAGCAAATTCAATCAAGTGATGGCATCGTCGCGGAAAAAGGGCTGTCAACAGTTTGATGGAATTTCCTATATGATGACACATTTATTTAGTGAATTTATTTTAAGCTCAAAATTCGTCGGTGCCTTCTACGCGAGCTTCTGTTTTCAAGAAATCATTTCAATAACTCATGTCAAATAATGTGTGAGTATTCCTTTTCAAACCAGCTTTTCTGTCAAAATTTGTAGGTACACATATTGGGTAATTGTCGGGAATGGCCGATACAAAATAAGGTAGACCTGAGTTATTGTGAACTTGCCTTTGTGTAAACTACCAAAATACACAATAACTTGAACAACCAAAAGTGTAAACAATCTCCCACCTTCGATAATCAGAACAGTTTGAACAGTGACTAGACTTGTCTTTGACTGCTGCAATGCTGCACATTATATTAATTGCGTTTTCTTTGCAGCAGTTGTGATTGTTGATGCCAATTCCGTGTCACCAGATAGCTGAACATCAAAAAATACCACATCGAACTCTGTAAAAATCAAGAACGCCCAATGCTCCATATTATTGAGTGTATACCACCAAATGTATTCAACCCATGGAACAAAATGGTTTGAAACCTACTCGACTAGGTATCTTCTAGTAGGTGAACATATCCAGTAATTGCCAGGAATGGCCGATAGAGGAAATATGGTAGACCTGAGTTATTGTGAACTTGCCTTTATGTGCACTACCAAAAAACACAATAACGTAACAGCCGAAAGTGTGAACAACCTCCCACCTTCGATAATAAGAACAGTTTAGATAATGCGATTAGAATGATACCGTCTAAGTACTGTAAAAAGTAATACAAATATCTCAAAAAGAAAAAAAATCAATGAAATTTTGATTTTTTTCACTCTTCCAGATTATTTGAACGAATTTATCTCAACTAAGAAATCATTCGGATCATATGAAGAAACATTAAGGAATATTCGTGGTTGTTTAAAGTTTAGTTATCAGTTCAATAATAAACTTTCTTGTCGGTATTGAAATAAAATTTTTCCAGAACAGAAAAACTTTCAGTACACTTCAAGAACAAATCGACTCACATACATTGCATTTTATTTCAGTTACGAAAATGGAAGTTTGTTTTCTCGTAAGGGAATAACATATCCGAATTGAATTTCGTTTAAGAAAATGAACGCTAGTGAAATTGGTTCGTTCAATCCGCTGAAAATACTCGAACTTTCGGAAATAGAGTAATATACTTTCATAAGCGAAGAACATGTTGGATAGTTTTATTACATATTCAAATGGATAGTTAGGTAATGAGAAAAAGACTCGCATCTCCGTTGACGCTTTGAGCCATATTTGAATAAAAAAACACATCCAGTTGATATCTTGCCTCTGAATGTTAACGTAACATAGTAATAATAATAATTATAATACTCTTTCATAAACACTCGTAGACTGTTCCCAACGAGAGCGGCTTTTATAATCATTTACCGCGGCGCTCCGGAGCGACTCACTTATTTTTGGTGGTGTATTCTTTTTCAGCTGTAGAAAAACCTACAGCACCACCTCGAGTGGTCGGTGTGTACTCCAAGCTAGCCCTAGACGAGATTGGCATCTAGACAACTCACAATACATGTGGTCGCCTATCGATCCGATATCAAGTATTTGAGAAAAAGTCTGTCACACCGACTATTACTATGATAAAATTTTGAACGGCCTGCGTCCAAGACCGCTGAGCTACCGGCAACTCATAGATTTAATAATGGAAAATGTGTAGTCAACCAAGTATTCTGCATCAACATATACAAAGGGTATTTTCGTTGGCAAGTTGAAAAAAAACAACTACTGTCCCCTACGACCTTTGAATTAGTAGTAGGGGAGGCCGCTGCCGCAGCCAGGTAGTAGCAAGTAGGCCGCATCTCTTTCACTAATCGAGAGCACTTGTGTAACAATCTCCATTGAAAGATATATCCCAGATTTTCCACGAGAAAATTCCTCCGAAAGTGCAAGAGCGGTAGATTATCCCACCTTCCGTCTACCTCCACGTCTCCCAAAAATTCCGATACGTCTATCGGATATAATGTATGTTCATTTATGTGCCTCTATATAAAACTGCTGAAGCGAAAGAGTAAATATAAACTTTCCAATACATCATCTCCTATAAGGTCTAAGAGGCTATGCGGAAATATTAATATATTACTCCTATCGATCATTTCCCAATATTTAACTAGGATATCAGTTCTCGTTTCCCAGGAAAAATTCAGGTGTGGAACAAAAAATTATGCAGGAAACTGTAATATCGGTGGAGACATATTTTTCAATTCCCGTAAGAATCCATTAGTTGGGAAAAGAGAGGATATATATATATATATATATATACGGGTGGCCTCTCAATTTTTCTATAGTTTTGAAGATGCAGATTTCAAATTTGGTATGTCGCTATGAAAAATTTGTGAAAATTATATCAAATTTCCAGTGGAAAAATTGTAGTGAAATGTGTAAAACAATTTTTGAGAGCTAAATTTTCTTAATAATTGAGAAAAACTTTAGCCTGGAATCTATAGGAAATTGGGAGTTTTCATTAAAGCATTTAGAATCAGGGATTTCATACAAGATTGTAAGAATTGCTGGGATAATTCTCCAACGTATATAACAATATATCTGATAGAAATATAAACGATGTTTCCGAATAAAGTCAGTTATATTTATGCTTGAAAATTATTTTAATTCATGTCGTACCTTTGGGAAACTTCAAACACTAATCGGTAAAGCGGGAAATGAATTCCAGGACCTCTGTTTTCCCTTTCAAAATGAGGCGATCAACATCGAGCAAATTGCCTTCAAAAATGTCACAGCAAACTTTCGTAGTCTACAAAATGGATAATGGGAAATTAACCCAAAAGCTAACGTTCCGTTCTATGAAGAACATTACCTCATCGTGAACTTTCAATTATTTTGTGATAAAATGCATTGAATTTTGTGCCTGAAAGTGTGCAGTTGCGAAAGCAGACATCTCCTGGATAATTATGCAAGGTAGGGAAGGAATAAATTGCACCCAGGTGTAATGCATACATAATTCAAAGTAAGGAAAATTTCCCCTTCAGTGTGCAAATTGAAGTTCTGCTGCATTGAAAAATGCCTGCAAAGAATGGAAAATCACTATCAAAAGTAGGTCAGATTGTGAAAGAGATTAGAGATGTAATGGAATTTTCGAACTCCAATTGATGAAATAAGATATAGGAGGTAGTAAAGTCAGGAGATTATATTTCACGGTCTTGTTTTGTTTCTGGAACATTTGAAGTCGGCGATAGCCGATAATATTTCTCTTGAAGTTATTTGCTTTTTGCTTTGTAGAAATCTTCACTGGAATAACTGGTGGGGATTCTTTTTGCCATCAGTAAATTCGAAATGTTACATCCGTAAAATTCACACAAGATATTTTTGCTCCAAGCTTCCTAAAATAAAATGCATAGAGGGACATTTTTAATACTTGGAAAAGCGTTCAGAATGCATGTGTCTGAAATAATCACTTTATAAAGATAGTTTCACTATCCACATGAATTCGATAAGTAGAGCAACGATACAGTAAAAATGTTAGTTAAGACACAAAAGTATTACCGGACATCAAATTCATAAACTGACCATGAATCCATTAAAATATTGAAAACATCAATAACAAAGTGAAATCATAGAAACAAATCAATCGGCACTTAGGCATGGCTTGAATGGATTCGGTGGAGCATTCGCTTTTACTGCAGGAAAACACTGGAAAACCTGCAAGATCTTATCATCTCATGTGCAAGTGTTTTCCAAATTGTTTACACCAACTCTACCTCTATAAAGTTCGAGGTGACTTGTAGAACTTTCCAAAAGACTTGATTGGCAGAACATGAACAGCAACATCTTCAACCAAACCATTCTGCACGTGGCAATCAATTCTTTCTAGTAAAATGAAATCTTCTTGACGGATCAATTCTTTGTCATTAAAAATCCTCATAGGAAAGGCTTGGGACTCTCATTTCGAGAAAATCAGCAGAAGCAATACACAACTTGGCCATTCCTATGGACAAAAGTCGAGAGTCTAGCCGGATTTCCTTTTTCAAATCAAACCCAAATCTTTCAACAGAATTTTCATCAAATAAGTAGTCGCAATAAAATTGTAAACTTTTAAATAGCCCAAATCATAACAATTCATAATAATAAATGTAGACTCTATACAGATACTCGATTCATAGTGAATGATAATCATTACGAAATACTGAAAGAATATTGTGGAATATTGTATGATTCCAGATTGGGTTGAACAGCACCCAACGCTCTCTGAATATAAATAAACTCAATAATGTAATGAACCGTATAAACATTCACGCAGGTTTTTCATGTCAGCATCTCTGCCGATCGATGAAAGTACGAGCGGAAACTATTCGATGGCGAAATACAGTCCACTGCACGATATCGGTGGGATATGTTGTGTTTTATGGCCATCATAATCCTCAAAGAGATACGCGGAACAAAGGATCAATCACAAAATTCGTATGCCGTTCCAGCCGAATGTATCCCAAGGGACAACTAAGCTAATCGATATGTGATTAGAGAGGTTTATGCTCTACTATGTCAAGTTTTATCGAGCAACCAAAACAACTATTCAGAAGGGTGCTCCGATTTTTCTCATATTGGAGCACTCTCTACTAATGATATCGATTAAGCCAAGTTCCAATGAGAAGTTTGAATATTTGTTCGATATTCGTTTTGATAATGATGATAATAATAGCTGAAAAATCTCGCACGGGTGCATGCGGGGAATCACGATTTTCTTCCAGAAGAGGCTGACATATCTGGCAGATCAACTCTGCCGTGTATGACGCCGCGCAGACTTCGTCCCAAGCGGAGGGGAGGGATATCACACCTCTGATTGGGAGGCATGAGCAACGCATACACACGATGGCGAGACAACACGTGTCTCGTACTTAGTGTGTGGTGGACTATGTGGCAGCCAATATGCCCTTCTCATTGTGCCCTTCACCAATCAGGGTAGGATACGAATGCTGGTGACTGCAAAGAAGTGGCAAGGCGGACGAGAACATTTCTTTTCTGCATCTCACTGATGCTATTTTTCGTTGCACAAGTGCAGCATCCCCAGTAACCAAAGAGTCACGAGGTCACCCATTTACTTAATAAAGATGACCTAATACTATATATATATATATATGCCTCCGTAGAGAAAGATCTGCATCAGTCCTTGAGGGTGGTGCAAGAACACACCCATGCCATCTCAAACGAGGACGATGCGACGAATACGGAGACGATGTTGAGCTTGTAGTCGGAATCATCCTACATCGTCTTGATTTCGGAGATACGTACATTTACCTAGGGGTGGAGGTAAGCTCTGTTGGAAACTTCCTCCGCAGCAAGTATCAGCATAAACTCCGACAGATGTGGTCATCAGAACTGTCGGGGAACAACAAAGGTGCTGCAACTCATATGCTTGCCTTTTCGATCCTACTCAACTCCTTCAAAGTGGTGAAATGGACTCAAGAGAAGCTGCGACAACTGACGTAAAAACTCGCAAAATGATGCATCCTTATAGCATCCTTATAGCTTGTATTCTGAATCATTCGTCCCACAGTTACCTCCCCAGACAACAGGGAGACAGTGGAATTTGGAATTTGGGTGTCTACATAACAGGATGGATCTCGATGGAGCCAGTAAATTATCAGGAGTTCAGATCTCTATCTCTTCTTGGTTTGTGACTATGAGAAAACAGAGATCGGAGCATTTCTTTATAAGGCAGCAGACCGTGCAGCCGATGAAATTCGTCTCGTTTTCGACTTTGAACTGGTTAACCCACACTCTGTTACCATGATGGAGCTTTTTCAATAAAAAGCTCATATTTTGGCTGCAGAGACTATACTCATACAGCTCCATATGGATAAGCCAATGCATGGGGTCTTTTTCAAGAACATAAAAGCGCCTGGCTTCTCCAAAAAATTGACCTTTGCTTTCCTCAATTCAAGTGAACTAAAGTCGGAAACTGAGAGGATAATCATAGTCTGCCAGGATGGTGTCTTCAAAATAGTTTTTTGCTCGCAATTGACACACAAACCTAACCTGAGAAAGCTAACCTAGCTTGCGAGTTGAAAATGCGTGAATTAGTTTTCCGCTTGCGATTTACACACAAGCCTAACCTGAGCAATTGACCAGGGAATTTTTTTGAATAAATTTCCGGGTGACAAAGTGCTTCACGCTTTAGTCTGGATGGCAAAGTGCACCTGTGTTTGGTCACAACCAATCAGAGAGCTAGAATATTTTCCATTGACCGAAACGTGGTACGTTTTGCTTATATGCACCTTGGAGGCAAAAAGAGAACGTTTGACAGATTGTTCAAAAAATCATCAAGGAAGAAGGAAATCTCGAATATTCCTAATTAATCTCTGTGTATGAATCACGAGGTTGAGCTGATTGATCTCATATAGATTCATTCTGTAGATTTTGCTTTCATTGTGAATCGGAATCACATACCTCATCATGTCCATACAACTCGTTATTTCAAAAGGAACACCGTACGAAATATTTCTTATGTAGACGATATGGAAGTATCAATACATAATAAAAACATCGAGAATCTTGGTTGGGGAAATAATTGACTGAATCTCTCTAGAGAAATTTGTTCCTGATTAGTTTCCGCGATAGGTGGTTTCATCGAGTTCAGTAAACTCCAATATGCTGAATAATTGGTATGTTACTAACCGAATACAAACATGTTATATTATTCGGCTTTGTTTAAATAGAACTTGGTTGAACGTTAGATTGTTTATCACAGGAACAAACGGTGGCACACGACAAAGCTAAGCTGTGATTTCTGATCCAGCATTTTGTCTTCATTGTATTCCTACGTTTTCAAGAGATTGAATAGTACGAAAAAATCTTATAATGCATATTTGTGCATAATTCAGAGTTCAATTTTAGAACCTCTGCAATTCCTCCTTCCTTTTATTGAAAGTAAGAGATTCGTCGATGACAGAAGTATAAAATATCCATGAGACTACTTCAAAACTTATATAAATTTTTTCATTGAATGATGTGTCTACGACTACGACATAATTTCACTCTGCTATTCAGAAGTGGCCAAACTTTAAGGGTAGGTACACTTCAGCACTTAAAATAAGCACAGTAAGATTTGACGAGAATATTCGTAGCTACAATCAGCTCTGTTGGTCTCAGTGGTGATAGTTGCCAAGGATTCTGACTTTTTACTGAAACAGGTATCATCAGATGGACATTTTTCGTTGTAGCTAATGATCTAATATCTGTTCAAAAGTTACCAGGGTAAGATAACATTATGAAAGTTCTAACATTTTATAATGCCATTTAATTTTGGATTTATATTTTTGTTTAAACTTCGGCTGTCGCATGAAAAATTTAAATACGTTCCAAATGAGGTATCACTTGATCCACGATGCCTTCAAAAAACTTTTTCCATATGGTGACCCGACGCCATTTTGAGAAAAAAAATATTTATATATTTATAAGTAGTTTATAGACTACCAGAACTAATATTAAAATAAAATTAATTCGTACGAAAGTCAATAGGATCAACACAACCAAATCGGTTTATTGAATAAAATTACCGAATTATTCTTAGTAATATTTAGTGTATATCCAGGACCTCTCTGTACAACTCTGTTATGATTTGAATAGATTATAGCAAAGAAAATCTCTCTCGTTGAATTGATAATGAAACTGACTGGTTGATACAAAATATTATACTCGAATAATATCTTTGATTGATTCTCATCTACTATTTGGGGCTTTCTGTGAGTTCATGCATTTTGAGGCCTTTTTAGAAATATGGAAATGTATGTTGAAATAACTGGCCTGCAGATGTTGGCTAAATCACTCATTTGTTTGTGCATTTCAATGAATATTTCAAATAGGTTCTGAAATTACGCTTCCTCACAATTGTGGTATAATTTTTACTGGATGAATGATTTGAAAATATTTTTTTCAGTGGAAGAAAAGACATTTCAACGTGGTGCTAATCAAGAGAATCGAGAGGCATTATCTGTGAAAGACAATAGAGAAACTTTAACTGGAAAATTCTGCAATGAACTCCTTTATTTTGAAAGCATTTTATGTTACATTCCATCAGCCACTATTTAATAAAAGTAGAATAATACAATTACCAGTGAATGTCTCCAGCAAGCGTCTGCCAATTTAAATAGTTACGAAAACACAATTCTCTCTTCAGTCGTATTCACAAAGTCCATTCACATTCACATCTGGCTATATAAAAGCTCTCCAGTAATCATAAAATAATACTTTCGTCATAATTCAGTTACCTTTGTGCGGAAGATTCATGTTTTCTCATCCATAAAACGCTGTGGGCGACATCCGAGACACAATTTGAAATATCCGTTCGACGCAGCAAAACCACTGCATTTTATGCAAATGCTGAGAATGCAGTTCCCCTCTTCTCGCCGAACTCATTTCACAGTGGAATCAAAACGTAAATTAAAACTTCCGGAATGTGACGTCAGGTCACCTGTTGTTTGAAACATTGGATCTTTGATGAATGAATTCGTATGAGGAATACTTGACTTCAAAATATACGAAGAGTATGTGTAAGCTTTTATACAATGTAATAGGTGGTTTTTGATTTTTGTTCGAAAATATGGATGGGATGAAAAGGGGAACATTCTCCATGAAAATGAACGATGGAAAATAGCGACTAAAGTTTTTTCTTTCAGTCGCAGATGATTCCACAAAAGATTTTATGAATTTCCTATTCATATTTTCGAACTAAAATCAAAATGGATGGGATATTCATAAAATCTGTGGTCTGTTTGTCATGTCGAGTACTGTGTTAAAGTTTGTCTTCAAGCAGCAGATGATTCCACAACAGATTTTATGAATATCCTATTTTTATTTAGTACTCACTTTTCGCTTCCAAATCCATCACTAATTTATGTCAGTCACAGTAGTTAACCTCAATGTTTTGTAGTATCTCAACAACAGTTCAATACGAAATAAAATAAAGCACGTATAATCATAATCATTACTCACAAAACAGAATATACAAAAGTATCCTCCTTTCTCACAGATGATTCTGATTACCAACAGTATCAGATAAATACGTGCAACAAATTTCCTATATTCGGAGTAGAATGTTGTTTGTACAACTGTCATTAAAAATGACGTTTTCAATTCATATGAACTCATGTGAACTAAAAACTGACGTTTTCACAAAATCACTTTCAACACTGGTGTTAAAAGTAAAATTACAGATGAGTTAATAGTAATATACCACCAGAAATGCCACCAATTTTACTACCAAAACAACTCCTGGCGAGCAGTGTATGTCACTCAGATGAAATTTACAGAGTTCTACTCCGATAACTACGGAAGATACGAGGGTGTTTCCATGAGAAGTGAGACAAATTGGGTTTTTCAGAGCTGAAAATTATCCAGCAAAGATCAATATCGGTAGTTGAATGGAAGTCCTCCGAATCCGTTGAAATTTTGAGCTTATATTGTTTCCAAATATTATTTTTGTCAAAACTGGTTGACTCCATGGCTTCTGGCGAGCAGTGTATGTCATTCAGATTAACCTCAAGTAAGATTTAGACTCATCGCCGGTATATCCACTGATCCTGAAATTTACAAAGATATACTCTAATAATTACGGAACATACAGAGGTGTTTCCATGAGAAGAGCGAGACATTTCAAAAGTTGTTGTTTTCAGAAAAGGAGTACAATGAGCCTTGAAAATGATAATCGGACAAGTGAGCAGGGATATATAAAGTTCAACAATTTGGCGGCCATTTTGATATATGGTGACCAAACTACCTTGATCTGGACCATGTGACCAATTTTTTCCCATACTCATAAAGGTATTTTACAAAGCCCCTCAACAAAACTGAGGGGACATAATATAACTGCACACGTGACTTGGGGTAGCGCCTATACTAACTGTATTTAATATAAAGTCGGCATTTGAGGAAAGAACGACACTTATCCGTTTTTCATTATCAGTTAAAAATAATTCGTTATGTTAGTGTCTGTTATTCATGAAAGTGTTCTGACTTATCAAAGTCAAAATTCCAGAAATAAAACACTTGACCTGAACCTTTTGTTTTTTATTCAGAACATAAAACTCCGACTCCATTTCGTATTTTCTAGTTACGGTTTGTATTTCATACTTTCAGAATTCACTGCGAGCAGATATAATCGATTGTATCCAGGTAAACAAAATACTTGTTTGCCTTCAATAAGAACAAAAAATATATATATTTTGATACTGAAATGAGTATGATGTTACAAGATATTCGATTCAGTTTAAAATATTCTCCCATTTCTCAAGATTTCCCATTACCGAAAAGGGAAAGTAAATCATCGAAAGATAAAATACAAACAACGAAGATATTTATTGACTCTCGGTTCCAGGTCTACCTCTTTATAAATCAGGAGTCGGAGTTTACTTAATTACCGGAAAATTGAATTGAACCACTTTGATTAAGTGCTGTCTCAGATGCACACTGTTCGTTCCCATTTGTATTCAACTCTCCTAATGGACTTTATTTACCGAAGCTACAGTTTGCCGATTGTATATAACATTAAAATCATCATGGCGGTGGTAAACAACTGACGATGTGCTTGACAGACTAGACAAAGTGACGGAAGTGCAAGATGGCTGGTGATTATACAACTCATCATTGAAGTGGCCAAAAGCGACTCCGAATTTTTCCCAGTTATCACGCGTTGATAACTGGATTTGCCCTTGACGAGGTGGTATAATCGATCTGGTGTTTCGCACTCTCAACAAAGTGAATGGTGCCGTTAGCAACGTGTGGTTGGCGTCCATTGATGAACTTCCGTTTCCTTCAAATATGATAGTTCATTCATTGTAGAAATTATTGGACGTTGGACGATAAACGTCAAAGGAAGAATCATCAAGTTTATTTGAAGTATAATCTAAACGAAAATAATCTGTACTTGCCTCCTAACTCGACATATTCCTCAAAACACAGAATACGTGTCGTGACTCAGAAGTATAATCGATTATTTTCTATGCTCTCATGGTATTACTACTGAATATCGAATTTCTGTACTCAGAACTTCAAGGGATCAATGAAGGGATCTGGGGAAAGCATGGTTCATAGTCGAAAATTAGATATTGGACGCCTGCATTGTCACTCGATGGGAAAAAGTTATTCAATTCCTAGATATTCATTCCGATACGTATGTTTGGTTATCCCTACTATAATGATAATAATAATAATAATAATAATATGCGAGGAAAACGAAGAGAATTTCCAGATCGTAGACGAAGCATCCTACTTCACCTTGATGCTGGAGAGACGTATACTTAGGGATGGTACAGCGTCGTTCCCAAGAGGTAGCCACTTTTGAAAACTCTCTTCGCGGCAGGCATCAGCACAAACTCTGACACATCTGGTCGTCAGAACTGTCGGGGAAGAACAGAGTTGATGCAACTGGTATGCATGCCTTTCCGATCTCACTCTACTCCTTTGGAGTGGTGAAATGGACTCAAGAGGAGCTGCGACAACTCGACGTAAAACTCGTAAAATGATGCATCTCAATAGGAGCTTGCATCCTGAATCGTCTGTTCCACGGTTATACTTTCCCAGATAGCAAGGAGGCCGTGGACTCCTGAGTTCAGAGTATCTACATAACAAAATGGTACTGGATGGAGCCTGTAAAGTTCAGATCTCCTTTTCTGCTTGGCTTGTGACCATGAGAAAGACGGCAGCTTGTACACCCGATGAACTTGGTCTCGTTTTCGAGTTTGACCTATCCAAAATTTTGACGGAGACCGAAGGATTTATAATGGTCTGCCAGGATGGTGTCTTCAACACCCTGGTCTACCGCAGTCTCGTGATGGGTATAGAGGTCCCCGACACTAGATGCAGGTCTTCAAGTATATGGCTGTAACCGCTTTCAAAAGTGGAAAAACTGATTTTTCTCCAAAGCGCAACCCTTAGACAACAATTGCAGTTGAATATATCTTGTTTTGTTCGTAAATCAATGCACTAGGCGATAAAGCTTGCGAAACTGATGTGAAAACAAGTAATTTTCAGTAAAAAGTGGATATAACCAGTTCTGCACGCGAGCTCCTCAATTAATTTAAAACACAACCAAAATTAGTATGGTTGAATAGGTTGACCTGGCATACTAAGGGACCTAATTGAAGTAATTGTTCACAATGACAATGTGACATCATTCATCAGTTTTTGCCACTTACTGTCATTCTGTCATTTCAAAATCCATTGTATTAGGTATAGGTAGACGTTTAAAATATACACGGGGTGGAAGATACATGGAAGTTTGTGGTTGTGCCGATCAGCCTTCAAACAGCTAAACACAATATCCTCTTTATCCTCGATGCATAGTGTCAATATATCGCCCTGAGAGACCTGGTTTTGTTCGATACTAATACCGTAATTTGATCAGGGAGGCTGCGACTGTATCCTGCATCCGCTCGGATGCACTCGCCACCGTTCATTTAGTTTTAGTACGAAAGCCTTTTGGGAAATACATACGGTAAATAATTCCCGCCATACTTTCAGCAGATATAAGTGTTTCGAGAAAATGCCGTTTGGGTCGTTTGTGTGTCGGGCGTAAATTATTTATTTCAATTATCTGAATAAGGGTGGACGAGCTGCTGTTCAATTTGTTTCGCTTACGTTCGCGGTTTCAAAGTCCCTTGATCGTTTCGGATTTTGGAGCATTGGGAACAATGAGAGGCTTGGCTGACTTATATTTCTGGTATATTTATATTCCCTAGCTTCTGAAGAGCCTGCTTTTCATTTATAGCAATCTCTCTGATGAGCTGGGCAAAGCAAAATAGATTTTCGTCTAACAAAATGTATTGGGGATTAAATGAGAGAGAAGCGATCTTTGCTTCAATGAAATAAACGATTTCTGTGAGTGATATTTTTCAAAAACATTTCCCCTATCTAATTTGTTCAATGAATTTCCTATCAAAAATAAAGAAAGTTAAGAAATAAACTAGCTGAATGAAAATGCGAATCTTCACATCTTCACATCTAAATCACATTTTTCAATTTTCATGGAGAATGTTCCCTTTTTCAACATGAATACCTCCCAAGAGGTTATCTTGAACGATGGAAAATAGCGACTATAGCCGCAGATGATTCCACAACAGGTTTCATAAATATCCTATTCATATTTTCGAAAAAAAATCAACCACGTGAACTGTTGTATATTCCACGTATTATTGCACTCAATGAAGTTCAGTTGCCATATTTTTGCCAATGAATGGAAACATCCCTCATCGTTTGAAACCCTAGCAGTTCCGTTCAGAGATTAACATGTTTTCCATTTGTAGGTTTTTACGTGAAATTCTAATATCACTATGTATGGCATTTTTGCTGACGATAATACCGAAATATTGAAATTTATGACGACGTTTACAATACCTGGTTGAACAAATTATGATTTACGCTTTTTATAGGCCACCTGCAGAACTCATTTCTTTTTACAGTTTTCATTCTGGCCTGATTTGGTGGTACAGGATGTTGGTGGAGTCAACAATTTTACTGGAACTTTTTAGTCCAGAAAATAATTTTTTCTAGTTTCTCTATCGAAACATCCTTGATATTTAGTTATATATCAAAATCGAAATTGATTATGATGTAATTCAGCGATACTATAAGATAATAGTTATTATCTGTTAGGTACTTTCCATACAATTTTTAAAAATTCGAGTCGATATTGTTTGTAATCCATTGTGCATGACCAAAACAGTTCTGCATTTCATAAAGGGATGTTTTTCCAACTCAAACCTAGATAGAAAGCAACATAGTGCAAAGGAGCGAAACGTGCTCAGCACAACATTAAAAAAAATCACGTACAGAATGCATGCTTGACTGCGTTTTGCAATATCCGAACATCTCTTATATGCGAATAATGAGCAAAGAGAGTCAAAGAAGGGGGTCGCTGACTGCAAGGAGAACCTCCTCATCAACACATGTTTCACGAAAGATTCCGTACTCTATGAGCTTTCGAATCGAATCCATGTGTTTATAATGCATTTACAATTACTCTTATGCCTTGCGGTAACCGATAAAATTTTGAGATGAATTGGTCAGCTGATGCCACTCTGTAGGACTTGCTTTGCCATAAGATCTTGTCAAGATAGAGTTTAAATAGACTAGGTAATATTCATTTAATTTCTCCTGTCTATGACACTCGTGGATACAACTGTGGTACCAACCAGCAAACGGTGTTAATTATTTGACATGAATAACTTCGAATTTTATGGCAAGGACATACAGCAAGGTTAGTTGAATTGTACAGGCAAAGCGGAGAGAATATGAACTGCGCAAACTATATCCAAACCATTCCGTTGAAATTGTGGTTTTGATGGTAATAGTTATATGTTTGAATGGAAGATACCAGTACACTCTGTGGTTTCTGTACTTTCTAATCATCAAAGACGCGTCAGAAAAAAATCTTTCGGTCGACTCTGAAGTAGTTATTATTGACAAATCATCGATCACCATTCTGACTAAGCATGAGCACGTTTTCTCATTTTACCATCAACTGTGAATGATTTATGTCACCTCATCGGCTCTGGGGCTGCTAGTTCTTTTTTCCAAAGTTCAGTACACTCATCAATAATTTTCTGGGTGAACTTGGAACTCAAACTCAAATCGAAATCAATCATCATCCATCCCATGTGATTGTGAATTGATTTTCTCATTCCTGTTTGTGTGATTTTTGTGATATGGAAACGTAATGTGAGGTCTCATTCAGTTCCTAAAATGTATCTATTTGTCCCTTTCCAATTAGATAATTGTTAAAGTACTTTTGTCGTTTCAGGGGTGCCAATGTTTGAATATCTTGTCTCTTGAAGCATTTAGTACCAATACTTAATTTTTTTATCGATGGTTGTCTTTTCCTTCGAGAAGGTTTGCTCATCGTTCTGATTCATCAAGTAGTATATTCATACCAATAACTACAGTTGAGGTAGTACAAAATCAATCTCCACAAATTTGATATTGAAAGGTCGCAAATATTTCAGAACATTCCTAAGAAGGCAATAGGTTTTTGCAAGTCTATATTATATTAAATTTGCATTATCATAACTTATTATGTTCAAAGGGGCTTCAAGTCTGTAAATCAACAACTGGCAAAAGGATGTCGGCGCTCGTTGTCTTGCAACATGTTTCGAATTCAAAAGTGGATTGTTTTCGAATTCCTGAATTTGTCAGCTGGAAAAATTATTGTAACTATGAGAAATTAGTTGGGGTTGCCTTCCGCTTCATTTCTTTCCTGTCGCCAAATTCCTCTGCACAATAATTTTCTAGTGAACCTAGAATGCAGTTTGGTAACTGCATAAAATCTTGAGGCTCCAAATTGAGGATGAACACAAAGCATAAAAAGTGTAGCAGGAAAAAAATTGAAGAAGTATTCTCGATTGTCATTACTTTAGTTTTGTCTTCAAGATCATAAGACATGATAACTTGAAGAGATAGTTTTGCTGTCTTCACTTCATAGTCTCACGATATAAAATGTGCTGTCATGAACGATGTGCTATAAATGACTACCCGCCAATCGTGAAAGATAATTTTGAATTATTTTCTACAAAATCTTTTTCAATTTCATCTTGGACAGAATGCCTCCAAATCATATTTCATAACATTCTTGCGCAGTTCTCGAAAATCGAGAGAAAAAATATAATTTTTAGATTTTAATTCAACACTAAAAACAGACTCAAATAATTTTACTTCATCCCCATTTGTTATGAATTATGAAAATAATCGAGATAATTGAAATATCTGAATGGAAGAAATGAAGCAGAAGCGTTTGATATACCAAAAACCAGGTTTTGAAACGGAAACATCTTTAAAGAATTCCAGTGGATTTGAAAACTCTAAATTAATGTATACAAAATACCACAGAAGGAACAAAAGCAATGCAAAAATTGGGTATTGATATGAATTTACGTCCCAACTCTTTTTAGAAAATGGATACTTTGTAACATTATCACGCGCTTTATTTATTCCACCGTTTCGCTAAAATACACTGCGATTCTGTCCAAAACCAATTGTTGACCATTTGTGCCCCTGTCAGCTACATATAACAAATTGGCAAAAGTTGTGGCGTGACATTTGTCGCGAGATTCGGTTACAAAACCACATAAAGTAACGGTGTTGCCAGAACTGGATGCGGCGATGGCATCACCTGATTTGTTGAATTAAACTTTGTGCAGTGGAATGATATATTTTTGTAGCAGTATATCACATTTCAAGCCGACTCCTGAAAATTTGAATTTATTAGATGAAACGAATAATTTCGATATTCAGTCCTTCAATTCAATTCTTTATTTAATCCATAAGAGCTGTGAAGCTATCGGACAAGTCAGATACAAAGAAGTTTTACGTAAAGTGTGGATATAAAATATGGGTGAATAGAAAATTTTATCTAGAACTACCAAAAAAATCATTCATATTATAGGGGCAGAGATACGACGGCTGGGAGTACTGCAAAGACAAGCATGTCTGGGTGCTACCAGTGCCATGAGAACCACTCCAACAGCCCCACTAGAAGTTTTGCGAAGCCAGGTCGGTCACGAGCAGATTACTAAGAGGTCACGCACCTATAAGCAACATGCACGAGAGTGACTACAACGAGCTATATGAAGAGTTGGAAAACGACCCTGTCAGATGGCATACTTCCCAGGTAAAGCTTTGACAAAACTTTTAAGACGAGCATAACGGACAGGGATGCGTGGAAGGAGGGACATCCCATCAACGCGGAAATCGCTACTATAGAGAAAAATTATCCTTCATTTGTCTGTGGAAGATCACCAGCTCGTGTTTGTTGGATGTTTCCCCATGGGCGGTGCTGCGACTGACTTTTACTGTCGCTGCTTCTTTGTGAGGAAATATTAGTTCCACAGTGGATTATAATTCATTGGGCTGGGGCAGGACGACTCTAATGTTGTCACTCACGAGCGGCAACGTTGCACAAATATCTGTCAAATATAATTCAATGTCTGTCGTGGTATTAGCTAGGGAAGTAATTGTTGTCTGTCAGATTTTTGCCTCATATTTTCCACATGGTGGAAATATTTCGAGAGGGGGGTACTTCGACATTTTACTATTTCATTATTCAATGAAGTTTTATTCAACTCTTCTATCTTTGTCACGACGAATCATGTAGGGACAATTTTCAGTAGTAATGACCCAAGGACATTAATAACTATAACTTGATTACAAATCTCGATAGCTTTTTGCTTGGAAACAGTGTTATATTCGGATAGAAATTTTTTTGCTAATTGATACTTTCCATAAAAATTTGTTATTCCAAACAGAATATTTTGGTATATATTTAATCCAAATATTTCATCAATCTTTTCGTCAGTATTACAACCAAATCGTAACATATCAAGTAACATATCAACATTAATAACTATTTGAAGCTTCAAAATCGATATAAATCGAACTGTATCCATAGCAACATATGAGACAGTGAAAACAGCCAATGGGATCTTTTTTCAGGGTTGTTTTGAGTATAATTTCGTTTTGATTGGTTGTATTCACTCAGATGACCTCAGTTCAACTAATTTCGTTGGATTTCCTCTTGAGACTTTTTTTTATGAAATATAAAATTCTCACGCTAAAGACATTTCTGTCTAGCTCAAAAAATTTTCGTATTCATACGCGTTCGTAGGAAGAAGTTGAAAGTTGATAATCAACGAGGCTCATATTATCCTTCTTCACTTCTTCAGAAAAATACGTAAATATAGTGATGACTATGCAACGATGAAAAAGGTATTTAGAAAAAAATAAAAAATTCCCGTCTCCTTTGGAAGTTTACATTTTCTGTTTCCTGGCGTCAAAAACTGCAGCATGAGTTATTTGAAGTGGGGCCTAAAAAAATTTCCAAAACTAGTGAACTCACGTAAAACTTAGGATCTTCCAATAAGTCAATTTAGATAAAAATATTCCACCCTTTCCCTCTTGATGTCTAGACAGAGAGCGTAAAAGAAATTTGGAACAATTTGGGGCGATTTTGAAAGTGGAAAATTACGCCATAAAAGGTACCCTTTTTTTTTGGACAAGTTGCAAAAATTCACGAAAAAAATGAAAAGAATACGTAGCTTGAACTGTATGGATGATTGTCGTCACACTTGATATACAGCCTTGATATTTTCAAGAGGTCTTTGTTTTCATATACTCAATATTATTCCTTAATTTTTGGCTCAATAATTTATTAATTAAGGCTTATCAGTTTGTACATTAATTTTTTTTCATAGGTTATTTGCACAAAGTAACCTACAAACATTCGAAACTTTTTTTCAACTGCGATATGTATCAGTTTACATCCTAGATCAGTGATATCATTGACTCGTTGTAGGTTACTGGTTTTGGTGGAGGTTCTTAGAATGCAGCTGCCCTGACTCCCCGGCTCCTCCACCATTCATTTATAATTTTGACTGAAAATTATTCTGTTTACAACAATAATATAAACCATCATAACGCATTTTCACTGAGACAAGTAATAGTTTCTTCAATTCGAATAAGGCAATAAAAATTCCAGGGTGTATATTCACTAGGATTTTCGAATGAACAAAATGAAAAATAAATGGATTACAAAGATAGCTTATAAAATAATGGACCCAAAAAAGTAATCATTGTTGCCAATCGATCTGTCACTGTTAATAATAGTTATTTATTGTATAAGTGTTTTAGATATCATTTTATTTGCGCAAGAATGTTTAAACGCGAGAGCGAAGCTCGAGCGTTTAAATTTCTTAAGCAAATAAAATTTATCTAAAACACGCATGCATTACAACGTTTTATTCACAATCACATTCATTTAGAATCAGAATCGCGGAAATATTTCATCATAAAATGATTTGATGTTTTGCTCTAACAGCGGCTGTCACCTCCTTAAAAATCATTGAAATAAAATACAAAAATTATGATTAAACGAAGAACGAAATGTCTATTGATATAAATGTTAATGTTGATATTAATAAATAAGTAAAATGTGATTGATATTCAAGATTGTATTTTTCATTATTCCACTAGTGGATAAAGTGGTACTTTATACGGTTCATAAGTGTGGATAAAACTTCAATTATAAGGTGATTGTGGATAAAAACATGTTATAACAAATCGCCATCGAACGCTTCCATGCTCACAGTTCCGCAACAGGAGTATTGAACATGGACATGTTTGATTAAAAGTAATACAATAGTTCAATTAGGAAAATTTAATTTCGACTGCTCGAATGTATGTAATTACAATAGTAGATACATGCATACTCAAAAGTAATTACCAATAATTGAAAAATTGTATTCCAGTTTTTAATCAACATCAGATGTATCATTCTCTCTTCCCCTATTTCGTCATAATCCGGAATCGTGTGTATCCGAAATAACGTAGCAAACCCGAAAAAACACAATTTTCGTTTGTTACCTACACATCCAAGCGAAAACCGTATCGCATGTCAGTGAACAGGGATCAGGATCTTTTTTCCATCGAGTATTCCAAAAAAGTGAACGCTGAAAGCGCAGGCAATATCGGAGAGATCACGTTAGAAGCTCATCCATCAGAGCTGCCATCGATACTGAAGAAACAATTAGTCTCCATTACATGCACACTTTCGCTGAAGACCTTCATTCACTGCGAGAGTGTGTCGGATCTACTTTTCCGCGTATCAGATTTACCCGAAAATGGAGTTTCAATTGGGACTCTGGGATATCAGATGGATGTAAATAATGTATGTTGAGAGATTAGATTTCGTTGTCTACATGGAAAATAAATAACCAGCACCTGGCACCACAATATTCTTGAACATATTTCAAGAAGATAAAACACTTTAAATGAATTATTATTATGCAACAAATTCTTGAACTAATAGTTCCTTCTCTTGTGCAGGAATTTTTATTTGTGCTACTGAACGTAATGATGGAGATTATTACTACGTTATACGTTGTCAAATGAGACTGAATTCTTTTAAAGGACCCCGCACGAAAACACATGTAAAATTGGCTATCGGTCAAATTGGCTGAAATTTTATTGGGTTATAGTGAGATGGGTAATTAGGAAAATGTGCGAGTTTAAATGATTTTGTATGTGTCGTTTCTGAGATATAAGCAGCCGAAGTTCGAAAAAACGCCGAAGTTGGTTAGGGATGACAAAGGAAAAAATTGTATGACCCCGCACGAAAACACATGTAAAATAGGCTATTCGTCAAATTGGCTGAAATTTTATTGCGTTATAGTGAGATGGGTAATTAAGAAAATGTGCGAGTTTAAATGATTTTGTATGTGTCGTTTCTGAGATATAAGCAGCCAAAGTTCGAAAAAACGCCGAAGTTGGTTAGGGATGACAAAGGAAAAAAAATGTTTTGTTAGTTGAAATGTATTTATCGGAACTCGTTTAACATGTCCAATTATAACGTATACATTAGTCCTGAACCAAAATTTTATATTTTGGTAGATTGGTAAAATATCATAGTTTCAGTCTATTCTAGACGATAAAAACATATTTTATTTCTTGGTGACTTTCTCTGTTTGAAATATGAGTTTTTAATATTTTGGATCATACCTTTGAACTGAAAACAATTGAGAGACATTAAAAGCGGCCTTTTAATGACACTTGACAGGCTTAGAAGTTGTACTTTTAATGCCTAGGCAGAGAAAGTCCACTTTTACTGCCTAGGCAGAAAAAGTCCACTTTTACTGCCTAGGCAGAAAAAGTTCGTTGCTAGGCAACCTTCCAAGTAATAATTTAAATCAAACTGGTTATTAAAATTGACAATGACATTAAGAAAACTCAAAATGATGCTGATGATAATAAACTGGTTTTATTGCATTAAAACTACAAACTACAACACGAAATTTTTATTTATTAGATATATTTATGGTGAATTGTGAACAATTATTTAATACAATTGAACTCTGTCCACTTCCCTCCTTTCCAGTAAAATTAACAACTTTAGTATCAATACCTGATACTCCGGAAACGCCAGAAAATATTTTATTGCCGATGTTCGACTTATTGGCTAGCGAGTCCTCAATATAGCCCTCCGCGACAGCGGAAGACTTCCATCCTCCATGTTGCTTCAACATTGTTATGTCCCCACCAGAATGCACCAGCAACGTGGCCGAAGTCCTGCGAAAGCAGTGCCCGGTATACTCTTTCGCATGGGATAGTCCCAGAAAAGTAGCAATTTCTTGTGGCATTTTACCGAATTTGTGAATGACAATGAATTGATGATGTGCTTTACCGTTCGCATACTTATAGAAGACAAGCCGATTATTTAAATTCGAGGGTCTGGAGGCTGCATATTTTCTGTAAACGCTCAAATATTCCGTTACTACAAAAGATCTTGATCTTTTGGTCTTAGTATTTGGTAGCATAATTAGCAATTTGTCGCACATATCATTTATATCATCTGTTTTCATTTGCAAAAGCTCATCACATCTACAAGCCCCAGCGACTGCAACAATAAGTACAACCTAAAATATAAATTGAAAATTAGTTTTTTAATCCATAATAGATCATTTTCAATATATTCCTACCTTCGTACACAAATACAGTTCATCTGGGGCATCTGATAAAAATTTCTCGATTTCTTCTCTTAGAAAAATTGGGGTTTTTTTGCATGGAAACCGTCTGACTGGCGTTTCAAATAAGCCCGTAACTTCAGGTATTTTGCCAAATCAATGTTATTTTTTATGTTCAGGGTATCTTTCAACATCGAATAGGTAGACCATAACGTTGAAGGCTTCATTTTCTTTCAGAGAAAGATCCTATATTTTTGAGTGATGTGAGTTCATATAGAGTTCTTGATTTTTCTGGTAACAGGTTAAATTCCACATTTCGCGCCTGGTCTCTTATCTCAGTTGGTGTTAATTGCAACAATTCATCCTCACTTTGCAGTAAATCCATTTCTAACATGACAACTTTTCAAAATTGACAATGACAAAGTAAACAGTAAACAAACAAATTCAACAAACGTCATCAGCGGTAAACATAGTAACGCAGGGCCCAGTTACCTTTGATGAAATAATTTAGTTATTTGGATATTGACAATGAAACGCAATTTAAATATGAAAAAGTCGATTTTGCGTGGAATTGGAACAAATTTGAAGAAAAAATTATATGTTTCACACGGCAGAAAAGCAGATTTAATGCCTTGGCTGGTTTCATACTTCAAACACCAGCCGCGGCATTAAATCTTGTGCTTTTATGCCAAGTTACACAAATAACTATTATTGCAACTGTTGATTGAACAAGAGATGAGAGAATTCTCCAGTGAATTGAGTTGTTCAATATTACCTTTCATTTAAATAGAGGGTGCGTTTAATTTTTTTTAGGTAATTTACAATATTTTCATTCAATATCTCAAAAATATATATGGGGTTGCTACTATCGATTAAACAAAACTTTACAGAGACTTTATGATAAAACGAGGGGGAAACCGCTGTGAATATTGTGTACACTAATTCCCAAAAATCGTGTGATGTCTCTAATACACAAGTAATTCCCGAGTAATACTTTCCTTCCCTGTGTACTGCCCAATAATCCTAACTAATTTCTCTAATACCCCTAATTTCCACTAATACCCCAGTAATGCCATTAATACCCAGTAATTCCCGAGTAATTGCATTGCACATAAATTCCTCTAATGCCCCTAATTCCCTACTAATACCCGAGTAGTGCCATTAATACCTAAGGCACGTACACCAAAATTCCCCCGGAAAAACGAAATAGTATTTAAACGGACCACAAGAGCTCAGACACAAAGTACCGATGACGGAAGTATAAACAACGAGTACGGCGGCCCATTCATTTTGGAAACGTCTAAAGTGCATATTTATTAGCGTAAAACATCAAGTCATCAGGGTTAAAACCGCCAAAAACTGAAAAAGCAATTGGGAAATTTCGTGTATGTTTTGGAGTGTTCGAAATTACACTCGAGGTCGAAAATATGGATTATTCGTTCGACAAAAAATCATAAAGAAATCAGCAAAATATTAGAACTATCGGATATGACGGAAAATTCCTCCCCTTTCTTTCAGACGACAAGATTACTGCTGGACTAATACGTAGTTGCACGTGGATGAAGTGCATCTCTTTGCAGTCATTTAAACGCTATTTGCACTCAGAATGCATGCCTAAATTAAAAGGTTAACAAATATATTTCCGCAGCACGAGCGTTCCAATTTCAATTAAATTGTACCCAGCAGTATTTTGAAAATCATTCAATTCTCCAACATGAATCCATTAATTTTCAGATAGTGCTAAAGCTTTTGTTTTGGCGCTTTTATTTTGAAAACATCCGTGTTTATTTGATGTTGCATGGAGTGCTTTTTTCGATACGGTATAAAAAAAAAGCTGATGGCCACCGAATTATGAATGTCGCGTTTGTATCAGCTAATGGGGGTCGTCATACAGAGGAAATGGATTATTCTTCAAGTAGGTTATTTTTCTGAAAAAAACAATTCTTCATATAGAATTGAGAATTGAGTTTTGTGTGCAGATAGAACAATAAGCGTGTAGGCTTCTCATTCGGGCCTGTTATGCACCCACCGCATTTCGGTTTGATTGGGTCGGAAAGTGTCGATTAAGGTTTATCAGAGATATAGATTTCTATTAGTTTTGTCATATTCGACCTCATTTCAGTTAACTGTAAAATTGATTCCATATTCACTAAGATGAAAACCATCTAATGAGTTTTTGTTTGTTTGTTTTTGTGAAAATATGCATGCCCTTGATGCGTATTAGTCGTACGACGGATTATCCATTGACAAGGCACTTAACATCACATACTCAGAAAGATTGCTTGAGAGTATTTATTCATCCTTTGCAAATCCTTTTTGATCTGATTCTGAAAATTTCAGTCTTTCAAGAGGATTGAAAAATTGCAAAAGTTTGCCCAATCCACGAAGCCATAGATCGTAATGCCCTCAATAATTATAGTCCAATATCCATTCTGAATAACTTTGCGAATACTTTCGAGATTATCTTGTACAATCGTATCTATCTTTCTATTGAGCATATAATATCAGATCATAAACATGGTTTTATGAATTCTAGGTCAAGCGTTAGTAATCTGGCTGTTTTTTATCAGTATTTGTGTCAGACATTAGACCAAAGAGGACAAGTTGATGTACACAGAATTTTTCAAATCTTTCGATAAGATCAGTCATAAGTTACTTCTCACAAAACCCTCTGGTATAGGCCTCAATGAAATGTACCTTCAAGTCTTAATACGAATATATTCCTAACACATTCCGGAGTCAAAACGATTCTCTCGAGTTGCGCTTTCCGTGCTTTTGGCGAAGTTAGGCATTTCATAATGATGAGGGTGGCCGACTTCTCATCATTCAAGCACCATGTGCATTCAGTATCATCCTTGACACCCATAATGTTGATGTGACCCGACAGGAGCCCTATTTCTATTCTGATTTTCTTTCCGCACATTGTGAACAGAGTCTTGGTCGACCTAGTAGAAAGGCCTTCGATGTGGAGTTTCGATTTTCGCATGCACGGAGCCTCTTTCAATGCATCCTGGAATTCAACTTCCAGAGTTTCCTTCAAGGTTTTTTTCCGGACACATCATAATAGTTCCTTTGCCATATTGGCGGTGGAAGGTCTATGCAGATTGTTAATGCTTTCAAACACCAGTAATAACTGGCTCTGCATGATGGAGCCTTGATAGCCTCTGTTCATATTTTCTCCTTCATAGGCAAGTATGGCATAAACTCTTGCCTGAAATACGGTTGCAAAAATTTTCCAGGGCGTAACAGTATTCCACACACTGAGATTGCCCCTACACCCCAGTATTGGCTGATTACCCATTCTTGGAACTATCTCTGCACCAGATGGTCTCATTGGTGCGGATCAGTCGGTGTCCGATCTGCTCCAAACCCTCCCTTTCGCTGAATCGTATGTCATGTGAAGAACTGTCTCCTGGAATTTGAAGGAAAGGACAATCCTTCATAGTTCGTTCCTATAATCGAAAATGTCTATACATTCTGCCGTTGATTAGAGCTTTTCAGGAGAACTATGATTTTGCGTACCTCATGTCGCCCCATGTTTATTGAGGAGTTACAGGAAATGCAGTTCCATGACTGAATCTAGCGCCCTAGTGGGTACCGTCCACGTTGCACTCGTCGCAAGACTGTCAGTTCTTCGTGAATGGGTTTTTGATTTGTCGTATGCCTATGATGACTCAGTACGTAATCATTGAAAGTATGAGAGTCGAGTAGATCCAGTAGAGAGTATTGGGGTTATGCCCCCACTTATTGCCAAACGCTCCCATGCATGCCCAGGGAGCAGCTGTGGTTTTCCGAACAATATGCTCGATACTGAGCTTCAGTATTGCAGTGACCTCCCGTTGATTTTGGAAGGTCTCCTGTTTCACGTTTCTTGGTGAAAAGAACCAGCTTCTCCTTTTCAGAAATTCACTGTCAGCCTTACTGAATGGCACCATTCATCATCCCCGTTGAGAGCTTTTTGTATCGTGCCCCTCAAAAAGGCCGGACTCCTGGTCATTGACCTAGATGATAATGTCATCCACAGTGTTTCAACCCAAGTCTTTCATTATCACTTGGATTCCATCCAACATGATGCCACAAAGCACAGGGGACAATACTGCTAACTGCCACTCGCGAGGATGGTATCGCTGAAGCTACTTTCAAGAGTTGCTCTAGCTATTATTTGGGACAGCATGGCGTGAATGCATAATCTTTTGTTTGTGTTCACGCCCCTTTCCCTTGTTGCTTGACATGTGAAATCAAATGACGTGCTTTCAAGCTTCACTCATTTCGATGGTGACACCACGGTTCAACCTACCCTCGACCATATGAACGAGTCGATGGAGGACAGCGAGTTCAGCTTCATTATCTTCTCTCTGGACGTTTCTGTCCACCGGCCTCCCAGCTGGCTTTAGTAGAAGAGGCGTTCATTCTTAATCATATTTCGGATATCTGTATTCTGTTTTTGAAGGAGAGCACATCGATTATCGCGATCTCGTCTTGCAGGTAAGCCATCGCTTCATGTAAAAGTCATACACTATCAGGTGATTGCACACAGCACTCTACCAAAGTATTCCACTTAGCCGAATATGATTTATAGCCGAAATTTACGTTGAGGATATGCAAGGTGACGCCGAGAGGATGAAGATGTTGTGAAAGCGTACCCAAATTATTCATCGATTTTCACATGAAGCTTATACCGACGAGAAATTGAAATAGGAGACGACAAACTGAACTCGAGTCATCAATTCATATTAATGGAGGTACAGGGAGGGTCTTAGTCCAAGAGCCAGAGCCGAAAATTTTTTCCGAATTTTTTAAAGCTAGTTTTTCATTGATTATTCATAATCGATGTATACCTACACCTACAATCATCAGTAAAGCGTATTGTAGAACACGAGACGCAGGAGCGACATCAAAGATGTAGCATTTACCGCGGGGTGACAAAATGGATTCATATTTCATTTATAATGCATATTAATGAAAGTTGTAAGGGTCACTCACTAATATATTAGAATAGAGCTTTATTCATGAGATCCAGTATGTTGAAATTTAACAAAAAAATCGGCTTTTCCCAAATATCTCAAAATGGGATTTGCATTCAATTTTGGCACATGGAAGGTACGCTTGAAAATACAATTTTCTCATGATAAAGATTTTCATCATATATGATACGCCACTTTTTTTTTTTTCAAATACTTTTTTGTAATTTTCCTCAACCTTTTTATAAAAATGGTCTTCTTGCCTTTTCGTCCTGCAAACAATGAATCAGATCAGCACTCAATTATGAAACATCCTGAGAAAATCACTCAATAGCAGTCCGAAATGTATAAGCTATTTGAATACCCAATAATTCAAATCACTAACAAAAATAAAGTAAAATAAAGTTCTTAAAAAAAATGAAATTGCCAGGGGCTGAACCCGGGACCTTCGGATTACAAGCCCAAGACGCTAGCCATTGCACCACGGCAGATTTTCAGATGGACATGACTGTATTGCCTATACTTTCCATCATGCAAGTATGGGTCCGTTTTAGATAAAAGCAGTTGAGATGCGTTTTAAATTTACAAAAAAGGTTCATTAAGTGGGTAGGAGAAAAAATCATATGTATTACATGGGAGTAAAGTGCCTTTTCCCCCATAGTAAACTACATCCTGTGGGATGAAAAGTGGCACTTTTCTCCCTAGTAATACAAATAGCTATTTTAGCTTAATAAATGCTACATATTTGATGTCACTCATGAGTTAGCTTTTCTGAATTTCCGGCTCTGTCTCTCCGTCTTTCTACACTTACTTGGCAAAATTTAGTTCGGCGATTTGCTCAAGATCTCAGATTGAAAAGGCCTATATGGCCTTAAAATATTTGAAATATATTCTCAAAATGACAAAGTTAATGAAGTAACCGTAACACCACCCGTTTGTAGGTGTTTGGGTCCTCATTATAAAACATATATGTTTGTAAATTTTTTATAGCTCAATAACTGAATATTCTACATCATATTTTCAAACTTCATGCTCATACGTTTACCTTCATACATTTTTTACAGTTTAACCGTTTATATTTATAGATTTCCATGAGTTCCACATTTATATATTCACATATTTCTCATCTTTTATATTTTTATTCCAATTTCATTCTTTTATATTCTTATAAGCACTACAATTTAAAATTTGTATTGAATGCGTTCTCAGCAATTTTTTATCTGCTTAGATCCTACCGATGTATTTATTCCAACGAATTTACATGTTCACTTTTGCACTTAGAACGAAACATATTTCTAGTACTACACAATCATCCATGGTTTCTTTAAGTACATTGCAATGAAATAAGTATCAGCTGGATTTTTTAATTTAATCCGCTTAGGTACATAATGAGACTGGAAACATGATATTATTATCACCCAAAAAGTACTTCACTTGTGTGATTTTTATTTCTTGTAATTGAATCGTCATTATGATTATATTAATTTCATGAATTAGGAAGTATGTGAAGGTATTTTGAGTGATTCTTCTGCATTATATTCATTTTAGAAATTCAGTTCCACTCACTATTTTGCCCGCATCTGTGATGGATATCCATTACCAATTTATGAAGTAAGTATTACTTTATCGAGTTATCTGATACGCTTCTCAGAAAGTTGCGTTTCAACACGAATATAATCCATTAAGGAGTTCTAGCGAAGTATTACGTCCGCAGAAGTGGTAATATTTTCTGCACTGCATCTTGTAAACTTGCTAATGGATATTTACCCACTCAACTCCATATCGAGTGACCCATTCAATATGACAGAGCAAATAAACTGATTTTCAACTCTAGTTAGAGTGACAGGAAAACGTGTTGACATGGCAAATACGCAAGATGAACATGATAAAAATAATAAAAAAGTTGTGGTTTGTTTAATGAAGTGCCGAAACTGGTAGTTTCGAGTGAATTCAGCCAAAGCAGTCAATTCGCTTTTCCTAAATACATGATTTTTTCCAATTGATAACAACGCATAAAACGATACTTTTTCAGCACAAGTACCTAAAAACACAATCGTGCGTGATAGTTCTTTCTACGACTATTTGAATTATAGCATACGCAATCTGTTATTACACGCTTTATATTAGCTTCACTTGTATGTTTGTTTGTTTTTTGTATGTTTGTAACTGACTTATTGGGGCCTGGCAGGTTATTTTGAATCTTTATATCTATTCATCAATATTATCTGTGTGAGTTAATAATTTTCCTTTTGTTTTCATCAAATTTTTTTCAAAGTTCTTCCATATTTGCATCAATTCTTTTTGCATTTTCTTCTTCGAATTCATTAAGATCTGTTCAAACATTATTTTTTATGTATAATAAACAAATATTTTTATCAAAATAATTTCCTGGAAGTAGCTCTAATATCTCATTTCCAGGATCTTATTTTTGGCAGCCGATCCCTTTCCAAAACAACTTTATTTTCCGCCACATCGAACATTGGCTTATGTAAACGACACGTCGCTGACATGGATCGGCAGTCACCCAAATGCACTCACATACTCCACCCTCCCCCGAAGTGCAAAGTAGCGTAGTAGTATCCGAGATCTCCCGGAATGCTCAGCGGGATTTATTTTGCGGAAGGAAGGCGATAAGAAAGGGTGTAGTAGTCCCCATCGATCCTCCCTTCAGTCATGGATGGGAAACCGACACTCTCACGGTTTTGCTAAGCATAAACGCTTTGCAGGGGTTGGAATCAAATCGAAGCCTTTTCCAATTACGATATGGAGGATAATTTCGCATCGTGATCCAATTATGTATACGTCATAAACAGACGGAAAGCAGATTGCAGGAGTTAGTAATATTCAAATTATTGAGGATTATGATTGGTCACAGTTATATTTATGTATAGATAGATATTAAATTGAATATGATCTATTATATATCAACAGATGATGATAACAAATGAGAATAACTTCCTTGAGAACCGCAACTACCATTCTTATAAAACTGAAAATGCGGATAAATTACTTCTCACCAAATACAACTTGAGTTATCAAACGAAAAAACACCAAACAATGCAGACCCAGAAATCCTCAGTGAACTCCTCGAAGATATAGTGCTCAATATCATATCAAGCATTCAGAAAGGCGTTGATGAAATACTTGGTAAAAAAATATTTTCATAACCTTGTAGATTTAATGCAATAAAAAGCCACTGAGGTTACTAACAGTGTCATTCAGAAGTAACGTTAGTCAAAAGCTTCAATTAACTACTATTCTGTTTGGAGTAAAAATTATTATATTTTAATATTCACCTTCGTCAATAATATTCTCCGTCAGAAGTCTATTAGATAGAATATCGATCTCGTTGACTAACAATTACTGAATATTAGTCAAGTAGAGCATTGTGAAGTAGAATATGGAGTGGACTGAAGACAACATTTTGAAGCTAATTGGGCCTCACGAAACATATCCTGTTTTTTGGAATCCACAACCTAAATTTTATGAACTGAATAACAAAAAAAAAATGCGTGGATGGATATCAGGAGAAAACTTCCCAAAAAGATGATTTAACTTTGTTTTGAGGATTTTTTTTCGGGGCAGTTTCCAAGATAAATACTGTGATACAAAATCTGAAATAGGATGGGTATGCTTTCTCAGCTCATTTTGAATATACATTAAGAAGGAAATTTCCAAAAACGGTGAATTAACGCTGTTTCGAGATTTTTCATTATTGGGGTAGTTTTCATGGTGAGTATCGTGATACAAAATCTGAAATAGGGTAGATAGTCTTTCTTAGCTTGTTCTGAATATGGAGTGAGAAAAAAACTCAAAGAAATCATCACGTATATAATTGTCACGGCCACTGAGAAATATGATCTTATTTTTCATCAAAATCACCATCATCATATGTTTGTGTATGAATTGCCATCATCATCCTCATTATCCTTTTTATGATGATAATGTATTATGGTTGTGGGTGAGAGGTTTATATATTTTGAATCACTAGTTGTTCCCATGTATATATATACATATATATATATAACTTTATCCCAGTGACTCAATTGTTATCTAAGAGTTTCTTTATAAGGCAACCATCTGTAGCTACGACCCCTAGCCACAGTGTAGCAAAGGGTGGCAACACTGGGTGCGACTTATGGTAGAGGCAAGAAGGCCCTATCAAGGTCCCATTGTGACAATATCATCAATCATTTCACCATTAGCGGTCTCATCGAGACTAACCCGTCAAGCCCAGTCCTTCCGTCCATTTGTCTTCATTTGAAGACAGACCAAAAGTTTATTTTTTTCAGAACTCGCTCTTTCAACGAAGGCAAAGGTTTGGAACTCACTGACTCGGGAGGTGTTCCCTGAGGTATACACCCCAGCTACTTTCGGTCGATGTTCTCTGAGCATTACAAGAATTTTCTTTCCGTGACAATTGAAAAATATATACAGGGTGTTTCTGAAATTGGAGCAATAAATGAAATTGGGAGTAGAAGATGACAAAGCAAAACGAAATAGAAAAATATGTACATTTTTGTATGTATATATATATATATATATATATACATACCGGGTGACCACGAGCTGAGGTACACCTCCAATTTTTCTATAGTTTTGAAGATACAGATTTCAAATTTGGTGTGTCGCTATAGTACTTGAATACGCATATTTTGAAGCCTCTACCAAAAATTCACCACTTCCGGTTCAACCGGCAAACAACGCTGAAACACTGCCAGCGGCAGACATGCTGTGGCCTGGAAAATCAAACCAGTGACTCTCAAACAAAGGTAGCTGAAAGCGATTCCCTAAAATATTATTAAAAATTTCGAAAATTTCTGATGACTTCAAAAACGAAAATTATTGCCTTTTATGATTACATTATGTTCCACCTAACAACCCATTTTCATAAGTTCCAATTTCCGAAATACACTGTATATATCATTCGGTGCAGTGTTTCTACAAACCTAAAGGAAATATTCATATTTCTGCTAACACTGTGATTTCTTCATACTATTTTACGAATATCGACTGAAGCTTTATGCCACAGGCTATCAGTAATACATCAAGAGTTTTGATTGCCAATTTTTTAATTGCTAATATTCTGTTAACGTAGAATAAAACAGACGTTGAAGATGCGTTCCATCTTTTTATAAGATGACCTGATGTGTAATAATTTCCATAAAAAAATTGTTTCATATTCCTGTGTTGACAGACATTCAGTTTCAATTGAAATAACGAGCTTCGCATGGAGGACATATAAAACCAAAGGCTATTTCATTCGGTTTATGAATATTTTGAGTGAATACCCGATATATGCGCACTTCCGTTATTTTATCAAAATGTTATTTAATCATTTGGTCTCGAACTCGTCAGTAAAATTTTATTTCGAAAGTAGCGGATTTTCAATTAGGCACACGCCCCAACTAACTCGCTATTCAAATCCCTACTCCATGATATTACTCGAAATTCCCTGAATTTAATGCTGCAAATCCGCTCGAAGTTTTATATAATTGTTTTGAATGGATTAAGGGGTCTGGGATAATTAGGGTTCATTTGGAGGAACATAAAATTATCAGAACTTTTTGAATGCAAGAATGATTGCCTACTGAATTAAAGAGGAATGGTTTAACCGTAACATCGAATTGAATTAGTGATTATTTTGATAGGTCTCAGGGATTATAATTTTTAATTATACGTCATAGAACTTGAAACGTTCCGGAACATTAAAGCATTTCAAAATTCGACCTTATATTGTAGGCCAAAGAAATAATTGATGATGAATAATGAAAAAATATTTAAAAAATTTAATAGCTGTTATGGAGTATTCGGAAACAGATAGATATACTGTTCAACCCACAAAGGATTGATATTTATTTCTATTTTATTCAATTTGAAAAATTCAGGTTTATTCAATATGTCTCGTACACATTCGAAGGCAACCACTTTCAATTTTAGTCATGCGCAGAAATCATCCAAAGAAACAATTTATCATTATCGCTATTCGTGTTCTGTCTCCCATTTTTTGTGAGTTAACACAAAGTGCATAACAACGGTGCATCAAGCTATTCATCCATTTCATTGGGTTATCAGCAGGAAGATCCTCCAAGAAGATTCCAGGAAGGCAGAAAGGTAAGTGCCGTTACCGCATGTTTTTGGACAATTTGCACCTATTTGATTGCAGAAAATGCTTTCGGGCTCATATCCCAAAATAAATGTTAAATATTTATTATACAGTCCGCTAGAATTCTTTAAAAACTCATGTACACGCAAACATATACACCCTATCGTCTATAATGGAAATTAGACCAACAAATGAAAAAAAAGTCATTTGAAAAATTTGTTTGCGATTTAATTTTGGGTCCCTTTGAGAATTTTGAAATAACTCTTGGGATTTAATGGAAATTGCATGATTTTCTTGGTACTTCAGTAAAATAGAATCATTTAGGTACGTTTCCAAACACTACAACATTGAATTAAAATAAACGTAACACTACTAAACTATTGAATCAACAAGTAAAAGGTAATATTCGAAAGATCGAGGTGTAAAATGTCATTGCACACAAGGAAGCCTCAAGTTTTTATTTTTTACTTTTTAGTTTAATATTTTATACATGTGACAGTGGTTATGGGCATTATAGATCATATCTGATGATTCCTTTAATGAATCCCAAAACCCAAGCTGAACAGGTTTATAATAAAAGCCAGATTTGAACTAGAAATGTCGTCAAAAGGGTTTCCGGTGTTCTGAAGAGATGCTTTCCAATATTGGCATATGGATGCAGGCTGGAAGTAGAAACCTTCTAGACAATTATATTTGCGGCATCGGTTCTCAACAATGTTGCTGTGTCTATGAATTAAAAGCTTTTCCCTTCACCAGATGACGTAGAAACTCATATCCTGGACAATTCAATATTAAATAGCCAACTACCAGATATCAATGATGATAATAATATGCAAGCTCTAACGAGACGAGTACTAATTACACATTACTTTCAAAATCTGGCCCAATTTTCAATTTGTTGAGCAGAAAAACTGTTGTAATTATTTTTTTAATAATAAAAAAAGACATGTGAAAATCTTTAATTATTCCCTACTTTCATTAACATAATTTCAAATATAGAAGATAACTGACATGTTAAATCGAAAGAAAACCTGAAATATTGTCTTATCGTAATTCTGAGGAATTGTGCTTCTTTGATTTCCATTTCCATTTCAAGCGCTTTCTTTTTCAATTCGAACTCTTCAATTTCTTGCTTTTCTTTCCTTTCTCTTTGTCGCTGCTCCCACTCAGCATTTTGTAGCATAACTTTTTTTTGAAATCGAAATATTTCAAGCTGAGCTTTGAAGTAATCTTTTTTCACGCTAACTATTTCGAGGCAATATTAATTGTATTGCGAATTTGGTGCCTTCTTCTCCTGGTCCATTGTTTTATCTTTCATTGCTGGTTTCAATTTTTTATTCACGGCCGTTTGCAAATTCCTTGCAGAATATGCTGACCAGTTATGCATTCTTTCATCCTCCTAAAATTATAAAGTATCATAAATAGTTATTTATGCAACAAGTGCAAAAAGTGGGTATTTATTGCACTCGACGTAAAATTGTTCAACGAGGCCATCACGTGCAATAAGCTCTTTTTGTACGAGTTGCATACAATATTTTTTCTACGTTCATGCAAAAACCAGAAAATGTTTCATTTATGTGGCACTAAACTGCAAGGAAGACATTGTTTGTTTAAATCTATCTGCTAAAAGTAATTCAAAAACATTTTGTGTAATTCAGATGATATTCGAAGGAAATTATATTATTTTTAACAAATTGCATTTTCTAGTAATTTCATAGTCCATTATATAATGAATATGATGAAACATGCAACTATTCAAAACGTAAAACAATCTCACAGAAAATGGGCTAAATTTGGCGTCGATTTGAAAGTTTATGTCTGTCATGACGACAGAACGTTATAGTAGAATGACAGATGATAAAGTCTTTATTGCACTCAGTGAAATGAAGAGACAGTTTTTCCACCAAACATAGTTCAGTAAAGTTTTTTTTTGCATGAACGTAGAAAATAAATATTATATATTACACAAATAAATATTTACATAGAATTTCATTTTTTCATTTTCCCTTATTGGTCTTTCTTCTGTGTGTTCCTTCTCAGAGCTCATTATCTGGAGGTTTTCAGAATTTGAATCCTCATCTTCAAAATAATTTTTTGAGTTAATTGTTAATTGAAATCTGTAACTTGTGAGATTCTAGTAAATCCGCTTTTCACGCAAATTGCAAAAAAGAAATTTTAATGGTCAGTTAATGGAATGTTCATTGGCAAGTTATTAGAACTTTTACAAATATACTTACTGGGCTGTCACTATCAAATTTGTTAGCCAATCCTTCAACTGTTTTTTTATCAGTCAGTTCATACATCGAATCATGTGAAATTGGTATTTTTGGTACTCCTCCACCAGTTTTGAATAATTGTCTTTTTTTCTTTTGCTGTTAAGTTGAGTTAAGTTAAGCCAAATTTTAACTCAAATTGGTGCAAATGGCCATTATTGGATATTTATTTTTGTGACGTTTCCTTTACTACATCATTTTTGTCATGAATAAAGCCTTAATTGAAATAAAGGTTATCTACTACAAAGTACAGTTCACAATGAAATAGCTAATACAGTGAATGGATATCTTCAAAATAATGCATGGAAATCGATTGTTCTTCCTTGTTTTTTCGTTATTTCCTTGCCCAAACCCATAAAAATGAAAATCCCAATAAATTATCTAATAACTAATAATTATCCATGTCAACACCATTACAGGTACGGCTGGGGAATAATCGGCAACTCCACCCCTACTAGTAATATTACTTCGGAGTATTCGCCCCAACGGAACACATGTTGACAAACTAATATCTGATGCCAAAGTGTTTTGTTATATGGCCCGGCGGGATCGGACCGTAATAATTCGAGTTCAACACTTTAATTATGTTATTAATTGAGGGTAATTCATTTCGCCTAGTTAACTCTCAATGTCGGCCTTACAGCGTGAGGGTGGAAATTATTCCAAAACTTTCAATGGGCACATGCTGATTACTTAGACCTGTTTGCGTGTCAGTAGGTCAACGTATGACAAAGAGGCTTTTATGGAAATTATAACCGACTAGGTAAGCAGAAACTTTAATATTCTGAGTGGAGAATGTGACTAGATGGAGAGCTTTTTAGGTTCACTTCATTTATTCTCCAAAAGAGATTTGTTTGAAGTGGAATTCATCCATCACATGAAGATATCTGTTGCATGTTCATTTTGTAAAATGAAAGTTAACTGTTGACGACAAAAATGATCTCGTTGATCGTTAATAATTTCTGACCGTTCCATGGCATTTTTGAAGACCTGAGAAAACAGAACGCAATTGATCTTTGGGTACTAGGCAGAGTATTGTAGCAAAATAGACTATTGGGGGGGGGCTCAGGGGTAAAACGAAGTCCGGCTGGAACGTAGTCGGCAACCAAAAAAAAAGAAAACACAGTGAGACAGTTACAATTTATTCAGATGCTCGAGTGTAGGAACATCCGCAATAAACACAACCCTACAATAAAATATATCTCTGAACTATCTAGCAGTAACCAGTTACCAACCAAGCAGTCAGAACTTGTATTAGTCTATTACATACCTGCAGGAAACGAGTAGCAAATTTTCACAATCGTAATCACCAGAAAGCAAGGTTGTTCATACGAGAAATTACCAACAACTCAAAGTAAAGTGAATGCCTACAAATACCGGTAAATACTCCTGAGCCATGCATGGCTACTTTGATATGTAGTTCAGTGAGGCCGTGAGGCGGTGCCTGAACTAGGGGTACCGCTACTCAAAGCATAATATTGCCACAGTATGTAATGCCTTTTTTCTGAATAATATATTCATACCAGTAAAAGTTTGGAACCAAGGCCATCAAGTTCATAAACATATCCAAACGAGTTGCATATCTGCACACATCAGTGCATAAAATTTATAATCACACCAAGAAAGGTTGCGGTTCTGAGTTACTGTGCATAGAATCATCAACATGTTAGCTCCATGTGTCAAAAATAAACTGGCAATAGCTCTTCTTCCTAAAGCGATGCTTGTTGATGGTGCCCAAGGATTCAATGAAAAAATGTGTTACGTGAAATGTGTACGGATAAAAAAACTTATGGACATGGCTTTGGTAGCCAAATAAATGAGACTTCTTGTTCCGATATTATGCTATAAATGACCAGCTTCAACAACTGCCAATATTCCTTCTATGTTAGAGCTTTTGTGAATGAGCCTAGATGATGGGAAACGTCTTGATGGAACTTCTCTAATTCCACGAAAAATCTTTGATATGGGACTTCACCTGTATTGACACTTTGGCTTATTCTCATCTCAACTTGACGAACACCTGGTGGTGCTGCGGACTCTGCAGAGGATGAGAAACGTCGAAATATACCTTTTTGAAGAATGAGTACATATTCTATCCAATCGCTCTTGAAACATTCGTTACCTTTGGTTCCTCAGCCTCGGAGTTATAGGTCAAAATCGGGTCAAAAGCTGATTGCAGTGATCATCAAATTTTTAGTTTCCGATGAGGAAAAATATTCTGTCATTAATCTGCCATCTCCGGATGAAGATGGATCGACATCTCTGAAATTATAAAGATCTGACATATCTCCATCCAATTCGTCGACTAATAAAAAACTCAAAATGCCCAGCAGCCTTGACCTTGGAAATTAGTAAACATAACTAAATTCTGATTAATTATGGTAGCTAACAGTTTAATGTATAGTTTGATGAAATGACATACTTTTTGTCTGATATCAAATTATGTAATCAGCATCTCCAATCAACTTGAAATTGATCTGATTGGTGAATAACATTGCTGTTAGATAGATTATAATCATGTCACGGGTATCTGGCAGAAGTATCTAGTGGAAATAAATTAGGAACACTCTATGATATGATTTTTGGTTTGATCTTTCCTCCAGAAGATGATAATTCCTGGTAATAGAAATGGCTGTTTGCTGTTGGAATGGAATTCCAGTATATTTATGACGGTTCTGAATCGACAGACGGCAGTATGAGATGTATGAACTTGGTTTTGTCCTGCAAAATCTATAAAATATAATCGCCTATGCTAGTGAGTTTCTTATTGCAGAAGGGTGTCTGCCTTTGAAATACATTACCTAGTGTAGTGGTTCCTGGGGATTACTAATTCCATATTTCTTTGGTTTTTACTCTGCGTTGGAAATCATACAGTTTTCCTATATATGTAGATCAGTGGGCGAAGAAAAACAGAAATGCCTCAACATCATTCTCCAAAGTTTACATGACACTTGTTCGCATTAGGGAAACATTAATCTTTCGACATCTAGTAAATTTTTATCTCTCTCAGTTTCTGAATTCGAATCACCCCTTTCATGTAGTCGTATAGTCGTATAGTATAATGGCCCATATAAAATACCAACCCTAATGTTGTTGAGGAAATCTGAATGGCTATATATAACAGCGTCGTATCCATTACAGTCCCTCACTTTTCATAAACGACCTTTTTTCGACCACTCTAATAATCTGGCGAATTCTCCGTAAGACGACGAACTCTGGTTCACTAACACAAAAACCATTATCAAAATATTAGGGAAGCCGAACAAAAGATACTCGCTTTTCATGCAGAGGCGTTTTTTCAATGAACAACAGCGTAAAATTCAGGTCATGACATGTCACATTGTTCCGAGGATAACAATGCTCTAGCAGGGATAACATAGAGCAACAAGCCAGAAGAGTTTTCTCTAAAGGTTGCCATTCACGTTTCAATTTTGTGTCACGGATATTTGTATTTTCACCCAAATTCCATAAAATTTGAACAAACTGAGTGAGTTGCGTTGAGAATACTCATCCTCCTGATTTTTTTATCAAGTTCAGTTGCTTTAACATATGCCCTTGCATTTACGTTCAACACACCCACCGACACACTTTTGCGATGAATGGACACCTTTAGAATTTAAATAATTTTTTTCCAGTGCTGGTGGAAAATTACACCGTGGTGATTGTGGAAGTGTATAATGAATATTTTCCGCGTTGTGAGTTGATAATGTCTGATGTACAGACTTGTTTCAGATATGGGGTTGTTGAGATTTTTGAAGGAAATTTAAATTTATTCTGAAACAAGGATGCAAATATTCCGCAGCTTTGTTTATCATTATAAAAGACTGACAAATCTCAAAATGAAATGAAAATGAAAATTTCACCAATAATCAATGAAGAAATTAATTTTGATTTGAATCCCAGTTATTTGGAAATATCCCTATAGACCTGTATTTAAATTTAATATATCTTCTGTGTTCAAATTCCCTTCAACAGACTCGAGTTTGCAGAGGTTCGACTTTTTCATCGAATTCAGGACTTGCAGGATTACTGACTTTAAATACCAGGTATTATAAATTTTCTTTGCGTATCTGTGAGAAGGAAACTTGAGCCCTCAATTTATGCCGAAGGATTAAAATTCTCTCTCTTTGACATGTTCGAAATCCATTTTGCTTCTTGAATAAAATACTTTTCCAGCGCTTATTCTCCTTGTTGCCTTTGATTACTGAATTTTTCATCACGAGCTCCTCTCCAGCCTTTGCAAAATTATATAATACATGACAAGAAACTGAAGTGCATACCTGTATCCTGAGGGTAAAATTGCAATGAAATGAAATAGCCAGGAGCACTTTAGAACTTTCATATACCTATAATGGGTATACGATATTTTTTGAATCCAACAACCGTCTAGTCAACGTAGAAACACCAACAAAGTCAGCATCAGGAGCAGTAAGCTTACTGACTGAAAATAATGCAAATTTCTCTTAATCCAGTACGATTGGGTTCTGAGACTAGGATCGATTGTAGCACCACCAAACTTGGAAGGCTAGTAGTTGGAACCATGATGAACACAAAAAAATTGTTTACCAAAATTCCAGGGGTGAAACATATTTTTTTTTTTTCGTTTGAAAATAAATAAATAGATTTTTGCTGTAATCTTGGAAAGTATATGATTTATCGGAAAAACATCTCAACGAGGTGAAAGAAAATTCAATTCTCCACAAAAATTATGTCCGGTAATTTCTTAAGAAATGCGCTCGTTTTCTCAGAAAACGTGATTGAACGCCGACATCAACTTTCAGGTTAACGCTTACCCGCCGCTAAAATGTGTTTTATCGCACTTCACGGAGATGTTTGAGGATGATATGGAAATCATGAATAATTTAATGAATATGGAATTATTATACTGAAGCAGCAACCCATACCCTCTTTGGACTATATGCAACAATTTCAAAGTAGCGTGACAGGTCCTACTTATACATGTGTTAAAATGTGTTTTGTCACTGCAAAGTGAACCGTAACCGTAACCAAACCTATAATAAGTTAAATATACCGAAGAATTAATACTACACACAAAGTTATAGCATTTCCTGTAGTCGTAAAATGATCATGTCAAATTCAATTTTATCCAAAATATCTGAAAATATCAAATTACAGCTTCCTTATAACTAGAACTGGCCGAGAAATATGTTACAAAGGAACCCTTCATCTTAGCTTCAAGTGTTCAATACTAAGTTTCGAAAAGACCACATTCAAGAGCCATAAATTCATCAACACTTTCAATAGCTGGTTCAATTCTTACATGTAAATATTTTTGTTAGAGGCCACATACAGTGGTCGCCCAAGAAGGAACACTTCTTAAAATTGAGAGTGTAGGAAAGTTTGGGCCGGTAAATTCTATATTACTTTTCAAAATAAAAGAAGTCTAAAATTTCATTCCATACAGAAAACATAAATTATTCATTTATTATTTCTTTGTTCAATAGATATATGTGTTGTTGATTTCTTTGTTTTATTTATTGAGTAATTCACACATAGGTTTTTGTAAGCCTATTTTGTGAGCATTTCAATTAAGAAAGTCTGAACAGAATAAATAAAGGTATACGTGCTATTTCGAGATAAAGTAAATTTCGCGAATAAAGTAAAATTCGCGAAAATCCACCTCTAGCCAGTGAAGGAAGGAATAGAAGGAGATGCTGTCCAAGGCACAGGAGGGAAGGAATCAGATATGATAAGGTAAGAAAAACATCTGAAATTTTGTTAGGTATGATTCTTAATTATTTTTGACAGAGAGCCCACCGTTCCCATAAATTATTTTGTTGCTTTATTATTAATGACTTCGCTCGGTCAATCAGTTGTGACAGAACGCTATTCGTTTATCATAATAGCGATTTGTTATAGTGTACTGGAGGCCCAGCCAGTATATACTACCGATGAACTTAACAGAGGGGAGCGATAAACCATTTTTGTGACCCCAACCATTTCATAAATAAATACCCATTTATGGTAAATAGCCCTTTGAATACCAACAAACACACCTCATGAATGAGGAACAAATAACTCAGTAGCCATTAATGATAGTGTCAACAATAATTCCAGCGTAATTTGTATCCATAAAACTGTCAGTTTTTCTTTTCCATTCGCCTTGCGTGGTATTACCGGTAGCATTATCAAAAGGATCTAAATTAAATAGAAACAACGCATAAAAAATGATTAATCATCCGTCCGCATTTTAATCTTCCTCGGGTTTGCTATTCAACCATATCTTTTCTTTTGCTGTATCGCTTATTATCTTTTTGGGTTGCCAAAACGAAGGCAATCTAGCGTTCGAATCGATCAGAAGATTTGAAAAACTCGATTTCCTATATATATATATATATATATAAATCACTTCGGCAGCTTCCAGACAGTGTTACATTAGGAACTATCCATTTGAGCTTTCCTGTAAGATGCCAGAGACGGGTTACAATTTTTAAAGAGGATTACACCTCGTTTGGTGTCAGAAAGGTGAGAGCATTTGTAGGAGAGGGCAAGACTTTTCCGCCATAACTCATGGCGAATTTACATTTCTTGCTGCCAGGTGGGTGAACTGGACAAAGTGGGTAAAGGCGTCGTCTACATCCCTTCTTCAAGGGACATTTTTTCTTTGACCTGTGAGGTTTCAACATTATGAAATAATTTGGAATATGATTACTTGTCTTTGGTTCAATGATGATGATAATATTCGTATTATTTTCCATCAGGTAGTTCACAAAATTATATAGGAATATTCAGACTTGACGATGAAGTCAACAGAAGAACTCTACCATCACCTATGAAACATGTCTTGCCCTACTTTTGAATACAAAAATATCATTACTCAATTTGATATTTCATAATTTTCGGTCCAAGATAGTTTGGAAAAGCGAATGTATTTTTGAATCTGGCTCAATGGATATGGAACAAACCGATAAATGAAGTAGGAAGTAAGAGATGACATAACAAAACGAAATGACAGAATACATTTTTGTCGAAAAAAACAATTTTGGTAGATACTGAATTTTATCATCTCCGATATTTTTTGGTTATCACTGATCAGAGATCTACAGCCTACGCAAACCGCTCTGAAACACTGCCAGCGGGCAGACACGCTGTAGCCTGGATAATCAAAACAGTACCTCCCAAATAAAGGTAACTAAAAGCGATTTTATGCATTTTCATGAAAATTTCCAAAACTCTTGATTTCTGTGGTTATTTTTATACATATTCCACATTGCTAACACATGAATGAAAAATTGTATATGAATATGCCAGATCTTATCGGTCAAAATGTAATGCGATCTTCACATCGTCACATGTTCATGAATCACCCTATGAACACCGTTATATTCTCATAACGCCCTCAGGTTTCAATTAACTCATATGTTATCCTAACGAGGAATAATCAAATTTGTTGCCAATTTGTAAATGAGGCTCAGGCTCCTTTCATGTGCCATCAAGGGTCTCATTATGAACCAAGCATTACCACCTTGTTATGAGTTCGAACATTAACGATGAACCCTCCACATCCAATAAACGCTGTACACACATACGAAATATTTAAATAATCCAGGAAGAGCAGCAACGAATGGGGTTTATTTGAATGTGGCTCTCGATAAACTCTTGAACTGGCTGAAATCAGATTGTTGAATTCACCAAAAGCCATACTAACGTGAGATTTTCATGAAAGCAGATTTTAATTTTCAGGGGTAGTATGATAAATGGTATGATTATTACCAATAATTTCTTGGAATATTAATAAATTGCAATCTCAAAGCTGAAAATACAACGAGTCCGCTGCACGATATTCTCGAAGCATTATTGGTCTCAAACTGTTAAGCGATATTGGTACAATATCGCTGTAGCACACTTACATTGATATAATATTGGTAAAACATTACGAAAATATCAGCAAAATATTCAAACGTAATATTGGCGGGATGAAATTATAATTCCAAACTAGTTTTTCTCAAGATGGAATTGGGAAAAATTAATTTTCTAAACGAAAAACAGCCATACAAATCTCCACTCAATAAATCATACTTTTCATTCACGAAGCAAACACGACATTGCCAGATATATATCATTAAGAAAGAAATCCCCTGGTTTTATTGATAGAGTCTGTCGAGGCAAAGTCATTAGGCCATCTGTAACATTATTACTCGCATTTATCAACATCTTCCAGCTATTTTGTGGGCCCAACGTCGAGGTATATCTTGAGTGCTCGCTCCCTTTGAGTTTTCTGGGAGTTGGAAAAAAATACCCCGAAAAATCTGATAGGGGACAGTTTGCTGTAGCAAGGCTAGATGATTAATAAATATTATCAGGGGTAATATAATAAGTGGTATGATTATTACCGATTATTTTTTGGAATATTAATGAATTGCAATCCCAAAGCTGAAAATACAACGAGTTTTGCATTGGGATTGGAAATGAATTGATATTCCAAAAAATTATAGGTTTTTAATCATACCACGAATTATACTTAGGACGACAATATATCGATTTGAAATAAAGAAAAATCGTGTCACCTGGAATACTCTTTTCCACGGCCTCATCTATGATACCAATGGACATTTGTCCCCAACGATCGCTCATATTGATAAATAAAGATAATTAGTCAAAACACATAAATTTGACGTTTATGATTTAAATCATTATTTTCACTCGACAGATAGTAAAACAAAAACTAAGCAGGTTTATCACCATGAAACTACAGCGACAAGCTATATTTTCATTGTAGTTCTGATTCTATTGGCTGAATTTCAGAATTTGAAATCCACTTATTGGTTGTTGAGCAAGGAAATATATTGTCACCGGTATAACAAAATGCTTACAGATGCCATTTTTCAGATTTACAAAAAGGGGTTTCTGCAAATTTCGTCAATATTGAGGGAAATAGAAAGAGAAAGTGAAAGTGGAACTTGGTGTTCATCTATTTTCCACTAATAATACTCATTTTAAAACTTTCAAATCTGTAATTGTAAGAATTAATTTTTGACTGACGTTTCCATAACCACAGTTGCATTATAAAAATCAAAATCATAGTAGCCGTGAGCGCGTATGTTATCACGAGGTGTGGTCATAGTACAGACAGTTTGCTCTATGCAGGTACGCGGTTTAGAACAAAGCGGATCAGTATTGATTGCGGAGTTATTATCGGAAAGGTAGTTTGTGTAACTCTGGCTGCTAATATTAATAAAATAATAATTGATGTATCAAGTGAGTAAAGTGATACTTTTTTTTTTACGAGTAGGAAATGTTGGTGATTAAGGTGATTAAGCTAGAATATCCAATTTTCTGAGATTTTTTATATTTCATTTTTCGAATCGCAAATTTATGTCCTTGAACGTATTTTGACGTGCTGATTCCGAATTTCTGAACGAAAATGTCGAAAAATCATCAGAAATATTTTTGGCGGCAACAAATCCATCTAAAAACTGATTAAGAGCTGACCAACTCGAGAACGATTAGAGATAGACAAATTCTGTGAACGCCAATCGATTCAGAATGGTCGAATTAGTATATATTGTGAATTTCGAGTCACTCCGAAGAAATTAAAAATTACTCGAAAAAAGTTGCAAGGGGTTCACCCCTAAAAATCATGAAAAATAGTAAGTTGTCACATCGACTTGAAATTTGCACTGTATACGTAAAATTTTATGCTCGTTCCGAAAATGTATGATTTTTATGTGCTCGGATATAAGATTCACCCGGATAAGGGTGATTAAGGTAGAATATCCAATTTTCTGAGATTTTTTATATTTCATTTTTCGGATCCCAAATTTTTGTCCTCGAACGTATTTTGACGTGCTGATTCCGAATCTTTGAACGGAAATGTCGAAAAATTATCAGAAATATTTTTGGCAGCAACAAAACCATCTAAAAACTGATTAAGAGCTGACCAACTCGAGAACGGTTAGAGATAAACAAATTCTGTGAACGCCAATCGATTCAGAATGGTCGAATTAGTATATATTGTGAATTTCGAGTCACTCCGAAAAAATTTAAAATTACTCGAAAAAAGTTGCAAGGGGTTCACCCCTAAAAATCATGAAAAATAGTAAGTCGTCACATCGACTTGAAATTTGCACTGTATACGTGAAATTTTATGCTCGTTCCGAAAATGTATGATATTTATGTGCTCGGATATAAGATTCACCCGGAAAAGGGTGATTAAGGTAGAATATCCAATTTTCTGAGATTTTTTAAATTTCATTTTTCGAATCCCAAATTTTTGTCCTCGAACGTATTTTGACGTGCTGATTCCGAATCTTTGAACGGAAATGTCGATAAATCATCAGAAATATTTTTGGCGGCAACAAAACCATCTAAAAACTGATTAAGAGCTGACCAACTCGAGAACGGTTAAAGATAGACAAATTCTGTGAACGCCAATCGATTCAGGATGGTCGAATTAGTATATATTGTGAATTTCGAGTCACTCCAAAGAAATTAAAAATTACTCGAAAAAAGTTGCTAGGGGTTCACCCCCAAAAATCATGAAAAATAGTAAGTCGTCACATCGACAATCAAAAAAAATAAAAAATTACTCGAAAAAAGTTGCAAGTTGCAAGTTAGAGATAGACAAATTCTGTGAACGCCAATCGATTCAGAATGGTCGAATTAGTATATATTGTGAATTTCGAGTCACTCCAAAGGAATTAAAAATTACTCGAAAAAAGTTGCTAGGGGTTCACCCCCAAAAATCATGAAAAATAGTAAGTCGTCACATCGACAATCAAAAAAAATAAAAAATTACTCGAAAAAAGTTGCAAGTTGCAAGTTAGAGATAGACAAATTCTGTGAACGCCAATCGATTCAGAATGGCCGAATTAGTATATATTGTGAATTTCGAATCAATCGGAAGAAATTAAAAATTACTCGAAAAAATTTGCAAGGGGGTTCACCCCTAAAAAACAAGAAAAATAGTAAGTCGTCTCATCGACTTGAAATTTGCACTGTATACGTAAAATTTTATGCTTGTTCCGAAAATGTATGATTTTTATGTGCTCAAATAAAAGATTCACCCGGAAAAGAGTGATTAAGGTAGAATATCCAATTTTCTGATATTTTTTAAATTTCATTTTTCGAATCCCAAATTTTTGTCCTCGAACGTATTTTGACGTGCTGATTCCGAATCTTTGAACGGAAATGTCGAAAAATCATCAGAAATATTTTTGGCGGCAACAAAACCATCTAAAAACTGATTAAGAGCTGACCAACTCGAGAACGGTTAGAGATAGACAAATTCTGTGAACGCCAATCGATTCAGAATGGTCGAATTAGTATATATTGTGAATTTCGAGTCACTCCGAAAAAATTTAAAATTACTCGAAAAAAGTTGCAAGGGGTTCACCCCTAAAAATCATGAAAAATAGTAAGTCGTCACATCGACTTGAAATTTGCACTGTATACGTGAAATTTTATGCTCGTTCCGAAAATGTATGATATTTATGTGCTCGGATATAAGATTCACCCGGAAAAGGGTGATTAAGGTAGAATATCCAATTTTCTGAGATTTTTTATATTTCATTTTTCGAATCCCAAATTTTTGTCCTCGAACGTATTTTGACGTGCTGATTCCGAATCTTTGAACGGAAATGTCGATAAAACATCAGAAATATTTTTGGCGGCAACAAAACCATCTAAAAACTGATTAAGAGCTGACCAACTCGAGAACGGTTAGAGATAGACAAATTCTGTGAACGCCAATCGATTCAGAATGGTCGAATTAGTATATATTGTGAATTTCGAGTCACTCCGAAAAAATTTAAAATTACTCGAAAAAAGTTGCAAGGGGTTCACCCCTAAAAATCATGAAAAATAGTAAGTCGTCACATCGACTTGAAATTTGCACTGTATACGTGAAATTTTATGCTCGTTCCGAAAATGTATGATATTTATGTGCTCGGATATAAGATTCACCCGGAAAAGGGTGATTAAGGTAGAATATCCAATTTTCTGAGATTTTTTATATTTCATTTTTCGAATCCCAAATTTTTGTCCTCGAACGTATTTTGACGTGCTGATTCCGAATCTTTGAACGGAAATGTCGATAAATCATCAGAAATATTTTTGGCGGCAACAAAACCATCTAAAAACTGATTAAGAGCTGACCAACTCGAGAACGGTTAGAGATATACAAATTCTGTGAACGCCAATCGATTCAGAATGGTCGAATTAGTATATATTGTGAATTTCGAGTCACTCCGAAAAATTTTAAAATTACTCGAAAAAAGTTGCAAGGGGTTCACCCCTAAAAATCATGAAAAATAGTAAGTCGTCACATCGACTTGAAATTTGCACTGTATACGTGAAATTTTATGCTCGTTCCGAAAATGTATGATATTTATGTGCTCGGATATAAGATTCACCCGGAAAAGGGTGATTAAGGTAGAATATCCAGTTTTCTGAGATTTTTTATATTTCATTTTTCGAATCCCAAATTTTTGTCCTCGAACGTATTTTGACGTGCTGATTCCGAATCTTTGAACGGAAATGTCGATAAATCATCAGAAATATTTTTGGCGGCAACAAAACCATCTAAAAACTGATTAAGAGCTGACCAACTCGAGAACGGTTAAAGATAGACAAATTCTGTGAACGCCAATCGATTCAGAATGGCGGAATTAGTATATATTGTGAATTTCGAGTCACTCCAAAGAAATTAAAAATTACTCGAAAAAAGTTGCTAGGGGTTCACCCCCAAAAATCATGAAAAATAGTAAGTCGTCACATCGACAATCAAAAAAAATAAAAAATTACTCGAAAAAAGTTGCAAGTTGCAAGTTAGAGATAGACAAATTCTGTGAACGCCAATCGATTCAGAATGGCCGAATTAGTATATATTGTGAATTTCGAATCAATCGGAAGAAATTAAAAATTACTCGAAAAAATATGCAAGGGGGTTCACCCCTAAAAAACAAGAAAAATAGTAAGTCGTCACATCGAGTTGAAATTTGCACTGGGTACGTAAAATTTCATGCTCGTTCCGAAAATGTATGATTTTTATGTGCTCAGATATAAAATTCACCCGGAAAAGGGTGATTAAGGTAGAATATCCAATTTTCTGAGATTTTTTTATATTTCATTATCGAATCCCAAATTTTTGTCCTCGACCGTGCTGATTCCGAATTTTCGAACGAAAAGACCCAATTTCAAGCCGTGAAACGATCCGGAAAATTTTTATGAACGATTTTTTTTGATTTTTTGAACCTGAAAATTGAGAAAATCGCATTTTTTCGAATTTCGAGCACGTTTTACTGGAAAACGGTGCATTTTCAAGAAAAACTTGTGGTCACCTTTTTTTTAGAGAATTTTATGCAAAATATTATAACATCATTTGTTTTTGAAAAAAATGGATTTTTTGATTCCCCTCGGAAAATCGCCCATAAAAATTTTCTTGATGCTTTCACGGCTTATCACCCTCGAAATTCGAATTCAGTGGCTCAAAATACATAAGAATAACTTGGGCGATCCCGTCGCGCTGCATCGGCTACGAAAACCCTTCCTGCCACCGGACTATATGTAATACTTACCTATTATCATTTCGCTGCGAAATACTTGAAGGAAACTTCACGAATTGTTGAACTGGTTAGTAAGTTGCCTCAGTTTAAATTAGGAAAACTTCATTCTCCAATTGATTACCTCATTCAGAATGAAATACGAGTGTCTATAAAGCTCAGGTGCATTCGTGTTTTAACAGTAGATTCACCAGCATCACGAAAGTACTTTCATTATTGGGAGTGACTGTAGCCTCGCCTAATCTGGGAAATATCTACTAACAGCTGGTTAACGGAAAAAACAACAATTTTCCCAACATACAGTTTGTTTTTTATTTTTTGTAGAATGATTTCAATTATGCAAATAATCACACCGAAACACAGCTTTGAATGATGATTACCTTGAAATCGTGTAATGTATTCGTGAAGGTTCCAATCCTTCAACAATCCTTCCATCACCGCGGCACTAGTAGGGTAGTAGCACCCTTGCGTCTACTCGATTTTAGCGGCAAACCGGCACAAACATTCACATTCACCTGTGGTTCCAATCCATATGCACATTCGTGCATGGGTTCAGTTCCTTTAGTCCACTTTCACGCCATAAATAATGATGATTATATTGCCAATAACAAAAAAATTAATGATCTTGATATGGTTGAACCAGTTGACCGACAAGCGACAAACAACACACAAGAAATGGATACAATGGCGTTATAAAAGGTAGAAGGGCACGCTTTCAGAGTTCCAGTCGATCCTCGTATCGAAATGCTGATGCGATGACACGTGACTGTGTGGACAGGTTGGATATGTCGAATAATTTGCAACTGCCAAATCCTTTTAGTTAACAGTTAACATATTTACGTTTTCTGGAAATTATTGTGTTGATGACTATAAAGTTCCCGTTGCTTACAGAGTTATTAGTTTTGTCCAAATGATGTCGTATTTTTATCCCAAACTGACTCAAATCTAACAAACATTTATTTATATTCATCGAATAATTATCAAAAATGAAATATGCTGAATATAAATTTTTGATTTTGCAGATTTTGCAGGTTAATACTTATTTCTGAAATCACTGTGTTACGTTTAACGAGGTTGTTTGAATACTAAACAAAATTGCTAATATTGAGCTAACTACGTTTGAAGAAATTGATTTATTATCTGCAAAAAACCTTTTTCTAAAAGTTGAAGCTTTTATTTATTTGTATATCTGTATTTATACAAATGTTCACACCAAATTGCTTTGGTCGTTGCAAGAGCCACTCCCAATCTGGAAATATCCGATTCAAATTCGCCTCTACATCCCATTCTTGATGCTCACAACCGTCTTCGTTGAGACACATTAAAGCGAATGCATTGAAGCGTATACATTATTTATACGACTCGGAATGGAAATACATTGAGATACTTCAGCAAAAAAGGCGTTTGTGGGATTTCTGTTTGGGTGTAGGTGGCATTCATTGGAATATCAGGCATCTCGGCTGATATGATGCTTGAATATTTCATTTGAATTTTACAAAAGTTTCATTCCGTGAACATGATTGAATTATATTGGATATCATACTTCATCATTTTCAATATTTTTCCCAGAAAGCACAAATACGTCTTGAAGATATCTTTCAGACATCCACAAAAGACATTCAGGACATCTCAAAGACGTCCAGTAACTTCAAGACGTTTTTAAGATGTCCGTTGTTACAAAACAGGACATCTTCAAGACATCCGTTTCATGTCCAATACAAGTCCATAATGGACCAAAATCGCACCAATTCTGGACATCTTAAAGGCGACTTTCTGATGTCCAAATGATGTCCATAATGGACCCATCAAAAACATTGGATATATTTTGGTTTTCAATGGTTTGCTGGGTTTGAAATTAAGCAATGAAGAAAGACCTTATGTTTGTAGTAATTTATTTCTTTTTATATTTTTGGCAGATGATATTCGGTTGCCCGCCCTCCTCAAGCACAGTTGAATTGATCCCTACGTCTGCTTCTTGTTTTTAGATATTTTGCACCCATCGACAGCACCTAGAACATCATACAATTTCTCAATAAAAATAAAGCAGCCTGTAGATTGGTTTGGGTTTCAGAGTAAAACAAACATATTGGTATACTCACCCATTTACTGAAGTTGTTTTAATTTTTGAGGATTCCATCATAATTCCTTAGATCTTCTTCACTATTCAGTGGAAGAACTGTAACTGTAACTATGGAAATTAGTTATGAACTGAGGTGGTTTGATTCTCTTGTGGTATTCTGCTTAATACTGATTTTTCCTTCAACAGCTTTAACTTCTGTACAGATTTAACAAAATACACATAAAAAATAGCTGAAATCTTACTAATTTTGACTGAAGCAATAATCACGACACACTTTTAAATAGTTTCAGAATGCGACACCAGAGAGAGTATCCCTTAGGTTAGAGAAAGATTCAATACGATGTACTTATATGAGACGACTCAAAGACGTCCATTCCAGGATGTCTCTAATATTTATGAAAACAGACGTCTCTACAATGCCTCTGGAAGTTCAGGCATATAATGGACCCAAAATGGAAAACTTGAAGACGTCGAGTGCTGTCTGGGTTTTATCTGACGAAATCTTCGACATCTGAAAGATGTTATCTTACAAATGTACATACACCGCCATTCATCACACGTTTTCCCTTATCGGATAAAGAACACCCCCTCATCTATTTTCATTCAGCAAGTAATTGAATCCAACAGACCCCGTTTCTTTGTACGCATCTTCCCCTCCGAACAGCAAGCATTTGGGTAAGTAATGCCCGCGATTTCCGATCGTAAGTGAGCAAAAGCCACGTGAGACTGGAAAATAAACGTTATAAAGGGAAATCACGTGCCTGACGGATACGTAGAGCTGTTTGTCTTGACATTTTGTTTCGTGCTGCAAAGACTATTATGGAGTGTGCGTTTCCTTCTAGGGCACTTCGACAAATATTTACTCGCAACTTGAATTTTAGTGAGTATGTTGTCAACATAATTACGCTCGTTGTTTACCATGAGGGGAAACGTTTACGCACTGTTTGAACGTAACAGAAGTATAGGGATCATGCAAAAAGGCACGTAAAGAAACGACCAATAATTCAGTACGATTGGGTTTTGAGACAAGAATCGATTGTAGCACCACCAAACTTGGTATGCTACTAGTTGGAACCATGATAAACACGAAAAACATCAAAACTCCAGGTGTGGAACATTTTTTTTTTTTTTCGTTTAAAAATATATAAATATATTTTTGCTGTAATTTTGAAATGTATATGATGTATCGGAAAAACAACTCAATGGGGTGAAAAACAATTCCATAAAATCGGCATTCTCTTCACTAAATGTTGAAAATAATCGCTTATTCATATCGTGCATATACTGATCGGAAGTCTCCATTGGCCAGAGAACTGAAAATGGACAGTTTATTAACGACGGTCAAAAGTTGCAACTAGTGCAGATCTCATTTAATTTTGACGCCGCATAATGTCGATGATTCTGTTTATTTTTAACAGGAATAATAACAATTTCTACAAAAGCTCTCTATAATAGCTGTGGAATAAGATTCAGCTATTATTTCATTTTTTATTGACTGATTACAGTTAGCACATTATTGTTGTATTAGGCATGACATCAAGAGGTGGTCTATTCAATCCCCCTTGTCCCCGTATGGCGATTTCACATTTGTCGGCATTTTCTTCTCCATCTATTCAAGTCATAAGCCTCGAGTTAAATCGCCCACTACACTCGTAAAAAATAAGAATATTTCTAAAAGCCATATCATTCAAAATAATGTGAGTGAAAGAATCTTCAAAACATAACCTTTTGTAAAAACATGACATTTATTGAGAATTTATAAATTGTTATTATTCCTGTCAAAACTAAACGCCAAAAATCATCGCCATCTTGGAGCCCCATTTTTTTTCTATGATAAAAATGTCATATTGTATTGTCACCGGACCTATGAACACCTGCAAATTTCAAATCATTCGGACGTCTGGATGTGTGTGAAAATCGTGTTCGAAGATAAAAATATTTTAAAAATAGGAAAATTGGCATTTTATATTATAATTTTTTATTTTTTTTTATTTATCAACAGATTTCTATGAAATCACAGTCAGCGTTATTGAGACATTCTGAATCCAGTGGTGTAGTCAAAGTTCTGATAAAAGTTTTAAAATTGAATCGGTGGGTTGATTAAACGGCATATTTTTCAAAGTTCATTAACTTTTTCATTGATCGACGCATTTCAACGTCATTCACATACGAACCATTTGAAAATGTCGCGAGTCCAGTGGTGTAGTTCTTGACCTTGAAAAATCAGACTAGTAGGCCCTGGAAAAGGAAATGTATCCATGAAATGTAGACCTTTCGAATGTCTACCTGATAAAAAAAAAAATCATTTCAATCGGTTGGCAAATGTAGATTTTATAAGGGTGCTCCGGTCTCAAGTGGGTCACACTGTATTTCATTTTTTGTTTAACAATTATCATTGGCTCTTAATGCAATAGAAAAATCGAGGATATATTCGCAGGAATGAGAACATGAAAGAAGTAACTGAACTCATGAAATTGTCGACGTTTCCATGTTTTTCGACGTCTTCTTCAGTGCTAGTTTTACTATTAACGTCGAAACTCCGGCAATTCCATGAGTTCAGGTACTTTTTTCATTCCTGCGAATCTAACCTCGATTCATACTGAAATACGTAAATTCTATATACATAACAAGACGAAACGTTACCGGCGAAACGCACCTGTCGGCGAATCGATACCGGCGAATTGACACCGGCGAAACGTTACCGGCAAAACGTTACCGGCGAAACGTTGCCGGCATCCAGAGAAAGACGTAGCTTAGTCAGATGCCAGCAAGTGGATTATTTGAAACCGGAAAGACAAACAGACAGTGAAACTAACAAAGTCAGTTGAATAAAAGCTTATGATAAAAGTTAATCCTCATTGATATTTTTCATTTCTCATTCCTATAGCTCCAGACGTGTCATTTGTTATCTACAAAATTAAGTCAGCATGTACGTTACTAGTAGTCTATTCTGAGATCGTAAATACAGATTATTTCAACTTTCCCAAACAGCCATCACCAAATCATATTTCACTATTCTCCCTCATTATTATTCTGTTATCAAACGAAAGATAATAACCCTCGTATCAATTTACAAAATCAGGGATTACAAAGGTCGAAAGTACCAATTTGAACATGGACCCAACAACTACGTATATGGGACCTTGCGCTTTATCAAGTATAAACAAATGAAATAACATTAAAGCCCTTCAATTAAGCGAATGCAAGACCGAGGGTCCGACATTAGGAGGCAACCCGGTAGACCGCAAATGCTTTTACAATTCAAAGTGGTCTTATCCCGTAGAGTTTGGTGCCCTTTCCTGGACCATTTTCCCCGACAGAGGTGGTTTCAGTGCTATTGTCATTCAATTAAATGACATGGGAAACACATATTTTATAGGGTGTGATGTGGTTGAGTAAGGAAGTGACCGTGTTGCTAGATCGTTAGCCCTCTGGTGTAAACAATGTACTGCCAAAAAAATTTGTTGGTCCCGGATTTTTTTTGGGAGATCTGCGAGAAAATCTTGGGACTTTAAAATGACAGAGAGTCTGGTGATTGCCGGATGAGAAAACTTTCACCACAAAAATGGGAAGTGTGGTGAAATTCGGACATAGTCCTACAAATATAATGGAAGGTGTAGTGAGCACCTCAAAGAAATTCGCCCACACTTTCCAAATTATTAGCAAAATTTCGAAGACTCCCAGGTTCACTAAACTCCCGATAATGATTTTTGGATTTTTACCAAGTCTGGTTTCCCCCACAGTTTCCATTCGACTTGATGGTTTTGAGGCCAAATCCAGCAGTCACCACACTTTCCATTGTTTTAGAGTCCCAGGTTCACCACACTTTCGATATTGATTTTGGGATCTGTACCAAGTTTGGTTTTTCCCACGGTTTTCATTCAACTTGATGATTTTGAGGTGTTCACCACACCTTCCATTATAATTGTGAGATTTCACCACACTTTCCATTTTTGTGGTGAAATTTTTCTCAAGTCCAGCAATCACTCTAGTTTTTGTTCTTCCCTCTGAAATTCAGAACTTTGATAATTCAAATATAAGTGTTTTGCAATGGTGCAAACATTTTAAAACACATTGTATGGATATTAAAGTTTCAGAGATGGTATGTATTATGTTTTGATAACGTAAAATTATTCAATTTATATCCCCATCACGAGTTATTTATTTCACACTGTTTTTCGGTGTTGATATTTCGAATAATCAACGTTTTTGTACGTGAAACTCAAGCACCTAGTAAGTCTCTAGATACGTGAGTGAAAATTTTAATGAGATACTTCATGTAAATCTGCAATACCTGGCAATATTTGTATTTCTATAGGAAACGTGATCTGTCATATGATTTTTGGCTTGTTACTCGTGAAAAATAATACTTCACCTTAGTTAATGCCATTCCGCTATATTGCTTTCATTATAATTATTTCGAATGCAAGAGAAGGTTTTTATATTCCTTGAACATTTGGAAGACATATTCTGTGACTACACCATTGAGTTAAGTGGGTGAAATCACCGCGAGGGTAGCGGTATATTGTGTGAATATTCGAAATGCTATGATTTAATTAATTCCCTGGAATATGCAATTTTTCTTGATTTTAAGTAAAATGTATCTTTGGCGAATATTTCAGTTTTCACTATCAGGTTATTCCTCATGAAATCCACTTTTTTCAGTAGGATAATGTTTTGGGTATGATAATAATCATTCATCAAAGGTGGTGCTGTAGGTTTTCCGGGTTTTCCTGCAGTTGAAAAGTGCCCCGGAGCGCCACGGCAAATAATAATAATAGCCGTCATCTACCCGCACAGGCCATGCCTTTGGGTACACTCTCCGAGTGTTTATGAGGGAGTATTATCATTATTATTATTCACAATATCAACTTGGTTGGACCTAGAACTGAACCCTGTGGCACACCATCCGCGTTAACTCCATCCCAAAATCACATTGAGTTCTTTTCCTTACGCAAGACTCCAAAATTCCAAATGAAGGCCATGTATTGCATAGAGAAGATATTCTTCAACTAATATATTGTCGTACACCCAGTTAAGTGCTATTGAGAGGACACAGAGAGTAATATGCAAATATCTCTTTTTTCCGAGCCTTCATGGTTGTCAAACCTTTTCTGAAACGAAATGATCTGGCACAATGTAAAGCATCAATTTCCAATTCAAATTCTGACTGTTACATTGTGTGATACACCCGGTATGATAAATATTTTTTGGGTGTCTGGAGCCACTTAATTATTCTTGCGGAATAGAGTAATGAATACTAATAAAATACACCAAACTCAGGAGCCAACGAATATAAATTCCACAGAATTAACACCCATAGAAATCTGTTCAAATTGTTTGCACTCTCATAATTCATCAATCAGTGCATGACAACTGCGGCTGAATAGAAACTCCGACAACACCGACACCGAAAATTACCATTACCAACCTAAGAATCATTAATATTCCTGGAAACAATTACGATCCGCCCAGAATTGTTTCGAACTGAACCGCAAATTCTCAATAGTAATAGTACGTGCATTATCATCCAGTATCGCTTTGCACTTTGGAATAGTTGAAACCAAACTATAATAATCGTAGCGTTGCGGTATGATTTAAATGTGTATGGAAAGCGTATATTCGTTATGTAGGATGTGTTGTGCATTTACGTACTTCGTGTGCAGAATACAAACGCTAATAATGATCACCAGACTCGGGACAGCAAGTTCCTAGTGTGTTAGTCAACAAAGCAGGCTTCCCACATTCAATTCGTGTGTTTCTCTCCCAGAAGTTGTCAGAACATTAAAAACAAATTATACCAAGAAAAATTTTTTAGTACTACCGTGCTTCAAATGCCTCTAGTATATGAATAAATATTTTATTGTCTTGAATAAATTCTGGCTCAGTTGTATGGATCTTTTATCATAATATAACCCAACAAAAAAGTTCAACATGACTATATTTTGTGACCTAGGGGGCTACTAGATCATCTGACCTCTCTGCTATGAATTCAACTACCAGGAAAAGTTGAAATCAAGTGATACCATTTGCTGACAGCGATGAGTGCCTAAAAACTAGTGATAGTTCGGATTACTCCAATATTGGAGTAACTATTATCTGGATCATCTGATTCTTCGTGAATAAATGTAATACGATTTTATAAAACTATAAAATAATATTCTGGCCACGTTGTTCTCCTAAAAATCGCAATCATAAAAGCCAATGAATGTTTTTCAGAAAAATAAAATCAAGATTAATCAATATACAGTTTGTTCTTTAATATATGAATTATATGAATTATAATATATATGTCATCATCGTTGGAGTCGTTCTACCGGGAGGAACATAGAGATGTCAAAATATACAGGTTGTCCCATCGATAATTTTGAATCTGATGTCACGAGACCGAGAACAAAAAGCTCATTAGGTAACATAGTATCAGAAAAATCTGCACCAATTGCTTTAATTCACAGCCACAAAATTTCAATTTTCTACTTCTCTCGAGTTCCGAGATATTACCTGGCCAAACCCCAGAGGGCCGCCCTGTATTTTCCAAAGGATGTGAAAAATTATCATTGCTGGAGTATTTTCCAGTCGATAAACGTGGAAATGGCCACCGCGAACAAATTATGGAGTCCAAACTCATCCATCATCAAACACCACCCGGCAAAATCTCGGAAAATCACTTCGAAGGCAAATAGCCTTCAACTCGGTCCAGTCCGCATGTTTCTCCCTTTTTCACAGGTCAACTCTGTTTTCATTGGAGGGAGCGATTCGCCTCATAATACAGGCAAAATAGCCTAAAATTCGAGAACTAAATTGAAAATATGGGAAGTTATCAAAAAAATACATATATTTGTAGAAAAATCCTCAAAAAGAGTCCTGAGCAGTACAAAGTGTGCTCGATCCTACAACTCATGGATATCAGGTGCGGTTAGAAAATAATAGGATTTTTGGAGTTATTTTTATTATCCCAGATATGCCTATTGCACTATATTTACGGTCCTACTTCTCGACTTGCAGCGGTTTCTACGTGTGGTAAATGCTTCAGTATATTTGTTACATTGTCTGTTCATTCATTCAACACTATCTCAGTTTTTGGTCAGAGTTACTTTAGTCTTATGTCATGCTCAAATTTTGTAAGTACCTATGTGGTCCAGTGGTACGCACCTGCGGTAGAAATAAAGGTAGATATGGAAGTGTGAGTTGGAATCCCACTGCTGGAAGTCGGAAGTTTTTTTTTTATTTTTCCCCCAAGCAATTAACTACTCATGTATAATTGTTATTTTTCCTTATATTGCTTTGTAATTTATACTCCTTTTTGCCAATGAAGGCAATAATTTTGATAGATACCTATAAGTACCACAAACTGAGCTTTTATCAAAAATTTATAAATTTTCGTATAGTAGTATAGAAAGCATAGTCTTCCACTCACGTATAATGAGCATTATTCTCTGGGATTATTCTGAAACTCGCCTACGGCTCGTTTCGACATCTTCATCCTCAAAAATAATAGCTATCATTATCCGCTCGTTGAAGAATATACCATACCACACTTTTTTAATGCTGAGGCACAAGCACAACCTTCAGAGCTCGGGTCTAATGAGTTCTTGAAAATATAGGCATTTTTGAACATCCATGTCAAATTTCAGCATCTTCTTATTTTTTCTGTTATTTTAGCTAATTTGCTTGGACTATCTGTTTTCACTGGATCGAGCGAGTCGCGTTATCAGAGTGGACCTGACGCGATTAGCAGAATCTTTCGGGGCTGTATTCACTTATTCAGTACGGACTAGATCAAAGACTGGGGTTGCTCGTGATATATATACCAGGAAAATCTTTTGTGTATTCCCTGAGGAATGTTCTATAAGCGGACACGTGGATGATGGATGGTTGTTTGTACGATTTCTATCAGTGAGTGGGAGTGACTCCATTATTTCCGTGTTGAAAAACCATCACTTGATCGCGATTAGTCTGGTAGTTAATACGTTGAGTACTGCGAGGGGTGCTCCACTTTATACGGCGTGGCAACAAAAAGTAATGTAAATCGCTGAAAGGTTCAATGTGAATCAGAACAGGTGACTATTTGCCCACACAACACACGATATCCTATGGACGTCCAATACATGTCCAATTCATGTCGGAATATCCTTGGATCAATTTTGGATATCCATAGGAGGAGCTTTCGTCATAAATTTATAAATTTTCATGTAATCGTAGAGGAAGTATAGTCTTCTACTCGCTTATAATGAGCATTATACGCTCGTTGAAGAATATACTATTATAAAAGCAGAGCACAAATACCAGTCTAACTGAACGTACGTATGGTTTGGAGATCATCTAAATGAAAATAATTCTTTAAAATGGACTTCAATTTTAAAAAATCGTGGTGATATCAGTTATCCTATTTTTTTATTATTGTCATAACTCTTCATAATTCTTGTCATTATGATAATGCAAGAACCGAATTTGAGATATTTGAAGGGAGCAATAATGAGAAAACATAATATTGCACTTTTCTCACTATAGCTACCAGTGAACCAATCTATATATTAAGTGCTCCATCTGTTCATACTATATGAAAAATTAGGCAAGAAAAAAACGAAAGTTAAATCAAAACCAAAGGACTCAAGCGATGAAGAATAAGTAACAAGTTGATATGTAATATTTGTTGGTTTCGGACGACTTACCATGAAGAAAAGAAAGAAATCAAAAAGGAAAAGAATTTTGAAGAAAATACACAAACATGATATAAAGTTCAAGGCAAACCTTGTGAACGAAAAATCCGATGAAATTGAAAATAATAATTGTATTGAATCAACTGAATGTCATTTCGCCCGGAATTTTGACAATAAATCCACCATCCAATAGCAATCGTGACTGTTATTGGTTTTGTTAACATGTCCATCGTAGCAACGACCACAAATTTTCACATATTCGTTTGTTTTATTTTTCATTGTGGAATTCATCCAATAAAACATAACGAAACCTACAAAACCCAATCCATAGTGAATTATTGCTTTACTGCTAGTATTTTTAACATGAAATTATAATTGGTATTTCAGAATTTATTAGTTTAGTTATCCTTGTTTCAACGACACATATCCAGTGTGATTTGAATTGAGTAGTCTACAGGACGTTCTCGGGAAATCTAACAAAAAATATTGTGGAAATGTAAGTACCTACTGTAACAATGAACTTCTTCATAACGAGGCCATATTTTTTGTGGAAGAAAAACGTGGATTTTCATTACTTGACGAATCCACATAAAAAAAATTTCACAGGAGTAATTTATCTTGATCTTCAAAGAGCTTTTGGAACTGTGGACAGGGATAATATGAGAAATTATTGGTATAAATGGGGATGCATTGGCATACCTGAAGAATAATTTCATGAAAGAAACAAGGTGTTCTGCCCTACCAGGACTGCTCATGGTCATAATCCTATACAATAGAAATAATTTGGTAGAAAATCCATCGGAAAATAACTACTTTTCTGGTTAATACGTTGAATTACATCTAATGAATTCCTGTGCAGAGTTCTTTTATAATAATTCCAATGAATTACAGATTTATGCTGGAATATCTACCGAATATCCTCATGGAAATGCATTGTTGCGAACTCTCAATATTATTTGAAGAACTGTGAAATAGCTCGCAGGACTACTATCATCAGGTATTGTGGTAATGTGTTTTAAAGCAATAGTCGGATGAATAATAATAATAATTATTATTACACTTCTTCTTCATTGTGGAGATAACTTTTCTTCAATTAGGTGTTGAATTAGAAATGAATTATTTGTTTACTGTATTAAAAACATTAGAGATATGTAATATAGGTATACTTTCACTCAGATTTTACTCAATTGGGCGATTTTCTAAATGTACTACTTATTTGCTATGCCAAACTTTCCTAATAGGTACATTTTCTGAAACTTGCAGACATAATTCAGCACGGGGTGTTGAGTTTGAACAATGAGGTCCCCTGAAATGTGCAGACAGGACACAGCAAGGGATATTGAAACCGAAAAATGATGTCCCCGAGATCTCCACACAACAAAAATATGGAAGCACTGCAAATTTTATGAACAGGTTTTTTTCGAAACCAAATCATACTGAAAAGTAAAAATGGTTGTTTCAGTTATCATAAGCTGATCAGAGTAATTTTAAAAATTCTGTAATAGAAAAATGTTACTCACATAAAGTAAAGCATTTTACTAGTCAAACCCTTTCATTTTAAACACTTGTTAAGTAGGCTATGAAGGAAAAGGTAAGCCGCCATCTTGGAGCGTACGCCATATTGGATTGAGAGAAGGAATAGCTCGTGCTCTTCTTCATTCTATTATTCCTTTCAACTGTGTGAGACTATTTTGAAGGGGGTAGTAACGATTGTATCCACATCTCCTTTATCGTTTGTGTTTTGGTTGTTTATTTTCTTGTTTTTCGGAATTATAAGTTTGTTGTTGTGTTTTCAGGCTACGTTTTCGAGGTTTCGGTAATTTCTTTAGCATTACCTCTTTTTTCCAACTCTTCGTATAGTCTTATTCAGCGGTCTAAAAAATTATTTATATTTGCTGTATATCCTGTTTTTTTGTGGATGTTGCCCTCGCAGACCTCATTATTAGTGATGGGCAACCTCTACTGAGTCTCGTCAGTGAATTTAGAGGAATTCGCAGGGTCTCTAGTTTTTTGTTGCCATTTTTCGAGATCAGTATGAATGCTGTAACTCCAAAATATGAATACTTGAACCACAGTGATATTAGACATTCCATATAAAATCAACCCTACTCAAAATAATCGCTCAATCATAATTGATGAAGTGCTCTGCTTAGGTCAGAATGTGGATCATATTCAAGTAAATTAAATGAAACGAGTTATTTTTACAGTTTCAACAACCATTTTCACCATACATTTTCAAGTGGTCGAAAATTTAGAGAATGTCTGACAGAAAACAACTACCTACCCTGACGGACATTGAATTACATCTAAAATATTATTGTGATGGAAATGAACATCCGTAGAGGAGTGTTCTTGCTGATGCTCATCAGTGGTGGGTAGACCATACAACACTGGAGTCACTCTGTTCCACTCAACTGATGATGGCATTCAAACCGAACTGCCCGCACCTACGAATCAAGCTGCGACTCAAAAGTATTCAGTCACAGCGCCACTTACGAGCAAAGCAAAAAACTTTTCTACTTATTGCATTATTTTGAACATAACTCGATAACTGCTCACGAGAGTCTCAAGGAAATGAAACAAATTATTTCGACAAAGTGAAAATACCCTTCTCTCCATGCATTCCATTCACTAAAACAGCAGATTTATAGGATTAAATACGTTTATCAAGATTTATGAAATATGCATGATCAAAAGAGAAATCGCTGGACTCTGACCAAGCCATGCTAGTTGCTTTAAATAGTTACTGAATTTAACTTCTGTTGAACTACTGATTATCTTCACAATGTTGGCTGTTATCCCATATTATATTATGTAGTTCACTCACGTATGACAAACAACAACGCATGTTTCACGTGTTCTAATTGTTCCCAAAGGAGTAAGAGGTCTACTCAAAATGACAATTAGAACTAAAAGCAACAATAAACTTTATAACAAAACCATCATAATATAAGGAAAAGTCATGCTTGAAAGTTTAGGGTTGATATCACTCGCCATCAAGAAAGTAAATTATAACAACAGATGAGGAGAGAAAATTAGTTGTATACAGTTCTGTTTGTTGCTATTGTAGATATGAAGTATCACTTGAGATGTTTGGGATATTTTATTCATGAAAAAGTGAAATTAATCCAATTATAGTTAAAGAAATATTCAAAATGAAAAGAAAAAACATTTAATATGATCGTTAAACAAAATTAGTTTGTTCAATACTCAAACTGTGATCCATTTGTTAATAAGGTAGACCATACGTTGGACATGGACCGAAAAAAGTAAAGTAATGTAAGATCTGGACTCCGTTATGGCCACCCGATTGTACGTTGTTCTCCATACCTATATTAAATATTTCTTCAACTATTATTCGATTGATTTCAGTTTTTGATATTCGAAAGTAGCCCAAACGCCGTAAATGAAATTAGGTCACTTTCCGTGAGACTGTACGGTACGATATGCGTTAATTTCCTATGTGGTCGAAGAAAAATTAAATAACCAGTTCCATGAAAATATGGTATTATGAACTCTTTATATTTGATAGATTTGTTCTCAGAATCAGTTATTTCCATCGTGAATTTGAAAATTTGCTCTCAATAGACAGCAATCAAATTGAATATTAAGAGGAAGAATAACTATTATATATTAGGCGGTGGTGAATTATGTTAACGACAGTGTCTTGACTGTGATAAGGACAACCAGAACATGTCATTAAGATAGTGGAACCCTTTGTTCGAATACTTTCATTACCGACAACAACAACTACCGGAAATTTACATATACCTACTTCGATTGCGGCCTATTACGTTTGATCGTCGCTATTTCTGTTTTTGGAAGCCATTACTCAACTTCAATTTAACTTCGATACCGTGTTCGATATACGCGTCAATTTACATAAACCTCGAAGGGCCGAACTAGACTGAGCACACATACATTCTGTTTCTATTCTACCGATAGCGGTTCAGGTAATTCAGTTATCTTGGCATAACTAATAACCATGGACGTAAAGTTGACCGATTTTTATGCGAATTTGCTGGCTGTATATGCTCTATTGTTCGTTTGGATTCATTTATCGAAAGGCCTTCTTGGTCACTGATTTTACTGACTCAAGAGACTACAATGAGATTATCAAGAACTGGATATTTTCCTTAGAAGTCCCATCCCGAAATTTAAGTTATGCAAAGAATTCTGTAATATTGAACAACTAAAGTGCATAAAGTAAAATATTATTCAATAAGCGCTACCGATATCCAACAGAGTCTTCATACAATTTAAGTGGCATGCTTGACTTGAGGCATATATAATGTCACGTATTTGGAGAAACTATAACAGAGCCAGTCCCTGACCAATATTTCAATCGATTGGAACAGCTAGCGCCATCTGTTGAAGAATAGCGGAGTCAATAATCCGTTTGAGAAACAGGTAGAGGATTTTTTTTTGAAAAAAACGGGAAAGTCTCTCTGCACCTATATACGAATGTTCACTCGCCGCTATAGTAAGTATTGAAGACTGGAAGAGCCGTTTGAAATAAATATAGCCCACTGAACCGTAGTACATATAAATTAGGTTTTGCAGTGTGTTCTGTTTTGAGTGTTGAATGAAGAATTTTTGAGTGAAGTTGTGATAATTATTCTACAATATTATAAAACTCTAATAACACAGCAGTATCGAAGTAAGAACCAGAAAGTCGAACATGTATGTAATACCCAGATAGAAAAAAATGTCATGAACATACCTGCATACCTACAATCAACAAGATATTGATTCAAAGAAGTTTCATTTACATTGGTCCAAAACTTTTTAACATGCTGCCATCTGATATCAAGTCGAAAAACTCACAAAATATGTTCAAAAAAATTCGTATACAAGTTACCGAGAGGAGAAATACACAGATAACTGGAAATTATTGATTACCTCTTCTTTGTTCATATCTGTTTATATTTGTTTATATTTTTTTGTATTGGTTTAAATTTGTTTATACACAAGAATGGAACATGGAAATAAAACATATCTGGGTGTATATATGTGCATATGTATGTGTGTCCTAATGAATTTTAACCTCTAGTTATTGTAAAATTTTATTGAATAATTAGGAATAGAAATATATTGGAGATTCCACAAATTTATATTTTATAGAAGTAGTTTCTATAACCTAACATACTGCTTTAATAACTTTGACAAACTCTCATTTGAATTTTATTTCTCATATCATTGATGAATGTTTTTATATGTATACCATTATTCCTGTAAATAATTCAAAATCTAACATTTTCCCACATTAATAAATCTGATACGATTATTTTCACCTCCTGAAAATGCACAGTACTCGGAAACACAAAGGAGAAGCTCTCGACGACTATATCAGATTATCAGTTTTATTGGGGGAAAAGTTCTTTTGTCGAATTTAACCCCAACCTTTTTCTTTTTTATCAGACCAAATCCTTTCCCTTTCAGCAAGAAGACCTATAAATTTCACAACGATGCTGATTTTTATCATTGAGAAAGTACTTACAATTTATATTCAGAAACCTGTCATGTGCCTTCTGATGAAAATTCAAAACTCTTAGATTGATTTTGATCATTTCAGTTTTTCATAGCATCTAAAAATTCAAAAAAAAACTGCTTCTTAACTTGAATTGCCTTTCTTCAATAACGGTAACACGACTGAAATATCAGGAAGCATATCAGGAATAGTTTATTGTGTATCTAATAAAAACAATAGATTCGCGGACGACAATGTAAATTGTTGGCAGAGGCCAACAAGCATTGAAGTCTGAGAATGTGTTTTCACTACGAGGAACACATACTATTTTTTCTGAAATATAGTTATCATAAATTAAGGATTTTTTATGAATCCATAACAATTTTTATTGCCTATGGAAACCTTGACAAACACTGTTTGTAGTCGAGACAAAACTCAAAAATTTACTATTGTTCAGGTACTTAACATAACAAGATGAATTTAGTTGAAAAGTGGAATATTTCCCATTAAAGTTGAAAAATGTTTCTTTTCAGTAAGTCTTTTCACAATATCTATCAGATGTAGTTCAATGTCCAGCGTGGCATTAACCGGGAAACTAGTTGTTTTCTGTTAGATATTACAAAAAAAATTAAATTTTTTTATTTTGATGGAGAATTTTATCCTTTTCAACATGAATACCTCCCGAAAAATATCTTGAACGATGAACATGAATACCTTCCGAAAAATATCTTGAACGATGGAAAATAGTAACTATAAAGTCTTTCAGCAGAAATACCTGAATGTCGTTTTTTGTTTAAAAAAAATAAAATTCAGGCAACATAAGACATGGATTTATTTGAAAAGGGGGCTATTTTCAATTGAAATAAAAAAATTTTTTTGTAATATATAACAGAAAACAACTACTTCCCCAGCTGAAGCCACGCTGGACATTGAACTACATCTAATAGAAATTGGGAAAAGATTCTTACTGAAAAGAAAAATCTGAAAGTGAAAATTTGAGGTTATCTTCAACGATGGAAAATAGCGACTATGAAGTTTGCCTTTCAGCATAAACAACTGAATGTCTTGCTTTAAAAAATAACAAAAACCAATTTCAGGTAACATAACAGATGAATTTATTTGAAAAAGAGAATATTCTCCATTAAAATTTAAAAGTGTGTTGTTTTCGTAACATTCCTAAAACAGAAAACAACTACTTCCCCGGCTAAAGCCAAGCTGAAGGTTGAAATACAGCTAATAGATATTGTGGAAATATTCTACCTGAAAAACAGGAAAATCTGAATGTGGAAATTTGAGATTATCTTGAACGACGGAAAATAGCGACAATGAATTTTGCGATTCAGCAAAAACACCTGAATGTCTTTCATGAAAGTTAGAAAGACACAAATTAGATTCCACATGAAATTTTCGGTTCTGTAAATAAAATCTGAACAGTTCATGATTAATTTCAAATTTGTTTCAATATTATTTTGGTATGATCCACCTTCGTGTCGATTTGATGCTTATTTTCGAAAGCTTTATAAACCTCATTTGTGAATAGAAAGAGATTGGTGTTCACATGTTTACTGTTAACAAAGCTATATTGCCTCACATTAATTGTATTTTTAAAGTGCGAATACATTTTATTTATCATATAAAATCTGCTCAAACAACTTGCAGGTGCAGTTATCTATTAATTCAACTCGACGCATTCAATAGTTCTAAAAATAATTGGTTATCGCTGATTTTTGACCAGCAATTTGACATTTCATATATCCATAAATATTTTCACTTTTATTCATGATATTCGTTGTTCATTATGTTCATTGCGACAAGGCTTTGTATTTTATTTCAAAACTGATGCATTCGTAATTTCAATTAATAATCACCAAATCATTTCGCTGAAAATATTACCAGGTTAATTATTATTCGGACGATTTCCACTGGGAGCTATTCATATATTTTCGAAATTCTGTTCTACGCACTCTCACAGAGAGATACATAATTGATGAAAAATGTCACACATTCATAGTCCTTCATTGCTTTATTTACATTTTGCTGCATAATGAAATTTTGTTTGCAGTGCTAATTAAATCCATATTTATTTTAATTTGTTTAATCAGTGGAAGTATGGCGCATTTTGAAATTCATGAATTTGGTGAATTGAATGGAGTTCTTGCTATAATTTTGTGAATGTTATAGTATAGTTGTAGTAACATTTTATCTACACAGTGTAATTCGGTTAACGTTCAGCTCACTTTTCAATTGTATTCATGATTTATTTGAAACAGACTTCGTCAGAAGAGACTGTCGATTCAATCATGTGCTGAATAAAAATTGGTTGGCAAAACCAGAACACCGAATACTTTTTTAACATAGTATTCACTGAAAGAGTAACTTCATCACTTTCATCCTTATACTCATTATGTAACAGACTGCTTATCTTCGCAGCAAAAAAGGGTACACTCGCATTTTTCGTGCGTAACACCAAATTGCCCTTACTTTAACGGTACAAAAAATAAATCAATTAGAGTGTCGGGAGAATGCGTGATGATCTTTTTTTGTGAGGAGGGTAGCAGAGTCCAAATTTAATAATAACTTCGGTGCAAGTCACGGCTTTTTGCTTTTATCCCGAGACAACATCAGCAAAATGGGGAAGTTAATGTTATTTGGGTGCCACCCTAGGTGAAGTCAGAAATCATCCGTCTATTTATCTTTTTTATCAGAGCGAATCGTCACGGAAGACATGGAGCTTCGTTGATATAGGTCGTGACGGTCAAGTGGAGAAGTGGAGAAACGGTTTATTCGGAACTGGGGATCAACTTTCTAAGTGCTGCGACTCGAGAAGTTAATGAATTTGCACATTTCATAGTTGTGCTTCTCGTTCAAACAAAGTAATTTTGGGAAATTCATATTCTCTTGCTCAAAAAGGAAATTAAAGCACATTAAAACGTCTGATGAATGTTCTGGAAAAAATTGGCTTGCATAAAAAAATCAGTTACAGAGTGATATTCAATGTTCCTCAGCCGAAAGCAAACTTTTTCCCATCCGACGACTGGAACATGATCAAATACTTATATATTGAACACACTGGCAATCGATTTGTCAATATAACGGCTTCGGTATGAAAAAGCAGTATACAGGGTGTATCTTAAATGAGATAATTAATTTCGGGTGGTGATTCCTTGTCACATTTTATGAAATTTCATGAATTACTCCAAATTCTTTACGCCGAACAATACCTGCACGCCACCAAGACGCATATATTGATGAAGATATAATAACAAACAAGAGAAATTTGACACAATCTCAAGGCTACATTTGCAAGGAAAAATTGTTATATCCCTCAATCCGAATATAACGAAATTGTCTTTCAGCGCCCTTCGGTCAACGCTTTCACGACATGAATTTAATAATCCAATCATTCTCTTATTTCAATCTTCTTTTTCATTCGGGCAGACCAGCTCCTCTCAAAAGGCGCTATAAAAATCATATTCTTTGCTCAAAATTGTTTTTGCCATAAAAGCAAGAGCTAGCGAAATAAGGATGTTTTTCTTTAACAACAAACAAAACAAAACACAAAAATGGCATCATGCATTTCAAACGTCCTCTCGCATTGAGTCTCAGTGTTTTTCGATGAAATAATGAATTTTTTTCAACCCTATGGATTGGGGGGGAGCGATCGCCCCCCTCGCCCCCTCTTGTATCCGCCACTGCACAAAAGCCATGTCTCAGAAAACATTAACGGAGTAATCAAATGAAGTTGGTTCCACATATTCTGTTTTTGTGCACCAGCCTGCAACTTTCCATAAGGAAGAAAACTCAATCGAACAGAAATTATCTCAATTCTGTGAAAGTTCCGTCTGAACAGTGATAAAATGCAACTAGTCGAGTGAGGATAACTCACTACCAAGCTCAATTTAACTTCAACGGGTAACATTGAGTTGTTTATGGGAAACATCTATCCACAGAGCCGGAAACAGACTTATTAAAACTTTATCTGAGTTGTATTCCAATTTGATGATATGTTTACAGTTAGTCTGGACAGTAATTTTCATGTCATGATGAGATTTGGAAAATAATTATGAGAGATGTCCTCAACGACACAGGTTCTGTACGGTGCCCGTCATAAAGTAGGTAACATGTGGAAAAAGCGTTCAGTGTTAGAGGAAAATATTTCAGGGCAATCGATTATGCATATTTGAGTGCCCTAAATGCAAAACTCTGTATTTGTATCTGAAGTCATTTCGAGTAATCTGCAAAAAACTATAGTAGTTCACTTACATATCGTCTTGTGCTACTGAAATCGGTCACGATAGATGGAGATAGAATGTAAGATCCTATGTTTTCTGTTTCACACATATTGGGAATGCTATGACTCCAAAAACAGCGTTTGAAAATTGTAAATACAAAGTTTTGCAATTAAATAATGCGAAGAATCAGTTGTGAGTACTACAATACTGCACATTCTTAAAAACCGGAACAACTCATTGGGGGAATTGCGCAGTTTATAATATAATGTATGGAAATATCCAAACTTCAGACGGTCATCCGAAAGGATAGCTCGAACGCTAGAGCGCGTGGGTCATCGATATCAAAGCCAAGCAACGCGATGCGAAGTTATGGTTTGAATGGAGACTTACAAACGACCTCCTTTCGAGATCTATTCTCTCGGGTCGTACTAGGAATCGCACGTTAAAAGGTAAGACCTCGTTGATCCTTAGCTTGCACAAGTTTCGACTTCTGAGGGCTGACGTTCGTAGGGGGACGACAGCGCAGATTAACGGAAAACACAATTGACAATGGGATGTATCCAAAATTTGAGATTTTCTTCTTTTTCTTCTTCGCAAGAGGAATAGAAGTGATGCATTTTCTGTGAAATTCATGCTGCTACTGACCACTTTTTGTCGTCGAGGTAACCACAGAAAGTCACTGGGTTGAACGGCAGCTGTAGTCTAGTGGAGGACAGGATGCCGACATTTTTGTAGCTGACTTCTACTTCAAAAAGTTGCCTGTCTGAAACAGTTTAAGTTGCTTTCATTCATTTACAAGTGTCTTCGTATTATTTCTATATTTTTCATGTAATATTCCATTTGATAAACGTTTTTGAAGTTAAAGGTTGTTTGACCCACTGCCACATCTTCTCGAATCTCAAAACAGCTCCACGCTCCGCTAAATCCACACAATCATCCAGAATAATGCAGTTGTCAACGTTGACGTATACGGAATCATTCACGCTCATGAATAGATAACGTCGTGACGTTTCAGGTCATCCTGTCCGCGAACTTGTGAGGGTGGCATAATTAATTGCGCTACACGCGTGCTAGATGACGATAAGCGGAATATTTAGGGAGTGCAACTGAATATTCAAGATGATGGGAGATAAAATCACGGAATAATCGAGGCAATGGGGTATTTCAGGCTGGTGACTTGCCAAGGTGAGGCAATTCATAAAAAACTTCAACATCTAAGATTCAACATTTAATACCTACAAATTACTCGAGATATAAGACCTATTTGAGAATCACATTATCAAAATAATCAACATTTGAAAGTCATCAAAGATTCTGTCTGTTACTTGATGCTATCCCTGTCCCTGTCCCTGTCCCTGTCCCTGTCCCTGTCCCTGTCCCTGTCCCTGTCCCTGTCCCTGTCCCTGTCCCTGTCCCTGTCCCTGTCCCTGTCCCTGTCCCTGTCCCTGTCCCTGTCCCTGTCCCTGTCCCTGTCCCTGTCCCTGTCCCTGTCCCTGTCCCTGTCCCTGTCCCTGTCCCTGTCCCTGTCCCTGTCCCTGTCCCTGTCCCTGTCCCTGTCCCTGTCCCTGTCCCTGTCCCTGTCCCTGTCCCTGTCCCTGTCCCTGTCCCTGTCCCTGTCCCTGTCCCTGTCCCTGTCCCTGTCCCTGTCCCTGTCCCTGTCCCTGTCCCTGTCCCTGTCCCTGTCCCTGTCCCTGTCCCTGTCCCTGTCCCTGTCCCTGTCCCTGTCCCTGTCCCTGTCCCTGTCCCTGTCCCTGTCCCTGTCCCTGTCCCTGTCCCTGTCCCTGTCCCTGTCCCTGTCCCTGTCCCTGTCCCTGTCCCTGTCCCTGTCCCTGTCCCTGTCCCTGTCCCTGTCCCTGTCCCTGTCCCTGTCCCTGTCCCTGTCCCTGTCCCTGTCCCTGTCCCTGTCCCTGTCCCTGTCCCTGTCCCTGTCCCTGTCCCTGTCCCTGTCCCTGTCCCTGTCCCTGTCCCTGTCCCTGTCCCTGTCCCTGTCCCTGTCCCTGTCCCTGTCCCTGTCCCTGTCCCTGTCCCTGTCCCTGTCCCTGTCCCTGTCCCTGTCCCTGTCCCTGTCCCTGTCCCTGTCCCTGTCCCTGTCCCTGTCCCTGTCCCTGTCCCTGTCCCTGTCCCTGTCCCTGTCCCTGTCCCTGTCCCTGTCCCTGTCCCTGTCCCTGTCCCTGTCCCTGTCCCTGTCCCTGTCCCTGTCCCTGTCCCTGTCCCTGTCCCTGTCCCTGTCCCTGTCCCTGTCCCTGTCCCTGTCCCTGTCCCTGTCCCTGTCCCTGTCCCTGTCCCTGTCCCTGTCCCTGTCCCTGTCCCTGTCCCTGTCCCTGTCCCTGTCCCTGTCCCTGTCCCTGTCCCTGTCCCTGTCCCTGTCCCTGTCCCTGTCCCTGTCCCTGTCCCTGTCCCTGTCCCGGTCCCTGCCCCTGCCCTTGACCCTGCCTCGGCCTCTGCCTCTGCCTCTGCCTCTGCCTCTGCCTCTGCCTCTGCCTCTGCCTCTGCCTCTGCCTCTGCCTCTGCCTCTGCCTCTGCCTCTGCCTCTGCCTCTGCCTCTGCCTCTGCCTCTGCCTCTGCCTCTGCCTCTGCCTCTGCCTCTGCCTCTGCCTCTGCCTCTGCCTCTGCCTCTGCCTCTGCCTCTGCCTCTGCCTCTGCCTCTGCCTCTGCCTCTGCCTCTGCCTCTGCCTCTGCCTCTGCCTCTGCCTCTGCCTCTGCCTCTGCCTCTGCCTCTGCCTCTGCCTCTGCCTCTGCCTCTGCCTCTGCCTCTGCCTCTGCCTCTGCCTCTGCCTCTGCCTCTGCCTCTGCCTCTGCCTCTGCCTCTGCCTCTGCCTCTGCCTCTGCCTCTGCCTCTGCCTCTGCCTCTGCCTCTGCCTCTGCCTCTGCCTCTGCCTCTGCCTCTGCCTCTGCCTCTGCCTCTGCCTCTGCCTCTGCCTCTGCCTCTGCCTCTGCCTCTGCCTCTGCCTCTGCCTCTGCCTCTGCCTCTGCCTCTGCCTCTGCCTCTGCCTCTGCCTCTGCCTCTGCCTCTGCCTCTGCCTCTGCCTCTGCCTCTGCCTCTGCCTCTGCCTCTGCCTCTGCCTCTGCCTCTGCCTCTGCCTCTGCCTCTGCCTCTGCCTCTGCCTCTGCCTCTGCCTCTGCCTCTGCCTCTGCCTCTGCCTCTGCCTCTGCCTCTGCCTCTGCCTCTGCCTCTGCCTCTGCCTCTGCCTCTGCCTCTGCCTCTGCCTCTGCCTCTGCCTCTGCCTCTGCCTCTGCCTCTGCCTCTGCCTCTGCCTCTGCCTCTGCCTCTGCCTCTGCCTCTGCCTCTGCCTCTGCCTCTGCCTCTGCCTCTGCCTCTGCCTCTGCCTCTGCCTCTGCCTCTGCCTCTGCCTCTGCCTCTGCCTCTGCCTCTGCCTCTGCCTCTGCCTCTGCCTCTGCCTCTGCCTCTGCCTCTGCCTCTGCCTCTGCCTCTGCCTCTGCCTCTGCCTCTGCCTCTGCCTCTGCCTCTGCCTCTGCCTCTGCCTCTGCCTCTGCCTCTGCCTCTGCCTCTGCCTCCGCCTCAATGAAGTGCAGTGGGTTGTCCCATTTCATCAAGGTGGTTTCGGATTTTTTTATTGGCGATAAATCCGTGGCGCTCCAGACAATTAAGTCCCTTATTTCTTTATATCGAAATCTATAGTTTGTCCAAATCCACGTCCCACTGAGCTTCTAGGGCGTGAAATATCTATCGTACATTGACTGCTCAATTCCTCTAAATTTCGCCCCTAACAAACATTTTGTTTACAAAAATTTCATAACACCAAGCACAAAAAAATGGTTTTGAATAAAAATTCGACTTTCTTGAAACCGTAAACATAACGTACAATGTTGATAATTCTGGTTCTTTGATATAGTGTCTATTCACTCGAACTGGAATTATTCCTTTTGTTGTGTTATAGATATTGCGTTCCTTATCCAAACAAAAATGATCCCCTTTCATCATCAATACAATGAATAGAACGAGCTGAACATGTCATTTACGGAAACAACAATCGGGAGCTCATACCAAAACAAGATGAGCAAATATTGACACGTGATTTCAGATTATAGCAATTATAATATTGAACGGGTCCTCAAACAGACGCATTGTTATAGAACGATAATTGGACAGGAATATTCGTTGATTTTCGTTTGTGACAAACATTCGAGTCCAGAGAATGTAGCACTATCCTAATTGAAGGTGCAAATATCAATAGATGATCCTCTTCCCTGAAAAGGACTTGAAATAATATTTGATGATGATTGCGATCTTTCGCAATCTCATGGGACTAGGCAAATTTAGTGGGAGATCAGAAACAGGTATTCGTTCGTGCAACAGAAAAATGTATTTGGTGTACTCCAGTTGAGAAGTCAAAGCATATTTGAATCAGCTCAACCAGAATATATAAGGATTATGACTACATTAATTGATTAAAAGACTGGGATGGTCTTCGTATGTTTTTCTTCGAATTTCTATGAAAAAGGGTGTTTGTCTTTCGAAAATCCAACACAATGTTCGGAGACAGTACTACTAATACCCAGCACGTCAACAAGTACATCATCTGATAAACCCTAGAACTGAGCTAAGATCAAAATATTTTGAAGCATTAAACATTTGAAGGGAGGCAATCAAAGCCGCTCACACCGATAAGATATGATAAATGCTCGTTGAGTATTCTAACAACCCAAGAACATCATTTCCATTGCAATTTTTCAGTTGGACCGAAATGCACCCAAACTATGAAAGAGGTTGAATAACTTGCGAAATGTTGGTGTTAGTTCGGGAGCACATTTCTTGAGAACGATCGGGGAAATTTCGTCAGATCTGCATCGAAAATTATTGGTTGTGTTCTGAGAGAGCACTAAGCTCTTTTCGGCATTCCCATATCGGTCTTGATATCACTTTCGGGTTCATAAAAGCCTTCAGTGACGCCTTTTCCGCACACTGATTTCTCCCTTCACATCTCACTTCCTTGCATGATTTACTATAATATACCCTACGAAAAATATCACTGAGAACATAGAGGAATCCTATGGATCTATGTATATGAGCAATTATGTTCAGAACAATATCAAGGCTCCAGTAGTAAATAACGATTTAGCTGTACGATGTGAGCTGCCAAATTCAGCTTTACATCAATTACTATTACCTAGTTATGTTACAATGATACCAGTCGAATTGTCCGGGTTAGGCGATATCAACAACTCTTGACTTTAACCATTATTTATTTTGTTTTTTCTTTACCGAACCAGTTATTGGCTTGATTCAAAGACAATTCAGAATCGCACACACAGACAGACTATGCGGATTCCTATCAGAATTCACGAGAGTGGTGGCAGAGTGAATTCAATGAATTCCGAAAGAACAGCCTTAGTATATTTTCGAGACAGACATACAGTCATACTTTAAACTAGCGTGGACGTGTGAAAATATGTGAACACCTCACGTTTTATTCTACAGCAAATGTCAGTTGGAATGTCATAAATTTCCATATTCCCCGACGGTTATAGTCTGCATGTAGCGTCATTTCAGTCATATGTTTGTAAGTGTATGTTCAGGAACTTGCACGTGACGTCCCTGATGTGTTTATCAAATAATTCATTGTATCACCACCGTCGAATGAGTAATATATGGGATGGGATATGAAACTTTTCAAAGGTGAGATTTTAAAACACTGAAACAAGTTTTTGAATGGAACAATTGGTATAATACTGTATTCGTATTGCCAAGTCATTCCCCAGCTTCAGGCAAATACAGTCCAATAAGCCAAAAAGCAGACTGATTTCTACCCCAGACGCAAATTCTGTTGGCTGGAAAGGGGGGAATCACAGGTTGACTACTCAGATTTTCTCTTCGAACTCTGCGGGTTCCTATCATGGGGTATGTTTGATAAATATTGGACACTCTGCTTTTTGATCTAAATGTTATACGGACTTGTCCTTGAACGACAGAAATCCTACCTGGACGAATTGCAGATTTTAAATCAATAGGCGATTGGCCAAGGTCTATATACAGTCTTTGAACACATTACTGATGATATTTTTATGTTCATACAATCCACAGAAAAAACAATGTTATATGACCATACATTCAAAAGTGATGAATTGTATTTGGATATGATGAACTGATTGAAATAAATCTTAACATTATGCCAACAATTTTTTACATAGCAACATCTAGAAATCAATGTCACTATGAACATAATGAAAAAAGAAACATAAGAATAGACGCACTACTTCTAGAATCAATTTCGTCCTAAGAGTCCCAATCAACTACAAATAACTCAAGTCAATGAGTAATATGTAGTTTCTGGCCCTGACTAGATATAGAAAACGAGCATTGAGTAAATCATTATGAATCAAGTTAGAAACATTAAAAGTCAAAATTATTATTGCATTTCAAAAAGTTTCAATCATGAGGTGGCAGTAAGGTTCATTTCGTTTCATAATTATATTCCCGGACAATAAAAACGAACATTTTACCGACTAAACCAAAAACTCCCATTTGACAAAGTTGGTAATAAAGAAACATAATATATCAGACTCACTTTTGAAAAATACAATATCCATTCGAGGCAGGTTCTGAATTAAATTTCAACTTATTAAAAATATTAGATTTCTCAAGATTTTAATGGAGACGGTGGAGGAAAAAGAGAAAATATGGGGCAAGTTGTAAAAAGGACCCCAAGAATCTTTATTGCGCATCGTAAAGTCAGGCTCATTAGGTTTCCTGAAAGCCAAGCGATGAAATGGAAGTTTTTCGTATTCTATTCCAGAAAGACCTTTTGTATATTATGTTTTTTTCATGAGATATTACGAGGAAATTTGAAGGAGTGGAAATAGGAGCAAACTGTGGGATGTGGTATGTTTGTATTTCAAATCTGGCCGAAGTGGATATAGAGAGGGACATGCAGTAGCAGTTTATGCGAAATTCCGATTCGATTACTGATATAAAAGGGCGCCAATTGAAAAAAATGAACGAAACGTTTCGCTTTGCATCACTGATATTTTTCTTCCTACCCTACCTGGTCCATATAGTATTTGTGTTCATTGGGACAATATTGATGAAGATATTTATTGAGCCACTGAACTTTTTCATTGTATTCAGGTATTCTATCCGTTTCTCTTATGGAGCTCTAACACAACACCATACCATAGATGCTACAAAAGTCATTGCCCTGAGACCAGATCGAAAACACAAAAAATGAGTTAGTTGAAACATATGGGTATCCATTTAAATCTAGTTTACTGTTTGCGTCAATATTATATTTTTCAGTTCTAGAGCCTTATACATTATTCTGCATCGAATATATTATATATCATCATATAAGTGTGTTTGTATAGATATGCAGTAAAAAGGTACGATCAAAGCAGGTTTGTTACCTCAAAAGTTAAGAATTGCCAGTAGAAAAGCTCTCGCTGAGCTTTTTTGGATTCTGCTCATTGATTCACCTGTTCTGCAACTTGTAAATATGTCATTCGGTACTTTACTGAACGGTGTTATTATTATTTTACTCAATTTATGAAATCACGTCCATATCAAACTGTTACGAGCCTTCTCAAATCATTACATCAAGTATGTCGCACTGCATTGACAAGACCCGCTTCTTCATCACTTCTCTCAGTTGGATGAATGCAAATTTATTAATCTGATTGAGTCCTTCGCAAGCAGTTTTTTTAATCTAAAAGCAATCTCTGTCGCTGACAGCTAGATGATCCACTGAGTAGGACAAGTCTTCGCTACAGGTTTGGTTAATTTCTCATTTGAATAGTATGTCCAACCCAATTCATTCCAAAAAATTATATGTAAGAAACAGCGTGAAAAGAAAAATTGAAAGAAAAATTCTAATGAAAATAAGGAAATTTTCAATGGGTCAATGGATACTAATACTCCCAGGATGAGTGATATCAGAGGGGATTACATGAACATACAACAAACGAAAGACTTATACATACTGAACAACAGTTTCAGGTGAAAATAATATTTTGTAATTGATGAAATATTCAATGGATGAAAATAATATACAGCAAGTGAATGAACCGTAATTGAACGTATAGTAAGTAAAATATAATGAAGAATTTTCAGTTAAAAGTACCACACACAAAGTTATAGTATTTCCTGCAGTCGTAAAATGATCAGGGGTGGGATTCTGTGTACCATAGTATTCTATTGTCGATGGAAAAAGTGAGATGACATTATGGTTGAATTCATAGGAGAGAAAGAGACAAAACTGTCGACAATAGAATTCTATGGTACACAGAATCCCACCCCTGGTCATATCCACTCATATCCAAAATCTCTGAAAATATCGAATTACAGCCTCCCTATGACGAGAACTAGCCGAGAAACATGTTACCAAAAGACTCTTTTCATCTTAGTTTCAAGTGTTGAATGCATATTTTCGAGGGGACTATATTCACGAATCATAAATTAAATGACACTTTTCAATAGCCCGTACCTCTACTAGGTTCTGGGTCAATATATGGAGTTGATTTCGGAAAGAACTCTAATTATCGCCAATGACAAATGTTCTTATCAATTAGAGTCTTATATACAGGGTGTTATGTACGTACGTGGTCAAACTTGAAGGGGTGATTCTTTGAATGATTCTAAGATGAAAATTTCATATAAACATATGTCCGATAATCTACAGGGTGTCAACATTTTTAAAAGAAAACGTTTTTTTTTCGTGAATATTTTAAAAATACTTCAAACGATTTTGTTGGAATTTGGCAGTGTTATTAAGGGGAGTAAGAAGCTAATTCAACCCTCACTAGATTGAAATTATCATATCCAGTGGCCCCTGGAAGGCAACTTAATCAATGTTTTTGACAGAAAAAATGTGCGCCATTGGGTTTTTTTGCAGTTTTTGTATTTGTTTCACGTTAAGCAACTGAAACTATTTTTTACAAATCTGGAATTTTTTTCGTATTTTGCTTTCTTTTTGGAAAAGAAACATAAGAATCACATTATTGCATGTATCTGAGAAAACACAATAAAAAATATTAACCACTAAATCATCAAACACTGGGGTGTATCTGTGATTTTTAAAAATATCAATATCCCTTCTAGTATTAGGAATTCTTATCGAAATTGAATCAAGCAGGCACACTCCAATTTTTGATACTTTAGAAGTTTTTTTTATTTTTTTCTCATGGACATGCAATAAAATGATTTTTATGTTTTTTTCCCAGAAACGAAGCAAGATACAAAAAATTTCATATAAAAAAAATTGTAATTTTAGTTGCTGAATGTGAAACAAATACAAAAACTGCAACAAAAATAGCGGCGCACATTGTTTCTGTCAAAAATATTGGTTGAGGTGCCTTCTGAGACGCCACTGAAAATGATAATTTCGATTTGGTCAGGGTTGATAGCCTCTTACTCTCCTCAATAACACTGCCAAATTTCAACAAAATCGTTTGAAGGATTTTTGAGATATTTACGAAAAAATAGATTTCTTTTAAAAAAGTTGACACTCTGTACCATGAAAACGAAGCATTATCAGATCTGAGTTTATACGAACTTTTTGTCTTAGAATCACTCAAAGAATCAATCCTTCAAGTTTGGCCCAATACTCACATAACACCCTGTATAGTATGATACATTTCTATAAAAAAAATTGTATATAAATATATCCAACAGTAATCTCACCGTTTGCAGTAACGAAAACATAGATACAGAGAATATATTGCAGTCATAATCATAACTTTGTTTATTCCAAACTGCCATATTCATTGAAAGTTTCAAGTAATAAATCATATTAAATGGATATTTATTGAGACTTTTTGGAAACTTTGTATGTAGGCCTGTTTTCCAAGTAGCTAAGAAGCCTATTAATTGAAGTAGGCGCCAGCAATGATGAGTGTTTTTTTATTATAAATTTTGTTTCAACCTTTTGTGCATTGCATCATTTTTGTCTCGTATCGTGCATGTTCATAATCATTTTTTGTTATTTTATGTGATATCTACGAAGGCGTAGAAGGGCCAACAACTAAATATTTTTCCAAACATTTGGAATTGCCACTTTGAACTGACAATTGTCACTTTGAACTGACACTTGTCACTTTGAACTGGCAATTGTCACTTTGAACTGGCAATTGTCACTTGGAACTGGCAATTGTCACTTTGAAGTGGCAATTGTCACTTTGAACTGACAATTGCCCCTTTGAACTGGCAATTGTTACTTTGAACTGACAATTGTCACTTTGAACTGGCAATTGTCACTTTGAACTGACAATTGTCACTTTGAACTGGCAATTGTTACTTTGAACTGGCAATTGTTAATTGACAAAAAACAATATTTATGCATGCTGTTGGCATAAATATCTTTTTTTGAGTAACAATTTACAGTTCAAAGTGACAATTGCCAGTTCAAAGTGACAATTGTCAGTTCAAAGTGACAACTGCCAGTTCAAAGTGGCAATTTTCAGTTCAAAGTGGCAATTGCCAGTTCGAAGTGACAATTGCCAGTTCAAAGTGACAAGTGTCAGTTCAAAGTGACGATTGTCAGTTCAAAGTGACAATTGCTAGTTCAAAGTAACAATTGTCAGTTCAAAGTGACAATTGCCAGTTCGAAGTGGCAATTTTCAGTTCAAAGTGGCAATTGCCAGTTCGAAGTGACAATTACCAGTTCAAAGTGACAACTGTCAGTTCAAAGTGACAAGTGTCAGTTCAAAGTGACAAGTGTCAGTTCAAAGTGACAATTGTGAGTTCAAAGTAACAATTGTCAGTTCAAAGGGACAATTGTCAGTTCAAAGTGGCAATTGCCACTTCAAAGTCATAATTGCCAGTTCAAAGTGACAATTGCCAGTTCAAAGTGACAATTGCCACTTCAAAGGCCCAATTGCAAATTCAATGTGACAATTGCTAGTTCAAAGTGACAATTGTCAGTTCAAAGTAAGGATTGTCAGTTCAAAGTGGCAATTCCAAATGTTTCGAAAAATATTTGTTGTTGGCCCTTCTACGCCTTCGTAGATATCTGTTAAGTATTGCTCAGTAATTTAATAGAAGTGACCGTTAATGTTTTTTGTCTCTAAATATATTCTGACACGAATTTTGAGATAGATGAAAAAATCGTTTTATTCTTTTTTGCAGACAATAATACTATGAGTACAGAATATGAGTAATAATACACAATCAACTGGGTATTCCTATCTAACATAAATTTTAGGACTATATCGAATTGTGCTTCTCATGAGCCACATCGTCACATGAATTTCCAAAAATTTTAATATTTTAATGACATTGTAGTTTGAATAATTTTCAATGTACACATTTTTTTTGATTCATAATCAATCTGCTATGATAACACCAATCTTCAAATTGATTGAGTGTGTTGGCAACCATTTCAAAACTGTAATTTCTCAAGTGTCTAAGATAATTTTGTGGACAAACATTTAAAATATCAATGGGCCAAAAATACCGCCTTGAGAAGTTTCAAGCTCAAGATCAAGTTAATAAGTAGTTTATGTGTGAATGAGTAACAGAAAGACTAACAAACACTATACATACATCTCTCTTTGTTCTCTGAATATTCCGCTGCAACTGTTTCTGAAAACTACGTACACAGGGTGGCTGATATTCTGACTTGTTGACCCAATTTCCCACGCCATTATTGCGGTGACATATTGGTGCTTCACTGCTCTTAGGGCGGGGGTTCAAGTAGGTAGTTTATAATTACTTGTGATTCTCGAACGATTCAATCAATTTCGTATTGCGCGATATGGTTTGTGAACAGATAATGCCGCTTTGAAGATGAAACAATTCAAACTCCGCACGGAAGTTGGTTGTGTCCTTGTTTCTCTGAACTCATACCTCTAGGTAGGGAAGTTATTGCAGAGGAACTTTGGGGATGTGAGGAAGTTGTTCCAGAATATGTTCTCGAAGGTGCAACGGACGTGTTCAATATATTACAACTGTGTTGAATTGAGTTTCAATTACACAGCAAGAATACATAATGTGTATCCGCTGTTCCATATAGAGTTATTATCAATATCAATTTATAAACATTGTCCGCTAAAAAGTATGGAACATATGGAAAAAAGTGGCTCAATATAATTATATATTTCAATGCTATATTCACACCATTGATATATTCAGATGTCTTGAAGATGAAAATAAAGTTTTTCGAAAGCTTGACAATTCAACATTCTCCTTGATATTGTATCTTCAGACACATTCATTTCATAATTATGTTTCGGGAAAAACTCAGCAATTCGTTAATTGAGGTCTATAATCATTGAATAATGAAATAAAATGTCCACTTGGTATACTTTTGCATTTTGTGATCATGGTTTACTTAAGAAAAAACATTGTGAATAACCCTGTATAAAAAGATCACCCAATATTACAATAAAATGGTATCTACTTACTCAACAAGTCTACGGGCTTTAACGATTAACTGAGTTTGATCAAAGATCTTAACATTGGCTGGTAGAAAAATATCTTCCTGTATACGAGGTCTTGCAACTTTTCATTACAACTCGTGTCGACAATATTAAGATTGGTATTATTTTCCTTAAGTCTTTGTAACAAAAAAGTAGCCCAATTAGTGATTTTATAAAGGTAAGTTACAACCCTGTCTCCGCATGTTCAACATCCTGTAATTATTATTATTTGGTAAAAACAATGTTGTATCGTCGACGTTCAAAAAATTGAAAACTGCAATAAGGCGATAATTAGTAAGCAATTGGTTAATATACCGTTGTTACACGCGACATTGTTTTGTCGGATTTCAGCCATTTCACAACGTTATTTCATTTATTGTATTCTCATACATTTTTGATGGTATTCATTTTTTTTAATTCATTTTTTATACAGGCCACGTATGTTGGTAGAATATAATAATTTTCTGTAGAACTCTTGACGAAACAGTGGAATGGTAGAGGTACCGGAAAGAGATATAATAACAATTCATGACTGGAAAAGTAGTCAAGTAGAGGTAGCTCGGAGTGCCTACATTTTAGTGTTGGTGAATATTTTTTAATATGTTCTCCCAGAAAGTTGAAAACAGCAGAATATTATGAGTTTGAAGATGGGCAATCTATCAATTTCAATATCAATATAGTCCTGATAGGAGAAATGCAATATCTCACCTGAACAATAAGTCAAAAGAAGAGAAAACCCACAGAACATGAGAAGGATCATACTGGAACTTCCAAAGTCGGAGAACTGTTCACAATAAATACCCCTGAAAGTTCAACAAACTCTCACATATTCCAGCACACAAACTAACAAGACAGTCAAAATGAGAAGACGAAGCGAAAAAATGTCATCAAACCGCCTCGCGAGAATTATCCATGCGGCTACACTCGGAACATCATTCGCGGCGATTACTCCGGAACATTCCGGTATATATCACGCTCCACGAGACGCACAACGTCGGGACGTCTTGTTAACTGCGATCCAGTCGGCTAGACGGGGCTGATGACATGCGCACCCTCTGCACAATCCGGCTTGATGTAGGTGTGCTTGCCAAATATACATACAGGATCGGGATAGCGACAAACGGTAAATAATCCATATGATAGATATGTTTTGGAGTGGTGATGAATGTAGTCGTCCTGACTGGAATCATCGTCCTTGGAAACTTCATGTGGATGGAAGAGCGTTTCACGACTGTTGTGGAATAGTTTTGGGTCGGATTGATCTTGAGATGTTGTTGATCCTGCTGGGAGAAAGTTCGAGGTATTGGCGTTCATTGGCTGGTCTATATAGAGTGATTTTCACCTCAAATTCATTAACTCAGGGAATGCCTTCTCATTAGAAATAATGAATATTAATCAAAGAGGAAGTTGTAGCATGTGAGTGGAAGTACCAAAACTTTTTGTCGGATAATTCTTTTTAAGATTACTATTAATGAATACATTTCACATTAACTTAAAAACTGAATGCTGGTCATTACCTTACATATAAATGCGAAATTGACATGTTTTCCAGAAAGCCAAAGGAAAACTTACCACTGTCAAGATTTATTTCCTCTCTGCGAAATCTTGGCGGACTCGGCATACTTGAACAGTGTACAAAGTTATAACTTGCTGGTTATCACTTAAGATTTTGTACGAGGCTTGCGGACTATAAATACACAACATGAAATGAATCGGTAATGTTTTCATGCAATTTTAATTATTGATCGTTTATTGTACGAAGCATCATTTGATAGCAATTGAAAATAATGAATCGTTAGTTTATCGAAACCATTCCACTAATCATTGTGAATTGAAGCGCAATATGTTTTTTTTTTCAATTCTGAAGTAATAAGATGGTTACATAAAATAGCTATAATAATGAGTATCTTTATCCAATCCATTATTTAGCAGAAATGACAAACATTACGTTGAAAATATATATATATTAAGATTGATTTTATTATAAGAAATTCAAAAACGAGAGCACTTTCCATTTCGAACCCAGAATACCACAACAATAATTCAGAAGTATTAAAACATTACCTAATTAAGAACAATCATTATCCAATATCATTAGTTGATAGGATCATACACGAGAATAAACCATTCAACGTAACAGATAATTCAACAACAGGTAAACAAAAAATATTCGATAAAATATCATGTCAAATATCTTTTGGAAAGAATAGCAATAGTTTTGAATAACGAACAATTTAATATTGCTTTTTCAAAGGTTAACACTATTAGAAAAAAGTTATTATAACGACGGAAAAAAACCATTGAGAGTTCAATTTTCTTATGTTATATACAAAATGAATTGCAATAACTAAAACAAGTGTCATGTGGGGCAAACTGAAAGGCAATTGAAGAAACGAATATTTGAACATAAGAGAGACACAAAAATTTCATTGTCATAAACCTCACTGCTCTAGTCGACATTAATGTCGAAATTTCGACTTTTTTCTCGAAATTTCGACTTTCTTCTTGAAATTTCGAGTTTAATGCAGAAATTTCGACTTTTATCTTGAAATCGAATCACTTCCACATTATAGTCGAAATTTCAAGAAAAAACTCGAAATTTCGACTTCAATGTTGAAATTTCGACATTGAAGTAGAAGTGATTGAATTTCGACATAAACGAAATTTCAACATTAAACTCGAAATTTCAAGAAAAAATATGAAATTTGGACTTTTTTCTCGAAATTTCGACATTTTTCTTGAAATTTCGAGTTATATCTCGAAATCAATTCGACATTAAAGTCGAAATTTCAACATTCGAAATTTCAAGAAAAAATATGAAATTTCGAAATTTCGGCAATAATGTCGAAATTTCGACATTAGACTCGAAATTTCAAGAAAAAAGTCAAAAAAATTTCAAGAAAAAAGTCAAAATGAAAAAAAACCTCGTGTGGCCCCCCTGCGCTTTGGTATTAAAGAGCCCTGGTGGTGCATTTTATTCAATTCGAAATGTCGACAAGAAAACATTGTTTTTTTCCTCAACATTTGCTGATCCCAATCCCAACTAACGTCCGACATAGTTGAAACTTATATTTCAGGCTATGTTTGTTTAACGAAAAGTTACCTCGCTCTCCTACATAATATAATAAGCTGGTTTTCGAATGCTCAACGTCAGGCGATTTTCCCCTACGACCCATTTCAGACAAACGCCCTTTCGTTCAATCCCAGTTGACGTGGGTGTATATTTGACAAATATACCCTTGAGCTGGGGATAATCTTTGATAGATATTTTGACAATTTAATGATTGTTGTTTAGGGCCTTGAAATCGATACGAATGTAACGACAATCACTTCTGCTGAATTTTGAAATCTATCGAGTCGTACAATCATTATAATTTCTTATAAATTGACGGAAACTTAGTCGGCTCTTGATAAACAATGGTTTTTATTTTGTTACAAAGTGGTTGACAATGTTACTTTTTGACAAGAATTCATCTGAACTTCCATTGTCTGAAAAACAAAAAAAATTAAATGTGTGTAGGTTTGAGACACGACGTTTCAGCATTCACCATCAGCATCTGTAGCCGTTCTCAAGTGAATACGACAAACTCTCATGAACACTTCTTTTTTACCCATTTTGTATCATCGGCGTAGGAATTAATTAACAGTTATTAGGCAACAGTGTTATTTTCGTACGACCCCTCAGGTCATGACGCGTGAAATTATAATGAAATTTCAAGCGATCTATCTGACTGATTGATATTTTACTCACATTACGAATCTCTATACTTAATTGACTGAACACGTCGTAATTCAGAATTTATAACGACTCTTTGAACTTTTGAACAAGTACCCTTAGGTTTGAAGAATTTCGGCTACAGTCCATTTATTATAAAGTGGAATTGTCTGTATGCATGCTGCAATATACTTGAAGCAAGAAACTTTATATTTCGAGCAAAAAAATATTTTCAGAATTCTTCTGTATTAGAGTGTAAGATACTACAGTTCGACAAACTATTTGAAACAAAAAGAAGTGATGCGCACTTGTCGGACAACGGACTATAGTCAGTAAAATATATCCAGTCTGAACTTGCCCAATTTCACATGTTAAGCTAGATTGTTTTGCTGCACATTATATCTGATGTTATTCTCAAAGTGAGGGGATATCCTAATAAGTTTTGACGTCTTGTATTACTTGAGTTGATGATAATAATAGTTCAGATATAAACTCAGCATTCTTTTTTTAATATGAATAATATTGGTAGTAATATTGAGCTGTTTTTGAAGTGCGTATCTAGGACCAACGAAAAGGAAGTTAGTCCAGAGAATGAAGCATTTTGGTTCGCAATTCTTTCGTCCTACATCGATTTACTTGAAATTTTGAGGTTTGGTAAGGAATTGATAGCCCAAGGATCAAAATCTATATCATGCCGAGGGGCGCTTTCATCCTGGGAGGGGTGAAATTTTTTCATTACATTTATCTACAGGAATCAATGAAAAAACTTATTCTAAGTGGAAAGTTCACCAATTTTTTTTTGTGAAATTATTATTTTTCGTGTTATTCGTTTTGAACGAAAAATTCAACGTTATTAATCGATTTTTTCGCCATTTTTCGCAAATAACTCCTAAAATATGCATTTGGTCGAAAAAAAATTGTAGTAGAGAGCAAAACAGTAGCCTATAAAAATAGAAAGAAAATATCATCACTATAATTCCTGTACGATCAATACGGACTGAACTACGGCTTTTGTTCGTCAGATGCTAAATTTGAGAAATTCAGAGTCAAATAGCAATAAAACTGTGCGTTTTAAGAGGAAAACTCGGGAATTTTTTTTCAAAGTACATAGAAAGAGCATTCTTGTATTAACGGAAATCGGTAGCATCAAAATTGAGCGAGTTACGATGGAAATAAAGCCAGTCCCTACATTTTTCTAAGAAAAAATCAGTGTAAACAACCCCCTGAGTACCAATCTAATTAAAATTTATCGTCGCCTTCCTTCGATTCTCTTTATTTATGTATTATCAATAGATTTTTGAAAAATTAAAATTTAAAATGAAAAACGATTTTTTTGCAGTTTCGTGAAAAATGCGCTTTTCTTGTGAATAACTCCAAAAATACCAGAGATACGAAAATAATGCCAGAGTATCGAATTGTTGCATTTTCAATTTCAAAGATTTTTCTCCGAATAGATCTTCTCTATGATAATAATTTGGCGAGATATGGCGTTTCAGACCTCTACTTACGAACAAGCATCACCTTATTTGAGTCATTTAAACTCACCCCATTTCAAAACTAAGCGATTTAAAGGGATTTGATTCACATAGCCTTATATCACTTAAGAAACAAAATAGTTCCTGGGTAAACTCTCTATCATCAAAAATGAAAGAGCTATGTTTAAAAAACTACACTGAAATATATTCCAAAATACAGGTGGAGAAACATCTGCTCATGTATCTACGTGTATAAGTGTATAATCTCGTTGATTTTTCGCCGGTGTATTCTCAAATTCGAAAAAACTAGAACGTGCGCTGAACATTTTTTCATGAATTATTCAAATGTAGGGTCATACGTTACTTTCGTATGTGGTCATAGGAAAAATTCATGTCCAACCCTTTTGATTGTCCAAAATTTATTTTCAGTGCTCAGGTGGTAACTTTGGAACTGGCACCTTGACTAAAGTTTCTTTCACCATTTTTTGGACCACTGAGTTTGTGAAATCCTCTGAGAGTCTGGTCAGTAGTTAGGTAATCTTCAGCTCATATCGGAAATAGTAGGTGCACAAATCCAGAAATCTTCATAGTATAACTTTAGAAATCATTTACCGCTATGACTTTTTTTTATCAACTGCTCCTGGTCAAAGGGCCCAAATGAAATAATGGTGGACTGCCAGAATCCTGGGCCGATAGTGAAATAGTTATTTACCTAACAAGTGCGGAAAGTAGTACTTTTCCGCACGCGGCGGCAGTTGCACGAACGACGCGGAGCGGAGTTCGGGCAAGCCGTTAAGGGCGGAAAAGACATTTTCCGTAAGAGTTAGGTACAATATTTTTCCTACGAGTGTTTTTGTCCATCTTATTTATGAAAAAATAAAGTTTTCAATAAACAAGTTTTTATAATAATGCTACAAAATGACTAATAAGACAGAATAGTTACCTAGATCATTTAGTTAGTCGTAAATATCCTCATTTTCAACAATACAAAAATCGTGCGGAAAAGTAAAAATCGTACGGAAAAGTAAAAATCGTGCGGGAAAGTAACTTTTCCGCACGATTTTAAATTGTACGGAAAAGTACAACTTTCAAAACAAAAAATCGTGCGGAAAAGTTACTTTTCCGCACGCTCGTAGGAAAAATATATATCTGTGATCTTTTGGAGCCAGTTCTACATGCCAATATTTACTCTTCAAATCTAGATTCGACAAAATCGTCTATTTTCGCGTTTATAAGTAAGTATGATCATTTCTACCCTGATAAATATAATTCTTGTTGTTAGGGCTTTCCATGTTATGAGGGCAGAGTTGAGTATAGTCTACGCGAGTGCGTGTTGATTTGCCTTCCTGCTTTTGAAGTACTACAGGAAAGGACCAGGAATTGTTGAACTGTTTGATAGCTTCTCCTTTCCCATTATCACTAACTATTTTGTTAGCGTCTTCCTTTCTGGCGCAGAAGTCTTTCAGCTCATTTTGGGATGGGTTCTGCATCATCGGTGTCAATATTGACCTCACCGTATCTGTTGTTGGTCTTTACATAAGTTAATCAACACCAGATGTAATTTGTTGTAATTTTTTTCAATAGTGACAGCGTTAGACTCCTTATATGCAACACCACTGAACCAATTTTGTAGCATTATTCTGTCCCAATACGACTGGAGAGGACCAGGAGTCGTAAGATGATTCGACTTTTCTTTCCTTCATATCATTAACTGTTTTTTCAGCGTCTTCATTTTCAAAAGAGAAATTCTTTTAATTGATTGTTAGATGGGTTGGGTATTCCTAGTTTTAATTTTCACTTCACAGTATCTAAATTTTTATTCGAATTGCCTACATAATTTCTTTGGTCTCTACATTCACTCATCAATACTGAACTGAATTCAGGTTTTATTTATTCAATAATGACAGCGTTAGACACATTGTGGAACGCTACTTCTGCAGGTTTTGAATCGTGAATAAGTGCCAATCTCCTGTCAGAGTTCTCTACATACGAATACAATGCAATAACGGTTTTTGTGTGTGAGTACAAAAGGTGAGTTAATCAATCGATCCAATTCTCCATTTTCAATTATAAAATTCTTTCATTGATGTGTGCATTGAACCAATTCATCACACAAAAACTCGCCGATTGATTTGTCGAAAAATTCCAATGAAAGTTACGTTTCCAGTACTGATGAAAACTTCTAAATCACCGGAAAAATTATGGCCAATATATATTAGTATTCGAGATTTACGAGTCCAATAAATCGACAGCGATATTAATTTTCTGAATTTAATGAAATTCGAGTAGTGCGGATTTTGGCTTTTTCCACCAATCGAATATTAATTATGACACTTTTATGGGCACCTCCGACCGACGATTTATCTGTTTTATGCATTATTCTGATAAATTATGCAGTCTTCCTGGTTATGCGGCCGCATTCTAATTTGACGTTAACAGGCCGATATCCGAAAAAGTTATGATATCGGTTTTGACAACACAACGTTTTTTAATGAAATGGCTTCCGAATATATGACAGTCGGTTGAACGGACGAGATAACTTTCACGGGATCGTGAAGGAAAACCGATAGGGTATTTTCCGGGTAAACGGTTTTCCGAACATGACGAATTGTATTCTGGGAACAAATTTCTGTTGTTGTTTCCTTCTGGAAAGTTGCATAAAAAACTATTCTCTACGACTATTGTATTCTACATTGATCACATATATTGATTATTAGTTGAAGAATGAAGATGATTATAAGACACCGTGGATCCTAACTCATTATTCAACGCCACTCGGCCAATCACAGATTCAGACTTTTCAGAATCCACGTTTTTTTTATTTTTTCCCACAAGCATTTAGTTATTCATGTATAATTGTTATCATTCCTTATATTGCTTTGTAATTTATACTACTTTTTGGTTATAAAGGCAATATTTTCGACAGATACCTAGAAATACTACAAACTGAGCTTTCGTCATAAATTTATAAATTTTCGTGTAGTCGTAGAGGAAAGTCTTCTACTCGTATATAATGAGCATAATTCTCTTGGATAATTCTTTATCTCCGCTTTATCCTCGATATCATTATACGCTCGTTGAAGAATATATTATCATTAACTCATATGACATTGAAACTTTTCTTTTGTAATGTAATAATAAAAACCTCGAAAATTATTGATTTTTTCACAAAACTAAAATTCTTGCCATTTATTGTAATATTATGTATTTTCTCTTGTGTACAATAACTATACGGTTCTTGTCATATTGGGAAAAGTTTCGGTTGAAGAAATATTTGTTTTGAGTTCCTTTCATGTGTTGTACCAGTACCTTTGTTTGGTATTTTTTTTAATGTTGTGTCCATGTTCTTCATTTTTATTTTTTATATTTTTTCAGCTGAATATAATTCTCCAACGAAATGTTACAAAGAGTTTTGCAATTATCTCATCATAACTGAAGGGCATCTTTCCATTCACATATTTTCATTTGAACATAACCACATATCCTCCACAATGCAGTACACTCTTTTGTTTTCAGTGATATTTCAGATTACAAACAATGGCATGAGAAATATAAAGAAACTTAATATGAACGAAAATATAAAAGCCCCGCTTTGATATTGGATAAAGGTTCGGAGAAAAGCTGCACAAAAACTGATATTTTCCGAGATGGGATTATCTATCCGTTCATGAAAACATTTCTATCCTTTGCTGTTGGCACGAAACCAAATCTCACTGGAAGAAAACATTCGAGATTCCATTCGGGCCGGAAATTTTCGTCAAAGTAAATATTTTATAAAATGTTTCCATACTCTCCGTGGAATATGAATACGAATGAATTTGACAGTTATGAGATATTTTTGCGAATGAGTTTTATAGTTTCTCTTTGGCGGAAAGGGTGTCAATTATTTATACAAGGCTACTTAAGAGTCAGTTGATTTGGTATGCACCCGATACGAAAAATCCTGTGATGTTTAGGAAATATGTAAATCCTCCAAATAGGTTGCTCAGTCTCGAGTCTGACGAAGATGAAAGATACAAATTTATGAATCACCCTCGATGAAGCAGGTAACGGTGGAAGGAACCAAAATCAACGGCTTTATAAATATAAAATGAAATAATAAATAAAATGAATTTAGTGTACCATGTTTTTATAACGCGTGACTTATTTTCAACATAACACACTAGTACCATAAATAACTATTTAGTCCGTTATAAAAACATGGGACATTACATTTTTTTATTTTATTATTATTTTCTGCTTTTTAGGGTTATGTGAATTAAATTGTTGATTTGATTTTGAACACTTTCATGGCGTCATTACAGAGACAAGTGATAAATTTCAGGTTCATTCCAGTCTTTTTTTCTTCTATCTTTTCGGACGATGTTCGTTTCCCAGTAGCCGAAAACTCTGACGAAAATCGTCCTACCATGATGGTCAAGGACTACGTCAGGCTTATTTGCTTGTATGTGACTATATCGTTATACTTTTTTTAACTCTTTCGAGTATACCAGTCACCAGACACATCCGGAGGACGTGCTGGTGTCATTTACCCAGATAGTCACTCTCCACGTCCATGGTGAGTGATTACTGGGTCCGAGAGTCATGTGCCCTGAGCAGACGAAGTGAACCAAGGATGACCGCCTTCTGCATTCTTCCGGCTAAGATTTATGCCGCGTCACGGTAAGCCGGTATGATTGTTAAATTGGAGAGCAGTGAGTTCATCAATCTAACAAGGATCCCTATGACCAGAATCACCATTTCTACCGAATGATATGGGTTGAGTCTGCGGAGTTCAAAGAGTAACTTTCGATATTTGGTCCGTTTGTCCTCCTCTTTTGGGACGATGTTCATTTCACCAGAAGCCAAAACTGTAGTAATAATTTGAAAAACTAATTTTACACAGCAGATGCATTTTAACCGAAAACCGTAAAGTATTTTTCCCAATAATTTGAACGTATCCATAGCCCTCTAGATGAAAAATGAAATTTCGAATTGACAAAATGTTTTGGTTACAAAATGTAACAAGTGATACATGGTTGTATTCAGAATTCCATGTGGAGACAAAAAAAGTGAAAATATACCAGGTGTCTCATTTGAAAATCGAAAGTGCATATCACTTCCGGTGAGACTGAAAGTTGTATGAAGCTGAGTCACTTGTCAAAAAATGCAGTTGTATGTATTATATAGATCCTCCAAATTTCATTTCGATATCTTCAAAAACAAAAAGTTATTAGATTACTGATAGTTACAATGTTCTCTTTTTATTGTAAAATTCAAACTTAGCTGATGATGAACCTATATATATATATTCGAAACATGTACTACTATGATACCATTGAACTGATCGATAGTTTTTGATCCTTCTACAATGACATAATATTTGGTTGATATTTTAAATTGTGGAGATGAGATGAGTTTTTCTGCATCCTAAATATAAATCAGTTGAACGCATTTTAATGCATTTTTATTACAATACAACAGAAATGAATGAACTACCCACCCATCGTAGAATATTTTCCACTAGAATTATTATCAACTCCTGTTGACTTTATATGACTTGCGTACTATCCTATTAGGTATTCCTGGATCGCGCGAACGTTGTCGATGAAATTCAGATGCTGTTTTCTCATAATGAAGTTTGAAGAGTCTAATAACATGAATGAAAATAACATGAGACGACGTAAAGATCCTAATTAAAGGCAACCCCTTTCGATAATCAGAGCTCAGGTAACTTTTTTCTGTCTTCGCAGAGAGAAACAAAGGTTGATGTAAAATATTTGAACCAGATTATGTAAAAAGTGATCAGAGTCACGAAAGCATTGGGGTGTGTTAGAGGAGAGAGAGGTAAAAATGAAGCTACTCAGGAAGATTCAGTCTGTTATTATTCATTTTTGAAAATAGGCGTGGGATCCTGGTCTATAAGCAGCAAGTAGCAAGTGAAATATCTTTTGGAAAAAGAAAAATCAAAGTTTTCTAAACATACTACAGTCAATGGACCTTACGTAGTTTTATCACAAGACAGCATAATTGGCAACACTGGACCTCATAAGATCAACTTTTCCTGAACAAATTGATGCCTCCGCTTTTAAAATGGACTGAAAAATACACTGGAGTTTCATTCCATCACCAAACAACTATTTGTAATACCACAATACGTGTAATGTAGAAACTTGAGGTTATTAAGAATGGCATCAATCGATTTTTCACCAGATTTTTCCAGTCAACCTACCAGTGGTGATATAAGTAAGACGGGTTTAAAGGATCAGAATTATCGCCACCTTTTTGAATCGATATAGGTAAAAACGGTTGTCTTTGAGAACTATTATTTTTCATTTGCCAAATGTTTGTCATAAGTGCATCATACAGGGTGTATCTTAAATGATGTCATTAATCTCAGGTGGTGATTTTTGTCACATTTTATGAAAAAAATTTCAAATAAACGTGTGTCCTAACTTGCTTCGTTTACGAGTAACGGGGTGTCAGAAGTTTGAAAGAATAACATGTTTAATTGAAATATGTGGTTTTCATATTTCTCAATATCTCAAATGATGTCGTTAATTTCGGGAGGTGATTTCTTGTCATATTTTAAGAAAAAAGGTTCATATAAACGTCTGTCCTAACTTGCTTCGTTTTCGAATTTCATGAAACGAGGCCACTTGTTACTACTAACAAGCACACAAAGTTTATTCAACATGGGTGAAATCAATTTTGAGTATAAAACCGATGTTTTATTGAACTTTTGACACGCGTTACTCGAAAATAACTCGGAGTAAGTTGGGATACAAGTTTATACGAAGTTTTTCTAAAATCATTTGAGATACACCCTGTATACCTGAGAAATCACACCCTGAAGTATCAGCCCATCATTAATCAATAATAAATAAAGTGTAAGACAATGACATTGTTGAACATACATAATTATTGACATCAACATTTCCAAATATAATCAATATACCGGTGTAGTTTTCACGTGACATTGGAAACTCGTTCCATCTTTTACTTCTCACGTATTTTTCTTTATGAAAAATTGATGCTATTGAATTATTCGGTAAATTGGTTCGAATTCCATCCTTCAAACATAACCCATCATCTGCGACCCTTACTTTTGGTCTCACAAGTCTATACGAGTCTGAACGCTGAAATATTTATTTGTAACTTTTGGAGCTGTGTATTACGAAAAAGTGAGTCACTGATATTCCGTCACACGGAGAAAATGAGCAATAACATTCTATCAGCATAATTTTCCTAGAGGCGGTGGGGTAGCTCTTGGTTGATGTAATTGTTGCATCAATGTGCAATTTTATTCCTATATCATTCAATTTTTCTACACCTCTGCCAATGTTTGGATATTTTTCTTAAACACAGATAACTTTCACTACGAAAATTTCCCTTTTTTTTAAAGCAATTGTTGTTGGTTGGGAGAAGTGTTATACGTTTCTGAGCTACTCACATTGACTGAGGTCAGAAATGGTACCAGTTTTCTATTTAAATTTACCGCTGCAATAGGTACAATTTTATTGTAATTTACTCATAAATGTATTTAATGTTGATTCTTCAGAACTACTATTATTATCATCAGTGTTTGGAGGTTCTTCTGATAAATGTTAGTCTTTCTCTAATTCTCGCTTTCGGGTTATACATACTTTTGAATAATGTCCTTGTTTTTCACAAAGAGTGCAGTTAACATTATAACTATGCTGGACAATACATTCCTCCTCTGTTTTGCCATTTGTTTCCACAACTTTGACATAATGACTGTCTGTTGATTTCGTTTTTGTTTGTGTAACATTTATTTTTACTATTTTCAAAATTGCCCAGTTAGTTTTTTATAGTTGATTCTTGACACTGTCCACTTACCTGCTTTCCATTTGTTTCACGTGTGATTCTGTTGAACTGAACGCCTTTGCCTAAGTCAATGTAGGATTTTCTTTCATTGCAAAACGTCTGAGTTTGAAAAATAATTTATGTTGAATTATTTGAGATTTTATTTTCCTGTTTTGGTACTGAAACTTACAATTGGTGATCAGTTTCAGTAATTTTCCCGAATACTCTTCAACTGATTCAAGAAGCATCTGTTTTGTTAGGCGAAAGTTGATGATTTCCAATTCTCCATTGACTCCGTTAATGAAATGTATATGTAATTCCATTTTTGATGCTATGATATATATTGTACTATATTCCATCCTACAGACATAACCATCTTCTGTCATCGTTACTTCCGGTCTCCCAAGTCTATATGAGTAAACGCTGAAATATTTATTTGCAACTTTTGCGAAAAAGTGGGTCACCGATATTTTGTCACACGGGTGGAATAAGCAGTAACATTCTATCAGCATAATTTCCCCAGACGCGGTGAGGATAGCTCTCGGAGGTGTTTAGTATATAGCCTGCCCGGAAATCGCCACAGGGCTGCCAGATTACGCACACGATTGCGACAAGCCAATCGTTCCGGAGCTTGTTCGGGATGAATATATAAAGGCTGGCTGTCGAGTTATACTTTCCGCTTTAGGAGCTTTTCGCGAACGATATAAAAATTAAGTTTGAATCTCAATAATAATAAGTATAATACTCCCTCATGAACACTCGTGGAGTGTACCCAAAGATATTGCCCGTGCGGGTAGGGGACAGCTATTATTATCATTTGTCGTCTTACCATCTTGGAAAACACGTTCATCTGAATCGTACTTGTATAGGAAACTGAATTTTTTTGAACTTGTCAGAAAACCAGGGCAAAAATTAGGTGAGTATAGGTCTCCGTGGCATCAAGAGGACGTTAGAGAATTCATTGAAATAATTCATGCAAGTAACGCAAAGATATCGATTAACATTACGAAAACACTGATGAAATGATGAACAAGCAATAGAGAATGAAATTGAACATTTGCCAATATTGGTGTAATATAATTGACGATAAATTGGCGCAAGACAGGTATGAAATTTTATCATGAGAACATTTACAAGATATCATATAGAAAATATTGTCGAGAAAAAAACTGTGGACTAAATTGGTAACTTAATATTTGTGAGATTCATTTCCAGACCTTAAGAATTGAGTTTTTCATTCTATATACCCGTTGACTATGACTCAAGATTTGCATCTAAAAAAAATGAATTTCAATAACTTACTAACTGCGTTCAAATGATTAATTTTCACAAATGAAGTAACGCTAATTTATAAGCTCCTTTCAGCTTCCTCGACAGGAACTTCTGAATGTATGGAACTACATAAGGCATATGGTGACCCTGGTAAGTGGTTTTACGATGCTAGCCAACCCCAGCGCATATTGCTGATTGTAGGTACACAGTCCTAGAAAACTTCAAATTTGGACTTAATCTTTATTACTACTTTGATTTTCTGATTGTCTACTGCTACCCCTTTCCCAGAAATAACGTGGACAGAATATCGTACTTCCTTCTGAAACGGATGGCTTTCCTTGGGGTTGAGATTTGATCCGGAGTTTATATGTTGCAGAAATACCTTTTTCAGGTTTCTTAGGTGAACCTCGAACAATTCACCTCCTAGAATCATGACGTTGAGACATACCAGGCAAGTATTTCATGAGATTCTCTTGAGGATCACCTCCAACAATCTCACAAAAATGGCTGGAGCATTGCTGAACCCGAATGACGTAATTGGAAAATACTGCAATTTCAGAGACATACTGAATGCTGTTTTTTCTTGATCTTCTGGTGTCACTCTGCTCCTTTGATCTAGAGCAGAGAAAATCATAGAATTACTTAACTATTTTGCCAGCCTCTTCTCTGTTAGCAAAATTATTTCAGCTGAGTATCGGATCACACCGGAATTCTCAGTGTCAATATGTTACCGATCTACTTTCGTTTTTCCACTTCTTCCTCATCTGGTATCGAAGATATTTTGGTATTTCTTGAATGATTTTCTCAGTTCGGACAGTTGAGCTGGTTTCATGCACTTGGAGGAGAAAGCAACCGACTTTTTTTTCAAATGTAATCCAACTCGATGGTTCCTATTCTTTCTTCTAATATATTTGCAACAACAAAAAAATTTTTTAAATCTTTTTATGTTTTCTAGAATCTTTCCTTTGAGGATTCTTGGGTTCTCTAGATGCCCTTTTTCCAGACTCTTCGAATTTTGTTGAAGTTCTTCCTTCAAACCCTTCGAATTTTCCAGAAGTATTTCTTGCAGGTTTTCCGAATTTTCGAGCGTTCGATTTTTTTCCTAGGTAGTACACCAAACTTTTCAAATTTTTCTTACTACTTTCGAAATGTTTCAAGTTCGCTCCCTTTCTTCCAATTCGTTCTTCGAATCGGTGGTTTGGAGGGAAAAAAATGCACTATTCTCAAGATCATTTTATCTTTTAGTGTCTTTGAATAACAGCTATTTGTTTCACGAGATATCAGTCTATCCTTAGACAAAATATTTATGTTTCAGAGTATATTTGAAATTAAAAAAAATATTCATATCGTGAACACGTATTTTAGGTGCCACCAGATTATATTATCGTATTCTGAAGTTGTCAATGGAAACAAAAATGAATTATTTCGATATAGGTTAATGATATTGCCCTTCCTCAAAAAAATCTGACGTTCCGGAAACTATATCTGTCTCCCTCCTCAATATTTGTTAAAAACTCTATTTTTGTACAACTGACATTAAAAATGACGTTTTTAATTCATTGACACATGAACTAAAAACTGACGTTTTCACAAAATCACTTTTAACACTAGTGTTAAAAGTACTTTTAACACTAGTGTTAAAAGTAAAATGACAGATGAGATGATGGATACTCAGTAATATAGATCTCTCTAATAGAAACACTTCAATCAGATATTATAATCAGAACACCTACTCAAGAGGAATCGTTTATAAAAGTTCACACATGTATTTGGTCGTTTGCGCAATTGATAATACTAATTCCTTTTGAAGTTACAAACGAAGTAGTATTTAGTCCAACTGTAGAATGTCCTTCATCACTGACAAATAATGACATTCATAAATAAAGTGCGTTGGGGTTTATTATATTTGAAGTATCTGTCAGTCAGCCTTGTAATCCAAAGATCGTGTGTTCGAATCCTTATGGATCTTATTTTTTTTTTGTTTTTTTCTTACTAGCAGTAACTGTTGAACAAAAAATTTTGTATGATACATTTGTTAAAAGTGATTTTATTTTGCTCGTGGGGTTGCTCCACTCGCTAACGCTCGTTTCGCAATATTCCCCACTCACAAAATAAAATGCCACTTTTAACACTTGTATCATAAATAACTATTGTATATCATATCGTGTCAAACTGATTCATTTGCCAACTGTTGTATAGATTTTCTTGGTGTAGGTAAGATTACAGTATATTCATATGTAATGAATATATGATTGGTATCGGAATAATCTCCCAAAAACTATGATGTTACAGAAAAAAACGAGCAAAGCTCGGTCACCCAGGTACTTTCTGCTAATACCATAAACCAAAAATCAAATACCACCTTGTAGGTTCATGTCTGGCTTTCCATTCTTCCTAAGAATTGCTCATCCATAGGTATTTCTGTGTAACCGTCTCTTTTGTTTATAATTAGAAGGGCATTCGGCGTATTTGGGACAACACCGTCATTTGTAAACTTCAATCAAACGAATGATCCTCAGCGGTATGGTGCTATTGATGGATATTGAGGTTATGTTACGGTATGTGAATCACAATGGAAGGATGCCAAACCGATCATTTCGTCTTGAAACGGGTCTGATTTGTGTCAGAAACGGCGACTTTCAATGGAGAAGCGGTGGCGAGCGCATTGGTGCGTGGCGTGTATGTCAGATTCATTCACCATTGTTGGAGATTTGATCTCTGGAAGCAGTGGTGTATCTAGAGAGTTCGAAACTTTCCCATCAATGTTTCGAAAATTTGATTTCTCTGAGGAAATATGTAATGGTTACGTTAAAAAAATTCAAACGTATCGCACTGTATTGACAATACTTTTACGATCAAGTAAAATCAATAACAGTGGTAATAATAATTTCAATAATTAATCTACAGTTAGCATAATGCCGATGCCGATGGAAAGCTGAACTAAGATTGTGAGCCACCGGTTTTCCAATTAAGGACCGGTGGCATAGAAACCTGTATAGGAATTGGGAGGCCCCCGTTCGATTCTCGACTGGTTCATATTTTTCTTTAAGTTTTTCAATTTTCCATTTTTAAGTCTGCATTCCCGCTAATAAATTCCTTCAAAAGAAAAACGTTTCAGAATGGGGCATTTCTTAAAACTGGGATTTGCATAAATCACAATGAATCACAATAAAAATTTTGGTGTTGTAACTGAAAACACTGATGAGTATCATACTGTTTCGGTCATCGGTGAATTGAATATTTTCAAAATGAAGGAAACAAATTTTGCAAACATTCAAGCACAAAGAAAATATGTAGTTTGAATAGAATAATGACCAAATCAATGAAAAATTAAATTATTCTGGAATCTTCAACATATCATCGATCAGTTATTTAAAAAAAAAATACGCTTATATCAAACCCGTATGACTTTGAATCTATTATGTCAAAGTAAATTTCTGTCAATCTACCTACCACTGAGAAACCACCCCATTACCTAAACTTTTCAAGTATCACCCTATACGTTTTTTTTTGAATTGTGAACTACAGTCAATTCTAACTTTAACGATGTATCACAATTGATATTTTAACAGACGTCCAACTGACAGGATAAGAGAGTTTGAACAATAATGTACAAAATTCGATATTAGAGAATTTATTGATAATAAGTATTATGAGAGCTGCCCAAAATGTCTACCATCATTATTTTAACATGCTTCAAATCGTCTTATCAGATATCTCGTACAATATTTTCTCTGTTATCGTGGTACAGAGGTGTACAATATTCCCTTTTCAAGTCGATTTTTCTAATTTCATACACGATATCCTTCAAGTACCCCCACAGAAAAAAATCTAAAGATGACAGATCTGGTGAACGTGCAGGCCATCTAATAGGACCTCTGTTTCATATCCACCTATAAAAATATTGAAATTTCTAATTTTGTGAGTTTGAATTGATATTGGCACTTCACGAGTCAAAAAAATGTATAGGGTGCCACTTCAATAATTTATGTTTGGGGTGGTTTCTCAGGGGTAGTTTGACACAGGTGATTATTCGGTATAGAATTTTCGTAGCATCAACTACTGTTACAGTAGAACATTATTCAATTATATAAAGAGCTTGTGATGAATTAATTGGTTGAGGTTAAGTAGTCTTCTACTCAATGATTCAGATGAGGTTCATCAATATCTTCCTAAGAAATTGAATAACTATTTTGAAATAAGTGTTCATACTTGAAAGAATTGAATAGAAGTTTTTTCCAAAAGAAATAAAAAATTTGATTGTTATTTCATTACTCAACACTCTAGTAGTGGTTGCTATCATTTGCTATCATTCCAAATTCAAAACTCTTCCGAATGAGTCCATTATCGAACTCCAATATTTTTTTCTTTATTCAATTAGAGTTTTTTAAATTAAATGACAATATAAGCATGAGATGAGTGTATGAATATTGAACATATATATATCACCAAAAATTTTCATTTGCCAACTTTAGTCTCAATGAAGTGGAGAACCCTGCATATCATCGCTGTTACAAGTTTCTCACAATCTTGATGAATCGAAAAATACCACGATAGCAACGGAACGGTTGATTTTCTTTCACGTCTGATAGCACAGTCTCGCGAATCTCATAGAAATGGTGTTCTTTGCGTGCGATAATCAAATAAGTTTGAATTAGTTTCTTGATTGCTTCAAGAATTTCATTCGGGACGTGTTCGAAGATGAAAGTTGGTTAGGATAGGATGAGTCTGGACCAGGTTATTCAACAAATAATCTCAGTGATGCGATTTTTTTTCCTCATTAGGAAAAAATCTATTAGTTTCTAACTCGAACGAGTCTTCAATCATTACGTACAGGTCTTAAACGGTTTTGGATATTCAGTCAATGCCAAAACGCTATACAAATACTTCTCGATCTCTGAGAAATGTTGGATTTTTATTTAAAAAATCAATGAATTTCCCAGTTAAAACATGTCCATTCTTTTTGAGGAAGCAGTGTTAACTCAGTCGAGTTCATTCATAGCACAGGTTATTTTTTTTTCAGTTCTGGTTCGCACAACAAAATCCTGTATTGTGTGTATGGTGAGAACCAAGGGTAACAGGGTATTGTGTTCTATACGCTCTACCATTTTGGATATTGAACAAAACAGGGAACTCTGGCAGTAATTTTTAATACTAGATTTATCTTCTTTTTCAAATATGGTAGTGATAGGTGTCATTTTCTTCAAATCTGGAAAGATACCTTACTGTAACGATATATTTAAAATATGTGTCAAAGGAATAATAATATGTTCCTTAATAATATTGATGATATTTCATAATTATATTCCTGAGAAATTTCTGTTTTTCATTCATCGTATAGCTTCGACAATTTCATATTCAGCAATATTTGCTCAAATATGGAAGTGGGAATACTTACTGATGTAGTACAAGATACAGTTTGCGAACTTAATGCCGATGTTTTTTTTATAATTGTTTGTTGACAAAGTTCTGAAAAATGTTGTCCAAAAGCATCAGAAATGAACATGCCACCATCTATATTTGTGAATAATTTTTTTTATTTTACCTGCAACAGAGCTAACTATTTCATTTCGCACTAGGAAATAATATTTCCCTCTCAAAATTTCCTTCATGATCTCCACAAATTTTCATAGTTTTTCCACGTACAGTTCCATTTTTAAGATCGCAATGAAAGTGATAAATTCACATTGTCTTAAACTTTCAAACAACAGTATAGAGTACTTTCAGTTCATTGAATGGATATGACCTCGAAGTCATTTATTAGCCCCTAGTTTAATGAATATTTTTTCAACAAATTTGATAAGATATAAGATATTTTCACGCTGAAGTATTTATAGCCCTCATGATAACAATATGTAACACGAAAGCCCTCGTTACATGGGAAACTCAAATATATTTTTTTTATCGGGATCGTTTACATAGGAAACCTACTTTGTTTCCCTAATGTAATGCATCCAAAAGTGAATTAATTAAGATTCCATCAATTATCACGTAGGGAAACGACTTCGGAGTTACGAGCTTTTTTTATTTTGAACGCCCACATTCATGAATACGTCTCAGGTTAGGTTGAGTTCTGTTTATTTCTTGCATATTTTGAAGGAGTAATGCTTGTATCAGCGTGGGTTCGGTTTCTGCTTTTATTCGAAATAATATGTTTGCAAAAGTTTTTGATAAAGTGAATCATAATGTACCCACTATCAGCCAAATTAAAATATCACTTACGTATCCCACAATATGCTTTTTCTCTGAAATAGATTTCATCCTCATCCTTTTTCCCCTCTTCCACACCAGTCTTCGAAAAGTTGCTGACCAAATACCTTGAGTAAGTTTGCTATATTAGATTTTTAGGTAACCACTAAGATGTGTAAAATATCTGGTGTATCGACTGATTCGATTTTGTTTAGATTATTTCAAAGACAAAACAATTGAATTAGTGGTGTGCTTCTCTAACTGATTCCAGAGATGGCGTCTTCATAGGATTCAGTCGTCAGTCATCAGTACTAAAGGTGACTTTCCATGTACCTAAATTTAAATACTTGTATATAAAATGCATTATGAGTAATTCTAGTTAGTTGTAGTTCAACAAAAATTGAATATAGTTTTTCTAAAATTAATAGCAGTAATAATCAAAACTACCTTTGCCAGTAGTTCCATATATTTCACTTATTATGTTGTTTTTTATTTCATAGTCGTGCGCAATACTTGAAATTTCTATTCATAGAATATTACCCTGAGAAGAAAATCGACGGTGTCGATACACAAGAGTTGTGCAGAACGTTCGGAAAGCATACCACCAGTTCATTTATTTTCGCGTTAATCAAGGTGGCGGAATCACTACAGATTTCTTTGGATTAAAAAATTTTTTTCATTTTCAGATTGTGGAAGGTCATATACCCAAAAAATCATGTCAAGAACTGGATTTCCTCCACAAAATCAAACTTTCAATCAACACTACACCAGGGTTTAGCATTAATTTGAAAAACGGAATAATGACTTGAAACAATTTTATCCTGCTATCGCTCAAAAATTAAACAAATTCTAATGCTAAAAGGTACAAAATATAATAAACGTAAAAATTTTATTCAGAAACACGCTTCTATTTAGGAATAACTGAACTGAAAAGTAAAAATAATATTTATTGAATGGAAATAAAATGCTCTCAAAAATTTAAATATTTCTTAGAAGCTTGGGGCTTGATATCCAATGAACCTAATGATATTTCACGCCACCAGATTTTAATAAAATATTTGAATATTTGGAACTTTTTTGTTTTTATACACTGATGATAATTTTTTACCTTGTACAAATGAAAGCTTGTATTTAAAAATATTTTTCGAGCTAACTTTTTTAAGCGATATTTTGTTAGGTTACAATTTGTTTTCTATAATTCTTTCATTTATATCTTATAGTAAGAGCTACAGAAAATAAGAACTGTTACTTAGACAGGATTTTCTTATGATTCGTAATCATTTGTTAGTATCGTTGCATAAAGATTGCCTTGCAATAACCGGAAAATGAAGTTTACTGTTTCCACGCACTTTAACCCTTTGCGGTCCTTTGTCGGGAAAGCCCCGAGAGTAAAATATTAATGTTCCGGTCCGATATCAGGCAATCCCTGAGAGTATCACGTTCCAATCTGATGTCGGGGTAGCCCCGACACTGGCTTTGGTCGCAACTTATTTGTTTTAGGTTTACCCCTGTTTTTTTCCTCTGCATATTTTGAATGGGCTGTTTTCAATTTCCTTGATTATGACAATATAATTGGACCGCAAAGGGTTAATGATTATATAAGATGGGCACTCAATTTAAACCCAAAAACTGCATTTTTCGATAGTTTTGAAAAAACAATGAATTTAATACCCAATTCTATTCAAAAAAACGTAATGTTCATAAACTTTTAAACGTCGCACAACCGCAGAAAATCATTTCTCCATTTCCATTCACATACAAATAACAAGCAATTTCAATTCAAGATATGTATTGAAAACCACCTCGTATAGAATTTCCAATATATCCCAAGTATTCCAAAGGGGTGTGGAATAGATTCAATATGCCGTAGGGTCAAGCCCCGTGTTGAGAGAATAATTCCGGTACATTCCGGTTGTCGCCTGGGCTTTGCTGAATTCCTGATTGTTCGGAAAGAATGACGTGGGTACACTGTGTATCGTGGGAGCGTATCTGAAAAAAATTACATACCCTGAAAATTAAAAAAATGGAAAGACAAATAGTGCACTGTAATATCTAATTTTTATATCTCAACAATATCTTTATGATATCCAGTGGCGCAGCCAGAATTTCAGTTTGGGGGGGGGGGGGGGCTGAACATACAATTTATCAGTTATCAGAGCTTTTTTTTCCGTCAGCCGGATGTTATGAATAACACCTACCAGCGAACTGTAAGGCTCGCGAACGATAACAACATCTTGTAGAAAACTTTCTTAGCTTTCTTTCTATATACCTATGTACTTTACGAATGTTTCTCGTTATGGTCGCAAAATGCGAAAAATGTAAAAGGTGCGCCAGGATCCGATATCCTAGCACATAAAACCACCAACGAAAAATACTTCAAAAAATTCTAGAATATTTTCTCGTATTCTACGCCATCAATTCAACATGACGCAGTATTTGAAAAATGAAAAATGATAAATTTAAAAATAGGTCCAACTGAAAGTGCTCACGTTCGTTAAAACGCGCACCAAATATATTTTTAGTATGTATAGGAAAAATATTGAGTTTAACGAATATAACATAGAAACAAATTTGAAAAATGAACCTCCAGATAACATTTTCATCCGACGACCGAATCGAGATAGAGCAATTCTGCGAACGTCAATTGATTCAGCATGCCAAAATTAGTATGTGCTGTTATTTTCGAGTGGATCGGCACAAAAAGAATTTCCAGTCAAAAAAACATCAAAGGTTATACCTAAAAAATAGCCAAAAATCCAGAGTCATCAGATGCACTCGAAATTACCACCGATATACTCAAAATTTTCTGCTGATTTCAAAAATGTATGATTTGAATATGTTCGGATACACGGTGTACCAAAGATAAATGTGCAACAAAAGTTGTATCGCACGAATCCAGCATCCCAGCACACAAAACCACCTATAACACCTACAAGCGAAATGTTAGGCCAGCAAACAATAACATCCTCTTGTGGAAAATTTTCTTAGCTTTCTTTGTATATACACATGTATTTAACGAATGTGTCTCGTTATGGTCGCAAAATGCGATAAATGTAAAAGATGCGCTAGGATCCTATCCTTGCACATGAAACCGCCAAAAAAATACTTCCGAGAGTTCTAGAATTTTTCAATATTTTTCCCGTATTCTACGCCATCATTTTAATAGTCACTTGGTGGCTTGGGGGGCTGCAGCCCCAAAGCCCCCCCCCCCCCGGCTACGCCAATGATAATATCCATTTTTATACCAGCAGTCAAACCAGAGAGAATGACGAAAAATGATGTCGTCTATTTCTATAAAATACTTTAGAATAAAACGAAGAATCCTATACTACATTAAATCAAATCAAAATATGCTTTATTATGGACTAAATCATCGTTTAAAACCGAGAAAGTATCGTCCATGAAAATATCTATAAAATTGGGACAGATCGCCAACCTTTCTGCGATGTTGCAGAGGAATAAGCGAGCTTGTGGGCAAAATATCACCGACGAGACGAATGTAACAGAATCTAAACGTTTCAATGTCTGTTTGGGTGCTGCACTCCATATATGGAAACAGTATTCAAGAACAGGTCGAATTTGTGCCTTATATATCAAAATCCAAATATGCTATCTTTGATCATGGCAAAAATAATATCATCATTTTCGAAGGATATCTGCCAGTACTTCATCTGGGTGATCAGGAAAGTAGCAGTTAGAAATCAACCAAATTCCTCGGCTTATAAATTGATAACAAGCTAATGTTTGAGGACCATATAAAGACGTCGGGGAAAAAAATTGCCACTAGGTGTTTTGCAGTAAAATCCACCTCATGGTAACTGGGTAGGGACATGTCAAGTTTACTTTGCTGTAATCGATTCACATTTTAGATACAGAATTTTCTTTTTGGGATGTTGTAGTGGTTTTTTACTTGACATGATATTCATTTTGCCAAAGAGGGCAATAAGGTGCATGAACAAAGCCAAGCCAAGCGACTCTTGTGAACCTTCATTCATAGAACAAAAAATCTTACCGCTACCTTGCATTTACATATTGAAAACGGTATCTCTCATCCGCAGTGAGTTGAATTGATTCCATAAGCTACCAAAAACGGTAAGAGGACATTTTAATCGTTTTTTACCTTAGTGTCATGAGTTCGACTAAACTGAAAGTTCAGCCGATATATTTCCAGATTCACAAGGGCAGTGTTCAAAAAATGTGGCTCATATCCACTAAGTGAATCACAAAGCACACAATGAGTATTATCCACTTCAATCAACATAAGTTCAAGTTTCGCGACCTACACACCAAAATCTAGCCACGAATAATCTTACCTAATGCAAATCAATACCGCCATCCACACCGTGCATCTACTTCTACGTATTTACCTGCCATAGTCACTCGAAGTCGTCCTGTAAAAGGGATGCTCGGGCGGTTTCCTCTGCATGCCGTATCCGTAAAACCAAGACGGGTATTCAAATCGCTTCGGAAGTTGGCAAGTTTTGTAAAAGTCCGAGGTTTTCACCCCCGGAGTTAGCCGGTCGTCCAGGCCGTGGCAATCCATCTCATAAATGATTGCGGGAGCTCGTGAAAGCTGCAACGGCTTGAGAACGTTTTCTGTGTCTGTTTTCTTCCGGCGAACTTCCGATACAGGTTTCCGAATCCTACTGAATGACAGACGTCAAAAAGGAGCACTCGCATCTTGAGCTATTGATCAAACTTCCTATGGAAACTGTTGTACTCCTTGGCATATTATCGCTAGACTCCGTTATTTACATTTTGAGCTGTGGTCGAGATAAAGTCACATTCTAAGCACATAACTGAGCAGAAACTCAGCTTTGCCGACTTTTGAGTTGACTGGCAAGTATGTTATGCGAAACGAGCGGCAATAAAAATTGTGCTTAAGATATGACCTGTACTCGAAATGTTATTAATGGAATCTAGCCGTAATATGTCATTGGTTTAAGATTTTTTTTGTACTAATAGAGCACTGTCAGCTGAGGTCTCAACCTGGCGGTTATGGGAGGACAAACAATGCATTTGACATTTGATGAATTAGTTATCACAATGATGCAAAGAACTTTTTCCTAGGAAATCACTTTTCGCAGAAAATTGACCTGGAATATTCGCGTAGCCTTATGGAAAATGAGTTTAATGGGCTTGTTTTTGTTCATTTTGATTTGTTTGTCCCCTCATGACATTGTTCTGAAACTGTCATATTACGTCACTGACAGTGCTCTATTGGATGTCTTTCTGGGAATTATCAATAAACTGTCATGAGCCTAACTTCGAACGGAAGTATCCAGGAGCGTGGCATATCTTAAGTTTATTCATTCAAAAGTTCTTTTCTCTCATAAAAAGTTTATTTATAACGTAATTCGAATAAAATACATAATAGTAATGAATATACTATCCCTAAACTTCTTTTTTTGTTGGAAATACATAGCTTGGTCAAAATATCACCAGTTCTTCATTCAGAGTTTACAGTTTTTCCTTAATTCATTCAAGTGTTGTAGAATATTTGTTCAATATCAAGAGCGAGAATATTACCATTATGTTATCAAAGATTTCAGAGTTGGCAAATGCAGTAACGGTTGGGGAAAAATTATAACAACAGCGACTAATTTCTGGGATCCTGACAGAGCAGTTTTATATTATCTACCAGCTGAAAACACTGGTGTGAGTCGGTCGTCCAGGCCGGGGCATTCCATCTCATAAATGATTGCATGAGCTCGTGAAAGCTGCAGCAACTCGAAAACGTTTTCTGTGTCTCAACTTCCTATACAATTTCCCGAATTCCACTGAATGACAGACGTCAAAAAGGAGCGCTCGCAGTGCGAGTTATTGATCAAACTTTCTATGGAAACTGTTGTACTTGATGGCTAATTTCAAGTTTTCGACGTTGCTGACGTTGCGATCGGAAGTTTTCCCGGGAATTATTAATAAACCATTATGAGCCTAACTTCGAGGGAAAATATCCAGGAGCGTGGCGAATCTTCAATAGACGCATTCGGGAGTCGTTCTTTTCAGAAAAACTTTTTCCAAAAACTATTTGTTTTTAAATACCTTGTTGATACATGCGTGACCATATTTCCACTTGACTATGTCAGTTATTTGATCCGGCTACTACTGTATTGATTTTCTCCCCTTCTGCATCAATTCCGATGTTTTTCGGTGGACTATACATCAGGTCACTGGCATAAGGCACATACCAAAGGACGGGGACCTAGCCATCGAAATTACAATATCGAAAGAATCAGATGGTCTGTAGACCTCGAGCAAGAGCAGCTCCCAATTTATCAAAACTTTGACTACACCATTGGATACAGGGAGTTTCGAAATATTACTCACTGTAATTTATTGATGCATTTCAACGTAATTCGCAATTGTACATGAAAATGTCGCGAATCCAGTGGTTGAGTCAGATTCTTCTTCTTCTTCTACTTCTTCTTCTTCGTCTCCTTCTTCGTCTTCTTCTTCGTCTTCTTCTTCTTCATTTTCTTCTTCATCTTTTCCTCATTATTTTCCTTCATATTCTTCTCCTTCGTCTTGAAGTTCAGACTCGGCATATTGCGGTGCCAATTTTACGTTATATGTGTAGTACTACTTAAATATTATGACTGAAGAGTCTTTTAGATTTCAAAAAACATTCAGATGGATAGCCCCTTCGAATATTGATATAGTGTTCCAGAACTTTCTTCGATTTTTCAACATCATCTTCTCTAGTTACAAATCAGACCTTCTGATCGAGTAATTTTCTGATAGCACTGTGCGATCGGCATTCCTTTTTTTCGGCTACGCAAAACAAATACCGACTTTCTTCTACTTAATGAATCATCGTTCAGGTAATTAGATATCGGTGTCATAAATCTGGGCGGCAATATCACCCCAGGTTATATTGGCGACATGGCCAGTTCATTTAGGTCACATCGATGTCCGAGAGACCCGCATCTCCGACTATCGGTCTCACTTGCCCCCGTTAACCCACGTAGGTGTTGCGTACAGAGGCGTACAGAGACGTCCAGGGAAAATGCTAGCCGTTGTTGGAAAAACATAAAAAAAAAACGAATTTGTAGTGAGATACCGGAAAATATTCGACTTTGAAAATGATCCACAGATGTAACTGTAGGACCTCCTTAGGTTGAACTTGGTATCTCTTGAAATCGAAACGAATGCGCTCTGAATTTGTACCCTACGACAAAACAGAATATGAAGAGAAGTAACTTGCGAGTCACTAGTTCATAATTGATGTATCAGGGCTTCGGAAACAGGGCCTGACTGGAACAATCTTTTAGGGAAAAAAAAATAAATGAATTTAATTGATTTTAACAATCAGAAGAATTAGGAAAATAGGAAATTAGGGCAAGAATCAGATCAGTTACCCTCACACAGTTGTATGCAGGCAACTGCTTGTTTTTTACCTAACCCTAACAGTTGAGTATTAGTGAGGAATTGATGAACTAATTGAAAATTATTGGGTATCAGCCAGGAAGTAGGAAAAAAAAAATAAAGGCCTTTATGAATTTAATTGAATTTAACAATCAGAAGAATTAGGAAGATAGGAAGTTAGGGCGAGAATCAGATCAGTTACCCTCACACAGTTGTGTGCAGGCAACTGCCTGTTTTTCACCTAACCCTAACAGTTGGGTATTGGTGAGGAATTGATGAACTACTTGAAAATTATTGGGTATCAGCCGGGAAGTAGGAAAAAAATAAAGGCTTTCATGAATTTAATTGAATTTAACAATCAGAAGAATTAGGAAAATAGGAAATTGGGGCGAGAATCAGATCGGTTACCCTCACACAGTTGTGTGCAGGCAACTGCCTGTTTTTCACCTAACCCTAACAGTTGGGTATTAGTGAGGAATTGATGAACTACTTGAAAATTATTGGGTATCAGCCGGGAAGTAGGAAAAAAAATAAAGGCTTTCATGAATTTAATTGAATTTAACAATCAGAAGAATTAGGAAAATAGGAAATTAGGGCGAGAATCAGATCAGTTACCCTCACACAGTTGTGTGCAGGCAACTGCCTGTTTTTCACCTAACCCTAACAGTTGGGTATTAGTGAGGAATTGATGAACTACTTGAAAATTATTGGGTATCAGCCGGGAAGTAGGAAAAAAAATAAAGGCCTTCATGAATTTAATTGAATTTAACAATCAGAAGAATTAGGAAAATAGGAAATTAGGGCGAGAATCAGATCAGTTACCCTCACACAGTTGTGTGCAGGCAACTGCCTGTTTTTCACCTAACCCTAACAGTTGGGTATTAGTGAGGAATTGATGAACTACTTGAAAATTATTGGGTATCAGCCGGGAAGTAGGAGTATTACTTGAAAATTATTGTGTATTAGTCGAAAATTAATGGGTAATAGTCGGGAATTCGAGGCATTACTTGAGTATTACATGATTATTACAGGAAAGGTAAAAAAATGAGCTTCAACCCATGGGAATTAGGAATTCCAGAAATTATGCGGAAATAAGAGAATAACAGGCGACATGATAATTAAATAACAAATTGTCCTCAAAATAGTACCTGACACAAAAACTTAATATTCGAAGAGGGTTCAATATTCCTATCACTTTTAGTGATCGAGTATTATAGGAATTACTTGGGCATTAGTGGCATCAGTTCGGGGTATTACTCGGGAATTCTTTGGGTATTTGGAAATAAGTGTAAAAAAATTTCTCAGCGGTTTTCCCCTCGGTACTAATTGATGGCATTTTATTTCGTTTAATTCATAAATAATTCCGTTCTAGAGAACATATTCTCTACTAGAATGATTTTCGTGAAAATGGTTCAAATTAGGCAATTCTCACCTATGGTGAACTACTCGACAATTATTCATATCCCATTAATATTTCTTTCCTTTTTCTTCAAGTCGTTTCATCCCTTTCTCTAAGACTTGCCGCCTCTGGGAACATCATTGGACTGGACGAACGCCAGAAAGATAAAGAATTGGAGTCCTTGGCTGTAAAACCACGGCGATTCAGGTAACGGTAACTGGCACTAAAGTGTCTCATCTGCAATTCTGGCTGATAAATCACTCGGCTATAAATTCACCGTCCTTTCTATCTCCCGTAATGAACCACTTCACACGGTACTCTCCTTGCAGCGTTCAATGTAAAACGGATGGTTTAATAAATTTGAAATTCCGGTATTCGGTTGAAAATTGGAAGTGAAGTTTGGCTCCTTACGGGTTTTCGTGTGGAATTGCTTTGGAACGGGAATCAATTCGGACTAGTGATATGAAAGAGCAGTTGATTGAAATCGGAACAGGAACCAAACCAAATTTATATTATCGACTTACAACATTATTTTCGTGTCTTGTGCCTTTTTCAAAAATTTAAAACGTGTTTTGGTTTAATTTTCCGTCATAAATTTCAATACATTTTCCATTGAGCTTATTTAGCTCAGTGAGTTTCTTCAGTTGTCACCAGTATTAGATGAATAGTCGTTATATCGTTATCAATTTTGCATGGTTATTCTGTTCGCGCTAGGTTAGTCAGGTCAGGTTAGGTTTGCTAGTAATTCACGCATTTTAAACTCAATTTGCCTCATTCTTATCTTTTCGGTTAAACTTTCCGCCATTGCAGTGACCAATCACAGAGCGTTTATTCCGTTCCTCTTATTGTCGTCAGTGAGTATTCTCGAGTCGTTAGGAAGGCGACTTGAATCACACTCTTGATAGTTTATTATTTCTCTAACAATTCTCCAATTATTTTTTCCAAAAATAGACTTTTATTTCAAATCTGTGACTGAGTGCATTGTGAAGTCTGTGATTTGTTCCATTTGTGGTGCTGTGCTGTGTCTTATCTCTTGCCTTGTGGTTTCCTAACCTAACTTATAAACATAATTTCTGGTTGTGGCGAAATTTGAAGTTATTATTACAATCAAAAGAATACGATGATCTGAGAAAATATAATATCACGTATTTATTGCTGTTGTGAGCCATGACTTCTATACTGTTCTATAGGTATTATCTCGGGTATTATGTTTTGTAATTGATGTAAATATTTGTGTCAGAATTTAAAATAATTTATAAATGTTTTTTCGAAAATCACTTTTCATCATTATCCTTTTCACTGTTGGTATGTCACTTTCTATTGACTAGGACATGGGTTATAGAAAACCTTGAGAATTGATATCCTAAAAACATCCTTAGGACGTCCAAAAGACAATAGGATGTACGGTATCTTCGATGGCTCCAAAAGGTCCAGTTCCAAAGAAGGTATTCTATTCACACAATTGTCATAAAATTTATACCAGTCCGTTCTATCTTTGGCTAAGTTGTAATAGTGGCCAAAATCAGCACCAGAACCACAGTGAACAATGACTGCTTAAAGCTCGTAATTGCAGTCGGTGTTCTTCTAGCTTGATTCGTTGAAATAGTTTGATACATCTTTGGGTTGCTGAGTCATAACTGAAGAGCTTCAGAGTTATAATCAGATTTGCAGGTGTTTCAACTATACTTGTTATTTTATGGCTGTCTGTTGTTTTGGCACATATTTAACAGTATAGTTGACTATCATTTGTTAGGTATTCTGGTCTCAGGTGATGAATGAGTAGATTCTGTATGGGTCGAATTTCTGAAAAATTGGGAAACGCGAGCTCTAATTCAAAAAAGTCATTGAAGATCCTGCTATTCCTTCTGCATTTGCTACAACATGAAACTGTGACGATCCTTCCTCCAAAAGATTTTTGTACTGAAGAAGCGATAGGTTGTAATTCCTCACCATCAGGGCATTCAAAAATATCGACTGAATTATTCTCCTGCTCATGAAGAGTACTCAGCAGGTATCCTAAAAATTCAGAACTGTTTTGTTGTCCTGACGAAAAACTAGTTGGGCCCAAAGACTGCATGAAATCATACGGAGAAAAGACACCTTTTCGGAAAATTGAATTTGTTCGAACAAATGTATCAGTTTTTGAATAAAAGCTTGTCTTTAACTTTTTTTATTATTATTTTATCATTCCAATCGGTTATTACTCCAATCTGTCTGTCCACCATCATTCAATCGGTTGTAATGAATAATTATAAAATGGAGACCCGTTGATTTAAAATTGAACTGAAACCAAATTTGCATAATATATTTCCAATTTTGTAATTTTTCCATTATTCAATTAGATTTTTGATGTATAGCAGAATGCTTCTTTTCCGCAATATGATGATGTTTTCGACTACTAACTGGAACCTTTGTAGAACCACCAGTCTGTCCACCATCATTCAATCGGTTGCAATGAATAATTATAAAATGGGAGACCCGTTGATTTAAAATTGAACAGAAACCAAATTTGCATAATATATTTCCAATTTTGTAATTTTTCCATTATTCAATTAGATTTTTGATGTATAGCAGAATGCTTCTTTTCCGCAATATGATGATGTTTTCGACTACTAACTGGAACCTTTGTAGAACCACCAGTCTGTCCACCATCATTCAATCGGTTGTAATGAATAATTATAAAATGGGAGACCCGTTGATTTAAAATTGAACAGAAACCAAATTTGCATTATATATTTCCAATTTTGTAATTTTTCCATTATTCAATTAGATTTTTGATGTATAGCAGAATGCTTCTTTTCCGCAATATGATGATGTTTTCGACTACTAACTGGAACCTTTGTAGAACCACCAGTCTGTCCACCATCATTCAATCGGTTGTAATGAATAATTATAAAATGGGAGACCCGTTGATTTAAAATTGAACAGAAACCAAATTTGCATTATATATTTCCAATTTTGTAATTTTTCCATTATTCAATTAGATTTTTGATGTATAGCAAAATGCTTCTTTTCCGCAATATGATGATGTTTTCGACTACTAACTGGAACTTTTGTAGAACCACCAGTCTGTCCATCATCATTCAATCGGTTGCAATGAATAATTATAAAATGGGAGACCCGTTGATTTAAAATTGAACAGAAATCAAATTTGCATTATATATTTCCAATTTTGTAATTTTTCCATTATTCAATTAGATTTTTGATGTATAGCAGAATGCTTCTTTTCCGCAATATGATGATGTTTTCGACTACTAACTGGAACCTTTGTAGAACCACCAGTCTGTCCACCATCATTCACATTATTGTTGACTGCAACATCATAAGACCCTGGCTTATTGACAGAAGTGGTGGAAATCCTCTTACTATCTGTACCATTCGAAGAAATCAAGTTGTTGTTGACATAAACATTGACCACTGATGATGAACAGCACTGGCCGCAACTTCCCGTGCCACCTGTTTGAGCGGGACTTTCGCAGATGTAGAGATTTTTCGTATCGCACAGGATATCGTTCCATTTGGTGTCGGTGCCGGACTTGGCGATTTCCACGCAATTTTCTGGAGGTATCAGATTATTGGGTTCTCCCTGAGCCCAGTTGGTATACGTGAACTTTTCGCTAGGTGGCCATATCCAGGTTACACCGTCAGATATTCGGTTTCCAGATGTCCAGTAGTATGCATTAGTCCCTGAAAAAATATTATATCGTAAGAAACGATGTTTTCATAAATTCCAAGAGGGATGGTTGAGTGTGTTTCCTCAACCAGATTTTATCTGAGAACAGTATTGAGCTGCTCATGCTAGTTTGAGGAACTCATTTCCCAATTATATCAAGTTCAGGGTAGATTTTCTACATGGAAAGCATATTACATCAGCAGATAAGCTCAGCGTTTCCTTCTCTAGTTTTAGTAATTTCCAGTATACGTTGCGCCCAGACAAATCCAATTTTGGCAGCACCAGAAACCATGGAGCGAATATCTCTCAATTGGTTTATATCTATGGCCTCAATCATGCTGTTTTTTTTTTGTATTGGCCAAAAATTTTTTGTGAATATCTTCATCGCGTACATAATGAGTATTTCATTTTTATTATTTCATACACTTTGATTCACATCGTGCAGTGTTCAACAGTTGAAGTTCAGGTGCGTATTCACTAGTGCATTCGGTTCGCATGAGCACCGAACGAGCGAATGCTCGGGCAGTGTGGACGCTGATTTGAGCACGAACAGAATGCGCGTGCTGTGCTCGGGCTGATCCATTTTTTGTCGATTTTTCGTGCTCAGTGTGCACGGTAGAAGTAGTATTGATGGTCTGTGTGATATTATCACAGCGATTTCGTTTGGTTTTAGTTGACCCCGTGGAAGTTTGAAAGGGTCGGCGTGAGAAAGCCAAGCAAAAAAATATCCAAAAAACAGGAGAAGGAGAGAAGTAAGTGATATGCGTGTGAAGAAGACGTCCTTGTGGAATTGTTGTTTTGCTGATTCGGTTGTTAATTCTCTGAATACTCTAGTTCTTCTATTTTGGAACATTGTTCTTTGCCACCTGCTTTCGTCATTTCTTTTTTGTCAATGAACACACAGCAATTACACTGGCACCAGCCCTTAACACATTGGAATTCATCTTATACGCTACCTCGTAAGCGACTGGACTGCGGATTGGTGCTCATGCGGTGCTCATGTGCCAAAAGACTTTACGCAGCATGATGTAGCGTGCTCGTGAATCGGACAGCCTGAGCTTGAACCGAGCATTACATGTGCTCATTGGATGCTCATGCGTAACGAATGCTAAAGTGAATACGCACCTTCATACAAAATATGGAGATTCTAGTGCGGCCTCACTCCAAAAATATTACTTTGTTCCATTAACACATTTTCCCGGCACGTGACTTCAGTATATTTTTAGGCATGGAACATAAAGGAGGTCAAACGCAGAGCTTCTGGTAAACGAGTGTTAAACAGAAACCAGGTGCATCTAAACCCCTTTTTTTATGGAAGTCCAGAGTAATTTTTCGAAAAGAATAAAAAATCCTCTTAGAACTTAGTATTTTTGAATGATGAATCAAGTCTCCCGTTTTATATTTTCAATCATTTGAACTTGTACTTGAAAAACTGTGTTTTCACAAGAGTGGTGAGATTGACAATGTGTTTCACTACTTATATGTCACTATTGAATTATTATTGGTTTCAGTTATTTTGTTCCATACGCACAAGTACAATAGTTCATTCGGCGAAAAATTTTTTCACTCAGACTCAAGGTGATTTTTTGAAATATAATGAATTCCAGATATTTAATTTTCCCGGGAGTGTTGGTTTTTGTGAGTATAAAATTTGTTTGAATCAGTTTCAGAGTGTTTAGACCAGAGGTAAAAAAGGAAAGTACTACCTACCACTTTTCTGGAGCACGCTATTCACTGCATCATTCTTCTCCTTACTCTGGATGCTGACCAGTTTCATAGAGCGATCGAGACAGGCCTGGGTCGCTTGGGCGTACGTGAGCTGGAAGACGAAACTAAGTTGTTATACCGAAAAAAAAAAAAAAACTACGAACCCTGTCGGTGCTGAGATGATATATATCCTCAGGTTTTGGTGGTAGCGTTGGTGGTGGGGTTGGTGCAGTCGTTGTAGGTTGGACGGGACAGTTTACTGTGCAAAAAAAATAATATAACTTGTGGAGTATTTTAGCTGGTGGCGATCTGATACCACTTGTGTAAGATGTCATTCATTACTTTATCCAAATCAGTTCTGTCAGTTATCATTCATGAAACTGAATCTGGTGGTTCCTAACAATTACAAATTCTGAATGAAAGGTCAAGAGAGGATGAAGAACGTATGTGGAAACCATAAATTATATCGAAAAGATTACAATTTTAATATATCTCACCTGGTGTTGAACAATTTCCTCCATGGGTATACTTTTCTGTTGGTGATTGACAAATGAAGTTCTTCAAGCCAGTGCACCCTGCGTCATTCCACATCAGACCGTTATTCCTTTCTTGAACCAACTCTATGCACTTTTCATCCTTATTGTTCGGAACTCCAGGTTGCCAGTTGGTGTAGTCGACTCTGTTGCCACTTGGTAGCCAAATCCAAGTCTTATCGTCTATGAGCTTAGTTCCAGAAGACCAGAAGGTGACACCAACAACTGTAAATTGGTATCAATAAGGAAATATCTCGATGAATTTACATTTTTTTTTATGAAACTCATAGTGATTTGAAGGGATGTCGCAAAATTTTCCCTTGCCTCCTTCTTCATCCCGAAACGCCTACCGATTTCGCGAAGATGATTCATTGAAGTGTCTTCCACCAAGGCTAGCTGTATTTGGTAGAATGGTACGAGGTACATAAACATTTTTAGATTAGTTTTTTTCCGAAATTGGACAAGTAAGCCTATTGAAATAACCAGTCATGATAGCTAAATATATACCAATTGACTCATCAGTCCCTTGTGTACGCTTACGAATTTTTTTAAAAGTTTCTTATTATTATTGGCGGATAGATACTCTTCACGAAGCAGGACAATAAATTCATCCCAAGAACTTATCTATTTTTTATAGGTGACATAAAATTGATGAGCCCTGCCAGAAAATGAATCAATGCCTGACTCAAGCAGAATATCTTCAGGAACATTAAGTGCTACTCTCAGTTCTTCAACCCTTTCTAGAAAAACCCTTTTTATCCCCAGAAAATTCCCACTTATTTGGTAAGGTCTGTCTGATATTGGGGAAAGGAATATGAGTTGGAGAAATGCCACACGATCTTCGCTGTGGGGTGGTGTTTTTGCAAACTGGGTTTGATTGAGAATGATAAGCTGAGGTGGGACATCCTTCTGATAATTTTCGGTCTTATCCTGAAGCTTTTCCGACAATGATAATGCTTTGGCTAGAAGGGCTGGGCGATCTGGTGCCGTATTTGCTTTTATGTTGTCAATCTTATGCTAGCTGAGCTTCGAATGAAGCTTGATGAAAGCAGTGCTACTAGGTGAATCATTGAATCCATTTATGAGAGGTTCCAATTCCACCAGTTCATCTGTGACATCCTTCACGTCTCCTTTCACAGTATTCGGGTACTTCACACTATTCCCACTCTTCTCCATCCTGAAAGCCATTGACAACGAGTGACGCATCTCCTCTGCTTTGCTTCTGCAGCTCGTAAATGAGCTCATCTTGAATTAACCGATTTGCTTCCGTTCTTGCCATTGCTCGCAGATGATAGTGCTCGATACAAAATCACTCACAGATACGATCAAAGTCAAATTTCTCCAATAAAAAAAAATCAACTCAGTTTAGCGTCACGTTTTACTTTGGGCGCGAGTCCTGAGAAATATTCGGTTGTATTAATAAAAATACCTCTTGGTTTATCCCCATCATGAATCAAGAAAATTAATATATTCGTTTCAGAAAATCTCATATTAGTAAAAGCATGGTCTCAATTCATTGATACCATCCTCATACGAGTTTTCATTAACTATTAGCTGGGCCAGTTGTTCTGCTTTCCGGTCTATCTCTTGAGTATTCTGGATCTTCTGATGGATATTTCCCTGTGGGATAATGATATCATGAGGGCTTTGCATTCAAACACTATGTGAGGGGCTGTTTCTTCCCCCTCATATAGCAGAACCTGCATAGTACGGATTCTTTATGTATCCCTAGCATACGCTGGTGTATTATCAGGTGTCAGCACCCTTTTTGGAGCACTAGCACTCTCCTAAGAGAGTTTCGGCTCAGATCAAGAAGTTGTCTTGATAAACAGTCGGTTGTTCCCATTATCACCTTTCCATGAGTATTGACTGAAATATCCTACCAGGAAGACTGGAGTTGGTTCTCAACCCATCTCTTCGTGTCCTGCTATTGGGATTCTATAGGCTATTGTTTCCGGTCCGATGAGAGTTGCCGCTGGTCCACACCGCTCTCATTAGTACATCTGCGCCCTCATTCCCCTAGATGCCTCTGTGACTTGTTATCCGGACATTTTTTTATCTTGCTCTTTGCTCCTAGATTGCTGAAGATTTTGTAACTAGTTTGGAAGAGAACTGACGGTCGGAGAGAATTAATATGGTTTGGTTTCTGGGACTCTGTCTCAGAATCTATCCCGTGCAAACTGAAGTAGCCATTACCACTTCTTGGGATATAGAGGCTTGGATATCGAGACTTGAAGTGATGTCTCGCCATAGTCTTTTCCTGTATATTCCAGCTATTGACCCATTGCTTGTGTACTGACAGCATTGGTATAGTTTTGATGTGACTCCGCCATCTTGTAAGGCTGTCTTCAACTACGAGATTCCACAATACTGGAGATAGTAAAAAGGTGTGTTATCAAATGCCTCTTCTAAGTTGTTTCCCAGTTACAACATTATTGAGTTTGAGAGCTAATAAATCTGTCTCTGATTAATCTACTTTGAACGTTGAAGTATTTCAAGTAACAAATGCTGAGTAACAAAGGATATGGTCATCTTATTGAATTTCATAATTGAACGGAATTTTACAAAAAAAATCAGATTAACTTTTGTGCAGGGTTGTTTCAGAAAAAACTAAAGTAATCAAGGATATTTTACAAAGAGTAGTAGGTATGATAAAACCTATGACTTTATATCTCCCTCTATCATAGTATACTTACGGGTGTCTCTTATGTATTTGTATAATATATTATTCACGTCTTCCGATTCTATCGACACTAACTCCATATCCAACATTTGACAAAATTGGTTTGCTTCCAAGAAAGTTGCCTATTGAAAAAAATATATATTTATATATATGAAATAGATCATGCAAATATACCATTGAAATGAACGTGTGAGTAACTGTACGCGAAAACTTTTTGGTGTTTTCTCTTGATATTCAAAAAAAGTTGTCTGTCTGAAAAAAAAAATCAGTATCAAAAAATGTTTTTTTTATATTGTGAAGTTATCATCACCTGAAAGTCTTTGTGTACAATTTACAATTGTCTGACATTACTTACGGTGAAGTGATTGTTGAAATAATAGCTTTTACCCTTGTAGTTCACTAAGTTGATATTTGGTGAAACGTTGGGATCTCCAAATAGAGCTGGCCAATCTATGAACGTTAAAATTGTGTGAATTTCAAATATGATTTGTATCAGAATTCCGAAAATTCAGTGATTGAAATCACCCACGATTAGGCAATCTCAGGGTTGAGTGTGTGAGGAAATCACTCAGTAAGTGAGTTGAACCATATAAATAATGTCTAGCACTGATGAGAGGCAAGTTCCTTGAAACATCTCATGTATGCAAGTGGTCAGTTCACTTCCAAATGTAGGATACAATTTTGATCAAAAGTGTCATAGCTGATTTTTTTATTTGTGTTAAAATTGTTATTTCCATCAACTGGCTGCCCCCTCACGAGAAACCCTCAGAAGTATTCGAGAGACCTGTGCGAGCTAGAGAAGATGCAGCCATCACCTTTCAACGTGTGATGCAATGCAAATTTTCAAGATCCAAGACTTTGTAAGGGAGATGGAAGACTCCTGAAAAAAAAAAGGACTGAGGAGTGACAGAAGAAAAAAAATGGATGTCCAAAGAGCAACAAATTAAAAAGGAACGTCGGCAAAGGTATGAAAGAGACAGTCGAGAGAAACAAAAAGTAATGAAGACGACTTCAAGAAGAGAGGGAAAGACATGGCAATGAGGAAAAAGGGGATGGAATTGAACTCCTTTACTTTTCATAGGAGAAAAAGGATCATCTTCAGAAAATATTCCAAGGACAGAAAGATGAAAGATAATGAAGAAGATAAGGAAATGAGTTGCAACAAGATGAAAGATAACGGAATGGTTGCAGAGAAACAAAAGGAGCAAAAAACTCCGGGAAGTCCTCTAGCTACTTGCCTAATTTGAACTAATTATTGTCGAAAATGTCGAAATTAATTCCAAAAAATCTTGAAAAAAATGTTTATCACCCTGTATCCCGAAACCCAAGCCGTTTGGAACATATGTTTATATAAACTCTTCGTCCTGAGAACTTTCAAAGAATCTACTCCCGAAGTTTGTCAACGTTTTCAATTGTTACCCTGTAGAGTAAGCAATTCTTTACGGTCTCATGACACCACCATACCCAACATGAAAACTTTCCGATACTATATACAATAAAGAAAATTATTTTTGTTTACTTAGTTCAAGAGAGAACATATTATTATCTAGGTGGCATTCTCACTTTTTCTGTTGTTGATTTCCGGATCTTTCTGGTCATTATCCCTCTCACAAATGAAATTATGCGGGTACGGACAATTTTGGTCGTCCCATAACAATTCTGTGGATGATGCTACCGCATTCAAGTGTAAACATTTTTGGTCGCCACCCCAATTATCAGGTCGACCTGGAGGCCAGTTGACATAATCAAACGGTGTTCCATCTGACATCCAAATGAAGTTTTTTCCGTCAACCAACCTGCTGCCTGATGTCCAGGAGTATGTCACAGCTGAAACAAAATATCACAGAAATCGTTCATTTCATTAAAGCAAGATTCGCTTCTCTCGCATTTAATCCCCTATACATTTTGGTCGACAAAAATCTAGATTGATAGAATTGGAAAGCAGGCTCTTTAGAAGCAATTATAGGCCAAGGATGGAAATATTCCTTTCAGCCGTAGATGATTCTACAGATTTTATGAGTATCATATTCATATGTTGGAACAAAAATCAATGATATAAGCTTTCACTGTCATCACTGATATAGTTTTTAGAGTTTTCAACCAACTTATCCATCACGAATGATTTATTGATTGAGAAATGGAATCTTTTCTACTAAACGAAAACCAAAAAAAGTCCTGCGTTGCTGCCCAACAAGGATTTGTCCGCACCTGTTTTTTTTCGGATCAGTTGGGTAGAGAGTTGAATTTGTCTAGAAATATAAAAACTTTAGTAAACTGCAATAAAATGTTATATCCAGGGCAAATATTTGCATGTGATACTTGAATGATTTGTTATTCATGAATGTTTGGAAACCCATCAACTTCTGAAGAAATTCTTATTTTATTCACTCACCATTTTTCTTGAGCAAGTTGAACAGAAAATTGTTTTCTTCCTTCGATTTTACGCTGACCACCTCCATATGGATGTCCTTACAGAACTGATCGGCTTGTAAATACGTAGCCTGAAAAAAATGTTATTTTCCGAATTACCCTCTTTTATCAATAATGATTTGATTTAGAGTTATCAGCGGGCCAAATGAATAAGATGGAGAGAATGGGAGTCATTTACATCTTGCCTCAAGGTGACTTACCGTGAATGTAGTACAAAGATAATAGCTTTTGTTTCCAAATTTATGAAGTGGTATTAGGGAACTATCTTTGGTGAACGCGTTGTTCCACCCTGAAAAAACAAATAGTCCTAAATTATCAGTATTCGCCCAGAACAATATTCCAGTTCATAAAATTGGAACTCTCTTTTGGGGACCCTTTCATATAGCTTTTAACGAGCTCCATGCAGTAAAATCATGAACTAGAAGACAGGTAACATTTTGTTCCCAGAAAAAAATAATATATCAATCAAAATTAAAAACATTTTTTTTTTAATAAATAGTACCGACCGAGATGAGTTCATTTTGCAATTTATCGAGAATTTTATTATCCTTGTGTTACATCTCTTTTTGAGTGGATTGGTGGTCTCCAATGAAGTTTGAAAGCTGTTCTTCAGCCAAAATTCGAGTTCTTGTATTCAGAATTTTTTTGTGTGTGAAATCGCGTTTTTTCAGGAAAATTGTGAAATTGTTTTTTATTGTAATTTCTGTCTACCGGCTGCCCCCTCAAGGACAACCCTCAGAAGTCCTTTCCCACTTACAGCCGGATTTTCTTTTGATTTTCGCAACTCATTGAAATCTTTCTCCTTTGATATCAAACTCATAAAATTCCAAATTTCATCACCATCCCATTTTTTGAGCAGAAAAAATCTCTTTATCCTCTTCTATATTGAATTGCATGACGGCAACTTTTTGAAGGATAAAGTATATGAAACTTATCCTCATCTTAGAAACTGAATGTTATACAACTTACCATTAGTCGTAGCTGCTGGTGGATCTGCAGCTTCTGCTATTGCTAAGTAGCATTCGACGAATACCAAACATATGAACAAATGGACGAACATAGCTGTCAGTCTAATTGAATCCAAATCTCCTTTCAAACATATTTATATCATTTTCAGTAATTTGAGGAATCTGTTATGATACCGACGTGGTCGTAAAATTGTTACAATTCGCAAATATCATTTTTCATGTCTTTTTACGATAATGTGTATAAATATTTATAACGAGGTCGGACGTCAATTGTCGACTCAAATCAGTTGATAACATAGTATAAAAACATTCTTGAAAGTTATTTGGAGCACATCGGGTATATGCGAGTCGAATGTGACTTTTAAAAAGACTACCTTAGGCAAGGAACTATTTCAAGTTTTTGCTATCGATGAAAGAGGAAAAGAAGTTATCAAATCAATAGTATACTATTTTATGTACGATAGTCGTAATTTTTCGAAGGGTTCATTTTTATTTTTTCAAAAAGCATCCTCTCGAAGTTGCCAAATACAAATTTTCAAGACACCTAAATTAAATTTCATCAAATACACAGTGACCCATTTGAAAGCGGGCCACCTCTCTAAAATTGTTATTTAATATCCGATTCGGAAGTTTTTTTTTTCAATAGACAGAGCATTGATAGTTCTAATCGAGTGCCATACATTCGAAATAAAAATAACAATTTCAAGGCCTACTTCGAATTTTTTTCAAGGTCAAAAATCCAAAAATCATACCAGCGATTTTTTAAATATAATTTGGCAACGCCACTGGTTTCATGACATTTTCAAGTGGTTACTGTGAAAATTACATAGGAATGCGTCCATCAATAAAAAACTTATATGGGTATAAAATTTGGAAATTTTGTCAATAAATCAATCTTATCAAAATTCTTACAACACAACTAGATTCAAATAGTGAGCTTATAGTGGGAGAGCGAGCAACGTATTTCAAGTTGTCATTTCAAAAGCCCAAATTTGACATTACGTCAATTTCAATAAATTCATCGTAACCTCTGATCATGTTTATGTTCCAGTGTCGTAATGGAGTAAAAGTGTCGTAATGAATTTCCAGTGTCGTAATGACAGTTTAACAAAATTTGCATGATTGAAATGTACTATTTGAATATTCCATAGTCAGATATATAATCACCAACTATTTCAGTTGATAAATGCTGGGCTGTCACTTCTATGGAATTTACCATTTTAAGGGCTGTTATGATTTCAAGAGTAACGGTAAAGTTGAATCCCTTAGCTAACAGCACTTTCTTATGTGCACCTAAAATTGATTAGAATACATTAATCTCATCAAATAAATTGAAACTAAATAAATTTCAGGTTTCTTTATTCAAAATACAATTGTGAATTTGTTATAGTTAGAAATGCCACTAACAGTTCACATATAAGAATATCAATAATAATTGGGAGTAACAAATTTCTAAAAGGAAATTAGGAACAGGTATTCATTGTTACATGATTTTGGCAAAAAATAATACCCATGAGAGTATAATTAATGTATCTGAAAAAGCTGAACAAGAACTTCATTAGTCAAATTTTTTATTCTTTAATATATCGTCTCAATTATTCTGACTTTCTCCTGTGAGTACAAATTACACATGATTTATCGTTTATAGCTGTTGTCAACATTTCACAACAGTATCATGAGGATACTCGGTATATCCATAGAGCATAATATATATGTTGAGATATTCCAACATCTTAGAGATATTCAGTAACACCATATTCAAACTGAGTTGTTAAAAATTTAATTATATTCTTTATTTACTGTAATTCTGGCGTAACGGAAGATGACGTAGTGGTAGTGGTAGTTCTATTGGTAGTGCCTTCATCGTAAACATCAAAAATTCTGCTGAAGTTCACTTGAAGCTCTCCGTCTCTCACATCAATATTCTTGGAAGAAATTAAATCTTCTGATAACTTTTTTATCGTTCCATCTTCTTTTACCACGTTGTTGCTGAGGAACACATTGATAATTGGCTGCTGCTGGTATCGGGAAAACGGTAAGATTGCGCTCTCTTCGCAAATGAAGTTTTGTCTACCATTACAAAATTGAATTCGCCCAAGTAGATATTTATCAATGGTCATGCAATTTCTGCCATTAATTTCCTCAGGGTGTCTGCTTCCCCAGGAACGGTAGGGTCCTGCTATCCAATAGGGCTTTGCTAAAGCTGAAAAATTCATTACATTTATGTGTAAGACAGAAAGAAGCTAGAGTGATCTGAGTATCAATACAAACATTCACTGATAATTAAATTCAAATTGACACAGATGTCGACTGTGAGAACACTTGTATGATAAGTTGTCACTGGATAATTAGATCTCTGAAAGACCAGAGGTCTACTTTTCAGAATATTCATTATCGTAATGATAGAATCAGTTCTTAATCGCATCTCTAGTAGAACAAGATTGACTTCGATACGTTAGGAAGCTTACTAGGGTATGTAGCACAGGAGTCAACTTTGACGGTCGGTCACAGGTTAGTTCTTGTCATTTTTTTATCAATAATATGGTTCATTCAACCGATTAATCTTCAAAGTTGATGTGGTTGATGAGTTGTAATTATTCTGAAGTGCTCTTCAGGAAAGCTGAAATATTTCTGGAAACATAATGTCTTCGAACAATTTTTTAACAAACAACAACAACAAACAACAGACTCTGCCAGTTGGTGGACTCATTATGAAGGCCAATAGGCATACTACGAAAGTGAAACGGCACTCTCTTTGGGACTGATCTGCAATAATAGCAGTCCATTGACCATACTTGCTCAATTCTCGTTATTCTTTCAAATAATGAATTATTATTTACATGTAGCTCAACTCAAACGGAGATTCGGAAAACTTCCAGATGCTTGAGTTCCCGAGAGAAATTGTTTACATCAGTCACTTGATTTCAAAAGATTTCACATACCAGAAATAAGTTGTCTGGCTACTCGAAGGCCTACTATGAAAATTCTAGAATAGACCAAGACGACTATGAGATTTGGTCAGTGAAGGTTAGTCTTACGTGAATCAGCTGAATATTTATTGAGTCATGAGTTGGAATATGGAAAAGGTCAGCTATCCAGTTCTATTAGTATGAAGAGCTCACTGACGATTTCCACAATATCAGCAAACTTGCTGATGCTTCGACAGGAAAATATTACCTTTTGTTAACTCTTGTTACCACGATTTTTCAATTTTTATGGAGAATGTTCTTCATTTCTATATAAATACCTCCCAAGAGATTATCTGAATGATGGGAAATAGTGACTGAAGTTTATGAATATTCTATTCATATTTTTGAACAAAAATCAGGGAATAGAGCCTGTCACATGAAACTATTTTTTTTTTCGAGGCATATTGATGGGAAATAGCGACTGAAGTTTATGAATATTCTATTCATATTTTTGTACAAAAATCAGGGAATAGAGCATGTCACATGAAACTATTTTTTTTTTCGAGGCATATTCTACGTTGATGATGAATGAACTAACCTGAATCTGCTAATAGCCGTTTGACGATATCATTGTTGTTTTCCGTCAACTCCACCAACTGCATGTTATGGTAATTACAAAATTTTACAGCTTCAGCATGGGTAGCCTGAAAACTCTTTATGAATGAAAGAATGATGAAACTAATAGATAAATAAATACGTTACTACATCGAATGCACTCAAAATGCTTTACAAAATGTATCAGTATCCGCCTGATTGGTGATGCCTCGCTCACTAACTCTCTTTTGTTCTTGAATGACGATGCACCAGGGTTAAATTATGTCTAATAGTCTAGTCTTACCTCTAGATCGGTTTCCACGTGAAATGTTTTTCCTTCGAGATGAGACACGTGTATTGAACCACGAGGAAGTCTTCTCATTCTTCTCAGAAACTCGGAATCTGAAAATATGAAAGCATGATCTAATGAGACACAGATTACTCAGGCAATAGATATGAACACCCATTATACACTTTTCGAGTATTCATATATTTTTTGGTTGACTTAGTAATATCGATTTCTGTTTTTATTTTTCTTCCAGACAGACTCCAAGGTTGGTGTAACAAAATAACATTTCACTTGCGCTTTTTATCAGTCACAAAGTCAGTAAAATGGTATGTTTAAGGAAACTGAGCGCTTAGAATACTGAGTTCAAAGTCAACCAAAAACAAAAGCAACTGACACTTCTGGAAGAAGCTCAAACAATATGTCATTCATTTCAAGAAAAAAATTTGCCGATCCCTCCAGAAATGTTTCCATAATCAAGTAATTTTTCGTGAATTCTTCTAGTAGGGATCTACATCTTGATCTGGACATTTTGAATCGATATTCAAGTCACTAAACTTTTATTTCTTTCTCACATTGGAACGTGCTTTTGAAACATTTTGATCTTTTATTTGAACCATTTCAACTCTTGCATGGATATGAAAACCTTCAAATCATTTGAAAAACATAATAATTATGTGCAACGCATTTTCTGTATTCAAAATGATTTTGCAGCATTGCATATTATTCAAGTATTATTTTATCCTTCGTAAAGGGTTAAAAGGAATGACTCAATCTGATTCTAGACGATGAATTAATTGATTAATTCCATTTCGGACTTTTATTGTTTGAATTTTCACTATGAGCACGACGTTTCAATCGGTTCAGTATCTCCGAGCGTTATCAAGTGAGTGCTGACTTTCTATGTAATTGAAAGGAACTTAATATGTACTTGAGCTTGGTAATAGGTGAGGGCCCTTTGAATATTCGTTAAAGCCACTGTTGTTCCTTGTATAAGACGTTGGCATCTTTCCATAGATTGCGGTGTTCCATCCATGCGTGTTCTGCGACTCCCGACTTCGACGTCTCTCCCCGTTGAGTCCAGCGTTCGTGTTTATCCACCCTATACTTAGCGGTCTTCTGGTCTCATCGATATAGCGACGTCCGCATTAGCATAGTAATTTTTTTAATTTTCGCTTGCATTCATAAGCTTTTAGACAGGAGGTTTCTCAATATGTTTCCAGATCTGAAACAGCTTCTGACGTTCTACTTATTTCCGCCTACTTGGTCTCTTCGATACGCCTTCAATGTATGGTAAGGAAACATCATGGTTTGGTTGTTGATCCTTGTTTTTTTTGTAGCCTTGTTTCGTCTTGCTTATAGTAATGATCCAGACAAGTCCGCAATGAAAGTAATCAAAATCAAACTCTGTTTCTTGACATTATTTTTACTTCGCAGAAAAGTTGTTCAAATTGGAGAAAAAGAAGTATATTTTTGAAGCGATTTGGTACAAGTTCATAGAAACATAACTCTACTAACCTTCATAATTCTCAAAATTTTCGTCATCCCCACCCCAGTATTCGTCGTTAATACCCTTTTTAATTCTTTTCTCATCTATATGATCGTAATCTGCATTAGGTGCCTCGCAAATGGCTTGAAACACAGTGTTACAGTTATTATCATTCCAGAAGAGTCCATTATTCCGTTGATGGATTAGATGAATGCACAGATCATTTACGTTGTCCGGTTGTCCCACTAACCAGTTTGTGTACTCCACTTGTTTTCCGGTGGACATCCAAACCCATCGTTCACCATCCAAAATCCTGCTGCCCGAAGTCCACCAATTGTCACCAGCAACTAGGTATAAAAATAATAATTGATTTCGAAGTAGAAAACTAATGATGCCTGTGATTGAATATCAAGGAATAAACCTGAATTTAAAATGTGAACCAGTCGGGATTTGAACCAGGGTCTCTCAATTTATTGCACTAATCCACCGTACTACCGGACCTTGAACAACAAACCAGTGGTGAACACTCCTGATTCAGGCTTTTATGTGAATAAGCAAAGGTGCTGATGTTTTTGCAAGCAGTTTAGTTTTTAGTTTTTCAGCAGGACAATCAACAGAAATAATTTTTTTCAAATATGCATAACTTGGCCAAATACATATGAAGTGAGTGATTCACATCTACTGGAAAAATATGTATATGTATTCACCGTCATCACACTAACTTTTGTGTTCACTTTTGCTCACCAACATAGAAAGCTGAATCAAGACTGCAGGTTGTAAGTGAGTGGCCACTTCTTCAACAATGAATGCATTAAGCAACAATAACTACTCATTAATCAAGAGTGTATTTTATCAGTTGTTCGAGTTAGGGTACTTTGAAAGAGAAGAGTAATAAATTAAATTTCATTACTTGTATGGTGACCAGACCCGATTCAAAAGTTTATGAATCATATAGAGATTGAAATATTACTGAATCCTCTGTAAGTATTATATAGAACGGATTTGAAGAACTTGATTTTGAAAAAGAGAACTTTACAAAAGTATATTCTTCAAATAATGATAATAAGAAAAGCTGATTTTTCACCATATTTACCAGAATATCCGCATGGATTCTTCAGAGAAATGGAATACGGATAACCACGCAGTTATGTGACTGAACCTAATTTCGTGATATACATTATCATTGCCCCATTATTCTGACATTCACACAAGTATTGAAAAAATTACGTAATGTACCCGATGAAACTCTCAAAACTTACTTGTATCTCTGATATATTTGTACAGCCTGCTGTTCTGTTCCTCTGATGTGATGGTAACAAGTTGCATGTTGATCATCTGACAGAATTCAACAGCTTGCAGAAAGGTACCCTGGAAAGTCATATTGAATTATGAAACTTTTATCGAAATGTTTCCATCGATATTCCATATGAACCTTATAGAAGGTATCCCACATATACTGGATCATGAAGTTTGAGTAGAAAAATTAAAGAAGTTCATAACTATTCCATCAATTGAGTAATTTAAAGAATTTGATGGTAACTACGTTATACAAATGTTACATAACAAAAATAATTGGATATATCCAGTTATGTTTTTACGTTTTTCTAAAGATTTTATGGAAGAAGAGTACCCTCAAAGTAATCGTCCTCTTGGAAACGAGTATTTCAAGCACAACCGTAGCTCTGGGTTCGGTTGATGACTGGGTTCGGTTGATGAAATTGAATGGAAAGTGAATTTTTGATAACTCACCTTGAATTGTCGCGAAAAGTAATAACTCTTATCTTTGAAGTGCAGAAGTTTGATATTTGGCCACAGCGGTGATATCTGAATGGGATTTCCTGAACCTAGAATCGATGAATAATTGAATTCCTATATCATAGTCATGTTCTGAGTAAAAGGTGAGGGAAATATCTCCTACACAGCTTCCACTCAAGTTGTTTTTAATAATTCGCCATGCTAATTATGGTACTCATTTTGATGAGAAAAAATGAACTGTTTTTGGTTGAGATGAAATCAAAAACATTTCCGATTTTTCGACAATTTTTGGTTACTTATTTTCCATGTACATCATTTCTTCCGTTGAGTAATCATTTTCTAGGAAATACACGAACATTTTCTTCGAATGAAATTATCTAGGTGCTCGATGTGAGCATTTTAAAATACTCATTATGAGCAACATGTCTTTAATTTGAGAAACTATTGTTTTTCGAATAAGTTTTTGAAACTTTCAACACAAAAAACCTCCCTCCCTCCTCCCTCCTCCCTCCTCCCTCCTCCCTCCTCCCTCCTCCCTCCTCCCTCCTCCCTCCTCCCTCCTCCCTCCTCCCTCCTCCCTCCTCCCTCCTCCCTCCTCCCTCCTCCCTCCTCCCTCCTCCCTCCTCCCTCCTCCCTCCTCCCTCCTCCCTCCTCCCTCCTCCCTCCTCCCTCCTCCCTCCTCCCTCCTCCCTCCTCCCTCCTCCCTCCTCCCTCCTCCCTCCTCCCTCCTCCCTCCTCCCTCCTCCCTCCTCCCTCCTCCCTCCTCCCTCCTCCCTCCTCCCTCCTCCCTCCTCCCTCCTCCCTCCTCCCTCCTCCCTCCTCCCTCCTCCCTCCTCCCTCCTCCCTCCTCCCTCCTCCCTCCTCCCTCCTCCCTCCTCCCTCCTCCCTCCTCCCTCCTCCCTCCTCCCTCCTCCCTCCTCCCTCCTCCCTCCTCCCTCCTCCCTCCTCCCTCCTCCCTCCTCCCTCCTCCCTCCTCCCTCCTCCCTCCTCCCTCCTCCCTCCTCCCTCCTCCCTCCTCCCTCCTCCCTCCTCCCTCCTCCCTCCTCCCTCCTCCCTCCTCCCTCCTCCCTCCTCCCTCCTCCCTCCTCCCTCCTCCCTCCTCCCTCCTCCCTCCTCCCTCCTCCCTCCTCCCTCCTCCCTCCTCCCTCCTCCCTCCTCCCTCCTCCCTCCTCCCTCCTCCCTCCTCCCTCCTCCCTCCCTCCTAATTTTTTTTACTCACCAGAAATTCGTAATTCAGAATGGTCCTTTCCTTCTTCAAATTCCTTCTCACAAATGAACCAAGCTAGTAGGTTACAGTCACGATCATTCCAGAAGAGACCGACATTTTTTTGATGCATCAACAGCGCACACTGATCCACAGGACTGTCTGGTTGACCAACGGCCCATTTGGAATATTCGAACTTGTGTCCTGTGGTCATCCATATCCATTCTTTGCCGTCGATCATTCTCGATCCAGATGACCAGTATTCGTCTCCTTTATCTAACAAAAGGAAATTTTCTGTCAGATTTAATTCAATGTCCGTCCTGGTATTAGCCAGGGAAGTTGTTGTTTCTTGTCAGATTTTTGCTTCATATTTTCCACATGGTGAAAATATTTGGAGAAAAGGGTACTTCGAAATTGTCGATTTTACTATTTTATATAAAAGGAAAATTATTTTCTAAAATTGAAATAATAACCAAATTTCAGTTAATAAGCAGGTGAAAAATTGGCTATTGAAATGTCAAACTTGATGAATTGCACATATAAATGTCATTTCATTTCATTGCGGAGTAAAAAAAATACGAGTATTTTTCAACAGCAATGTTCGAATACAGCATTTTTTTGAAGGATTATTGTCGATGTCCCTGAATGATTTGTGGACAAATATTTGCTCTGTTATGGATGTTGTACACCACTCACTTATTTCTCTAATTTGTTTGTATATCCTATCATTTTCTGCCTCGGACTCTACAGAAAGAAGTTTCATGTCGATGTTTTCACAGAACTGTTTCGCTTGTAAGAAGTTCACCTGGAAGTAAAATGATATTGATCAATACAAATTCTAGGAATAGGTATACAGTACTACTCTTCATATATCTTGGTAATACTTACTTTCATGTGCACCCCCATATAGTAGCTTTTATTCCCATAATGAAACCGAGGGACCAAAGAGGTGAGATTATCGCCTCTTGTTTCATTTCCTGTAAAATAATCAATTTATTTTATCATAGTTTTCTTTTGAACGATTCCATTAATATCAAATCCTTCCAATCATCAATTCAAATCTGAGAATATTTTTGTGTGTCAAAATGGTATTAGCTTAATTAAGAAAAAAATACTGAAATTTTCCATATTCAATAAAACTTAATACCTTGTGAAATGTTAACCTAGTATACCTAAAAGCTATTTACATGGCAAGGGATTTTTGTCTCAAAAATCTATCAACTGACGCTCGAAAATGTTTGCAATGTGAGTTGTTATACTCCTGTTTTTTCAACACGTCACAAATATTTGAAATGCACTCACCTGGTTTGTTAAGTATTATCACAGCCGCTTGGTATGTGGGAAAATAATATAACGCAAAACATATCACTGACAATAGATGAAGAAACATCTTCAACTCATGGTATTATATAGAATGGAGACAATTTTAATTATTATGCGAAGATATATCAGATGCTTCAGTTGATCTCTGACCCGTATTTATAAATGACGCCAATTATCTTACCACGAAGTTGTTGGAGAGATAACATATCTACCGTGGAATTGGGGATATACATAAATGAGAAGAGAAGAGAAGAAGGAATTGATTCTTATTTTCATTCAAAATATTACACATCATTTTTCTATTCCAATGAAGAACATGGACTAGGTCTTATGGATTTTGGGGTTCTACTAAATGACAGTCGGTTCAATTGAAAATTATCAATTTACAAGGCAAAGATTAAATTTCATCCGTACTCCATATCGAAATCAGAATGTATATAGTACAATAACAATAGTGTCTGCCACTTGTTATTTCACCACTGAAACCTCAAAAAAAACAGTTATTGTTTTTTCGATGATCATGTTGTAGATTATTATTGTTTGACCATTTTTGATTGTTGGAATATAACACTCCAGCAGAAAATTTCAACATATTGAAATCCACATCAAGAACCAATTTATCCATATATTTTGTACAAAAAATAACTTGAACATTCTGTAACCTTTGAATGAGTAAAATGAGATCATTAACGAAATTTAGTGGCACCCTTTGTTGAAAAGAAGAGTGCCTGAAATAAAACCTCGTGCTACACCTTGCTCTGCATGCATTTCTCCAGGGAAAATGTTGTTCATTATTTTTTTCCTGTTGCTGATAAATGACTCGATTGGTGTTAATGGTAAGCCTTATATTCCATAACTAATCAATTGATTTTCAATACCCTATAACCTATTGTGAATGTCAATATTAAAATTTTATTATAAGCGTTAACGAGGATTTTAATCAAGTATCGATTCCATAGATTCAAGAACATAAAAAAAAATTCTGCTTTCAAAATAAAGATTGTTTTTTTCGGAATAAAGATTGGATTGACATCCATTCATACATCATGATATTTGAAAGTACATGTTTAATATGTTCAAAAGTATTCAATCGTGTTTGTGTTGATAATTAAATGAAATATTATGGAAATCAGGTGTGACAAAGTTACGATATACCGAATTCCTCTGAAGGTAGAACAAATAAATAGCGCATAATAATAAATATATTCTCCTATCAATACGCATTGATGTTGACTTAACAGTCGAAAGGGCTTCGCTACGATTTTTTGAATAAAATAATTTGCACGAAATACAAACTGTCTTCCTTTGAGAAAGAACATTATGGTTGAAATGTTATGGTAGTCAAAGGAACACTCTCTATAATCTGAAGCCAGGAAGTGGCAGTAAACAATATTCTCAAAAGTTGGGAGTTGTCCTGTGGGACTCACCGACGAAATTGCTTCTGACTAGCTTCACAACTTTTGATGAAAAAACGTTACTCATGTTGGGACTTTTCTGGAATAAACTTATGTGTCACAAAGAAGAAGGCCCTGGAATGCAGAATGAGACATAGCAAGTTTACCTCATCAGGGTAAAAAGTTAGACTTCGTTTCATTCGGTGTATCTGAACGTACAGGAAGAGGCCAATATTGAAATCGAAATATTGGAGCTAGAAGCTGAAAATAATATGTAGGCAATATCGCTTTATCGATATTGGTGAAAATTATTGAACCAATATTGACCCATTATTTCTTGAAACAATGTACATTCAGAGCAGGTTGAGCCAATATTCTACCAATATAATGAAAATCTGATTTATTTGTAATATCTAACAAACGATAGGTTACAACTCCTTTGAGTCTTATTGATGAATCGCTTACGTCCTCTTGTATATTCGTTGAGATTGTGTTTTTTCTATTAGGCTGTTCCTACATTGGACCCGACCCGGCCAGACCAGACCAGTCCGAACTCGGCGCTCTTGGGTCTAAAGAAAACAAACATATGACGCACCGTCCACCTCCCTACACTGGAGCCAGTGCTCGTTCCGGGGAGGGGAGTTGGGTCTGAACTGGTCTGACAACAAGTTTGTTTTTTCTTCCAGTTGCATGGAAGCGGTCGAGGTGGTGCGTTTCTTCCAACAGCATTATTTCAACCCCGTTTTTTGTGTTTAGTAGTGCCATAATCGAGCGAGTGGTATTATGGGACCAGTGGGACAAGCAGTACCACAATTGAGGTCAAAACTGTAAGAGGAAGTAGGGAAAGATCTGAAAACTGGTTCTTCCGCTCCTGACTGGAAACTAGCTGCAATGTAGTCGAGACTGGTCTGGTCTGGCCGGGTCGGGTCCAATATAGGAGCAGCCTAGGAGCGCCGAGTCAGGACTAGTCTGGTTTGGCCGGGTTGGGTCTGGTGGCCGCTTCCAATATATGAGTAACCCCTTTTCGAATGTTTTGATTTTTGTGTATGTGTCCATGAAACAAAATGAGAATTCAAATGAACTTGAAAGTTGAGCTATTCTGTTGCGTGATGGAAGGTTCAATAAATCAATAAAAGAAAGTTCCAGTTATTGGACTCAAAATTTTTCTGTTTTCAGACAAAATTCATTGAATTCTCACATAACTTGAAGGAAAAATATATGATTAATAAAATTTCATTCATGTGATGACTGAGTTTTGTATCAAAACAACCTTGGGAAATGTGTGTTTGGACCTTATTAGGTAAGTTCAATTTTCACGATGTTTGAATTTGTGCCTTATTTGATACGATCTACAAGGTATCAAAAATCCTCGACAAAAAAATATTTATAATTTTTTTCTCTTCAGTATTTTTCTTTCTCCATGCGATTCACTCTGCTCCAATGAAAAATCACCCCTCGAGTTGACCAACTAACTGTGATTTGCGGTATTCAAAACAGCCACCATCCATCCAGTGTACGAAACGAGCAACGAATAATTTGTCATTTTCCAAGATACGTGACATAACACTGGAAATATATACGCTCCCAGATAGCAGCAAATGGACCCTTGAAATATCCATCATTAGAGAAGAGCATTTGACAACCGCCATTACAGACGTAGTGAATATCGATGATGCTTCGCGATCCTCGATAAATCTTCCTATTCTGCGACAGTTTGCAGAGCCTACACTCACAATGGAATATACAGAGTCACGTTTTGTTCGTGAATATACTTCTCCAAATTATGTCTCACGGTATCCCCGATATGTTGGATAAAATACGAATATTTGAGAGGGAAAATGATCCACTGAAACTAGCTTTATTTATGACCAATGCGTAAAGGATTGAATGAACTAGTATATGGTAGAGAAAATACCACTAGAACTTCATTCACATAATATTCAACATGCTCAAAATCAACACAATGAAAAACGTAATGCCAAGCCGCACCTCAGACGTACAATGTGTACATCTTGGTATGAACAAACAAAAATGTTGGTGTTTCTTGAAAAAACTTCTTTCAAATTGAAAATTATTGAGAATCTTTTTATCCAGGGTGTTCTTGGATTCCCAAACACAAATGATATCAACTCACTCATCATTATTGAAAAATCGAATAAAAAATGTTTCATTCGGTAGAAGATTGCTGAGAAAAGGGCGTTGATTAGGGCCCTTTTCAACTTTCTGAACGAGCCTTGGCAATTTCATTACTAGGTCTGAAACTATTGATGATGCAGACCTAAGCATTAAACACCATCATTTCATCAACCATAGAAATAATTTCCAGAATAAGTTTTCTCGTCGCTACAACTTGTTATATCTCACTCTCTCACTTATGATATATTGACAGGTATGATACTGAAACCCTTTTTCCATACACAATAAATAGCAACGTAACACAGATCTCATAGAAAGAGAGCTAGAGACAACTAGAAGGTGGTGTCTCTCGGTGGGGTTGAGAATTAATTCATCAAAAACCACAGTAGTATCATTCACCAGAAGAACAAAGTTTCAGCACCTGAGGACTGTTCGCAGACTTACAATGGCAGCAAAAGGTGAAGTATCTAAGACTTACCCTAGACTCAACTACTCTGGAACAGACACGTAGAGAACATCGCTAATAAGGTGAAATCATCACTGATGGTGTGCAGGAACATTGCGGAAAAACATGGAGCTGTAACCCATCAGTACTGCGATGGATGTACACCATGATAGTGAGACCTATGATGTGGCACGGCAGAACCGACCTTGCCACAACAAAGAACATCTTGGAGAAAGTGCAAAGACTAGCATGTGTTTATATAACAGGAGCAATGGGGTCGACTCCAACAGCAGCAATAGAGGTCATTCTGGACCTCACTCCTCTCCATATCATGGTGAGGAGAACTGCTTGGGAAGCAAAGTTCAGGTTGGCCAAAGTCGGACTCAAAGAGACAGCAAACGGTGTAAGGAGCTTAACCCCCACCGACTGTGCACACCTTGCCGACCTCCCAACTGACGAAATTACCAGGAAATTTAGTTTCGAGAATTTTTTTCGAACGGAACTAAACACCAAGCGAGAATGGAACATATAATCTATTCGAGTACTGAGGAAGAGTACCATAACATGGTACACGGACGGGTCCAAAACTCTCGAGAGAACTAGAGCAGGAGTCTTTGGGCCTCGCAGTCTTTGGGCCTCGCACCAAATACTCCGAACCCATGGGCCAGTTCCCCAGCATTTTTTAAGCGTAAATCCACACCATAGAAAGGTGCATTCAGTTCAACATTAACAGAATATGCCGATACAAGGGAATTGTGATCCTCTCCGATAGCCAAGCAGTCATCAAAGCGTTGAGCTCTTCTAACATCAACTCAAAGATGGTTTGAATATACCTAGACAAACTCAATATTCTAGTCAGGAACAACAAGGTGACCCTCCTCTGGGTACCGGAGCATGTCGGAGTGGAGTGCAATGAACAAGCAGGCACCCTGGCACGGAAAGGTGCAGCAACGCCACTGATCGGGCCAGAACCATTCTGTGGATTTGAAAAATCTTATTTTCGAGAAGAACTCAATAAAGCTGAAAAGCAATGCGAGCAACATGCTGGCTAAGACTTCCAGGACTGAGTCAGGCCAAAGATCTCCTCAGCAATTTCAACCGAACAAGATCGAAGACACTGATTAACCTCAGCAAAACTAGTCTGAAGACAATCACGGGATTTCTAACGGGGCATTGCAGACTCAAAGAGGAAGCTGGGCTCAGAGGAGGACAGATTCTGTGGGGAATATCCAGAAACACCCCACCAGATATTGATGGAGTGTTACGCTGTACATCGTAGAAGATTGAATATACTGGGATCACACCAGCTGACTGAGGAGATTGAGGAGAAATACCACAAGTAGACTCCCTCAAAATCCTAAAATTCCTGAAAGAATTGAGGCTTGAAGAGCTGCTGTAAATAAGAACACCTTGTGATAGCAGAAGAAGATGGGGCACAATAGATCTAATTAGGTCGCAGCGCATCAATCACCATCCATACTTAACCAATACCAATACCAACGAAATACAGAATGTATCATTATACGCAACTAGTAGTTGGGACACTTTCATAGATCTACGGTAACTAACACATACTCTAACTTCACAATTATGTTTCATCATAAGGGCGGTATCTATTACATACTTGAGAAACTTGGCAACCAAGAAAGTAACCACCTATTTTTTGAAATATTATTCTCTCATAAACGCTTTTTTTCCAAGACACGACCGACCTTGCAGGAACACGCTAGATTGCGACAAACTTCTGCCGGTATTAGTCTGGCGCAGACAGACGCTGGCGTGTGATTTAGTATCCGGTGTCCCAGTGGCTTCATTCGCATTCAAAACGTGTCCATGTAGGAACATTTCAGTGTTCGGCATGTTGCAGAGCTGGGAATTGATCGCACCATTGAGGTTTTGTTGAATGTGACTTCGATATTTTACGACCATTATCGGCGGATATATGTGTACTAGGTCATACGAGATTTTCAACGTCCTGTTGACTCCTGCTGAATTTGCCGAAATATAGCAATGGGCGGTTGTGTTGTATAATTTTTCTATCGAATTTGAATAAGCTGGGTCAAGGAAGGGACTGTGCACATATTCCACTCTAAATTGGATATTGGATTTTTTTTTCATACAATGTGATTCATAATATAATATCTGCATGGGTGAGAAATCGGTCAATTGGGATTTCTGCGGAGTGGTTTGCATTTAAAATACAGTATGAGTGGCGAATTTAACCTCCTACCCACTTACATCCACAACAACTGAAACAACTGACAAATCGTTTCAAACTGTTGACCAACTTTCAAAGACTATTCTACTCATGCTTAAAAACGCGTTTTTGATTGGTGGAAATTTTCATATTGATAATTGAAAACAGCATGTTTTCGATTTTGTAGTTCGGCACTTGATTGGCTATTAGATACCTTTGTAGTTCGCTTCGTCATTGGTTGTTTTATAAAAACAAACTTACCCCACCAGCAAGTTGGTATAATGACACAACACCGAACTTTGACGCAAACCATGATGAGCTCTAACTATTAATTCATATCAACTTCACAATTTTCGACAAATTTTTGACACAACACCGAACTCTGACCAAAACAATGATACGCTTCACTTTTCATTCATATCAACTTTTCGACAAATTTTGCATACACGTAAACCAAAACTCCGCCCTTTCAATTCCCGTAAAAGCATGAAAATAAACGATGAGTCACTATATATCTACCAATGAACTAAACAATTTAATAGGCTTGTTCGTGTTCACAAAATAAACTGTCCTAAACCCGAAACCGTCACAAGCATGCGTAGTCCCACAGAACTCAAAGAATGCGTACAGTTCTGTGAAACTGCGCATGCATCCGATGGTTTCAGAGACTGTTTGTTTTATGAATGCAAACAAACCTAAAGACAACCAATGAAAGACACGCCCTGTGAATGGTCACTGAAATAGCGGGAAGTTTGAAATACCAAGACAGCTGCTCTGCGCAGTTAGGGCGAACTAGATATGAATTGCGTCAAAATATTCAACAGCACTAACTGTACTTTCAATATTAACATTAATAATAAATAAAAATTGTTTTGTTTTCATTCATGGAATAGTCTTAACAAATACAACTCGTGTACCGATGATTATCATAAATTCCATCTTTTTTTCGAAAAAAATTATGTTGCTTTAGGAAACCAAGCAACATAATTTGTCTCAAAGTCGAAGGAATTTTTATTTCGATAATCACCAATACACTTGTTGTATACCTACGAGAACTTCACTCAAGTAAATGTATTATCAGTACGTTCTAGAACATTCCGGAGCCTCTGTTTCGGTTTAATCAACGGTAATTCAAGATGGTGGACAAGTTTTGTATAATTATGGTCAGATTCGATTCAAAATAATGTATGTATGTATGTGGGGGTTTTCGTAGTCGGAGATTTGGATTTTTTGTCAATATCATATAATCAAGATGAAGGTTCCAAGTTTGCAGACAAGTTTTGTGATAATGGCCACGTGTCATTCTCGTCGGATATCAGATTTGAAGGTTCAACTTATTTTTGCACATTTATCAATAATGAACGTCATGTCAAAACTTCATCATTAAAAATAATTGAATTATAATATTCACGCCAATACGTTCGTTTATCTGTCGTTTATCGTGTAACCAATTATCGACAAGCCGATTTCCAAATCCCAAAAATAAGGGTTATTTACATTAAAATGAGCATGACGTCATGTTTGTTAATCTTTTATATCCGACATAGGAACGTTAGAATTCCCAATGAAATGCGTTCCATAGCGATGAAATAAAATTTGACTAGTTTCATCGCTATTTCATTGGGAATTTTGAGGTTGTTATGTTGGATATATAAAATTATCGAACATGACGTCATGCTCATCTTAACGTGAATTATCTATATCAAAGAAATAGAGCATTTTCAAAACAATGACGATGATGCTCACTTGATATTTTGTCCTATCACCGCATATACGATGTCATTTAAAGAGATGACATTATTTGCTTCAAAAAGGATGGAATATGGCCTAATCCTTATCCTTAGAGTGAAAGCTTTCTCCTTATTCTGATTTTACACATTTGACTTGAAAATCAAAAGTAACATAATAATCGCTTTTTTGTGTAAAAGGTTCTAAATTTTGGTTTGATACGTAAAGTATTTCAATGGGTTTTTGGTAAATGAGTAAAAACGATTGGAATTAATTTCTATCCCGAATTCTTAACAATCCAACACTTTTTCTGTATGTATATATTAATATTCAGTAATAAAAATCTGGGATGATAGAGCTAGATGTATAGAACAGTTTTGTGAAAGGTACAGTTTCTTCATTTTATTTCATAAGATATTTTAGAGATATTGGAGGAAAAACAGGAAATAAAGGATGTAAGGGAAACATTTTTATTTGAGAAAAAGTGTGAAAAAATTGTCACTTCCAATTTTTGTTTCCATTCAGGAAAACAAGGCAATTAATTCTCATCGGATATTTTCAATATATAAAAAAAAATCATACGTCGTGAAATTCACGTGACCTCGTTTTAGTATACCATTTCTAATCTTTTATGTTAAGCTAGCAACTCAATGCAACAGTGGAATTCAAAACTGCATTATTAAATTCATTTTCCATATGCTGTCAACACTTCCAAGGATACCGTATAATTAGACGCTTCCGACTTTAAAAAAACATCATGAAATCAAGAGATTGGCGAAATTTACACAAAAAGAAAAAAATTGTAAAGTAAACAGAAAGAAAAGCATAGTCTCATCTTCTGTTATACCCATCTATCATTTCTAACATTATATCACCAACTACAATCTAGGTTAGGTGATCGGATAAGCTCCTTATTCGCAAATCTCTAGTACTTTAAGTAATAACACCTTTACTATTAGTAGTTCAAGTGGAGCAATCCGCGTAAAACAATTAAAATAGGGGCACTTAATGGAATTTCCTCAATTATCTCCAGGTGTAATATATCTCACAGTCCTTTCGTATAATTGCAAATTAACCGTTCAGAATGCAATCGTGTGGATTCAGAGTTATATAAAAGATAATATCATCGTGTGCTTGTGGAGAATGGGAGTTCCTCCGCAGTTGGAAAGTACGAACGAACAGGATGGTTTTTGTGTTCAACCCTTCGACGGAATAATCTGTTGAAATCATATTTTTTTATATTGATTCATAAAATAACCAACATCACATGGGTTGATTCAGTAACTGATATGCGCCGATTTCTGTTTGATCTGGTAAATCAACTTGGCTGTGGATTGGATCAGAAAATATTACCTTCTGGATCACATGGGGTAAAACTTTTGAAAGGAATCGGAAAGGGAATGATGGAATCAACTGGAGAACCAAAATCATACTCCTTGATTCAGCGAATCAGTTTGGCTATTCAGAGAGGCTTCAGTTATGAGCACATTTGCTAGTTCCAGATAATTGGGTGGCATTTTCTTATAACCACAAAAACTGAATCTTTTTCTTGAAAACAATAACTTCAGGACAAACATCAAAAATACTTCCGATCTTCAATCTTCTGCGAACAGCATGAATATCTCTGTACCAATGAACAAACTTGACATTGGTCCTGCACCGCCAGCTCCCAGTACTTCAGGAACTACCCCAAAAATTTTTACTTTCCAAGCTCAAACATTTCTAGAGCCAGAGAATTATGAAACTTGGACTACTCAGAGTAAGATGACAGCGGTTAATGCAGCAAGAATAGCTTCAGCACCAACATGCTTGTGATACATAGTACTGCCAAACCACTCGGTCTTGTAGATTGTAGATTGTTGGGGGGTCGTACAGGCTGTTTAGCCTCACAAGCACCGGGATTCCGAGACTTCTTGTGAAGTTTATCAGTTTCCTGGAAGCTAGATTCCTGATGTCGAAGGGCGTTAAAGAGGGTCCTTCCAGGAACTTAATCTTCTTGCAGAAAAGCGCTGGGCATTCGCAAAGCAGATGTCCTGCTGTTTGTGCGAAGTTCTCGCAGTAGCGGCAGCTATCACTCACTGATTTACCCATCTTTTTGAGGTGGTACCCCAGAGGGCAGTGTCTGGTGAGCAGTCCCGTTACCGTCTTCAAGTCTTTATTGTCCAAGTCGAGGAGCTGTTTAGCTTTCTTTGGCGATAGGCACACTAGTCTTTCCGCTTGCCTTCGTCCTGGCACATTCCAGTGAGATTTCATTTCATTGATTTCCCAGCATCGGAACTCTTCTTTTCTACTCGGTCTTAATGGATTGAAAAATATTGGAAACACTTGCTTCATGAAGATGGTTGTTAGAGTATTTTAAAAAGGATGCCTGCACAAGGGATATTACCTACAGTATCTCTAACATGAAGGGATCTTTAATGAAACTTTTGCCAACGTAATCAAGGAGCTGTGGTCAGAAGATGCTTTGGACCGAGATTGTCGAGAATTTAAGCTACAGTGAAAAGGCCAGATAGTCATGAGTGGGCTATTGATACAATAGAAAAAGAGTGGAGACAAAAAGACAGCTGCAGGAAGTCGAAGCGAATGATATCTCGTCCCGATGGGGTAACATTGGCCAAGACTCTGAAGCTAAGCCGCCAACTCTTGTTGGGAGTTCTAACTGGCCACTGCGGCCTCAGGAGGGATCTAATTTTCTCATGAGGCAGACCCACTATGCGCGAAGTGTGGTGAGGAGGAGGACTCCATCCACTTCCTGTGCGAATGAGGAATCTATGGCAGGCTCAGACAGAATGTCTTCGAAGCTGCCACTATTGAGGAGGATGATTCACACTCCTTGTAGTGAAGGGATATTTTGACCTCTATGAGAAGTGGTTCTGGTCTAGTCGCTGACGCTTGCGTCCACCACCTATTAACAATACCTTCACCCATTAGACAGGGATTTTTGCAGAATATTGAATGATTCAATTCGTTTCTCATCATTAATTATGAATTTCCTTTGGTTTTCCTCAGCGACACTGATAAAATACAACTGCCTTCAATCAGAAACGATCTAAGTTATTTCCAAACAAGTACTTAGCACCTGAAAACTAAATGGGAATATAATACCTCCGACTTTCCAGAAAGCTTTATCCCGCATACAAATTACCGTTCAAGCTGTGCCTCCCCAATAAGTTGTGTTTCACTTTCTAGCATGTGTCAAACGGAACATACCACTACAAAAAACTCAATCGCACATGCCCATATTAGATTTTCCTCACGTCTCCAGGCGATAAACCATAGCCGGCGGAAGAAAAACGTCGTAACTTTTTCCAGCTGAACGTTGGTCAGGTAATGAAATACTCGGAAAGTTGTCGTAAAAGTTTCGCGCGTACTATTTCCACGTAATGAAGATATACGTTATTGAAAACATAAATCTAAGAGTTTGATTTGTGTTGCGGTAGATTTGGGTAGATACTAAATCAATGAAGTTGTGGGTGGACCGTTCGAAACGTGTCAATTCGAAGAGACGAGGGACGTGCTGGTGAAAGAGACGGGCTGGCCCAATTTATACTGAGTTGCAATCCAGAGAACTGAGAGTCAACACAAGAGCTTTCGTATCTGGAACTAAACTCTGAATTTCAAAAATGATCGAAACTGACAAACTAGAGGTTGAGTTATTAGAGTCCAAAAATACGAACAGAACCGGAAAAACATGAGTCATATATGTTATCGTTGTTTCAGAGAAGTCCGCTTGAGAAACAAATAATGTATTGATATGAATGTTGCATTGTTGAGTTGTTTTAGTTGAAAGTTCTAATAGAAATTCAATGGAAATTTCAGAATTTTTATTAGAATTATTATTTTTATAAAAAGTAAATTTTTAGTAAATCTACAATGTCTATGTACCCTTTCTTCGGAATATTTCTACCATTTGGAAAATATGAGGCGAACATCTAAAGGAAAGCCACCACTCTCCTGGCTCATACCACGATGGACATTGAACTACATCTGACAGATATTTGTGCAACGTTCTTCCAAGAAGACCCAATTACAAATGCTTATTTTGATTAAATAGTAGATTATCCTTCAATTGGCTGGAGAAGACCACCTGCAGACGCATTTCGAGGTTCTTGCCTCTCGTCAGTAACAAGGTAGGTCGGACAATATTAGAGCCATTCTGTCCCAGCCCAATGAATTATAATCCACTGAGTAACTGATATTTCTTCAGAAATGAAGCAGCGACTTACAGTTAAGTCAGTCGCAGCGCCAAACCTCGGGGAAAACCAAAAAGCATTCCTCGGTAGCAAAGACTTCAAGAATTCAAGAATTTTTGTCGGAGAGTATCGAATGAATGAAACAGTGAAATCGACGATGTCAAGGTACCCTTGTCTCCAAATATTTCCACTATGTGGACAACTCTAATGTCCGACCATCCTGTTACTGACGAGAGGCAAAAACCTCGAAAAACGTCTGCAGGTGTTCTTCCCCAACCAATTATTCTACTGTTTAATCACAATGAGCATTTTCAATTGGGTCTTCTTGAAAGAATATTTCTGTCAGATAGAGTTCAATGTCCGTCGTGTTATTAGCCAGGAAAGCAGTTGTTTTGTGTCAGATGTTTGCCTCATATTTTCCACGTGGTGGAAATATTCAAATATTACAGTGGCAGAATTACGATAATTTTGATACTGTGGAATAAAGATATCACAGGCAGTTTTAATCCGAGCTATCATCTAGTGGAATCGAAGCTCAACCATACCTCAACTCCACGTATTTCTCGACCCACAAAACGACGAGTCCATAAACAATCCAGATTTATTTCATTCCAGCCCAGTCCTGCACATATCGGAAGCAAACGGACATCCCACCGACTGCGGCGATAAGTTAAATCATTCTTTGGCAATATGGAAGCTTCGAACGAGAAAAAATCGCGCCGATAACCAGTCTATTGTCGGAGTTTATCAAATTTATTGTGCCATAATCGTGGTTAATACTCGTGGTTTTCAGTGGCGATGTGGAATGGAAACACCGTTTCCGGATCAGACGACAAATTTTAATAAAGGTTCGATGGGGATTGCTCAGCCGTACTGAGCTCTAAAGGGCCACACTCACGATCAAATTCTGCGGTACGACTGAATCGTTTGCGATTGTAGTACAATTTTGTTGGAGATTGGAAATAAACATACACTATCAAATTAACAAACCATCAAATCAACAATGTAGTACTGCTGCAGACCGTTTCAGCTGCGTTGAACCTTATAATGAATGGAATATAATTGAAAGAACTTCATTTTCTCAAATAATCAGATCACTGATGGAAAAAAAAAACTAAAATGTATGGTTCCTGAAAATGAGGAATTGGTTGTTCTGCTGGAGGATGCTCTTCTTGAGTTGTTGATCAGGAAGATTGATAACTGGATTTATTGTGGGATTACATTTTACCAACAAACTATCAGGAAACATTTTTAAGATTCTCATTACCAGCACAGTTGGTGGATCTAATGAAATTCCGCCGATATTTCTCAAGGAATAATGTTCTCCCGAACTAACATAAGTTTTTTGCAAAATTACCCTGATATTATTTATCTTAAATGATACGGAGAAGGTTATCAACATCGTGCAAATGAAATATATGTGCACAACGCTCAGGAATTGGGAATGTTCAACAATGACGTCAGCCATTTATTGAAAAATTTTATGAAAATCTGGTCATCGCATTAAATACCTCCTGGGCATTTGATCGCATTTGTTACCAAAAGACTGCTTGCCAAGCTTCCATCTCATGGCTTTCCTGCCACCAGCGGCATTTTTTGCTATAAAGTTTCCTGTCAGACATATCCCTCATATCCCTGGTGATTGATGATGTTTCATCAAACATTCCACCTATAAATACTAGTCTTCCACAGGGATCCGTTCTAGCACTCACACTGTTTTTCTTTAACATTAATGATTTTTTGGGAGCTACCAAATGCACATCTTTGACGATGATGGAAGCCATCATACCGCTTTCTCTTCCAAAGCTCCAATATGAGACTGTGGAACCAGAAAAGAAGTTGGTCAAATTGAATGGTTTTCCTAGAGTGATACAGCCTACAGAATTTCAACTAAAACACACCTACTTGTCCTGGGTTTTTACAATGTGCTCTGGATAATTTTTTTCAAGGAACATGAAAAAAGTATCAATAAGGGGAAAACGGTGCAATAACAGTAAACAAAAAAGACAACTGGATATTGGTTTATTTTTCACATACAAATGATCTGCTAATTACTCGTCCTACTTTCGTTTGATTTTGAAGTTACCAACATCGAAGACATAAAAAGGCTATTTAATAACATTAATGATAATTGATTTTATTGATAGAAGTACATACATGAAAAATACAGAAAGTAACAGAACGTGTTCGACGATGTAACATGTAAATACTATCAAAATACTCATTTGATTTCATAATAACTTCTTTTCGCAAGCAATATTAAAAAAGTTCATACTTTGGCGTAATGTGAACAAGCAATCACAAAATGATGACAACTGTGTCCATCATTACAACAAATAACGTCCAGAGCTCCACGTGTTTATTACTGACAAAACATTAGTGATTATTGGAATGAATTTGATTTTACGAATGTTTGCCTCTCAGCGCCATTTGGTAATGAGTCAACAGAGGTTCATCATGTTGATTGATTGAGTTCGGTTTTGAATTTTCAAAACATTTACTCAACATTTTCGATATTTGTTTTCACTACTTCAATGAGTGGTGAGAGGTTCAATCGAATTCTAAAAATAGCCCCGACGATATTTTTCATGTATTTGTTCCACAGAACGTCAAATATTCCAAAATGGATTGGAGATCCCAAAGCGGTGGGAGCAGTTTATTTAAAGGTCTCTCAGGGACAATGAAGCGAATAGAGAAGTTTTTTATGTCTTTCTCTTAGATGCCACGAAAGTGAAATATTCTAAACAAGGCGAGTCTCAAACCTTTGTTGTCATTCATTTCAATCCACCCACAAAAATGTCATCTAGGACGCAGAAAAATAAATAATGGATGCTAAGTAACTCCAAGCAGTGGTGGCTCGTCTTTTTTGGAGGAGTTAATACTAACTAATAATTGAAGGAGTGAGTTAGAAACCATAACGGTATCAGGGACATTGTGAAAATGAGTGCATATTGGGATATTTAAAGTGATTCTCAATTTGGAAACAAAACGATCTGCGTGAATTCTAAACTCTTGGTCCAATGAAAATAGCGTTTTCACAAAAGAGACTATTCCTCTCTTGCTAAATACGAGTTTTTGATTGGTGGACATTTTTATATTGATAATTAAAAACAACATGTTTTCGATTTTGTAGTTCGGCTCTTGATTAGCTATTGGATACCTTTGTGGTATGTTTTCGATTTTTCAGTTCGCTTCATCAATAGTTGTTTTATAAAACAAACGTACCCCATCAGCAAGATGCTATGATGATACTTCGATCCAAACCATGATGAGCACTAACTATTAGTTCCTATCAACTCCACAAATTTTGCATACACGTAAACCAAAACTATTTAAACTAATGACATAACCTACATTTGACAGAATAGTAAGCATGTGACGAAAGACGCGCTCTGGTGCATACTGAATAGATATTTTGGTGATGTTATGCCATAATGGGTCAAGCCACAGTAGGCCAGTTTCGTAAAAAATATTAAAATAGTGCAGCAGATCATAGAATGATGTGGCTTTTTACTATCGTCATCATCATCATGCACCCCCTAAGAGGGAACTCCCCAGCACTTTTCACGTGCTCGAACGCTCCCTCCCCCCTTCTACCGCTTCCTCTCTCACTGAGCGGATCCTGTTGATGTCCCCCTAAATCTGGCTGGAGGACTTATTGCTGTGGCTGATGCCCCTAGCTTGTCTGACTGTATTTCCACCTTCGTCTTACTTTTCCGGGGTGTTATTATCTCTCTGGTTCACAGGTCGCCTGCAGTTCCGTGAGTAGCGGGTTTGGGTGGGTCTCTTCTTTTCCAGAATGATCCCCGCGTGGTTTTTCATCAGTCTATCGATGCAGTTAGGTTGAATATCCAGGTCTCGGTAGATAAACCTGTTTGGCATGTATCGCGGATACCATCGTCAGTGGATGTATCCTTTTTATAATTTCGGGTTGAATTGAATTATTTTTGCTTATTGCTTGACTTGTTATTGCATCACACCTTCCATTTATGTTCCATTAGTTTAGCATATTTTCAGAACCTAAATGCAGAAATACCAAAATATTATCCCAGCAGTTCCATTATAAATCTTATTGCGAGTCGGATAAAGAATATTCATATGCAACTGATGATACAGGCAGTAACTACAGTCTTTCTCCGAAGAATTTGATGGCGAGTCCATTTGCAGAGTTTTTAGGGCCTCAGGACCTGAAAAACGTTTAATCAGCTTTGACGTGGGGAGCATTTCGATGGTTTGAAGCACAGATATTGTATGTCCACTTTTTGCCAATTTTAGGGTGAAGTGATATTTTGAACGTAGTAGGACGGATCTAGAGTGTGTGCAAACATTGTACGTCCCCAATAACGAGAAGTAAGGTTCATCAGTATGATTCTTTTGATCAGAGTGGTCACTGCTTCTTAAGGGATGAGACTCGCGGCTCCAAGGGATCTTCAGAAATCAACACATGCTTGTTTGATTATTTGCAAAACTTACCTCAGACAGTCTCCCATGTGTCTAGCTTTTCAGATACTTGCGGAGGGCAGAACCGCAATCAATTTGTAGCTGCTGCAATATTGTACGCTGTCAGTACAATGAAACACTTATAAATTGTAGATCTGAAACTTTGAAACAGATGCAACTCACGCTACCATTGAAAGAGTCCGTAAACATCGGAAAATTTCCACAACCGAATCAATATTGCAAGAAAAAACCCCGTCCCTATCAGGTCCATAAGCTCTGCTTTTCTGATTTCTATGACCTACAGGCCCTGGCGAGAGTTGTTATGCAAAATACTAAACTGAATATTATATCATATCATCCATTCTATAGTGTGTTATTTCAGTTATATTAAACCAGTGGGTTGTCCCATTCCATCAGGGTGGTTTCGGACTTTTTTCACTGGCGCTCCGGAAAGTTAAACCCCTTATTTTATCATATCGAAATCTATGATTTAATTGTCGAATCCACGTCCCACTAACCTTCTGGGTGTTACGGACATGAAATATCTCTCGCTCAATTAAGGAACCTCTCACCCACACCAAGCGAACCGCCACTGTGCACAACGTCTACTGCGGTATAGGCAACTGCGGCAGCCGTAACGCAGATATCTTCATCAATCACCATCACACTCTCTACTTTATTCAGTGGTAGGCCTCAGACGACGGCATCAAATTCCTCTAAATTATAAAGTCCGAAGTCGTAGCGTGTTTCTCTTGATTATTCACAGTCAAAAGTCGCGAAAGTTTCAAAAAACAAGGGCTTCATTTTCTTGAATGTGCCAATACGCAGTGAATATTGTCGGTTTGAAATGAATGGGAGTGAGTTCTTCTGGATGAGTTTAGTTTTATAATCGTGGAATTATTTGAGTGTGTTCCTTGAAATTCCTAGATTCAGTTCAGAAATAATTAAGACAAATCAATCATTATATAGTGAAGCTGTAAATTGGAAAATATGCACGCCCACAATGCACACTATCCGGTGGCAAACGTTTATGCAGGAAACAACTTGGTACAGTCTACTACAGTCTAATACAAATTTAGTTTCGATCTTATCTTAAAGGCGAAGTTTCAAATGATCAGACACGGGAAGTGATAGCTGATATTATATCATATATATCATTTTATGGGGAACGAGGCGAAAAACAATGAACGTTATTGTACCAAAATTGTTTTATTTACGACTAATACATAATTTGGGTGTTTTTCTTATGGGTTTTGCAGTATAATGCCATATATTATTACATTAAGGAATAATGGCGAGGAATTAATAGCATTTATTCCCTCTTGGAAACCATGGGAGCAATATAACCAAACTTAAGAGTGTCTTTGATACCAGAAACATAAAAATCTATTTATGATAAAATGTACACGAACGAATCGCGTCTTCGAAACAACGCAAACTCATTTTCCTAAAATGTTCTCCTGGACTATTTCGCTGCATTGTACGAAAGCGCAGAAGGGTCACAAAAGGTTTTTTTTCGAAATTTCGATTTTTTTTTCGAAATCTCGAGCTTAATGTCGATATCTTGAATTTTATGTCAAACTTTCGATACTAAAGTCGAAATTTCAACATAAAAGTCGAAATTTTTACTTTCCTCTCGATATTTCAACAATAGCAGAAATGACTAAATTTTAACATTAAAGTCGAAATTTCGACAATAATGTCGAAATTTGGACATAGAACTCGAAATTTCAAGAAAAAAGTTGAAATTTTGGGAAAAGTCGAAATTTTGAGTCTAATTTTCAACATCAGTGTCGAAATTTTTACTATTTTCTCGAAGTGATGAAAAAAAACCTATTGTGGCCCTCCTGTGCTTTCGTATAGCATTGGGTGCGAAGTACGAGCCATTTCCATTACGGTAATTCTATTAGAAAATTAAATCTATGTTGGAGATAAATCATGACGTTGATCTGGGATAATATAACAAACTACAACTACTACGAGCGATTTTGAAAAGATAATCTGAAGAATTTCAAGCAAAGCAATCTTCCACTCTGACCCAGGGACAAATCAGGAAATTTATTGATAAAGGTCCAGATGAAATATTTCTCTTGCATGATGTACATTATAGAGGAGTTTTCAACGTACTCAAAAAATCCTACGTTAGCATTTAAAAGAAATGAGTTTATTGATCTTAAAAAATAAAGATGAACAAAAATTGGGAAAATAGGTTTGCATACCTACAAATTATAGTGTGAAAACTTTAACATCGAATTATTGTTATGTGCTGTACATTCTTTCATTTTTTATAGCACACTTTCATGAAAATATTTTCATGAAATCTCAGATATATCAGTAGTTTGCGAAATGGAAGTGAGATTGTGATATATTTTTAAATTCAATTTGCCCTTTTAGTGACAGAGGAACTAAAATAAAAGTTTGTGGAGAAAGCATGCCAAATTAAGATCTTTTTTGTGGTATATATTCAGCTACCAATTTCACTTATCGTTTCCATAAAACTCAGTTGAAATTAAAAGTGCAATGCGGGTTGCCTATACAGAGTGTTTTCGAAATTGAAGCGATATGGAGTGGAAAGTAGAAGATGACAAAACAAGACGAAATGAAAAAAAAACATTTTTATCGAACCGAAATAATTTTGGGGGATATTGAATTTTAAAGTTTTCGAAACTTTCTTGGTGATCACTGATCACCAACCGTGGCCTTGAGAATCAACTCAATGCCTTCCAAACACAGGTAACTGAAAGCAATTTGATAAACAAAAAAAAAAAAACAAAAATTTTTGATTGCTTCAAAAAATAAAAAAATTCTTGCCATTTATTGTTACATCATGTTACATTTAACAACCCATTTCTTAATTGCTCCAATTTCGCAAACACCCTGTATGTTAGTCCTGATGTGTTATGGCAGTTTTCTTCCCATATGAGTTATGCCTTGGAATTTAGTCATGTAAGTGTTGATGAGGAAATATCGATATTATCTTTATGTATTGTTACACTAATTTTCCAAACATCTTCGTTCAACATTCATCTAAATCTCCTCATTCAAAATTGTAACGGATCTGAACTGGAGTAATTAAATTTGATGCGTGATTTCAACTGTTTGAAAGCGCTCGTTACCTATGGAATATATGTGATTCATTTGTTTAATGAACCAGCGTCAGCCATAATTATTCGCAGATTTCCAGTTTCTCCATTTTCAGAGTCATTAGTTGACGTATTACTTCTAAAGCTGACATCATATGAATCGACACCCTGCCACTTCATCAGAAACAGATTATAATCATGGGGTTTTATATCATTCCACATAACCTCCAAGTCCAAACTATTTACACCTCTTCAAGCTGAGAGGGGATTTTGAAATATTCAATGAAAATGAACAGTTAAACTCATTACGGAAGAAATTGATTAATATCGCTTCATATTTCGAGAGGATAGGTAGAACTAGAGCGCGGATTGTCGATATCTGAATCCAAGCAGCGCAGAGCGAGGTTGTGGTTCGGATCGTGCTAGGAATGGCACGTTAAAAGGAAAGACCTCGTTAATCATTGCACAAGTTTCGACTTTCAAGGGCTTCCGTTCGTAGAGTGACGACAGCTGGTTAACGGCGTTATATATTTTCATAGCCGTGTAGTATTATATTTGACTCGAGTTGAGTTTTTGATACGATTATTACCCTTTTTCATTCTTCACTACAAAGGATTTTCCGAAATCTCGGTAACACCTTGAGAAATCATTTGTGAAACAGACAACAATTTTGAACGGTGATACTTACGCGGTATCTTCGAATCCCAAATCAGGTATATCTTAGGGCTCTATTTTAGTCCTTCTATTATACAGTATTTACACACATAATTTGATTAACAGTCTTCGATAATGAAATTTTATGAAACATTGGTGTTTTATCTATTCTGATGTTTGCCCACATTTAACGGACATTTAGGCACAAACAGTGCACTGGGCATGAATTGCCGGCCAAAAAATCATTGATGATGAGAAGAAGAAACAGTATTGATGTCAGAATGGATCCCTGTGGAACATCAGCATTTATATGAAGAGTGCCTTGTCGTGTGATGAAAATAACTAATGTTGAAATATCAAAACTCTTGTACTCTCCAAAAGTTGCAGTTACAGTGTAGTGATAGTAATAGTGTAGCGATAGCGATAATGTGCGATAGCGATAGTGTAGCGATAGCGATGGTGTAGCGATAGCGATGGTGTAGCGATAGCGATAGTGTGATGGTGATAGTGATGACTCCGAATTTGGGATATTTGCAAGTAACCAAAAAAGTTCTAATTTCTTTCACTATTTTTTGTTTAAAAAATTCCACAAAGCAATTTTGCTGCTGCGGAAACCGGGGTTTTAGTTCACGAACTATGCTATTAAAAGTAGTATAGGCCATTTGCGTCTTCTATTTTGCGTGAAAACAGCTTCTTATTTTTATCTACAGCTTGGCCAAAATATCCTAGTGCATTGATTGACAAGTTTGCTTATATCGCTTTTTCTCTAAGTGACATAATTTTTTTATAACGTCTACTTGGCCACTTTTCTCCGAAACAATATTTTTATAGGTATATTGCAAACGCAAACTCGTTTATGTCAGAGAAATCAATATTTCTGGCAAATATTCCACGTAAGAGCATAGTGGTGTTCTGCCGAGGTAAAAAAGATGAGGCTTTTGAATGTAATCCGTTTAAAGAACGCCTGTTGTTAAGGCTGCGGTTTGCGTTGATATGTGGATCACGCTCGCGCTTTGTCCCTCCGCGCATACCGATAAGTCTCACAATACAGCCGTTGCAACGGCATTGATGACCGGCTTAGGCCAGTGAGTTCTGAATAACACAAAGTAGTATCCATTAGAAATTCACAAATTAGGCTATAATTTAGTCAAAAAATATTTCCTAGACAGACTTCACTTTTTTTAATATCCAGCTTCCTTTTCGAGAAAAAAATTAAAGCCACTCCATTGCATATCATGAACACCTGCAATGGAGACCAGCTGACATTGATAGTAGGATTTTTCCTACACATATTTTATTTCAAATAAAAAAAGGTAATTTTTGTTTTGGATTATTGGTTGTTATTTGTTCACCATCCGTAATAATTTAATAGCGATAGGCATACCATACGATAATGAATAATGGCCCCTAAATGCATGTAAGGTCGCTTTGACAACATTATTGTCATAGCAGTAAAATTCAGAGTTGTCAAATGGCAGCGATTCCATCATGAATAATTATACTAACACTGAAATGGCTGACATGCACCTTATTTATGGATTATCAAATGGAAATTCGGGAGAAGCAAGAAGAATTTACCAGGACAGATATCCTAACAGAGTGATTCCTTGCGCTAAAACATTTAGAACGCTACATGCAAGATTATGTGAAACTGGGAGTTTCAATAAAAATGCAGGTGGTGGAAGACCAGAAACAGTAGCAACACCTGAACTAGAAAAAGCTATACTTGATGCGATAGAAGATCCTTCAAATAGTACCAGGAAGATGGCAATGCAGCCCAAAAACAGTTTGTAAAGTTCTAAAAAGATACCTCCTATACCCATACCACATACAGCGGATCCAAGCTCTACTGCCTCAGGATTTCCATCCAAGATTAATGTTTTGCAGGTGGTTAATTCATATGATGGAACACAATAATAATTTTTTACCAAATATTGTATTTAAGGACGAGGCAAATTTTTCACGAAATGCTATTATGAACTCTCACAATAACCATTTTGGGCCGACGAAAATTCCCACGCTATTAGAGAAAATCATTTTTCGCTGAACGTTTGGTTCATGCACGAAGGGACTCTAGCTCATTTTAGTGTTCTTGCTCGTCAGCATCTCGACGTCATCTACCCTAATCGCTGGATTGGACGTGCAGGACCTCAACATTGGCCAGCTCGCAGTCCTGATATGAATCCTCTAGATTTCTATTCATGGGGTCATCTGAAAGCTCTTGTTTATAAAACTCCTGTACTAGATGTGAATGTCTTGAGGAACCGAATAATTGACAATTGTAATGTAATAAGGACTACTCTAGGAATTTTTGAACGTGTCAGACAATCAATGGCAATTCGATTGCGGTCGTGTATTTTATCAGAAGGTGGACATTTTGCTCATTTACTGTAATATCGCAATTTTTATTTTTGGTCTTTATTTTATGTTTCTGTTTTTTCTCGAAAACGAAGCTAGATATGATGAAAATACAAGAGACCAAAAAGTTGTATTTTCAGTTGTTGAATCTTACAAAATCTACCGAAAAGGAGTCAGTGGCGATTTTTTTAAAATTATTGTTGGCTGTGGTGCCCACTGAGACGCCACTGGCCATAATAATTTCAATCTAGTTAGGGCTAAATGAGCGCCCTATTAGTTCAAATGAATGTACCAAATTTCAACCAAATCGGTTCTAGGATATTTATGATATTTTATAATTACCTTCATAAAAACATTTCTTCTTAAAATGACTTAACAAATCACCCCCTGCAGTTAGGAACCGTAGTTAGGAAATACCTTGTATTTCATGTGCATTTGAATGAATTTAGTTTTTTTTTTGTCCAACTGAATATTCGTCCAAAAATCTGATACAGTTACTAACAATTATTACCACTTTTCAAACGTCATTCAATATTCACAGTTCATCATTAGCTTGCAAGAACACCGTTCTATAACTTTGTTTAGTTTTTTCATCACGGATTTCAAATATTTGTCATCTATTAGAAAATATTTGAACAATCAGTGGATGGTGGAGACAAACGAAGCCAACCATTTTTTGTGTAACAGTTGAAGCATGACAAGCATGAACGTCTTTGGCTTGATTGTGATTTTGGGGTATCTACCTTTTGCATTCAGTGAAAAAACTTCACATCGGGAGAAGAGGTATGTTTACTGGCCAAGAGGTGGTAGATACAAGGTGAGTTCAGCCCTTTCATCTACACTATACAGGGTATATCTTCATGAGTGGACGCGTTTTATGTAAAGAAAACTAAAAGTTACAGAATGTTTTAAATTTTGAAGAGATGGTGAAGGAGCCATTCAGAAAGAAACAAAAATATTTTCCGTCCATACAACACTTTCGGTTTCTCCGGGAGTCGAATCATTCTTGTTTCTTCAAAAAAAAAAAACATCCTGCATTATAGAATTTTTCAATTCACATGATTTTGATTCAAATTCGTCATACTCTACATACCTATAGAATAAATCGTTATTGATAAATCGTTATTGAGTTTTTTTTAGAAACGATTACCGTAAAAAACTTACTAAAGATAACTTTTCATTGAAATGAGCTGAAAAGAAGGAAATAAACCTTGAAGTGAATCAAACCTATAATTTTTCAGTAACAAAATTTCATAAGATACAAGGGAGGATACAAGCTTGAGAAGTTTCTCTCATAAATTTAATCTGAAATTATCTGTATCATAATTTATTTTTGCGATAAGGTTTTATATCATATAAAATTTCATGATGTTACAGAATTATGGGTTTATTATATTTTTCTGTAGTATTTGAAATTTTTGGCATTGAAATTTGTTAAATTATGTGTTTTAATAGGAGTCCCAGGTGCTTTTCCAATTTACTGGATACACAGATCAAACTACGAAAATTATTCGACAATTTGATATTTTCCACAGTTTTTACGGATATTTCCGATTCAGTTCCTACTACATTTCAGGCCTTTTTCTAAAAGTGGGGGCTTTTCCATTCAGCCTTCAGGACGGTAAAATTTTTCGAAATTGAATTATCAGACCACCTATTCGATATTCTCAAGTAATTTCCTGAATTTTCCAATTATATATTTTCCAAATTTTTGCTACTTTTTCCGAGAAGAAGGGTCCAGAAAACAGTAAGTTTCTATGTACAAAACTAATGGGATTTTTTTCTGATTTCTACGTTTTTTATCCAGCCTTCAACAGGGTTCAGGACGGTAAATTTTTTTGAAAGTAAATAATACGATTGTAAGGTATTTATCACCTTTTTATGGATTTTTCCGATTTCAATTTCCTGTGTTTCCACAAATTTTTCGAGAAGAAGCGGTATGTGACTTTCGACCAACATATTTTTCTCCTCATAATTTGCCATTCCCGAAACTTTTAGAAAGTTTTCTGAATTCCTAAGCGTTCTCTTTCTATACCATTCGAAACGAGGCAAAATGGTGAAATTTTTCTCAATTTCAGAAATATTATCCTTAGTAACTTCTCAGATGGCCCCTCAGTATATTTGGGAAAATACACAGACAATCTTCTGTTATACAATTTCTAACAGAAATATCACAGAGCCAATGACACGCAAAAATATTGAAAAAGTCGCGTGTTGCTACATTCGAATACATCGTTCAATATTTGTCTAAACGGTATTATATAATGAGAAAACATAATATTTGTACAACCACGACAAACACACGATGTGTTCTCGAAACGACATATCAATTTGAGAGAATATTGTATAGTCACTAGAAAACATTTCATGCCTATACAGGGCTTTTGTGCATTGGGTATGGTAATTCCATGAGAGCGTAAAGAAGGGATATCGACGTGAGCTGTTAATTCATCGGGTGGGGTAACAGGAGTGGCGCACACAAACCCCCAGATGGAAACTTTCCGATACTGTATACCCCAGATGAAAAGTTTCCGATACTGTATAATTGTATAGTGCGAATATTTATTATGACCGACGTGTATCTTTAGCATTCTGAATTTGGTAAACATTTAGTAAAATCGGTCATATTATTACTTGGGTTCCATTATGATTTTTTGATATTCATTAAATTTTTTGGCGACAGCGCTAGGAATGTATGATTTAATTTGGTGTACATTATATTTGATCCCTTCTAGATTGTTATCGGCGTGGGTACTCCTCTGAAATTGGGTTCTAAGCAGTCAATGGCGATTGGATGGAATTTCCAAATGCAATATGATGTACCCACCAATCTGACGGTACTGGAAACCTACCCACCAAATTATCCCGGTCGACGGAAACGTGACGTCCTGGAAAATGACCGCGCCATGATATACAGAGGTGTTGAAGATGTTTTGAATGGGTAAGTGAACATAATATTTTTCCAAATATCTGAACAAAGGTCCCAAGTACGATTCCCAACCGAAACAATTTTTTTTTTCACATGCAATATTCCGAATTAGTGATTTTATTTGCCGACTGGAAATAATCTTCCACGATTCACTGAGGCATTAAAAATTAACAGTGCTACTCCTGAAGTTGCGCATAAAGTTGGTAAAAAGGCCTAGCCAGAACAAAAAGTACTAATGAGATTTATGTTTTGATGCCCGCCGTCTGTGACATGCATTGACCAAATCTATGAGATGCAGTATTGCCTAGAGACAGACAACTGCATCCCCTCGATACAACCTCGTTGCCTGAGCCGGTTATAGGCCGGATGGTAACGGATTTCTCGCAACGTGGAGGCATATCTATATAGCGCCGTATGGAAGCTGGAGGACAATAAATGATAGAAAGAAAGAGAAAGACAGAGAACACAAACGTCAGAAATCACAAGTATCTTTAGTTAGATGTAATTCAATATCCGGTGTGATAGTAGCCACGGAACTAGTTGTTTTCTGACAGGTACTTGCCACTATAAGCCTACGTTGTACTTGTTCATGGAAGTGAAAGAACTATGATATTTGGGTTCAGATATCTGAATGAATCTCTCAATTCAGATGATCGCAGTGCTCCTTGATCAGCTTACAAGGTGGATCGGCTTACACCCGTCAGCGTGGGAATGGAGTTAATAAATAGACAGTATGCAGGTGGTCATCCTGTTCTTTTCCCTGTCTTTTTGTTATAGATAGTTATTATGGACATACATACAGAGGGATATATCAAATTTGCATAAAAAAAACTGGTGAAAATTCAAACAATTTCCAAAAAACATCGATATTCTAATACAAATGATGAATTGTATCAAATTTCATATTGAAATACCGTTGTAAGAATATGATGAAGGCGAACATTTGGAACATTCTAAAGAAGAAGACAATATCAAAGTTAACTTGGGTGTCGTTTGGCACCAAGATGATTCCGTTCAATTATTCATTGAATTGACGTACGCTTTGGTTTTCCCAACATGTTTCCCGAGCTTATTCGACAGATGGTCACCTAGGTTACATGTTGGTGATAGTATGGCATTCGGTAATTGGTCTCAGTGAGGTATCCTCTGTTTTCGTTAATAAAATATGGACTGACCGCAAGTCAGTAATTTTCATCATCGTAGATTGTGCTAAGTTTTTCATAGACTGATTCATTGATTTGTTGAACGTTTGAATGAAAATAGAGATCATACGATGATTTCCTGATAAACTCTTGAATGCAATTGTAATTTTTCAGAAAAATATTTCATTATCGATGATAGAAAACAACTTTTTCATTACATCAACATTGCGTTGAATTTCAGTGACCTCCCTCATCTGAAATATACAACAACAATGGAAAAGGTAACACAAATTGAAATACAGGAGATTGAAAAGGAAATTTTGCGAAATCTTCACTGTTACTAATAATTTCAATGAATTCGGTAATAATCAGAGAAAAAACCCAGTTACATCTGAGCTGATGTATTTATTCACTATTAAATGGAAATTGTCTCCGAAATATATGAAATTATCCACTCTACAAGTACCCATATGTTGTTAATTTTTCAGAGCGGGAATCGATGGAAAGGCTTGCATTTTCCGGAGTATATGTGAAAATGCTTTAGATAGTATGAATCATGAAGCTAATGGCCTTTATGGACTACTCTTTCATATTGTTTTTACGTAAGTATACATTTCCATCGGCATTTATTGTCACATAAAGCTGTAAGGTAAATAGATATTCCATATGTATAGGGATCAAAGAATAATCAGCGTAGGTAGTTGTTCGAGATCATATTTTCAAGTATTTATTTTTCTTTTCGTGATTTTGAATCGTTATTACATGTGGGTTTGTAGTTGAAGGACATTTTCTTTGTCAAAGCATTTGATAATATAGATTAAACGTAAAGCGATTCGAGTATAAGTTTCTATCCGAACATTTTCTCCTCAGTCAATTTCTATAATGATCAAAAGGCAGGTGCAAGCAATTTTTTCTTCCTGCATCGATTTGCATAAAAATATGGAACAAGGTTCATCTTGCCCCCTACTTCAGAATTTAAATTATTTCGATGGGCGTTGCTTATTCTTTAGATGTGAAAACTACCCCTAATTGTCAAAAGTTATAAAATAATATTTTATACTTGAGATGGCTGAAATTTAGTTTGGATCTTTTGTGTATCTCTATTAAACTTTGATACTAATAAATGGAGGGGAGATACAGTATTTTGAATTTTCTGAAAAAATTCCTGACACGAAGAATTGTATGGTGTGCTAACTAACAAGCCTGGTTGAGAACAAGCCCTTATAGAGTGCGAGGAATTTTTCAATGGAAGAATTCCTTAACTCATATGAAAGTCAAATAGTATGCTGATAATAAAGTACGAGGGTTAACTGACTTTTTGAGACGCCTCAGCAGAAACACATAGGAATGACAAGGGTCTTATTTATTACCGTGCGATGATAGCTGTCATTGATAATGAAAATCGTTAATTTTTCAGGCCTTCCTATGGTGATGGAGAGATAGACCCCGACTTAGATCCTGCATATCTGGATGCTCAACGAGCAGGAGAATATGGAATTGATTGCTCGACGCTTTATTCCTACTGCAATTGGGGCGATGGTCTCCTGGGACTTTTCACAATTCTTGATAACGAATATGGTTAAATGATAAATTTTTATGCTGAAAACATTTGATTATTTTTCATTCAATGATCTATTCATATTTCGAAAGAAACATTATGAAGAAATTTAATCAAGTTTTGCAAAAATTGGTGCGTTGAACTGTATCAAAAAAGGCATATAGTGTAATTTTTTAAAATGGAACAAGCATGAAAATCTCCGAAAATAAATCAGTAGTTGATAAAAAATTCCTAAAACACAGGTCAATAAATTATAATCAAAGGGGACATATCTTTTGGCATATAGTTGAGATGCGTATCACTTCCACTTACATTTTACTCTCATTGAATAATCAATACAACCTTGCAATTGCTACCATCAACCATATCTACCAGTTAGACGATGATCGTCTCATTAATTCGAATGGAATTAAACATTCAATTCATCAGGTTGTTAAAATAGAAAACAAAGAACTCGCACTTTCGTCTGCAGTATGGTCTTTTGTATTTGGCTCGTCTTTAGAAACAAATATTACTACTAGATTTTTATTAATCCATCTAGGTCCAAAAATTAGCGAATATCCTCAAACAGCTTATACTTTCTTGATATATTCAAACTATTTCCTCTCAATTTACTGTTCAAGATTTCTTCCTCAGTTACATGTTTTTTTTCCTGAACACCAGACACACATCCCGATACCAATATTTTTCTTTCAGAAGATCTGAAGATCCTTGATTTGTTTGATATACCATTTTCTTTCAACTTTTTTATTGATCTAGCGAATCCAGTGGTAAATAATCGCTAGTAAATTTTTTTAGATCTTTGACCGTGAAATCGATTGGCTTTCACAGAATTTGTCTATCTCTAACCGTTCTCCAGTTGGTCAGCTCTAAATCAGTTTTTAGATAGTTTTGTTGCCGCCAAAAATATTTCTGATGATTTTTCGGCATTTTCGTTCAAAGATTCGGAATCAGCACGTTGAAATACGTTCGAGGACGAAAATTTAAGAATCGAAAAATGAAATATAAAAAATCTCAGAAAATTGGATATTCTACCTTAATCACCCTTTTCCGGGTGAATCTTATATCTGACCACATAAAAATCATACATTTTCGGAACGACCATGAAATTTTACGTATACAGTGCAAATTTCAAGTCGATGTGACGACTTACTATTTTTCATGATTTTTAGGGGAGAACCCCTTGCAACTTTTTTCGAGTAATTTTTAATTTCTTTCGAGTGACTCGAAATTCACAATATATACTAATTCGACCATTCTGAATCGATTGGCGTTAACAGAATTTGTCTATTTCTAACCATTCTCGAGTTGGTCAGCTCTAAATCAGTTTTTAGATGGTTTTGTTGCTGCCAAAAATATTTATGATGATTTTTCGACATTTTCGTTCAAAGATTCGGAATCAACACGTCAAAATAGGTTCGAGGACAAAAATTTGGGATTCGAAAAATGAAATATAAAAAATCTCAGAAAATTGGATATTCTACCTTAATCGCCCTTTTCCGGTTGAATCTTATATCTGAGCACATAAAAATTATACATTTTCGGAACGAGCATGAAATTTCACGTATACAGTGCAAATTTCAAGTCGATGTGACGACTTACTATTTTTCATGATTTTTAGGGGTGAACCCCTTGCAACTTTTTTCGAGTAATTTTTAATTTCTTTCGAGTGACTCGAAATTCACAATATATACTTATTCGACCATTCTGAATCGATTGGCGTTCACAGAATTTGTCTATTTCTAACCGTTCTCGAGTTGGTCAGCTCTAAATAAGTTTTTAGATGGTTTTGTTGCTGCCAAAAATATTTATGATGATTTTTCGACATTTTCGTTCAAAGATTCGGAATCAACACGTCAAAATAGGTTCGAGGACAAAAATTTGGGATTCGAAAAATGAAATATAAAAAATCTCAGAAAATTGGATATTCTACCTTAATCACCCTTTTCCGGGTGGATTTTATATCTGAGCACATAAAAATCATACATTTTCGGAACGAGCATAAAATTTCACGTATACAGTGCAAATTTCAAGTCGATGTGACGACTTACTATTTTTCATGATTTTTAGGGGTGAACCCCTTGCAACTTTTTTCGAGTAATTTTTAATTTTTTTCGAGTGACTCGAAATTCACAATATATATTAATTCGACTATTCTGAATCGATTGGCGTTCACAGAATTCGTCTATCTCTAACCGTTCTCGAGTTGGTCAGCTCTAAATCAGTTTTTAGATGGTTTTGTTGCCGCCAAAAATATTTCTGATGATTTTTCGACATTTTCGTTCAAAGATTCGGAATCAACACGTCAAAATAGGTTCGAGGACAAAAATTTGGGATTCGAAAAATGAAATATAAAAAATCTCAGAAAATTGGATATTCTACCTTAATCACCCTTTTCCGGGTGAATCTTATATCTGAGCACATAAAAATCATGCATTTTCGGAACGAGCATGAAATTTCACGTATACAGTGCAAATTTCAAGTCGATGTGACGACTTACTATTTTTCATGATTTTTAGGGGTGAACCCCTTGCAACTTTTTTCGAGTAATTTTTAATTTCTTTCGAGTGACTCGAAATTCACTATATATATTAATTCGACTATTCTGAATCGATTGGCGTTCACAGAATTCGTCTATCTCTAACCGTTCTCGAGTTGGTCAGCTCTAAATCAGTTTTTAGATGGTTTTGTTGCCGCCAAAAATATTTCTGATGATTTTTCGACATTTTCGTTCAAAGATTCGGAATCAACACGTCAAAATAGGTTCGAGGACAAAAATTTGGGATTCGAAAAATGAAATATAAAAAATCTCAGAAAATTGGATATTCTACCTTAATCACCCTTTTCCGGGTGAATCTTATATCTGAGCATATAAAAATGATACATTTTCGGAACGAGCATAAAATTTCACGTATACAGTGCAAATTTCAAGTCGATGTGACGACTTACTATTTTTCATGATTTTTAGGGGTGAACCCCTTGCAACTTTTTTCGAGTAATTTTTAATTTCTTTCGAGTGACTCGAAATTCACAATATATATTAATTCGACTATTCTGAATCGATTGGCGTTCACAGAATTTGTCTATTTCTAGCCGTTCTCGAGTTGGTCAGCTCTAAATCAGTTTTTAGATGGTTTTGTTGCTGCCAAAAATATTTATGATGATTTTTCGACATTTTCGTTCAAAGATTCGGAATCAGCACGTCAAAATACCTTCGAGGACAAAAATTTTGGATTCGAAAAATAATATATTAAAAATCTCAGAAAATTGGATATTCTACCTTAATCACCCTTTTCCGGGTGAGTCTTATATCTGAGCATATAAAAATGATACATTTTCGGAACGAGCATAAAATTTCACGTATACAGTGCAAATTTCAAGTCGATGTGACGACTTACTATTTTTCATGATTTTTAGGGGTGAACCCCTTGCAACTTTTTTCGAGTAATTTTTAATTTCTTTCGAGTGACTCGAAATTCACAATATATATTAATTCGACTATTCTGAATCGATTGGCGTTCACAGAATTTGTCTATTTCTAGCCGTTCTCGAGTTGGTCAGCTCTAAATCAGTTTTTAGATGGTTTTGTTGCTGCCAAAAATATTTATGATGATTTTTCGACATTTTCGTTCAAAGATTCGGAATCAGCACGTCAAAATACCTTCGAGGACAAAAATTTTGGATTCGAAAAATAATATATTAAAAATCTCAGAAAATTGGATATTCTACCTTAATCACCCTTTTCCGGGTGAGTCTTATATCTGAGCATATAAAAATCATACATTTTCGGAACGAGCATGAAATTTCACGTATACAGTGCAAATTTCAAGTCGATGTGACGACTTACTATTTTTCATGATTTTTAGGGGTGAACCCCTTGCAACTTTTTTCGAGTAATTTTTAATTTTTTTCGAGTGACTCGAAATCCACAATATATATTATTTCGACTATTCTGAATCGATTGGCGTTCACAGAATTCGTCTATCTCTAACCGTTCTCGAGTTGGTCAGCTCTAAATCAGTTTTTAGATGGTTTTGTTGCCGCCAAAAATATTTCTGATGATTTTTCGACATTTTCGTTCAAAGATTCGGAATCAACACGTCAAAATAGGTTCGAGGACAAAAATTTGGGATTCGAAAAATGAAATATAAAAAATCTCAGAAAATTGGATATTCTACCTTAATCACCCTTTTCCGGGTGAATCTTATATCTGAGCACATAAAAGTCATGCATTTTCGGAACGAGCATGAAATTTCACGTATACAGTGCAAATTTCAAGTCGATGTGACGACTTACTATTTTTCATGATTTTTAGGGGTGAACCCCTTGCAACTTTTTTCGAGTAATTTTTAATTTCTTTCGAGTGACTCGAAATTCACTATATATATTAATTCGACTATTCTGAATCGATTGGCGTTCACAGAATTCGTCTATCTCTAACCGTTCTCGAGTTGGTCAGCTCTAAATCAGTTTTTAGATGGTTTTGTTGCCGCCAAAAATATTTCTGATGATTTTTCGACATTTTCGTTCAAAGATTCGGAATCAACACGTCAAAATAGGTTCGAGGACAAAAATTTGGGATTCGAAAAATGAAATATAAAAAATCTCAGAAAATTGGATATTCTACCTTGATCGCCCTTTTCCGGGTGAATCTTATAAGGTTAGGTGGCCCTGGAAATGGAGATTCATTCATGAAATTTGGTATCCTAGCAGACTTTTTGAATGTCTATCTAACAAAAAAAATCAATTCAATCGGTTGAAAAATGTAAGATTTATAAGGGTGCTTCATCTCAAATGGGTCACACTGTATATTCTAGAAATTGATAAATTTGTCAAAATCCACATTTAAAACACTATCCCAGCTGCAATCCCCAACAGCCCAACTCCAAACAAGGGATTCAATGTTTTTTCTGCCTCGTGGTATAAATCTTTCTCGCGTGACTTATTTCCAACATAACACACTAGTACCATAAATAACTATGAAATATCCAGTGAATTATGTATTATCGGAGTGATTTGTAAGCCAGAGCGAAGTAGTTTTTGACGTGTAGATCGCTGTCAAATTTGCGTCCCCCTTATATATCAAAAATATATCCTTCTCTGTATTATCATTTCTGGATATCATCATTAAGTAATATCAGCATTATTTGTTAACTCTGAAATGCAAAAACATCACTTTCCAAGACAATGCTATGAAGACAAAGAATGAAATATTCACTCATTCTCTCATAACACAGTGTCAGGTAAAACATCCAGATTGCCGAATACGTAAGTTTATTCATCATTACCATGCTCTTTGCCCAGGCAAAGTGAAATTTGACAGAATATAATTATAATATTATTATAATAATTCTGTTTGGAAAGCTCTGCCACGTCAGCTCTGGAAATCTCGAACAGAGACATTTTTGGAAAGTGTGCAAGAAATCTCATGTATAATATTTCGCAAAGCAAACATGGCGGGAATTTAATGAACCTAATCAATAAAATTTGAGGTTCGGCAAACAGTTCTGTTGACTTTCCAACAAAAACTGAAAAATTGTGACGATGAACACGTGAATGCATGAATTAAAAGTTCAACAGAGTGTACAGGAGTTTTTATAATTCGTTCACTGATTTTTATCATTTATGAAACTTTATGTAAATCTTCGCAATTGTACGAATATAAGATGGAAGTTCACACGACATAAATATTACGTGAACTATCAACAGGTATTGGGTTGGATTGTAACTAATAATGCATTTGCTGTCAGCTTGCCCAGCTCTAAGCAATCTAAGCCTATATCCAGAGGCATAACGGGAGGCCACGATTTTGGACACTCGTACGGTATAAACAAGACTCCAGTGTTGCCTTATGCTCCAGGGATATTGAGAACGTTGGTCAGAACGAGATGTACTCCACAAAATGTTAAAACTTGCTGAAGCTGAGTTATTTGTCAAAAATGAAGTTTTAAGTCGTATATAAATCATTAAATTTTTTTTCTGACCCGACCAGCCACTATGTTGTCATTTGAAAATGAAATAGGGAAAAATTAAACTTTTCACAGCAGATGCATTTTAACCGAAAACCATAAAGTTGTATTTTTCCCAATTCATACTTTAGGACAAAAATAATAATTTGAACGTATCCATAGCCATCCAGATTAAAAATTAAATATCAATATAAAAAAATATTGTTACAAGAAGTAACAAGTGATACATGGTTTTATTCAAAATATCATATGGAGACAAAAAACTGAAAATATACCGGGTGTCTCATTTAAAAATTAAAACTTTTTTTCACTTCCGGTGAGACCGAAAGTTGCACGGATCTGAGTTACATGTCTAAAAATGCAGTTTTATCTCTCATACAGATCCCCCAAATTTCATTTCAATATCTGCAAAACCAAAAAAGTTATAGAGGTGAGCCACTTCCCGTGGACACCCGGTATATATTAATAAGACAATACGGTGATGAACTCGTCCTCAGTATATTCCCAGCAAAACAAGCAGAACGGAATTAATTTTCAGAATATTCCACCCCTCAAGAAGCCTCTGATTCAACAGCACCATTTCCATTTCCGAGATTTCTTTGAGAGATCGTAAACAGGAATAAAACTGCAACCGGGACATTTTCACAGCTACAAAGCTATGTTAATGAAGGCGCATAATAATAAGGGTCCTTCGAGTGCTTTATAACGCCCTTCTTTCACTCTAAATGGGACATTTTGCACATTATTACCACATTTGTTTCTGGACAAACGGCAGTAACTAAACCGCAATTTCCAACTTTTTTCCTAATCATTTTCAACAATCCTCGCCTATGTTCTTGGTTCATGCAATATACTGTGACCGCGCTTAAGATAGCAGTTAGCTACGAAATATTTATGTTTGTTTTATTTTGCCAAGTACTAACTAAAATTATATATTGTTTGTGATATGATGGATGAATTCATCATCTTTGATCGGATGAAGGTCTCAAAATATCTGATTATTAACTTATTCAATGAAGTGTGCACAATTTTCCCAAATTCAGCCTTCATTCGTAGGAACATAACAAAATGGTTGGATAAAAACGTGATGATATGATAATGAGTTTTTTTCTACAAGTTTTGTCCAAAGTAGCCTTTGACACTTTCGAATATAGACTAAAGAACCAGCAACGCATTCCATGTTGTCATTTTACAAGTCGTGATAATTTAGGTGCCGAATCATATTACATCGGGTAATTCAGAACCAATTTACCCCTCTCTATCTACGTTGTTATTTTGTATAGATGTCAAATTTGGTACATCCAATTTTCTTATATCAAATGGAAAGTACCTTTTCTTGAAAATCACGGTTTGGTGCAAAATTAACTTCTCAACCATAAATTCAATTCAGAAAGTACTGATATTATATCTGAGATTTAACAAAAAATAAATTTTTGTATTTCCCTCGTAACGGAACATTTTCATGAAAGATGAATCATTTCCTTCTTCCTCTATAAAACCCAAATTGGCCACATCCTCTTTCAAACATTTCAATGTACACCATTTCAGTGTTCAGGAACATACTATTGTTGATTCAGTAAACTTTTATTATGTCCACATGGAGAGGTGCTAGGCAACACAGTAGAAGCTCTTTCTTCTAAACCATTCAAATGGACAAATAACACCACGGTGGTGTTTTCTAAGACTTTTTTCAGGTGTGACTTCTGATCATTCCGAATTCAATCAACACCATGTACAGTATTTTATGTTACACCATAGAACGGTGTTATAAGGTGTTGTATGGTGTAATTTTTTTTTCACAGTGTACAGATTTGTTGAAAACCTTTTTCTGGGAAATTTATCCAGCTTCCTAATTTGTAACGAATACCTGCTTTTTTATATTTTCAATGATTGACGAATTATAGGTGGAAATAGCACTTTTTGACCAAAGCGGTGGTTTTTTGGTGGTAAAGGAAGCCATGTCTCTACAAAACGGAGTATTGTGTTTTTATGATTTATGACATGTATTTTCATCTTTCAATGAAAACTAAAGAGAATTGAAAAAAATCAGTTATCTGAATGAAAATGCGAATTTTCTCTTTCAGATTTCCTTCTTTCCTTTTCAGTTAGTGTCTTTTCACAATATCTATCAGATGCAGTTCATTTTCCAGCGTGGCTTGTGCCGGGGAAGTAGTTGTTTTCTGTTAGATATTGCAACTAAATCACATTTTTCATTTTTCAATTTTCATGGGTAATGTTCCCCTTTTCAGCATGTATTTTCATTCCATAACAAGGAACGGTATGAATATTCTCACACTGTTGTAGCAATAATATCGTTAGCCTTGGCTGACATCGTAGTGACAAAATCTGAATTAAAATATCAAAATAATTTTTTGTCAATTTGATCATATTTAAAATTTGTCATTGTGGAGAAAGCACAGTCTGTTACTCGGTTAGAATTCCTCAAGCTCGCGGTTGGAGCTTCCCACTCGCATCGAATTTTCATTCTAACCTTGTTACAGAATATATTATTCTATACCAAATTGATGAAATCGACTTTGGAGATATGGAAGCACTAAATTCATTTATATAAATAACCTGAACAGTTATGAATTCGACAAAATGCATGAGCAGTTATGCCTTTTGCAGTAATTCAGCTATTGAGTGAAATTCTGCATACAATTGAACAAATTGAACGAGACTTTATAATTAAAATCCACATGTTGATAAATTTCATATATTTCGAGGCTCAAACTGTTGTGAACGTGTTTCGCGGCACTCATTAGAGCTTTCACAAATGAAAGCGTAAAAACGTTTTTATACCAGGCTATGAAATTTCCTTTCAACCAGATATCATTATCCGGATGAGCTCTGAATGTTGCAAAATATCAAATGAGTATGTCCATATAATATTAAGACTCAATAATTATACATGTTGACCGATTCGCTAATTAATATAATTGGCAAATACATTATTGGAACATAATGGACAACACGTTGAATATGTCGATATTTACTTTATTGTCAAAAAATCCGAGATTTTTCTCACCGGAAATTAAGAAACTCATACTCATACAATAAATTTGTATAAACAGAAGACGATTCGATCTTCAAAAACGATTTTTCAATAACACGACATGTTTCGCTAACACAGTATCTTCCTCAAGTAACTACACAACTAGTTAAGTACATTCATCCAAGTATATACCTTTTACATTAATTAATAAAAAAAACACCCTCTACCATAACAGTTAGTAATTATTATTAACAAGCGATCACATACAAGATTAAAATGGTAAACAAATGATATTCCGCAGGAGATAACAATAATATAGAAGAATAATGTTAAAATGATGTTCTACATGAGATAGTATATAACAATTATATGGCAGATTGATTAATTATACACTGGAAATTGGTTATAATTCCAACAAAATAAGTTCAACAATGGTGAGTTATTGAACCCATATAGTGTACCTTTCTATATCATTTCAATAAGACCAATTAATATGGTTCAGAAACTAAAATAAAGCCAAGACTTCACACAGCGTTGTTTAAGAGAACAACTAGCAATGAAAATTTGGCGCCAATGTACCAAAAACCAACAAATTTATAAGAAATTAATGTGGGAAGCTGAATACACTAGCGTAGGATAAATGAAGAGAAAATGTTTGTATAAATGTGTATAATTTTTTCAAAAATGCAAAGCGGTTTCGTCTTCATCATCTTCAGTGCTCCTAGTCGGGTAACAGGAAGTACTACAATTTGTGAAGACATGTCAAATATGATAAGTAACATTTGTTGGCGATTCTGAAAAAAATCTTGTTAGAAATTCAGAGGCCAAGTGGATGTGTCAGGTTATTTTTGGAAGACTTCAAAGAAATTATATACTTTTATACAAAAATTCTCTCTTCATTTATTATAAGAAATTGTCGCTTTTTAGTAGTTGAGGAATTTCAGAATTTGCGAATAGAAGCGCAATATTAAAATTTATCCATGACAACAAACAACAAACAACAAACAACAAGTATATTATACTTATAATTAAGAGACTTTCTGTGAGATTTGACAGTTTGATTTGAACTGTGTACGACTATACGAGATTTCAAAAACACCTCTGAATTTGTATGCGATGCATAATCTTGTTATTATCCATTTAATGTTATGTAATTTATTATAACCAATCATCTGATTAATAAAAGAGTAACCATATATCAGTCGCCTAGATGCAAATCCGACAAGTCCATCTAAACAGAAAGAAAAACGTGTGAAAATTTTCAACGAAATCCTGTTTTTGCGATTGGGCATTAAAACATGTGTGATCTAGGATAGAGTTGCTTCTGATGCTGATGGAAGCATCTGCTTTTTGCCTTTTGTAAAAGTCTGCCGAGGTTATTTAAGTTGGGTTGTTCATCATTTTTATTTGTTTCGCATTCTGATATTTCATCAACTATTATTTTTATCAAGACATCTAAAAATTTAACAATACATTATATTTGAAATGAGTAAAGGTCGATAAACCTTCGAGACACTATTTGTTAGATATAATTTTTCTGAAGCAAATTCAAGAATTACAAATACTATAAAAAGTAGCTTATCTGAAATATTTTTCGAAGAGTAAGTTAATCAAGTGACAATAATTCATCTACGACTTCTATCAAACTAAAGCCATTTTGGTTGATGTGAAAGTCCATTGCCAAACTTTCAATATTTGGTTTTATGATCGACCGTTTATTTTAATCAAGTTTTTGGCATGTAAATTTTCGAAAATCTGTCAAATAATTTTCAGTTCATTATTATTTTCTTGGGATATTATGATTACAAATGATAACATGTTTCGAAATTCAGTTCTTTGACCGAGCGTTTATATTTAAACGATCCTAATTTTCACTGGACCGTTCTCTGTATTGCTTGCTGCTCGTTTATTCCTCATTCTTGATTAGAGCACTTGAGAGCCCTTGTTGCAATCAGAATATCCACTGTACTATTTAATTTCGTGTCTTTCCTGCATTGTGCAGCCATGAAGGAAATGAGAGTGAATACATTGAAGATTACCCGCGCCCTGAGATGCAGTATGCAAACTCAGACAGGAAGAAAATTGAAATCTTGAGAGTTGATCCAAATCTCAGATTGGGGTCGTTCAATTCATTCCAGTCAGCATTTTATTCCATTTCATTGGAGACATAATGATATGCTTTTGAATGACAAAGAAATATAATGGTAATGGAAATGTCTATTGATGGATCAATAATTCATTTTGCGGAACTGTAGATACGCCTCGTATTGGCCAGATTAAGAATTTTTAAAATTTGTGTTGGTGGCTTCTGCATAATTCAGAAATTTCAGCTCACTACATTATCAGTGTGTCCACATGAATTGTTGACAAATGTGGAATATTTTCATTGAAAAAATTCCCAATGAAAAGTTTGGCTCATCCCAGAACCAGGAGCACAAAACTTATATTGAATGAGGAGGAGCAAAAATAATGTATCTCTGGATACTTTAGGTACCTGGTACCTTTAATTTGATGGGTCTCAGAAAATTTTACCTAGAAAGTAGTTCAGAATTTGATTTTATAGAAAAATTTGATGATATAGCCAACCAATTTCAACTCTCAAGTAACAATATTAGTTTTTTGCCAGCCCTCATGAGGTTCTGAACACCATGACAATCACTGCTACTATGGAACTGTTTTGCTGTAACAACCTCCCTAAAACATCCAAAAAGCTTATGATGAGTCTACGAGTGCCCACTTCTATTTGATAGTATCATAGGGCTGTTATGAAACTACTTGTCATTAAAGTTGAGTTAAAAAATTTGTATAAATAACTGTCAAATCAATATTAATATGCAGTTACAGGTCACGAAATATCGGGCGAATATTTGCCAAGTCAAAAATATAATGATGACCTCGTGACAGATACGTACATTTCAAAAACCAATTTTTTTTAATTGGTGCCCCTTTTTACCTATTTAAAAAACACCTCAGCGTGTGCAAACAGAACATTCAAAAACGCGCGTTTTTTTAAGTCACCATGGCTACATCAACAACTCGAGAACCGTGAAAACTGAATGACAATTTTATGATTATTGATCTGACAGGAGTACCTTGTAACACATCACGAATTAAACAATTTTACAAGTTCTTATATCCATTATTTCTAATTATGAAACCAGTATTTATGATTTCAAAAAAATAATGTAAACTATTCGTGGATAACTGATCTTTCAAAAAGCATGTTACCGCTCTGTAGTTCTTTGAATCAGACAAATATCTGTTTTTGGTGATAAGCACGGTTCGCCTGTCGACAAACCAATCCAGAATGTCTTGTTTTCCATTTAGTCTTGAGTTGAAAACCTTCTACAGATGGCGATGGGTACTTGGAATTTCAGTTTTCACCAATAGTTATCAACTTATGAGGCCTGAATCAGCAAAATTCTATGATCATTGTATGCCTCGTACAAACTTCTTCCAGAGTTTTCGGGTTACGCAAATTTTTATGCTGAAGCTGACTCAATATTCTGTTTTTCAATTCAATACTTCTGAAACAAGCAATAAACTGTAAGAGCTAGTCTAGGTAAAATCCTAGTCAGAAAAGCCAACCGTTTCGTTGACCACACTATAACTCGTTCAGCTTTTGCGTGCGAACCCTTTATCGCATTTTGTTTCGCTCATCAACGGAAAACCCTTCGGAAAATTACATATTCTGGATTAACGTACGGTCGAACAGAGAGGTGTTATTAAAGTGTCTAGAATGGTCACGATCCATTCCGTTAGTCGCTTCCACTAATCATGTGTCAGAACTGAAAACATGCAAAGGGAGGAGATGTACTGGAATCGATACGATGCAGTTATTCATTTCCAATAAATTTAACTTGGGGTATTTCTTTTGCCAGTTCGCCACACGTCATTTCATAGTACAGTCAGAGCAGTACTGGTATTACTGATCAAATATTTATTGTTGAACTATCAAGGTTTACGTCTGACTTATAAATAGGTTTTGTGTGCAGGAATCTACCTGGAATAAAATGGTACACGAGAAAGCTGCAATCTTGGAAGGTATGAACAAGTTTTTCAAGGTGAAGTGTACGATACTAATAGAAGCTACGAGGCAAGAGGTGAAAGAAGGATCCGAACAGAGAATTTTTATTTGTACAAATAGTCAGGTAGTGATCAGAGCCAGTCGTCATCCTACACCAAGCTCAGCACTTGTAGAGGAAAGCGGAGAAACCAGCTGCGACGACAATTTGTGGGCCAGAACCAGTACTTGGCATCCAAAGATATTACCGGCTGCAGGCCGTCGAAAGGCATTGTGGTGGGTTTCATCAAGGAAGAGAGTTTTTTGTCAGAAATCAGGTAACAAACCAGGTAGACACTAAAGGTATATGAGACAGCTCCTCTTGCAGCAAATGTAAAGAAGACGAAGAAACTTTTTTCACTTTATCAAACAGAGAAGTTTATGGGGAATAAGATTCTAAATCTCTGGATTTGAAAAACTTCAACAAGATTAACTTATCGACTTAGAGTGGAGAGGAAAATAAGACTGGAAGACGAGCATTATAGATATGTGGAGGACAGGGAGTGGCAAATACCTGGCTGTGGCAGCGGCCTTCCCATTACTTATTATAACTATCTTTCATAACGACACCCACTAATTCCATATCTACTCATCCCTTCCACACAGACCAATTTGAACCGATGCTTGAAACGATTGACAACTAGTTGATTGGAATATACGAGAAAGTGAAAGATATTGCACTCGCCGCATTCCTTGACGTGAAAGATGAGTTGTGTTATTCACAGGATTTTCTAATCGGGGATGCCATGGAGAAGAAAGCCACGAAAGGCTGTCCTCTGGGGGGAGTGCTATTCCCACATATCTGTTTAACATCGTGGTAGGACTTGCTTCAGACCTGAACCAAAAAGGGATGTTTTCCAAGGGCTTCGCTGATGACATCGTCATGATGGGGTTATACGTGGATATGATGCAATCAGCCCTGACAGACCTACAGACGTAGCACAAAAGGGAGAGCTAAGGTTAACCCCCAAGAACCACGATTGTTTCTTTCACTAAAACCGGAACATTTATACCAACATGTCTCTTCATATTTTTGGTATCAGAAAAGTCGAAATACCTAGGGTGAAACCTAGACTTATAGCTCACCTCAAATAAACAACCAGAATAAGTTCTGACAAGGTCAAGGACATCACTAATGATATGCTCGGAATCACCGACACATCGATGTTCATTCTATAGATGATTTAGACCCACGCCCTGCAATTTCATATTGTAACAGACGCAAGGATTGAAGCATATATTCTAAAATATCTGAGCCAATGAAATGGCAATAACCCAATCCAGTCCAATATAATAGTGCACATGAAGGTGGACATATCTGACAGGCCATCGGTCAAAACGACTTCAACCTACTGCTATGATGGAACATACACCTTGGGAAAATTACATCAAGGATTCTACCCATGATCCAAAGATAGAAGGCAAACCTAATATGCGAATGGTTCTGAGACAAAAAATGGGTAGGTGCTGGAATAAACGCGAAAAGATAGAGGTGGGCCTTTAGTAATCAAGCTATGTTCTTAGCCAAGGTGATGGCTACTGCCGATTACCTGAGATTCTGAGGAAGTGTAATAGCAACCAATCCAAAGTTACCCCTTTGACAGTCAGATGACAATGAGCATCCTGCAATCATGTAGATTTTCTCTATAATTAGTTTGGAAGACACAAAAAAACTCATCGAGAACAAAACAGAGTGGAATCTGTATCAGGCCACATAGACATTCAGGATAATGAGAGTGCAGATGCTTTATGAAGAGTGAGAACAACTTCCATTGGACCAAAACCAACCTGTATAATCCCATCTGGAGACATCAATCAGGATACGAAGGGTCCAAATTTATGTGGCATATGGATTTTTAGACTGTCAAGAGTAATACGAGCTTGTGAAGAAAATTTTTCGACTTGTGCAAATAGACGTAGTGAAAAACAGTGCAGCTATTTTTTAATAATAATTCCTTCTTATTCATCTCAGTTTCTGGAAGTACTCATTGTTACCCTCGTAACATATGATTATATTAAATGTGTTCAGCAATAAAATATGATTTTTCCGTATTACTTGAGACAAACCAAGACTACAAACCTTTTCTATTTGTGGAACTGACTTTCTTTCAAAATCAAATCAGTTGAAGACGACCCCTCCAGTAATGGACGAATCATCGATTTCCACTGATCTGCTCCATTATTAAATTTTAAGTATCCTCGAGATTTGGAGAAAATGCCATTAGTTACATTCTACATCGAAACGCGGCTTAGCGGCAGAGGGTGGCACTTCAAGACGTGTTCACCGCACTGAAACATCCCCTCAAAGCTCGCACTCTCGGGTTATTTCAAGAGGATTTCAGTTTTGTCCCCCAAGAACACTCTCTTCTGTGAACTACCCTTCTCTGAAAAACGGGTACCAAGGATCGTTTGTAGTTGAGTGAGAAAAGGAGTTGATTTCGAGCGTGTATGGTTGTTTTTGTTGGCTTGATTGTGGTCGTTTGATGAAGACGTTACCGAATGATGTTTGAGAAAATTGGCACAGGAATAGTTACTTGCTGAAAGAATAACTTTGTGGAAATCGTGAAGCTGATAGGTCATAACATATACACATACAGATTGTCCCAGAATAAAGGGGAAAAACTCACATGGCCGAATCCTTATTTCATTTCAAGGCTAAAATTTACAATAAACGTATCGCACCCATGTCCCCTGAAATGAGTAATAAATGAGATATATGTTGAATTTGGCAAAAAAATATGTTTTTCAGGGTAACTCTGTAACTGCTCAACTTTTCTGAATGAAATTTGGTAAGCCCTTCGACAGTATTGGGTTTGAAATTTCTATGCAATATATTATATTCATATATCGGTATTTTTAACACTTACATATGCAATGTCAGCTAAATTGGCTAACAAGCCAATCTATACTCAGTCGTTAATTGATGGAGAAATTTAATTAAAGAAAATCCAAATCATTCGACATTTTTTTGATATATTTCATTGAAGTTTTCAAGGCAACATACCCACTTCGATTATTTAACCAATACAATCAAATGATATTATAATTTTTTTGATGCCAATATTGCTTCCAGAATAATTCATCAACAATATTTGCAAATACCTAAGTAATATCGAATCAATATCACGGAATATTCATAATTTTATCTCGGCAATATTACATTTGAATATTCTGCCAATATTTCAATAATATGGTACCAATATTGTACTAATATTGTACCAATATTGTTCCAATGTTAGTCCGCTGCAGCGATATTGTACCTGTTTTGAGGCCAATATTGATTGGAGAATATAACACCAATATAACATTTGAAATTTTATACTAATACCGAGGAATTTTAATATCATATTTCGTCTTGTCAATCATTTGAACATGTTACCAATATTTTCATAATATTGTACCAATATTGTTTCCCTATAAGTATTCTAATTGGGTTATACTGCTACATGACTGTTTTTTTTGTTGACGTGTAAACTATATTTGTTTCAATTTCAACCGTAGTCTATGTAACCAACGTGCTGGATTCTTGAACGTGTGATAGCGATTATCCAGAATCTTTCTATAGCAGCATATTGAGGAATGTCTTATGTCATCGAGCATTTTATCAATTGTCATCTAAGAACTCCATCCCATCTGTTTGTGTAAACGTATAGTTCAATCATGTTTCATATATCTAACGATAACTTTCTTTATTGCCAATCAGCTACCAACCCCGACCCACTATCCTGTTTTCTTTTTTCATACAAACTGAAATCGCCAGGGACCGTCTGGACAGCTAAATTGTAATACGATTCATATAAGACGACACTGATACGCCAGCGGCAACTTTTGTAGACGTCAGTGTCTACAGCTCACCGTATCAAAAGAAAATTGCACCTCAGACTGGAAATGAATAAAATATGAACGCTTTAGTAATGGAATATAGGTTTAATAAAACCGAGACACTTGACTCAAAAGCGGAGCACAAAATTTGCATGTAGCTGACAACATATGGCAGAATATGACGTTGTGATATTGTGTAGAATGGCAAAATGCATGAATAAAGCTACTGAAGTTTGTGCTGAATCAGTTGGTAACCACTGGTTTTGAGTACATCCTAATATAGTTATTGGTATTTTATATACGGTGCCCGCCAAAACGGACGAACATACAGAAATAACTATTTGTATAACAAGGAAAAAAAGTACTACTTTTCTTCTAGAGGATGGAGTTTACTGCCGTAGCGTAGTGGAGGGCAGTAATTAATCAAGGGAGGAAAAGGAACTTCACCCCTATGTTATACATATGATTTTTCCACCTCACTCAAATAACAAGTCATTTTTAAATAATTTATTCATAGAACTAACAAACAAAATTTATTAAAGAACTAAAACTAGGTACAGTATAACTTATAGGCACGTTATTTTCATTCTTGTATCCTGCATATTTTTAATTTGTGGTAGAGTCATTATTTATAATAATGTTAAACGTGCAGTTTTGAGCAGTGGTTATTTGAATACCACTGGAAGTGAGAACTGGAGCGTGATATTTTCATTAACAACATTATTATACAGTTGGTATGATATTGCATGATATTGCTGTATATACCCTTTAGCGATATTCGTAGACTTCCAACCTCCTTGTTGCTTCAAAGCCAAAATGTCTTCTCCATAATTTGCCTGGTATAATTTATGGCATTAGGCAGTTTTAGAATTCTTTTATGAAATTCAGAAATGGTATTTTTTCCAACCATTTGGTTGATACATTTTCCTGCTCAATAGCAGACAAATCATCGAATCGATCAATTTATATGCTCATTATCAGAACAATAGATTTTTCACTTCCATTATAGGGTGTTTTCAAATTGGGCCACCCTAATTCAAGATTATTTATTTCAGTCAGGAGTTTTTCTGAATGTATTTTTTGACACCCGGAAGTATATGAATGAAATTCCTAGTCTGTAAAATTTGTAAACCAATTCTCTTCATCCCTGATGGAACTACTTGGGCTGGGATTGGAAAATAAAAAGACATAATTGAAGAATTCATCATCCTCTTCATGGTGGTGTTGCAAATGATTATTCAAAAGTATTATTTGAGAACCCTTCTGCTGTGTTAATAATTATAATATCCTGTGCATGATAAATTTGATTTCAATGTGGTTATGTTATTGATCGACCTTTGAAAACTTTGAAGTTATGACTTATGACGTAATTCTTTATGTTTCAAAAACAATCATTTTCTCGACAACAAAAACGATGACGTAGTTATTAAAATCATGTTTCGAAATAATTTCAAAATCATCTTTCGAGAAAATATGGCTCTTGTCATTTTGACATTTCGAACGTTTCAATACAGTAACAGTACGAAGTGTGTGATAGTAATAATCCAGCATGAGTGTTGGTGAGTTAGATTATAAAAAAATAAAATGTGTCAATCCAGAAGTTTATTCAGGATAAATGAGTTTTCATAACTTCATTGAATATTTTTGAATGTACTATCCTGAAGCAACAATTTTTTTATCGTTAATCCCGAGAGATGAATATAATGACACCACATTCCTTCGAATTGTATTCAATAATATGTTCGATAGTAATCTTATGTATGAATGAAGTAAGTCTTGAGCTCCTCATTTCTACAACGGAAACCAGTATTCCAACTGTTGCTTACCCTTCCACCGGATCAGTGAAAGACATCTCCGAAGCTCTCAGAGATATTGCTTACTATCTTCGGGCACATAAATTCAATGAGTATGATAGACGTTACGATAGGGATCCACAAAAGGCAGAAAGGTGAGTTTATGTTTACTATTATTCATGAAAAATAGAGAAATATAACTTCCTATGTTTTAACACTTTGCGATCCAATTATATTGTTAAAACCAAGGAAATGAAAGACAGTTTATTTAAAATATGCAGAAGAAAAAAACATATCCGAAACTAAAAAAAAAAAATAGCGACTTTGACGTTGTCGGGGCTAACCCGACAACGGAGCGTAACGTAATACTGATTACCTGATATCGGACAGGAACATTACAATTTTACTGTCGGGGTTGTCCCGACAAAGGACCGCAAAGGGTCAATACCTTCCATATTTGTAACATAATTGCTAACGCAGTTTTGTCCTATATAGGTACATAACCAAACTATTACCTCAGTCTGTGTGAATGCTATACCAATATACCTAAATATATATAAGTAGGCGTGTCGTTTTGCTGTGATGAATTTCGGCACAATTTTTATGCTTGAAAATATTTTAGGATTCCAAGTGATTTAGCTTTCAATTTCTGCTGACAGTATATACAATTCCTATATTGTTTCGAATCACTTTTTCGTAGTCTGAAGGATCTTTTATATTCGGCATATCTTACAGATTTTTTTTTCACATCTTGTCAATCACTATGACGACGATATCATTGTTACAATAGTGTCAGAATATTTATTCCATAACAAGTGTTATAATCAAATACATACAAAATGCAAATGTTTATAATATTTCTCCAATATCAAAAAAGATAATATTAGTATTTGATTAACAAATCTTATTTCAGAATTAGCAAATCGACTACACACAAAATAATCATAATGCAACGCTGCCTCCCGAGCGATATAATCACGACGAATTATTCTTCCACTAGGAGAGATATATTCTCTCCACTTCGATAACGATCTCACAGGCTAAAGACGAGGTGTAAAGTTAAACCACAAAAAAACACGATTATTATTTTTAGCAGAAACGGAAACTCAGAGACCAAGGAGACAAAATACCACAAACCGAGCTCACCTGGAAAATCATCTGGAAAAACACCAACAAGGCAAATACACAAGTGTTGATGGCCAGGCACTCTTTAGGCAAAACTTGGGGACTTGGGCAAAAAATTCCTTTTCCAAGGCCCAATGCCCTCAATAAGGTATGGAGCCCTGCTGTGGTGGCCAAATATTGAAAAAGTGGCAACTAGAAGGAGGTTGACTAGTTCACAGAGACTGGCCATGCTTGAGTTTACTGGTCACTATGTCCAGTATATCTACTGTTTTCCTAGAGATGATACCAAACTTTCCTTCTCTGAATTTGTATATTCCAGACTGAAGTGCCTGTTCCAATTGAGGGGCAATAACCTAGGCCACTCCAACATAATGGAGGTCACAGGGGTATTCAGCGGAATGCGAGCTCAGATTCTCTTGCAAGGGCGGAGGCAGCATGAAATCTTATCAGACCAGAACCAGCCTACAGAATCATGTTTGGGGATATTGGGCATGATATGAAGAGATGGGTTAAGATCCATCATCAATCTTCCTTGGGAGAATGCCACTGGCAATACGTGAAGATGATTATGATGATGGGATAAACCGACGGGATAAGGGAAAAGTTACTTCTTCGCACGCTCGTGGGAAAAACCCCTTTTTTTGAACGGCACAGACCTGGCCTATGATTGCAATAATTTATTCTTCCACTCGATAACGATCTCGGTCAATAATATATTTTCTCTTCATCTCGGCGATTGTCGACTAGGCGATATTTCAAAGAATTTCCACGTCCACCGCTGCGATCTCTCCACTGGGAAGTCCATAAATTCTGCGAGCCGTCTTTCATGGAATGCTTGGAATATTTAGAGAGGCGAATTAAACACACGGCCTCGAGGCGAGTCGATGATACTGCAGTCGTGATGCAGGATCAGAAATGGAGTTTCCCGAACAACTCGGCGCAAATCAAGCAAATCGACGACGACTGCAAGAAGCAGCGGAGGATCGACAACACGATCGCTGACCCTTTCGAAGGTTTGTGAATTTAATGAGAGAGTAATGGAAACGGACTTCCGTAGCCGAAAATTAGATTTGTCATAACTTTGCTAAAAATTATAGTAGAAGAAAAAGAAAAATTGCATATCGTTCCTGAAGACTTCTACTTCCTCTTGCAAATATAAAATGTGAGTATCTGAGTACCTAAAATAATTTTTGTCGCACTTCACATAACCCTCCTATGATATTTACGGAGGATCCGAAAGTCATGGCCAGAGGTAAAACATTTCTATGAATTTAGGTATACTGGTTTTCATAATAGGTGATTGTTTACACTAATATACTGTGGTCAGTTAGCCACAATTTATATACCGCTTCCCAAAAATATTCGAAAGTTATGATGGAATTTATGTCATAATTTGGGTTCATTCGACACCAAACTCGATAACTTCGAAAGAGATAAATTAGTTAGTGTATGTGTAATTTCCGATTTTTTTTAAAAACAGCTTCCCTCCAGCCTCCATAGATACACTAAATGCACAAAATAATAAAGGATCTGGTTTGTTGCTTGTCGTTGAAATTTGGCAAATATGTCATGATTTCCAATACCAAAAACTTATACAGACACAAAAATTTCTAACGAAATCTACTCATAATCACAAAAATCATCCGCTATTTTGAAGCTGCTATATTTAATTTTCAAATTTTGATGAAAAATTTCTTCACTTAACTACAGAAACATTTTTTAGCCGCCATATTTGATTTCAATTTTTTTTATGAGAAATGTGATCCTCGAACCTAAAAACCCTTTTTATACAAATTTTCAAAGGAGTTGAACCGTAATAAAAAAATCATCCGTCATCTTGAATTCTTTAATTAAATCAGGATCTCCGACTTCAAAAACCCTATATACCAATTTTGAATAGAATCGATATATATATGATACAAAACTCATTCGCCACTTTTAATTTTTTTTGTGAAGCCTTTGCAGGCGCGCGCTCGAAAACTTACCAAGATTTTATCATACTCGGGTAACTATAAAAGGAACTAATGAAAATTCCATCGATTTTTGTGTTGAAAGGTCATTGAATTTCATACAGAATGCTCTGGAAAAAATCCATTTCCGTAATAAAGGTAGAACATCGTTGCCTTTTAATAAAAATAAATTCAATACAAAGTATTGTCGACTTTTCAAACCCGACGGTTCTCAAAAAAAAAATCAATTCCGCAAACACATCTCATCATGTTCCTGACCACGTATTATGTTAAAGCAGAACGTGAAGGAGTTCTTTCCGTCTTCGTTTCACATTGTACTTGCTCTTTTCTTGGAGATGCAGCGTTGCCAAACATATCGAGTTTGTGACTCAGACATAAAAACTTTATGTACTTTCGCACTGAATAACTCGAGAACAAAACACAAGAAGTGGTCAAAATTTTGACAGTAGTTTCCTTTTTGAATAAAAAATGAGTGTAGTATTGGTATATATAAGATGCGGGTTAATGACATATCCAAGCACTTTATCCATATGTAAGGTCTTTGAGTCAAATAAATCTTCAGAATTTATTGATCTCCATTTAGCAATAGGTTGAAAGCTTTCGCCAGATGGTGGTGAATTGTTGTTTGAAAAAAATTGTTTAAAATTGTTTTTTTCGTTAACCAGTTGTCGCCCCCTTACGAACGGCAGCCCTCAAAAATCGAAACTTGTGCGAGCCAAGGACCAACGAGGTCTTACCTTTTAACGTGCGATTCCTAGGACTTCATGCTTGCAAACATTTTTTCCATTGAGGTATATGTTTTCAACTCATCAGGTCTTGGAGCAGTAGATTTCTCCAAGCTCTTTACAGTCTGCCAAACTTTTCTCCCTCGTCGATAATTCTACTACTTTGTTGTATCAGAAAATTCTGCTTTTTGGCAGCTGCTTATACATGTCAATTCTTCAAAGAGCAAATTTCCAAAAACCAATCATCACTTCACACGCTTCACAAACCGACAAGATAATCCAAACATTTCCATTAACCCTCGTATTACGTTTGCCCGTAACACCCGCCGACAAATATGGACTTTCTCCGGGCGATTTTCTTAGTTACCCTCATGATTTCAGTCTCGGTGGTCATAAAAACTAATTATCCAGTTTCTCAGGTCCCTTGGATCGTTTCCAATGGAGAGCTACAGCAAGTTACTACATGTGCTGGTACGCGACAAGCAAGATATCGGATATGGAGCACCTTTTCGAAAGCTGCGATAATTTTGCCAACTGCTTGGATGCTAATCTCGACGCTCACAACCACGATGAAAGGGCGAACGACTCAAGGGCTTATAGGTATATAGAATGGATGTATAATGGGCCATTTGAAGATGATAGGGAAGTAGTTAGAACGAATCAGCTGATTGGGGACTTTTATTGCAAACTTCGGAAAAGAAACAGCGTAGTCGAATATTTGAGAAATACAACAGAGAATCATATCTTTTGAAACTATGTTACTTCATATGATTCTGATGAGTCGCTGTTATGGGGATAATTGTTTCAGACTCCAAAAACTTTCAGTGTGCGAATAGACGAAGTCCTGGTTATGATAACTGTGACTGTGACTGTGACTGCGACTGCGACTGCGACTGCGAATGCGACTGCGACTGCGACTGCGACTGCGACTGCGACTGCGAATACTACTGCGACTGCAACTGCAAAAATTGTAAAATGTCAATACTACAAAGGCGTTGAATTGCAACACCAATTATAATTTTTTAATTCCGACTCAGCAACTTAGAATTCAATAATTGCATATTCGTGTCCTCCGTGATAATAATCCATTGATAGTAATTATTATCGGAGAGCAACTATTAGTATCTTTGTTTTCGAGCTTTTCGTTGGTGAGAACAAGGGGTCTGTGGTTGGTAATTGAGATATCAGCAATATTCAGCAATTTTTTTTCTTTCACAGATCATTTCTCTTCATCACTCTCTTCTCTTTCCTCTCGTTTTTATCCAGCTGTTCCCTTCTGACAACGTTATTCTTCAATGTGTTACTTTCTAGCAATTTTTTTTCTGACTCTCTTCATTCCATTTCGTTTTGTCAACATTTCTTCTCAATTTGGTTGCTTCTAGCTCTTCCTTCTTTTTCCTTTTACCTTTCTTGAGCACTTCATTCATTTCTCTTTGCCAACGTTCCTTCTCAATATGTTTTTCTTTAGCTCTTTTTGCGTTTTCTTTTTACTTTTCTTCAGCTTTTCCTCTCATTTCTTTTGTCAACGTTCTTTTTCAGTTCGTTTCTCTCCTGGCTTCTCTCATCAATTCCTTTCTCTGTTGCTCTTTGTTTATTTTTGTTCGCCTTCTGCCTTTCCTCTGCACTTTCTTCTGCATACGTTTCTACTTTATATTTAGTTATTTCGTTTTTTCAAGTGTGAATTGGAGGTGCCGTTCCTCTTCAAGTGACTCATCCTCACAATCATGAATTATTGAAATTAAAATCAAAAGTGATATCGGTATCTACTGTGCGGATTCAAGCCACAACATATTCCAGCTACATAGATAATATTATCAGAATTCGAATAGAATATGAAATTTTTAATGAAACCTGAGAAAAAGTAATTTACAGACCTTATCAAATTTGGCATCACTCATTTTTCAACAAGTTATCTACGATACTGAAAACAATTATCATCCCTAACCCAGCTACTCCATTCAAAAATCAAACAACTGAGAATTCTGACAAGTTGATCCTCTCTTTTTTCAGTTGCGCTACATACAGTTTTTGTCCTGATCCCTGCTGTCCTTTCAAGCATCTGACTCGAATGAAAACCTGCTGGAATTCACCGGATAATCCTTGTTTCCGGGGTAATCCAGAAGGCCGAAGGGAATGTACGTTTAATTTGTCACGGAATACGGAATTCAGGTGAGCTTTTTCAACAGCTGCATCGTTCTTATTATTCTGGTTTCATTCTGATCTAGAGCCTTCTTGATGAAAGCAAGATATTGCGTATACCTCATTACTTTGATTGAACTGATACGAGGTAGCAGAGCTTATTTGAAATTTAATTTTCCATAGTACAAAGACAGTAATGATGAAAACCGATATTAATATTTCGCGTCACAGACTACTGTGAACAGACTACTGTGAAATATTGAGGACTTAAATTAGAAGTGCAGGAGACGAATGGCTGATTGAAAGAAAGAAATAATGTTCATTGATAAAATCATTCAAAATACGTGTGGAAGTTCGGCAAGTATATTCCTTGCAACAAAAATGTAAATACGAACATGATCCAAATATTCTGAAATGGATTGAAGATAGTTTTTCTTGAAATTACTCTTCATGACTTGTCTGAAACAAAACATGTCCATAGTTTTATCACCCGCAGGTAGAGAATCATAATGAATCTGAGATCATGGGACTTTTTTATGATTCCGATAATTTGAAAAGTTGATCACTGAATAACACTATTCATAACGCAAGTATTATCAATATGTATCAACTGATTGATACCAGATGACTCATGACAAGTGGTGGTGATAGGGGGGAGGCAAGTGTCACGTGAGAGCGAGACGCACTCTGGTTGGTGATTGGACGAGGCAAGGTTGGATGGAAATGATGATGGTGCTCTCAAGTGCTGCAGCTTTCCTATAATTCATTTTTCAGGTGGATGTAGTAATGTCTTGATGTAGTATCAAAGTTTCAGGTTGATTTCTCAAATATCGGCAATGATTCATCGGAATAAATTTTTTATGTACCTACCACCATCAACAGTTCTTGGATATTAAAATAAGTTCATTATTGCAGTAGATATAGAACCCGATTTTCTTGAGAAAATGTGATGATTTTGGTTGAATTTCTGAAGCAAGTCCTTGCTCTTTGATGCAAGTTTCTCTCAAATAGGGTGGAGATCAATTTGCACACAACTTCCTCCCTCTACTCACTAGGTTGCCAGTTTTGTTAGGCAGGCAGAAGCAACTTCTTCCCCTCTCATTTTTTGCCTCCATCCGTTCAGTCGAAACCATCGCATGGAATGCTCCGTTGGTGGGAGGTCAGCGCTAACCGGTAGTACACACCGTCATCACTAGATGGGCCAATCCGCACATCATCGTTGTTTGCACGGAGTAAGTGGTCTTGAGGCGACAGACACGACCGTTAGAGGTCGTTATCAGGTAGCAGAAGAACATCCGAAGAGCTTCGCAAAAAGCTAGCTGAATCGAACCCAGGAAAGGCAATCTGTCTTGCTTTTGACAGTGCTTTTGATCGATACCATAGTGATCCGTGAAGTATTCTTTTCTTCACTGACGCTGCCCGGAGTACGTGGGGCAAACCACGCTGAAAGATGGCGACAGAGAAAATCCATAACTTGGACTCGGCGACAAAGTGACCAGGGATGGTATTCCGTGTACCATAGAATTCTATTGTCGACAGTTTTGTCTCTGTCTGTTCCATGAATACTACGATAATGTCATCTCACTTTTTTTATCGACAATAGTATTTATGGTACTCATATTCATGTAATATCTTTTGTATTTGGCCCAGAAGTACTTTCATTTTACAGTATGTCAAATGCTTATTTTGAAAAACAGCAGTGTTTGGTGGACGACTTTCACGAAACTCATTCTTGATGAAAGCAAATAAAGCACAATAAAAACGAAGAAATTTTTGATTTGATATTATTTCCATTCTGAACTATGAAAAGTTAAAAGACTCAACAAAAAAACATGCCAAGAAATTAATGAATGTCACGACAATTCACATCTGGCATGACATGCTTCCACTCTAGAAACTTCCACTGCCATCCTTGTATTTGTATTACACGTTTACTTTTTCCAAAACCTTTAATCATTTTAGTGAATGCCTCGCAGCCATCGAAATCACCAGCGAAAAAAATCCTATATTTTTTATGTCCTTACACAATAGAGAAGTTTAATGAAGTAATCAACCAATTTCAGCAATATCGTCCTGAACAGATGGAACGTGACTTGTAGGTGTCCAAAACCGGGATACGAGTGGAATTCTCGCTACGGAATTTGTATAGATGTGAATGAATGCGCATCGAAAACTCATAACTGCCGGCAGGAATCGGAAGCTTGTGTTAATTTGCCGGGTGGATTCAGGTGAGTGAGGGTGAAGGATAGGGTCATGTGAAGGATATTATTAGATTTGGGGTTTCTTGAAATGCAGTGGGTGATGGTGATAGATTAGGAGACTAAAAATTAACATATTCACTCCACATAACAATGAATGAATACACGCGCAATGAGTAATAACACTTTCGAATTTGAGTATGGTACATAAAATTTATATATCCATGAGAGTTGAAATATTGTGCTTAGGTATAATATTCCCTGGCTATAAGTATGGTTTTATAGGGACTCCTGAAGCTAGCAATACAATAAACAGTGCTCGTAATTGTAACTCAAGAAAAAGTGGACTGGGCCATTGAGTCCTTGAGGCAAAGATATCGTAATCCACCATATTCTAAAGATGCTTTCCCAAGGAACGGAGGACAGCCAAGGTCACCTTTATTCCCAAACATCTTCAATGTACGCTTCTGTCTGAGTTTAGAGCCATCAGTCTCACCTTTTTCCTTCTGAAGACAACTGAGAGGCTGGTTGACAGATACATCAGAGAAAAGGCTTCGGAGCTAAATCCACTCAGCAAACTCCAGCACGTGCAGCAGAGTAGCAAGGATACGGGGACTTTTAGAGTTGGGGGTTAGACCACGCCCCTCTAGGTATATTCATCGGCGTAGAAGAAACACATAACTTGACTCTATATGTCAAGCAAAAAGGGGCGTGAACCTAACCATAATAACTTGAATCTACGAAATGTTGTCTCAGAGACTTGCAATTGCAACTACTGGAAGTTGCTCCATCGAGGTCATACCCTCGAGGGTCTCAACGCAAGGCGGAGTCTTTTTTCATTTGTTTCGGTGCCTCGTGGTGGATGGCCTGGCCTGGTGAGAATGAAAAACCTGAGTTACTTCACTGAGGCCTACGAGGACGACATTGTCATCTTGATCGATGACCAGGCTTAGGGCCTCGTGAGGGTTTCGTTACTTAGAGCCCTCAACGGGGGGAAGAATGGTGTCGTTCAGTAGGGCTGAGGGTGAACCCTTAAAAAGCAGAGCAGGTTCTTTTCCCAGGAAACACAAACCAGGGGATCTCCCAAAGGTCCACCTTGATGGTAGGCCTCTGCAATACAAAAGCTCAGTCGAGGGCAATGAAGTTTTTTTAAACGCCCTGTATGTCAAAAACGAAGCAACTTTGAACATATGTTCATAAAAATTAAAAAAAAAAACTTTTTTTAACGCCCCCGATATAAAAACAGTCGCAGAGGAAAACGGAGGCAGACCAGATCCAATGAAGCCATATAGAAGGTTTGGAGAGAGTGTCTATCAGCAAAGTTTTCGCCGATGGGCACTCTCAACTATTATGGCAAAAGCTAATTGTATTAGAAATTGTTTTTGTGAACAATATACATTACCACTGTTTTCGTGAGATACGTTATTGTACTTCTCGAATTCAGCCATTATCAAATTGGAACATATTATAAACTCACAGCCAACTTACAATCAGGAGAATTATTCTGTCTTCATTATTCTATGCATGGTTCAAACATTTTTACGGGTACAACTGGCAACTTCGCCATATATTTCTTCATTGCTTCATAATTTCATTGGTATTGGTATTGGGTATTGGTAAGTATGGATGGTGATCGATGCGCTGCGACCTGATTAGATCTATTGTGCCCCATCTCCTTCTGCTATCACAGGGTGTTCTTGTTTACAGCAGCCCTTCAAGCCTCAGGAATTTTAGGATTTTGAGTGGGTCTAATCGTGGTATTTTTCCCACAGTCAGCTGCTATGATCCCAGTATATTCAATCTTTTATGATGTACAGCGTAACACTCCATCAATATATGGGTGTTTCTGGATGTTCTCCACAAAATCTGCAGGTGCTGTCCTCTTCTAAGCCTAGCTTCCTTAGGTGTTTTTTGAGTCTGCAATGCCCCGTTAAAAATCCCGTGATTGTCTTTAGACTAGTTTTGCTGAGGTTTCTTCGATCTTGCTCGGTTGAAATTGCCGAGAAGATTTTTGGCCTGCCTTAGCACTGGAAGACTTAACCAGTATATTGCTCTTATTGCTTCTTCAGCTTTATTGAGTTCTTCTTGGAAGAAAGATTTTCCGAGTCAGCAGAATTGAATCTGGCCCTCCACATCGGCGTGCCCCGGCACCCAGAGAACGGTCACATTGTTGTTCCTGCCTAGATCATTAAGTTTGTCTGGGCATGCTCAAACCATCTTCGAGTTGATGTTTAGAAGAGCTCAACGCTTTGATGGCTGCTTAGCTATCGGAGAGGATCACAATTTCCTTGTTCCGGTATTTCCTGAAGGGGTTGAACTGAATGCACCTTTCTATGGGGTGAATTTCTGCTTGAAAATGCTGGGGAATTGGCCCATGGGTCCGGACTATTTGGTTCGAGGCCCAAATACTCCTGCTCCAGTTCCCTCGGGACTTTTGGACCCGTCCGTGTACCATGTTATGGTATTCTTCCCCAGTGCTAGAATGGATTCTATGTTCCATTCTCGCTTGGTGTTTAGTTCCGTTCGAAACTAAATTTCCTGGTAATTTCGTCAGTTGGGAGATCGGCAAGGGTGCACAGTCGGTGGGGGTTGAGTCCGACTTTAGCCAACCTGTGGATTGCTCCCCAAGCAGTTCTCCTCACCGTGATATGGAGAGGAGTGAAGTCACAATTTGAGAGTCACTAATACTACTTACGTAATTTTTATTACTCCATTTGCAACACAGGTAATTTTATTCATTATTCACAACTAGGCGTCAAAATATAATACTGTGCCTGGCATTATGATTCGTTTCACTCTACACGATACTAATACACATAGCAAATATCAAAATTTTTCACAGATTCATACAATAGGTCCAGTACACTCAATAGTTTATTATTCAACACGTATTTAACGCCTTGTTAACAATCTCACTGAGAATTCAATATTTTACAGGTGTGCATGTAGATGGGGATATATCTGGATAGAAAAGAAAAAGAAGTGTCAACCTAGTGCCGTTTTGGCTCTCATTAAACTCGGAAGACATATAAACACTACAGAAATAAATGACGATAAATCACTTTTAGAGAGGATCAAGAAATTTTTCAGGAGAAATTCTGCGGAAAAAAATGGTAGCCATATTTCAATGTTAGTTGGTTTGTTATTGATTAGTTTGTTTGTTGTTTCAAAATAAATGATATAATATAAAACTTAAATATCTATAGAGTATGGTGAGATGAAAAGTGTTTGGTATATTATACTTCATGAGGTAGAATTTTATGAAATCAATCGGCTGCACGCTTTTTAACAACTGCCAGGAGTTTTCAAGATACTAGGCTGATAACCATGTTGAAATTCGATGTCGGGCCCATATGGTTGAGAAGCGAACGCTTTACTCTCAAGACCACTACGACCCTTATGATCATGAATACAAAAAATTACTCATAAATGGATAAAACTTCGAGTCGTGATGCAATACTCACTCGCCTTCTCGCCAACTCAAACAATTAGAACATTTTTTTATTTTTACCATCAACCGATGCAAAACGTATAAAATTCTTCCATTTCCTCACTGCGTCTCGTTCCACGCTACCAAAATTAATGCACATTCATTTCGGGTTCATATTAGCTATGCAACTTTGTTCGAAATTAAATTGAATAATTTTAAAGTGAGCTCAAGTCACTGCATTAATTTCGGTTATTTGGTGCATTGCTTATAAATCGCCCCAGTAAATCTCCAGTATTCGGGCTCTAACAATGTGGCGGTGTTGAATGCCGCGACAGCAATCTTAAAGACCAACATAACGCCTAAAATTAATGACTTTTATGATCTGGAGCGGGCTTCACCTAAACTGGAATGAATAAACTTAAAACCGTTTGAATTTACCGACCTTTGCGCCTCATTTTCAGGAGACTTTTTATGAGACGGTATGAACATTTTGAAACCCTACCTGTTTTGAGATTGATGGAATATTCAATTCTTTAAAACATTGTTGATGACTGAAAGACATGTTGACTGGGACTTTTTCTAATTCAAACCCGAAAAGCACTAGTTCAGGCTGTGAAATATTTTCTAGAATAGCAATTTGTGAAGACGTAGGAGAAATAAAATGTGAACATATAATTACAAAATCCCAACGCCACTACATGCAGAATGGTTGTAGAGCGACGAGGGTACTTCTGAGAATATATTTGAGGTAAACAAGCAAGCAGTGACCAGAAAGGATTGGATTACGTCACTATCAGCGTGTTATGGAAGCGAGGAACACAGAAAAGTCATCTAGAACTAGGAGATACATCCTGAAATGAAAGATTGGATAATTTCAGGCGTTTTCGTGACGGCAGAAGTTCTCGATGCTCCCATCGGACTATATAAGCAAGGAGAATCAGAAGTATAGTCGCAGAGATACCAAGTTAACACACGTTCAAGTTGAAGCAAGGAGGTTTCAGGAGGACCCAATAGGATTGAGAACAGTTGTCAGAATTGCCATTTAGTCGAGAATAGTTATAGCGAATAAACTGAAAGTGATGACTTTTGTAGTAGAAAAGCTGACTTTTGGAAGAAGTTCGAAGCCATGTGAATACAATTTCAAGAATTTGAAAAATGAAGGCTTAAAGAAATACCAATACAAAGAATGAAAACGTGCAGACACAGAACAAAGGCGCAAAGCGAAACAAGGCTATGAAGAATAAAGTCGCGATAGTAACAAGGATCTGAAAAACGAAGGTGCAAGGAAAAACAAGAAGAATGCGAAAAACAGAGAGACGAGGATGCAAAAGGAGAAAAAAATCGAGGGCGTAAAAGGGAAAAGAGAGACGAGAACGCAAAAAAACAAGGTAGAAAGACCTGGAGAGAGACGAACCGAGGAGAAAAGTTGCCAAAAAGAGACAAACAAAAACTGAGGAAAGACTCATTGATGAGAAACGTTGATGAAAATAGTTATAGGAGCAACGGAAAAAAGATGAACAATTTAATGAAAACATACTGCAAATAGATTCTTAAGGAAAGAAAGTAGGAAAATTCTGAAAAATACAATTTTAAAGTCACTGCATCCTCTGTACGCAAATGAACTTCTAGACAGTTGCTTGCAACCTGAAATATTTTTCCGTTGTATCTGCCAAGTTTACAGAACTTTTGGTTGGAATTTTCTCAACGACTGTACAGAAAATTTCAAGTTAATTGCCATATTGACATTGTTGCATACTTCGGAAGAGTTTGCAAACTGAGATTTATTGCTTTCTTGATGTACCATTCACTTGACCAAAGTTTGAGAACTTTTGGAATCATTGTTAAATTTTTGATTTTTCATGTTACCTCTACTGGCCTATTATAGTAAAATAAGTTCTCCCAGAATTAGTATTCATAATTCAGTATTGCTATTTGATATTTGCTGTTTGCAAATTCCTTTTGGAACTAAAATTGAAATCAATTCTGGATCGAGATATTTCCATAGCACCACAAGATCGAAAAAGATCTTAGTTGTATCATTGTGAGTTCGTTCATTTATGTCTGTACTCTGGGGATTAATTAGAATAATTTGTCATCATTCAGTGTATTATATCTCCCCTTTTGTTGCTGAACAGGGGAACACAGGGGATTCATCATCCAAACCCCAATTCCTAAATTCCGCAAATTTCCCACCAGACGAGAAACAAAGGGAACCCACTTTGTAGATACTCAGCGCTACAAGCTACCTGTCATTTATTTATTAAAGATGGCAAATAAATTTTCAATAATAATTCCGAAAATCCCCTGAATTGATGTTGCTCATTTACATTTTATTAAATAGGATCGAAATTGAACACACGTTTGAATAAACATGGCGAAGAGGCTTAAGTGGTTTTTCGGATAATTAATGATTCACCCAAGGGAATGGGGTGAATGTAGTCAGCGAAAAAGGAGGATTTCAATGAGCAAAACAGACCACGATATCTAAAATTATATAACTATGTGAGCTCAATTTTAAGGTAATGGCCACACAGATCACTGTGTACTTTGCTATGTTTGCGATGCACTGTGAAAATAGCTCACATTATTTCAGATGGATCTGGCCACACAGTTCGCTATGTACGCAATACAAGCTGACAATAGCCTGGTTTTTGAATGTCAGCTTTATTTTGAAAATATTGCTAGCATTTGGTACTGAATAAAATAGTAAAATCGACAATATTAAAGTATACTTCGCTCCAAATATTTTCACCATGTGGAAAATATGAGGTGAACATCTGACAGAAAACAACTTCTTCCCTGGCTTATACCACGACAAACCCAATTGCAAATGCTTATCGTAATTATACAGCAAATTATCCTTCATTTAGTAGATCAGACAACATTAGAGTTGTCCTGACCCAGCCCAATGAATTATAATCCTTTGTATAACTAATATTTCCTCACAAATGAAGCAGCGGTATCAGTCAGGGAAGTAGTTGTTTTATCTGGAGAGTAGTATACGCTTTTACTATTTCATTTAGTAAGTAGAAACATAGGAGTTTTGGGGATCGCAGTTATTGAGTGCTGATGAGTTCTTTCACGAGCAGTAAGCACTGAGCCTTTTTACGAAGTGCTTATACTACTAAGCACTAAACACCGATCTGGAAAAGTGCTCGTAAGCACAGTGCTCACGAGCACAAAAGTGCTTAGAGTGCTTGCCTAAGCACTATGCACTAAGCACTTAGAGTGCTTGCCTAAGCTCTCTAAGCACTTTTGCTTAGCTTAGCTCTGGTCCCCATAGAAGAATCCCTCACCATCAAAAACAGGAAACTGGGGAAAGACATCCAGCTTCATAAAAAGACTGACCTTCCCGTACAAGCGATATTGAAACAGAACTATTGAAAAAAGGACCTTTTCTCCTCCCAAGTTGATGGACTGCTGATGGGATCTTCTCCTCCTCCATTAGTCGCCATCATATATATGAAGTAGTTCGAGAAATTGGCTATTAGAGAGGCAGAATACAAACCAAAACTATGGCTGAGATACGTGTTGGTTGTATACGACCGCTCATACCTTTTTGCTAGTTTGCCGCGGTATTCGTATACGACCGCTTATACTTTTTTGCCATTTTGCGCGCCGATCGTATACGTCCGCTCATAGATTTTGCCAGTTTGCCACGGTGGTCGTATACGACCGCTTATACTTTTTTGCCATTTTGCCGCGGCGGTCCTACACGACCGCTACTACACTATCATATGTATTTGAGACTGACATCCTTTTTTTTTTGGCGTAATTTTTAATTTCCGAAGCCGTCGGATTCCCTGCTTTCTCCCTCTAGCCTTCAGGGGTAGAATGGTATTTTTTAAATCGTTTCATTGTAATCAGATCTTGAATTGCAGCCCAATCGGGTGCCAGCAAGTAATTGAAAAATTCATTGCATAGAAGTACACAACGATAGAACAATAGAAGGACATACGAACAGAGGAAATGAAATGAAAGATTGTAAAAATAATACACCTTCGGAAATGAGATGGAACAACTTTTTGAAGTTGGTCACTATAAAATTTAGGACTTCTATATTCACAGAAGTAATAGGTTCATTTTTTTGTCGATGCTGTTTTATCGTCTTTACTTGACTTTTTTATTGTTCTAACAGTTTTTTATTGTTATTGATAAAAGTGTTTATAATATACTCACTTTCTTCAACTGTGATGACTGTATTGACAATTGCTTCAATAACCTCGTTTTCATGGATCAATAAAGAATGTGAATGCATACGAAAGTCAAACTTCAAAACCTTTTTCATTGGTTCACCTTTCTGAAGAGCCCCGAAAATTAGTTTCTATTCAATTAACAGTGGGGTAATGAATCCAATGAGGCCTCCCAGCCAGTCATTAGCTTCAATTAATATATTTTCTTGCTGTGGTAATTGAAAACTGAACGAGAATCCACCCGAGGGGTAGAAATGAAACAACGGAATACTACCGTGCCACGCAGTCATGCCGTTCCCAAATAAATGAAACCTCACCCCTATATATCAGATATCGTTTCTCCACATTTTCGAGGAGTGTCTGTTATCGATTCAGAGCGGTCGATTGCTCTTGGCTCTGGTACAATCCAATTACTCAAGGGTGTTGTAAACGAACTACTCGACACTGAACAATATTTATTTTTTAGAAACCCCGTTTCGACTTGAGTGGGTGTTAAATCGCTTGATAAATTCTTGATGCCTTCGAGTGAGACGTGTGTAAGTGATGATCCGTAACAGTTTTTCATGAATGGATAATCGACTCCGGAATACACAGTGCATGGATGGGGAACTTTGAGAGCTATTAGAGTGGGATTGGATGAAGTTGGGATTGTGTAATGGGACGAGTGTTGAATAGTCCAGAACTAGTGTGAGCAGGAAGACAATCAATCGGTGAAGCTTGCCAGTGGGGTGGAGAATGATAGTCACATTGAATCAGTGATAATAATAATAATAATAATCCTCTGGTTGGAAGGAATGAGAGACAACATTCGTCTCGTATCGATGGACTACGTGGCTGCCAATAGGCCTTTCACGGTCACAGTGCGGCGAATTGCTGCAAAACTGAGACGAGCTCACCACACACTGAATCAGGGCGTGCTGTTTACCATCAAGCAGCACTGTCTCGATTGGATACGAATGCTGGTGGCTGCAAAGAAGTCACTATTGAGGCGGGCGAGAAGCATCGCGGAAAACATGGAGTTCCACGTGTTGTCGATAACCCGTCGGCCGCTGATCGGGTGGAAACCTTCCGGAAGAACATCTTTGAGTATACGTAGACACTCCAGCCCTAGAGCAGTTTGAAGCTTTCTGCAGGAGGCTTCAACAGCCTGAGCTCAATGATCTGCGCAATCCGATAACCCCGTGAAAAGTTCGACGGGCCCTCAAAGGCTCAAAGAACTTCGCCCATCAGGCCCTGATGGGTTAAACAACTATTGGTACAAAAAAATTCCCCAGTACCCACCACCATTTGACAAGAGTTTTCAACTCTTGGCTAGATGAGGAGCAGCGGATTTCGGATTGGTTTGTCTAGGGGCGGGCGAACTGTGCCTATGCCCTAAAACGAAGATTTATTTTGTCTGATCCAAAGAATCGCTAACATGCTTGAATTAGTGCTATGAGATTTTAACGCGCATTATATAGCGCGAATGATCTCCGCAGTTGATCCGATGTATGAACGGATATATGAACAAAGGGGTCAAAGATGGGGGTCGCTAGCTGCAAGGAGAACTTGCTCATTGACAGATATATAACGCAGGACTCCGTGCAGTATAAGCGGAACCTTTCGATGGCCTGGATCGATTACCGCAAGGCATTGATACAACATCGCATGAGCTAATCATGCACTTGCTCAGATGCCTTGCGGTGCCCGATCAAGTAGTGAGATGCATTGAACACCTGATGCCGCTCTGGAGGACTCGCCTCACCATAAGATCTGGTTAGGTCAGGTTAGGTTAGGTCCTCTTCTCATCTGCATCTCACTATCGCCATTGTCCGTTGCACTCAGGATAACCCGTGGATATAACTGCGGCACCCTCAGCAGCCGGAGGCATAGGGTCACTCATTCATTTAATATGGATGACCTCAAACTGTATGCCTCTGGAGGAAAGGACCTACATCAGTCCTTGAGAGTGGTGCAAGAGAACACGCGTACTAACGGAATGGAGTTCGGGATTTACAAATGTGCCAAGGTTCATCTCAAAAGAGGACGATGCAAGGGATACGGAGATGTCCAGCTCGTAGACGGAAGCATCCTACATAATCTTGATGTCGAAGAGACGTGTACCTACTTTGAAGTGGAGCAACGCCGATCCCTAGAGGTAAACTCTCTTCGCGGCAAGTATCAGCACAAACTCCGACAGATCTGGTCATCAGTACTGTCAGAGAAGAACAAAGTTCCTGCCACCCATATTCTTTGCCGTTCCGATTCTACTCTACTCCTTTGGAGTGGTAAAATGGACTCAGGAAGAGCTGAAAATTATGCATCTTCATAGGAGCTTGCATCCTAAATCGTCCGTTCCACAGTTATACATCTGTCACCGAGTTGGAACCCGTTCAGCAAAAAGCTCACATCAAAGCTGTGGAGACCAAGGTCCTCCTGCAGCTGCACAAGGATATGCCAATGCATGGGGTCTTCTTCAAGAATATTGAAGACCTTGGCTTATCCATAGACATGACCTTTGCTTTCCTCAGGTCAAGTGAGCTGAAGTCGGAGACTAAAAGATTTGTAATGGCTGAAGTCGGAGACTAAAAGATTTGTAATGGCCTGCCAGGATGGTGTCTTCAACAACCTGGCCTACCGTGTGATGCAGATGCAAAGCGTGTCGTGAGGCGCCTGAGACCCTTATGCATTTGCTGTGTGCATGTCCAGCATATGCTGTCTCAGCCTATATCCACAGGCATAACGCGGCTCTACGAGTGTTATATTACCACCTACGATACTGGTACGGTATAGACGAGACACTGGTGTTGCCTTATGCTCCGAGGGATATTGAGTCCGTTGTAATCGTCCTCGACCATCAAAGTTAGACGATTTCCATCATGGAGTTTTCGGCGAAACGAACGTCGTCCGAAAAGAGAAAGGGAAACGGACTAAATATCGAGACTTACTCTTTGAACTCCGCAGGCTCTACCCAAAAAATTATGGTTCTTATTATAGGGGTGCTTGGTAGTATGATTGACACACTGCTCTCGAACTTGAAAATCATACCGGCTTGCCTTAATATGGTAGAAATCTTAGCCGGACGAATGCAGAAGGACGTTATCCTTGGTTCACTGCGTCTGCTCAGGGCACATAATTCTCGGACCCAGTAATCGCTTACCCCACAGACGTGGGGAGTGGTTATCTGAGTGAAAGATCCAGCGCACCCTCCGGATGTATCGGGACTTCGAAGACAGGGCCTGACTGGAACATCCTTTTAAGAAAAAAAAAACTAGGATGATTATCATTGTCATTATTAGTATTATTATTGAAATAAAGTACCTATGTATTATAAAACTTTGTGTTTATTTTCAATGGTCCGCATACAAAAGACAGTGACTGGTTTGATCCTTGAGGTACACCAGACCTTGCCAAGAAATGAAATGATATGAGTGGTCAACGTTTATTTAAAATTTGTTCACCTTACAATAGGTTGGTTCGAAACACGGTCAATGTACTCCAAGAAACAGGGGAAACAAAAGATCTCTAAGCCACCTCTCTGTAATTGGAATCGACTGTTTTACCACTCAAATAGAGCTGCAAAAACAAGGCCTCTTCATTGAAAACAGTCCGGTGTGTAATGGCTCCTAACTCAACCGTTCCATGCAAATATTACAGGAGTAATTTGCATTTGGTTTAACATAATTGCGCAACCAGCTAAAAGAGCATGAAATCGCCGATTTCTAACTTTCAATGGCCAAAGTCGGGATATTAAAATTGAAGCTATATTCATATTCAAATTGTTTCTCCCACTCACATGATCACGAATTTGCCGCTCTGGCGGCTTTCATTTCGGTAATTGAATTTTGTTGGGGTTTCCAGAAATTTTTAGAGTCAGTTCATTACAATGAAAAGATACCTAATGGACCATATTGTTCAAAATTAATTATGATTTCGTGGGATAATCGCAGTGTTGATTTTTGGTGTTACAACTTTCCACAGATATGGAAAATGTGGAGAATATTGGTTTATCTACATTGGAATGTTTTTGCATGGATGTTATCATGAATGGGAATTTTTAAGTTCTCAAGCAGATTTTTTTTCAACCAAATATAAACCTGCTGCCTGCTTACTCGTTTACAGAGTTTCACGGGCTTGACTTGGTTTTTGACATTTCAAGCTTTTCATTACCAGGCTCTAGCTCCATCCCACCACGCTTCGTGCAATTTTTCAGCTCAGTCAAAATTTCAACCTACTCTGGAAATCATATAAGAAATAATATTTTTTTGCGGAAATGGATAATGAGTTTTCATGATTGAATGGATATGTTTCCCAAACAATAAAAAACTAATAAATACTTGTAAAAATTCAATATCATCTAAAATTATTTAATTTTTGAGGTCCAACTATTTATACACATCAAAGCTATTATTATAGATCTTCAATCGATTTTTTCCATATTTGGTCATAGTTAACGATTCTTTGTTAAAGTATCTTTCGATGGAAGCAGACGTTGTAGGTATAGATAGTGTTGCAAAACAGATTGGAGACTTGGTAACGAGAATAATCAGAGACGTATACGTGACAAATCATCACCCTATACTTTGTCCATTTGAATGACTTCCGATATATTATTGTTTCATTCATTAATATTTCCTTCAATAGAAGAATTTTCACACTGACATGGGAATTGAACAATTTTCAATTCATCAGGACGCTTTTCTATAGCGAATGAATTTCTGAATCAACGATACACCTACCCATCATTCTGAAGAAATTATTTTTAACTTTTTAGTGCAATTATTGAATGAAAACTTGTCTTAATTTTCTTTTATCAAGATATTTTTCCGACCACAGATCTTTGATCACTTCCGCAAATTCTCATCAAGGTGCAGGTCGCTCCAATCGTATTTGATTGGTTGAGGACTGATTTCCTTGCGACCATCGACGGCAACGTTGTGTTTGAAAAAATAGTATATTTTACAATGAGCATTAAAAAACATACATTTCCCACGACAAGGAACTCGATAAGCACATACTAAAAAATTTCATATACCTTTCATATACGAGTGGAAAATGGGTCATTTCATGCTCATTGTACACTGTACTCTTTCTACGACCATCTGAATCATAAACAAATCTGTAAAATTTTTAATAATCACCTACACTTATAATACATACAACTTCAAAAAGAAATTGAAGATAAAAATATTGAAAATTATTATAAAAATCGAATACTTACTAATCGATCTCAAAAAAAAAAAGTTGTTTTTTTGAATTTCAACTCTCACCTCCCTCCATCTAACCCGACCGTCCCTTGAATGAACTCTTGCTGGTACAAGCGTTGGTAATAATTTGTTGAAATTAACCGCTATAGAAGATTTTTTCCAAATTTTCGAAAATATTGAATTCGATTCGAATATAAGGTGTATATTATGAGATGATAGTACTCTATGAGGCCAGAACGATAAAAAACTGGAGAAAAAGTGTTTTTTGTGAGTCTAAAACTGCATGTTTGGTATAAACTTTCCTCAATCAATTCTTTTGATAAGATTGAAAATGAAAGTAGTTTGAGGTAAGTTCATATACTCGCAAAATGCGAACTGCAAAAAGCGATTCTGGCTCCCATTGGTCGATATTTAGACATATTTGAATATCGACCATTGGGAGCCAGAATCGCTTTTCGCATTTCGCGAGTATATGAACTTAGCCTTACTCTTGATCAAAATTTCTATTTTCTGTTCTTCCCTGAACCCTTTTCGGAAATATATATTTTTTATAACTCAAATACAAGTTATCCACCAATTTTTAGAAAGAATATAAATTTCTGACAAATAAATAATGAGAAACGTTTTCCATCGGTTGCAAACTTTTAGAAACTCACTCTATATATCTTACTGTTGTGTTTGACATTCCAGCGGTAAGTATGAAACAATACATAACGATAATAATTCCAGTACTCTATTTATGTAAAAGACGTTTCTCAAGGAGCGTATATCAGAAATAATCCCCATTGTTTCTTGGGTAATCCTGAGATCCAGGGGCTTTCATTGCTTCCTTCATTAATAATGCATTTATATATTGCAAATTCCTTCTGATTATTCACTTTCATTTCCAGAAATGTGGGTATTGGTATACCAAATAATTACACTCTTCCTAATCTGGGAACCAAATTACATGTTCTCAAATATTCGCACTTCACTTGGTAAGTATATTCATTTTGAATTATTCAGGGTGAAATGGCGTCCTAATAACAGTAGACTGCACTAGCAGGCAAAACAGGCGAACAACTTTGGAATGGAGGCTTGCTACTGAAATATCGAGACCAAATAGAATCAGGTAGGCTATCAGTAAATGCAAACCATACAAATTTCCTGGAGAAGATCGAATATACCCCATACTTCTCCAAAAGAGACATACATGGCACTACGACCCATATCTAGGATGTGGCAAGAGGTGAAAGGTGGGGAGAATAGGCGACAAGACACCCAAGGCATATATCCCATGAGTCTAATTTATTTTTTGCTCAAAATTTTGGGAAGGCTGACAGATACAAAAGAGATGAGGTACTACAAACAAGGCAAGTTAACAGACGTAGCACTGGACCACCTCAACAGGCTACGAATGGAATCCTTGGAAGACAAAGAGATAGCTATGACATTTATAGACATCAAGGGTGCACTGGACCACCTCAACAGGCTACGAATGGAATCCTTGGAAGACAAAGAGATAGCTATGACATTTATAGACAAGGGTGCCTTCAACAATGCATCCACCGAGTCTATAGCAAACGCTTTAGTTAAAAACAGTTTTATCTCCTACTGTATCAGTGGATAAACGCTTACTTAAAAAACATGGTCATTACATCAGTAATCGGCGGAATAACACTAACACCTAGAGCAAACAGGGGATGTCCGCAAGGACGGGTGCTATCGCCCCTACTTTGGGTCATCCTAATGGAAGAATTATTTGAAAGGTTTTCTTCCAGAGGCTTTCTTCCGGAGGCTTCCATTGCCTAGAATATGCCGATGACCTCGCGATTATTGCAAATGGCAAACTCGCAAGGACAGTTTCGAAGCTTACACAGTCAGCCCTAGATATAATCGACAGGTGGTGTGAAGGGGAGGAGCTGACAGTGAACCCCTTATAAAACCAGCGTAGTCCCAAAAAAAAGTACTGGATGGACTTATGTAACCTGTACTGAATGGGATAGAAATTCCATTTGCCCAAGAGGCAAAATACTTAGAAGTAATCTTCGACCATAAGGTAACTTGGAACCAACACCTAAAAAAAACTCAAACAGTGGAATTTGTTGGAAACTTGATGTACTTTCATTTTGAATGAAAGAGTTATTTACGAAAAAATGATAGTTTTCGAGTTATAAGCGAAAAACTACAAATAGACTTTTTATAATTTTTTTACATTTTTTTTTATGTTCCGTCAAGAAATTTTGTCAGCAAACTTCAGATTCGGATTCAGCACCCCAAAAAACCTATGGAATGAAAGAAATTCAAACTACCCCAAAATTAATACCAATTATTTTGATCGTGTTCAGAATTACATTGTGATTAACCCATTAGACAAACGTTGAAATTGCTGAAACGACTGGACCGTATAATCCACTTGGAGACATCCGTCATCTTGGCGATAACACATTCATTAGATTCAGTACATGCCAGTACACAAACCGATGAAATAATTTGTAATATGCGATAATGGCCTTGTTGTAGAGAGCGAGGTTGAACATGAATCTGCATGACGTCTATTGAGTGTGATTGCCGCTCAACCCCGCGCAATCAGTCATAACGAATCGCTCGTTTCTGGAACTCCATCTAGCTTTGAGAACAATATGGCGACGCTTGATCGGCATTAATGTCCTCAGAATGAAAGGGATAGCGATTTGAATTATTTGGATTTGTGGGGAGTTATTAAAGATATGTATGGGGATTGAAGTCAGGTTCAAGGCCATTTTCAACTTGATGAATTGAGGGTTAACAGAGTAGAACCTGTTTTGAATTCATTATTATAAGTACCCTTCCACTTCAGTATCACTCTATTCAATTAATTATGTGGATATATGGTTCAAGAGCTGTATAGGCACCGTTTTCATTATAAAACCACAGAGTAATAAAATACCATAGATACGCCTTCTCCATCCTTGTCTTGAAGTCAACATAATTTTTTTTGTTTACAAGCGAGGGCCTCATATATGTTAAGTCCGTATTCATTCGGGTAGTTTCGTGTATACCCGCTCATTTCCTTTGGATCAAGTTGTTATTCCTCGTCTGTATTAGGGTCATTCTTACTTTGAATTTAAACAAACTGTCCATAACATTTCACCACCCGTCACCCCCCTGGCCAACAAATTGTATAGAAAAGGATAGTTCACGTTCACTTCAAAACAGGTATTTGTATAGGTATAGACAGCGCATCTCTATATCTTTCATTACTCTGAGCATGTTTGGTAATAATGTATATCCAGGGATGCGCCGTCCATAGGGTAGGTCTCTACCCTATACTTACAGTTGGTTTCTGGGTTCAGGAATCGATCTGAAGGTGGTCTTAATGTTTCAATGAACATTTCCATGCAACTAGCAATTGCGGAGACATCCTTGTAGGACTCTGCACGGAAATTCATTAGATGTAATTCAACGTTCGTCGTGGTATTAGCTAGGAAAGTAGTTGTTTTCTGATGGGTAGGTCTCTACCCTATACTGATGAGGGCAAAACCCAGAAATCGATCTGTAGGTGGTAAAATGTTTCAATGAACATTTCAATGCAACTAGCAATTGCGAAGACATTCGTGTAGGACTCTGCACGGAAATTCATTAGATGCAATTCAACGTTCGTCGTGGTATTAGCCAGAAAAGCAGTTGTTTTCTGATGGATTTTCGACCCAATTATTCCTATTGTATAGGATTATGGCAATAAGCGTGGTCCTGGTATTGCAGGACATCTTGTTTTTCTCTGTAGAATTATATAATTTTTTTCCTGCCTTAACCAATCCGAGGTCTGTTTTGAAGTTTGACGTTAAAGCCTTTGTCAGACACTAGATGGTCTACCCGAATTGATGCAATAACCCCTCTTTCAGTTTCAGTTGGGCGAAATTTACGATGCTCTCTTTGAAATTTTATCCGGAAATAATTTTGACAATGCTACAAAACATCAAGCTCCTCCTTAGGTAAAAAAACAATAATCTATTAATATTTTTAGTGTACTCTTCGTTTGTCACAAATAAATATAGACATATATAGTCATCAGTACTAAAAAGTATAGAGTTTTCTTTTCAAAAATTTCGACAGTGAACTATGAGAGAAGGGTGGTAATTTTAGGTCAATATTATAATATTGGTGAAGGCGCCTATCATTAATCCGCACGACGGCGCTGAAAATACTTGGCGCGTCCCTGTGTATATCCAACATAACAACGTTGAAATTTGCAATGAAATGCGTTCAATAGCGATTAAACTAGTATTTGATTCCTGTCTGCCATACTTATTTTACATGAATAAGGAAGTGGAAAGACCAGATAACACAGCTGGTGAAAAAAATTATATTTATCCAAAACAGTCCCATGCTGAAGCCTCAAAAGATAATACCAAGAGACCATCTCAACTGGAAAAAAGTCAAGTTTGGTTGGGGACTGTAAAGGAATGCAGTTCCTCCTGATTTCTCCTTTCCATACGCTTACCCATGATGAGGACCATCCCTCAAATTATTGTACCAAGTTATGAAAAAGACGAAAGAAAACGACAAAAAGGAAAAAACAATGACATGACAGTACCTTCAGTGGAATTTTCATCAAAATGTAATGCCCATGACAGGTCTATGTCAAAAAATTATTTCCAAGGTGTCACCGCAGAAAGAATATTTCCAACAATTTCCATCCTTGATTTGTATAATTGCTTCCAAAGGTGTGCACCCTACTCAGGTTTGGTGATTGAAGTAGAGTGATGTATTTTATCTAAGGCGTTAGAGAAATCAGTGTACACGAAAAACGAATCATAAATGAAGTCAAGTGCATTTTAATTGCAACATGAACGATACGTCACGTTATTCAGATGTTATCAGAATATCATGAATATGGATCAGAATCACCATGAAAGAAAAGGGACTATCGTAACTATAGTAACAGCCTGAAAGAAGCACTCCATAATAGCATGTCGATATAAATTTTCTGAATGGTGTTGATTTATTTCGAATGGGATTGTCCCTTGAAAACATAAAGTGGGGTAACACATATCATGTCGCCTTCTCCTTACTCAATCTCGAATCCTTGCACCAATGCAACGCCCGCTCTGATGTAGGTTTATAACCTATAAAATTGCGACACTTCATTTTATGGAAGCATTTCAATCACATCTCCGGCTTGAAACAAGTAGAACAATCCATTTTAATGCTTTACGTCATATAATGGTTGAGGTCATCAAAACTTCAATCTCACTCAACAGGATGGAGCTATAGAAATGGTTTTCAAAAATGTTTTCGATCCACAAGCACCAGGAATTGGGTATTTTCTTATTGTACACATCATAATTCCACATCAGGAACTAACGACTGCTGTTCCTGATTTGGAACAATTTCTAACATGGAGCCAAAAAAATTAGAAGAAATCAATCTTCTAGGAAATGAATAATGAATAATAACCAGTGACATCGATAGTCACTAGTTGAAACTTAATTTGAAACGAACCACGGAATCCAAAGTTAGAGATTTGTCCACTCATTAGCAGACAGTCAGCAATTTTGTTTTTCTGACCAATACAAGATGCAAAATCAAGTTTCAAGAGAAACGCAAGCAGAATATAAAGTGAGGAGAGTGATTTCGATTTAATTCCGAGAGTTCCACTATCTGCCGACGGCTTTTTTGTTGTTTGAGACTCGTCAGAGCAGCTTTACGGAGGTCTCGAATTCGAAACGAATTCGAGGTTTTGCTGAAGGTTTTCCGGGTTTTCCTACATCTGAAAAGTGAATACACCACCAAAAATCGCCCCGGAGCGCCACGGCAAATAATAGTAATAGTTGTCCTCTACCTGCTCAGGGTATGCCTTCTGATACACTCTACGAGTGTTTATGAGGGAGTATTATTATTATTGTAATTATTATTTTTTCATATGTCTTTTTCATTTTATTTCATATAGAAAGAGCAAAATTGGAAGAACGTTCATTTAAAGAAGCTACTGTGTTAGTGAAACATGTCATAATATTTAATATGGAGATTGGGAACATCGTATCGTAATCTGTATAGTTTGTTCGCCACATACTGAAATAATTGAGATTACTTGCCCATTTAATGGAAATTCCATAATATTCTGAAAGTTCTCGATTAAAAAATTATTCGTTCGGTTATGCTCATCCAACATTTCCCTGGAACTGCGTTCCATAAATCATTGCATTAATATGGAACACTGCCTCAAGGAAATCTCTTCCATATCCTGACTCATTCAATACAATAGGAATGCTCATCATGTACAAAACTCAATTTAAAAGGTGAAACGCATTCCTATTTGTTCCGAACAATCCGGGAATTTCATAAAGGGATCATTTTATTTTTATATAAGAATAATGGTTTTCAGAATATGCCCCAGTGGCGTAACTTTATCTGGCGTTTGGGAATTGTGAAATGTCAGTTTTTTCAAAACTGTCAGTTGAGACAAGTGAAAAAAGAGTTGTGTAATATATTACGCAAATAGTTGTGTAATGATAGAATGAGAAATTAAAAATTTCATTCTTTGAAAATATTGAAAATAGAATTTGCTAGATCATATCTCACTTCAGATTTTTGTGGAATTATTTCATTCAATGCCTTATTTGCCGATTCTTCTATATCAGACACTATTTCGTCAGAACAACTACTCATTTTCAACATAAGTCTGACATGTTTGAGATTGCTCATTAAATATTCATTCTGACAAGTAATCGCGTAATTTTCAAATTTTACACTCATTGAACAATATCGGTCTTTTTATACCTGATAAATACATTTTTCGTCGACCTCTACAAAAAATTACATTTTACGTACTTATTTCCGGACGAAAAATCGACTATTTTTGAAGGCAAGTACTTTTTGTCCGCAGACACTTTTCGTCCTCAAACGCTTTTCGTCTGCTATGGTCATTATGTCGCAGGGACGCAGTATTTCAGTTTTGGGAGGGCTGAACTTACAATTTATCAGTTACCAAAGCTTTTTTTTTCGTCAGCCGGATGTTATGAGTAACACCTACAAACAAACTGTAAGACCAGCAAACAATAACATCTTCTTGTAGGAAATTTTCTTAGCTTTCTCTCTATATGAATATGTATTTAACGAAAGTGTCTCGTTATGGTCGCAAAATGCGAAAAATGTAAAAGGTGCGCTAGGATCCGGCATCCTAGCACATAAAACCACCTATAACACCTACAAGTGAACTATTAGGTCAGCAAACAATAATATTTTCTTGTAGGAAATTTTCTTAGCTTTCTTTGTATGCACATATGTATCCAACGAAAATGTCTCGTTATGGTCGCAAAATGCGAAAAATGTAAAAGGTGCGCTAGGATCCGGCATCCTAGCACATAAAACGACCAACGAAAAATACTTCAAGAATTCTAGAATTTTTTAAATATTTTTCGCGTATTCAACGCCATAAATTCAATATGACACAGTATTCAAAAAATGAAAAATACTGAATTTGAAAATCGGTCCAACTCAAAGTGCACACGTTCGTAAAAACGCCTACAAAAATCTATGTTTGACTAGCAATCGATTTCAAATTTGGTCAGCGTATAGAAAAAAGACCAAATTTAACGAATATAATATAGAAAATGATTGAAAAATTTTGACTGGAAAACGGAACCTGCACCCTCTAGATAACATTTTCATCCGACGACCGAATCAATATAGAGCAATTCTGCGAACGCCAATCGATTCAGCATGCTGAAATTAGTATATGCTGAGATTTTTTGGTCGATCGGCACAACATGAATTTTCAGCTGAAAAAACATCAAGGGGTTGTACCTTAAAAATGGCCAAAAACCCAAAGTCATCAGATTCACTCGAAATTACCACCGATACACTCAAAATTTTATGCTGGTTCCGAAAATGTATAATTTGAATATGTTCGGATACACGGTATATCGTAAAACAAAGATAAATGTGAAACAAAAATTGTATCGCACGAATCCGGCATCCTAGCACACAAAACCACCTATAACACCTACGAGTGAACTGTTAGGCCAACAAACAATAACATCCTATTGTAGGAAATTTTCTTAGCTTTATTTCTATCCACCTATGTATTCAACGGATGTGTCTCAGTATGGTCGCAAAATGCAATAAATGTAAAAGGTGCGCTAGGATCCTATCCTAGCACATAAAACGGCAAAAAAAATACTTCCGTAAGTTCTAGAATTTTTTAATGCTATGCCATATCATAGTGACCACAGCGGAAAAGTGTATGTGCTGGCAGTTAGCGTTTGTAACCTTACTGCAAACTCATGACAGAATCAAAGTGTTCCTGTTAAAAAATATTTATTTGCTGGAATTCAACATTTGTAACTGTACTGTCTATAACAAAATCAATCAAATTTTTGACAAGTTGGCAATTGAAACCTTCACAAATATAATTCTATGAGGGGGAAGATCTGCTATTTGCAGGACAGTTGCTGAACGTTGGCTGCAATGGATGTAACAACTTTACAGTTGCTCGTGAAAGGTTGTTGAAAACTCTATGCAAGTTCTCCTTGTTTAGTGGGTAATAACTGAGATCTCCATGGTGGAGCTCGAAATACAGACACCCGGTATATAAATGAAGAACAAAAATCAAGAATTGGTCCTTCACAATATTCCTTGGGTCGTTTCTGGTACGCTACTGGTAGCGACTGTCGATGGATGAATTTCTCTCCCTTTTTTTAAATCTTTCTCGCATTTACGAGCGACCCAGAAAACTCTTCTGACAGAAACAAACATTACGAAGTTCCTTTGTCTAATTGAATACGTTTCGCAACCCTTTTGATGAAACTTATTCGAATGATTCAATTATGGAAATGCGCTCACTTTTTTATTGTATTCCTTTTCTCTTCCTTCGAGAGGTGACTTGATTTATCCGAGATAGCTTTGTCACTAAACTGGAACTACTCACGTTTTTGTCATAAATTGAAGATAATTTGGCTTTTATCTGGATAAATAGGTGATGCTTTCGATGAAGATAGGTACTCTACTACTAGTATCAGTTCATTCTACTGGGAATTATTGATAATGTATCTTTCATTAGATTATTCTAATATAGCCGATTCTTCTCTGTTATTTTTATGTTTTGAGTCGGATTGAAAAAAGTCCCATGGTGAAACCTAACTGTCAGAGAAAGCTACAGAAGGATAACTATTTGTCACCACTATCACCCAGTGAAATTTACTAATAGAGTAAACTGTTCGTAAAACAATGTTTAAATAACATAGGAGTAACACAATATTTTATTAATATTCACTATCTTCAACTGTTTTTGTGAAAATTGAATTATATTTCAAGGTGCATCTTGAGCCAAGACCAAGACTATCAAGACCAACATCGAAACTGGGCCAGTCTCGTCTTGGTCTTGAAATATCAAGATCAATACCAAGACGAAGACCAAGACCAAGACCAAGACCAAGACGAAGACCAAGACCAAGACCAAGACCAAGACCAAGACCAAGACCAAGACCAAGACCAAGACCAAGACCAAGACCAAGACCAAGACCAAGACCAAGACCAAGACCAAGACCAAGACCAAGACCAAGACCAAGACCAAGACCAAGACCAAGACCAAGACCAAGACCAAGACCAAGACCAAGACCAAGACCAAGACCAAGACCAAGACCAAGACCAAGACCAAGACCAAGACCAAGACCAAGACCAAGACCAAGACCAAGACCAAGACCAAGACCAAGACCAAGACCAAGACCAAAACCAAGACCAAGACCAAGACCAAGACCAAGACCAAGACCAAGACCAAGACCAAGACCAAGACCAAGACCAAGACCAAGACCAAGACCAAGACCAAGACCAAGACCAAGACCAAGACCAAGACCAAGACCAAGACCAAGACCAAGACCAAGACCAAGACCAAGACCAAGACCAAGACCAAGACCAAGACCAAGACCAAGACCAAGACCAAGACCAAGACCAAGACCAAGACCAAGACCAAGACCAAGACCAAGACCAAGACCAAGACCAAGACCAAGACCAAGACCAAGACCAAGACCAAGACCAAGACCAAGACCAAGGCTACATTTATTTTTCGAGACCAAGACCAAGACTGATCAGTTTTGGTCTTGAGTTCGTCGTGAAAATCAACCCTAGACACATCTATCAATTTACTATCTATCTGGTTTGAAAACAGGACTTTCCCTTTAAAAGTTTCAAAGGACCCCGCAAAATCTTTATGGAAAATGGCTCTTGGCTAAATTCCATGAATTGGTGTGTTGTGGATTTTGACTTCCTCGCCAGAAGTGTCTATGGGCACAACAAAATCGGCCGACTAGTTTTCGAGAAACAAGATGTCAAAGATGAAAAGTAAAGCTTTTTGCTGGGAATTTAGTCAAGAGCCATTTTTCATAAGAATTTGACCCTATACAGTTTTTCTTTCTCTGGGGAAAAATAAATGCAAAAAAGGCTGATCGTCACACAAAAGCTTAGCCATATTCAATCTAGGACTATGGCCTCTAAACTCGCATAAGGAAAATGTCAATATTTGCAGCGGCCATACATGGCCTGCCTATCTATCAGTGCTGCTTAACATGCATTTGACATATCCACGCAATATTCCTATTATGATATCCACAATCACATAGTTATAGCATTAAAAGGCCATAACTCACGGACCACCGTATTATCGCTAAAGTGAAAACTATGCGTTACGGATAATACGTTTTCCCAACCCGGAGGGCCCTTTGATGAATCATAATAACCGGAATAATAAATCTGTTTTGTTACTACGACTGATTAATGGAGGGATGTTGACATGTTCGCAAACATGAACTACTTAATTTTATTCGAAGTCAGTGAGGCTGTATAGACCGTGTTAATGGGTTTGTTGGAATCTGTACTTTATCATGGGGTGATTGATAGCGCTCAGGGTGTGTATTACTTTGTAGCGATTTAGGTGCTCTACGAATTGAAAAAAGGTATTTTTCGTTCCATGATATTCACAACTGCAGCATGATCCCACTTCTGATCAAGGTTATTTTGCATTTTTCACTTTTTATCAATGAAATGTATCTTATAAGAGAACTAATTAGCATGGTATCTTCTAATTTCAGATTGCAGCTAAACTTTTGTACAACAGCCATAGCGGTACAGAAAAAAATATTTGATTTGTCTCTTTCAAGAAGCATGGGATCCACCCCGAAAGAGGGTAGAATTATAACATTTTACCAACTGAATTCAATCTCATTTCACTAGGGAAATTCCGAGAAATGCATATCACATCAAAATGATCATCCAATTATTATTGACTACTTCATCAGTTGAAATGTTCAATAACATGTTATTATCAAATATTTTTTCTATAGTGGTATTAGGTTTAGGGTGAATATAACTTATCCAATATTTTTATTTACCACTACGAAGAGTTTTAATCGAATTTGAGTCATACTATTTTGTGGTGGTAATATTTAATGAATGTTGTGATTGGCGCCTATTTGGATTCTTTCGGTATTGATAACGGTTTATTTTTCTCTGTACTCCTGGCTTTCTAGAGTTGCCCATTATTCTAATGAATGAACGTTCAAAGTTTTGTAGGATCTTCGGTTATTATGTTTTCAGTATTACTGACGAAGTTTTAGTGACATCAATTATTCATCAATTATTATGCATCAATTTCTGGATCCAGCTTACATTGCAAATCGAACAAGGCCTAGAAATTCAAATCATGCCCTACATGAAGACTTTGGCCCACATCGTGAAGACGTCCAAACTTATCTGTTCAGATGTGAAATTGTTCTCGACATCTTTCTCCCTTGGAGTTTGTCTTTGCAAATTTCAGTGAAGTTTATGCACTTGATGGTTTGTGGGAAAAGTCGAGTTTGAGTTTTGGGTGGTTTGATATATTTGTTGGGATTGTGATTTGTATGATAATTTCAGATATTTCTCAAGGGTAATAATAAGAGTGAGAGATAGAGAGAGAGGGAAAGAAATATATATTTTTTTCTATTAAGAAGTTGTTCTCATTGACAAAGCTAATTTCAATGAACCAGGCAGTTTAATATTCCGAAATTCAAAAAAGTTCAGATAGTAAGGTAAAGTTTCACATAGTGGAAAAGGCAATTTATTTCTTTTCACAATTTTTTCATGTTGATGTATCCAGCGCCATCTGTCGAGTAATTGCAATGTTTCTTCTCTGAAAATGTAGTATTGGAAATACCCTTCAAATTTTTTTCGGTTCCATTATTCCACATCAAACCATTCAGATTCAAAGTCTCACTGCAGAAGAAATATTTCCTTCCATCCTTGCTGTGAAATTGCTTCTGAAGAGTCCGCTTTCTAATTCTTCTGATCTCCCTGATGCTTGAAAGAGCGAAATAGATTTTCGTTGACACAAATGTATTGAAGATCTAACGAAAGATAAATAGACAGATGAACTTCATTGTCTAGATGAAAACATTTGACGATAAAGTCAAAATCATCACACTGTTACATATTAGCATTCAAAAGATGTCTTGAGCGAAAATCTTCCATAGAGATACAAACATTATTTCAAAATTGGAAGTAACAAGAAAGACATAAACAATTTAAAATGTGAAAAATATAGTAGTATAACAAAATAAAGTGTTGAATATGGAATAGTAAATATTAAAGTATCCGAACCTTACAGCAATGAAATGAACGATTTCTGTTAATTATACTTCTGAAAAAATTATATATGAATTTTCAATGAAAACTAGAGATAACTGGAAAATCAAGAGGCAAATTTTTACTTCCAGATATTCTCAGTTAGAGTCTTTTCATATCTGTCTATCAGATGTAGTTCAATGTCCAGCCTGGCTTCAGCCAGGAAAGTATTTGTGTTCTGTTAGATATTACAAAAAATCCAATTTTTTTAATTTGATTAAAAATTTTCCCTATTTCACGATAGTATACATTATATGAGAATATTTCTTAATGCCATGACAAGTTGAGTTCATTTACATAAAAACTAATTTATTTCAGAAAAATATTATCAATACTCCTATCCCACAAGAAGTTATAATTTTTTCAACTCAATATTTTATTCTAGCAGGTAATATTAAGTTATGTACTATATCCAGTTCCAAAGACCAATATTACTATCAAAAGTTTGGTTTTCTTTGGTAATCTAGAATTATGGAATCTTGTAGAATTTGATATTTTTTGAATTTTCAACATATTAATCATCATGGTTAACAAATGTATTTCGGATTTCCTCTACCAGAAACCTCCCCAAAAACATCATATCATGACGGAAAATTCTCCATAGACTACCGGTCCATTTTTTTCTTTAGTATGTGCAACTCCCACTCTTTATATTGTTTCAACAGCACATGAATTAACCTGAACAAAAAAGCAGATTCCCTCTGAAAGACATCCTGATATTGCACACAACACGAAATATGTATGAAAAAACTTTATAAACTGCTGTAAAATTGCATGAAACTTTTCATGATACGGGAAAGTAGTCCCCATATGCCGATAAATGTTCGCCTCCAGCGCACGATTTCTGTGCTCAACCTCCTATTCACCCTTTGGAATAATACATTTGGATAACCATCATGGAAGCAATGTACATAATCGTGTGAGGAATTTTATATGAGCCTCGTTATATCTGCGGTGAGAGAGGGATTTAAAGTTTCTGATAGACATAAAAGCAACGTGGAACAGGAAAACCAAATGATTCAAGGCGGTAGAATACCTTTATAGACTGAGATACAGTAACATATTCCAAGTTCTCATTTCATGAGTCGTGATAATTTAGGTACTGAATCTAGAGGCAGATTTCCATTAAATAGACTCGTCGAGTTGCTGTTTTGTTTCCGAATATAGAAACTCTAACAAAACAGCAACAAATCAGAAACGTCACTGGCCAGCCCCAATGAAAATTCCTGCAAGGCATGGTGAAATAGCATATGCCAATGAGTGCGTGATGAAGAGAAAGCTTCATCGATAGTATGCGAACTCTGGAAAACTGGGTATCTCTAGTTTCAATACCCATTCTTCTGCAAAAATAATAGAGAAATAAAAACACAGCGAGACATCCCCACATCCCCGCTACTTGTTCCAAAACGGTGCATGTGAGACCTCCTCAAACGAAGAGAATAGAGAAAGAAGAGGAAGAAGATATAGACAAAAAAAAGCAATTTAATTCACCTCCTATTCACCCTTTGAAATAATACATTCGGATAACCATCATGAAAGCAAGGTACATAATCATGTGAGGAATTTTATACGAGCCTCGTCATTCCTGCGATGAGAGAGAGGGAATTAAAGTTTCTGACAGACATTAATGCAACGTGGAACAGGAAAACCAGATGATTCAAGGCGGCAGAATCTCCTCTTAGACTGAGATACAGCAACGTATTTCAAGTTACCGTTTCATGAGTCGTGATAATTCAGAAGCTGAATCTGATGAAGGCGGATTTCCACCAAACAGACTCGTCAAGTTGGTGTTTTGTGTGCGAATATGGAAACTCGAAACAGAAACAAATCAAAAATGTCACTGGATGTGCGGGCTTCTAGACCACAAGCAGGCAACAGGTTTTCGTGACCAAACTCTTTCCCTGCGAAAAACTACTGAAATACTCCAGAAAGGGTGTCATGATGTATTATCGTGTACGTTAGCTACGATTCCGTGGGTGGGTTGAGCAGTGGCAGCCTCCCGAACATAGAGGAAAAAATTCTACGAGTTAAGCGACTATTATTTCGTTTGATTTTCAAGTCATAAAAAACCTTATTAGAACTTTTTGTAGAGCTGTTTAAGGACAATAAAAATGATTATATAAAATATGTCGTCGATATTCTGTTTGGTTTTCGAGATTTTGGCGATTCTTTATTTTTAACATAAATGGAACATTTTCTCAAGTTTAGCAACTGTTTTGTCATTTGCTTTTGAAGTAATGGAAACACTTTAATTGAAGTTTTTGTAGTCCTGTTCAAGGACAATACAATTCTTCATACCTATACAGTTTTCGCGTTTGATTTTTGAATTTTGGGCGGTTGTAAGGAAGAAAAATTTCTTTTTATTTTTTTCCAATTTCTGTAATTTTTTCACTTCATAATCGATTTGGAAAAAACAGCTCAAATGTATCAAAGGGACTTCTAGTGCGAAGACGATGCAGTTTATATTTTTTCGACCGTTGAAATTTGGAAAAAAATTCATTGACATTTTTTGTGGATTTTTTGAAGAATTAAAAATGACCTATATAAAATTTGAAAAATCTGCAACCGTTTACGACAAATTCGAAAATATCCCATACGCAGATTTTTTTTTTTTATTTTTTTTTTAAAAAGAGAAAATTTCTTCCATAACTTTTTGTAGAAATAATTGATTACAATAAATTTCGTACTCGTATTTAATTTCCAATATCTCGTTTACTTTTCGAGATTTTGGTGCCTATAGTCCCTATTTCGTTTTTTGTATTTTATTTTTTCTCGCACGGTCAACGAGAGGTATTTCTTGCAAAAAAATCCTGATTTTTGCATTAGTTCGTGAGATTTTTCCGAAAAAAAAATTTTTTTTTTTGTATGTCAATTGAAGGCAGCTACTGTCCTTTTTGACAAAATCGACGCCATCGCAAATGGATTTGCTATACGACAAATACCAAACAGTCTTTTGAGTTTGTGGAGGAAAGCGAATCCGATAATTCCATAATTGGTTAATGTCTTCACTTAGGCCGTCTTCTATTTTTTTGCGTACTCACACTTTTCTTCTAATCAACTTCGTAATATTCTTGAATTCGAAACAAAATTTTTGTTATTGAAAATGTTTTTCATGATAACTAGAACGTATTCAATATTTCAATATCCATCATGCAAAATAATAATAGAATCATCCAATATTCCCAGAACTACAAGATGAGTTTATCTTCCCTCATTACTCTTCATCTCGAATATTCTGATCATAGTTTCCTAAACGTTGTCTACACCAATAAAACTTCAAACGAACTGGACCCGATAATCCAATTTCCTTAACGAAATTGACACAGAGAATTAATCGAACAGGACAGACAAGCCCTTGCATCAGTGGGAACATAATGTTAGCGGGAGCAGCAGAATGTTTGCAGGTAACTTTAAAGCAATTAGGTAACAAATGTTTAGATGCATGTCTGTACCTGGTTCGCTATTAATCAGGACAGACTGAATGCTTGGAAGGGAAAGGGACGAATTCTAATAGGATTTGCGGTCGGGTTAGTAGTATGTGCTCAAAGTGATAGTGGAAGTGGAATAGGAATGGAACTATCCGTTTAGAGATGGATGTGATCTGTTGTGTTGAGAAAGTGGGTGTAGTCCTCGTGGGATATAATAGTTATTCTATTCTATTCCAGCTAGGTTTCTTGAAAGAAATGTATGCAGAAATGTATAGGTGTCCCACAAATACAGTGATATACCTATAAAAGTACTTTGAAGAGAAGTGATATTTGAAAAAAAATATTACAATAGAAAACTAATGAATGACAACAAAAATAACACTATCGATGTTGAAAGCTAATACAAACATTACTACCAATGATAAGAAAAAATGTAATAACTTCAATAACACCTTCGTCAAAAATATCGCAAATAAAATTCGCACGGATTGTTCAAAACCATCAAAAGAAAGACAGAATGAAATGGATGATATCGACCATTCTTCTCCTATATTTCACTTTGACTTCCATTTTTGCAACGTTGTTTTGGGATAAACAATCCTCAATTTGTTTGGGAATGACTATCTGCAATGATAAACAAGTTTTCAAACTCTCTGGAAAATATGTTTTCAGACGCAACAGAATGAATTGCATTTTTATATTGGTTCAATAAATATTTTCCAGAACAGAATGTATCTACTTTATCACAACACTTAATTGAAAGACTACAACAAACCCATCTTATGTGTGTGCCTTAAAAAAAACTGGGACATACTTCGTTGCTAGGATCCGCACTTGATTCCATGAAAAAAAGATTCAAAAAAATACACTGCATCATGAGTATAAACTGAGTCATAGGAAGTTGATAGTGTCAACAAAATCGAACATCCAGCAGAGAGTAGGAATGAGAATGCGAATTCCCTGTCAAGGAGACCATGCCCAGATAACTGTCGAAGAGCAGAAGAAACGGAAGCAAGAATGTGTAGAATGACTGCAGTAGACAATAAATAACTGGAATGAGAGGTTCCAGAAAGATTAGGATAAATATCCCGAACTTAATTCAGTCATCGCCTAGAAGAAAAGTATTCAAAGACCGCTACGATAGGATATCACAAATAATCAGCCAATTGGAATTCCTTTACTCTGGACAACGCGGTTCAGTTATGACAGGATAGGTTAGGTAGAGTTGAACGTGGTTGGGCCAAGATCAGGTCCTACACTGCGGCCAATGGTCTATTTTGGCTCACCCTATGGTTATATTTCTCCAAGTATGTCCAATCTCTTAACGAAATTGAGTAAGACATTGGGGAAGTAATTTACACCAATAACACTTCGAACGAACTGGACCCAGTAATCCTAACGAAATTGACACAGAGAATCAATCGAATAGGACAGACCAGCCCTGGCATCAGTGGGAACATAATGTAAGTGGGAGCAGCAGAGTGTTTGCAGGTAGGTAGTTTTAGAGCAATCAGGTAACGAACGTTCATATGCATGTTTGTTCTTGGTTCGCTATTAATCAGGACAGCCTGAATGCTTGAAAGGGAAAGGAATTCTGATGGGATTTGCGGTCGGGTTAGTAGTATGTGATTAAAGTGATAGCAATAGTGGAATAGGAATAGAAATATCCATTCAGAAATGGATCTGTTGTATTGGGAAAGTGGGTGTAGTCCTCGCGAAGATATGATAATCATCTATTATCCCACAAATTCCTGATGTTGAGAGATTTCGACCAACTATTTAACATGTCAACCCAAATATCTGATTTTGTTACTAAAAAATGTGTGGAAATCCATTATTTTCAATCTTATTGGGTATCGTATGAAGAAAGTGAAATCAGGGTTCGATGGTATAATCATCTATTGAATGAAAAAAAGGTTTGTATTTCGTGCAGAAATTTATTTATAAAATCATAGCAAAGCGCTTTCGACTATAAAGTCATCATCAGTGCGTACTCGTCAGCTGCACAAGAGCCAGACCATAAAAATATCATGTGGCCAAGTAAATATTTAAAAACAGGACATCAATCCTTATTCCAGGATTAACCTAGATAAAAGTTTCAACAGACAGAGTAACACATGTCTGCTGAAGCTTAGTCTAATGTCTAACTTAATAAATGAATCATTTATTCCCTAAAAATATTCTATCAAGAGGCCCTGAGCGCAATCACATTTTGGCCGTTTTTCAGGATAAAAGAGTCGATAACCCAAAAACGGTTCGTCGTATCGATTTCAAACAAGAATAAGCTTCTAGAGGACAATTGATTCTATGTAACCATGTTGAACATTGTGTGAAAAAGTTGATTGAAACTACAATTTCCAGTACAGGACGGACGTAGAATAAAACTTCCTCTAGAAGCCTGTCCTTGTTTGAAATCGATAAGACGAACCGTTTTTGAGTTACCAATTGACTCTTTTACCCCAAGAAGCATCCCAAAGGTGATCGCTGTCATGGCCTCTTAACAACGGAGTGAATAATATTTCTCTATTCCTTATTTTCATTTGTACTCATATTTTTCTGGCATCCATTCGCCGAAGTTCCCCTCAGTATAATTGGTCTCGTTTCTGGCAACAGCTCGCACGAGAATAAACTCCAATCTTAACCCTAAAGCGCGAATGGAATAATACCGTTCATTTATAGAAACAAATGGGAACGTAGGTGCGACCAAATCCCCATTTCGGGTTGTCGCTTGTACGAATTTAAAACCGTGGTGAGGTTAAATACGCCAGTCATCCATCACCCCGCCACAGAGCTGGGGTGTCCACATGACTCTGGGGAGGCGAAGCGGCGTCAGGAGATAATAGTGCAGGAAATAGTGAACCGAATTTATATATAATTTATATATAGAATAAAATTTCTTGTGTTCTGCGAACTAATTTATGAATCGTTCCCATCCATGTATCCCAAAAAACGCTTTTCCTGAAACTGTTGAATGAAAGAACTGCTCTCTTCTTTGGACAATACGTTATTTTTCTTTATTATTATTTTGTTCTCCTTTTTGAGAAAGAAAACTCATCCAATTACAGACAATTGAGACGATAAACAACCAATCTGAATTTGGCTAGTTCTACCTGACATCTGTCAATTTCAAACTCGTTTATCTCGTGATTTCAGTTCAGATTGGTTGGGTCCAATCCTCTCCTTAATGGAATTGACTTGGGTAAATCAATCTAATCGATTAGATGGACCGGATCCAGTCAAGTCAAACCCATTTTGAGCGGATTCAAAGTTGTGAGATAAACGTAGTCAAAGACAAAATTTGTCACTGTGTAATTTCTCAAACGATATAACAATGAACGTACCGGTGGATGATGAAGAAAAGGTGGCAACAGATTCTCCGATGCCCTTGAACCCCATTTCCAACTCGTTCCATCACTCACCGAACATTTGGCAAACAATGGCTAATTTGCTGACGGAAGGAAGTGTCTTCAAACTCTTAACGATGTTGTTTGGAAATCTCAGGATGGGGATTAAGGGCGTTTAATGGCCTGTAAAATAATCCGCACATTTGAAAGAAACTCTGTCACCCTTGGGAAAACTCGCCCTTCTAATGGAAATCCAAGTGTTAACGAAATTATGTATAGGGAGCATTCAGTAGCAGCTTGGCTCGAACGATAGGGATACAGGAGATGTATTACTAACCCAAATTGCAACATATTTTTATTTTCTCATATCCTTTGAACAGAAAACTGTTTTTTTTTCAATTCATGAATATCGAAATCAGCCCCGTCAATATTGAGTCAACTCGGAGGGATTGTGGTCTACGTAAAATAGAAGACCCTTATCTTCCATGATTTGAAACATGTATACTAATGATAATAAATCGTTTCTTTCTGAATAGGATAGGCGAAGTGTCACCAAACTGCATTTTCTTCATGCAATCCCCAACAATAATATATTGATTATATATAATGGGGATACCAATGAAAAATTATCATACTAATGGATGTCCGCTTCACGTCCAGCTGAAGTCCAAACGTCCATGAACGTTGAATTTACGTCCATTGTATGTCCAGGACACGGGCGTACGATGGATGGCCAATATTGTACATTCAATGTATGTCCATTTAATGTACACAAAAATACGTATGGATATATTCCCATCCCAAAATGGAAATGTAATCTGTCTCCGGAGCTCCGATACATTCGGAGGGCGCGCTGGTGCCATTTGCCAAGATAGCCACTCCCCACGTTGTTGGGGTGAGCAACTACGGGGTCCGAGAATCATGTGCCCTGAGCAGACGGAGTGAACCAAAGATGACAGCCTTCTGCATTCGTCCAGCTACGATTTCTGCCGTATCACCTCAAGCCGGTATGATTTTTAGGTTAGAGAGCAGCGTGTCCATCATTCCACCAACGACCCCTATAATAAGAACCACTAATTTAACCGAATGGTTGGGGTACAGTCTGTGGAGTTCAAAGAGTAGATATTTTATCAGTTTCCATCCTGTTTTTCTCTCAACTACATTTTACACATGGACAAAAATACTTTTAAGTTTTGCTCTATGTCAAAAGAGACACCAAACCTATTTAAGACAAATCTAAAAGAACGACGCACTTTCCCATAACTTTATTGCATTCCTAAATATTGGGTTATCGAGATTTCAGAACGCTCATAGAAAATGTCTGCCTTATCAATATTTTCCGTTATGGGTCTTTAGAACTATCAATATATATATATTTTGGTGTGTTGGCATCGACTGCTATGGTCAGCCACCTATCAATAATTATTTTTTGTATTTGGAGGGCTCTCGGTATGTTTTACATTGTTTCCGAAGTATTATCCATCCCGCCATCTGCTAGACAGTAGCTGAAACATGAGTACCCTTTTGGTAGATACCCACTTATTTTCAGTCGACACCGAATGAACAAAATATATTTAGAGCTTTGGTCAATAGATGTCGCAACAGGTCAGGTTATCTACATTGTTTAACGATTTCCAGATTTGTAGTTAATAAGAATGATGATGATGATGATGATAACTGCTGGCGAGAATGTTCAAGCAATCATTATTTTTTTGGTTAGTTACTATTGTCATTATTTGTATATCATGGTTTGCTTTTCTACTGTTGAGATGAAAATTTCATTATACGCAGACTGAAATTGCAAAACGGAATACGAAATTTGCTTATTGAAATCGATATGTAAATGAATCTGGTTAGGACGACTGATAATTATTATCATTATCCTGAACTGATTTAATTATCGAAGTGTCGTCTCTCTGTGTTAATATTTTCCACACGAAGAAGAAAATCCTGATATCTTGGCTTGAAGAACATCGTTACGTATGAAGTAGGAATAAATAATAATTCCTGTTTTTCCTGTTTTTTAATGAATCTGTTTTGTGTGATTCGTGTATTTGAAAATGTTTTGTCTTGCTACAAAATATATTGAATGAAAGCGTTTGGGATCAGTGAAAAAACGTTGGGCGTTCAGGCGAATGTTCAATTTTACTGCGTTTTTGATTTGTCGGTCTGTGGTCAGCCTTCATTTCTCAAAAACGTTTTGCTTCAAGGCGTTTTTGATTTTTCGGTGTGTTGTCAGCCTTAATTAACGCATGTATTTCTTCATAACTAACTCTGTTAGTATGTTGTGCTGTCCTTCTGTTTGTTTTTCTGGTTCAAAACTTGCAATCCATTTTTCAAGTACTTTTTGGAATTTGTATGGGATGCTATACTAATAAAAATATTGTTCACTCCTACCAACCGGAAGGCAAGATTATGGTTTTGGAAATTGAGAATTAGGGCAAAATAATGTTGGTCGGGGAGATCGAATGAACTTTTGGAAAACTCACTAATATAAATTCGGAAAAATAGTGAAAAACGTAGAAAAAGAATAATTTAATAAAAAGAAAATATTTTTCTCCCCCCCTAATTTTCCAGAACAATTGTAAAGAACTTGCGATAGTAATAATGGAAAAAATCCGTTAAATATTGCAGAACATGGGACTATCGTATAATCCTATTATAAATGTTTGAACTGCTCTAGACTCCTCCTCAAAAAAATGCGAAAACTTCCTGGAATAAAATTAGAAAAATCCGATAAAATAGTGAAAAACAAAGGAGGTCCAAACCTCCGATCAACATTTTTTTTTTACATTTTTGAGGTCCTTAACTGTTTTTTTTTCCAGGGGGCATCAAACCGTTTTGATTTCAGGCGAATGTTTTACTTTACTACGTTTTTGATTTTTCGGTGTGTTGTCTGCCTAAAAGCTTATAAAATGCAATAAGAAAGTAATTTTATTCACGAACCAAATTCAAAAGACAATGCCGTCAAAATACCGTTAAATCTATATTTAATGTCATATAGTAATTACAATATTATCTTCGACCGATGATATATTGCGGGTCAGGTAACCAGTGGTTAAGAGCTCCGTATTTAAATCATTCCGGCTGCCGATCATGGTTCAAATCCTATAGCCACTGCAGAATTTTTTCAGTTGGCCTGAGCAAGTGCTAGCAATTCCACGTGAAAATGAAAGACAATTTTTAACAATTTGAACAACAATTTTCTGTTATTAATACTGTTAAAAAGTGCAATATTAAAAATTATTTATTCTATTCCATGTTATTTCGCTAGTCGATCGAGTCATATGGTTACTGACATCTATTAACCATAGTTTCAACTTGGTAAATAAGGTCACTGAATCGTTTTGCGTCCTGTATTCCAACAGATTATAATCGATAAACTTACAAGTTCATATAGCGCACCGAGGTAGTTCGACTATTGCCCGATAGATGTCGGAGCTAGTCCTATATGACAATAAGTATGAGGCCCTTATTTCAGTTTTTATAAAAGACGAGAATCTCGACGCTTGTTCGAATATTGCATCTCAATCTATCTATAATATTTTGTTTTGAGTCTTAGCTTTGTATGCCTATGTGGCATCAACTTATATTGGTCAAAATTATTGTTTTCTGTTGATACATGCCCACTGTGCAAAAACTTGTAGCATAACTGTTATTATACAGTGTGCGTCTGAAGTCCGTTCTCCTCTACTTATTTTTGAACCTACTTTTGAAAAAAAAAAAACACCAGCTAAAAGTTTCGATAATAGGCGACAACTCCGGAGTCTTTGAAGATAACAGCAACAAACTTGGTATTGTTGGATTCCTTGTGATCATCTCTAACCAATCATGTAATAATATACCGGGCGTTCTATTAGAAAAAAAAGCTTCTGTTGCCTGCCAAGAACATCAAAAATTGATCCAGTATATACACTAATATTCATCCTAAGATGTAAACTACATCCTGCGGGAGAAAAAGTGGCACTTTCCTCCATAGTAATACAAATAGCTATTGTGCCATCTGATCTGGGTTTAACACTCTTTCTATTGAAGGAAACCAAATACTTACGTGAAACAAGCAAGTTTCATTGTTCCAGGAAACGGAGACAAATTTAATTCTGTAGAGAAATCTATAAATTGTTCGAAACAAAATCTGATAAACAGTTGAATGTAGAGTTAGATCAGTACCAACAATCCTTTGGAATGGAACCTTTGAATGCTAAAAATGAGCTTGATTTTGAGAGCTTCAGTCTCTATGTTCGTCTCTATGTCAATACGAGACCAGTTAGGTCATAATAAGGAATATTTGCAGGTACGTAAGTGATATACATCAAACATATAGGGGGTCCCAAGACAGAACCTTGTGGAACACCTGTTCATTATCGTGCAAATTTAATGTGGTACCTTTGCATATAACGTCTTTGCAGAGACGTAGATGGTTTTATTTGTTCAACACCATGCAATTTTCACATATAAGTTTGATTTGGTCGAATTCAAGCCATTTACGCATATATATGAGTTCCGAGAGTCCATTGAAATCTTCGAATTCGAATTTAATCAATTTTGAATTTAAACATTCAGTAGACCCAAGTAGCACACCCATATTGGGACAATATTGGTACAATATTGTGAAAATATTGGCAAAATATTCAAATAATAATATTGGCGAGAAAAAAAATGTGAACATTCGGAGATATTTGTTCTATATTGAAAGAATTATATTGGTCTAATATTCTCGAAGCAATATTGGCCTCAACATTGGAATAATATTGCTAAAAAATTGGCAAAATAATATGACGTAATATTGGCGAGATAAAATTATAATTATTTCGGGATATTGGCACAATATTACCTGGACATTGGCACAATATTACCTGGATATTATACAAATAATATTAGTGAAATAATGAGGAAGCAATATTGGCCCAAAAATATTCAGGGATATTGGTACAATATCATTCGCATAATTGCTAAAATATTCAAAGTTAATATGTTGCCTTGATAACATCGATGAAATATTTCCAGAAAATGTCGAATAATTTAATAATTCTACAATTTCGTTTCTACTTCAATTTACCACTGAGTAGATTGACTTGGAAACGCATTGTGAGAAGCCTTATTTGATATATGTTACTATGATACAGCTGTTGTTCCATATGTGGGGCCACCCAGAGGTTTCTTACGAAAGTTTAATCATGATTCATTTCAATAATGTTTATGGAATATCCGGCCAATATTCAAATTTCAATCCTAGTGATAAATGTATTTTGTAATATTGTATCAATATTGTCTTTCAAATATTGGCGTAAGGTTTTCGTAACAATCTCAATCAATATAGGGTCAATATAATTTTTAGAATATGAATTAAATAATATTCCACCAATGTGCTATCAAACTTGGATATACTATATTGTTTTCTATCTCTAAAATCGATATGAGAGTAGTATTGAAATCGCAATATTGGAGCTAGATGCTGAAAACAATATGTAGGCAATATCGCTCTATCGATATTGGTGAAAAATATTGAACTAATATTGACCCAATAATTCATAAAACAATATACATTCAGAACAGGTTGAGCCAATATTTCACCAATATTATTAATGAAATATTGTTTTTCCAATATGAACCCATATTGAGCCAACTCAATATTATTTTTACATTTACAATATACCCATATTGGCCTAATATGAAAACAAGATTCAGCCAACATGAGGTGCTACCTGGGGACCCTCTCTAAATTCTTTCGTATATCTATTTTTTTTTGTATGGACTCGTACATGAATAAAATTTCCATTAATATTCGAAATTGAGTTGTTTCATCAAGATTTGCTCGTGATCCTGGTCTCATGTATCCTTCAGTTTTCAGTCTCCTCGAAAGTATTTGTTGGAAAGGAACAAAAAGAGAAATCCGAAAAGATTTAATCGCGATCGACTGGGTATGATGAAAAACAAATACCCAAAGAAATCGAGCAGGATGGACTAACAAAAAAGAAGCTGAACAAGTTGCTGAAAAGAAAAGAAAGCCGCATTCGAAATTCAGTTTACTGAAAAGTTTATTATTGAGGTAGATTTTGTGCTCGTCGATTTGTATTCACTGTAGTTTCATTGTTATAAGCAACGTTTCATCCGCTAGAAGTATTGCGAAATAGCTGATCCACTTCTGAAGCCGAATTGAAATATTATGTGCTACCATGGAGTTGAGGAAGATTAATGATGCTTTTTACCAACAGGGTTAGCAATCTGAGAGTTGGATTCATTCTGGATATTTATTAAATCACGACTGACTTGGGGCATGAAAAAGATATGTATGATGTCGTTCTTCATATAAAGTATGATTGGCTTGGACCTCATATCATAAGACTGATAAAATGATGGATTATTTGTTTGAAAGTTTTTGACAATTATGTAAATTGATTATTTTCATTGCGGACTTCCATTGTCTGGATTGTTTCTATTAGTACGAAGTTTCAATCGGTTCAATATCTCCGATCGTTATGAAGTAATGAACAGGACTGCCTGTTTCCTTGATTGGCCATACCTAAGCGTGGTAATGAGTAGAGGCCCTTATCGTTTTTATTCTTTCAGAATCTACCAATTATCAAACAATGTTTTCCACACATTCTCAACTTCCACGCTGACTGAAGGATGTAGATGGGCTCTTTTTTGAAATTTTGTTTGAACTTTGAACAGTGTTCTTTCTCGTCTGAGACGTTGGCATCTTTCCACTTTGACGTGTCCCACTTTTGAGTTCAGCGTTTGTGGTCATCTTCCCTCATGTTGAGCAGTCTTTACAGAAAATAACGAATAACTTGGTACTTCTAAAATAACATTTCTCCTTCAATTAACCACTGATTGTTTTGTAAAGAAGTTGAGAGAAGTCATATTCAATATATTTTCATAGCCTCGAAGCGAATTTTCACTCAAGTTTGATAAAGATTTGTTTCAATATTTTTTTTTATAGAATATTTGGTAAATATCCACCAACCATCAAACTTGGATATACAATATTGCTTTTCATCTCTAGATTCGATATGAGAGAATATTGAAATAGCAGTATTGGTTCTAGTTGTTGAAAATAATATATTGGCAATATTGGTGATAATTATTGAAACAATATGGACCCAATATATGAAACAAAAATTCAGAACAGGTTGAGTCAATATTCCACCAATATTATTAATGTTATATTATTTCTCCAACATTCCACCATATTGGAAAAATGTTACTTTTGATTTTACAATCTATATTGGCCCAATATGGAATCAAGATACATTCCTTATGAGGTACTACCTGGACTAACTCTATTTGATGAAAGAAAACATTTTTTGCTATCATTTCTGATCAACTTTGCATTCATCAAGAAAAAAGCCGGCAGCAAACTTTCACAAATGCCACGAATAATGTAACGAATAAGAGCTGATGGCCTCTGGCAGCATTGAATGAAATTCTCTAATTGGACTTTGCTGGAGTCAAAGAGTTGGATTCGAATAAAAATGAAATCGACTCTTTGTCTTCCCATAGAGGTTACGTCGAAAACAAGAGAATACTGGTTCAGCAAGAGAAAATAATTTTTTCGTTGAAATGGATAACAATTCTCAATCATTCCATAACATATTATATTATGGCAAATATACGGAAATTCAATGGTGGTGGAGTAGGTAATGAATGTTTCTGTTGAAGATTCAATTTTCATAAGTCGAAGACAAGGTTGCCATCTCATTCCATTTACCGGAAAATGCCACACAATTATTGAATATCAAAAAACAAAAAATATAAAGTCAGTGTGACAATTATTTTCAGATGTTGCATTTCTGAATAACAATTGCTGTGAAGACATGTTAAAGGTTAGAAAGGTTTGAAGGTTATGATTTATAATCGTTACAGTGTTGACAAACATTTTGCTTCTCAATATCGTGCGTAAAGTACAGAAAGATAGAACACAGCTATTTTCATATGACTGTTAATCAACATTATTAATTTAATATAAGTGAAACTTACTAAATGAGCAAATAATATGTTAATTTATGTTGATTCTCAATATCGTCATTCTCGTTTTCAAACGAAAAGTTAGGAATCATTTATTTAGAATTCCCTTGCAATATCACAATTGACAACGCTGAAATAAGCAATCAACAGCACATGTGACGTCATCAACTATTGTGTTTATAAGTAAAGTGCTTAGTGCACGAGATTTCGGAGCATTTCTCAAGAGTGCTTAGTGATTAGTGCTTAGTGCTCGAAGCACTTCTTGTCAATGCTCAGCACAGCTCTGGTCAGCACATTATTCTTGTATTAGGCTCTTGTATTAGGCATGACATAAAGAGTTGGTCTATTGCTTAGTGCTATCTAGTGCTTAGTGCACGAGATTTCGGAGCACCTGTCAAGAGTGCTTAGTGCTCGAAGCACTTCTTGTCAATGCTCAGCACAGCTCTGGTCAGCACATTATTCTTGTATTAGGCTCTTGTATTAGGCATGACATAAAGAGGTGGTCTATTGCTTAGTGCTATCTAGTGCTTAGTGCACGAGATTTCGGAGCACTTGTCAAGAATGCTTAGTGCTTAGTGCTCGAAACACTTCTTGTCAATGCTCAGCACAGCTCTGGTCAGCACATTATTCTTGTATTAGGCTCTTGTATTAGGCATGACATAAAGAGGTGGTCTATTGCTTAGTGCTATCTAGTGCTTAGTGCACGAGATTTCGGAGCACTTGTCAAGAGTGCTTAGTGCTTAGTGCTCGAAGCACTTCTTGTCAATGCTCAGCACAGCTCTGGTCAGCACATTATTCTTGTATTAGGCTCTTGTATTAGGCATGACATAAAGAGGTGATCTATTGCTTAGTGCTATCTAGTGCTTAGTGCACGAGATTTCGGAGCACTCGTCAAGAGTGCTTAGTGCTTAGTGCTCGAAGCACTTCTTGTCAATGCTCAGCACAGCTCTGGTCAGCACATTATTCTTGTATTAGGCTCTTGTATTAGGCATGACATAAAGAGGTGGTCTATTGCTTAGTGCTATTCAGTGCTTAGTGCACGAGATTTCGGAGCACTTGTCAAGAGTGCTTAGTGCTCGAAGCACTTCTTGTCAATGCTCAGCACAGCTCTGGTCAGCACATTATTCTTGTATTAGGCTCTTGTATTAGGCATGACATAAAGAGGTGGTCTATTGCTTAGTGCTATCTAGTGCTTAGTGCACGAGATTTCGGAGCACTTGTCAAGAGTGCTTAGTGCTTAGTGCTCGAAACACTTCTTGTCAATGCTCAGCACAGCTCTGGTCAGCACATTATTCTTGTATTAGGCTCTTGTATTAGGCATGACATAAAGAGGTGGTCTATTGCTTAGTGCTATCTAGTGCTTAGTGCACGAGATTTCGGAGCACTTGTCAAGAGTGCTTAGTGCTTAGTGCTCGAAGCACTTCTTGTCAATGCTCAGCACAGCTCTGGTCAGCACATTATTCTTGTATTAGGCTCTTGTATTAGGCATGACATAAAGAGGTGGTCTATTGCTTAGTGCTATCTAGTGCTTAGTGCACGAGATTTCGGAGCACTCGTCAAGAGTGCTTAGTGCTTAGTGCTCGAAGCACTTCTTGTCAATGCTCAGCACAGCTCTGGTCAGCACATTATTCTTGTATTAGGCTCTTGTATTAGGCATGACATAAAGAGGTGGTCTATTGCTTAGTGCTATCCAGTGCTTAGTGCACGAGATTTCGGAGCACTTGTCAAGAGTGCTTAGTGCTTAGTGCTCGAAGCACTTCTTGTCAATGCTCAGCACAGCTCTGGTCAGCACATTATTCTTGTATTAGGCTCTTGTATTAGGCATGACATAAAGAGGTGATCTATTGCTTAGTGCTATCTAGTGCTTAGTGCACGAGATTTCGGAGCACTTGTCAAGAGTGCTTAGTGCTTAGTGCTCGAAGCACTTCTTGTCAATGCTCAGCACAGCTCTGGTCAGCACATTATTCTTGTATTAGGTTCTTGTATTAGGCATGACATAAAGAGTTGGTCTATTGCTTAGTGCTATCTAGTGCTTAGTGCACGAGATTTCGGAGCACTTGTCAAGAGTGCTTAGTGCTCAGTGCTCGAAGCACTTCTTGTCAATGCTCAGCACAGCTCTGGTCAGCACATAATTCTTGTATTAGGCTCTTGTATTAGGCATGACATAAAGAGTTGGTCTATTGCTTAGTGCTATCTAGTGCTTAGTGCACGAGATTTCGGAGCACTTGTCAAGAGTGCTTACTGCTTAGTGCTCGAAGCACTTCTTGTCAATGCTCAGCATAGCTCTGGTCAGCACATTATTCTTGTATTAGGCTCTTGTATTAGGCATGACATAAAGAGGTGGTCTATTTAACCCCTCTCGTCTGCGTATGGCGATTTCACATTTGCCGACGTTTTCTTCTGCATCTACTTGAGTCACATCGTCCAGTACACTCCTAACAAATAAAAATGTTTCTAGAAACCATATTATTTCAAATAATGCGAGTAAAAGAATCTTCAAAACATTAGCTTTTGAAGAAACTTGACATTAATTGACAATTCAGAAATTTTTATTATTCCTGTCAAAACTAAACGAAATCATCGTCATTATGTCAAAATCAAATGCGATTGCTTGGGAGATCTGCACTAGTTGCAACTTTTGATCTTCAATACTTAAAAAACTGTCCATTTTGAGGTCTCGGGCCAATGGAGACTTTTGATCAGAAGGGTTATAAACTACACCATATTCAAATTATTTCTCTCTTCCTAATATATTATTTTATTCCCTCTACTGTTAGTTGACACATGTTGGTGTTATACGAATAGTGAATCAATGAAAGCAGATAATGTGACAACTCTTTTGTTAATCCTGCTGAATATCCTCTTACGTTAATTGCAACCAAATATTTGGTGGAGTAAACACAAACAGTAATCCGATGCAAATCCAATTTCCAATGATCCCAATTATGTTTGGAAACCTGGGCACTAATTGAAATAATGAGGATCTCGCATATTTACAAATAACTGACATGTAGTTATTTCATAATAGTATTCAAAGTCAATCCCCCTAATATTCCTAAAACGAAGAGAGAAATCTAGATATGACAAAACGCATCTTAGAATTGTAGAAAATGAAGGAAATTTTTGCAAAACTTCGTGTTCCTCACGATATATTGGACATCGCGACGCCTATCAAACATGAATCTTAGAATACCACCAGTACATACAGTATTCATGTCATTATAACCATGGATTTTCTGATGAACTTCTTGTATTTCTCACGAGGTTTTCTTGTAATACGTATTTGGCAGGCTCTTTCGTACTTTTCATCACAAAACCTGTTCCTTTTCGGGTATTGGTCAATACTCACCAGACGCTGTTGGTTTCTCAGGAGAAGGTGCAGTTATGATCCCTTTCTTAGAGAGTTCTGTCGCAGACCGAGTAACTGCTCTGTTAGCCGGACTGTTGGCGCAATCATCATCATTTTTTATGAGTATTGCCCTCTTATCATTATTTCTTCAGGACGATTTTCTCGACCCATTCCTTGGTGTCCTACTAGGCTTGTAGCACGAAAGTCCCTAATATATAATCTAATAGTCTAACCATATATGTTATTCCAAAAACACGTATTATTTGAAACCTAAATATATCCGATCTTGAAATGAATACATTCTTGATTTTTCTATGAAATATTCAAAACGAGTTTTTCATTCAACCCTTAACAAATTTCTTGCGCTTATCGATCCAGTCTATCAAAAGGTTACCCTTATTCAGTACGAGGTCCTGCGTAATGCATTTACCTATGCGCAGGTTCTCTTTGCAGTCAGCGACCCCCTTCTTCAACCCTTATTTCTAATATATCCGTTCATGAATATCATTTCCAATATTATCATCATTGATGGCCAGCCTGTATAGGTTAATATTGTTAATATAATATGTTTATAAACGTTGTTCCAATCAGTTGAGTGAAAACAATGCACTAAACTCAACCTAAAAGACTCCAATCTTACTCTTTGTCTAACAACTGTTTTGAAATAAAGTGAACCTGAAATATTCGGAATGTTCTATTCAGAAATAGCAGAAGACACAGAAAACTAGATAAATAAATCGCAAACCTCATCGATCGATTCACTGGCGAATGAATACGAAATATCGCGTCGCAGTTGTTGAGCGTACAACCGAATTGGCACACCTACTCAAAGTTATCGGAATACTAGGCCAGTAGAAATAGACAATCAATTCATAATTATTCCAAAAGTCAATTGAATGGTACATCGAGAAAGCTATGAATCTCAGTTTGCAACCTCTTCCGAAGTACGCAACATTCTCAAAATAGCAATTAACTTGAATTTTGCTGTATACTCGTTGAGAAACTTGCAAGAGTTTTGCAAACTTGGGGTAGTATTGAATATATTATTTCACATCACGAATCGAGTTTGCAACCAATTTAAGTGTACGGAACATTTTATTATCGAACACTAATATTTTTCTTTGATATACCATAAGCGAAAATTCCAAAAGTTCTGCAAACTTGAGGAGGCTGGTAATCCTCGAATTCATCTGACATATCCTGACGAGAAGGCTCGTAGTCATTCATCACTAATTTTCGTTTACGCATCTGGTCGCAATGTTTACGACGCATGATTCCATCGATATCGACCAGATATGACAGAGGACCAGTACGTTTAACGATTTTTCCCGGAAGTGAGCCTTTACTTAACGGATTTTTCACCCACACTCCTAAGTTTGCAGAACTTTTAGAATTTTCGCTTATGGTATATCAAAGAAAAATATTAGTGTTCGATAATAAAATGTTCCGTACACTTAAATTGGTTGCAAACTCAATTCGTGATATGAAATAATATATTCAATACTACCCCAAGTTTGCAGAATTTTTGGAATTTTCTCAACGAGTATAGAGCAAAATTCAAGTTGATTGCCATTTGCAAACTGAGATTCATTACTTTCTCGGCGAACTATTCTTGCAAGGTTGCAAAATCAACTGTTCGGAATATTTTTCTGATGTATCTGTCTAGTTTGCAGAACTTTTGGAATTTCCTCTTATGGTATATGAAAGGAAAACATTATAGGTCGATGAAATAAAATATTCCGTACACTTGAATTTGTTGCAAACTCGATTCGTGATATGAAAAATCGTATTCAATACTACTCCAAGTTTGCAGAACTTTTGGAATTTTCTCAACGAGTATAGAGCAAAATTCAAGTTGATTGCCATTTGCAAACTGAGATTCATTGCTTTCTCGGCGAACCATTCTTGCAAGGTTGCAAAATCAACTGTTCGGAATATTTTTCTGATGTATCTGTCTAGTTTGCAGAACTTTTGGAATTTCCTCTTATGGTATATGAAAGGAAAACATTATAGGTCGATGAAATAAAATATTCCGTACACTTGAATTTGTTGCAAACTCGATTCGTGATATGAAAAATCGTATTCAATACTACTCCAAGTTTGCAGAACTTTTGGAATTTTCTCAACGAGTATAGAGCAAAATTCAAGTTGATTGCCATTTGCAAACTGAGATTCATTGCTTTCTCGGCGAACCATTCTTGCAAGGTTGCAAAATCAACTGTTCGGAATATTTTTCTGATGTATCTGTCTAGTTTGCAGAACTTTTGGAATTTCCTCTTATGGTATATGAAAGGAAAACATTATAGGTCGATGAAATAAAATATTCCGTACACTTGAATTTGTTGCAAACTCGATTCGTGATATGAAAAATCGTATTCAATACTACTCCAAGTTTGCAGAACTTTTGGAATTTTCTCAACGAGTATAGAGCAAAATTCAGGTTGATTGCCATTTGCAAATTAAGATTCATTGCTTTCTCGGTGAACCATTCTTGCAAGGTTGCGAAATCAACTGCGCGGAATATTTTTCTGATGTATCTGTCTAGTTTGCAGAACTTTTCGAATTTCCTCTTATGGTATATCAAAGGAAAACATTATAGGTCGATGATATAAAATATTCCGTACACTTGAATTTGTTGCAAACTCGACTCGTGATATGAAAAATCGTATTCAATACTACTCCAAGTTTGCAGAACTTTTGGAATTTTCTCAACGAGTATACAGCAAAATTCAAGTTGATTGCCATTTGCAAACTGAGATTCATTGCTTTCTCGATGAACCATTCCCTTCACCAAAGTTTGAAATTATTGTTAAATTTTCGATTCTTCATGTCTATTCCTACTGGCCTATATATTGAAATTTCACAACGCTGCACATAATACTTGTTTTGTCGAAATACATCCTCAATAAACAGTTGTCCTGCATACCAAATAACACTGTTTGCGAAATGGGAAAAGTTAAATATTGGTTGAAGTGTTCTGTGATGGAACTGTCAAACACGAAGTAATTCATCATTGTACAATATGTTTGATATTTCATTCGATGTTCTACAGCCGCTCTGAAACTTTGGATGGTTGACGAAGATTTACTCAGTCATTTATTCGGAAAGTTTGTAAGAACGGAAAAAGTACAACTCACGAAACTTTCTACGAGTAACTTGAAGGAGTATTCGGTTACTTTCGGCTGAGACTGCAATTTGAGACCCTATCGCGAAAGGTTTATGAGATGAAGTCCCATAAGTGAGCCACTATCATTTAGCAATGGGGACTTTTCCCAAAAAATTCAAAATCGATTTGGTGAGATCCCTTCATGATGATCCAACCTGGATTAGGAAACTTATAAGCCAATGACACCAGAGTAATATGTAAAACATTCAAGAGTTGCGTTTATATCACTCCGATATGACTCCCAATAATCAATCAAATATAGTCGCGAGCATCTGAGAGATGCATCACTTAAAATTCACCAGATACTTTGTTCGCGGTCCACATCATCTCTTATGTCCAATACTGATTCTGTCCAGCTAGGTAGAGTATAATATCTCTCATTTGCCTTCATTGAATATGTGCGTGATTCATTTGATAGAGGTAGATACGTTGGTGCATTTCAATTACAGTCATCGACAGCATTATTTGACAAAATTGCTCCCAAACATTTTCAGAGAAGGCGGCTGTTGTCAAAAAGTCTTGTGCGAGCCAAGGATTAACGAGGTCTCACCTTATAACATGCGATTCCTAGCACTTTCTCGGGCCTTCAGATAAAAATCTGTAGTCGCTAAGGATTCTAAGATAGCAGTAATCGTACAATAACTGCAGGTGATATGGAACTTGTCCATTGTTTCCTGTTAATAGTGTTAATCATCCCCTCTTGTTCTTGCTAAGATTACTAGAATAGTTTGATTTCTTTGTGTAGATAGATTATATATTAGGGACTTTCGTGCTACAAGCCTCTACTCCGCGACCTTTTCAGATCTATTGTGTTTGTCCTCGAGATCATTTAGAGTTCTTTGTCTAGCTCTGTCTTCTTTACGAGACTCCACAGGCTAGTTTTTAGAACTCCCATGAATCTGGGAGCTCTTGGTTTTTCTTCTTCCAGCGTTAGAAACCTTTGCCTTGACTTTTTTTTCTTTGTGTAACTATGCACGACCCTATTTTGACACATAAATTGACATAAGAATTTATTGCGGAGAAGTCTGAAAAACCTGACGTGCGTTATAACAACAATTCAGTGGCTAATTCAAAAATGTAACAAAAAGGGGGTTTCTATGTTATAAACAACAAACTTTGTTGCCTTATTTTGGGAAGAACTGTTTGAAAATGGTAATTGTTTATAATGTATTCCTAGAACCAATTAAAAAAATTAAATTTTGAAGCTTGGAGAGAATAATAGAGATGTAGCTCACACGCGACCCTGGTTCACCCAGGATATCAATCAATACACATATTTTTACGATCACTGTTTCAAGGTATTTCCATAAGGAAAAAAAGTATGGGATAAAGTTTCGACATAAATTTTGCAGTCCTGCCACGCAATTTTTTCCAACAACCTGGCAACATTGCGCTATGCCTCCGGTGTCGCCTTCAATCAGTCCCAACCCAGGATCCAAGTTGGCGTTGCATTTTACTCGGAGTCAAGGTGATGAAGAGGAACGCTTTTATATATTTTCAGCCACGTAGTGTCAGTCTGGCGCCCCTTGTGGCATGTAGTTTCTCATCCCCACACCATAAATCATCACAGAAACATATTTCGTGTCTCACATGGAGGTGCGGTCAAGTTGACTCATGTTGGGGGTCGAAGGATGAATAAGTTTTGTTTTATCATTCGATAATTTTATGTATTGGGAGTTCTTGGTACCCATTTCAGAATAGATCGCTAGCATTGTATTCGGGCAGAACTTATTCGAATGAGTACAGAAAAGTTTTTCTTCATAACCGTATCTGCCAATTCTGAAATCATATTTGATAACTGAATGGTAACATTGATTAAATTAATTAAAATGTTTTATGAAATCAGTTTTTTGATAATACAGGTACCCAATTCTGTAATTCTTAGACTATTATGGTAATACAGGTACACAATTCGGAAATTAATGAATGTTTTGATATACCCTTGATATTGTAAAATTTGAAGAAAATGTTATTGAAATTTTCTGTCAGTTTATGATAATATGATCGGGCTCCGATTCTTTCTATGCGGCGTACCGTTTTCGAGATCTTAGCAAATGTGGGACCTTTTTTGCCCGTTTCCTCCTCCGGCTTACCTTCTACATGCCAGGATTTTTAGTATGTTCACTTCCTAGGCACCTTGAACAAGTTTCTGAAGTAATGGCATAGGTTCCTGCTAAGGCACTCTATACCTCGTTTATTGACTGTATTATTAAAATAGAGCCGAACTCGTGCAACACCAAATACTATAAGAATAACAAATATAAAAAAAACATCAAAACCAATAACAATTGAACAATTAAATCACTTAAGCCCTGATAAAAAACAATGATTGTACATTAATATGAAAAATAGCTTCCATAAGAGAAAAAGTAGTTTAAAATTAGTTTCTATTGAATTCCGATATCAAATATCAGGCTCGTGATAACTTGCCATTTCCGCCAGGGCCGAAAATTAGATTTGTTATAACTTTGCTAAAAATTATAGTAGAAGGAAAAGAAAAAGTGTATATCGTTCCTGAAGACTTCTACTTCCTCATGCAAGTATAATATGTGATTATCTGACTACCCAAAATGTGTTTCATCCCAATTCACATAACCCTTCTACGATATTTAGGAAGTATCCGAAAGTCATGGATATTTTAGTTGATATGAAATAATTATATTGAAGCAGGAATCAGTACCCTCTTTGGACCATATGCAACGATTTTAGACAAGTCTCACTTATACACGCCAAAAAAAAAACTGGGTTTTACTCCTGCCTCAGTTTTAACCTCACCCATAATCCCGGCAATTTCTTCAGTAAATGTTGAAAATAATCGCTCATACACATCCTACATGAAAAAATTAAGTATGTGATTTCAAGCTTGAGGTTTGCGCTTCACAATAGTGTCATTGAACATAAATGCAGGATATGAATAAGCGATTATTTTCAACATTTACTGAAGAGAATGCCGGTTTTATGGGTAAGTTGAAAATGAGACAGGAGTAAAACAAAGCTTTTTTTTTGGCATGTATAAGTGGGACCTGTCATTCTACTCTAAAATTGTTGCAAATAGTCCAAAGAGGGTATGGGTTGCTGCTTCAGTATAATAATTCCATATTTACTAAATTTTTCATGATTCTCATAACATCCGCAAACATTTTCGTGAAGTGCGACAAAACACATTTTGGGTACTCAAATACTCGGATATTATATTTGCATGAGGAGGTAGGAGTCTTCAGAAACGATATGAACTGTTCCTTCTTCTCCTCCAATCATTTTTAGCAGAGTTATGACCAATCAACTATCTATTTTTATATTTTTTAACACTCCTTGAATTTTTGTTAACAATTTTTTCCGTGTTTATCATGGTTCCAACTACTAGCATACCACGTTTGGTGGTGCTACAATCGATTCTTGTCTCAAAACCCAATCGTATTGGATTGAGAGGAGACACCGGAGTTTTTCAACTTGTCTATCAGTCGGTAACTTTCTCGAAGGCTTTGCCAAAGTCCGTGTATACCACATCAACTTGCTTCCTCTTATCCAAAGAACTATATATAAATTCTGTTAATATACATAAGTTGGTGGCCGTTTTGTGAGCCATTTTCAAAGGGAAGTTAAAAGGAATAATAGTTTGCATGTCTATGCTTATTATATTATGGAATTAATGAAATGAAATCCTCAAACATTTATACCTGCCTAATTAGAGATTTGTTTCGAACTGTATACGGAAGTCTTTAATAAGGTGGAAGCGCTACCATAAAACCTTTTCGGCGAGGAATGTTCCCAAATATTTGCACTTCGGAAAATAATCTGCAATAATAGCTCAGCATTTCCAGGAAGCCACAAATTAACGTTCCTGCGGAGTTCACGTGAAAGTTCCGGACCAACTCAATGGTCCTCTCAGCATGAACACATTCAGCCAATTATTGCGTTTTCTAGAAACATCTCAACCGAAGCTAATTATTCCCGGAACCCGAGATCTGGCAACGTCGAACATAGAGGGCTTTCAGCTCGTAATACCTGTTAACACGACCTTTTGACCACAGTGGTGAAATATAATTCAACTAGTTAAATTCAACAATGACTTGAATTTAAATTATCCCTTGCTTTGTACTCCTCGGTTGTTTTGTATAATTCCGCCGTAAATTGCAGCACTCAACAAAACAGTTTCGTTTTCCGTGCGCGTAGCCATCATAAAGAAGTTGAGGGCATATTTACGTTCGTTATACTGCGACTAATTTGGGAATTATTGTTTTAACTGAGTGCTGCCTGTATGTCATTGGTTGCGGGATTTTCCTTTCTAGAATTGTTAGAGAAAATCACTATTCATCAACGACTGGTATGTAAGAGTATCATATTGAGTAAGAATGCAATATGTTTTCGACAAGACTTTTACATCCAATATCACTTCCCAGGCTGCACCTAATATTGGCTCTTTTTAAGTTTTGTTCCCACGAAAAGGGAAATCCGGTGTTGTTCAAAACGATAATCAAAAAAAAATCTCATGTGTAAAAATATTGATAGAATATCCTAACCTGAAAACTTTCTCTCCGAAACCAATTGAGTTCGATCAAATTTTCTGGAACCTGTAACTAAACATGGATTGATAATAATAATTTCGAATTCAAAAAATAACACCTCACATGAATCGGATAAAATTACTTCCAAAACGCCAAAAAATATCCATAAAAATATACTAGATCCATTAATGCATATCATTAATATTTTCTTCTCTACTGGTCAACTCCCACAACGAGAAACGAGAAACTCGATCAGTAACAAACTGAAATATTAAAGTAGATTTTTTTAAAAATTTCAAAAAGGAAACAAAGAAATATGTATTGAGCCACCCAGATAAATTTTTCTAATAATCACAATTATATATTCTATTAAGAAGTTATGATCAATCAGCTCCAAAACTTTCGTCTAATCTTCCTTCCATACCTTACCATGAATATAATAAAACAATAATATTGAACAATTATTATTTGCCACATCAAAATAACCACTTTAAGACTTGAGTGCCATACATAACAGAGATCACAAGGCAGGCTTCAAGTCTAGCGTGATGAATACAATTGTACATGGAATTCTGAGAAATAAATTGAAATTGAATTGAAATTGTTCAGAGAACATCGTGAGAGCCGGGGAAAAACATGTAGGAAATGGTGTTTTCCTCCTAACCCTATAGAAAGTACACACTTTTATACTTTCCTCAGCGCAGCTCTTAGAAAAAAAAAAAAAGATCGACACTTCATTCACCTTCGAGAAAATCACTCAATAGCAATCCGAAATGTATAAGCTATCTAAATGTCCAATAATTCGAATCAATAACAAGAAAAAAGTAAAATAACGTTCTTAAAAAAAAGTTGCAATTGACAGGAGCTGAACCCGGGACGTTTGGATTACAAGCCCAAGACGCTAGCCATTGCACCACCGCAGGTTTTTAGATGGACATGACTGTATTGTCTATGCTTTCCATCATAGGTCCGTTTAAGACAAAAGCAGTTGGGATACAAATTGATGGATGTAGCCGTTACTATGTGGTAGGAGATCATCATGAAAAATGGGAAAAATAGGAAAAGTACAAAAACATAGAAATTTACTTTTCCCATTTTTCAGTTGGGATACATCTTAAATTCACAAAAAAAGAAAAATAATATGTATAACATGGGATATTGGATTGGATTGGATTGGATTGGATTGGATTGGATTGGATTGGATTGGATTGGATTGGATTGGATTGGATTGGATTGGATTGGATTGGATTGGATTGGATTGGATTGGATTGGATTGGATTGGATTGGATTGGATTGGATTGGATTGGATTGGATTGGATTGGATTGGATTGGATTGGATTGGATTGGATTGGATTGGATTGGATTGGATTGGATTGGATTGGATTGGATTGGATTGGATTGGATTGGATTGGATTGGATTGGATTGGATTGGATTGGATTGGATTGGATTGGATTGGATTGGATTGGATTGGATTGGATTGGATTGGATTGGATTGGATTGGATTGGATTGGATTGGATTGGATTGGATTGGATTGGATTGGATTGGATTGGATTGGATTGGATTGGATTGGATTGGATTGGATTGGATTGGATTGGATTGGATTGGATTGGATTGGATTGGATTGGATTGGATTGGATTGGATTGGATTGGATTGGATTGGATTGGATTGGATTGGATTGGATTGGATTGGATTGGATTGGATTGGATTGGATTGGATTGGATTGGATTGGATTGGATTGGATTGGATTGGATTGGATTGGATTGGATTGGATTGGATTGGATTGGATTGGATTGGATTGGATTGGATTGGATTGGATTGGATTGGATTGGATTGGATTGGATTGGATTGGATTGGATTGGATTGGATTGGATTGGATTGGATTGGATTGGATTGGATTGGATTGGATTGGATTGGATTGGATTGGATTGGATTGGATTGGATTGGATTGGATTGGATTGGATTGGATTGGATTGGATTGGATTGGATTGGATTGGATTGGATTGGATTGGATTGGATTGGATTGGATTGGATTGGATTGGATTGGATTGGATTGGATTGGATTGGATTGGATTGGATTGGATTGGATTGGATTGGATTGGATTGGATTGGATTGGATTGGATTGGATTGGATTGGATTGGATTGGATTGGATTGGATTGGATTGGATTGGATTGGATTGGATTGGATTGGATTGGATTGGATTGGATTGGATTGGATTGGATTGGATATATATCCTGCGGGAGGAAAAGTGGCACTTTCTTCCCGAGAAATACAAAGCTATTTTTCTTGAATTTCTGATTCTCTGATTCCAGCCGAACATAGTTTATCTACCTCTAATTCATCTATTGTTCTTATACATAAATATCTTCTTCTTCTACAAAACTTGTTCTTTCATTCCTCGATGAAGTATCCTCGATTTCAGATTCATCTTCGGTTCTTAGCTCCCCTACACTTTCAGGCCCTTCTTTGGTTTGGGATTGTTTTTTATTTTCAGGCTCTCCTACGGTGTCCGATTATTTCTCTTTCTCAAGTTGTTCTATGTCGATTTTTCCCATTCATCGTTTGTATTCTAATTTAGAATCAGTTAGCCGAGTGGGTAGAATCACCGCTTCTCAGTTATTCTAGCTGCCGGTCGGTGGTTCCAAACACGCGAATTCAGCATCTTTTTTCTGAGGGCCCAGAAAAGTGCTAGGAATCGTAGGTTTAAGGGTACAATCTCGTTGATCCTTGGCTTGCACTAGTTTCGACTTCTAAGGGCTGTTGTCCGTAAGAGGAAGACAGCTGATTAACGGAAAAACCAATTTCAATTACAGTTTCAATTTATCATCAGACAATCCTGAATGTTACTCTTCATCATTCATCATCAAAATCACTAATTTCAAGTCAATAACCACCCTTCACTGCGTATGTATCTCAAACTAGCTCTTGGACGACGGAAACCTATTGTATGGCCTGCTAGATCAACCGAACTCAATCTTTCGAGTAATTCACCAGGGATAATCTCCAACTGCTTCAATTGCTCCAATTGCTCCAATTGCTCCAATTGCTTCAATGCTCCGATGTCACTGGATCTACAAGGTAGACTTGTAGATTGTCGAAGAATAGTACCGGAAAGAAAAGTTATTGTGAGTAGTCTCTTCCATCAGGGGGTTGAAGTACTACTGAATCAATTACATGCATGTGTATATGAATCAAAAATCGAACTGCTGATTTGGCATTTTTTTCAAGTAATATTTGAAATTGTTTAATTAACAAATTTTTGTTGGTCAATTTCATTAAAACGAGAAATTAGCTCAAAACTCAGGTCACGTCACAGGACAGGGCAGTACCACTTATTATCCTTCCATGAATATAATATATTTGATTAAATTTTCTTTTATTCAAAAAGTATGTGAAATTTCGGCACTTTTACTAATTACTAATAGTACCTTCGGATTTGTATGTTCTAGGTAACTTTGTATTCTAAATATAAATACATGTAGGTATACATCAAAAATCATTGAATGCACGATTAATATAAAACGTGCAAAGACATATTTTTTTGATAAACTAGTTTTATTATTAGACTATGTCTAATATAGTACTTTGACAGTCCCCTCTCCATAAAATGAATACGTGTTTAATGGTTGGGGTAAAAGTTATGGTTATGGGTGATTTGAAAGTAACAAACGGGAGCATGTGGTTTGAAATTTCTGTTTGCTTGTGAGGAAAGTGAGTAGCAAACCATTTAACGTAAAGTGTTCTTAATAAAGAACGTCGTGGCTATAAAAACATGAGAACTGTCTGGAGACATGGAATGCGACAGTATTGAATTTAATGTTTATGTCACCGACATGATAATTTAAGAATTTCACCTTTTTATGTCTGCACGTTCATTACCGAGAAACATTTCAATAATGGTTGAGAGAGTTTCATCATTGAAATACATTGCTTTATTTATATGAGAATAATATTGTAGTTGACACCTGTTACTAATATTGGCAAAATACATGTTTTTTGTTGTTTAGTCTTCATCGCTTTCCATTCTTACTCATACTAGTTTCATTGTTTCAATTTCACCATTCTCTTTAATTATAAAAAATATAATGAATTATTGACCCAATTAATATTCATATCGGAAGTTAGTTGGGATTTTGATCAGTATGCTTTGAAAAAGAAACTATTTGTTACTTGTGGACGTTTCAAATTGAATTAATTTCATCCTCAGGGTTCTATAACAAGCGTTTCCATATACTGAAATAGTATTTACTTGCCACAACAATTATTAAAGGTAATTGATACACAAATCGAAAATCCACATGCATCATGAAATATCTACTCTTGAAAACAAACTGAATACTGACTGCAAAATATAAGAATAGAAAGATAATTAGATAGAAAAATATAAGGAATATACAGGGTGTTTCCGAAATTGGAGCAATACATTAAATGGGAAGTAGAAAATGACAAAACAAAACGAAATGAAAGAATACATTTTTGTCGAAAAAAAAAATATATTTTGGGAGATATTGAATTTTAAAGTTTTCATACCTTTTTTTTTGGTAATCATTGATAAGAGGTCTACAGCCTGCGCAAACCGAGCTGAAACACTGCTAGCGGGCAGGCACGCTGTGGCCTGGAGAATCAAACCAGTGCCTCGCAAACAAAGGTAACTGAAAGCGATTGCATAAAATTTCATAAAAATTTTCGAAAATTTTTGAGGACTTCTTTAAAAACGAAAATTCTTGCCATTTATTACGTTATGGTCCATACAACAATCCATTTTGTTAGTTACTACAAAAAAGTAAAATACCGTTCCTAAAAAAAAAAAAAAAGTTGCAATTGCTAGGAGCTGAACCCGGGACCTTCGGATTACGATAGCCATTGCACCACCGCAGATTCTCAGATGGTCATGACTGTATTGTCTATACTTTCCATCATGCAAGTATAGGTCAATATAAAAGGCACTAGTGCGGACATATTTTAAAATCGCACGATCATCGAGGTATGAAGTATGAATACGAGTGTTATAATGGTTTGGTATATATCATTTTTACATATAATACATGTTCATAGTCGTATGAAAATTATTGTATATAACTCATTGGAAAGTGTATTTATGGCACACACTCCCTGCTGCGCGACTCTTGTTGAACGTTTACTCGTGCGAAATATGTCACTTCCCACACTTGTTATATTATTTACTATTCTGATTTTATACTCACATCTTGATTTCAATGATTGAGGTTTATGGAGTTCAGTGGAGGACCGAAAGGTCGTGCATGGCTTTTTGTGAAATGTCACCCAAAGAATAACCAAAGCCGTATATTATTATGCTCTAAACAAATGAAAGCATAGTTGTGGCATTGACCCTTATCACAACCAATCGTCTATTCGAATAGACCAGTAATTGGCTCAATTGTCCGAAATCACCCCAACAATAGAGCATTCTTCCACCCATTCAAATTCGAAAACCCCTGAACGCGATTCTTCGTTTCTACCCGCCACCATTACATCGAACAGTCATGGCCTGATTCGACATTAATGATGCGGAATGATGAAGGTAATAACGTGAAAAATGAAACAGCGTTTTGACTCGATAAAGCCATGCGTGCTAGATGGCCATGTACGATAAAAAGGTAGACAAACATCTGTGAAATTTGGGGTTCGTAAAAGATATAATATACTGTGAGTCACAAGGAGATGATTTACAACTTGTTTTACCTCACTTTGCGAGGGAACCACCGCATATTATGTCATATGTCATGTTGAAACTCGAATTTAATTTTTTTTATTGAGTGGGTCGATGGCACAAAAAAATCACAGGTGTTCTGGTGTGAGTAGACAGCATAGTGGAATAGAATTGATTCAATACTGAGAGTTTGCAATTTTCAATTTAGTTTTTGTTACAATATTAGGGTTCTTACAATATTGGGGTTCCTAGTCACAGAAATATACTGAACAGTTATGAATCGTTCATTTACAGCTCCAAAACAACAATTAATTCCAATAAACCAATTATACAACTCAAATATAATCTGCCTACTTGATCCTAACTATAATTCACGCTTCTATAGAATGCGACTTCGACTTCTGCTTCAAGTTCAACTTCGACCTAAACTTGTCCAACCGCTCGCATCGCTCTTCTTATATAGCCTGATAGAAGCTTCGTGAACGTCTAGAATCATCCATTTCGTCGAGTTCAAGAAGCACTGTCTGCATTCCTCGCTTCAATAGTGCGTGGATGATGACTTAATCTGACTCGAACTGGTCAGCGTTGTTTGTTGAGTTCTCAGAACGAATTATAAATACTGGTTGTTGGTAACTAATTGTTGCAACCGTGGCCACGGAAGTAATTTGGCTAGAAATGGTCATTTTCGAAGGCTGTACTGGTAAAAGTTGCTGACTAGTGGAAGAGTCAGCGACAGCGTCACTGAATTTTAGTATTTTACTTTTGGAAACTTGGTGAGCTTTCTACTTAACTTCCTATTCAAATGTTGCTTCCTCTGAATCAAACAAATTTACTTCTCCGTGACACTTACAAAACTAAAATTAGTGCGGAAAGTAGACTTTTCTGCACGCTACTAGAAAATAGTATATTTCATAACGAGTGTGAAAAATCACTTTCACACATATAATGTACACTATTTTTCCTACGACCACCTACGATCGTGTATATTGAGTTGTCTAACTGATCCTACGTTTCATTTGTGACAATCTATGTTTGAATATTATTCAATCCTATCTTTCAAGACCCTGGGTCCTTATTCCGAGGCAACATTTCAGTTGTGTTAAGCTCCCCCGTTGCCCGGGAGCGAGGAGAGTCTGAATGTATCCTTTGTTGTGTTCTTTGTATAAGTAATACCTATCCCCCACAATTTACAGCAACTACAAACATATTTATAGAGGGTGTGAGTAATCTCAGACACACTTTACGGTGGCCCCTTCAAAAAATCGAAACCAGGAGACGACCTGGCTAACTTCTCCGACGAGAAAAGGCCATAATTATAGAAGAAGAAGAAGAAGGAGAAGAAGAAGAAGAAGAAGAAGAAGAAGAAGAAGAAGAAGAAGAAGAAGAAGAAGAAGAAGAAGAAGAAGAAGAAGAAGAAGAAGAAGAAGAAGAAGAAGAAGAAGAAGAAGAAGAAGAAGAAGAAGAAGAAGAAGAAGAAGAAGAAGAAGAAGAAGAAGAAGAAGAAGAAGAAGAAGAAGAAGAAGAAGAATGGTTGTATAGTTTAATATATATTTAATAATAAATGTTCTTTATGTTAACTTTTAGGAGTTATTTCCGCTAGTAGAAAAAATAGTAAGGAAAGTGATACTTTTCCGCACGCGATTGCAGATGGCCGAACGACGTGTTAGCGGAGTTCGGCCAGAAATCGCGTGCGGAAAAGACACTTTACGCTCGTGTTAGGTAAACTATCAGTTTTCGTTACTGGAGAAGTATAATATGGAAAAAGTGTGCCGATTGGTTTTCATTTCATATCAACCATCTCATATCTTTCATCGTGTAATAAGCGTAATTAATTATCATCTTTGTCTACTCTGGCTTGAAAACTGAATTATTTGATAGATCGTATCTCTCAGCGAGAACTAAGTGGAGGAGTGGTGAACTACTCACAATAGCCAAGGGATGAATTAGACATAATTATATTCCTTTCAGATGAATCAGTTATTCAAATTCATGTCCCACGGGGTTTAATTCAAAGCAATTAGAGCACTAATAAATTTACATTGTCACAACACTTTTATCCGAGTTGACCCTTTCCTTGCGAAAATTCCCCTTCACTCGGTCACCCTCTGAGACTGCCATTGTTATCCGTGTAACAATTACAAGGTTGATATACACTGCTCAACAAATACCTAATATGTCATAGTATTTATTTATTTCTCTCTGGCACGTGCAACCATATGCAACATACATACAGAAAAAAACACTGTCGTCATGATCAGGAACTTTATGAATTAAATTATTTAATGTTTTTCAAATAATATATATAATATAATTATAATTATAAATATATAAAATTTTTGACCACATCAACTTTAATTTTTTTTAATGGCATGGGGGGTCAAGTATCACATTGTTGAAAAGAAAATTTAATTCTTTTTACAGCCCTCTAAATATTTTTAAATTTCGTTAATATTTTTTTTTGCAACTCAAATTCGAAATATCATATATAAATGCGGATTTGAATAATACTCATACCTCGATAAATTTGAACGGTTTGTGTGGAACAATGAAACCAAAAATGTTTAAAGGGTATTACCGATACTACTTTTTGAGAAAAAAAAACATTGCATTTACTCGACAGATGGCGCTGGGGGCACATCAACTTTAATTTTCCGAATTCAAAATTTTTGTCTCTAAACGTATTTTGATGTGTTGACTGAGAATCTTTGAACGGGAATATCGAAAACTCATTGGAAATATTTTTGGCGGCAAAAAAAAATTTGAAGACTGATTCAGAGCTGACCAACTCGAGAACAATTAGAGGTAGATCAATTCTGCGAAAACCAATCGATTCAGAATGGCCGAATTAGTACACAATGAGAATTTGAACGTAAAATTTCGACGGACAAAAAAGTCGAGTATATCATGATAAATAATTTTTTGAACTTTTTTGTTTTCCATTTTTCGAATTTCAAATTTTTGTCCCCAAACGTATTTTGACGTGTTGATTCCAAATCTTTAAACGAAAATGTAAAACTCATCGAAAATATTTTTCGCGCCAATAAAAAAATTTGAAGACTGATTCAGAGCTGACCAACTCAAGAACGGTTACAGATAGATCAATTCTGCGAAGGTCAATCGATTCAGAATGGCCAAATTAGAATATACCGAGAATTTGAATTAAAAAATTGTACGGACAAAAAAGTCGTGTATATCATGATAGATAATTTTTGGAACGTTTTCATTTTTCGAATTTAATATTTTTTTCCCGAACGTATTTTGACGTGTTGATTTCGACCCTTTGAACGAAAATGTGGAAAACTCACCGAAAATATATTTGGCCTCAAAAAAAACATTTGAAAACTGATTCAGAGCTCTTCAACTCAAAAACGGTTAACGATAGACCAATTCTGCGAACACCAATCGATTTAGAATGGCCAAATCAGTACACACTGAGAATATGGAGGAAAAAAATTAAAGGACAAAAAAGTTGAGTATATCATGATAGATAATTTTTTGAACTTTTTTATTTTTCATTTTTCGAATTTAAAATTTTTGTCCCCAAACGTATTTTGACGTGTTGATTTAGAATCTTTGTACGAAAATGTCGAAAACTCACCGGAAATATTTTTGGCGCCAATAAAAAATTTGAAAACTGACTCAGAGCTGACCAACTCGAGAATGTCTAGAGATAGACCAATTCTGCGAAAGCCAATCGATTCCATAATGGTCAAATCAATATATACCGAGAATCTGATCGAAAAAAATCGACGGACAAAAAAGTCGAGTATATCCTGATAGATAATTTTTTGAACTTTTTTATTTTTCGTTTTTCGAATTTAAAATTTTGAAACATATTTGTACGTTGAACCGTTCAAATGTTAACAGGGGAGGACTATTAAAAGCCGCACTGTATGATGATTCCATTTGAGATTATAGTCAATAGTCAAACCCATATTGGATATTGTGGGAAAGTCTACAATACCAATTTTTTGTATACTAAATGGAATATGATGCGTCTCGTCAAAATTAATTGTTAGTTATGTAAACGACCCATACTTCTTTTTTCCATTCTCTCGGACGCCAACTCTGTCGAGCAGTGTATCCTAGCAAATGACTGCATTGTCTTTTCCCCACTGAATATATTTAATTATTCTTGCTAGCTACAGGCGGTATCGTCTTGAGCTATTTTCTCGTTCTGTGTAGGTACACAGAGCTGTCAGAGAATAGGCAGTGACGGTTACAAAGTCGCGCTCAAAGCACGTGTTGCCCTGCCCGCATCGTAAGCGGAAATCCGTCTAGTGTGCCAAATGAAACAATTAGGCGTCGGGTTCGCGAGTTTTTTGTTTTGCGGTCTCGTGCTAGTAGATGCTGGGGATTGTGCATATCTTGAAGCAAAATATGCAGTTGAGTGATGTCAGTGTGTTTATATGATGCTCCGGGGTTGGGATCATTGCCTGGTTTTGATACCTCAATTACAATCCTTGACTTATAAAGTTTCACTTATAAATTCATATAACAATAATAGTACTGAAATTTGCTTCTATCGAGGATTCGGTCTGAGAAAAGATGTATACTCTTTTTTTGCTACCCGAGCTTTCGCAAACTTTTATTTGCTTTATCGAGAGCTGCAATATAAATATATTAACATAAGATGAATGAAGTAAAAAATGTATAACAGATTGTGCAATGAGAGGTTTCCTTCAATATCCAATGAACGTAATTAAAATGAAAAATAGAAACGAAAAATAATATCTGATTATGTCGTTAAAAAATTTACAAAATGTAATGTATGTATGAGTAAATTCTGCTAAGGTTTTCAATGTATAATATGAAGAAAAAAACTGACATTGGACCATAATTACAAAACGCGTCCGCCATTTGGAATAATCAATTTCGGCAAAAAATTCATAGTTTTCTACTTCGAAAATCCCCACATACCAAGTTCGAATAAATCTAACCATAGTTAATTACAATAATCATCCACCATACTGTAATTATGAATTTTGAAAAAAAAGTCATAATCTCCGATAGTGAAAACTCCTTTATACCTATTTTGAACTAGATTAAACTTCAATTACAAAACTAGTTCGCCAACTTGTAGCCACCATTTTTATAAATTTTTACAACAACTTCATAATCTCTAATCCTGAGGAATTTTGAATACCATTTGGCATCGATTTATTCCATAATCACAAAACTCGTCCACCATCTTGGAACCGCCATCTTGAACTTCAACAAAAAATCCTAGTCTCCAACCTCAAAAACCCCCACATGAGTACCAAATTTGAATGAAATGGTACGATAATCACAAACCTCGTCAGCAATCTTGGAGACTCCACTTGCATGATTTGAATCGATATGAATACAGACAGACCTAGACAAAATCTTGAAAAATGAAACCACTGATTTTCTGTTCTAAAGCTCTGCTGCATTCATTTTTGTAGCAGAATTGAAAGTGTTGGTTTATCAAGCTAAAATAACGGTGGTCAAGTAAGCAAATATATACTCAATTGGGATCGTTTTCATTGATTTCAATGGCATGGAAGCTCGCCGTAATCTGTTGAATACCCAAATCTGACCAACAACTTGAGAACACGAAAAAAAGTTCACGTTATTGCGATTGCTTTCTTCGACGATTTCTCAAGAAAGTGGCACGATTGTCATTTATTCCTTCAACGATATTCAACACTTTCTTAATATGATATTCAACATATTTTCCAGTTTGTTCAAACTGGTTGAAACAGGAAACATATCAGCAATTAGCATATCTTTATCCTAGTCAGTGAAAAGTGATTCCTCAACTTCATTTCAATGAAACCCTTCATTATCTCAATAATCTTCGAACATTCGGCTAAATCAAAGTAATTTCGAAGTTGTATCAAAGTTTTAGAATGATCATAGGGACATTGCACACATTTTCTAAAGCACACATAATTTTATTTTTCTGAGTTGGTCTAATACTTTCCATTGAATATTGCATTAAATGTGAGTAAAATCATCAGCCTCCATACATCACAAAAAAAACCTGTACGTAATTCAACTCTACGTACGTACTGTACTGTACAATGCATTTCAAAACTATAATCTAGAGTTGTAAAAGTTTTATCATCGTTTTGCATCAAATACTCCAAAAATATTCTCGATGATGAAAAACTAATTGATATTTAATAACTGGGAAGTGGAGCCAACGAGCGATTAATTTAAAATCAATTTTCTCGGTTTAAAATGCATCATAAATCTAATGGAATCCTATCAATGCAAAAATATATTATATTCGTGATTTATCTCCCAAAAACATCAAACAGTTCCATCCCTGAATTGATATAAATATTCTAGCTGATGAACAACATATTTTCAGTATGAATTATTTGGAATACACCCAAATCCATAAATTGTTTCGAATGTCGAATGTTAATATTGATTTTCTTATTGTGCATTAAAATGCATTTTCTGAAAAGCAACTCAGTTTTACTCTTCCTCAGAAATAATAGGGGGTATATCAGTATACATTTTTTCCCACATATATTTGCAAAGTATTAGTTGTTTAACACGTTCAGAAAGATTTAGTCAATTTCGTCAATAATTTCTAATATTTTGTTGAGTAAGGTTTTGAAAACCCTCCTTGGATCGTGGCTAGAATTTACTCAAATTCTTATATCATCAACACTTTCTCCATGTGAAATCAATTTTTTTTGGTGTAACACTAGATGGCGTTTGTCAAATTACACAAAGGCTCTGTTTGAAGAAGTCACCAATCAAGTTCCTGAATGAGATCCGACCACTAGTTTTTGACTGACTTGTATGGGGTCGTACTAAGAATATGCCCATGATTGATCCTGTCTGTCTTTAGAGGCGACTGATAGAATAACCATATATGGTAGACGGTTCCGACCATGTTACGTTGCAGTGTTTGATTGAAAACATCTGGTGAACTTATTCCTTTGAATACCATTTTTTTTTAGGTCTTGTTCTTCCAATAAACGGCAGAACTTTAGAACTCATTCTATCTGCAGGCACAAAGCCTGCAAAATTCAAGAACACCAATTCTCATCTACTTTTTCATGGCTCTCACATCATCCTCATCATCCTCATCATCCTCATCATCCTCATCATCCTCATCATCCATAAGTCGTTTACACTAAAATCTGATACTGAGGTTTCGTTTGATTCTTGAAGTACTCGTCGCTTTGCCTTCTCATTGTCCTTTAGTTTTCTTTCTCTGACCTTTACATTTGAACTTTTTCTGTTCTTTCTCTTTCTATCACCTGACTCTCAATATCCAATAACTACTGTAATGAGCAAAAAATTTAAAATTACTGACGCAATATAAATTATACATCACTTTTATGGGTGAAGGAAGACAGATTAGTTGCATAGATATGTGGGTGACTCCCATTACCCGCTGACTCCAATTACCCGTACTTACCCTAACCTATCATGCTAACGCGAAGGGAATCTGAAGCTGATGGACTTTGACGTGTTGTGGTTCAAGCTGGCTAGTACCAAACAGACCAAATGCCTCTGCTTCTTGTAATTATCTCCTAATACCCCCCTATAGCAAGTTTTTATCGCTCGACTTGAACTTGAACTAGCAAACCCATCCGATAGCCGAAGTCATCATGTGGTAGATTTCAGTGTACACAACTCTATATAGTTTTAGTTTTCTAAAAAACAGACGGCGCAGGTCGTTAAGTTGATGCCTTTGCTATCACGTATGTTCTGGAACAACTGATTCAGCATTCACACAAGTTCTCACAAGCTCTCATACATAGATCATAGAAGTTTCGCCAAATTTGAAGAAATTTTGATAGAACCATAACCATAACTTCACCTCTACTCTTTGCTCTTTCGCTATGCCATCGAGCAACACATTTTGGTATGGTACTACAATTCTGCCGACTTTCTCTACACAATACACTGAGACAATTTCTGACATCATAATGCTGGGGATCTATACATATGTACATCTTCCGATAAACCCTAGTTTACTAGAATTATCTCCTTCCAGCAGACAACATATTATAAAAAATTGGAAAATCAGAGTCCAGACCAAAATATGTTGAAGCTTAAAACATACGTGAGGGGACAATAAAATCATCAAAACTCGTTGTGTCCTAACGGGTTCACCTTTTTTTGGTCATTTGCCTGAACTGTGAAAAGAACTTTCTCTTCAAAGTCATTTCCTCCACTTACCAAGGAACTGGTTTGCTTCAAATTCTACCATGAATTATTGGGAAAAACAACATCAGTTTTCGCTAACGAACTGTCGGACACATTTTGGTGGGTCTTAACACCAACAGAGCTAGTTAAACCGGACGGAATACCGCCATTTGTTTTCCAAAAATGTGCTCCTGAACTAGCACCAGTTCTTCGCAAGTTATTCAACCTCTTTTGTTATCTTGGTATATTTGTCTAACTGGGAAATGGCAATAGTACAGCCAGTTCCCAAAAAAAGGAAATAGCAACCAAAGACTCAGTGCACTGCTATCTGTTGTCATGGAGGTCAAGAAAAAAGTCACCAACATCGACGTTATATCTAGAACGCTTAGTAATTTCCAAGGAACAGCTTGCCAAGCTTGCATCATACGGCTTGCTATCCCCAGTTCTTTTCCTTGCTATTTAGCCTTCACTCAGACTGATCCTCCACATCTTAGTATTCCGGTAGCTTCCTAGCGTCCAATGCATAGTTTTGTGGATGAATTCATACAGCTTTCTCTTTTGAGGTCAGAAAAGAACTGGGAAGGAAGTGAACGATTCGAATATTTGTCTTAGAGACATCCGTGTAACAGATACCTCACATTGACAGTATTGGTAGGGCCTAAGTGTGTCTTTTTGTATGTAAATGCCTAACCTCGAATATGTCAAATTATCGTTCAGCTTCAAAATGTTGAAGTGAGGGTGCCATTTTCCTGCATGATTTTTTTTTTTCGTCACGCCTCGTATCCCACTCATGATTAACAATTATTCTTTCATAAGCGAATGGGTCAGCATCGATACAATAGCGTTTAATGCTCTATAATATGGCACTCACCCCCTGAGCATTGTTTCCCCCGATAACAAACGACTTTGTAAACGATGTGTGGCCCCGTAAAGGGGAACTTCAGTCCATATTCCAGGACGGTGAAATTTACACATATCTCTAATGGTGCTTCGAAGAGAACTTCACTGGTTTTGATGATAAAAAGTTTCGTTTTAGACTGGGTGTTATATTAAACCGGAGTGCTAACAAAATTTCATTACGGAGTGCATGAAACTGTGTTTGAACAGGTTGAATATGAGTGCAGGGCAGAGCAAAGTGCCTTTTAGTTTACTGAAACTTTTACAAGTGTGGATTATTATGGTCGGCTCCAGCCCCATTATGTCAGGTTTGTTGCTTTTATTTTTTCTACTAGGTATAGTCCAAGCAATTGGGAAAAGTGCGTGCAAAAATTAATCTCCGAAAAACAAAATATGAGCGTACCTATAGGAAATCGAAATTCAGGATGAGTTTCTATTTCATGCGACTCGATCAATGCTGATAGTATTTTTACCTTAGATGCACTCTGTGACTCTGTATTAGATGTTTATGAAAAAAAAAGTTCGTTGTCAATTTGACTGAAAAAGAAAGTAAGAAAAGAAAGTTAAAATTCTTTGCATCTTGTTAATTGATACAAATTAGGGAGAATAGGTTTTTTGTTGATAACTAAAAAACTACAGCTCCTATCCTCTTCTTCCATAATGTCTGTTAGCAGACTATCCATAAATGAAAGTTTTCAGTGAAAATTAAACAAAAATTATTTCTCTATCCTATATTCAACATGAATATCTACAAAATAAATAGATCATTAAGCGAACAAGATATTTTAGAGTGTTACTATTCTTATTATCATACAATTGTGAGAACTGGCAGTTTACTTGACAGAACGAAACAAATTTATAGTTCATATTCATAAGCTGTTTGGTATCAAGATCTCACACAAAGCTCAACCCGCCCGAAAAGCTTTCTTAGACCATTACGTAACACTCGGGGGAAAAACTAATTTAATGACGAAACTTCCAACCAATTGTGACCTTTCTTCCTCCAACCTTCTCGCGTTGAGATGTTTTTTCATCTCGTTAAGTTTCCCATCTGTCAGTGCCGTGAACTAATGACGCTAATTTTCAACACATTAATATAAAATGGCAGTTTTTTCCTCGGAGATTTATAGGGCAATAAGCTGGCTCTAATAAAAATTTCTTGAAACCAGAGTCTATTGTGTATTTTTCATTCATTGGTGTTGTCAAGAATTCCGGCTTGGTAACTTCGAATAGTGCAGTGAAACGAATGAAATCCCGTCGACGTGTCTGATATTGTGCTCTTTCTTTGAATATTGCGGAAGACTCCTACATTTCTGCGCGTATTTTTCATTCGGATACATATTGAAATAAAATTATTACCGAATTCAGAAGAACGTCGTGTTGGAATTTTCTGCATCACTCTAATTATTAGGATATTTCCATGGGCGTTCCTCAAGGATCGGTATTGGGGCCATTAATATTTCTGTTGTAGTCTGAGTCAGTCTGAGATGAACTTTCTTGATGATGTAAGTTGACGATACTTCACTAATTGTGTCTAACAATTCAGAAGAACTTCTGGCTAACAGATATGAAAATACGCTGCGGACAGTTACAGAATGATTTGGAATGAGCTCCTTATATCTCACTGTCGGTTAGACACAATTGATGAGATTTCACAACCGTTAAAAACAATGTCCTGAAATCCGAATCAGTATAAAAAAACAAATGCCCGAAAACTCGGAAGAAAGGAAATTGTTAGCTATCACTCTGGATGCATATTGGAGAAAACACTGTGAACTACTTTCCTTATATCACTCCCAGGTTGCATCCAGGCCGAGATATGGAATTATACATGTGGGATAAACTTACATTGTAGAAAAATATAGTCTACAAATAGAAGCTGAAGTTACTAGCACCTTTTCTTGTAGGCGTTTTCATTCCGAGAGTTTAGGGTTATGACTCTTGTTTGCTTGCAAATTTTTGAATTTTCTGTTCATATTTGTAAGAATAATGATAAATTCCCCTTGAATTCAAATGCCCATGAGATGAACACAAAACAAAAACTCAAAACAGGTTTCCAGAAAAAACTAGGTACGGTAAATTCTCTGGTTCAATTTAAAGTTAGCGCAATTGATAGCCTTGAAAAAATGTGTTTTTACGCTTCCCGATTATACAAAAGCGTTCGATAAAATTAACCACAAATTACCTACCTACTTTGTGCAGAATTGAAATACTCTGACTTTTCTATTAATGCTTTTTCCATAATCGATTCACATCTCTTCGATCACAAGCAGAAAATTGTATTCAATGATAGACAATCGGAGTTCGTCAGATTGGTTTCAGGCGTGCCTCAGGGTAGTATATAAGGCCCCTTTTTTCATAATTCATACTTCGGATATTCCAAAATCTTATAACTCATTATTCACCTATGTTCCAAAAACCCGCAAAAAACATATTGATAGTATACTAAAAAGAATTTCCATTTTTCTCAGGACTCTATAGAATAACAAATTTGTGTGGATTTTCAACTTACTCTTTTCCAAAGCCTTGCCCTTTCACATTGCATGTATTGCGACTTTTCATTGATGAAGTGTTATAACTACAAGATACAGAAGGTGTGGAACTTTATTCACGATCTCCGAAATATGATCATATTCCTGAAAATCCCAATGAGATCAAGTAGTTTGATATGGAAAATTGCAGACAATTTCATTTGTCTCTTCTCATTTGAAAAATGCCGACGAATGATGCTGATTCCATTCAGAAAGGGGGAAACGGACTGGTTTGAAAGAAATTTTGTGAAAGGCATCAACCATTGAAGTCTGTCCATATTATTCCGGATCACCCATATAAATATATCAATATCAGAAACCATTAAACAGACACATGTCCATCAATATGATATTTCCAAACATTCCTGACATACATATTCGAATTGTTCTTATTTGCTTTTGTCCTCGCATCGATTTCTGACAATATTTCTTTAGGAACAAAAGCATACAAGATTGAATCCTTGACATGACAAACACTATTCAATGCCAAAAGATTATGTCTTCGCATATAAAAGGGGCCTTGGTAGCTACAAAATATAAAATATCCCGAGGCATCAGGCCATATAAAAGTCATTTCTGTTCAGTGTGGAACCCTACCGAATAAATAATAAAAGTTACAAAAACGTATATCTGTTTGAGTGAAGTCGAATGGATTTATATGGAAGGGATGAATATTATGATGTAATAATAAACACCCCGTTTTTATTACGCGTTTTGTTTATTTGATTCAATTCATCTGGGTTTATTTGGAATCTGTAACCGTGATATGGAATAACAAATAACCTAATAATACTTTTTTATGTGTAATGGTATTTGGAAGTTAGTAATGTTACTTTGGGAGTTGATTCCGCTGTAAAAAGTAGTAGCCGCTTCAATTATGTCGTCAATGGAGTTTAATTGAACTGATGCCTTGGTATGAAACACTCTCTACTTATTGCCCAAAATTCTTATGGACATTTTTCCTACATCTGCATAGTATAAAGTTGAAAACAATTAATTCATCAATGGGTTGAGGTTACCAGCAAATCCTTGAAAATAATGTTGATAAGTTGATTCATAATGTGAATAATGTGAAGTATTTTGGAGGTAGAGAACATTTTATCTTACTCCATTAAGCTTTTCGTCCAATGGGGTTTGTTACTACACGGTTATTAGGCTTTTCTGCGTGCACCATTGAGTTGAAAAGCCAGCCAAAATCACAAACTGGTCCAGATCTCTGAGCAGAGTTTTAATTGGTAGTTAAAATCATATTTGAATTAATGTAGCACTCAAAATCGGTTGATGTGAAATTTTATGAAAAACCAATATGTCTATCATACAACTTATTTCCATCAACAAAATTGGCGTTGCTGAATTAATTACCCATAATTATTGAACATTGAACTGACTACTAGCCACAGTGCAGCTAGCAAAATATGGTGGAAGAAATAGACTAATTTATTTAATCCAGTAAGATTGGGTTTTGAGACAAGAATCGATTGTAGCACGACCAAACTTGTAACTATCAAAAGTTATGGATTCAGTTTGTCGAAGTTTTTAACACCTGTGAGAAGATTCAATCAAAATCTCGAAAAAAAATATTCCAAAAACACTATTGAGAAGAATCACCCATGAATTATTCATCGATTCCCATCACAACCAATTTCTGCGAAAGATTTTAAATAGAGGGAAACGTTCCGCATATTCAACAAGTTTGAGTCAACAACTCATCTTGTTTTCAAACACTTTTCCCTGGAAATCTGGAGAAAAGCAATATCGTTCGAGTATTGAAACATTTGTTTTCCTAGAACCCTAATGACTTGAATGAATAAGGCCATTGGAAAATATAACCGTAGGGATTTTCTTTGAAAAACCTCTTGAAAAGCTGTGAATTTGGAAAAGTAGCCGACGGGGATTGCCAGGAGAGAGATATCGTGTTGAAAGAATTCGTAATGAGAAGAGAGGAAACAAAGAGCGCGCTTGCTATTGCTCTATTTTTTTTTTTGGGGTTGATAAAGGATAAAAAAAAAGTTTTGCGAAATTTATAAGGGAACTTGAAATGAATAATTCTAGAGAATTAAAAAACTCCAGTAGTACACAAAATCTAATTTACACCTAGTTGAATTCAATGACACAACATTCTGTTTAACGAATGACTTTCGATCACTAATGACCACCGTTGTTAGATATAAGTCATACTGAAAACTGAATAATTTGAATATCATCAACTATGATAATACGAACCTGAATTATAAACTATACCAGAACCGATATCATCAAAAAGTCTCTGACTATGTACGCATTTCTCCGATTAATTTTGAACTTGCATTATGTTCAGCTACAGAGTATACTTTTCTGGTCTACAATATTCAATATCAGCGATATGCACTTTGAACCGATTCTTAATCCCTTTAACAAATCTCATCAAACCTGTCTTTTTATTTCCTCCGTGTAATATTTGTGATTATCCAGGATAACCGATCGTTATTCTATTTTTCAATCTCATCTACATATAAAGCAGACTATAATGACTGTATGCATGCCTGTCAGGAAGCAACTACTCCCCTCGCTTATGGCACGACGGGTATTGAGTTATATCAAACAGATAATTATGCAATGTCCCTCATTGCAGAGGACACTATTGCAAGAGCTTCCGGTGACCCAATAGCAGAATTTTGTTTTAATTTGGGCAGCGGGAAGTTTTGCTCCTCATCAGTCAAGGGCAGGTCAAAAAAGACCGCCCGAAATACCAAATCACTAAGGCTATTGGCTATTGATGTGTTTGATCTACTTTTCTGGATTTCATTCCAAGTTTCAATGACATCAAAAGTAAAATATACATAAAGAGTAGGTCATTGAAAATGAAACAGCAGCTCTATAGGTTGAGAGGACCGTGTTGAAAAAAACACTCGGACACGTCCAGTACATTTTTCATAATGGACATCGGTAGCTAATAAGAAACAAGACAAGAAATGAACCTGTTTAATTGCACTTCCAGTACAAGTTTATGCGGACTTTGAGCACGAGAAAAAAGCTAGTATTACCATCATCAGTAGAAAAGGATCGGCCGAATCCTGAAACACTAAAGTTCCATCCCTTCAAAATATATTTGGTACACCAATTGAATGAAGATGATTTTGATCGGCAACAAGAGTTGTTTGAAATCATGACTGCAACATTAGAAGCTCGATTAGATGCTCATATGAATTTCTTTTTCAACATTCACGTGTTTTCAAACTTCCCAAGAATTTATTTCACAGAATTGGATCCATTGAATATGACTGTCATTTGTTTCAGAATAATCACTTCAAAATTTCCATTTACTGCGAACGAAATTATGCGTTTTTGTAAAATACTCAACTAAACTTCAAATAAATATACTATAGACGAAGTTGTTTTGTAAGCTTTGACTATAGCATCATTGCATATAGATAGATTAGTTATACCCACTGTCTTTCATACTATTTGTGTGTGTATCGGATTTTGATTATTTATTGAATAATTGAAAGAGTGGAAAATGAACATTTACTATATTTTTGAAATTAAAATTTTTCCAAATGAAGAAAAATAGTCTCATCTAAACCATAGTGCCGCATTTTTTATTGAATATAGAGGGTGACCACGCCTCTTGTTTCCATATTTTATCAACTTTAAGATATGTTGAAATCCATCACTGAACTATAATAAGTATAAATATTTCAATTATTATTACTATGAACTATTGAAAAATTCAATTGAGAATAATTGGTGAAAATATGCATTAATCATCAAAAACGGTAATTTCTTAGAATACTCATACGAAATCCTCCCGTATTTTCGTGCTAACTTCATATTATTGGTATTAAGTATCCGAAATTACTTCCCAGAATATGAAAAATGTTCCAATCAAGACGCATCCGGCTAGACCTAATAAAAAATCACCAATTAAAACAGAAACATAATCACGAAAACATTTCGTATTCAACGAACCATTATGTCTTTATTATCGCACCATTAAACACAGGAATAAAGTTTTAACAGCTCTTAATTATAGAAGTTTGGTCCACAATAACAAACCAATAGGTGCATGCTCAAGTTTATGTCTTGATTGTCATTAACTTTAATTGAAATCGAAACTGAGTTGGAATCTATTCAATCGGAAGTTTGGAATTTACCGAGAATGTTTTCGAAGGCGATACAATTACAAGTGATGGCTAGATATCCCGTTGATTTTAACTCTATCTCTTTGTTCTTAGAAAGAGATGCTGGTGTAGCAGTGGCCTTTCAGAAGATAGGTTTCTAGTTGTTGACGCATATTCCTCTGCCATTCCTTTACCGTTGTCGGGCGAATTCTATCAATAGCAAATTAGTTCAAGAATATTCGCCGGAGAGTAATGAGGCAAACATTTGACAAAAAACTATTACTTTTCTAGCTAATACCAAGACGGACATTTAACTACATATTACAGATATTTGTGCACTGACGAGAGGCAAAATCTCGAAATGCGTCTGCAGGTGGACTTCCCCAGCCAAATGAAGACAATAAGCATTTGCAATTGGGTCTTTTTGGATGATCGTTGCAACAAAAATATCTGTCAGATGTAGTTCAATGTCTGTCGTGGTATTAGCCAGTAAAGTAGTTGTTTTCTGTCGAATGTTTGCCTTATATGTTCCACATTGTGAAAATATTTGCAGAGAATCGTACCTACTTTGATATTGTCGACTTAACAATTTCATTTGATACTCTCCGGTTAAATTCTTGAACTCTGTTCACTTCCTGGAGTCTTTGCTACCGAGGAGTGCTTTTTAGTTTTCCCCGAAGGTGGCGCTGCGACTGACTCTACTGTAAGTCGCTGCTTCATTTATGAGGAAATATTAGTTATACAGTGGATTATAATTCATTGGTCTTGGACTCTAACGTTGTCCAACCTACCCTGACACTGACGAGGGGCAAGAATCTCAAAATGTGTCTGCAGGTAGTATCTCCCAGTCAAATGAAGGATAATCTGTAACTGGGTCTTCTTGGGCAAACGTTACACAAATATCTATCAGATGTAGTTCAATGTGTATTGTGGTATTAGCCAGGGAAATAGTTGTTTTCTATCAGATGTCTGCGTGATATTTTCCTCACGGTAGAAATATTTGAAGAGAAACGTACTTCGACATGGTCGATTTTATTATTTCAATAGCAAATTAATTATTCAATACAGGGTATTTCAAACTTGATGGCCTATTACACGGTTTTGGAGAAAAAAACATAGGATTATTATGACTATTTCACTCATATTGAAATTTTCACCTAATCTGACCAATCGGAAGCCAAAAACAACTCGTGTTATCGCGATAACACCAGCTGTCTTTCAATTCTGATTGGAGGATCAGCATCGGTATTTTCAGCGACATGACCATGACGAAATGAATACGTTTGACAGTTCGATCGATAAAAAATATAGCTGGATATGTCAGAATGAGTCGCTTCACTGCAGATTCAAATGAAATTATAAAACGAAACATTATAATATTGACGATTTTAATAATTTCTTTATGACTGTCATACATTGTTCGTATTTATATTAATGAAGAAACTTTATTCGTGAAATAGTCTAATAAAATTCAACTCGTGATTGACTTCATCTCATAAGTCTGTCTTTTATTTTTGAACTCAACTGCATTGTTTTGAAAAAACACTACTCGTCCTGCGGACTCGTGGTGTTTTCACGAAGCAATTCAGTTTAGTACAGAAATAAATCGACAGACTTATCGCGAAAATTCAATCACTCGTGGTATTTCTCCTGAAAATTTGGTTCCTTGGGTAACCAATTACTTCTGTTCTATCGATCTGAAACATTTTGAGCGCTGCAGCGTTGCAGCTTATATTGAAAAGTAGCAGCAACTTTGATATTTCGAATTGAACACACTGTATATTATTTGATTTTTCGCTTCGACGTTGCTTTTCGATTATTTTGTGAGATAATTCCCTATACAGTACAGTAATTTTCGAGGAATAATTTGAATTTCTCAATTTTTTAGCGAAACATAGCTTCTATTAAATGTTTATTACTGTAGTATTTGGAATCATGAAAAGTTGAAATTTTTAATGTTGTTTGACAATTAGTAGTCGGAAGAATTTCGTTCCCCATTATGTAGGATCGTTCAAAATTTGTGATTTTACCGACAGAAAAATACAATTTTTCAAATGGACCGCCCTATATATTATCGAATATACTGGAAAACATTTGAAGTTCCCTTCAAATGTTGTATGTATTCCTATAGCTATATAGTCAGGTTTCTTAAATAAAAGCAATATTCAATAGAAATTGGATTTTTTGGCCATATTATGTATCAGGTAGCTATGAAATGTCATGAACATTACATTACATTATATTACATTACATTACATTACATTACATTACATTATATTACATTACATTACATTACATTACATTACATTACATTACATTACATTACATTACATTACCATTACCATATATTATGAAGAAATGAAAAGATAGCATCATGCGTGTTCTTATTCTCTTGAAAACCAAACTGATTTTTACTTAAAATATTGTGGCGTTTTAGGAATTGGGTTAGATGTATTTTCACTAGATTTTCAATTAGTTTGGCCATAGTTGGAATGGGGGATTTCGGACGAAAATTCAAGGGATTATCAGAATCACCTCCTGTGTATAGTGGGATTACAACTGGAATTTTCAGAGAATCAGAACCTACTTTCTGTAGGCTCCCACAATATTCTCTGATCATTGGGTAAATAAATTAATTACATTTGTTTGTTAATCTTCGACTGCCTTCTCGAATTGTGTCAGAATCATAATAGTAACTATTTTCCATAATACGTTCATTGAATTATTACTGGTAGACATTTGTACAATGTTCCTCAATGGATAGACTAGATCAAGTGCCTCCTAACCAGACCATTATTCTGCTGTTTTATTGCGGGAAGATCTTGTCATAATCCCATAAATTCAGTTTTGCTTTCAGAATGATGTAAATGTGTTTCACAACTGATTTTCCGTAATGTATAAAATGCCGCATCGTTATGTAAATACTTTTATGGAGATATCCGGCTGTAGTGCAGAGAACAAGTGTCTGCTAATACTTTTATATTAAATTTCTTGCCTTGTTTGAAGGATTATAATGCATTCCTATTTCCATAAGCATAGAGGATATTAAATTTTGATCTAGAGAGATTCAGCTGAATATAAACGCGTTGTGATGCGAGGGGCGAGTGAATAATTTTTGGTGCCCTATTTCCATTTTCAAACTAAGTTTCCATATTACTCGTCTCTGTTTATTTAAATATCTATTTCATCTACATCCTTGAAAATTTATTATTATGGATACGATAGCATATATAAATATAAATTAACTTTTTCGATAAAAATTGTTGTAAAAGTTGTTTTTTAAATGAAAATTCTTTACAAAAAGTACAAATTTTAAGTTGTAGCCAATCAACGAGAAGTGATGTGTATTCTATCCCTCCTACATAGGATACATGTATGTTCCCTATATCCACCCAGCAAGCATACGTCATAATGACGTACTTAACCAGCGATTTTATGAAGGTAGACGCCGTCAACGCAAAAATGACGTCTACCGGACGTCATTTAGTGGACGTTACTATGTCTTTCATCACATGACGTAATTTTTATGATTTTCGCGGAGGTGGAAAAACTCTTTCATAGAGAGGTAGTGAGTCCCAAAACTGAAGACCTACTGTGAGACTCCACTGATTCTCCGTTGTCAGGGCTGCCAGCTTTTTCACTTCTTTTTTGTTGCATAAGCCATTAAGTGCCGCTTAACTGTGTGATGGGATAATGATAGGCGCGTTTCCAACTTTTCTGCCATTATTCTTCTTCGCGTATTGGGCGATGACCTGATAGACAGACATGTTTGCTCAGTGAGTAGCAGATACCAGTACTTGGATTCCTGAAGAAAACTTCTGACTCTATTCCCAGTTTCGGATCTATCTGTGTACCAAATTTTCCTTGAAGAATGTCCTTGAGCTGTGAGCCGTCCTACATCAGCACCCTGAATTGGATTCTAACGACACTCATGTGTTTCGCTCCAATATTTGATTAAGGTTTGTTTTGCAGTCTGGAGGCACCAAGCCTTGCCTTCCCTGCACCACCAGGTGGAGGAATGGTAGTCCCAGAAGTGTCTCCATGGCTGCAGTTGGGGTTGATCCAATTCCCTTTGTGATCCCAAGCTAGTCGTTGCACGTTGCCTAGTCTTGTTATGGTTCTTTTTATTGTTTGGGCCACCACACCCAAGTGGCGTATGTAATGGAAGGCATGACCATCGTGCTCTACATCCTGAGCAGCATATCTGGTTTCAGGCCTCATTTTTTTCAAAAGATCGTTTGGTTACCAGCAGTGAAGTCGCCGCTTTTTTAATTTTTTTTTTCTGGATGCAGATTCCACCTCAGCTTGGAGTCAAAACCTATTCTTGGATATTTGACTATCCTCTTCATCTGAATGTCCTCCTCACTAAGTGCTACCATAATTGTCTTGTTGAGGTTGACGTTCAGCCCATCCAAGACCGTCCATCTCATGACCAGGTTGAGAGCCTCCTGCATGTTGTCATCCAATGGTTCAATGTACTGCGTTGATTAGAGTTTCCAGCCGCGTCTACACGATCAGATTACACAGAAGCGGGAATAATATCCCACCTTGTGAGTATTTTCTATTCTTGCTGCTTTTAGTTGCTATAATACAGTAATGGTATCAGCAAATTCCTTGGCATTGAGTCTATCCAGGCCACATATGGTTCCTCGATGTTTATGTGCTAAGAATGATGATTGAGTTTATAGAGGTATTGTCGCAAGGGCGCTATCAGTTATTTTTAGCGTATTTTACATCCTAATTGGTGGTGTTCTGCCGCTGCTGAGCAACCAGTCCTGTACGCAAATTATTCGCGGTGCAGTGGTATCTCCACCAGCACGCGTCCCTAATTTATCTCTCTGATAACTTCTTCGAAGCCTTGAGTTCAAATGACATAAGATTAATAATTGGTCTTAGGGACTTTGCCCTTACGTACCACCAAGGTTCTGGTATGTGCCAGACTGCCTCTGAGTATGTTACAGTCTCATTCTCTGTGCTTTGACTCCCTTCTGCAGCATATCAGGGTAGATACCGTCTGGTCCCGGTGATTTAGAAGATTCGAATGTGCCTATTGCCTACTAAACTTTGTCATAGATCACGACCTTCTTTGCTATGTCGCAGCATAACCTGAACCCCTTTTTTTAGAGTCTCCAGTTCTTCTGGGATTCCAATAGCACGTGCCTGATTTATCTGTACTCCAGGGAAGTGAACTCTAAGTAGTTCTTTGATTTTTTCTTCACCTGCACTCATGTTCTTCTCTTTAGAATTATACAGGAGTTATGTTACTTGTTGTTCATCCTTCGAGAGTACTATATGAGATATAACACACTCTCAAGAGCCTGGCTCCTTACAATGCCTCCTTCAGAAGTCTTCCTTGAATTTATTGAAAGCTTTTCTGTTAATTGCCAAGGCGTTCTTGTATAATACTCATCACTAATGATTCACGATTCCCATTTTCTAGGCGTAGGAAGCTGCAATCAACAATGAACACGTTTCAGGAGCATTTTTATATAATCACAGCGAACCTCTACCATCAAAATATTATATCAATCCTTATTCCATGAATAAAATTCAATCACCTCCTCACAATTTACGTCAGAAACCCCCAATTTGAACCGCTTTTCCAATACACCATCCATCATTTGCATGGAAAATCGTATCTATTTTTATCGAAGGAAAACAACACGCATTCGATATCCTCAGAATCTCGAACGTACTTATTGGCTTTAAGAAATAAACGGCCAGAGTCTATTTTCGAACCACAGCTCATTATATCTAGCATTGTTTTCCTCATATGTTGACTATAATAGCCCACAGTCTTTGGGATTGTTGATAGTTTGATTTTGACAGGTGATAAATCGTCGTCTGTGAGAATCCATTTGGAGTATTTATATCTCGGGGGAACATAGACGAACACATGTGTGATGAATGGTCCCCAATGGTAACCTCATCGAATCATTCGATTTATTTAATCGTGCCGTCCATTAACGTTCACTGTACGTGCGATTTAACACTATGTCAATCTGGATTGCATTTACCGGTATAATAAGTTTCAAATGTTGAGGTATAGGCAATACTTAGTACTATTGTAGTCGGAGGCGGTCTGCCAAAAAAATTACCCGGAGAAATAGAGCAAGCGGCCCACCTCATCTTTTATAGTATTTCAAACATACAAAGCAAACTTTGAATTGAAAGATTTCTATTGCGGCTATTATTGAAGGATAGAAATATTGAATTGATTCGAGAAAATTAATTTTAACGGTATTCATGTAGATACCTACACTAATAAATCAGCTAAAATCATCTTACAGATATTTCGTTGGTTACTCGATATTTTAACTATATTGAAAAGTCACGTTTAAAAAGTATGAGAAAAAAACGTAATGAATAAAATATTATGAACTTTGAACATATTGAATTTACATATATTTCTTGGACCTTACATTTTTTCGTATTGACGCTCATGGAAAATCAAAACGACTGTATTTTGATATTATTGAGTGATGTATTTATTCAACAATGAGTTATTATAATCCAACACTTGACATTTAAAATAATATAAATCAAACCTATACAGTTAGAATTTTCTTCATTAAATCGCTTCTTTTGTGCCACTTTGTCAATAATATTATCAGGATTTACATTATTGAGAATGTCTTTGTTGCATGCCATCAGCAAAAATCTATAATTTTAAGGGTATAATTGATTTCTCAGACGATTTTCAATATCGGAAAACTTCACTCACAATAAGACACCTGAGTGAAGGAAAGGATTAAAACATAACAATAAGCTAGAAGAAGAAATTTTTATATCGTGGCATACAAATTGTACCGATTCAAAATACTGCAACAACATTCAGACAAATAATCTCCAGTGTCTTTTTCTTCTTCATAATAATTGTGGTCATTTTCCTCCGTCTCACTTGAGGTTTCGGTCATATCGGAATATTTTCTCACAGTATAAAAATCTTCGGTCGAAAGTTTCAAATCACAATTGATAATAAAATTTTATAATTCGAGATAATCAGCTGTGATGTCTTTGTCAGATTTTAATAGCGCTCTTCGAGTTGTTTTGTGTTATTTGGTATTTACAAAAAGTTATTGGGGTCAAGTAATGAAAATCTGCAAAAAATATTTATTTTTGGTAAATCATCTAACTATACTTTATTTATTTCAACTGTGTCCAATATGAGATTCTGCACGTTCATTTCATATGCTTTATTGCTGTCTGTTATAACTTCATCTTGTTATTTTTCACTTGGCATTTGTTAATTTCATCGGATTCTTTCACTTGGCGGTCTATTTTGGATTTCTAGATGAACTTTTACCAATAAATCCAATTTTTCGTTCACGGCCTCGACGAATTTGTCTGCTGTTTTTTGAATAGTGTTAGAATCTCATGTGTATTCTTCCAATCCAATCCAATCCAGTCCAGTCCAGTCCAGTCCAGTCCAGTCCAGTCCAGTCCAGTCCATACGAATCGAATCGAATCGAATCGAATCGAATCGTAACGATAAATTGCTAGAATTTATCGTAGCGGGAAACCCTGCCTCAAACCCACGGCTTAATATGAATTCTAAAACTCTAACCATGTATATGTTGTCTATTATGTGCATATCTCGCATAGAGCAATACGGTGGTACTGACGGCTGAAGAGTCAAAACAGCTGAACATGATTGTTGCTTGCATAAACAATGGAAGGCTTTGTCAATCTATTGTTAGCACTCGCGAGTGTGTGTGTGTGTGTGAAAATCCAATTTGGGCCTGTCTTCAATTCGGAAAATCAAATTTGTTAAAGTAAAAACGGAGCAGCCGAGTAGCGTTCGCCAATATTGTTTGAAAAATGCGAATAATTTAATTTCGTCGTGCTGGGGAACAGAAAAATGAAAATGCAAAGAAGTGTTCTCACGATTAACGAGCATTTCCGTTGTGCAGTTTGCATACAGGGTGAAAAAATCAGGGGAAGGAAAATCAATTGAAAATGTTTGCAATTGGAGATGAGGTACGACAATACTTCATGGCGGGATTCACTGTTAATATTCAGGTTTCAACATTACAATAACGAAGTTTTGGGTCTGAAGATGATAGTGAGAAAAGAGGGATACTAGGAATGTATCAAATATGAAATTGAAGAAAGGAGATAGCGTCTGTTATATAAATATAAATGAAGAAGAATTAGCATCGTGCAGACAAATTTTAAAATTTTTCATTTGTCATCAAATATCTCATACTACTGCCTCACCACTTGCAAATTGGGTAGAAAACAATTCGAAAAAAGGCAAAGAATTGTTCACCCTGAGAAAAGAAAAAAGCATTGCATGTCATTATAAAAGATTCCACCACTTGACTTACTTCAAATCAGTGGCGCAGCCAGGACTTCAGTTTGGGGGGGTGGCTGAATTTATAATTTATCAGTTACCAGTGGCACTATTCTCAAATGTCGACCACCCTATGTCGCATGCGACAAAATATTTTCATCCCTTTTCTGACCGATCATTAAAAAGAGATAGAGATATTTTGTCGCCTACGAAATAGGGTAGAAGACATTTGAGAATCGAGCCGCAGAGCTCTTTTTTATTCGTCAGTCGGATGTTATGAGTAAAACCTACAAGCAAACTGTTAGGCACGCAGACGATAACATCATTTTGTAGGAAATTTTCTCAGCTTTCTTTCTATATACTTATGTATTCAATGAATGTTTTTCGTTATGGTCGCAAAATGCGAAAAATGTAAAAGGTGCACTAGAATCCGGAATCCTAGCACATAAAACCGTCAACGAAAAATACTTCCGAAATTTCTAGAATTTTTTCAATATTTTTCCCGTATTTTACGCCATCAATTCAATATGACACAGTATTCGAAAAATGAAAAATGATAAATTTAATAATCGGTCCAACTCAAAGTGCACACTTTCGTGAAAACGCCCACCAAATCTATGTTTGACTAGCAATCGATTTCAAATATGATCAGCGTATAGAAAAATTTTTGAATTTAATGAACATAGCATAGAAAAAAATTAGAAAAATTTCTGGAGAGAAAACGGCAGCTGCAACCTCTAGATAACATTTCCAACCGACGACCGGATCGAGATAGAGCAATTCTGCGAACACCAATCGATTCAGCATGCCGAAATTAGTATATGCTGTGATTTTCAAGTCGATCGGCACAAAATGAATTTTCAGCCGAAAAATCATCAAAGGGTTATACCTTAAAAATGGCGAAAAATCCAAAGTCATCAGATTCACTCGAAATTACCACCGACATACTCAAAATTTTATGCTGATTCCGAAAATGTATGATTTGAAAACGTTCGGATACACGGTATACCATAAAACAAAGATAAATGTAAATTGTATCGAACGAATCCGGCATCCTAGCATACAAAACCACCTATGACACCTACAAGCGAACTCTTAGGCCAGCAAATAATAACATCTTCTTGTAGGAAATTTTCTTGGCTTTTCTTGTATATGTGTCTCGTTATGGTCGCAAAATGCGATAAATGTAAAAGGTGCGCTAAGACCCGGCATCCTAACACATAAAACCGCCAACGAAAAATACTTAATAATAGAGTTCTAGAAGGTATTCAATATTTTTTCCGTATTCTGCGCCATCATTCTAATAGTCATTTGGTGGCTTGAGGGAGCTGCAGTCTCAAAGCCCCTCCCTGGCTGCGCCAATGCTTCAATTACTCCTGTGGAAGGAATGTAGGGTGACTGATTATAGTCATCATGTGCGCTGGGTAGACCAAGTGAACCAAGAATGTCGCCCCTTTTCATTTGCCCGGCAGAGATTTCTGCCATCATACGGCAAGCCAAAAGTCCGTCACATCCCCCGTAACTTCTTCATTTTACATATTACAAAAAATGTTCAACTTTGGTCCCCACTGTATTTATATTCCGTTTAGGTGTGTCTTTGGATATTCGAACCTTTGTGCTGATGACTCTTAGATAAGGATACTATTGGGCTTCTCAGAACAACGGTAGGTCAGTTCAAGTTGGTGAACCAAACTGGAAGTAATTTTTTTCAGTGTGTTTCGTACTAATGGACATTTGCCCCTCTTTTGGACATTTTCCTTAACGGTAGTCCTTTGGACACCTTTCTTCTTGCTGGACGTATTTTTTTTGTTAGTATCCTTTGGTAATTCTATGGTACCAGAGAGTCTTCTTGAACCTTCCCCAGTGGCTATCGAAAAAGCAGAATTTCACCTGTTCGTGTTCTGTAATCTACCCTCTAAGTTCACGCAAGTTCCATAATAATAACCCTCATTCAGTTTGTATGATAGTAGTTCTCTGGTAATGGAGTTGCGAGATAACGAATTCAATCCGAGACTGCTGGATATTGGATAGGACATTGCAAAATTGGTTCTGGAACTTGGGTTCATGAAGAGGTCACTGATGGTGTTGTAATTATCAGAGGTGCGCTTTCTAATATCGGCATTAGAAGGAGTTGAAGTTGTTTGGTTGAGAGTTGGATAGAGATATGGGACACCGTTTCTTTTTGAAGAACCAAGAAATTTAACAAGTAACTCATCTGACATTTCCTCATGAAAATGCGTCCTTTGAGGATTCAATAATATTTCTTTCAATTGTCCCAATAGGAAAGCAGCATTACCCCCCTGAATCGCAATAAGTACTTTATCTTTGGAATAAAAATGAGGTTGCTATCACTGGCCACTTCTGTTATTCGACTGCATATGTATATCTTTCAACGATTAGTAGAACAGCTGTCACGACTAACAATTAAACTGTTTTGTTGTTTTTCTTGCTAATTTTCCTGCAGCAATGAATATTTTCCAGACATCAAGTATTTAGAAAAATATATCACAGAGGTAAAATATTCAAATGGAAACATCCGACGAATTCACTCGAAGGAATCTACCAAACAGAAATCCGAAACAATGTTTGCCATGTGAATACACACCCTTTGCGATGTTTGTATTGCTATTCTGACATCAAGGCGGAATGTAAATAGTGCGGCGCTACAAGCAAACGAGCATTTTTCTTATTCCCGTCCTATAAATACCCACTTCTAGATCCTTTTTCAGACACTTCTCCAATTAGACTTGCATCAAATGAGTAGTGCTCTCGACAGGACAGAAATAACGCTCGTAGTACAGCTGGTCCAGAACAGGACTGAACTGGACAGAGTTGTCCAGGATATTATGCTGATATACAGTGTCCGCCAAAACTTGGGAACAATTGGGAAACTTTATTATCAATAGTTTCTTAGAAACTTGCAGAGATCCGGGAGCACAATTTTTGAGAATGATAGGCGCAAATTCCTCAGCCCCTTTAGCTTTGTGGAAATAAGGATCCGGCAAAATTTGCAAAATGTCTGATTTTGATAAAAGTTTTGGCCTTTTTCTGGGAGTTCGTTAGTAGTGTTCCATTATCCTTGTTTACGGTCCGTTCTGATCGTATATTTCAAAGATTCGAGTGCCACTTTGCACATGATTCTTGCTTCAACATATCTTTGAAAGTTTCCAGCTCCATAACAACGCCGCGTCGTTCTTTTGTCTAACAGTGATGATCTTGACAACACATATCAAAAATACCTTTAGTGTAAATAATTTTCGCGCAAAAATGTCACGTTCAACTGATACTGGGCGTATTGAAATTTTAATGATCATTGGATACGGTTATAGAATACGAAGTTGTGAGCAAGTAGTAGATATTTTTAATGAATTGCAACCCAATCGGAAACCCATTTGTAAATCGACCTGGAGGTGTCAAAGATCGACCAAAAAGTGGAAGACCAGTAAGCGTTAAAAATGAAGAAAATTTTTTGAATTTCATGGTGAAAAATCCAACAAATTCGGCACAACAGAGGGCTTTGAATCATAACACGAGTCAACATTCCATTCAAAAAATTCACAAACTGCAAAAATTCCATCCATATGAAATTCATTTGGTACCAGAATTGAGTGAAGGCAATGTTGATCGTAGAATCGAGTTCTGTGAAGTTATTATGGATGAACTCGAGGTTTGAGAGGATGAAAACAAAGCTTTTTGTTTGGCATGTATAAGTGGGACCTGTCACACTACTCTGAAATTGTTGCATATAGTCCAAAGAGGGCATGGGTTGCTGCTCTAGTATAATAATTCTATATTTACTAAGTTTTTCTGATTTTCGGATCATCCGCAAACATCTCAGTGAAGTGCGACAAAACTTATTTTAGGTACTCAAATACCCGCATATCATATTTGCATGAGAAGGTAGGAGTCTTCAGAAACGATATGAACTTTTCCTTTTCCTTCTCAGATCATTTATGGCAGAGTTATGGCCAATCAAATATTCGGCTCCGCCAGAACTTCCAGCGGCGGGTAAGTAAAGTAAATCCTGGGAATCATTTTTGTGGATAACTGGATTGTCTTTGACCTTGTTGAGTTGTTTTTCCGATAAATCATATACTGTCCAAGATTACAGCAAAAATATTTTCATTTATTTTTAAACGAAAAAAGAAAATATGTTCCACCCCTTGGATTTTGGTAAACAATCATTTTTCCTGTTTATCATGGTTCCAACAACTAGCATACCAAGTTTGGTGGTGCTACAATCGATCCTCGTCTCAAAATCTAATGGTACTGGATTGAGAAATCAGATTGAAATTTTCATTTTCTGTTGGACTTTTTATTTATTTTTATTATTATCTTCATCCAATATATTTTGTAAATCTACCGATCAACCACTCCCTTTCTGGAGCTTGGCAGAATAACTTCCATTTTCTAACGTGAGAGTATTATTTTGCATTCTTGATAAAAAAATATCTATTGAGGAATACTTTTTCATATGCGTCATCATCTGAATCGAAAATGACAACAAGAACCAAAGTAATTTCACCTTCACCATTCTTTTTGACATAATTCATCGATCGTAGCAGATATGGAATACGAAACAGTACGAGCTTTAATTAGAGTTTGAAGCGTTTGAGCGTCCATGAGGAAAAAAACGAGAGTGAATTCCTCACATGCCACAAACGCTATTACAGAAAACACCGGCCCTGTTGTGAAAATTCGTGACGAATTCACCAGCATTGTCTGAATTGTAGATTGCCCTCTGGCGACTTACCAACTATTTAGATTGTGTTATAGGGTCTTGTGTTGTAATGGACATGTCGCGGTCCAAGTACTCTGCTGTTGTGTACCTACTACGCTTCATTATCACGTGATATAACGATCCATTTTGAGTATCTGCGGCTAGTTTCGGGACGTGGGACACTGTAAAGGCGGAGTTGCATTTTTAAATGGAAATTCGGTGAAGAATTTGGTTGAAAAATTACCAGTCGCTGCTGCTGCATAGAGATGAGTCCATAAACACATGAGATCGTTTTAAAGCGCGTACATTTTTTTCTGGAGCTGGACGGAGTTTAATTGAAAATAATAATAAAACTGAAAGTCCTTTTCGTTCTTTTCGAAATTGAATACCTACAGTGGCGCAGCCAGTATTTCAGTTTGCGGGGGCTGAACATACAATTTATCAGTTACCATAGCTTTTTTTTTTCGTCAACCAGATGCGAACTGTTCGGGATGCGAACTGTTCGGCACGCGAACGATAACATCATCCTGAAGAAATTTTTCTATATACCTATGTATTTAATGTGTCTCGTTATGGTAGCAAAGTGCGAAAAATGTAAAAGGTGCATTCTAGCACATAAAACCACCAACGAAAAATACTTCCCATAATACTAGAATTTTTTCAATATTTTTCCCGTATTCAACGCCATCAACTCAACATGACACAATATTCGAAAAATGATAAATTCAAAAATCGGTCCAACTAAAGGTGCACACGTTCCTAAAAACGCCCACCAAATCTAAGTTTGACTAGCAGTCGATTTCAAATTCGGTCAGCATATAGAAAAAAGATTGATTTTAACGAATATAACATAAACAAAAATCTTAAAAATTTTTGGCGGGAAAATGGCACGTGCAACCTCCCGATAACATTTTCGTCCGACGACCGAATTGAGATAGAGCAATTCTGCGAACGCCAATCGATTCAGCATGCTAAAATTAGTATATGCTGAGATTTTTTGGTTGATCGGCACGAAATGAATTTTGAGCCAAAAAAAAACATCAAGGGGTTATACCTTAAAAATGTCCATAAATCTCAAGTCATCAGATTCACTCGAAATTACCACCGATATACTCAAAATTTTATGCTGATTCCGAAAATGTATGATTTGAATATGTTTGGATAAACGGTGTACCATAAAACAAAGATAAATGTGCAACAAAAATTGTATCGCACGAATCCAGCATCACAAAACGACATATAACACCTACAATCGAACTGTTAGGACAGCAAACCATAGCATCCTCTTGTAGGAAATTTTCTTAGCTTTCTTTCTATATACCTATGTATTTAACGAATGTGTCTCGTTATGGTCGCAAAATGCAAAAAATGTAAAAGGTGCGCTAGTCAACTACTTCAGTTAGAGTCTTTTTGCAATATTTATCAGATGTAGTTCAATGTCCAGCGTGGCTTGTGCCGGGGAAGTAGTTGTTTTCTGTTAGATATTACAAATAAATCACATTTTTCATTTTTCAATTTTCATGGAGAATGTTCCCCTTTTCAACATTTTAGGTAGGTATTCAAATACTCGCATATTATATTTGCATGAGGAGGAGGAGTCTTCAGAAAATATATGAACTTTCCCTTTTCCTTCTCCGATCATTTTTGGCAGAGTTATGACCAATCAAATATTCGGCTCCGCCAGAACTTTCAGCGGTGGGTAAGGATAAACCTGAAAGTTGATGTTGGCGTTCAATCGCGTTTTCTGAGAAAACGAGCGCATTTCATAAGAAATAACTTGGAATAATTTTTGTGGAAAATTGAATTGTTTTTCACCCTGTCGAGTTGTTTTTTCCAATAAATCATATACTTTCCTAGATTACAGCAAAAATCTATTTGAAAATTTTTGAACGAAAAAAGAAAAATATGATCCACCACTAGAATTTTGGTAAACAATTTTTTTCCGTGTTCATCATGGTTCCGACTACTAGCATACCAAGTTTGGTGGTTCTTGTCTCAAAACCTCATCGTACTGGAATACTTGTGAAAAAGTTTGATATTTGATCAATAAAATGTGTTGGTTTTCAGTTAGTTTCTGGGGACCACAAAGTTTATTCTCATTGAAACAATTCCCAGAATACACTTTATTGGACATGCTGTATATCTGGCTATATCCCAAGTATTGCTAGCTCATTTGTGATGTTTATTTCAGGATACAATGGAACCCACTCTGTTTCCGATGACACTTATAACAACACCATTCTGGCGCCAATTTTTGAGGACGTTTCAATTAGAGAAGTTCACGCCAAAGTTGGACAAACTCTCCTGCTACCTTGTACTGTCAGGCAACTAGGATCTAAAGTGGTGAGTTATGGATTCTTTGGAAAATGGCTTTTGAATGCATAGATGAATATCAAAAATGCAAGCTTGAACAAATTATAATTTGATGTATTTTCAGATATATTTTCAGCATCAGAAAAGCGCCGCCTGTTACTGTCTGTTGCCTTTTATGACAAACTTCTTTTTGAGGAGGTTTGGAGTCAACCATGAATCACAAAACAATCAAATCTCGATGACTTTGCCCATTGGTAAAAAATTAAATTCAAGTTCCCAATGAGAGTTGACATACGTGAAGCGTGACGTTGGTCATTTCGAGTGGAAAGCTCGTTCAGATATTCATTTATGGACTACCTACCAACAGTGAAATTATTTTTCATATTCTGGATCTCACGAAACGAAAAATCGTGAGAGCCGAGGCAAAATAGTTGGGGAGTGAATTCCAAAGCTTTGTTGTCTATTGAAAGAACGAAACTTGGAAAAGAGATTTTTGGCATCTCTCCAAAGTGACGACATATGGAAGTGATGACTGAGCTCGACCACTCAGTCGCGAAGGGGCTGCTAACGGTGTTACAACTTACTTACTTAAGAAATGCATCTTCCAAAAAACATCTTCGAATTCTTCAAATTGTATACAGTTTTTGAATATCAGCATGGGTCCCAAAACTCGTTTGGATGTAACAAACTTTCAAAAGTACAGCTTTCAAAAATGAGTGAGGTGAATCTGTACGAGGTGAAATTATATATTTGTTCTGAAGATAATTCAAGCGTTTCTCAAAATGAGTGAACTTGTTTCCACACCACCCCGGAAGTAGAGATGCAAGTGCGATTTTTACTACTTCCCTTGATTTGATATCTTTTTGTCGAAAGACAGTAAAATTTGAATGCAATTCGAGAGCAATTTTTTTTTCTTGGTGTGTTGGCGTCCACTACTATGGTCATTAGCAATTGAAATGTATTCATTCATAAAATTATGATTTCGAAAGTATTCAAGCGAGACTTATAAACAACTACATCAGAAATATGTCACACTTCTGGTTATTATTCTGTTCATAATTTGTAGTGTCAGTTGGGAGGTTTATTCAATGCATTTTAAAGATTCTTGCCCTGATCTTGCCCTTTTATGTTTTATGTTGACAATTCAATTCATCTATAAAAAATCGCATATGCCACAGTGCAATTGTCACTTTGACAGCAGTAAAAGTTAGCTTTAACTTTTACAGCGACAAATACACTAGTGGTTTTTCCACTTATTCATTTGTTTATCAATTATCGCGGTGTTGGTTGCCAAAATGAATAGTTTGACATTGATATGTTTCTGAATTTCTCTCCTTCGGTGTCGTGTTTTTAATAGTTGACAGTTATTCTCGTCGAATTGCTAGGAAACAGTTTAAACAGTCCAAATTTACCCGATAAAATACAAACCACTTGTGCAATTATAAGTGAAAACTCAAGAATAATCTGACAGTGACAGTTGTTACAATACAATACAAATTTCAACATTGACATTCACCATGTAATTGATCACGTCGTCAAGGTGCTTATTTATTAACTTATTGAGAACGCTAGGTTATTTTTTTATTACTTATGATTGCACGAGTGGTTTGTATTGTATGGGGTAAATTTGGGTTGTTTAATAAGAAAATGTTTCCAAGCAATCAGACGAGAAAAACTGTCAACTATTCAAAACGTGACACCGAAGGTGAAGCGTTTTTAGGTTGAGAGTTTTTCGAGTCAAATTGCACAAATTTACCCGATACCAATACAAACATTGAGTGAAATTAGGCAGGACAATTTAATGAATAAGAAATTCAGAAACATATCAATGTCAAACCATTTATTTTGGCAATTAACACCGCGATAATTGATAAACATGCTGACATTCTTTTTATCCGACTACTAGTCCACTGAAAATCGTGTTTTTGCCCGCCCCATGTACCAATATCGATTGTTTGTTGCAGGTGTCCTGGATAAGGAGTAAAGACTTGCACATCCTGACATCGGGACGCCACACATTTTCGAGCGATAGCCGCTTCGAGTCGGTGCACACCGACAGCTCGGGAAATTTCTGGGGATTACGAATACGAGGCGTCCACGTGTTCGACACGGGCCAGTACGAGTGCCAGGTTAACACCGAGCCGAAGATGAGCCTGGCGATCAGCCTGACTGTCACGGGTAAGACCTCGATGGGGGTGATATTTTTGTTTTTGTCTTTATTCTGTTGCGTTTCTGAGAGTGTTGTTATCGTTTTCAGTAGGGGCCGATTCAGATACATGGGTGCACACCCAAGGGTTTTTGATCCCGCATGATGTATTTCCCCAGTGTTAACAAAATTAATACTTCTGAATCAAAGAAAATATGACTTTTTTACTTGTGAGTTTTTTTTCAATATTTTAACTAATTTCCGACTTCGAAGTCGGAAATAATAAAATTTCGACGTCAGAATTTTATTTATTTCTGACTTCAAAGTCAGAATTTTATCAAGCAATCAGCCCCATGCAGATTGATAACAAACTCGTTTTGGATTGCTTGGAAATCCCACAAGAGTTGGCAGTCAAAACAGTTTCCGACGTGCTCCAAAACCTTTCTGTAGTATAGCGAAAGTAATGCAAAAAACAAATAACAGTACTTGGGTTCGAGAATGGTGGATCAAGGTGCCGGGAATGAGACAGGCCAAAGAGTTCATTGAAGAACCATCGCCAGAATTCACGGAGTATCTACTGAACCAGAACATCCGAACAACCAGGATCTCAATTGGGCTCTTAACAGGACACTGTAATCTCACCGAAAACATAAAAAATGGATTGGCAGACACAACTATTTGCAGTTTTTTGACGAGAAAACCTCAGCATCCATACTATGATACTGCAAAATTCTGACTAGGCTAAGATTTTCGACGATAGGAAAGGAAACATCACAACCCTTCAAATGCATGTAGTACCTAAGGTCTGGCCTATGGAATTGAGTGAGATGAACATTTCTTGACAAGGAACTCTAACATAACGTGAGGGTAAATACAATGGATCTGCAGAGAGTTGCAGTTGAGAGGATCCTAGAATAACATAAGCTCCTTATTGATCTTATCTGATTCAATCTTCCGAATCATTTGATGGGCTATATGATACCTTCAGCATACATGTAGAAAAAAGTATTATATGAATCAAGGAACTTACTGGTGGAAACTGTCTTGGCTTTAGACATTTTTTGTCCATACCGTACCGATAAAGTCCAGAAACCTGACTGCAGCTTGTATACACGTTTTCATGAGGATATTTCTGATGAAATCCTTTTGTTTTGGTACTCATAGTTTTCTTGATATTCCATTAAGTTGAATTATTCAGCAGTGTATATATAAAGTTACTCATAAATTTTAGTCCCAAATTGATCTTATAATAATTATCGTTACGAAAAAAATATTATTTCCTTTCTGAAGGCTCGGTTATTCCAGACATGATCGTTCATTTAAGTTTCAGGTGACCACAACTTAGCTGTTTCTAATTCGAAATGGGTCAGCCGAGCCCTAATAAAAGGTCCAAGCACAGTTTACGTCCAGAATGGGTCCCCGGCGACTTTCACATGTGAAATATCGCCCTTATCCCAGCAATCTGGAGTTCACGGACTTTTCTTCGCCACAAAACCAGCGGTTCGCTGGCTGCATGATGGAAAAGAAGTTTCCTTTGAGGTGAGGACGGAGTGCTGTTTCCGTTATTTTTATTTTCTCGCCTCAATTTTTTTGCCTTCGGTGTTGGAGTGTAACAATAGTTCTTTGTGCGATATAAGAATGGATTGAAATGTAGGAATTTGCTGTGAACGCCGAGTGGCTTTGTCCAGATGCTGTGTATTTTTATAGCGCGACGAATAGTTTGCGAAATATTTCGAGGAAATTTTATTCGAGTAGCACTTTGCATTTGCGGAAGTGTATTGCCACGATTCGAATATATTCTCGAGGAGACAAAATAAATTGGTTCAATATGATGCATAGGTAGCGAGAATATAATCAAATTTGAAATGATATTTTCTTGTGTACATATCTAGTTCCGAATTGCATGCACCGGGTGAGCAAATGGAAAAGAACATTTTTGTTGTTCATAGTTAATCAGAAGCATTTTCCCAGCTGCTTCATTAAATCTTTGGCAATTTTTTCATTACAAACTTTTATTATAAAACGACCTATACTACGGTCTTCTCGGACCGTACAGCGGGGCTAAATTTTTTATTTCGCGAATTGGGCAAGTCGTGGGGAAGAAAGTGTTTAGAATGAAAAAATAAGATATCTGAAAACAAATAATATTTCTGTCGGTCCGTTGTCGGTTTTCGAAAATTTCAATCCTCTATATTTTCGAAAACCTTTGTATAACTTTCGGACAGTACTTCTTGTTTTTTTTTTTAATTTTGTGACCGGAAAACCTGGAAATTTTTTATAGCGGTTAAGGTTTCGATATTTTCTCTGCCCAAATTTTTTGAAGGTACTCGCCTCAGTGTCCTTCACACGAGGAATTTTTTTGAAAGATATCAAAAATGAAAAATGTCTGTCTGTCCGTAGTTCCGTCTGTGAGTACTGCGAATCGTCATATTTTCCGAACCGTTGTAGATATCGCGCGATAGCGGTCGTTTTTTGACTTCCTATTTTTTTGGAAAAGTACATCCAACTGTTCCGAACAACGGTGTAGTTTTTGGGGAAGATCAAAAAATGCATAAAGTTTTCCCGATCGATTTTCCGAAAAATTTACTTTTTTTTGAGCCTCTATTGTGGCTAAACCAATGAAGATACCCAGGATTTTAAATATGCAATAGATAGAGCTCGAGTCAACGAATACATCCTGAGGCAACACTTTTTTGGGAAACGCTCGGAAAATGGTGAAAACCTCAAATTCTCATTTTCGAAAATATGAAATAGTTGGTAAATGGCTGCGAATTTCCAAATTTCACTAGATGCCTTTTTTGATCGTCTTCAAAAAACCTACAAAAACTCTATTTACATTTATTCCATCAAAGCAATAGTACAAGAAATATTTCAAAAAAACCGAAAAATCGATATATCTCCAGAACAAATAAAAAAATTAGGAATTTTAATTTTGCCAAAAATTCCTCTCAACAAACTCTATCGACCCTCCAAATTCCGTTCCTCTGAATTCGTTAACCGAGCGGGAAAAAAATAAAATCCAAAAAAAGGCTGGACCTCTTCTCTCACAATCTCTCAGTGTGTGCAAAAAAAATTCTGAAGGATTGAACAAGTCTTGACTCTGAAAAAAGGAGGACTGTGAGATATTCAAGAAATGAATTATTTTGTATCGTGTGTACTATTGAATACATTGTACTTGCCTAATTTGAACTGATTGTTGTCGAAAATGTCGAAGTAAACTCGAAAAAATCTCGAAAAAAATGTATTTTCATCATCCTGTATCTCGGAAACCAAGCCGTTTGGGACATTGTCTATATGAAATTTTCGTCTTGAAAATTTTCAGAGAATCACCTCCCGAAGTTTGTCAACGTACTTAATCAACACCCTGTATATTATACATACATGTTATCGAAAACCAAATCACAATCAGCTTGTTTAAATATATACAATCCTCAAACTTATAATACAGGCTACCTATGCATAATTTCAAGGGAATAATAATTCTGCCTTGAGTGTATGGTAATACTGGACTCTCCCCACTGAATAAATGAAGTGATCCAAGAATAACAACCCCATGCCATCGATTTCCGATTGTTTTTCCATTGTTCATTCTGCTCTCGACGCCCAAATCCCCAATTCCTCTGCCGCTCCATGTCGGCATTACCCTTGTAGAAATATACCACATTCTAATACTGTTCTCTTCTATTCCAGTTCACAAAGGAAAATGTATCCGTCGAGACGGAGTACAGGAATAAGGATCAAAGAATATTAAGCAAAATTCATCTTTCGTCGGTGTACTGGAAAGATAGCGGACAATATACTTGCATGCAGCCGTCAGTGAAACCAGACAGCGTTAAGCTCATTGTAGTTGAAGGTATTGTAGAACGACACAAGAATTTGTATTTTATATCGCCCATCGCTTGTCGGTTTGTTTGATGAATTATATAGGGTGAGCGCGAGTTATCACACGTGACGATTGCAACTATCCATTGGTTCCGTGCACAATTGACAGATGCTAGAGGTAAAACAACCTAACCTGAGATATCTGACGACCCACATAACCCCACTTTTCCGCTTTTTGTCATCCCGAAATGTTCTCAAGGGCCAGTTGTTCATTCCGGGATTATCCTCATATCAACCGGTCTTGGTATAATAGTTAGGTAGTAGCCAATCAAATCGCTATTTCCTTAGCAACGAAACCAAGATTAGTTTATCATCTTGGACCGAAAAACTGACACTTGGAGTCTTTCAGTAAAAACGTAATCACTTTTTAGTAGAAAAATCACTTATTTTCACAAATTATTCAGAAATAGGAGAACAGGGCTGGTAGTCCAACCAATATAACAAAAATAAAGCCTGTTTTGCAAATTAATTCTAATAGTAAGCGACTTGCGCCATGACTTCGGGGATACTTTATCAATAACTAAAATCCAAATTTCAAGTCAAAATTTTTTTTGTGCAATTGTTTAAACCATGATTATTAAAAAAAATGGTCCTTTTTTTGTTTTTTTGTACTGGACGAATGGCTTTACTCATAAAAGACCGTTTGTAGAGAATGAAAAAACCTACAAAATGGTTTTTGCCGCAAGGAAGTGTAGTAACCCAGCCTACCCAGAACACATGGCTAATAACAGTTTTTGATTTTACAGGTGAACATTCCGAGGCCATGCAGAGCGACTTTCCTGTCCAACTGTCAAGTAGGGGTTTCTCATGCCAAGCTTCCTTGGTTATATATATATTAACTCTCTTACATTCATTGTAATCTATCAAGAATAAACTTATTTTTTTAATATTCCGTTGTTTCAAATAAACCAAATCCTGCTGAGTATAGTAACTTCACTGCAGTGATGTCACTAGGTCAGAATTTGTATCTGTTTTGTTATGTTTTTGAATGGGTGTTTCAGAATTCATCCAGTATAGTTAATATTTTTGCACCAATAAACCCGACTCAGAAAAACTATGTGAGTTATCTGTTAAACGAATTTCAATAAAAATATTATCAATTTGGAATTATTATAAAAAAACAACCCAATGTGCTCAATTAAAAAAAAAGGTAGGTGCCTAGGAACTATGTATTATTCCAGTCGAGTCTGTTGAAGTTATATAGGTAGGTAATGATAATAGCACTAGCGAAAATATTGACATTTGAATTTCTTTTAACTGAAGCTGTTTTGAAACTCTGCTAACGCGTCTTTCGGCCATCTGCAATCGCGTGCGGAAAAGTACCACTTTCCGCACTTGTTAGGTAAACTACTATTTTAGGAACTTAAAAAAACGAGTTTTTCGCGAAAATCATTAATTTCGTGAACACCACTGAACTTTTTGACAAAAATAAAATATCTTCTTGCTTGGCATGAAAAATAATACAATCTTACCAATTTCTGTTAACGTAAAATAATTAAAAAAAAGGAAAAATAAAAACAGAAATATCGGTTTTCTGTATTTTACTCGGTAATTTTGAGGTTTTGTGAGAAATTTGTTGATATCAAAGTTGTAGATTTTTTAATCATCTACAACTTTTACATTTAACGTTTTTTGATAAATTACGTATTTGGGCTGTAAATCGTGAAAAACCGATATCACCCCCTTTCATCCTCACCCCCCCTTCCCTCCTTGTTAAATTTTTGTCCCCGCATCAGTTATGCCCTTCTCTTCCCTTTCCAACCTAGTTTACCCTGTACGGAATTTTTCCGTGACTTGTAGGTATGATGAGCTATTATTTTGCCTGGCCTATTATTATTCGAGTCGAATTCTGGATAAACTAACTATCACCATGTATGTTCATAAGTCACTGAAGCAGACGTTTAAATCAGGCGAATACTTGAGGCGTGATACATTTTCTAGATTGCCGTCAATTTGTATCATTCATTGCTTGGTAGGTGTCACATTTGAATCCGCAATGGAGCAGGATCTGATTATTACAAATAGAGGAATTTCTTCGGAGGCATTTCAGCATCTGTGTGACAAATTGAGCGCCTTATTAATATTGATGACGAGCTTGTCGTTAGATTAGTTATCTTGAAGGCAAATATTTAAAAATTCAAAATAAGTTTCTTAGGTTTTCATTTTTGCATTCGTCGTGTGGAAAAACTGGGACCTCCTAACTTCCTTCTCATACAGCTTACGTTGATCTGAACTGGAAAGTGTAAAAATAGTAATGCAGATAAATGTTCAATTCTATATACAGGGGGGACTATTAAAAGCCGCGGGGGGCCTATCGACTCAAAATTTTTAAATGGCATGGGGGTCAAGTGGCACATCGTTGAAAAAATAATTCAATTCTCTTCACAACCATCTGAATAGTTTTGAATTCTGTTTTTTTCCTAATTTCGATTTTTATGCCTTTCGAAATTTTCAAGTTGATGTGCCCCCAGCGCCATCTGTCGAGTGATTGCAATGTTTCTTCTCTCAAAAAGTAGTATCGGTAATACCCTTCAAAAGATTTTTGGTTTCATTATTCCACATCAAACCGATCAAATTTATCGAGGTATGAGTATTCAGATCCACGTTTTATTTGAAATGCAAAAAAAATATTAAAGAAATTCAAAAAAATTCAGATGGTTGTAAAGAGAATAGAATTTCCTTTTCGACGATGTGCACTTGTCCCCCATGCCATTAAAAAATTTTGAGTTGATGTATCTCCCGGCCTCCCCTGTCGGGCAATCACTATTGTTTTTATTTCAAAAGGTAGTATTGGTGAAAGGCCTACCTCGAATTTTTTCGCGGTCAAAAATCCAAAAACATACTAGCGACTTTTAGGAATGCGTTCCTCGATAAAAAAGTTAGTATATGGGAATAATATTTGAAAATTATATCAATAAGTCAATCCACCAATTCAGTTTTAGAACTTATATCCAAATTCTGACTACTCCACTGGATTCAAAATAATTCTAAATATATTTGGTAAGAATTTCATCGAAATCTGTTCAAATAAAGAAATCATAAAATAATAAAATAAAATTTTCCTGAAATTCCACTTCTTTTAAAATTTTATAATTTCATATTCTTTCTTAATACGAACAGATTTCGATAAAATTTTGACCAAATATATTTTGAAATATTCTGAATCTAGTGGTTCAGGTGGAATTTCGAAAAAAGATATGGAAGCAGTGTGTTGATTTATTGAAATAATTTTCAAATTTTATTACCATATGACTGTTTTACTGATGGAAGTATTCCTACGTATTTTATACATAAACCATTTGAAAATGTGAATCCATTGGAGTCGTCAAATTCTATTTAAAAAAAATGACCAATGTTTTTTGGATTTTTACCATACAATACCAGATTTCAAATGAAAAATCTGAAAAAAATCAGAGATCATCTATGTGGTGTCTGCACTTATCAAAAAAAATATTTTAAAAAAATCTTTGTGAATTTTAGGGCATGGAAAAACCAAACTTGACAGATTTTCCATATCTAAGAAATTGAATATATTGCGATTCCAGTTTGTGATGAAAAAAATTAAATAACCACATTAATCGTCGTTTTTTTCTCTTGAAATTCAATCTTCTATGTTTCTTTCCTAGTTTTTCGATTAAGCCGAGAAATTCACATTAAAGAATTAATGAGTAGGACGTCAAACTGCTTTCCATGCGGTGTTGCCGATTTTCTCATCCCGGTTCGGGAAATTAAGTAGGCTGTGACTTGGTACATGAATAGCTATTATTAATCTTGTAGCTCTTGAGAACGATAACTTTATGGGCGAAACGCGCGTCGAGTGAAAGTGACGTAGTTTTGATGTTTTGGGTTGCTCCTATTCCTTCAATCATATTCAAACCAAAGGTTCCAAATATTCATTTATTCGTCTACAAGGAATGTCTTACAATAATCACAAACACTTGGTGTTTATGTTTTGTGTTTGTGTTTGTGTTTGTGCTTTTATGCATATCACCACCCAAAATATTAACATATGTTTTTTCTTTTGTACATGGATATGAAAAAAATAAAACCTTATCGTCCTATCACACCGTTCTCAAATCACCATGTTTTCCCCACTTTTCCAACGATGATTTATGCACCCTTGAAACTCGCTCATAACAACAACGAAGTGGGTTGCATATCTCACGCTCACGTTCGTTCAGTAATATAAATTCCGTTATCTATGAAGAGGATTCCTCAAGATCGTATATTTGGGTCAATAACGAGTAATAAAGTGCGGTTTACGGCGAGTCCACAAAACGGTCGGTTAGTTTGTAGCGGTAACTTTAATTAATTATAACAGGAGTTTGCTGGCTCTCGCAATCGATCGAAGAGGGTATAATATGGCCAATCGAAGGTTATGTCGCAAAGGCGAGAACGACGATAGAATTTTTCCTTAAAAATTTGGTGGCGGGTGATACCATTAAAGAGATATACCGGGTGTAACAGGATCATGGTACACCCCCTGTATCTTCCTTAGTATTGAAGATAATCGATTGAAATTTGAGATATCCCATATACATAATAAGCGGCACTTTATGACCAACAAATGATTTTTTCACTTTCGGTTTCGCCGGAAGTAATACCAACTTTTTTTAGTTTTCCATTTGAGTGTGCCATGGTAGTCCCGATTTATTCCAATTGACCCGTCTAATGATCGAAAAATTGAAATCCCATCAAAAATTCTGAATTGCGTTTTTTATGAGCAAATAAAGTTCATCGTAATCGATTTTGGAGTAGAACTCAATTTTTTCAAAATAAATCATAATGGTATTGTGGTACCATTTCTTAGTACTCTCAATAATTAATTGATTCATAACTTGTAATGAAATGTGCTATAAATATAATCAATATTACTGCTAAAAGAAAATAAGAAAATACAATTATTTTGAGTTCTTCTGCCTTCGAATAAGTGTATGTAGTTTCAGCAATTTTTATTGCAAAACGGAGTGACTAAAGTCCTTTATGGCCACCTCATCTGCCCTATTTCAAACATATTCTGAGTTATTGTGGAAGTCTGAAATTGAAACCTTCTCAGATATACTCACTATAGATTCGCGTTTTAGGCTCGACCATAGCTATCCCGATGACACGTAGGCCGAGCAATCTATTGTATTTTCCTTACCACTGTCCTGGGGCATAATAAAATTTCCTGCAGTCGTTAGGATCTGAACCCATCACCGGCAGTCAGAGTGATTGAAAGATCGGTGTTTACCGAACTTGGCTACTTGGCTACGTGGCCCTTTTGAGCTATTTTAGAGGGGGAAACCTCTGAGGAAATGTGTACATACACTTATTCCCAAGAATCGTTAGTAATGCCTCTAATACCCAAGTAATTCCTGAGTTATACCCAAGTAATTCCCGAGTAATACCCCCTAAGGAATTCCAATAAAAATATAAAATCATGTCTTCGTGTCGTAATGTTAGGTTTCTGTCAAGTAACATTCTGAAGCCCTTGTTTTTTTATTGCACAATTCTGATTTCTGCCACAGTTCTCTAATTTTTTCCCATGTATTGAGAAACTTTTTTTTGCCCTTCAACGACGATTATAATTGTGCTGTAATTATTGTTCTCTCACACTGTAATCCGAATAATTTATGTGATACCCATGTAATGTTCGAGTAATACCTCCCTTTCCAGTGTAATGCCCAATAATTCCTAACTAGTTTTTCTAATGCCCGAGTAATACAACAGTAATACCTGTAATACCCAATAATTTTCGAGTGATACTGATCCCGACTAATATCTGAGTAATACCACTAATACCCAAGACATGTACAGCAAAATTCCCCAGCGGTGTTCTCTAACTTTTTCCTTTCCTTTTCTCTTTCCCTTTTTTTTCTATTTCCTATTATTTTTCATCTTTCTCTGCTTATTTCCCTTTCTTCCTCTGCACGGTATAGTTCTTCCTTATTGATTATACTCCTGAGTACTTCCTTTCTTTCATCGTTTTCGCTTATTCCTTGTTAAAAATACTCAGTGTTTCGATTTTGCTTCATCTTCCTGTTTTTCTATCTCATACGATCAGTCTATGTTTTCCAGTTTCCTGTAATTTGTGTTAACCGTCCTTCTGGATTTTTAGCTTCGTTCAAAGTTGGCGTAATGGTAATTGGTTCTTTTATGGCAGTTTTTCTGGATTCTGGCGACTTCAGTAAATGGAAATTGTTGTAAATCCTGTTCGCCATATTTTCGATTTCTTTGCCCACACTTTCCAATAGTTCGAAATTGTTGTCCTTTTAAAAATTTTCAAAGTATTTTAGGAAGTGGCGACTTCAAACTCTGTTCCTATACATTGTAAAGATTGGAAAGTTCATCTCAAAATTAAGAATATTGCAGAAAGTACATATATTTTCGTCAACATCAAACCCTTCAAAATTATACCCTCAAGATTTTGTTCATTATTCGGAAAATGATTGAAATCTGGTTTGTTCATTAACTATTTGAGTCGGTCAAAAAAGTTCACAAGTTTTCAAGGTCATCATACAAAGAAGAAGTAAATCCTGTCCATCCAAATGGAAGGAATATTAAACACATGACTCCAAAATTATAGCTGATCCTCAAGTTGCCATAATTTTCAAGATACAAACATATACAATTAAATTAAAGGTTAATTGACCATGTGTTACTTCTGCAACAACATTATTGTTTTATATTAACAATTCCGCTGGTGTTGTTGTGCACGAAATGAAGCTTCAGACTTGTCCTTTCATTTGGTATATTACTTCCCTGGTCCTTGGTCCCTGTTTGAGGAAAAAACTTTTTTTTCTTTATTTGAAAATATCTTGTTCGTTAGGGAGTGCCAGACTCGACATTTATATTTCAACAGATATATGATATTTGGTACCAAAATAGTCACGACTTATGAAATGGCATCTCGAGATACGATAGTTACTAGTCCATGATAAACGAATTGTGATTCAAAATAATGGGCAGAGGGTCGAACTATACAGGCTCTTTAAAGTATTTCCACCATTAGTAGGAAATCGTCCGTTTATTCTAGAACACACTGGGTTTAACAAAATGACGCCATTTGGTAGGTAGGTATATGCAGCTTAGTTTCCCACCCCGTTCGTTTCGCCTTGCAGCCCCGGGCATATTTCTAAGGTAGCAACCCTTAACTGTTCGTGTATTCCATTCCGAGGATTATGCAAGATCATTAAACACATCCACTTCTAGTAGCGATTCTCATACGCACTCACCTAATGCCGCCGTGAAATATTACTGTCATTAGTTGTGTTTAGCTCTAGTTGGATATACCGTACAATTTATTGATGCCTTTTCATTTAGACGATATTAAATCCTCCGCTGAAGTACTTCATCAAGTTTATATAGCCATAATTCATGTAGGTACTTTAAATTACATGGAATTGATTGAAATTTCGGAAAGCTTTTCCATGTTGTTCCGAGAATAATGAACTATCTGCGAATGAAAAATCTGATGTACTTTTTCAGCCAGTCAAAAATTGCCGACGTTCACCTATTTTTCCTACGAGTATGCGGAAAAGTAACTTTTCCGCACTATTTTTCGTTTTGAAAGTTGTACTTCGATTTTTACCACTTCTTATGTGAGTGGTAACTTACATTCACTTCTGTCATTACATTACATACAAAAAAATTACTTCATATATTTACTAAATTTTAGAATTTAGAATTTTCGAATTAAATATTGAGAATTTGCTTTAGCAAAAGACCAAAACTATCGCACCCATTGATATATTCAACCAGTTTCGAATCTATATTGGCGTCATGAGTCTCCGTTCGTTTGTTCGGTCCTGATCCTGATTAAGAACTCTCAATAGTGTCTCAAAATTCCGTTCCTATGTCAGGTTAGCCCCGACATCGGCTTTGGTCTAAGTCGCTAATTTTTTCTTCGGATTTGGACGTGTTTTTGTCCTCGGCATGTTTTGAATAGACTGTTTTTCATTTCCTATGACAGTTCAATTGGACCACAAAGGGTGAAAGATCGTTGATAGACTTATGGTTAGATTCGATTGGTTTGGGGCTTCCGTGCCATAAGCATCAACACCGCGACTTTTTCAGATCTATTGTGTTCGCCCTCGAAACCGTTTAGAGTTCTTTATCTAGCCCTGTCTTCGTCACGAGACTCCATAGGCCAGTTTTCGGAACTCTCGTGTATCCGGGAGCTTTTGGTTTTTCTTCTCCCAGCGTTAGAAACCTTAGCCTTGACAAGACCTCACAGTGGCATAGTATGTGTGCTGATGTTTCCTCTCCTTCCTGACAGAACCTGCATAGCATTTCTTCTGCCAGACCAATAGTACTCATATGTTTGTTGAGCCTACAATGCCCTGCGAGGAGTTCAACTATTATTCTAGTATTGCTCCTTCTCTGGTTTGGTAGATACTCTGTGAATGTTGGCAACGGTTTTTTGTTAAACTCTTTGGCCTGTCTCATTCCTGGTGAATCGTTCCACCATTCTTGAGATTCCTGTTGGATCCATGATTTGGTATACAGCCAGGGCCTTACTTGCTCCTTCTCGAGCTAGTGCACCAGCCCCTTCATTGCCTCTTTAACCTGTGTGTGCTGGTACCCAAGCAAGTGTCAGTATCTTCTGACTGCCTAGCTCTTTTAGGGCTTCTATGCAGTCCCAAACAGGTTTTGAAGACTTATGGTTACTGTAACTGGTCTATATTTTTGTATAATTGGTTAACTTTTTTGCGCAATGGTAGGATTTTTCCAATCTTCAATGATTGAAGAAATTCGCCTATGAAGATAATTGGTTCAGTATTATATTCAATTTATTGTTTCTATAAAAAGATTGGAATCCTATCAAAGCCGGACGATTTTTTATTTTTTGAGCTTCAGAGTGGAGAAAAATGGAATTTTTTTTTCTTCAACCTGTACTGTGGAAAGCTGGCGTTTCTTTCGTTCGGTTTATTGGTGTATATTGATAACCAAGATAAAATGTTCCCCGTAAAGTAGCGGAGGAATTGACGCAATCAACCTTTTCCGGACCATTCCCATAATATAGTTTCAGACACCATGTATGTCGAGATGAATCTCTCTGTAGAATAATCCTGTTTTGATCTTTATGCCTAATCTGAATTTGATGCCAAGTTTTAATCAACTACAGTAATGTGCAGCTCGATTTTCATTATTCTTTTCTTTCTTTATGTGCACTTAAAGTTAATGGGTTAGAATGAAATAGATTTCGGCTGTAGTAAAACGGTTACAGGAAAATACTTAGAGACTGATCTTATCGTTTTTATTCACTTTATGGGGCCGATAAGTAAATTCGGCGTTCCCAATCCGTTCTTGGATTTCTTTCCAGGACATTCATTGTTTTCTTTCTGTTTCTTTGGCAATTCAACTCACTCGTTAGAAAGGGACCCGTGAATGTTTTGATGTTTTCATTCCGGGACTGATGAATCGAATAGGGTTTGGAATTCAGAAATAATAGAACTGATAAATGGAATTGGTAGTAAATGGATAGTTGACAGACGTCCCCAGAAGACGCACAGCCTACACTGCGCCAGACCAAATTTCAAATTATCGACCTTTCACCCATTTTTATATCAAAAAACAAATTTTCACGTAAGCAGTGGAGAAGTTGATTTGTCCGGAAACAAAGAAGAATCAGCGGTGAATTGTCGTTTCCTATGGAGACAATATGACATATTATGTTCTTTCTAGGAAGAAAATATCATTATCGTTGTTGACAAAGTTAATTCATTTCTGTTACCATAGTTGCCAAGACACGAATTCCATAAACTACTGATTATAATGGATCATCTGTGTGGCATGAATTTTGTACAATATTTTCCTTCCACTTTGGATATACTCAGGGCTGATCATAGCAGGTGTGCAGCGCATGCGCCGCACGCGGGCGGGATAAAACAAGGGGAGCCGCAGGCCGCATATATTTCATGATCGGCACACGGCTCGTAGATCAATGGTCAAAACAAACTTTATTTTATTGCTCTCCTCTGTTGAAGGGATGCGGTAATTTTTCTGTTACTTTACCAGAATATATAAGGAAAAATGGGGTAAACTATTTCTATTTCAATATGTTCATTCAATTTTGATTAAACATACAATAATACTGGTAACAAATTGAATATGAGTGTGAGTAGATACTGAAGATCAGTGGAAAGGTTTGCCGTTGATTTTTGTCCGAATCAGAACTCTATTTAATATCTTTGAATGAGCAATTTTGATTTTCGAGTTTTCTTCAAGTTTATCAACTGTTTTCTCGATTGTTTTTGAAGTAATGTAGAAACTTCACCTGGAATTTTTGTGAATCTCTTTAAGAGCAATTAAACTGTTGATACAAAATATTTGGATATCTTCTTGGGGTTTCGAGTTTTTGGCGATGTTCGAAAGAAAGTACAAATTCTATCATTTGTTTTCGAAATTTGAAAAAATGTTAAACATAACTTTTTGTATTTGAATTTTCATTCTAACCTTGTACTAGAATGCATGTTCTTTTCTAATAACACAACAAGGTTATAATGATGTCAAGCATGGAATTCTTACTACTGTTCAGTACATGCGTTCTTGTTTAAAGTCTCAAAACTTAATAATATTACGACACGATTGGCCCCATTTCACATTTAAAAAACTCATGTTTCCAACAATATCTCAATATTCGAAATCAATTCTCCTCACCCAGATGATTTCTACACTTTTATTCGAGTGTAACAACCCAATTGTGGTCGGAACAAAGCCAACCTATTCAGCCGAGGTGTGAGAATAATTTGAATATACCACCGAACCGGATATTGATTCGGCGTATCTTGAGAATCCCACAAAGTATCATCTCGAAAGTTATAAAAATGTTTCCCTGAAATAATTCATCTGCAGTCGGAATGTAATAAAATCCCCGATTGTGTCCCTCTAATCCAAGAGCATTCCGCTTGGTCTGCATTGATGTGATTAATGATGCTTGTAGAGCTTAACTTCCAACTTCGGCAAATCCTCTTCCGCTTTGATATTTTTAAATAATATTTTTCGCTGCAGCAGAGTCGAATTTGCTTTGAACAAATAGACCGTGTGTATGGAATACCACTCGAACATTCATTTTGCCGAGTTGACGTTTCGGATTTTATGTTCTAGTACGTGCGAGGTTTAGTCGTTATAGTTTTAATCGGTTGACCTGACATAGTCGGTGAGTAAGCAATATATTTCAGATTTTTAACAATGAGAAAAAGTGATAATGAAGTTTTTCAAGCCAATGTAACGATGAACACGAATTTGTATAATATACAATACTTATTGTTTGATATCAAAACACTGTAACAGATAGATAGACCGAAGTATCTCAAAAAAAACTTCAGGTTGCTTTGCAACCACTTCTACGCATGCCAAATTGTCAAATAGTAGGTCCCAGATGCGACAGAGGGGCAAAGAGACTCGTTTCAGAGACTAATGGGAGAGACTCCGATTTGAAGATCCACATATCATGGCTGTTGACAAATTGAGATGAATGCGCTGGTGCCGGCTGCTTTCAGTTCACGTCACAATTCCGATGATAATCGCTGCGCTGCGCTCTTCCACCTGCATCTCGCTATTTCAACGATCAACGTGCAACCCTGATAATTTATTGCATAGCATCAGCTCTTCGTATGATTCTGTATTTATATTCTGACAGCAAACCTGCTTTCAATTTCAGCACAAAGCCAATTCATTCTACTTGTTGTTCCTACAAATCAATGATGTAGCTGAATTTCTAAAATCCAAAAATTTTCCGTCTCATTGCACTCCAGTTTGAATGTCTCAGCAACGAGTGAATAATGATTAAAAGGAGTGTTGCATCTGGAACCCTTATCTGTGAAAATGCCATTAACCCCTAACCAAAATTACTGCCTGATGCAACTGAATTGTGTTTTAAGTACAGAGCAGGAATAATGACTTTTCATATCATTGCATCCAATTTCAAGTCAATTACTCCAGTTTCTTGTCATTAGCATACTGCTGAAATGTGCAGTAAACGAAAAAAAATAAATTAAATATTATGGCAAAGTAACCTTGAGGGAGTTCCAAAGGGAACGAGAAATTCAATTCGGAACATTCCATCCAGAAAAGTACCTGTTTGGATTGATCGAATATACAACACAATAAGGCAACTAAACAAGTGTATGATTATTTCAAACGCCATACGATAATCGATTCGGAACAACAAAAATACATAATCTATACACCTTCGATCATCTCTTTGCTCATATATTCTTTTATACACCCATTAGAGATCTCTATCCAGCTTCCTACAAACATCACTTTCTTATCATACTTCCTGTTTCAACTACTCATCTGGTCTTTCAGAACATGTTTTCACAATCATGGATCACTACACCTTTTGAGTTCTTCGATATTCTCTGAAATTGTCGCCTTTCCCAGTTCTGGTTTCCAAATTTTTTCATTGGCATGAGATTTCCACAAATCTCCTCAAAATTTGAAAATATTAAATGAAGATACACCTCGGATCTTACTACATATCTTCTGACTTGCGACTCTACGTTTTTTTGTCGACTGATCATTCTATACTTCGGAATATTGAATCATTTATCAATAACTGTAAACAGCACCTACTCCCTCTCCAGTGTTAGGTCATATCAGCAACTGGTACTGTTCAAGTTTCCTCAAGGTTCATTTTAAAAACAGCTCCGTCCATTCCATTTGAATAGATACCATAACCTAGAAAATAGCCAAAGAGGTCAATTGGCTAGAGGAATCGTTGGTCCAATCGAATCAGTAGAGCCGAACGAAATTCAACGTTTACTAAATGAATAAATATTTCCATATCTTCTTACGCTGTTCAGGACGATCCTGGTTCCTGGGAAATCAACTGACAGTTTTTATTCCATGGTTCATGCCAGAAAGGACTAAAACTTCTCAAGATACTTATACATAGTGTCCAGTTTCCTCGAAGTACCGATAAACCCTTTGACTTGGAAAATCCTTGCAAGCTGCGTTTCATAGCCTAGTCGGCAGGATTCAGAAATATCCCTCAAATGGAGAGCTTGCACTCACAGTCGGTCTCTTCGTAGAAAAAGCGTTTGATACCACACCCTATGCATCCGTCACATCAGCCCCCAAGAGAAATAACTCTGCTCCAGCCCTGTACCAATGATTATATTACCCGTGCATATTTGCATGTCAATAGAGTGGAAGTCACGAGTGGTTGTCCTCAAGAGAAAGTACTATTTCCACTATTTTAGAACGTTGTGGTAGACAGCCCCCTTGAAAACTCAAGCCCATGGTCAACGGAAAATATGTACTGTATGGATATGATGCAAACAACACAAACATATGTCCAGATATTGTGGTAAACTTAAAAAAACTACGACTGTCTGGAAACTATCCTTAACCTCTCTCCCCTGGATCTGCGTAGCGATAGTCAACGGGCATTAAACACTATACGACCATGCAGAGTTTTTTCGAATAAGTTCGGAAAGCACACAAGAACCTCAATGATTTGAGATTAAAGAGCAGGGCCAAACTTGTGTAGATACCAGGTTACAGGAACATCCAGGAAAATGAGAGGGCAGCTGCCCTAGCAAAAGCGAGGCAGTAACACCACTCACTAGACCAGAACCAGTAGTGGAAGCTGGTATGTGACACGATGGAATGAGTTGAGAACCATCATCAATCTTCCGAGAAGGAAGCCTCAGGCAATACCAACGGAAAATGATGATGATGAGGCCAACTGACCAGCTATCACGATACCTGATCGAACTGGACAAAGACCCTCTCATAAAGGTGGTAGAACTTTTATCAGTTTGAATGAGAGCCGAAGATGAATATCTTTGGACAATGTGGTGCAGAAGATATCATGCCACAAAAAACCTCATAAGAAATCACCTGGGTTTCATCTGAAAATTCGGAGCTGGGAATCTTCCTTGGCAACGCTCTTCAATTTGGCTCACAACTTTCCCTAATGGCCAGCAAAAATGTCATACACAACAAAAACACAATACATTCCATCAATGGAAAACTTCTGTTGTCTGTTGTTCTGTTCGAAACTTATTGTGAATCACTTCGTTCTTAAAAGACACGATAGCAATGGTGTCTGACAGATCTGGATTTTCTCTTACTGGTTACAGATTATGACGCCAATCGTCGCCACCGTTTAATAAAAAACTCAATCTTGCCTTCCGATACAGACAAAAGTAAAACAAACTGTCGGTGAATTCTCGTCATGTCGCACCAATCAGCGTTCCTTTGTTTTGCCTGTGATAGTAGCCGGGATTGAATCTGTCGCCGCGGAAACAGATCGCATTCATTTCAAGACCGCTTTGTTGTTTGTTGCAACAATGGCAGACTTTGTCAACGGTTCGGTTGCACTGCCGAACCTACTGATGATTTCTGTTTATTATGTTGCGACTGAGGATGTGTTGAGTCATAGGCTAGTTCATTAGATCCTTTGTGATGAAGGGACTAGGAATGTTATTTTCGCGAATCTGAAAATACAACTGAAATGATTGGATATTATAGTCGTCGGGAAGTACGGGTATTAGTACCACAAGGCACAGTCCTAGGTCCAATTGTATCTAATGTATATATTGATAGCATGTTTGACATTCACAGCAGTAGTAAGATAACCACATGAGTATGCGGATGACACAGCTATATTTTATAGCGACCAAGACTGGATAACGCTGAAATCCACAGTCGAAAATGACTTGAAAAGTTTAAAGGCGTGGTTCAATAGCAGACTCTTTATTATTAACTTTTTCGATATGCTCGAATAAATCAACTTTACCCAACTTTGGTACGCTTCATGTCTCAGTTGACTTCATTATTGAGACGACAAATGAATTAAAATATCCCGGCGTAATTTTAGATAACCATCTTGAATGGAACTTTCACATCAAATATGTAAACAAAAAACTACAATTTCTGATTTATAATTTTTACAAACATATAGAGCTGGGCCGGGTACTGATAAATTGTACTCGAGTACTGGGTACCGGGTACTTCCAATAATTGAAGAACGAGTACAGAGTACCGAGTACTTTACTCATTACACATGCTCTCGAGTACAGTACTTCGAGTAAAAGTACTCGAATTCTAAGAGTACTTTTTGCAAGTACTTTCTCATCAAGTTGTATGTTGCAAGTCCAAAAATAATTGAAGAATCTTGCATTATATACCTTTACCACATTTGGCACCCTATAAATAACCATGAAGTATCAAATCAATGACTGAACTATTTTGTAGTTTTCAGTCCATAAAGGATAAAATTAACGAAAGAGTTCATTAGAAATGTATTTATTAATTAATATAAAAACAAAATAATTACTCAGTGATGGCATAACTGGTTAATTTTGTTTGCCAGGTTTGAGTTGATAACAACAAATTTTGATAATTTCTAAAGCCTTTGGAGTTTTGAGGTTGCTGGGTGAGGCATACTGGACTGGACAGACAGACCAGGCGTAGACGTATCGGATACTTTTACCCGATATGTAACGGTACGAGTACCGAGTACTTTATATAAAATGTACTGAGTATCGGGTACAGAGTATCAGAAATGTACTCAAGAGTACAACATTCGGGTATTTGTACTGAGTACTTCCCAGCTCTGCCTAAGATTCGGACAGGGTTCAATATTTCTATTACTCTTAGCACTCGGGTATTAGAGGAATTACTCAAGCATTAGTGGCATTAGTTCGGAGTATTACTCGAGAATAATTTGGGTATTAGAGAAATTATTGAGAATTTGTATACACAATTTCCTTAGCGATTTCCGTCTCGATCATCACCTTGTATAACCAACCAAAGATATCGAATTTTCAATATTGGCCCTTCTTCTCTGGCACCAGCTTTATTAACCTTCTGCGACTTCTGCAGTGACAATCACTCGAAGTAATGTAACAAATGCACCCGCATTATTGCATTGCATTCACTGGTGCCGTTAAGAATGAAAGCTTCCTTAGTTCAGACTGAAATCCGGGAAAGCCCATCAACATTTCAAATTAACATTGTCAACGTTACATTACGCTTTATAAAGGATTTATAAACACAAAGAACGGCAGAAAAAGAACTTCAAAAGAATATATTTCTGAGATATTAAAAAGGACAGGATACAAATGCCTTTCTTTTGTGGTGGAGCGCAAAAAAGATTCACAAATTAATCTCTAACAGAAAGTGAATGGAGAAAGTAATAAAATGCAATTACCGGTATGCTTCATTCTTTTTTCATTAGAAATGGGCATTCTCAGAAAGCATAATAAGCTTCAAATTTCTCATTCTGGGATTCACAATAATAACTTATTCTTCCATATATAATATCACAAGTAGTAGAATTATTTTGGTTTATTTTTTATTGGTACAAGTGTTTGTTGCCTAGCAACTCCTGGAGTGACATTGAAAAAATCACGAACTGACAATAATCCAGTAACGACAGACAAACTCGAGCAAAAAATAAAAAATAAAAAATTATTGATGAACGCAGAAGGCCACCATCCTTGGTTCACTCCGCCTGCTCAAAGTACACGGACTCTTGTCAGTGTTTGTCATCTACAGAAAAGATACTGTCTCTAACAGTTACAAACTATTCGTAACAAAATGATATGCGTTGATAGTCTGCAATGTTTAGTTCATTATTCTAATAAATTGAAAAAATTGCGTTGAATATGCAGAATACGACGCTTTTCCAATCAACTCAAAAGTCAATTTCTCAATAAAATTTCCGAAGATGCGGACTAGAAACAAGTTGTCAACTGAAGAAAGTGATATGTAGTTATTTAGGGCAGACAAGGAGAGCCATGCAGATGAGGTTCGATGAGCATAATACATATGATGAATTTGAAGTATTACTTTCAAATTTCGAAATCATTTTGAAAATATGAAATTATTCGAAACAATTGGATGAAGAAAAGGTTTGTATTTCGTGCAGAAATTTATTTATAAAATCATAGCAAAGCGCAATTACATTGGAACGTGCACACAGCTTGACAATTTTCACTTATTCGAAACAGTTCAACTGATAATTATTGTTGAACGCTTTTTGAAGTAGATAAGTGACAAAATATAGTGATTATCTGAATAACGATAGAGAAACATCCCTTTAAATTATTTGTATTGCTCAATTATTTGATGTATGGGCGGGTAATACAAGGTGTAATCTTAACCTCTTCTCTTGCACTCCCTGAAGTTCGGGTGTATAATGTCATTTTATAACGAATGGCCGGTGTGGAAAATTCCAAAAAAAATGTGGAAAGTTTAAATTGTGTTGGAAAATTCATCGACATTTTGGGAACCTCTGTCCGCCGAACGTCAGCTCACCGGAGCAGAGCCACAATAATACTGGATGGAAGAAACTGTGTAATTTCTAACAGCGGTTTCCAAGATTTTCCGAATTTTTCAACAAAATATGAACTTTTCACAATTTTTTTTTTTCGAATTTTCTACACCTGTTATTAATAATGGCATATTACACCCGTTCTTCACGGGAGTGCAAGAGTTTAGATTACACCCTGTATAGTTATTTTTTCATTGCCCAGTATGCATGACTACAATATATTTCAAAAAATGGCGCACTGTAAATTTTAATGGAAGCAATCCTGAAGAGAATAAATAATAGTTACTTATCGAAAACACCTTACGAAAAAGTGCTTTATATAGCTCGAATATGTATGAATAAATATCGTAAAGCATCATAAATCTGCGATTCGCGTGTACGATAAAGGAAAATAAAATGTCGCAGGTCACGAATTTTTAAATTCGTGCTATATGCACGTCGATAAATATCAGTTTGATGATATTTTCAGAAAATTGTGCTGAAATGAATCATAAATAGGTTTTCAACGGAGCTGTTGATGGAAGCATTTATTTCTTTCAGAAAGCAGCCCGACATTGCTCGAAGGAGGCCCTGATTTAGAATTTGACACAGGAAAGGCTGAATTTCGACACGAAAATGAGTGTTAGCTACCACAATGGAAATATGGCTTCGTGACGAAAAGGAAATTCAGTTAGAATAACTGAAATACTTATAAGCATTGATTGAAAGTTTGTTTTTGTGAAGGAAATTCGATTTTTGCCATGATTTTTTGGGTTTGTATCTTTCCATAATCTAAAAATGAAAAATTTTTAATCCAAGAACAGGTGTATAAGGGGAAATTAATTAATTTGCTCGATAAATTACTGCGTTCACAAGACTGCTGTCTTGAATGAAATTAATTTTTGTAGTAACGTATCCTACACTGAATTACTGACTTATCTTTTTCCAAAAACTTTGACTATTCGGGGACTGTATCTGCCTCCGTTATCAAAACTAGATGGAAAGACGCTGAATTGAATCTGAATTGGTTTGCAAATAATAAGATTTTTCTTTGATAGAGTCAAATGAAATCTCAAAGAAATCTGTCGAAGAAAAATCTTATCATTTCCAAACCAATTCAAATACAGTTTTCAGCGTCACTTTTACTAACTACTAATTACTCATTGAAAAATTTACGTATTCAATTTCCACGCACTCAATTGTCTACGTAAGTTATTTCGTTCTGGTTAGATCGACTAAATAATTACTCCTCGCAAAATGACTGTATTCAATTTCGGTTTCCTTTTCCTTCTATATTTATTTTTGGTTGTCAGGTTGCAATATAAATCGGTGAGGAGAATACCTATAGGAATAACATTGACCCTTAGTTTTGGTGAGGAGAATACCTTACGGATTATCTGACCCGAGCGGTTGGTAAGGAGTTTACCGTCGCCCATTTGTTTCCAGTGAAAGACTGAATTAAATTTCGCACATTCGTTTCTACTAACTTTATTTGGATTTCTTTGAATTAAAAAAATCGGCTCAGAAATAATATCCATAATTATCATAATATCAGATGCAAACAGGTATAAAAACTTCCTTCCTCATTATTGCAAAACAAATTGAATATATGTATATGAATAAGGAATGGATCAATACGAAAACTTACCTGAACTATTTCCAGGATCAGGAAGCACTCGTACTAATTGATAGATTGGAATAGCATTTTTTAAATAGCTGATATAACTACATGTGGAAAGTGATAACCTATATATACCAGGTGTCCACAAGATTTGTTAAGTAATGTCATTTGGTTGTTTAGAATATGATCTATGAGATAAATTTCTTGATTATTGTCCATTTTCGAATCTGAAATAGAACTTGCGGTCTCTCCTAAAGTGAACAACTTTTGCATTTGAAATGGAATACCTACCCCCAATTTTTTGCCTCATTCAAATTTGTTATTGTATTTTGAGGCCAAATATGCTTGTTAACATATGAGAATGATAAATGAAAACAAAATTATTGGTCGAGTAGTGATTGAAAATCAAAAATGAGTCCAATTCATCGTGGAACTACCAGAATAGCGTCAAACTGACAGAGGTTGATTATAGATAATGATTACTGTCTCGACTTCCCTGCAGAATTTATTTCCCCTGAACTATTTGTTGGGTTTTGCCTCGAAAATTAACGACAACGTGTTGCTCTTGGTTGATCAGGGTTTCAGAAAACCTTTCATTAGTCATTTCAATTATAAAGTATATGATATTTTGAATAGTGAAAACGACTTACGATTCTTTGAACAACCCCTTAATTTGTTTGAAAGTTTTAGAAAATGATGTAAATTGATCACTTTCATTGCTGACTTCCATTGTCTGGATTGTTTCTATGATCACGACGTTTCAATCGGTTTAATATCTCCTATCGTTATTCGTGTGTACTGACAGCCAGAGTAATGAGAGGAAATGTATGTCTGGAGATGGTAACAGACTACCTGTTTTATTAATTGGCCATACTTGAGCATGACAACGGGTTATCGTTCGTTTTCTTCTAGAATTGACCTGTATTTAAAATCAGTATACACTTGATAACGATAGGAGAAAATGTTCCGATTGAAACATCGTGATTATAGAAACAATCCAGACAATGGAAGTCCACAATAGACACTGAATAAAATCGGCATTTTAAAGGTTTTGTTAAGATATTTCTTACTACCATAATAAGAAATACTATTACTATAACAAAGTGTGGAATAGGAGCAGCACATTGAAATCCTATGGCAGCGAAAACGATTTTGCTGAAAGTGATGTTTCTGCCACAGAAAAGTATACTGCTGTCGCTATTAGGCAGTCTGGGACAGTAAGTTTTTTTTATTAGAAAGTTACAATCTTATAAATGAAAAATCACTAGCGAGTTACATGTCTGTGGCTGTAAGGTTTGGTTGTTGTTGGACTGTTGGTCGCTTGGTCAAGTCAAAGATTAGGTTATTGTTCTTGTTCGTGAACGTGGATGCTTTTGTTACCGGCTAATTTATAGTCTAGCCATAGTCTAGTAATACTCATTGGGTATAACGCCGCTGAGTGGTATAAAATATAATTTAGTTTTGAGTGTAAGCGTAGGTACCTTTTCACCTAATGGCTTACCAGATTATTCCACAAGAGCTAGCGGTGTGTTCCACATATAAATAAGCAAAATATTCCGTCTGCAACTTTGGCACTGCCTATATGATATTCACAGATAGAAGCAGTCACTAGCGGTAGCAAAGTTGTAAATCTACAACTGAAAATATTAGTGGTAGTCATAGGTAGATGCATTCGCTAGCAGTAGCAAAGTAACGTACCTACTACTAGAACAATACCCCATTACTCTAGGTAGATGCACTCACTGGCGGTAGCAAAGTCAGGTACCCACGACTGCAACAATGCATCATGGTCATTAGTAGGTGCACTCGCTTGTAGTAGCAAAGTTCGAGAATATCAGTCAGTCGACAATTTCTGATAATCCGAAGTGAGTTGTTATCAACAAAGTCGACTTCATAACCACAAATGGGAACTCGCTTGTCCCCTATGCTGTTAGAGTTTCTTGCTAGGGTAATCCAATTTCTAACTGGGGTTAGTAAAATTTTTCCTCAGTGAAGTAATCAACTTTTCAGTTGCTCTAAACATAGATAAATGTTTTTTTTGTATCGGTAGATGAATATCAGTTGCACTCAATTTCCACGATGAATTATCATTTCCAATTTCTGAAACAATTCTGTGGTTATTCTAATGTTTGAAAATGATGTACTCCCAAAATATTTCACAACCACTGCGGATAATTTCTAGAACCTTTCCACCAAAATCAACAATCATTTTACGAAGTGAATGTATTGTTGGAATTCCAGTTCACGAATTGAGGCAGCGTATCATTCACAAAATGTTATCGAGTACACAATAATACGCCATTCTCGAGAGGAAAGTAACCCTAAACACGCACTTCCACTCTCTCTACATTTGCAATCACTCCTTGTTTTCCATTAGCGAATGTATACGCTAATCTAGACGGAATGTGAGTTTCGGAAACATCGAACCCCACTTCATGGTATCATTTGCATTTGATATATATACATTTCGTTTTTAATATAAATGTGACTAAGCGAGCAGAAAAGCTTCTTCGGTTTGCGAAGTTCAGTTTTCCCTAGAGATTGCAAACATTAATATGTTAAAATCCCAAACGAGATTTTTCCCTTGGTTTGTGTGAGGAGACACCTGCGAGATGATTTCTTGTTATTGGGTGTGAATATAACGTGTCGGTTTGCTTCCCCTTAGAATAAACTATTTCTCTCTTCCGACTAGAGTTGGAACGAACCAAATTAGAAAAGCTCTGAGTTCTGTTCAAAACAACATATCAACCTTCTTTTTTATAGTATTGTATTGGACCATTTCATTGCCTCCCTTGATATCTTTTCTGAATACCCACAATGATTTTGGAGCACAATATAGGTAAATAATTTTTCTTTGGGGCCTTAGTATAAAAAGTCTATACATAATACGATCTTGAAATTTAAACTGTCAAATTGAGTGAACTTTCAAAGAGATGAGGGGAAGGAAAGCCTTCCTCTGATAGGTTCAGAAATAATATTGGAACGAACCAAAAGATTGCTTGGGGTACCTAGTACCAGAAAATCTCTTTTTTTTTTGGAATTTATGTATTTAACGATTTCATAGCTTACCTTTCATTCATTATTCTATACAGTATGCCTTGACTTGAGTTAACAACAATAGAAAAAATATATATTTTTTGTTTGATGCAAAACAGTCATTCTTCATAAAAGGTTTTCTATGTTTTACAACCTTATAGTGGATTATCAAATCTTCAATTTGTCAGTCATTTACAAGTAGTGTCAAAAATATATTTTAGTTGTGACAATATCAAAATATATTATTACGAAATTCACATTCAGATATGTATTACATCCATCTAATCTAAAAAAAAAGAAAAACGGTTTTTTCCTTTACGATAACACTTGAAGTTTACCCTTTGAAATAGTGGCTCTCGCAGTGAAGTGTCAAAGAATATTCGCAGGAGATAAACATTTCTATAGAAACAGGTAATGTATGCTCCCCAAAAATGGTTAATTTTTGCAACTCCCTGTTTCAAGTCTTGTTTAAACTTCATTTGAAGTAACATTTTTGGGTCCAATTCCCAAATTTCACTGAGTTTCACACTTGTTTTGGTGGATCGACCATACTGTATAATATTCCGTAATTGAAAATATTGTTCACCCTGTATACTATACATTTTGAAGTACAATTAGTGCAGGTAGAGTTGTGGGGGTTAATTAAGTGTGGGGTGGAAATTAAACAATCATTTATATGAACTATCTTTATTTTCTTATCATTTTAGTATTTACATTGATAATTACAATTGGTTGATTTGATGAAGTGGAATATATTGTACATTATAAAAATATTGAGTGTTTGAAAACCTGTAAGTTTGATAAACTCATTGATTTGAATCAGTATGTTTGATTATCTTCAAATAAAATCGTTTAATTAATGGAGATATTTAACAGTATCAATGCTTTCAAATTTGAAACAGAAAAGGAATGTCAACCCGCGTTTTGCTACCGATAGGAAGTGTATATTAGAGCAACCGATTCTTGATTTTGTCTTTTCTTAACTGTGGCATTCCGGTTGATGTTGCACAAATATTTAAACGGATTCGAAATGAAGTCAAAGTCAACCTTATATACTCCACCAATTCTATAATGGGGTTTAAGTAACTCAAATGTGTCACAATTTTTGATATTTACAGAGCTCAATCATTGTACCAAATATTTTTGGATGATTGTCATTTTGTTTGACTATTCCCTTTCCATATATTGATTATCACAAATATGAAAATATCAATCAGCTGTAGAATGAATGAAGGAAATGTATAAAATGGTCATAAGACAACAAATGATATTTTTCGATTATCAATAACAATATAGGTATCTACATATAGTCAACATGTAATGTAATCCAAGGCAAGAGGAATTGCAGTCAAAAATATGTTTCACTGTATAATTACTTTTAGACAAGAATATAATAGCATCAAGTGCAAAACCCTTTGGAGTTTTCTCAGCTGAAAATTCATTTTGTGCCGATCGACTGAAAAATCACAGCATATACTAATTTCGGCATGCTGAATCGATTGGCGTTTGCAGAATTGCACCATCTCGATTCGATCGTCGGTCGTCGGATGAAAATATTATATAGAGTTTGCAAGTGCCATTCCTACGACAAAAATTTTTCAAATTTTTTTCTATGTTATATTCGTTAGAATCAATCTTTTTTTTATACGCTGATCAAATTTAAAATCGATTGCTAGTCAAACATAGATTTGGTGGGCGTTTTTACGAACGTGTGCACTTTGAGTTGGACCGATTTTTAAATTTATCATTTTCACTTTTCGAATACTGTCTCATGTTGAATAGATAGCGTAGAATACGGGAAAAATATTGAAAAAATTCTAGAATAATTACAAGTATTTTTCGTTGGTGGTTTTATGTGCTAGGATGCCGGATCCTAGTGCACCTTTTATATTTATCGCATTTTGCGACCATAACGGGACACATTCGTTAAATACATAGGTATATAGAGATAAAGCTAAGATGATTGCCTACAAGAGGATGTTATTGTTTGCTGGTCTAACAGTTCGCTTGTAGGTGTCATAGAAGGTTTTGTGTGCTAGGATGCCTGATTCATGCGGTACAATTTTTGTTACACATTTATCTTTGTTTTATGGTACACCGTGTATCCGAACATATTCAAATCATACATTTTTGGAATCAGCATAAAATTTTGAGTATATCGGTGCTACTTTCGAGTGAATCTTATGAATTTGGATATTTGGCTTTTTTTAAGGTATAACCCTTTGGTGTTTTTTCAGCTGAAAATTCATGTTGTGCCGATCGACTCAAAAATCACAGCACATACTAATTTCGGCATGCTGAATCGATTGGCGTTTGCAGAATTGCTCTATCTCGATTCGGTCGTCATATGAAAATGTTATCTAGAGTTTGCAGTTGCCATTCCTACGACAAAAATTTTTCTAATTCTTTCCTATGTTATATTTGTCAAAATCAATCTTTTTCCTATACGCTGACCAAATTTGAAATCAATTGCTAGTCAAACACAGGTTTGGTGGGCGTTTTTACGAACGTGTGCACTTTGAGTTGGACCGATTTTCAAATTTATCATTTTTTACCTTTCAAATACTGTCTCATGTTGAATAGATAGCGTAGAATACGGGAAAAATATTAAAAAAATTCTAGAATTTTTGGTAATATTTTTCGTTGGCGGTTTTATGTGCTAGGATAGGATCCTAGCGCACCTTTTACATTTATCGCATTTTGCGACCATAACCAGACACCTTCATTAAATACGTAGGTAACAGATACCTTTGACTTGGCGTATACACTTTTGCTCACTTGGTATCCAAATTCGAGTAGCCGAAAAATCTGCCTCGCTTGACTCTTACATCCAATTCATCTCCACTTTGTTTCCTGTAGGGGATATATACTGGACAACCAACTTCTAGGAAGTTATTGTCATTAGGATTCATACTTCTCATACAGTATCGGAAACTCATCTAGGGTATAGACATAAATCTACTAGATCTCTAAACATTATAGAAAGCTATTCTTCACGCTCTCATGGAACCACCATACCCAAGATCAAAACTTTCCGATACTGTATGCTGTTTCTCCTTCAAGGCTCTTAGTTGGGCAACGATTATACAGTATCGGAAAGTTTTCATCTTGGGTATGGTGGTTCCATGAGAGCGTAAAGAATAGCTTGCTATATGTTGAGAGAGCATTACAATTTCTCCTCTACTCGATCGAGGAAGGGATATCGACATGAGCTTGTAATTCGTCGGGTGGAGTAACAGGATAGGCGAAGAGTAGTGCGTCTCTCTTATTTACATGGTCTTATCATATTATGCGTTCCTTGTTGCTCGCGTAAATTCCTCTCTATACCCTAGATGAAAAGTTTCCCATACTGTATATACAGTGTGTGAACGCCAAATGGAATATCACCAAAGTCATTTTCAGTCAAATACGGATAATCCTATATATACAGGGTGTTTCAAAATTCAGTATCAAGAATTAGGGGTCGTATATTTCTGGTCAATATAAGACTTTATTTGCTATAAACATATGTCCGCAACTGCTTAATTTCTACGATACAGGGTGTTGAAATTCAACAAAAATAATAATGATACGCTACTGTTTTTTTTTAAATGAATATTATATTTTTTATGAGTGTCCTCTATCTATTCATAAAAATGGTCCCCTGACTTTTTTCCCTACGAAGAACAGTTTTCGATTTAAAAAGCAAAATGAGACATATAAAAAATCGCATAGGTACAAGCGAATGACGACCTTTTATTTTTTAAATTGAAAACCGTCTGTCGGACGGAAAATAGTCAAGAGATCATGTTTGTGGAAAAATAGGAGACAATTATGAAAATGATACTAATTTGACAAAAAAAAAAACAGTAGCGTATCATTATTTTGATCAAAAATGACAGAGCATGTTTACAGAGACGCCACTGATGAAAATTAAAAAACGTTCGAAATGGAAAAAATGTATTTTTATATGTACTTTGCATGTACCAAAATTAAAAAGAAAAGCCAAAGTGGTTTAGAGATATTGAAAAAGAACTGATTTTTTTGTTGAATTTCAACATCCTGTACCTCAGAAATGAAGCGGTTGCGGACATGGGTTTATTAGAAAGAAAGTCTTTTTTTGACCTAGGAAACACGCCCCTGAAATCTTGATACTGAATTTTGAAACACCCTGTATATTGGGTGGGGTTCAAAAATTGGCCTGTCCTGCCTGTCCGAGGATTTTTCCGAAATATCTTTATATTCAGAAATAATAAATTTATTCCATTTGTATTTTAGACATTGTTTGGTTTGCAGTGTTCAATGCTTATCCAGAATGGAGCTGGTAGGTCAGAAAAAATATTTAATTCAATAATAATTTATGTTCGCGTGATAAGCTGTTCTTTTTTATTTTTCATTGTTTTCATTTCCATGGTATCCTATGAAATTGCAAAAAAGTTAAATGCAAATTTCATAATAAAACTTCATATTAGGGATCAAAATGAGAATCTGATCAACTTTTTTTAGGATTTTTCACGATATCTTCAACGCGAACAAATACATCGGAAATGGGCCACATCTGGAGGACTTGTCTGTGTTTGTTACTTTCATTTTAGTTGATTGCCTCGAAATGTAGGTCCCATATGAAAATTTTTCATAGCACAAATCAGGATTTCAAAAAACACTAATATTCGGGTGACACACTATCGGAACTGGACTGTATACAAAAATTATTTCGGCCAATTATCGAACAAAAAGAACTAGTCGGATTTGCACGTAGCTTATTCTCCTCTTTGGCAGAAATGTAAGCTACACTCATTACTTTCACTGAAACAGATAAATTCGAGTTACCGAGTCTGTTTACATCTTGCAACCATGACGACCAATTCAGCCGTTGTTGAAACGCCTTCCCTAATTTATGCCAAAATTTCAGACGAAATGTCCGGTGAAATCACATGTAAATCTCGGCCAAAAATCTGTACTCCTCTGATAACAAGTATACAGTGCAAACTCACTATTTTTGCAATTCCTCTCAACATGGTCAACAAGAATTACAATGAATTTTCTAAATTTCATCTAAAGTGCCTCCTAGGAATATAAAACGAATTGCTATATACATTTTGAAAGTTTCATGGACGTTCACCTCTCCTTTTTCACAACCTATAACACTTGATCGAGTTAGCACCACAAATCAAATCAGAATCGGATGTTTTTTCACCACAGGAGAGTAATTTTATTTACACTGAGTTAAACACTTTAGTCCTGCCGTCATGTCACTAGAATAAACTTTGTTCGGTGGGTATTCGGAAAAACTGCTTCTCTAACAAGATCATGGGGGCGATCCGATGTGTTATTTGAATCATGGGGTTGATCCCTGATATATGATTCGATCTGTTCAAACATTTTTTTTGACTACCTCCTATTAACATTGAAAGTGAGGCGTTCTCATACATATTACAATAAAATGTAGACAAACTAAGGAATCAAACTTTGAGCCAACGCACCGAATCAAAGAAAAGTGTGGAAAAATAAAAGTATATTCAGAAAAAAATTACTCACTCTGAAACAACTGATATGTATGGCCAAAAAAATTCTTATTAAAAAAAAATAACACTTGGACCGTTTAATTCTAAGACCTGAGCCTCCGAGTTTGATAAACCGGTTACTAGGTATTACGTCATCCAGAAAATATGCTACAATCCACTCGGAAGAGTTTCAATAATTTGTTGAAAAATTGCAATGGCAGATGTTATTCCAAATGGATTGTGAGTGTTCCATACGACAATTTTGGAAGATTCGTCATTTAAAACAAGTTGGTTGTACGTGTAAAGTTCCACCACCATTGGGCTGATAAAATATATCAACAATAGAGGATACATCCACTAGATGTTTGTTAACGATGAACTCATAATTGCCACAAAGACGCAAACCAGCATCTTGTTTGAGAACTATGAAAATAGATGATGCCAATTCACTGGATTTACTTGTAGTCATTACCCTATCTGATTCCAACCTGTGGAGTTCTAAGTTGTTGGATCGAAAAAAAATTATGGAGCTTGAATGCACCCCTGTATAAATAATTAAGCCAAATAGACCAAAAACCATTTCACCTAGGTTGGTGTGTGGATCTTCTCTCCTTGAACTATGACTGATGAAAATTTATCAAAATAGAAATCATAGTGGTTTTTAATATTTCGTTGTTCGCTTTCAAACTTTGAAAAAGTGATGTAACGTAATTTATAATTGAATATCCCGTCAATATCAAATAGTGATTAAAGGAATGATACATCTGTTACACTTTCAACAAAAATTTGCATAAAATTATCTGAATTCGATAATCCATCACCTGCCATCCAATTTTTAATAGATTAGATCCTCAAACACTTTTCTTCTCCCCCACGAAAATGTTTCAGAAACGCAATTTCCCCTTCATTTCTGCAGGCCCACTTCACTCATTAGGCCAGTAGAGATAGACATAAAGAATCGAAAATTTAACAATGATTCCAAAACTTTTCAAACTTTTGTCCAGTTAATGGTACAACGAGAATGCTTGAAATCTCAGTTTGCAACCTGTTTCGAAGTCCTCAACATTGTACTCTAGTACTAAATATATTATTTCATATCACGAATCAAGTTTGCAACCCATTTAAGTATACGGAACGATGGCCTACTAATGGACACTATATGGACACTAATGGACACTAATATATATCCCAACGAAAACTTTCCACACGGATTTACTGGGAAATGACAAATTATTTTCGGAAACGCTGAAACATGTCGATTTTGATTTCTAGGGGGACTTCATCCCTCTGACAGGGGCGGCTACCCCATTGCGAATCATCATAGGGAACTTGGGTTGAGTGATACATCATCTTAAAGCTCTCTTCATTCTCTATCCAAACGTTTATATTTTTTCAAAATCGAATGACTGGTAATTGAGATTAGTGTGGTAATAGGTTTAATTTAAATAATCAATATCGTACCTGTTCTTATCGCAATTCAATTTATTAATTGCTCGAAATGAGCCCCTTCTACCTCCATACAATGATAAAGTCTACTTTCCAAACTATTACGAACGTTTTCCAATACTTCTGGAGTTATTCTGCCGCACTCGTTTACAATTCTACCACGTAGATCCTCTAGTGACTCTGGCGGAGTGGCAAAAACTTTGCTTTTGAGATGCCCCCATAAAAAATAATCCAACGGGTTGAGGTCCGGTGATCTAGCTGGCCACTCAATTGGTCTTCGTCGCCCTATCCAATGATTGGTATATCGTTCATCCAGAAAGTTTCTAACCGCTACTGCATAGTGAGGTGGTGCTCCATCTTGTTGAAAATGGAGGTTGTCTTCCGAATAATCTTCATCGTTTTCGATATATCCGTTATCATGGGATCGATGGCATTCTCAATAAGATGTAAATACATTTGTCCATTCAAATTATCATCTATAAAAAGTGGTCCAATAATATTTTTGCCAAAAATACCACACCAAACATTCAACTTCTGCGGAGTTTGTGTGTGGACCTCACGTATTAATCTGGGATTGGTATCGCTCCAGTAGCGGCAATTGAAACGATTTACGTTTCCATTACCAAAAAATGCACTCTCGTCTGAAAAACAAATATTGAAGAGCAAATTGGGATTTGTTCTCAGACGCTCAGACATTTCCTCACAAAACTGTTGACGTCTGTCAAAATCGTCTTCGTTCAGTTCATGTACAAGTTTGATTTTGTATGGATGGAATCGATGTGACTTGAGAATTCTCTGAATACTTGATCGCGCTACACCTGAAGCTTCAGCCAAGCTTCGAATACTTTGAGTATGATCCATAGCCACGTGTCCCAAAACCGCTACCTCAACAGCCTCGTTCCTTATCCGACGTTCAGGATGATGTATCTGGTTTCCCACAGACCCAGTTCTTTCGAATTTATCAATCAACGTTTGAACATAGGTATGAGATGCAAAAATTATACACGTTTGGATAGAGAATAAAGAGAGCTTTAAGATGATGTATCACTCGACCCACGTTCCCTATGATGATTCGCAAGGGGGTAGCCGCCCCCGTCCGGGGGACGAAGTTGCTCGACTAAATCCATTACTAACATGTGTCCCCCTAGAAATTAAAATCGACCTGTTTTAGCGTTTCCGAAAATAATTTGTCATTTCCCAGTAAATCCGGGTGGAAAGTTTTCGTTGGGACACCCTGTATATATAGAGAGAGAAGTATGAGAAACATTTTTTTTATCAGAAACTAATATTATTCTTTCAAAACATTTCAAAATTTCTGCAAATTTGACAGATAAATCACTTGTACAGATTTGCAACTTTTTATGTTGACCGGAACATATATTTTTTTAAATTTGTGATCATATTTTGATGGCAAATTTTAAAAACATTTATTCTGATGCAATGGAAAACTATATTTAACACCAATCTGCAAACAAAGTTTGCAGAACTTTTACAATTTTTTCAACGAGTATACAGCAAAATTCAAGTTAATTTCAATTCTGACAATGTTGCGGACTCCGGAACAAGCTGAAAAATATTATAGTTTGTTAAACCTTTTTCGACCTTGTATTGAAGTTTAAAAAATTTTGGAACTATTGTGAACAGATCGTCTATTTATACGGGCCTAATCAAATTTCCCCCTTCATTTCTGCAGGCCCACTCAAGACAGTCTAGATTGAGATGAGCGCGGAATTGATTATTATTTATCGAAGATATAATCATCTCGTTAAACCGACCGCCAGCAGGGAAAGAGAAGCCAGCAGAGCCATCTGGTGAGGAGTACCGGCCCTACTCGTCTGCATCGCCGCTGGGTGTTCCCCTGAAACAAATTGAGTTTATTTATTAATCAGTTTGGGAGTTTATTGGGTATCAGAGGAGATGATTAAAGTGTTTCACGTATAAGGCAGACGTGATCAGTGTCGGACTACGAGGAATTTTACTCTGGGGAAAAGAAATATATTATCATCTCACTTGATTGTGATAAAAACATTTCATAGTACTCAGTTGGAATTATAAGGAAAATCAGATTCATAAATGTTTCAACCAAGCATTGAATATTATCAGACCGTCAGATGATGACAGATTTTGCTGACTCGTTTTTTCGTTTCTGGGATTTTAACCATTGAAAATTTAGCGATGGGACGTTTGCTGGGCATATGAAAAAAAAAAAACACGAAATTTTCCGACCGGAAAATTTACCTCAACAGCTATCCGGTTTATAATTTTTTTTTGTTCCTACCGATATTAAATTTTATTCTGTCGATTGCCATAAGCGAGAAAGTGTATCAGCAACCGAGTAAGCTTTTACAAAATCGCACCCTTATTTCAACCCTTCAAGTGCGTACACAAGAAAAATTAATTTTCCATATGTCTAGCACACGGCCGATCGTTGAATTTTCATTTTTTGAGCTCAACATTGATATAAATCCCAGAAAAAAGAGGAGATATAGCCTCATTGGTTGAAATCTGCACACATGACATGATTCACGGTCTACGCGTCAGTTCAGGGTTAGTTCAGACAACGTTATACAGTGAATTCCAATAAATTGCACCATATGGGACACTTTTTCATTATGCATTTGTCAGGAAATTATTTTCTTCATTAATGTTGGTGCTTCGCAAAAAATTTGTATTTGATCTATTTAAATTCTGAATTTTCAAACGGTGTACAGGGGAGAACAAAAATTAGGAATTTTGATCAAGAGTAAATTACCACTATTTCCAATATTATCGAAAAAGTTTATTTAGGAAAGTTGTTTGGAATTGAAAACAATAATGAGATTTGGAACCATAGCCACCTACGCAAATTTTTCATAGTTCTAGCCTCATGAAGAGTGCTAGTATCTCATATATACTTTAGGCGCCTCCCTCCTACTCCTACAATGATATTTCAATGCGAAATTTGGTACAATTCATCATCTGTACTAGAATATCGACGTTTGTTGAAATTTTTTTGAATTTTTACTAATTTTTTGGTGCAACTTTGATATATCACTCTGTTTGTATTTCCATAATAACTATCAGTGTGATTTTATGTTGGGAAATTATCAGCCTTAAAATATTTAGCGATATTTTACCAATAACAGTGGTACAATATTGTGGAAATATTAGCAAATTATTCAAAAGTGGTATTAACGAAAAAAAAATCGCGATATTCATCCAATATTGTTAGGATATTTTGAAAGAAATATTGGTGAATCATTCTTGAAACAATATTGGCCCCAAAACATTCAGCAATAATGATACAATACCATTTGAATACATATTGATGGAATATTCAAGGTGAATATAATTTGACTTAAAGAATTATTGAATATTGAATAACACGAATCTTCTAAAATTACAGTTCTTCTTCAACTACGGTTTACCTTTTGCCTTTCGGTGGTACATAATACCCACTGAGTAAACTGTCTTGAAAATATGTTTTGAGAAATATTTGTTTAGGTTTTAGCTGACGTTAGATATGTAGCCACCCAGCGGTTTCTTATCCAACTTTAATCATGATTTATTTCAATAATGTTTAGGAATTGAATATTCAGCTAATATTAAAAATTCAGTATTCGGTCATTATTCAAATGTTAATGATGGTAATGTTTTTTTCTGCATTGATAATATTTTTCCAATATTAGCATGAGATTGTCGTTATAATGGTTAATACAATTTGATAAATATTCATCCACTGTATTTTGCTGTCAAACGTGGATATAAGCATTGTTTTTTATCCCTACCATCGATATGAGAAGAATATTTGGATTGCAATATTTATTCTTGATGTTGGAAACAATATTTATACAATATTGTTCTATCGATATTGATAGATATTATTCAACCAATATTGGTCCAATAAAGGCTATTATGGTTTGTTGAATAATGGTGAAATAAACTTGGATATAAATATGGATTTTTATCCCAAGAATTGATATGAGAGGAATATTGGGATTGCAATATTTATTCTAGAAGTTGAAAACAATGATATGTATACAATATTATTCTGTTGTGAGCCTAAGTTATATTTATTGCGAACAACGAAAGATTCATAATTGTGATTTCTTCACTTGTTCTACATATTGTAAAATAAACATGAAAGTAGGGGGTTTATGCCAATCCTGGACCTCCCCCCACCACTGACCTTGAGAGTGACCTTGGAGAATAGCCTTCAGAGGTTCACTTGCCCAGTGAATGACCTTGAAAGTTGGTGATCTTGAGAGTTGGCGACCTTGATGATTTGTGACCTTGAGGGTTGGTGACCTTGAGGGTTGGTGACCTTGAGGGTTGGTGACCTTGAGGGTTGGTGACCTTGGTGGTTGGTGACCTTGGTGGTTAGTGACCTTGAGGGTTGGTGACCTTGACAGTTTCGATGACCCTGGGGAATGGTAACCTTGACATGTAACTAAAGGAAGCCATGAATACAAATGTCCTTGAGGGCAAGTGAACTTATCCCCTCTCTTCCACCTCAACCACTAATATAAAAAGAAACACGAGTTTCAGACCTCATGTTCCTTCTGAATAGCCGATAATCGAGCAAAATGTATACTTGCAATTGTGGAAAAAGTTTTACTCGCAGTGATAATCTACATCGCCATCAAGTGCAATCCTGTACAGCGGTGACAGGTGAGCCACCTAGTAAACGGTCTAAATTGAGCCCCATATCGCAAAACGATATGCAGTTCTGTGATTGTTGTAATAAACCAGTTCCAATGGGTCAGATGGTTTCACATCGAAGAACACTCGAACACAAATCTAATTCTTGCATTCAATTGGGTGAAGACGTGCAAATTATCAAAAGTGCTTTCAAATGTAGAATAGTTAGCTATAGGATTGGGAGCGGTAGTAACTATGTGGATTACAAAACATTTTTTGATGCATACAAACAGAAAATGATTTCATTATTGCAAGGTGTGTTGAAGATACATAGTGCGGTGAAAGTAAATATGGAACTATTCAGCTCACATATTCTGCAGACCCAGGAATTATCCGAGGTAAAGTGTTTCAATTCTCCGAACCAGATAGTTGACCAGTCCATGGATCTTAATGCTGTTATGCTGTTTTGGATGAATTCATCGACACAATAACGGCACAAAGTACAGAATTCGAAGATCGTGACTCAGGTATATAAATTGCCCAAAAATCAATATTCATACCTTGAATGTAAAATCATTTCTATTGCAGGATGGAGCCTGAAGAAAATCATGTTCACAGAAATGAATGTGAGCAAGTATAGCCCTCTTGGTGCGTGTTCCTATATAAAGCTGCCAGATTATATCGAGTCGAAAAAAGGTGTGGTGAATGTGCGAAATGAGGATAACTATTGTTTTGCATGGGCTGTGGTATCAGCACTTTACCCGGCGGATCGTAGGGTTTCCGAAGTGTCTTCTTATCCACCCTTCCAATCAGTGCTGAATGTATCAGGTATGGATTTTCCGATGAAATTAAGTGGAATTTCAAAATTCGAAGTTGCCAATGATTGCTCTATAAATGTATATGGGTTGGAAAAAAAATTTGAGGAATCTAAAATGAAATATGAAGTTTTAGGTCCACTACATTATTCACGACAACGACTCACCAGGCATGTTAATCTTTTACTTATCAGTGATGAAACGGGAAAAAATCATTATTGTTGGATTAAGGATTTGTCAAAATTAGTTTCTAGCCAAATTTCTGCCAATGGTCATAAAAAATATTTTTGTGATGGTTGTTTATTATATTTTGCTAACGGAAAATCATTGGCCCAGCATCAATTAAATGACTGCAATCATGTGTGTACAACCACACCTTCTGAAAAATTGAAAATCGACAAGTTCGGTAAATACATTCCTGAAAATATATTGAAATTTGTGAATATCGAAAAGCAGATGAAAGTTCCGTTTGTCGTTTATGCAGATTTTGAGTCAATTCTGAAACCAATTGATTCTTGTCAACCGAATCCAGATTGCTCTTACACCGACCGAACTCACATTCATGAACCATACTCGTTTGCATACTACATAAAATGTTCTTTCAATGAAAAATTCGACAAATTTGTTTCGTATCGAGGGGTCGATACTGCAAAAGTATTCGTCTCAAATATTCAAAACGATTTAAAGAATATATATCATAAACATCTAAAAAATGTTGTTCCAATGGGTCAATTATCTGAGACAGAAGAAAAAGAATTTTCTGATGCAAAGACTTGTGGCATATGTGATAATATATTCGAAGATGGTGATGTCAAAGTGAGAGATCATTGTCACCTGACCGGAAAAAAGAGATTTGGTGCAGCTCATTCTAAATGTAATTTGAATTTCAAACTTCCAAATTTTATACCAATTATTTGTCATAATATGAGCGGATATGATTGCCACTTATTCATCAAGGAATTATTCGACAAGGGCGATCGAGTTGATGTCATTCCACAAACCAAAGAAAAATACATTTCATTCACCAAACATCTTTTCACACACAGCTATTTGGGTAAAGATGGAAAATTGAAGAATAATTTCATGAAATTAAGGTTCATTGATAGCTATAAATTTCTTTCGGAGTCACTTCAGAATCTCGGTGCAAATTTAGTAGAAGATCAATTCATAGACACTAAAAAGTTTTTTCCGGATGTCGAAAAGTTTCAGTTGATGAAACAGAAAGGTGTATTTCCATACAGTTTCGTAGATTGTATGGAAAAATTAGATATCACACATCTACCATCGAAAGAAGAATTTTATGATAACTTAAATGACGAACAAATTTCAGATGAATGCTATGATAGGGCACAACGGGTATGGAATTTATTTGAATGTCGAAGTTTGGGAGAATATTCAGATCTGTACTTGAAATCGGATGTTTTACTGTTAACTGATACATTCGAGAATTTTCGGAGAATTTGTTTGAACACTTATAAATTGGATCCTGCCCAATATTATACCGCCCCAGGTTTATCTTGGGACGCTATGTTGAGATACACAAAAGTTGAATTGGAGCTTTTGACTGATATTGACATGATACATTTTTTCAAGAAAGGTATACGTGGTGGAATAAGTCAATGTAGTGACCGAATGCATGTCGCAAACAATGAATATCTACCTAACTACGATGCCAAAAAAGACGTATCTTACATATCGTATTTGGATGCAACAAATTTGTATGGTCATAGCATGTCTCAACCTTTGCCCATTGGTGGATTCACCTGGTTGACACCCAGTGAAATACAGGATTTGGATGTGATGAGTATTTCTGCTGATTCTCCTTTTGGTTATGTTTTTGAAGTGGACATTCATTATCCAGAAGAATTACATGATTCTCATTCGGATTTACCTTTCCTAGTCGAAAGTATAATTCCACCAGGTTCAAAATCCAATATTTGCAAGTTGATACCGAACTTATCAGATAAAAAAAACTATATCGTTCATTATAGAACTCTTAAACAAGCTATAGAAAACGGATTGATGGTTATGAAAACACATAGGGTTTTGAAATTTCGGCAATCGTCATGGCTTAAGAAATATATCGATTTGAATACAAAAATGCGTAATAAAGCTTTGAATAAATTCGAAAAACAATTTTTCAAGTTAATGAACAATGCCGTGTATGGAAAAACTCTGGAAAATGTGGAAAATAGAAGGGAAATTAAACTGGTTACTCATTGGGAGGATATAAAAAGGTCATTGGGGGCTAATTGTCTGATTTCCAACCCAAATTTCAAAACATGTTCAATATTTACAGAAAATTTTGTCGCTATTCATATGGGAAAAGTAAGAGTGTGTTACGATAAACCACTTTATTTGGGATTTAGTATATTGGATTTATCAAAAACAGTAATGTACGATTTTTACTACAAATGCATAAAAAGTAATTTTGGAAATGACGCTTCACTACTGTACACAGATACAGATTCTTTTATATTGAAAATAGCAAATAAAAACTTTTACGAATTCATGATCGAAAATATAGAAAGATTCGATACCTCCAATTATAACATCGGAAACGATTTTGGCATTCCTGTTACAAAACCCATTCTGGGGAATATGAAAGATGAATTTCCCAATGACCCCATTATCAGTTTTTATGGTACTGGGGCCAAAGCTTACTTTGTTCAGTCCGTTAAAAATGAATTGAAGAAAGCCAAAGGCGTCAAAAAGTCAGTCATTATCAAACAATTGCACGAAAGTGACTATAAAAATATTGTTGAGAAGGGTGGTTCCATACTTAGAAAAATGAATAGTTTCAAAAGTGATACCCACGACATATTTACTGAAATGAAAAATAAAGTCGCTTTGTCACACCATGACGACAAGCGGTTCATTATACCCAATACCACAAAAACATTGCCGTGGGGCCACAACGATATTGAATTTTATCAAACGGACCCCGAACAAAATCTGTTATGGTGTTCAAACATTGTGGAATCTGCGATTCATAATAATTCACAACCTGTCAACAATTTGGATTTGCTGATTTCATTACTGGAAGCAGAATAAGTCGAAGTAAGGGAACGCAAATCCTTAATTATCATTCAACAAATTTTATATTATTCATCCGATAGCGTGAAAAGGGAATATTCATCTACAATTGGCTATGAAACTGTTTTCACGAATATTTGAACCAATAATTTGATACGTTTCATATCATATATTTGAATTCCTTTTTTGTATGCCAACCTATATTTTGACATAGAAGGTACTGAAAAACGGTTCCACTTATATGTTGGAGAATAATCCAGAAATATCTCATATCGAAAGAAAAAAAAAACACAATTTTCGAAGCATGAATATTCGATATTGAAATTACATTTCCGAATTGTTTCTACTCATATATGTTAATTTCATAGTGTAGCATAAAAATATTCAAAATTTATTGTATAGCATCCACATATTGAATGAATAGATATTTTCAATTTTAACGTGTATGTATAGACTGAATAGACATAATAAATAACATTCTTTCGTCTCGTTGTAGTCAACGTTTTGAAAAAACTGTACCGATGTACATTCCTTAGGTCCTTATCGACCATACTGTGTTTGAGTGGTCTAGTCTTGAAGAATGCGAGTTTATGCCGCATTCCTTATTTTGTCTAGCAGCAGGTAGCGAGGCGTGGGTACCTGTACCGCATTCCTTTGCTTTGAACGATCAGGGTGTATGAAGGTGACCCAAAAGAATTTGGCCTTGTAGTGGTCTCTTTTCAATATCTCTACCTGTGCGCAGGCTCTGTACAATTTCGGAGTAGGGGATGTGCGAGGTTACTCAAACTAGAGGGTGGCATGATGCATCATTGTACCCTGTTCTTCCCACTGGTAAAGTTGTGAGTCGTGCTTTTATTGATATTGTGAAAGAGTGGTGTGATTGGATAACCGAAATGAAAGGTAATAAAAGTCCCAATTCTCAGGATAGTGGAAAGTCGGTTGTTAGTATGCTGGCAACGTTAGCATATCTTAGTACAATTAATATTGAAAAAAATAAAGACGCGGTTAACGAAAAGACTAGAGACGCGGTTGATGATAAAAATAAATATTCGGTTGCTGGTTGTTCGACTCAAAAAATAAATATATTAAGTGATGTTAGGATACAGAAACCCGAACAAACAGCAACCGACCAATCGAAATATTTGGATTTTGAACAAATTCACAGCACAGACATACCGAGTTTCCATTATTCCAGCTTATCGGTGGCAGATATGCAAGAATTCGGAGATGTAGAAATGGAAAAATATTTCGCGGACATCAAGGGCTTCACTCCACCTCTGTTACCATATGCCCCCTTATGTGAAGACATAAGCAACGATGAAGCGGGTCCTTCATCGTTGAATAAGTCTTCCAAAAGGAAAGAATTGACACCGGTAAACTCCCCCAAAAAACAAAGGATGTCTACCACAAAAAGTGACGAAGTTGAGTCCAACGAATTTCCGTTGCTGAGAGGACTACTCACAAGACCTCTGGCATCGAAACAATCCGTCGGTAGTCCGATTCCAACGGTAGTTCTATCTTCCGAAGATAGTTCACCGTCACCGGTAATTTTGGGAAGAGAGGTAGTGCAATCATCGGCCCCGGCTAACTCTCCCAAAAAACAGGAATCTGCCTCAAAAAATGACGGAGCCGGTTCCAACGAATTTTCGGTGTCCAGTGGGTCACCTGCAAGTCCCGTCTCAGCAAAGCAATCCGTTGGTTTCACTTCTCCGAATCGATCGGTAGATCATTCTGAAGTGTTTTCTGGTAGAAGTTCATCGGTATCACCAATTTTGGGAAGTGGTAGAAGTGATGGCAGTGTTTGGTCACAAAATGCGGAAGAACAACATAAGAAAATTGTAGATGTTTTTTCGGATTTTGTTAACAAAAAAGCCCGAGCATATCTAGAACATCGAGAAGCTGCTGCAAAGGTCTCTGACGCTCAGAAATCGTTGCTGGCGTACGATACGGAGCTCGAAGAAATAAAAAATCGAAAGGAGGAGTTGAAACGACAATTGGAAGAGCTCGACGGACGCCAGCAACGAATTATGGGTGACAGTAATCAGCTTAGGCAAAGTTTGCCAACGCTGAAGGCCAAAGCAATTAAGTCGCAGCTCTCGCTCAATCGAGAGAGCAGACGACTTAAATTGCTGCAGGAGAAGGTTAAAGTTTTTATGGAGAAATGAATATGTGCGTGTGTGTATAGGTGTGTTTGCGTGTGAATATGATCCTTTTTTCCGATCCCAATTCCCTCGATTATTGTATTATATATATATATATATATATATATATATATATATATATATATATATATTATAATTAAGATATTTGATACGAAATTATTTAATAATATTTGAATGTATATTTTTCATAGGATAGATTAAATTTTAAGTACATGTTAGTTGAGTGTGTTCGTATTTGTATTAGAGTGTAAATAAAGGTTTGTGTTTTTTTAAAGTAGAAGGGGGGAGGGGGTATATATTCATATCGTATTTGTATACATAATTGGTTTTTAATTATTGTAATTATTAAAATGAATATTATCATTTAATAATATTTGAATATGTATATTTAATAAGATAGATTAAGTTTAAGTACATGTTAGTATGTTAGTATGTTCGTATTTGTAATAAATCATAAATAAAAAATAAAATGTTGTTTTGGAGGGGGGGAGGGGGGAGGGGGAGGGGGGTTAGTTGTTGGGGGGGAAAGACCCTCGTTTCGAGCAATTCGAGAAAAAAAAAACTGGATACGTGGGTGAACTCGGATGGCCTCACACTAGGGCAGGGGTGGGGTAGGGGCTAATTAGGGGGGGGGGGTAGGGGCTAATTAGGGGGGGTGTGGGGGGGGAGGGGAAATCAACTGCGCACAAGTCAGGTAACTGGTTTAGGTATGCGACCAAAACGGAACTTTTAGGAAAGTGACAGAGAAAAGTTATGCGCAGTGGGTGGCATTAACCATGCTACCATACATGTCTATGATTCTCTGTCATATATGCACTGAAAATGTTCTCCAGACTAGAAAACTGGATGCGCATAGGTTTTTTATTGAATATATAGGTGCGCAGTTGGATTCACTACTTCCGTTATGTATTATATTACATGGCTGCTGATAAAAATATCACAATTTTCAAAGAAATATTCCCTCTCCAACCAACTAAAATACTCAAGAAAGATATGAAGTGTATATGAGAGCATTTTTAACAACAGGGGAGTGTTCGAAAAATGAATTTTCATTACTACGCATTTCTGCAAGCTCCCGTTTGCGCATTAAACCAAAATGGAGCTATTTCAAAATGTGGGGTAAAAATGTATGCGCAGTTGAAGGTTTTGGTTATATTTTGATACAATTCATATACATCACAACGAGTTTTGGTTAAATACCAACTATAGCTAGAAATAATGGATGCGCACTAGTTTTTCATTAAACATTTTGATGCACAGATGGGCATGCCACTTTCATTTTAATATATTACATACACTTTTTTATTAGAAAATATATATCTCACTATTTGAAAGTATATTTTGAAGCTGAAATACACCCAGGAAAGCGAATATGTTTTATATGTGTGTCTGAAAATATGTTGCAATAGATATAAGAAATTTCAGAGTATTTAAAAAAATCTCACATGTTTAGTTAGTGACATCAGACATTTCCAAACACAGTTTCTTTGAAATGTACACGCTAGTAGTATTTATACCACTTGAATAATTTTTTTGAGCTATTATTCACTATAGAGCTATCGATCATCAAATGAATGAAACATATTTTCATTTAAAATATATATTTCAGTCTTTTTTTCCCTATTATTATGCTATACGTTATACAAATCTAATATAAACACCCCGACTCAAAGTCTAAAAGTCCAATCGCATGCCTCTTCCATTCGGATAACCTCTTCCCCGCCATCTTCTTCAGACAATTGCGCCGGACACCACCAATGGCTTTGATCTGGTAAATTTTCCCAGTCCAATTCAATTGTTGAACAATCGCTGATGTCATCCGGCGGTTCGTATTCCTGAACAGAAACACGAGCAACACTTCCACACCGATGCACATCACTGGAACTGTCTGCAGGGCCATATTCCAGTATTCGGAAATTTGCAATCGCTCTGTAAAATTATATTTTTTTAAAACTTGTATTGCAAAACAGGCAAGTGTCAATTAGGCGCACTTGACAAACAGTCATTCCACAAGCCACACAGTCGTAATCGGGAATATTATTGAAGTCCGTTTTATAATGCAGATCTACATTGTTATAATGTCCACTATCGACTAATTCACTGTACAGCATGAAGCACTTGTGGCATAGAACCTTACGATCCTCGGTGGTTGTTACAACCATCCAGCATGAAATTATCGAACAATACATATTTCTACCGACATCCCTCACACTGTTTATATTTTTGAACACGCACCTATATTCACCATCTACATCAGGACCATCTTCGTACATCCCTTCATCCTCGCTAGAACCATCATCATCATCGTTAGCGGCAACTGCAATAGCTCCTTCTGCCGCAACATCTGCTTCTTCAACAACTTCCACTGCTGCAACTTCTTCAGCTATATCGTCCACTGCTGCAACTTCTTCAGCTATGTCATCGTCCACTTCTGCATCTTCTTCGACATGATTTATATCGATAGCCACTAGGTCTCGTAACACACTCATTCTATCATTTTGTTGAGCTGCCATTTCAATACGAACTACTCTGATATTTCAATGAAACTGATGCAGAGGTGGTATTCGTCCTCTCCTTATATGGTTTTTCCAATACTGTGAGGGGATGAAGGTCATTTCAAATTCGAAGGTCACCCGTTGCTCGAAGGTCGTTTGAGATGCGAAGGTCGTTTGGTGTTCGAAGGTCACTACATATTCGAAGGTCACTACATATTCGAAGGTCACTCCATATTCGAAGGTCACTACATATTCGAAGGTCACTCCATATTCGAAGGTCATTCAGTGCTCGAATGTCATTTGAAAGTCACTCAACATGAAGGTCACTGGACTTCAAGGCCTTCGGAGGATACCTAGGTGGAGGGTATATCGGATTGTATATAATGAGGGTCGCTGAATGAGGTGGATCATTCTATGCGATTTTTTATAGCACACAAGTTTCATCATTTCTAGATATGTCGACATCAAGAGAGTGGGATTCTAAGCCAAAAATTGCAGTGTATCCATTAGTGATTGATAAAAATTTGTCATGTCATAACTGTGACATTGCATGGCCACCGAGTTTTATCAATACCTGCACTGGATTGTGTCAAGAGTGTGAAAGAATAAACCCTCCGAAGACTCCAAAAAAAGTGACAAAACGGTTCGGTTTATGGACGGAATGCCGAAAGTGTGGTGAAAGAATGGACACCACAAACTTTGGTATTATTAGAGAAGACTGTAGGGATTGCAGAGCAGAGGAGACCTTGGATTTCCAGCGATGTACGAATTGTGACAGCTACCAAACAGACTGTTGGAAAAACCTATGCGAACAGTGTCGAATGGGGTTGACATTATGTGAATGTGTCGGGTTTTTTTTCAAAGACAGAATAGACCATCTGCTCAAATGCTGGTGTTTGAACGAAGATCAGAGAGCCGAGCGGGAAGAGTTGAGGAAAACCCATGTGGTTCCAATAAGGAGATACATTTATGAAGTGATTGAACATCAATAAACACTTTGTATGACTAACGAAAAATAAAAAATTGCACCAAGTATTGTTCATTTTTTATTCATTTATAGTAATGAGAGAAACATTATATCAACGATTTCACTATAAATATATAACTCATAAAATTCACATATCGAATTAATATCAGTTTATGGCTACTTGATGAAAAAATACAGATATTCAATTATACTATCGAACTTTCATCAATCCATGAGTTTTTGTCGTTGGGAAACCCAAGCCATTTCACCATTACTTTCCCATGATTCCTCCTCAAAATTTTTTCCACCAAGTAAATGTCGGGCTGCTTCGTTTTACTCAACTCCATTTCATAAAAACAGCCCTTTATTGGTTTCTTATCCATGTCTTCAAGCTCATAGGTTACAGGCATTGTACTATTTACCTTAACAATTTTAAAAAGTTCAGTTGTGAAATTTGCTGTATAACCTTTATCGAATATGCTCTTGTACTTGCTTATTCGAACTACGTCTCCTATTTTGAATTTACTTCTTTAATATTTCGCATGTATTTTGGCGTGTTTATACAAATTCAGTTTCGTGGATGATGTCACTTCAACGGGCTTCATTCCAATGCTGCTATGAATTTTATTGTTGTACTGATCCGTTATGTGCGGAAGAATTTTCAACCACTTGTGATGCTCTTGAACTGAAAACTCTTTATACAACCAACTTTTCAATGTCCTAATAACTCGTTCCGCAATTGCCGCTTTTTTAGTACTGAATGTCGAATAATGATTGATCAGATGTTTCGCCATCAACGAGGAAAATTTTGTATTATAAAATTCAGTGCCTTGGTCGGATTGCAAGTTCTTCGGTGTGTACTTTGCGTCTTTCAACACACTCTCCATTGCTGCGGTAACGGATTTTCCCGTTTTATTTTTCAGCGGTCTTGACCATACAAACTTTGAATAACAGTTTATTACGATGAGGATATATCTATAACCTTTATTTTCTTTTGCAAACAAATACGAATAGTGTTTGTTATTTTTTTATTTATGATTTATTACAAATACGAACATACTAACATACTAACATGTACTTAAACTTAATCTATCTTATTAAATATACACATTCAAATATTATTTAATGATAATATTCATTTTAATAATTACAATAATTAAAAACCAATTATGTATACAAATACGATATGAATATATACCCCCTCCCCCCTTCTACTTTAAAAAACACAAACCTTTATTTACACTCTAATACAAATACGAACACACTCAACTAACATGTACTTAAAATTTAATCTATCCTATGAAAAATATACATTCAAATATTATTAAATAATTTCGTATCAAATATCTTAATTATATATAATACAATAATCGAGGGAATTGGGATCGGAAAAAAGGATCATATTCACACGCAAACACACCTATACACACACGCACATATTCATTTCTCCATAAAAACTTTAACCTTCTCCTGCAGCAATTTAAGTCGTCTGCTCTCTCGATTGAGCGAGAGCTGCGACTTAATTGCTTTGGCCTTCAGCGTTGGCAAACTTTGCCTAAGCTGATTACTGTCACCCATAATTCGTTGCTGGCGTCCGTCGAGCTCTTCCAATTGTCGTTTCAACTCCTCCTTTCGATTTTTTATTTCTTCGAGCTCCGTATCGTACGCCAGCAACGATTTCTGAACGTCAGAGACCTTTGCAGCAGCTTCTCGATGTTCTAGATATGCTCGGGCTTTTTTGTTAACAAAATCCGAAAAAACATCTACAATTTTCTTATGTTGTTCTTCCGCATTTTGTGACCAAACACTGCCATCACTTCTACCACTTCCCAAAATTGGTGATACCGATGAACTTCTACCAGAAAACACTTCAGAATGATCTACCGATCGATTCGGAGAAGTGAAACCAACGGATTGCTTTGCTGAGACGGTGACCCACTGGACACCGAAAATTCGTTGGAACCGGCTCCGTCATTTTTTGAGGCAGATTCCTGTTTTTTGGGAGAGTTAGCCGGGGCCGATGATTGCACTACCTCTCTTCCCAAAATTACCGGTGACGGTGAACTATCTTCGGAAGATAGAACTACCGTTGGAATCGGACTACCGACGGATTGTTTCGATGCCAGAGGTCTTGTGAGTAGTCCTCTCAGCAACGGAAATTCGTTGGACTCAACTTCGTCACTTTTTGTGGTAGACATCCTTTGTTTTTTGGGGGAGTTTACCGGTGTCAATTCTTTCCTTTTGGAAGACTTATTCAACGATGAAGGACCCGCTTCATCGTTGCTTATGTCTTCACATAAGGGGGCATATGGTAACAGAGGTGGAGTGAAGCCCTTGATGTCCGCGAAATATTTTTCCATTTCTACATCTCCGAATTCTTGCATATCTGCCACCGATAAGCTGGAATAATGGAAACTTGGTATGTCTGTGCTGTGAATTTGTTCAAAATCCAAATATTTCGATTGGTCGGTTGCTGTTTGTTCGGGTTTCTGTATCCTAACATCACTTAATATATTTATTTTTTGAGTCCAACAACCAGCAACCGAATCTTTATTTTTATCATCAACCGCGTCTCTAGTCTTTTCGTTAACCGCGTCTTTATTTTTTTCAATATTAATTGTACTAAGATATGCTAACGTTGCCAGCATACTAACAACCGACTTTCCACTATCCTGAGAATTGGGACTTTTATTACCTTTCATTTCGGTTATCCAATCACACCACTCTTTCACAATATCAATAAAAGCACGACTCACAACTTTACCAGTGGGAAGAACAGGGTACAATGATGCATCATGCCACCCTCTAGTTTGAGTAACCTCGCACATCCCCTACTCCGAAATTGTACAGAGCCTGCGCACAGGTAGAGATATTGAAAAGAGACCACTACAAGGCCAAATTCTTTTGGGTCACCTTCATACACCCTGATCGTTCAAAGCAAAGGAATGCGGTACAGGTACCCACGCCTCGCTACCTGCTGCTAGACAAAATAAGGAATGCGGCATAAACTCGCATTCTTCAAGACTAGACCACTCAAACACAGTATGGTCGATAAGGACCTAAGGAATGTACATCGGTACAGTTTTTTCAAAACGTTGACTACAACGAGACGAAAGAATGTTATTTATTATGTCTATTCAGTCTATACATACACGTTAAAATTGAAAATATCTATTCATTCAATATGTGGATGCTATACAATAAATTTTGAATATTTTTATGCTACACTATGAAATTAACATATATGAGTAGAAACAATTCGGAAATGTAATTTCAATATCGAATATTCATGCTTCGAAAATTGTGTTTTTTTTTTCTTCGATATGAGATATTTCTGGATTATTCTCCAACATATAAGTGGAACCGTTTTTCAGTACCTTCTATGTCAAAATATAGGTTGGCATAAAAAAAAGGAATTCAAATATATGATATGAAACGTATCAAATTATTGGTTCAAATATTCGTGAAAACAGTTTCATAGCCAATTGTAGATGAATATTCCCTTTTCACGCTATCGGATGAATAATATAAAATTTGTTGAATGATAATTAAGGATTTGCGTTCCCTTACTTCGACTTATTCTGCTTCCAGTAATGAAATCAGCAAATCCAAATTGTTGACAGGTTGTGAATTATTATGAATCGCAGATTCCACAATGTTTGAACACCATAACAGATTTTGTTCGGGGTCCGTTTGATAAAATTCAATATCGTTGTGGCCCCACGGCAATGTTTTTGTGGTATTGGGTATAATGAACCGCTTGTCGTCATGGTGTGACAAAGCGACTTTATTTTTCATTTCAGTAAATATGTCGTGGGTATCACTTTTGAAACTATTCATTTTTCTAAGTATGGAACCACCCTTCTCAACAATATTTTTATAGTCACTTTCGTGCAATTGTTTGATAATGACTGACTTTTTGACGCCTTTGGCTTTCTTCAATTCATTTTTAACGGACTGAACAAAGTAAGCTTTGGCCCCAGTACCATAAAAACTGATAATGGGGTCATTGGGAAATTCATCTTTCATATTCCCCAGAATGGGTTTTGTAACAGGAATGCCAAAATCGTTTCCGATGTTATAATTGGAGGTATCGAATCTTTCTATATTTTCGATCATGAATTCGTAAAAGTTTTTATTTGCTATTTTCAATATAAAAGAATCTGTATCTGTGTACAGTAGTGAAGCGTCATTTCCAAAATTACTTTTTATGCATTTGTAGTAAAAATCGTACATTACTGTTTTTGATAAATCCAATATACTAAATCCCAAATAAAGTGGTTTATCGTAACACACTCTTACTTTTCCCATATGAATAGCGACAAAATTTTCTGTAAATATTGAACATGTTTTGAAATTTGGGTTGGAAATCAGACAATTAGCCCCCAATGACCTTTTTATATTCTCCCAATGAGTAACCAGTTTAATTTCCCTTCTATTTTCCACATTTTCCAGAGTTTTTCCATACACGGCATTGTTCATTAACTTGAAAAATTGTTTTTCGAATTTATTCAAAGCTTTATTACGCATTTTTGTATTCAAATCGATATATTTCTTAAGCCATGACGATTGCCGAAATTTCAAAACCCTATGTGTTTTCATAACCATCAATCCGTTTTCTATAGCTTGTTTAAGAGTTCTATAATGAACGATATAGTTTTTTTTATCTGATAAGTTCGGTATCAACTTGCAAATATTGGATTTTGAACCTGGTGGAATTATACTTTCGACTAGGAAAGGTAAATCCGAATGAGAATCATGTAATTCTTCTGGATAATGAATGTCCACTTCAAAAACATAACCAAAAGGAGAATCATCAGAAATACTCATCACATCCAAATCCTGTATTTCACTGGGTGTCAACCAGGTGAATCCACCAATGGGCAAAGGTTGAGACATGCTATGACCATACAAATTTGTTGCATCCAAATACGATATGTAAGATACGTCTTTTTTGGCATCGTAGTTAGGTAGATATTCATTGTTTGCGACATGCATTCGGTCACTACATTGACTTATTCCACCACGTATACCTTTCTTGAAAAAATGTATCATGTCAATATCAGTCAAAAGCTCCAATTCAACTTTTGTGTATCTCAACATAGCGTCCCAAGATAAACCTGGGGCGGTATAATATTGGGCAGGATCCAATTTATAAGTGTTCAAACAAATCCTCCGAAAATTCTCGAATGTATCAGTTAACAGTAAAACATCCGATTTCAAGTACAGATCTGAATATTCTCCCAAACTTCGACATTCAAATAAATTCCATACCCGTTGTGCCCTATCATAGCATTCATCTGAAATTTGTTCGTCATTTAAGTTATCATAAAATTCTTCTTTCGATGGTAGATGTGTGATATCTAATTTTTCCATACAATCTACGAAACTGTATGGAAATACACCTTTCTGTTTCATCAACTGAAACTTTTCGACATCCGGAAAAAACTTTTTAGTGTCTATGAATTGATCTTCTACTAAATTTGCACCGAGATTCTGAAGTGACTCCGAAAGAAATTTATAGCTATCAATGAACCTTAATTTCATGAAATTATTCTTCAATTTTCCATCTTTACCCAAATAGCTGTGTGTGAAAAGATGTTTGGTGAATGAAATGTATTTTTCTTTGGTTTGTGGAATGACATCAACTCGATCGCCCTTGTCGAATAATTCCTTGATGAATAAGTGGCAATCATATCCGCTCATATTATGACAAATAATTGGTATAAAATTTGGAAGTTTGAAATTCAAATTACATTTAGAATGAGCTGCACCAAATCTCTTTTTTCCGGTCAGGTGACAATGATCTCTCACTTTGACATCACCATCTTCGAATATATTATCACATATGCCACAAGTCTTTGCATCAGAAAATTCTTTTTCTTCTGTCTCAGATAATTGACCCATTGGAACAACATTTTTTAGATGTTTATGATATATATTCTTTAAATCGTTTTGAATATTTGAGACGAATACTTTTGCAGTATCGACCCCTCGATACGAAACAAATTTGTCGAATTTTTCATTGAAAGAACATTTTATGTAGTATGCAAACGAGTATGGTTCATGAATGTGAGTTCGGTTGGTGTAAGAGCAATCTGGATTCGGTTGACAAGAATCAATTGGTTTCAGAATTGACTCAAAATCTGCATAAACGACAAACGGAACTTTCATCTGCTTTTCGATATTCACAAATTTCAATATATTTTCAGGAATGTATTTACCGAACTTGTCGATTTTCAATTTTTCAGAAGGTGTGGTTGTACACACATGATTGCAGTCATTTAATTGATGCTGGGTCAATGATTTTCCGTTAGCAAAATATAATAAACAACCATCACAAAAATATTTTTTATGACCATTGGCAGAAATTTGGCTAGAAACTAATTTTGACAAATCCTTAATCCAACAATAATGATTTTTTCCCGTTTCATCACTGATAAGTAAAAGATTAACATGCCTGGTGAGTCGTTGTCGTGAATAATGTAGTTGACCTACAACTTCATATTTCATTTTAGATTCCTCAAATTTTTTTTCCAACCCATATACATTTATAGAGCAATCATTGGCAACTTCGAATTTTGAAATTCCACTTAATTTCATCGGAAAATCCATACCTGATACATTCAGCACTGATTGAAAGAGTGGATAAGAAGACACTTCGGAAACCCTACGATCCGCCGGGTAAAGTGCTGATACCACAGCCCATGCAAAACAATAGTTATCCTCATTTCGCACATTCACCACACCTTTTTTCGACTCGATATAATCTGGCAGCTTTATATAGGAACACGCACCAAGAGGGCTATACTTGTTCACATTCATTTCTGTGAACATGATTTTCTTCAGGCTCCATCCTGCAATAGAAATGATTTTACATTCAAGGTATGAATATTGATTTTTGGGCAATTTATATACCTGAGTCACGATCTTCGATTTCTGTACTTTGTGCCGTTATTGTGTCGATGAATTCATCCAAAACAGCATTAAGATCCATGGACTGGTCAACTATCTGGTTCGGAGAATTGAAACACTTTACCTCGGATAATTCCTGGGTCTGCAGAATATGTGAGCTGAATAGTTCCATATTTACTTTCACCGCACTATGTATCTTCAACACACCTTGCAATAATGAAATCATTTTCTGTTTGTATGCATCAAAAAATGTTTTGTAATCCACATAGTTACTACCGCTCCCAATCCTATAGCTAACTATTCTACATTTGAAAGCACTTTTGATAATTTGCACGTCTTCACCCAATTGAATGCAAGAATTAGATCTGTGTTCGAGTGTTCTTCGATGTGAAACCATCTGACCCATTGGAACTGGTTTATTACAACAATCACAGAACTGCATATCGTTTTGCGATATGGGGCTCAATTTAGACCGTTTACTAGGTGGCTCACCTGTCACCGCTGTACAGGATTGCACTTGATGGCGATGTAGATTATCACTGCGAGTAAAACTTTTTCCACAATTGCAAGTATACATTTTGCTCGATTATCGGCTATTCAGAAGGAACATGAGGTCTGAAACTCGTGTTTCTTTTTATATTAGTGGTTGAGGTGGAAGAGAGGGGATAAGTTCACTTGCCCTCAAGGACATTTGTATTCATGGCTTCCTTTAGTTACATGTCAAGGTTACCATTCCCCAGGGTCATCGAAACTCTCAAGGTCACCAACCCTCAAGGTCACTAACCACCAAGGTCACTAACCACCAAGGTCACCATCCCTCAAGGTCACCAACCCTCAAGGTCACCAACCCTCAAGGTCACCAACCCTCAAGGTCACCAACCCTCAAGGTCACAAATCGTCAAGGTCGCCAACTCTCAAGATCACCAACTTTCAAGGTCATTCACTGGGCAAGTGAACCTCTGAAGGCTATTCTCCAAGGTCACTCTCAAGGTCAGTGGTGGGGGGAGGTCCAGGATTGGCATAAACCCCCTACTCATGAAGTCTGTCAGCTCTCATTAATGTCATACTAGATAACGAGATATATCATTGTTGTTTGTCGAGGAGGAAACCACTGAGAAAATCGTAAGTATAATGCCTGTAATACCCAAGTAATTCCCGAGTAATACTCTGTAATTCCCGAGTAATATCCCCTAAGTAATGTCAGTAATGCCCGTCAGAAATGTCATGAAAATATAAAATCGTGTCTTAATGTTAGGTTTGTTTTGTCAAGTAACTTTTCTTTTTTTTGCTCTTTACCGATTATTATTGTGCCGTTATTGTTCTCTCACTTCCGATACCCGACTAATGCCCAATAATCCCTAAGTAATTCAATACCTGTAATGCCCAATAATTTTCAAGTAAATAATGCCACTAATTCCCGACTAATACCCGTGTAATGCCACTGATTCCCAACTAATACCCGAGTATTGCCCCTAATTCCTGACTAATACCCGAATAATGCCACTAATACCCAAGACATGTCAACCAAAATTCCCCAGCGGTTTCCCCTCGTTGTTTGTAATAGTGGTTTGCCATGACAACGTGGTCTTACCAAATCGAAAGGAGGAAAGCGTGTACTATCACCAACGTACCGATTTTATTGGCTGTTAAATCGCAGGAGATGCGCTTTTTCCTTGAATGTTTTGGGGGCATATTCCTAAAGCAAACTATTATCCAATTTCGATGAAGAATCACGCAATCTCAGTACTTTCATATATTCGCATATATTTAAGGAACACCCTGTAGAAGTATAAAGAACCCTATATTTTCCGAAATACTTGATTATAACATCATATTATACATGTATGAAGTTGTTTTCAGCAAAACTTTTTCGAAGTTGGAAATTTGAATTAAATCTGTTCTAAGTTGAGAAAGTAATGAACTTTCAACCGCACCGATGATTTCGAATTGTTTGGTGAAAACTTGGAATTCATTGTGATAAATTCAAGGTATCCAGGATTGTACCAAGCTAGTTACAAACATTTTGAACGGTCTATACACATCGATGGATTTTAGTTCTAATTCATCCGAATTCCTGAAGAGCAAAGGTTCAGAAATAACCCGTATAGTTGAGAAAGTATCCCTGGGAAGTAATATATTGACAAAGGACCCCGCACGAATACACGTGTAAAATTGGTTCTCGGTCAAATGATTTTGTATGTGTCGTTTCTGAGATATAAGCAGCCAAAGTTCGAAAAAAAGTCGGAGTTGGATAGGGTTGACAAAGGAAAAAACTATTTTGTTAGTCGAAAAAAGACAAATTCAAAATGAAAATAATCTCCCTAGTGCTTGAATTATTGCCGGAAATTTTTCGAGTACATGAATTTTCTTAAAATTTCCAGCAATTAATTCAAGCATGCGGGGGATTCGGTAAGAAAATTTCACACCAAAATATATTAAATTAATGGTTAATTCAACTGACTTGTAGATTATTCTGAGAGAAAACAAGTTGTAACATCAGTGGGCCGTGAATGGTTTTTGTTCATATAATGACAGTTACGCGTTGGTATTAGTGGCGGTGTTTGTATGTGAGAAAGGAAAATTCATTTTGCGACATTTTCAACCTAAAATTACATTGCACATCACGCAGAACTAAAATAGTTTTGACTGGTCCATGCGGATTGTCTATTGGGAAGTGTTGTGGAGAGGAATTCTTGCAAATTTCAGCCGAGTATTCACGAGAAGATAAGTTGAATAAAATTGTTTCAAATATTAAGTTCATGTAGTCAAGCATAGGTAGATTTGATTGATATACATTTTTTACCGATGGACCTATTCATCGTTGAAATGCAAGTTCTCAAAATATTCTCAGACACATTCAAAATATTTAGTGAATATATAATTATGAAATATTATCTCCTTTCATATGAAAAATAACATTCCATTTGTACATAAAAGCAAAATGTTAACTATCACATGTCAAATATTTGACAGAAAAATTTCCACTTATTAATTTCGCCCAGGGTACCCAGGAGGATAAAAATGTCCGGAAATTTTTTGGGTTGCCATGGCAACTAAATAAAAACCAATTTTTTGATTGGCTGAAAAAGTGAGGTGTGAAATTTTCATCGGAACTCGATCAACATGTCCAGTTATAACGATGTGATATTAGGCGCTTCATTTTTTTCCAGATATAAGTCGGGAAGAAAAAGAAAAACTATAAGTATTTGTATTCAAACTGGAATATTCAACAGCTTAATAGAGTGAGTTTCAAAAAAATAATGAATCTAAATTTTTTCCGTACTTTTGACACCCTCTGTATTTCAGAATGGAAGGGTAGTGAAACTTTTCTCTTCGAATTAAGTTAAGTAATCTGTATTCGGCTTCTGTCGGTCTTATTCTGACTCAGCCTGTATACAGGGTGTATCTTAAATGATGTCATTAATTTCAGGTGGTGATTTCTTGTCACATTTAATGAAAAAAACTTCATATAAATGTGTGTCCTAACTTGCTTCGTTTCCGAGTAATTGGGTGTCAAAAGTTTAATAAAAAATCGGTTTTTCATGACTTACTCAAAATTCTTTACGCGGATTCTGATTAAACTTCCTGTGTTTGTTAGTAGTAACAAGTGTCTTCTTTTCGTGAAATTATATTTTGAATTTTAATTCCAGTGGCGTCGCAGTTGATACCCCGTTACACAGAAACGAAGCAAGTTAGGACATACGTTTAAATGAACTTATATTCTCAAAATGTGACAAGGAATCACCTCCTGAAATTGATGACATCATTTAAGATACACCTTGTATAGTATTAGAATAGGATTGACCAATGTAGTGAGTTTAGAGCTCTTGAGGATGCTAACTTCGTTGATATTTTGAGTGGTTTCTATTTCTTGAATCTTATTTCTACCCAGTAGATACCTGCATCTCAATTGTCTTCAATTCATTCAACAATATTGTCTCATCTACTATGTAGGTACGTAAATATTAGATCGAATGGATATGCTAATCACATCGATATCAAACATAAAATTTTTATTGGTCCACCGTCATTACTTATAATATTATTATATGTATGCCTGTTTATTGTGGTAGAAATCCATTTTTTCGATATCTTTCCATTTTACCCCACTTTGGTACATTTTTTAGTTTGCCGCCATAACAGCGATCACATGACATGTGTCAAAATCGATTCTCAGGTTATCGGACATGCACAAACTTTTGCCCCGAATTTGTTTTTACTGTGCATTTTACTTTCAAAAACCAATGTTGTATTATTTTTCACACGTGATTTTTCATGACAATTTCAAATTTTTTATATTTTTTCACTATGTTGATTAGGACCATATAACCCATGCATCGTTTAAAACAATAATAATTTGTTCAAGGTAATTTCATTATTATTTTTTTAATTATTTCTATTCCACTGATTGTTGTTCAACGAACTTATCTAACTAATTTTAATGAGCTAAAGTCTATGGGATGGTTTTGACTGATTGACAACAAGTGAACGGTACATAATACTACGGTACAATAATATTACGCATCTTCTGATATTTATAAATATTTTTAGAACTTGAGGTCACAGTTCGCCATTGAACGTTGAAAACTCACGACAGTGTTTTCGTATATCTTCAGTAGGAAAAATATTCAAAGGTTCACATGAATTCAGGAATATTCTTGTATAGAAAATCGTGATGGAAATGGTTTTCAAAATGAGTTCATGTGTGTTTTCTGCAGCAGTTTTGGTGGGTTTGTTCTTCGGTCCTGGCGAATTTACTGTGAGTTTTATATCATTCAATAATAATGATGATAATAATAATAACAGCTGCCAAGTAGTTTTCAATTTATTGTAAGAATTAATTATTTTTTATCTATCCAGCACTCTCTGTTTTTAGTGTTTCTCTATAGGTGGCTCGCCCGTATAACTTTTTTGTTTTTGAAAATATTGAAATGAACAATGAAACAATATTTATAAAAAATTTTAGAATTTTATTGAGTAATTTGAACATATCCATAGCCCAATAGAGTAAAAAATACATGCCAAAAAGAAAACGTTTGATAGCAAAAAGTGACAAGTGACACAAAGAAGACGAAAGAAGTGAATATATACTAGGTGTCATTACTAAAAATCGAAAGTTCACATCACTTCCCGGAAGTTGCAAGAGGCTGAGTTACTCGTCAAAAAAATGCAGTTTTAGGTCGTATGTAAATCCTCCAAATATTTTTTTTTTCCTGACCCGACGAGCCACTCAGTACACAGCAGATGCGGAACCGTAAAGTAGTATTTTCTCAAAACTTTAGGACTAAAATTAATAATTTGAATGTATCCATGGCCCTCTAGATTAAAAATTAAATTTCAAAATTTAAAAAAATTGTTTACAAAAAGTAACAAGTGATACATGGTTGTATTCAGAATGTCATATGAAGATATCTCATACATATCCTTCAAATTTCATTTCAATATCTTCTGCAAAACCATTTTATAAAATACTACAGATAAATTGATTCTCAAGCAATGCATTTTCAGGAACACTCACTCCATATCGTCACTTTACCTTATGGTAAGATCCAGGGACACGTATTGAGGAGCCTCAAGAATGCTCCATTTTACGCTTTCCAAGAAATTCCTTATGCATCCCCTCCTATCGGCGAGTTGAGGTTCAAAGTGAGGTAACTTCAAAAAATGCTAAGCCTTAGCGTCAGGTATTTGTAATTTATAGGAAGCTGTGCCACCTAAGAGCTGGAATGGTATCTTGGACACAACCAAAAACACAAAAGTTTGTATGCAACTAAGCAAGGACGAACACCGAGAAACCGAGGACTGTTTATACCTCAACGTATACACAACAGTGGTGAGATCGAAACGCCATCTTTTGACCTATATCATACCAACATCTAAGTAGTTGGGATCATATCAGTCAGAGCTCGATACATTTTATTTCAATGTATTTGAAACATATAGTGATGTTCGAAGGATAGCCGTGGTCGTATACCTCTAATCCTAACAAAATCATACATCCTGACAGTAGTAAGTCATCAGTAGCTTCAGGGTAAAGTGGCATACGATGGCATACGACCACGGCTGTCCTCTGAACATTGACGTAAAATTGGAGTATATTATGTTCGAATTGTTTACGTAGGAGACGATAAAAGGTATTTATATAACAAGTTGCAAAAGGAGCGTGCTTTTTGCACCAGAGATGGTATTGGAACACAAGCGAATTCATCCCTTTTTGGTTACTCATATCCCCAAATTTGCAGGAGAACAAAACGAATGATTCTTGAATGTATAACTGAATTAATCTGAACTAACGATTTCCATATTCACATTAGTATCAATATGAACTTCATATTCACACTTGTGCAAATATGAACGTCATTTCGCCATATTGAAACGAAATTACAAAATAGTAATTTTTGTATTGAGTGCGTAAAATTTATGTTTTTTTTTAATGACAAGTTAATTTTTGGCTAAGACCGGGTCGAGGAGATATATATTGATGTGTTTTTTTGTCCCGATAAGTCCAGATCGATTTTGAACGACTGTTGTCTTGAAAATATTATTCAGTTTTCAGTAAAATCGAATTATAACTAAATAATACTTCTCTTTTCCATACATGTTATCATTAATGTTATCAATACTTCCAATACAATTTCACAGCATCCAGTGGTCTGTGTCGTTTCTTTAGAAACGGTTCGTTGGCACCCCGCGTGTTTGACTGTGTTTGCTTGTAGTTGCTTCAATTTCAAGTTATTTTCAAGAAGATGGATCTTGATTATGATAGTGGTAGTGATACCCCATCAGATATATCTGAGAAAGTAATTGCAATAGTACCCCTGTAGAGGTACAAACTCAAATTACTTGTTTTTAAGACTATTTTGAGGTTTTAGAATGATTTCCAGCTTTTTCCAGATCACTTTGAAGTTCTGTCTCTATTTTGTTGAACTAGCAAGCAATAACTCCTTACTGTGTATGTGTGTCGTAAATGACACCGAGACCCTTTCCACTCTGAATTTTTTCTAGAATCCAAGTGAATGCTCTACTCCAGAACCACTTCCTGTCTATGTTTTTGTACACGGAGGGTTCTTTTGTAAGGATGATGGAACCATTGAATCTCTTGGACCCCACTTCCTCATGGACTACGGAATCGTAGTAGTGACTATGAATTATCGACTTGGAGCATTCGGTGAGTATAAAAAAGCCTACTTAGAATACACTGAAGATAATTTAGATAACTCTATATAAATCGGCCGGTAATAACATATTTTTTGCAATTATTCTCACCGTATTGTAAAGAACTTTCACAACTCCACTCTTAAAATATTTATTTCCAACACTCAGAAAACAGTCACAATCACTGGGCTATATTTATTTCGACTGTCCAAATCTTTCAATACTCAATACTTCCCTCAGGCCGCGAATGTCACGTTTTTAATAGCTGGAAATGTTCCGTCCCGTCGTTTCGGAATACTCCCACTTATTTCTCGGGATTTGAGTCGCTGTTAGAAGTCAACCGGCCGTCCGATGAATTCATCTCGAACGAAATGTCACCATAGCGTTCTTGAGCGGTGATATCAGCTTATTTCTGTATTCTGGTTGATTCATCTGTTTCTTCGGATACGTTACATCGCCCCCTTCTTGAAGATATTTGGTCCCGAAGTAGCATCTTTGGAGTGTGTCTGTACTTGCACAACTTCCCATTCCTGCACCGTGAAGTCCGATGGAATTAGCACTCCATAGTATTACTGTTCAGTCCTTGAAGATGGTTATAGCACACCAAAATCTTAATGCCGGTGGATCTTAATATCTTTTCCAACATGCTTCTAATGACTCTCCAATTCAGCCTATCAAGCCCAAAAACAATTTCGGGATTGCCAGGTCCATGAGATGTTGGTCCAACATTGTATCTCTCAATCCGGTGAGGCTCCCCAGAAATCTTCAGAGGACGGTTTATCTCGAGATTGCTTCTTGGTTACCAGGAAGAAGACGTTTCTCTGGTCCGTCTTTAACTGATACACTCCTCCAACTTCTGGGTTTTGTTTTCCCAGTTTCTGGAGTGGACCAAACTCCTTTTGGACAGTCGGCGGCCTTCTGCCATGCAGTGCGCTAGCGCGTATTCAGTGGGTGCTCGAAAAGGGCTTGTGACTTCTCTCGAGTTACTCCACGTGGAAACTTCTGCCCATTTGTGTATAAGGCCATAAACTGCTGGAAGGTCATCTTATCCTCTGGTGGTATGAGAGTGCGAACTCGATCGTGATATCCGGCATATGGAGCCAATTTATTGAAATTGACGACTCTACGTTTTTTAGTATTTTCATGATCTTGTATGAACCTTCCCACGAACTCTGCTATTTCGGTGAGAAGCCATGGTGACACTTGGGGTTGTACAGCTAGACTAGGTTCTGCGTTGATGTCATAAGTCTTCTTCATACGGTTGCTGGCACTCTCGATATTCAAACGGATTTGCTCGTGGATGTCGTCCATTCTCTGCTGGAGTTCGCTGACGTACTCTCCTCCCGCGTTGTCCTGTCCTGGTGGCGTCTCAAACATCAAGTAACTAGGATTGTGGATGAAGAGCTGTTGTTCTGGTTTTTCCAATATCCAACACTTCGAAGTTTCTGCCTTGGACCGGATGTAGCACCGAATAGGCATATCCACCCCTTGACCAAGACATCTGCGACGGGTATGTCTTCTTCATTGGGTAGGACATAGGCTTCTGCCCGTTTGCTGAAATAGTTCATTGCCACAAGGATGTATTTGTTTCCCGTGTCAGAATTGGGAAACGGACTACTACGTTATACTGACGCATCGAGGCCTTAGGTCGAGTTCAAGGCTCATTGCTGGCAGAGCATGCGGCACACTTTCTGCACCAATCCTTAACGTCAGCATGACAATTAGCTCAATAGAACCGTTGTCTCAGTTTCTGAGAGTCTTCGTCATGCACTTCTCGGAACACTTCCTTTCCCCTGGACCTGGGTGCCACTGTCTGTCGTCTTTCCTTTTCACCATTCTCAGACTCCAACTCGCGTTTCAAGATCCCATCCTCCAATGTAAGTGGGCCTAGTATGTTTCAACCACTGGACAATGTGGCCAAGGTAAAATACTTCCTTCTGGAACAGATGGCCTTTCTTAGGGCTCATCTCCAGCCCAGAGTTCCTTTCCGCCATTCTCGGACTCCAACATGCGTTACAAGACACATTTTCCAATGTAAGGGAATTGCATTGGGCCCAGTGTGACTTTCAACCACTAGAGAATAGCGGGCGACTTTCTTCCATGAGAATCTTCGGTTGCCCTTCTTCCATTTGATAACCTACTCTATTCCCTTTGTAAGAGAGATATTCCAAGGAGTCCTAGATACCCACCCGCAGTTATATTCCTTGATGAATACCTTGCGATCATGAAGGTTTTCTTCCATAGCAGTTTGAGCAACACAAAAACTCAAGCAACTTCGAAGCACAGTACATAGTCATCCACGGGAATGACAGGGCAGATGCTTTAGCATCCTTCGTATATAACGCTAGGGATGTAAAGGGATGTAATGTTCATGTTTTCCTGGTTTACCTCAATGAACTAAACCCGAAGGATTCATGTGAATGTTTTCTTCATTTTAAACGAGTCGTGAATGAAAAATCGAATGGACTCTTCATCTTGATATTGCTTTTAGGTTTTCTCAGTACTGGGGATGATGTTATACCAGGTAACCTAGGACTCAAAGACATAAATGTTGTGTTGAAATGGGTGAAGAACAATATTCATCTCTTTGGAGGAGATTCCTCAAAGGTAACAATAGGTGGTCAAAGTGCTGCAGGATCCTCTGTAGGTCATCTCGTCTTGAGAAAAGAATCAGCAGGTAAAGATGGTTAAGATTGAACGATCCAGAAAGTGAAATAAATTTCTCTTCATATTCCAGGACTATTCAGAGGGGCCATTATGCAAAGTGGCTCACCTCTTTGTGGAAAAATGTTCCAGAAAAATCCTAGATATTTCGCTTATAGACTAGGTTCTTTACTGGATACTAACTTTGGGCTGCAAAATTCATCTCGGGAACTCTTGCAAGCACTACAGAAGGTTTCTGCAAAGGATATCAAAGACAACAGTGATATAAAGGTATATCATAATATTTACAGTGTCATCATGAATCATCGAAAGATATCACGGTATAGGTAGTTTATCGAAGTTATTTAAAAATAAAAAAATATATTTTACAGGAATATTGGCTCTCACGCCTGGCGTCAATGTTTTTGTTTGTGTCCGGGTTTTGCCGTAGTCTTTTGGGTTGAAATCTCCAAACGTTTCAACCGTAACTGCAGCAGTTATCTTCAGTGGCGTGGTCAAAGTGCTCTTCTTGACGTATCAACTGGAAATAAGTTGATGAGTCTTTTTTGAAGGCGATAGTCAACTTATATTTCATCAAAAACAACCGTTTCACACAAAAATTCGACCTTTTTGTAACCATGAACATGAAATAAGTAGCAGTAAAAAACAAAACACATTGTTGCATGCATATCCATTTTCTGAAAATCGCTCGAACAATCGAATCGATCATTCAAATCACCAATTATTTGTTGTTGTTTCGTTTACATAACAGGGCCAAAGCAGACACACCGATCAAGTGAAACAAAATGATTCCTAAAAAATGTATTTTTGAAAAGGAATGGTGCACTGATTGAATATAAATGAAAATTCTGACAGGTTCATAACGAACAAAAAACAAAAAAAAATGATACATACGAATGCTATGTGAAATGAATGATTGTATATTATAAATCCTTAATGGAGGACGCCCATATTGGATTACTGCAAGTACTGTTTACTTCAACGATCTGAAATATTGAGGTAAAAGTAAGTATTGCTTCATAACCATACATATTTCATGGGCCGTTCTCATGTCTGTGATTGTGGGTATTATGAATTCATTTATCATCGCTGTCTTCAATATTTTTACGCTTTTGTTGAGCCAAAGCCACTATGCTCTGCTACTAATTTTATACACTTCTCCCAATGACGACCAGTGATATATCGAGCAAATATGCGTCTGGTCACATATTCACCAACAAGTCCTGGCGTGTCTGCTGGCAATCACTGTTTCTGCACGAGGAAGTGATCAACAAACGTTATATTCTTTTTTTGTTATTCCTAGAAGTCATTTGGATTCTAAAGCGAATAAAACCAGCATTGCTTCTTTCCAGATACCAGTCGAACTCAGGAACTCAGTTGGAAATGAAGACAACAGAATCTGGGCCCCTGTTGAAGACGGTTATTTTGTTGATGGTCCCATGCAGGAGAAGTGGAAATCGGGACTTTTCAATCATGTTCCTATTCTCACGGGAATTACATCTGAAGAACAAATTCATTTCGGTAAATATATTTTCATCAGTGGGGCACACTAAAAATGTCGTTGGACTGTATTGTGATAACAGAATTTATCTTTTATGTCTCAGATATAGATCCGATCAAGCCAAAGGCGCAATACTTTGATAGCGATGCATCCTTATTGATAAATGGCAACCTCAATATTGAGGAACAAAGCAAACTACCAGCGGGAAGAGAATTGAAGAAACTTTATACCAATAACTCATTCGAAAAAGATTTTGGATCATTTGTAAGGGTGAGTGAGATGAAAACACTAATCTAAACGTCACCACGAAGACATTTCAGAATGTGGGATTCAAAATGGAACAGGTCCAGAACATTCATCCGTTCACTATCTACTTTTCTCTTGAAATTATGCATTTGAGATCTAATGACGTCTCAGTATAGCTTCCTTTGTTGTTTTCAAATAGGCAACTGCTACAGTATACATTTTCAGAAGATTTCAGTTTTAGATCGGGTATTCGACGTTTAACAGCCATTTTCCTTCAAAGAACGGAATCGTTCAAAGAACCCAACCGTTCATGACAGAGTAAAGTAGTGTTAAGAAGCACAAAATTACTCTTCCGATGGGGAAACCACCCAAAATTCCCAACTAATACCTCTAATACCCAAAGAATTCCCGAGTAATACCCCGAACTAATGGAACTAAATGATTTCTCCAATATCCAAGTGATAAAAGTAACAAAAATATTGAACGGTGTTCTCCTAACCGACTAATTCCAGAAATTCTGAAATTTTCAATTCCCATTGGTTGCAGACCTTTTTTTTTGGCTTCCCAACTAAAAAATGATTCCTTTAATATTCCAGTGATACCTCCAATTCTCGACTAATGCCCATTAATTTTCGACTAATAACCAATAATTTTCAACTAATACACCTACTTCCTGATACCCAACTAATACGACTGAAACCAAAGGCATGTACACCAACATTTCCCAGTGGTTTCCCCCTCGGAATCTTGTTCATCCTTGACTACGATTTTATTATTTTCAAACACAACTGTGGAGTTTTCATGAGTTACTGCTTCCACCCAAAAAACAATTATTGTTATGAAACCGCTGAGAAAATCATAAGTTATGCCTCTAATTCCCGAGTAATACCCAAATAATTCCCGAGTAATACCCAAATAATTTCCGAGTAATATCCCCCAAGTAATGCCAGTAATACCCGTCAGAAAAATGATAAAAAATATAAAATCGTGTCTTTATGTGAGGTTTGTTGTCTGTTTTTGTTTTTGCCCTCCAAAGATTATTATTGTGCAGTAAGTGTTCTCTAAGTTCCTGTAATACCCATGTAATGGTCGAGTAATTCCTCCTTTTCCCGTGTAATGCCAAATAATTCCTCTAACGCCGAAGTAATACACCAGTTATACCTATTTTGCCCAATAATTTTCAAGTAATGCTCCTAATTCCTGACTAATACCTGAGTTATGCCACTAATACCTAAGACATGTACACCAAAATTGCCCAGCGGTTTCCTCCTTGGCCAAATCCATTAGCATGACTGACAGAGTTTTCTCCAATCTGGACTGCAAGCTTGGAATCGAGTGATTTCAACACGCTGAACCATTCGATTTTTTCTTCATACAAGCAGGGTCCCATTGCCTCATATTTGAAATATTTGAAAATTGAGTGTCAAAGTTTTCATTCATTACTCAAAAACTTTTCCGCTAATTCTGATGAAACTTTGGATGCTTATTTGCAGCAATAAGGAAATTGTTTTAATGTACTCAGAATATAAAACTCATACAAAACTGATTCTTACTGTTGTACAAAAAAAATTTGTATGACACATTTGTTAAAAGTGATTTTATTTTGGTCGTGGGGTTGCAAAACGAGCGTAGCTCCACTCGCTAATGCTCGTTTCGCAATATTCCCCACTTTCAACACTTGTATCATAAATAACTATTAGCTTTCAGTTAACCATACATGTTGTTGTCTCTCACCCTATTACAGTTTCACACAATATTTTCCAGTTCCCAGAAGCAAACAGCACTCAGATATAAAAAGAAAAGAAAAAAATGAAAAAACCACCAATTGTATCGTTTTCCTTTCTCTTTGTTCTTAAGATGTCGATTGGAACTGACAATTTCATTTGCAGTATTTGAGCGATGCCAAGTATACCACCTCCATTTGCAGACACGCAGATCTTCAGTCAAGATATACTGATGTATTTTTCTACCAGTTTTCGTATCATGGTCTGATAAATAACAACAACAAAACGGTACCTGGTAAGGAATGAGTTAAAACCGATCCAAATATTGTGAAAATTTTGCAGCCTCTGAACCATTGCAAAAGCAAGGTCGAGCTCAGCTAGAGCTGAAAAATAAAAGTTAGCATCTGTTTTCGCATAACAAAAAACTTAATATAAATACATGCAATTTTTTTTCATTTTCGTTTCCGAATTGTAATATCAACAATATTTCATAGTTCAATTTCTACAGAGTACCTACCTTCATCAAATAACCCTTCATCTTCACACCCAACTTTCTATATAGCCCTTTCCTGTATATTTTTCCAGGTGCTGAGCGAGTTGGACACCAGGAAGACTTATTTTATCTTTTTAGAAATTCTTTCTATACCAAAATCGAAAAACTTCCACAATCTGACACGATAACTCAATCGAGATTATTGAAATTATGGACAAACTTTATAAAATATTTGTAAGTATGCAATGAATATTATGACAAATTAATGAGAATATTGATTTGGTTCACAAGATAAGTTCTTGTAAAAAAAGGAATATTGTTTTTCGCAAAAGGTCCTCAAAAAGCAAACAATTATTTTGATACAGAGGTGAAAATGGTAAAGAAATATTCTAATTCATTGAATGTGATTCAGGACACATAAATAAACAAAAATGTTTCAATTTTTTTTTTTATATTATAGTTACTCAATTTCAACCGAGGGAGAAACCGCTGGGAAATTTTGGTGTACATGTTTGCCCCACTCGCCTGTGTAAGAGAAAATCTCAACAGAGGCTACCGCGGTCAGCATATCACGATATGCACCGACAGCCAAGCGGCGATCAAGGCTCTCACATAATATAGTCAGCTCTCTGCTGGTGTCTGAATGCATCGATGATCTGCATCTTCTTATCTTCCACCAATAAAGTAAAGCTACTTTGGGTCCCTGGTCATAACGGAGTACCTGAAAATTAACGGGCTGATTATTTGGCCAGACAAGGTGCGAAAAACCCAACGATTGGACCAGAACCTATCCTAGGAGTTTCTAGATCATGTTGCGTCTCAACCATGAAGGAAATTCTGGAAATAAAACTCCAGGACACATGAAAAGATGTACTGGGCATGAGGCAATCGAAACTCCACATCGGAGGCCCTTCTACTAGGAGGACCAATACTCTGCTCACACTGAGCCGAAAGGAAATCAGATTAGTGACAGGGCTCCTGACGGGACACTGTCATCTCAACAGACACCTCAACATTTCAGGTTTCACGGATGATACCGAATGCAGGTGGTACTTGGAGGATGAGGAGTCAGCCTCCCACATCCTCCGGCAGTGGCAGCAATACGGGTAGCACACCTCGGGAGCATCGTACTGAACCCGGAGGGTGTTAGGGAGGTATCTGTTAGAAGGCTGGCCTCTTTCGCTCGCGAGATAGGCTACCTTCAAAACTGAACCATCTCCCAGCAGTGGTGGGTGCATAACGGGCCTGATTGAGAGGCCTATATGGTTATGGCTCCATCCGCCCACATACCTTATTCTATCTATGTATCTAACAGTTGCGAGTAAAAAACATAACAAACTATAATTATGGACTGTCTTCCCTGTGATGGTACAGTCGGTTTTCTAATCGTATTTTTATTAAAAATCACTCATTTCATTGGTTTACTAGTCATTCTTTTTCTCTCCTCCAGATATTCAGTCCTTATTTATATTACAGGGATCCAACCCCAGAGGAAGATTATCTTTTTTCTGGCATAAAATGGTCAAAAGTGACACCATACGAGTTTTTGTACGTGAATATCAACAATACGCTGAAAATTGAAAAGGACCCGAGAAAATACAAACAATGGAAACGAATTTACGATAAATATGCCGAAGAGCTCCAGACAACTTACTGAAGATGTCCCTTCGTTTCTCGCCGCTTTCAATTAGAATCGTATTTGAAAAATTCAAAGTTATTCCAATAATCTAACAAAGTAGGATAATGGTTAATAACTGACAGAGCGAAGAAAATACTTTTTCTTTTTTTTCAATTTGTGCCCATTTTCACATAGTTTTTTGAATTGATGCCCCTTTTTACCTATTCAAAGCACGCCATGGCGTGTCAAATCGAACTTTCAAAAACTTTTAAGTTACCATGGATCTATGGATCTTTTTGATTGCCATAGTTCCAACAATACTTATTTACTGTGGGGAGAGTAGTCATACATCTTTCATCCTGTGAACTCAAAACAATAAATCATCAAGATCCCCTCCTCGGAAAATGTCATAAAGAAATCCCTTTCTTTGTACTGAGTCTTTGGATTATTAAATATTTTATTGAAATCCAAATAACGAAAGGCGTTTTTATTAGTCATATAAAATTTAATATAAGGAAGTTCTGAATCTCCACACGCTTTGTCTATCTCGGAAGTTTCATCTCAGCCAGCCAGGAGTTCTTTAACAAACTTAAGATGTTCGGAACATGTATAAGAAAGAGTTTGAGTCCTGATCGAGACGTCGGCGTCGCGTCGCGTCGTAGTGAATATAAATAACAAAGCTGAAACTTCAGGCAGCAACATTTCATGTGTTAACAATTAAAAAGTCTGTATTAGCAGGTTGAAATGCAGACTGAAAAAAATTGGAAATTTTTCAAAATGGAATAGTCGAGATCACCAAAGTATTTCGCGAACGAGATGCAAACAAAATTTTTTCTACAAACGTAATATAACAAAATATAAAAAATAAAATTAGGTAGTGTAAAAATTTGTCACAAATTGAAAAGTGTTAAAAAGCCTTAATTATTGCTAAAAATCAAGAAATAAAAGATATCTTGGATTTTTCCTTGATTAAGGACCATGAAGGTTGAAATATAAAAATCCCATATAGTTTATATACAGTGTGTTCATAAAGTAACACCCTCCCTGATGACATTTGAACGGAGTGGAATTTTCTCTTGTTTTTTTTTTTGGTGAAATGGTAGTTAATAAGCTACTTTTCGCCAGTACTAAAAAATGTCTACCCTTCAAAATGACGCCTCCTTTCAAAATGGCGGACAGGCGCCATTTTGAAAGATTTTTTTAAATTGCATGGTGGTCGAGTGATATCTCATTCGGATTGTATTTGATTATCTATACGACTGCAAAATTTCAGACAAAAATATTCATCCAAAACAAAATGGCTGCACATTATGTTAGAACTTTTATATGCGATTTCTTCGAAAAATATTGCATGAAACTCGTGCAGAAAGAGTTTATTTCACGTCGAGTGCAATAAACACCTACTTTTTTCACTTGTTGCATAAATAACTATTATTTCAGACAAGCTCTAGTGAATTTCATTCTCAATTTATTTTTAAATGACTCCCCTGACCCCTCTCTGAGAAACTCATCTTTAGTTATATAATTGTTATCATTTTAGCTTTTTGTTGTGGTGTCAGAACACGAAATAATTGTCTCAGAATGAAGATAACGAAGATGATGCTTCTGAACATGCTTTGCACCCTTCTACAATATAACAGCTTAGAGAGCTCCATCCAGAAGAATACTTTCTCGAGTTTGAATTGTTGATTTCATTGCCTATTCATTTTCCGCTTGAGAAGTATATAGACGTTATGTCATATTATTATATACTTATTATTTTATGTTCTTACATGACAGAACGTTCAGACACATCCTCTCGAAATATCACATGAATAACTAAAGTACCGAAAGTCGGTAATACCGAGAGAATTATTCTGAACCATTAAAATATTCATTTCTTTGTATGTGTCATACTGGGTGAATTTCGCGCACGTCGGAAATGTGAGTAATCAAGTAACCACATCGTCTACAACCATCAAACAAACATACATCGATTTGGTGCTGTCCTCTGTTTTGATACTAATGAGAAACCGATCTGGAATCCATTAATTCCATTCGACTACAAAATCGCTTTTTGCGCCTCGAACCATTAGATGCTAGTTTCATAACTCAGGCAATTTACGTCACATCGTGAAGAAATATGGGCCTTATAAATTCTGACATGATAATTTAGTGTCTGGCTACGAAAGTTTTTCCGCGTGTTTAAATAAGGTCCACTTGAAGTTATACACTGGAGTTGGGCAACTCTCCGAGTGAACAAAACTTTTGTTTGCATAACATCACGACCTTATTAAGCCAAAGGAGTTGAAATTGGTGAAGAGGTGAAGAATATCATGGATTTATTGTCGGAATCTCTATGAGTCCGCGGTTAATAATTTGGAAAGAGGAAGTGAAATTTTACGAAGTTTTCAAAGTTGTTTCAAGATGATCACGGCAAAGGAGTTGTTCAATCAGTTAAGAGCGCAGAACTCAGTTTTGTGGCATTAATTCCTCTTATAAAATGATACCTGTGATTGTCTATCAAACCAACTCACACTCCTCCTTTTTTAAATATTGATAGAATGTCTTCGGTAATATTTCGATAGATAAACGAGAAAAGTAGGTTTTTAGCTTCCATAACTCACACTGAGGAAAATCGTCCTATTAAAGTTGCTGAAATATTTCTTGCTACCATAATAAGAAATAATATGACTATAACAAAGTTTTGAATAGAACCAGTACATTGAAATCCTACGGCAGCGAAAACGATTTTGCTGAAAGTGATGTTCCTGCCACAGAAAAGTATACTGCTGTCGCTATTAGGCAGTCAGTCTGGGACAGTAAGTTTTTTTATCGGAAAATTTCAATCTTATAACTGAATAATCACTAGCGAGTTACATGCCTGTGGCTGTAAGGTTTCTGCTTACTATAAGTGGACATTTACTGTAATACAGTTGTCAACTTTCCACTAAAATATTACGGAATGAACCCGATTACCATTATTCTATGCCTTACTATAGTTATTCGATGTTTTGCTGATATTTTAACGGAAGTTTCCCCTTCGACGAACACAACAAACAGATTATCGTGCTGTCGGCATTGTTGGACTGTTGGTCGCTTGGTCACGTCAAAGATTAGGTTATTGTTAAGAAAACGAAGAAAGAAACAGATCATCTTGCTGTCGGCATTGTTGAACTGTTGGTCGCTTGGTCACGTCAAAGATTAGGTTATTGTTAAGAAAACGAAGAAAGAAACAGATAATCTTGCTGTCGGCATTGTTGGACTGTTGGTCGCTTGGTCAAGTCAAAGATTAGGTTATTGTTAAGAAAACGAAGAAAGAAACAGATAATCTTGCTGTCGGCATTGTTGGACTGTTGGTCGCTTGGTCACGTCAAAGATTAGGTTATTGTTAAGAAAATGAAGAAAGAAACAGATCATCTTGCTGTCGGCATTGTTGAACTGTTGGTCGCTTGGTCACGTCAAAGATTAGGTTATTGTTAAGAAAACGAAGAAAGAAACAGATCATCTTGCTGTCGGCATTGTTGGACTGTTGGTCGCTTGGTCAAGTCAAAGATTAGGTTATTGCTCTTGATCGTGAACGTGAATGCTTCTATTACTATGGGTAATTTATAGTTTGGTCCATTAGTTATTGGACCCCACTAGTTTTATTTCCGTGTGAATTTCTATCGGGATGATTGCCTGTTAGTTCAAATCCTATCCTCGCAGGCGTAAGGGTTTGTGGGGGTACTGGCGGTTGTGAGAATGAGAAAGAGAGGAATTTCTGTCTACCAACACTAGCAAACAGTTTTGTTTGTAAGAGTAGGTACTTTCCTACCTAATAGCTCACCAGATTATTTTACAAGTGCTAGCGGAATAAGGATGATGGCGCTTTATAAATTCTACACAAGTGATAAACTCAATTTTTGGGACACCTTGTCGATGGAAAATTGAATGCAGCAAAAAAATTGCAACCAATATGCCGTCTGCAACTTTGGCACTGTTTAATATTCACAGATAGAAGCACTCTCAAGCGGTAGCAAAAGTGTAAATCTACAACTGAAACTGTTACTAATAGACATAGGTAGATGCACTCGCTAGCAGTAGCAAAGTAACATACCTACACTGGAACAATACCTGATCAGTTCTAGGAAGCGGTAGCAAAGTCAGATATCCACGACTGCAACAATGCCTTGTAGTCATAAGTAGGTGCACTCGCTAGCGGTAGCAAAGTTCGAGAGTATCGACAATTTCTGATAATCCCAAGTGAGTTGCTATTTCATGAAAAAATGTACATAATATCAATGAATACCGATTATTACCTTTCCGTTCATTGACACAATTAACTTTTCATCGTGATAATGATCAAACATTCACTGATGTACGAAGGTATACGAAGGTATACGAAGAATACAATGAATTCAAGTTCATTGAGATCAAAGATGATCTTTTTTTACATTTATGAACAGGTTTCGTTGCTGCTATGGAAAAGTTCATTGAGGTAATGAAAGGGGTACACTGAATCCATTTGAAATTGTTCATCATATCAATGAACGTAATTAATGGTCCCAGAGATGATTTTATTGTTACAATGAATCCCAGTTTATCGAAATCAATGATAATCTATTTTAAGATCTACACACAGGTTTTATTGGGGCTATGGAAAGATCATAGAAGATGTAACGAAGTTATTAAGTCCCAGTTTTGTTAGGCAGATAGAAGCAACATTTTCCTCCCATTCTATAACTCCGTAACCAATAAGTTCATGAATATAATAATAAGCCTTATGTCGAACCAAGCCATCTCGTGTTTAAATATGCCGGCATCTGTTCAGCCGAATCTTCGCATAGAAATCTCCGTTGCTGGCAAGTTAGCTTTAGCTGGTAGTACACAGCGCCTCCACTAGAGAGACCACTTCGTTGTTTGCACAGAGCCGGTTAACTTAAGCAGACAGAAGCGATCGTTGAAACATCTTCTCAGGTAGCACAGACTACAAGAGACATCCGAAGAGCTCCGAAAGGAGCCAGCCGAAATAAAAGATAACTTGGAGATACGCCTTCCAATCAGGATTGCGATGTTCTGATGAATGCATGTTAATTATTTTGCATATCTTTCGGACACTCACTGTATGCTCAATATCAGTGGGAGACCTTATAGTAACCCATTATCAATAAACACCATTCATTGAATTGATGAAAAATATCCATCGTCGAAATAATCTGAATCATTATATCAATCATACAACATTTATTCGAAGAACGAACAATAATAATTAATCTGAAGAATACAGTTTCATCAGTTGAACGAATAAAATTCATTGCTTGGGTGATCACTCTTTATTCGTTTGATGAATGGAATTCATTACCATAACGAACCTATTTAATGTACTTAATCATGATATCAATGAAAGCATTCATTGATATTATTAAGATCCGTATTCATAGTATGGATAACCAGTGGTACATTGACATAATGATTGAGTTCATCGGACCAATATTGATAAAAATATTCATTGAGTCTATGAACTTTTTCATTGTATTCAGGTACCAATTTTTTTCTGTGTAGTCCATTTTATTCGTAACTTGAATAAATCTCATTTCAGTAGTATCCTTCCCACAAAATATGAGTCGCATAATCGTGAATGTCATGCAGAAACGACAGAATACCATATTCCTCCTTAACATGTTCTGTGGATGTCAGTTCGCGGTGACTCTAATCCAGCTGAATTGTCCCATTTATCCTCCACTGAACAGAATGCAACATTGCCACTATTCGTCAAATTTAACAAACCAAACTTCTGAATAGACATGTGTAAATTGAATGATCCAATTTCAATGTACAGTGGCTCATCCCGGGCGGCGAAAAAGGCTTCAAAGTTTTCAGATTTGTTTGTTCGAAGTGTAATGGTAAAGTGTAGCTATCTCAGTTCAAATGGCACAAGCTGCCATTGACCCCTTATAGCATCCAGCGTGAGGGTAAATAAACAAGAATAAACCCAACGAATTGAAATCAACCTACGAGAAATAACATTATAATGGTGGAGTTTCGTTGAATGACATGCCTTGAAAGCAAATTGTTTTACTTGCGGTGGTTAAATATTTGAATGTCAAAGTTGCAGAAACAGAATTAATTAGCTTCTGGCGAACTTTGCTATTGAGAGCAGTTCATTACGAACTGTTCCTGTATTTTTCGATATGCATATAATCTTTGAATCAGTTATTCAGTTGTGATAAATGGGAGAACGTTTATTTTTCAAACTGTAATTTGGAAAAACAATAATGGAAGATGGCCGATTCAATTATTTTATTGGTGATATTCTGAAAATAAACGATTATTAGAAAATCATATAAAACTTGTCAGTTCGACTTTGTTAAAATTTTTCGTTCAATAAATCTCATCATGTTCAGCATAGGATTTCAGTGGATTATCAGTATCTGCAGAAAAAAGGTATAATCGATGAAATATCTCAAGAACGAGTCCTGTGAGTTGCCAATATCGCCATTAGAAAATATCTATGCAATAAATTTTCCTTGAGAACCTATTACATAATACAATTCATTGGCCAGTGGTTTGTGGAGTCAACAGCCTTGGATAAATCAAGGATAACTGCAGCTACAAATATCCCTTTATCGAATCCATTATAAATAGCTTTCAGAAAATTTGCAATCACTGATTACATAATTCTATCCATCGCTTAACGATTACTTTGAAGTTTTGGAGTTATTGCAGAAAGGCAATCGTTATAACTAATTTCATATCAGCCATGCTGCTATTCTTCCTGCAGAGAAGTCATGTGTTCAGACCCGACGATTGCTATAACGACGATAACTGACAAATAACTTGTTACTGGACAATGTATTCTACTAATTTTCCAAGAATGAGCTACTGCTTGGAGTCTTCTTCAAGAACTTGAAAGTCATTGGTTCATTAACAAATCTGGCATCGACCTCCATCAGGAAAATTGGGCTAATTTCCAACATCATTACGCTGGGATGATGATTTCTTCATACTCACACCCTGGTATACCGAGAAGTTCACACACTGTCAGGTTTCAAACAAACTTTCGTCAAAACTCAAAATGATTTCGTTCCACGAACCGTCTTCTGACATCAGAATACGATTCAAATGCATCGAGTAACCTGTGACCAACGCAACTGATAAAACAAAATCACTAACTTCATTCGAAAAAAATGTACTTGATTCTGTAAAAATAATTGGGTCATTATTGGGTAAGTAAGTAAATATATATATATATATATATATATATATCTGTGGACTATAGTTCTAATTTTTCGATATTAGATAATGTCATTGCTACATTATTAATGACTTTGCTCTGCCATTATAATACGTCGGTCATCAAACCAATATTATTTACCTGTCTATGCACTAACTTCTCATATGCCGAAAAATGTATGATTGAATAGACTGAAATACATATTTATTGCACAGTTTTCTTGTTTCTTTGATCGGATTGATATAGTTCCAAATGGAATACACTGTACATCAAATCCTAGATCCACACGGTGACTCATTTATAACAAACACCACATTGTGGGGTCTTATGTGACCCCATAGAAAATGGATTCTCTGATGGAGAAAAATATAAACAATATAAATGAGGAATATTAACCTTTAAAAGCATGCAAAACTGAGAATAAAAATATTTTGAATGGATATGTACTTTCAGATACCTCCCCAACATAAAATGGCTGTATTACATGTATTAGATGAATACCATCGGCACAGCGGCAATAAATGTTTAGCGAACAAGTTCTCTCTTTCTTACAACAACATTTGTTTTGATGTCCTGGTGATTTTGATTAACAAAAAACCTTGCTTGACGTTCAAGCACCTTCTCAGTAGTGGGTCCTCTTCTGAAGTATCTCTCTCTACGCTCTTATGGAACCACCATACCCAAGATGAAAACTTTTCGATACTATAAGATTGCAGTTTTATAAACCGTTGGGTAGCCGGTTCTAGATTTTTTGTTATTGCATCATCGAAATATCGGTAACATAAACAACATATCGATACCAAAATACTTAAGCTTGTGGAATCCTCACCATTCAACACGTGCACCACAGTTGAGGCTGGACTTGCATTGGACGGCATACACGTGTAGTTTCCCGTATCTGACAGTAAGGCTTTGGTCACCAGCAGTTTACTGGTAGTACCGGCTTCTGTCTTCTCTGTCTCTAAGCTGATGCCGCCTCTCGGCGAGTCAAAATCCACGACGGAGTGGCCGTGGTACCAGAGGACAGACGAAGGGGGTGTGGAATGTACATTCACTGTACAAGTGAGGGAAATGGTGCTCCCCTTCTTCACGTAGACTTCTGGTGGGCCCGATATTGAAGCTTGAGCATCTGAAATAAGAAAAAGATGTTGGAAAAGTTGTGGTAGCTGCACTAAATTGACGATATTCTCAGAAATAATACACATCAGGAAGAAACTAACACGGAAGGATATTTAAATTTTTGATTATGAAGATTTATTTACAGTATCGACATAAAAAATAGTCACAATTTCACTGTTCGCTAATGAATTCAGGATGACGGTGTTTTTTGCCCAATTATAGTTACATTATTTGAAAGATATTCCTACATTTCCTTCATCTGAAACCTCATCATTAAAAATTGTGTAGTGTTGGGAATTTGTATAAGGAAGTCTTATTGACATGACTTGCTCACAAGGTGTGCTCTATGGTCGATCCCATATGAACTAATCCTTGTAACTCTGATTATGAAAATATTTCCAACATTGTGCATACATTACGGAGATAGCCTTGTAGTAACTCTGTACGGAAATTATTTGGAAAGTAGTTTTTTCTGATGGATTTTCGTTAAAAAATTTCCTATTGTATACAATTATGGCAATGAGCTCGTCCTGGTAGGGCAGGACACCTTGTTTCTTCATCAAATGATAGCGCTGAATATGATTTCGGTAAATAATTCTTTATCATAACGGTAGTCGTTGTTGACTGATTTTTAACCATTCTTACTTCCATATAACACCTACAACGTAACCTTGTTTTGGAAAATACTTGTCAGAAGCCAGGAAGCACTTGCAATTGTTTGCAAGTATCGGGAAGATATAAGTAATTCAATACCCGTCGTGAGGTAAGCCAGAGAAGTAGTTATTTTCTAACAGGACTCTGCCACAATGAGTCTACGTTGTTACTGTATATGGGAGTAAAAAGGATGAAAACTCGTTCCGCAACGCCAAGGTATCTTTATTAAACGATCTCTGAAAAGAAATCTGATCTTGTGTTCTGAGTGAATTTAATATTATGTTTCAACCAGTTCTTTACAAATCTCATCGTTGAAAAAACTATGTAATAACTTTAAATTCGGAATAGAAAATGATAATTATTATGTTTTTATTGTTCTTATTAGTAGTATAATAGAACAATAGTCTAGTTTCAATAATGAGTTAGTTTTTTTTTTTGTTTTGACCACCAGTGTCATTTCAGTGATCAACAGATACAAGATAGTTGACACATGTACCCTGGCAAATAACAAATTGAAAAAGATTTTTCTCAATGCGGATGAGAAATGCCTGATATACAATGTCCCGTTTCAGAAACAATTTTCAAATTGTTCGTAGATGGAATGAGGAACAACATTGTATGACACCAAGCTATTTCCAAGCTCTGCCACCTGCTGTTTTTATCCCACACAAGAAAATGTACATCTTCCAGTAAATTCATCAATAATACAACACTTTGCGAAAAGTTTCAAATCGATCATTGTTCAATAATGTTCACCACGGAAATCTAAACTTTGCCGCCTCTAACATCCCACAGCAACTTTGGAGATTATGTACCTATTTTGATGAGGTGAATTGCCTACACCGTATTTTGTGAAGTTTGGAGGTATATTTTTTCAACATCATAATTTCCCGCTTAGGAGCAAGGGAACTAATGGGCCGTCACGGTAAGGGATGAAAGGGGATGTTCGATGTTTGAAGTGAATTGGAAATTAGAAATTGGGGTGTTTTCTGCACCAGGCATTGTTTGAAAGAAAAATTCAGATGAGTGGAGTAGCGTTGTTATTTTTTCGATTACTGTTTGGTGATGTTACTGTCTTACATTATTTACATCCTGTCAAAGCCAATATTCAAGTGGAGAAATACGGAACAGTGTATGGTGTTCAATTTCAATATTCAATAAAATAAACCAGTATATGGTAATTTTTGTAAATCAGTCCTCTGTTATGGACATTTATTATGCTGAATAGCGTAACTCCTCAGTTTCATCCTAAAATAGAAAGAGAGAAAATCCACCCGTGAATTCTATAAAAAATTACAGAGAACCGATTTTCTCAACGATAATTCTGTTGGTTGCAAAAAAAAATTGGCATACCACATGATACCCTGGAGTTCTTTCGTTTTTTTTAAGTTCTGGTTCCCACTAAAAGGAAAATCCTATATTGTTCAAAGAACATCGTAAGAGCTGAGGGAAATTAGGTAGGAATTGGTGTTCTTCTTGAATTTCTGAAGGCTGTACTCAGGGATCACCTCCCGAGGCAGCGAGTTCCAAAGCTTTGCCCTTTAGTGGGAAAAAGAGCCCTGGGATGCACATGTGTGGTATAATATCTCGAAAGTGACGGCATATGGATCGTCCATGAAAATATCAATGAAACAGATACGGATCGCCAACCTTTCTGCTATGTTCCAGAGAAGTTAGCGAGCTTGTGAGCGAAGTTTCACCAATAAGACGAATGGCTCCCTTTTGGACCTAATCTAAAAGTTTCAATGTGTGTTTGGAACAGTATTCTAGAACAGGTCGAATTTGTGCTTATAAATCATAATCAGTTGACGGGAAGTGAAATATCTTTGGCACGAATCGGAAAACCAAGTTTTTGAGAGGCAATCTTGGTGATGGACCTTAAAAAGGTACTGCTTTTGGTCATAACAAGAAAGAATATGGAACAAATAAGGATATAGTGATTAATTCAATAACAGGTCATAAAGTATTGTACTAGGTATACATGAATTACGACAGGAGTGGATAATTCAGGATTTCGCGGATAATATAGCAACACGACTGCCCCCATCAAAATCACCAATATCCTCACTCAAAGCATGGATAAGGCCCAGCTCACTCACCTTATATATTTGGACTTCAGAGTTTTTCTCTTGGCTAAGCTTGATTTCCATGGCGTCAGTTCCAACGCATTACTTCTAGTCAAACAAGTTTTGAATATAATGGTTCATAGTTAATATTTCCTGGGACTATTCTTACGAAAAAAGTTCTGGTTGCCACGAAAAGGGAAATCCTGGATTGTTCAGAAAACATCGTGGGAGCCGAGATGAAGTGGTAGGAATTGGTGTTCTTGAATTTCTGAAGTCTGTTTGCCTCAGGGAACACCTGCCGAGGCGGCGAGTTCCAAAGCTTTTCCTTTCGTTGGAATAATGATCCTTGGGAAAGAAATGTTTGCCATGTCTCCAAATTGACACAAGGAAAACATACTCTTTCTCAATGTCAAGTCTTTGTTATCTCGTAGTTGCAGAGGTATTCACCCTAAATTATCATAATCATGATGTGAAAGTCGAATATTTCACATAGTTTGTTTGTTGTTATTGCTGTTTTTGGATAATATTTCCAGAAATAGTTACTTGAACACATAACTAACAAGATCATTTCATTTGAAAGCAACTCTCATTCCCACTGAACACACTGTACTCTGCCGATTCTCTTTCCCCAACTTTGGTATTCATTAAAACGTTCTATGGAGCGTTAGCTTCCCAAACACGTCCTGGATTCATAAAATACAATGACAATACTACTGCAGTTTGCGAACGTCGGAAAGTTTGCTGCTTCTCTGAACATGTCTAACGTATTACTTTGAGGCATTAAAAGCCATTAGATAGTTCGATAACTCTAATTAACACTTAATACTATAACTCAGAGTTATCAGAACTTGCCGGAGGATCAATAGGTTTGGGATGTCTTTGTGATGTGTCTCACTGATGACCGCATCTAGGTGAAATTAATCGAATTGATATCTTCTTCCAACCAACTATAGAATGTGGAACATATTATTATAGCAGGATTTTGAACAACCAAGAAAGTTTATGCGAGTAAAAATCCTGAACAAATGAACAAATGTTCCTATCAGTTGATTTGAAGGAAACCACAGAAATGAGCCTGATTCAATTACAGATTATTAAATAAAAACAAATGTGTGTTGCAAAAATCCAAACAAAAGTTTCAAATCCTAATAGCGGACCAGCCAGGATTTCAACCTGGGACTTGTCAATTTTTTCTGCTCTTGTGCGAGGATGATGTCAGAGGATGTTTGAGGATGGTGGAAATATTCACGCATTAACATATTTCCTACTTTGATTATTGAAAATTTGATTGAAAGTTTAATTTTGTGGAGGAAATTCGATTCGAGGAAAAATAGAAGAAGAAATATGTGCACAGATACCCAATGGTTATTTAATTTCCACTGCATGATCTTTCCTGATTGCAACACCACGGAAATACCTGGATGGTCAGAAATCACAAAATCCCTGCAACCATAATTTTCTGGAAATATCGGAGATTTCAATGCTACTGGCGTGAAATTTTCATCACTGCAAAATTACCCCTCCCAAGTCATTTTAATTATTTTGAGGTTTCTATCGTTCGCCAAATTCCACAATTCTACGTCAGAAATCACGGAAGTTGAGGGGGTGTTTTCACGAGAAGTGAGACACACTGTATGTCCGAATTCTTGGGAAGCACGTAGGGAGAGGAAGACAAAATATTGTGAAAGGAGAATAGAACATACAGAGGAAGTTGATAACAGGGGTGTGAAAAAGATAGAGTGCAATATACGAACGGAAGGAAGAACAAATATAGACAAAAAAGAAAGAAGGAGAACGCAATACCGTGAACATATAGCAGGATTTCTCTTATTTATTCACCTTGAAAACCTGCTGGCATTTACTAAAGTTATTTTTATTATTGTAAATTTCCGAATGTACGCCTCTGTTAGATGATAAATAGCTCAGCAAGAGAAATATCGATTCCAAATACCGATAAATTTTCTATATCTGTTTCACGATGGCCAATATAAATATTTCGGTATCAATATTGGACTTGATTTCCATTATATTGCGGTTCCGGAATGTTTTATGCGTCCTGCATTCATATTGAAACAGGCGGCTGGAAGAAACTCATGAAGGAAGATGTTCCCATTGGTTTGATAACTATTATTTTGAACATATTGTTTCGGAAGGAAAATAGCGGAAGAGAGTTGAGAAATTTATGGTCTATGTTGATGCAGATATTATTAAATGAATAGCAAATCCGTTTTGAAGTTGAGATAATAATAACAGAAATGATAAGAGAATTGCTTTATTTTTCTTCAATGAATTACTGATGTAGTCATGTTGAAGAACATAGATTTGTTAAAGGTAGTTCCATCGCCACTGATCCAAATTATATTACAGAATTGAGAAAAATACTACCTTAAATTTTTTGAATTCTGAATTATCTTTATTTTTTCACATGTCAAAATGTGACGTTTTTGGTATTTCAACCAATAGCAGCCTGTTATTCCGGCCAATCATTCGATTTTATAGTTGTTGAAATTTGTACAAGGTTGGGCGTGGATATCTTCAGGGTGTCTTGTGTTTCACCTCATAGTTCAACACTTTCCAATTATTTAGCAGGAAACTGTCACCGTGTCAAAGTGTAGATGTTAAGGACAATGGCTAAGAAGGCCGAGAATATGAGTATAGTGTTTTCTTGTAGAGACCCGGATCTTCCCTCCTATTTTTGAGGGGCTTGTCTCCAAAAAGTCTTATGGATTTGTGTCCCGCGCCTGAAAGGGGGTCTCGGACGATGCTTGTTTGATTATTAGTAGAGAGAGTGGTTAAATTATATGCAGAGGTTCAACAATAATACATCTAATAACATAAAAATGGTGAAATTTTAAAACAACGTTAAAAACAATCAAAAAAAAAATAAAAACTAGCTTTAAACTGGCTTAACCACACTAGTCGAACTTCAGGTTGTATAAAAAAATATCAAATGTTTTCAATTTGAAATGAAAACATAAAGAAAAAACAACCAAAAAAATCTTCACTCGTTAACGTTCTTAAAACTAACTCTAAGCTGATATCAGCATAGCTCTAAGATACTTAGGAGTAGATCAAAAATAGAAGAAATCTATTTAACAATGAGCTAATCAAGTTCAACACTAGATGTCCTGCCATACCAGGATGCTCACTGCAATATTCCTATACGATATAGGAATATATTTGGGTCAAAAATCCATCAGAAAACAACTACTTTCCTGGCTAATGCCACGACGAACGTTGAATTACATCCAATGAATTTCCGTGCAGAGTTCCTACAAGGCTATCTCCGCAATTGCTAAATGCATGGAAATGTTAATCGAAACATTTGGACCACCTATAGATCGATTTCTGGGTTCTTGCCCTCATCAGTATAGGGTAGGTCTCTGCAGACAATAACTAATGTCTGCAACAAATGATTCAATTATCAATCCATTTCAAGGCAGAAGCTGAGACACCACCCGCAGATTGGTGTTTAACCAAACTACGAGCGCCATCCCACCCACTAGCCACCCTAAGCAATACCCAGTACTTCGCAAAGCGATATCAAAAATAGATCAAAAATAGAAGAAATCTATTTAACAATGAGCTAATCAAGTTCAACACTAGATGTCCTGCCATACCAGGATGCTCCTTGTAGGAACTCTGCACGGAAATTCATTGGATGTAATTCAACGTTCGTCGTGGTATTAGCCAGGAAAGTAGTTGTTTTCTAATGGATTTTTGACCCAAATATATTCCTATATCGTATAGGAATATTGCAGTGAGCATCCTGGTATGGCAGGACATCTAGTGTTGATACTTAGGAGTTTCAATTTCGGTGAACTAATCAATCATTACTAGTTTATTATTTGAATTTGATCTGTCCAATATGTGTTTCACCACGCAGGTTCAAATCATTTCCAAAACGACCATTAGTTCAATCTCCTTTCTCGTCACCACATAACATACGTTTTATAATGAGATTAGGCCCTATTCCAGTAATGCCCCATCTCTTCACAGATTCAATCTCTTTTTTGTCGCCGTTTCAACAAACCCATACTAAATACGCATCTAGAAGGGAACAATGATGATTATTCTGTGTGTGTAGCTGAAGATGAATGAAGAGTGAGAAACGTGATAAATTACAGGCGAGTATAAAGCGAAGCGGTTGACAGCAGGGTTGGACTAGCATTTCCATTTCCCTGAATCAGATATATTCCACACAGGATAAAGAATGAGGGGCTGATCGAAAACAAATGATATTAAGATTCGTACAACAATGGGGAAGTTATAGGTCTTTTTCAACTGTCTTGGTATTTGACAGGGATTGATCAATCTACAGATGGAAGTAGCGGAAAACAAGTCTATATAGGAAAAGTCCTTTACCAATGGAAATGATATTTTTCGATATTGCGACTGATGTTGGATATTACATATTATGACCTTCAAGGCACTGAAAAAATTGATAAACGAATTTGGATAATTGGGTAAATAAATCAATAAATCGGGTTCGATGAAATACCCAGTTGCTTTGATAGATGGAATGATAAAACCGCTTTCTTGAAGGACACATTTGTGTTCTTCTGTCAACAATATGAGTACGTTGTTTCGATATAGTCAGTCAATGAATACCTACGAGGTTCTAACGAAATTTTACAATCAATTCACGTCATTATGTTTGATTTCGATCGATTTGAAGAACTCTCAAAAAGACTTCAGCAAGAAAAGTCATATGAACTTTTTGTACGTGATGGGTATTCCTACCTAATTCAAAATATGCTGTAAAATTCCTTTGTTTCAATTTTTTTTCCAGGCTCTGGAGGATCAAAATCTTAATGCGGTAAACATCCTTATATCTTCTTTAAGTTTCTTTGATAGTGATTCAGATAGTAGACAATGACCTGCATGTGATAAAAAAAGTGACGTATTAATCTTTCATTATCATCCTGAATTTAAGTTCCGGAGAAAAAATTAATAACCTACTCAAATGTGATTTCTATGTATTTACTCGTCATTCAAGGTTGAAGTTAAAAATTGTTGTTTGTTTTTTCCGTTAACCAGCTGTCGTCCCCTTACGAACGGCAGCCCTCAAAAGTCGAAACTTGTGCGAGCCAAGGATTAACGAGGTCTTACCTTTTAACGTGCGATTCCTAGCACTTAAGTAATGAGAATATCAGCAGAAAATGCACAGAGATTCATATTATCAATCCAGCACACAGAATACGCCACTTGAATGTAAGAAATGATGAAGAGAAGACTCAGTATCATATCAGCATATATTTCATCCATTAGAATCCATCAGAGTAACTTCAAATTCAACATCCTGCAGTGTACTTTCAAGTTCCCCACCAATGTCTTTCAGTCGCAAACTCATCAATGATTATTCTGAAGAAGGGCAGCACCTCAATGCATGAGTCTATAAAAACACTAAGTCTCATCGATTTGGTGAATTTGGTAAGACGTGATCTATGAACTGCTTTATCCAGTGTTTATCAAATACGAGATGGTTGCTGGAGTATTTTACGAAGGTTGCCTACATTATGGACCCAAATACAAGTACCTCAAATATGGAGGTTGATTTAATCGAAGCTATTGCCAAAGTGATCAAGGACATATGGTCGGAAGATTCGCAAATTAGGGTGGTAATTACATGCTCCCTGATAAACCAAATTCCAAGATTTGCACCACGCTTTATCGGTTCTCCAAGCAGATGCGCTAGATTTTCTACGATGTCTGCGAGAGGGCCTACATGACAATATTAACAGAATGACGGACATGCACAAATCATTCCTGAGGGCAGCTGATAATAACTTGAATAACAGTGAAAAGACTTTAAAGTCGCGGTCAATTAACACGAGCATGAACAAAACCAAGATTGTACACAACTTGGTTGGTCAGCTGTAATCTACATTGGTCACTTTCCAGTCACCTTCAATACATTCTGAGATCTGTTCCTAGCGATACAACAAACAACTGAGTGTCGCAAGAGAGAAAACTTTGGATGGTGGCTTAGAACCAATATTTTCGAAGTGCAAGAAGATGAGAAAGTCCACAAAATCTCTATCGATCAATAAACTTCCCAATATTGAAGTAATCCAGGGGGATTAGAAGAGAATTGGATGTCATTGTTGATTTTCCTTTGGAAGTATTGGAAATGAGCAACCATATTGCTGGCAATGTTACCCATATTCGATAAAATTTATATGCATTATCCAACCACAGTATGACCACGGATAATGCATGAGCACTATACCACATACTGTAGTCATATCCTTATACAGGTTGTACAGCAGAAAAAGTGGTACAGTAGTTATAGTCTATTTTGAGTCGGGCTTGTCAATATTGATTAAACTTCTTATCGGCTTTGACAATTAGTGTTAAAATTTTAACTATTTTTGTTAGTAACGCGCCTTCAATATTTTCCTAGTGGAATTATTACTATGCCTCAATTTGATACCATGCAAATCTTGTACGACTTTTTTATGCACACAACTGTACATGGAATGAGTACAATGATTCCTTGGTGCAACCATTATTCGGGTCGCACTGTATATTCTGACTTTAGAAACATTCATTCAAGCATATGATGATGGAAATTGCATTATTGTAATAATTCATCTTTGTACAGTTTCCAAACTCCAATTCCAATGATAAGATGACCGTAACTTGATGTTCCATCACGCGATGAAGTTAGAGCTGACTATTGAATCCGCGGGTGCAATTAGTTCACGTTTAACTTCAACAAAGGCATAATTGGATGCATCTCTTCTGCTATCGATCCAAGGAATCGTGCTAGCAATTAACCTCGTCAATTGCAGTTTGCTGACAATTACTTGATATTCACAGTGGAGGTCGAATCAATATTACGTGCCAATAATAATGTACTCTTGTACCACTCTTGCTAAACGTTCATTTTCGGTGGTTCCGATTTGCAGTTATTGATGTGGAATTCAGAGGCATGAGCTGTGTTATGTCGAGCAAGTGATGAAAGGAAGGATTTACTGAACACTGGAATTCACTAATTTGTTTCAACAATCCACAATGATTTTCCTAATGAAGGACTCCTATCATAGATGTGGCATTCTTTATTTATTGTTCTTGCTGTTATTTGGAAACTGAATGATTTTTCCACTTGCATTGTTCTGTCGCCAGTGGCTCCCAGTTAAAAAACCTGTGTCTTCCACCAGGTCTATTCAATAGGTGTTTTCGATTCATGCCTATTTCTGATGTTCTATTGATGTGAGATGCTGTTTCTTCCTTGCTTGTCACCACACACACAGATGCCCTCCACAGCCTCATTCATACCCATCGCATGCAGATATTTTCTCAGATTTGTTTAGATCAAGAGTGTCAACCGTTAGTGTTTGGTCTGTTATTTTATTATCTTCAACACATTTATTGGCTGTCCACATGGGGTTTGCTTATTTCAAACACTATATTATCCTGTGAATGGTGATTCAGAAGTTTTTATTGCAAATTGTTCTGCTTTTTCATTGCCTTCTATTCTCTTACGTTTAGGCGTCCACACAAATGTAACTCTGTTGTATTTTGCCAGTTCATTAAGACTCTTGAGGCCTTACCAAACTTTTTTCGACTCTATCTGTACTAACTCAAAGCTTTTATTGTGCTCTGGCTAACAAATAGAATGTCTATGTGTTTTGTTTCATACTCACTGTCTGTTTTCATTTGCATGGAATGTATCTCAAATTAACATACTATGGTGTTTTGCCAAGATGAACAATAAAGTTTCTCCTCGCAAATATGTTCGCTTCTGTTCCTTCATGTGTTTTTGACCCACCTTAAATATAATATGTTTCCAGATGACTGTGCTTTCATTTTCGAGTCACATGGTATTTGCCTTCAATTCTCTTTCCAGTGACGACAGAATGGCTTGATTTTCTGTAAAGTTCCATTTCCTCTTATGTTTTTTTTTTATGTTGCCTGGTTATGGTGATAGGAAAGGTGGTCCGACTTTCAGGTTGCTCTGGAGTCATCGTGGTAAACATGTTGATGGTATATCGAGTACTTCTTTTCAGCGAAACGGTCATCACTCCATTTGTTAGCAATTAGTGCGAATGGACAAACTTTGCACGTGTAGCCTGTTATCTTATGAAAAGTTGTTTGGCGATTTCTAAACTCATTCTAGCCTCAGATGTTTCCCATACTGGAATAGTCAGTTGGAGCTTGATGAATTTGAAGATTTACTTCTCAACAGGATGGGGTTCATCACGAAAAATGATTTCTATGGCGATATTGGCTCAACTGTATCGTAATCAAGTGTATCAATTCAAGAGTAAGTGAATATACACTTGAGCTAGATGAAAACCTTGATCCAGAGAATAAATAAGTTGCCAGATATAGCTTACTCCACACCTGTCATGGAGTCTGTATTACAAAAGTTATTCAAAGTTCAAACTTCATTTGCCAGTAGCTAACCAATACACTATGTCAGATGACAGTCTCAGTCGTCCTTTTTTCAAACAGCAATATCGCTATCATCAGCTGATCCCTGAAGCTGACTTGAGCTGTGTAGCTAACTTCTCGACTGCTGAGAAGTATGGAATATGTCCTACCGTGTCCACTGTCGATCCCACGATGTGTCAGAAAGCGTTATACATACAGCAAGATCGCAATCATCATATGATTCTTGATGTTTTCATAAAGTAAGTACACAGTCTAATCACTTTCCAGACTGCGCCACTACTAACAAAGATCGTCAACTGATTGAAGCTATCACAAAGTCATCATATGATTCTTGATGTTTTCATAAAGTGAGTACACAGTCCAATCACTTTCCAGACTGCGCCACTACTAACAAATATCGTCAACTGATTGGTGCTATCATAAAGTCATCATATGATTCTTGATATTTTCATAAAGTGAGTACACAATCTAATCACTTTCCAGACTGCGCCACTACTGACAAATATCGTCAACTGATTGGTGCTATCATAAAGTCATCATATGATTCTTGATATTTTCATAAAGTGAGTACACAATCTAATCACTTTCCAGACTGCGCCACTACTGACAAATATCGTAAACTGATTGGCGCTATCACAAAGTGATTTCAATTTCTGATACTCAAGATTGAATTGTAGATAACGTCATTATTAACAACAAATATGTTCTATAATCTGTTTGAGGCAAAGTTAATGAATATCACATAAGCAATTAAAATTGAAAACTTGGAATAAATGGCGAATTATTGGCTGAAAATAAATTATTGTATATTCAAGAAATTAAACTTTGCTACTATTTTCGGAATGTCTAAACAAGGCGGTCATTTTTGAAATTACTCCTAGAAATCAAACATTATCATATAAGAAATGTCCTTGTCGAAAGTTGCAAAAACCAACAAAAAAATTTTCAATTCGAAGCAATCGATTTAAACAAATTGAATGATAAATGTTATATTGTTTTTCTTTAATTGAAATTGAGTAATTACTTATATGACACTAAGGTAAACACAAACTCGTGACATTATTTTGCTACAGTGGAGTATCAAGAGTTTTGTACACATCTTTTGTTGGAATACATTCATTTTAATTTGAATTTACCACGTTGGAAACTAACTTAAATACTGTGTTCAACAATATACCTGGACACTTGATAGATATTTTACGAAATTCAACAAAGAAGAGAAGTACTGAAAGTTCATTATTTTCTGAAAATTGAAAATAATTATGCTTGATACCTCTATTTCAAACTAAAAAGAATTTAAAGTGTTCATTTAAAATATGATATGTTGAATTGATTTTCTTTTTTTCACGATTCATACTTTTCAGTTCATAACTTTTTATTTATTGTGTTTAATTTTTATTATTTTTGATGAGTTTGTCCAACGTGTTGTCTGTTCTGTAGGGTTCTGAATGAAAAAATGCTCTATAATTATTGTCGATATTCCTAGTAGACGGGTTCACTTCTTGAATAACCTTCTTTTTTAAAAAGCATATTTCTTGATGAATCAACATGATATTCATTGCTAACAACTGTTTGTTTTATGATTTTTATTTTTCCTGTTATCATGTTCATTATCATGTATGGTAATATTTGTATGGAAGTTTTATGAAAAATTTCAAATAATTGTTTGTTGTTGTCTTTGCAGCTACCCATGACGTAATAGTTGCAGATAATGCAAAGTTAATATCAATTGACATTCAGAATCGTTATCCTAGATATGAACATAAATCATCATCATATAATAGGTAGTATATTTCATAGATTAGTGAATATTCCTCTTCGTGAAGAAAATTGAAACGAAGAACTAAATATGATAAAAAAGATAGTTATTTACAAAGGATAACTGAAAAACAACATGAAAAGGCTATCCAATAATGGTACTTCACTCATCAAAAACCAGTTAATGAAAAATTTGCCTAATTATTTTAAGTAAAACTCAAAAAGACTCTTCAGAACAAATAAAAATCAAAAGGAACCTTCAGAACAAATAAAACTTGGGGAAAATGTATAAAAAACCAATGAAGATAAGACCCAAAATCAGAAATTCATAGATTGAAGTGTAGGTGTCGGCCAAAGTGTAGATTAGAGAGGGAGACCATTCAAAAACCACATACGAGAACACCGTATGAATGAGGTTAGAAAAAAAATCAATTCAACATAGGTATGCTAATCATATTTCAGAAACAGATTCCAACGTTGATAGAAGTTTCGAGATTCTCCATTTGAAAATAAAAGTTTTCATTCAGAATTCGTGTATGTAAATAACAGTTGAAAAATCAAATAGTTTACTAATTTATTTTCACAATATCGTTATATAGTTATATAGTTATATAGTTATATAGTTATATAGTTATATAGTTATATAGTTATATAGTTATATAGTTATATAGTTATATAGTTATATAGTTATATAGTTATATAGTTATATAGTTATATCGTTATCGTCAAAAAATATGAGTTTTCTAAAAATTATAGAAAGGTATGCATAGGTCCTAACTAACCTAAGTCATAAAATAGTATTCAAGTAAGTTATCCAGAGAAAATTATTGAGTGTAAGTACTCATCGCTTGAGAAAGCTACAGTATAACGGAACATGTCGTAAATTTGATAAAATCTGTGGAACAAGTTCAACTATAGACAAGTACTGGTTCTATGGATGAATAGAAATCTTTTTTTGTGTGATTATGTTTTTATTTAATAAGACAAGTGTCATTGGTTGATTTTGATAAACTTCAAGATAATAGTGCCATGTGTAAATAATTTATTGGTATTCATATTCAACTAATACTTTAAAATTAATTCCACCAGCAGAACTGAAATCTAATTTTGAATGCTAGTCCAACCCTGGAAAAAGGTACCTTTATTTTGAGGGCCCGGATGCGTGGCAGCAAGGGAGGATAAGTCTGGAACAAAGGAACAAAAACACTAATTTGTCCTCGTAGCTAGTCCAACGATTGCTATTAGTAAAAGCTGAGCGGCATGCACACGACAAATTTTGCGAACTTTCTGGCAAAAACATATCTTTCATACCGAAACAATTGTTTGAGTGCCGTGATAAGAGCTGTCCCGTTTGACCCTTGGGCGCCGAGCCCTAATTTTCAAGGACGTTAACGAGATTGTCAACTTTTTGTCACGTTTGAATTTGCAGGAGGCTTACATTTGGGTATCTTTGAATGAATTCTAGCATGTGGCAATTGGAAATATTTGACAACTAGTAGTTTCATAGAAAAGGTCCTACTAGAAAATTTAAATTTTAATTAATAATTATAATGATAAGAAGGATCTTCATTGGGTATAGTTTCTATTCTAATGATGATCTGAATAACCCCAGAGAGTATTCACTCTTCGACTTGCTCGAAATGAAGACATTCGCAAAACTTTCAAAAAGATAGATGGTGCGGTAAAAGAAACATCTGTATCAAGTTCACTCGTTAGTGTGGTGAATAATATTTACCACATCTCCCAAAATGAAGAAATTCGCAACACTTTTCGATAGTTCACATTCATCCGAGTGTCCTTGATGATTTTTAAATTTTTTTTCATTCAAAACACTTTCCATCCTTCATAGGAATTGTTGCTAAGAAGGGTATGCTTTTGATAGGGAAATTGGGGCTTTTCATGAAATGACATTTAAATTATTTCAAATTACTTATTTTCAAAAAGTGGCTACATTACTCTTGAATTGATTCAACAACTACTTGTCAGAACTGACATTTTCCATTTATTGTACATAGAAATCTCAGGGTAATAAAAGACCATAAAGATGCCTTCTCCATCCTTGTCTTGAAATCAACATAACTTTGTTTACAAGCGAGGGCCTTATACATGTTAAGTCCGTATTCATTCGGGTAGTTTCGTGTATGCCCGCTCATTTCATTCGGATCAAGTTATCAATCTTCGTTTGTATTTTGTTCCTTCCTACTCTAAATGTAAACAAACTGTCGATAACATTTCACCACCCGTCACCCCCTCGCCCACAAATTGTATAGAAAACTATAGTTCATCATGTTTACTTCAAAACAGGTAGTTGTGTAGGTATAGGCAGGGCATCTCTGTCTTTTATAACTCTGAGACTGAAATCCGAGATAAACACATACGCTTTGTTGCCAAAATATCTATTTTGCCTCCAAAAACTCTGCTCTAAAAGAACTTAGTTGAAGGTGTTCCGGAATGGATGGGAGTTGAAATTTTGGAAACAATATTTCTTTTTTATTGACCTAAAAGTTTGCAAAATCTTATAACCGGGAGCAGTTGGCCCAGAAAAGCTTACCCTCCTTTACTCATTTTGGGAAATTTTATTCACCACACATTCTACAGGTCTTGATAACATTTCTTCGTTCATAATACGTTCCATCATGTGGAATGTAGTGCAAATTTTCCTAGTTTAAAAAATGTGATGAAATTCACCAAACTTTCAATTGCAGAGTGCAGATATTCACAACAATTTTCAGAACAAGAAAGGTGCGAATATAAAAGGTGATTGACATTCACCATATTCCACAACAAAGATAATGAGCACTTTCCATTAGCTAGAAGAAAATTTTCAAAAGTATTATGAACGATCAAATCATACCAAGTCCATTCGGACACACCCACCAACAACACTTTCTGAAAGATGTTCCAAACAGAAAATTGTACTAAAATCAGTTCAAAGTGTGGTAACTCGAATTTACCAAACTTCCCAAACTGGGCATATTCGCAACACTTTCCAAAAGATAAAAAGTGTTGTGGAAGAAGAAATTGTATGAAGTCCATTCGGAAGTGCGATGAAATAAAATCACCACATTTACTAAATAAAAGAAAGTTACAAAATTAAAAAAAAATATGGTGAACTAACAAATTTTATGGGGTCCACTTGAAAGTGTAATATATGAAATTCACTACTTTTCCAATACCAGGGAACTTAGCAACACTTTCCAAAAGCGAACAAAGAAATTTTACCAATTTAATTACAAAAAATCCAGTTTTGTGGTGAATAAAATCCACATTTCCCAAAATAAGGTTTGCAACACTTTTCAAAATGTGATACGTCTTGTGATTGAAGCAGTTTCACCAAGTCCAGTGGACAGTGTGGTAAATGAAATCGTAAAATGTTTTTATGTAGCTTCATAGAGTTCACATGAGATGCATTTACAGAGAGAAACAAGATGTCCTGTCCTACCAGGACAACGCTCATTATTGTCTGCCGAGACCTACCCTATATTGATGAGGGCAAGAACCCAGAAATCGATCTAAAGGTGCTCTAAATGTTTCAATAAACATTTACATGCAACTAGCAATTGCGGAGACATCCTTGTAGGAACTCTGCGTGGAAATTCATTAGATGTAATTCAACGTTAGACGTGGTATTAGCAAGGAAAGTAGTTTTTTTCTGATTGATTTTCAAAAGTGTCATTCAATGCCCTCCTGCTCATAGGAAAGTACAAAAACGGAGAAACATGAGAATCGTTGTACTCGTGCCACGTGCCTGTATATAGATGCTTACAGTAAGCAGTGTAGTGTTCACTACAGGTAGTCCCGTTGTGATTTAACAATTCATGCAACTTATAGCGACAAGCAGCTATATTTTTCGCTGTGTAATTGCTCATATCTAATTCTTCTATAGGAAAATCAATGGTAACATTCAGTTTTTCTTCAAATCCTTCTGTTGAAAAAAACCTCTTCAAATCGATTACTGAAATTTTGAGGAATTTTTAAATCAATAAAAACTTTGTGCATTTCCTTCTTTCTTCACACTTCCTCATCACCATCCATAATTTCTTCACTAGTGAATGAATCTGAACGGAAGTGTAAAATATAAGTAGTTTTTTTGTATAACATTCTATGGTCATTCTAAAATCAAAATGAAGGATCTTTTGAAAAAATCACAAATATGGCCGATCGATAATAGAATATATAGAGGGAAAATTTCAAAAAATATTTTTGGGGATTCATCTTTTCCTTGAATGATTTCATAGAGTTCAAAATAACTCGAAAAAGGGTAGTTTTCGAATCTTTGAAACTATAATGTCCTAAGTATTTCTGTAATTTCAACGTTTCCACCATCGAAACACAACATGAAAAGGCTATCCAATAAGGGTACTTCACTATAATAATGAAAACAATTCTACGACAGTTGCTTATCCTTAAGAGATATAAGGGCTGCCATCCCGAAAAAAAATTTCAAAATTTATTTATTTTTGAAACATGTTTTATCGATTTCTCCATTAAATGCAATGTAATCCGAGTAATATTTGGATGGAACCACCCCATCTTTGGGAAAATTTCAGCCCTTGTATAATTTCCGATCCCGAATTCAACTCTGGAGACTGCAATGTCCCGAAAATAGCTTTATCCAGCCTCCCATACCTATTCTGAACGGAAATGTGTTTGTCATACATCCAATTGATTGTACATTGTGCACAGTGGCAGAAAGGAAAAATGTGTCATTTTATTTATTCCTCGACATTTTCTTCGGGCGTGACCGACTTTCCAGGAAGCTTTCCGAGCCTTCGCAGATAGTTTCTATGCCCGTGATTTTCTCTTCGTACAAAGCCAATCAGACGTGATAGATTTCGTAGTGAGTGGTTTTCATGACAATCGAAGGCGAGTTATACAAGCTTTTTTCGGGAACGATATGGGAAATAGATAGGTTGGAATTACTCAAATTGGCTGTTCTGACAGCAGTTTTCGGTGAAATGGATGGGGATATTGGTTTTACATATTTATTGCAAGGGCCAGTCAGCATATACTTGGCGTGTTTGATTCCATGTTAGCAACAGAAAATTACACTGTCAAACATGGCAAAAATAATTAAGCATGATCTTTTGAATCAGCTCTTGGCATGGATTGCATAAAACGATCTTAATATTCCATATTATGTTCATATGTGTATACATAAATGCGTTTTTTTTTTTGTTAATGTTTTACTTGATTATAGTATTCTTCACCCGGACTCATTTGCAAGTCAAAAAAACGGCTCCTTCATGGTTGAGTGGAAGAGCAAACACTTGTGTCAAAACAAGTAGGGTTATTATTATTATTATTATATTATATTATATTATTATTATATCATTATTATATTATTATTACATTATTATTATATTATTATTATTATTGTTTCGATTATACCAGTCGAGCCCTATCTCTGGAGGTCCGACACATCCAGAGGGCGTGCTGGTGCCATCTACCCAGAGAGCCACTCACCACGTCTGTGGGATGAGCAACTACTGGGTCCGAGAATTATGTGCCCTGAGCAGACGGAGTCAACCAAGGATGACAGCCTTCTGCATTCGTCCGGCTGCGATTTCTGCCACATCACGGCAAACTGTTATGATTTTTAGATTGGAGATCAGCGTGTTCCTCATTCCACCAAGAACCCCTATAATCAGAACCACCAATTTAACAGAGTGGTTCGGGTACAGCCTGCGGAATTCAAAGAGCAACTCCCGATATTTGGTCGGTTTTTTGTCCTCTTTTTGGACGTTCAGGCATCCGGAGGGCGCGCTGGTGCCATTTACCAAGATAGCCACACCCCACGTCCGTGGGGTGTCCTATGACCAAGTTAGGCTTCGTTCTGAGCTTCTAAGTGGCTGAGGTTATTTTAACTCACGAAAAATAACGTGGAACAAATCCTGAACGATCGCAGGGCCTTTATTACCGCGTGTCTTTTGGAAATAATAAATATGGGTTAGTTTCTAGGACCCCTTCCTAGAATCCCCCTTATACTAAGGGTAATACCAATTACGTCGATTTGGAATAAAGAAGATTTAGTACCAAGGCTGGTTCATGAATGCAGATATGCCCTGGAGAGTATTGGAGGTAACGAGTAGGCAAGGAGCCGAACAACTATACTAAGGGCCCGAATCTGCATTCGGCATACATTAGGAAAATATTGGAGAGGGATAGACGGCTGCAGGCAGTCGAAGCAGTCAAGACACTGAAACTGAGCCGCAAAGAGCTCCGACTCTTGGTGGGAGTTCTAACTGGCCACTGCGGCCTCAGGAGGCATTTGGCTCTCATCAGAGTTGAGGCAGACCCACTATGCTCTAAATGTATTGGGGAGAAGGAGGAGGACTCCTCCCATGTGGTATATATGGCAGGCCACTATTACGGAAAAGGTTCTGCACTTCTTTTGGAGGGATATTTCGACTCCCATGGGAAGGTCGAAGAGATTGGAGCAGGTTACCGCCATGGGATGAGTGACGTAACCGAGATTTGCGAAAATAGCCCACTGGGGCCCAGTCACTGACGCTTGCGCCCCCCACCCATTACCATTACCATTAGCACGACTCAGACTAATGTCTTGGCTTCATTGTTTGTCTTAGATGCTGTCGTGTATCAGATTTGCCAACTTGACAGCATTGGTCTTTGATGTGACTTTCGCAACATGTATGATGATGGTGTGTGTAGGAGTAGGTTGCATTCATTTCGTTCGACGGCATATGGGTTGACTTTCATTATGTTGAAGTGGCTCAGGTTGTAGCCCCTTCATTTCTCCAAGCAATATTGTCAGTGGGCTTATATTCCCGCCTCCGCTTAAATAAATAAATGCAGAGGGGGGACGTTCAACCGTAGATGTGTTACACCTAGCACCAGTGATATAGAACATGGCTTGTCTTCGCAAACTAGTCAGCCTTTTTCTGGTTGTCACTTGTTCAATATTTGTCAACCACACCAGGGTTCCATACTATCACTGATTATAACTGAAGAGAACTACTAAGAATATAATATGTACCTGTATCAAAAATAACTTGCCAGGTAAGTTTTGATGGTAATGTACAGAAGTTATTCAAGGGGTTGAAATGAACAAGATATTGCAAATCAAATAGAAAAATCGACATTGTAGAAGTACCCTTCTCTCCACATATTTAAAATATGAGAAAAAAATCTGACAGAAAACAACTACTTCCCTGGCTAATACCACGACGGACATTGAATTATAGCTGAGAGATATTTGTGCACGTTCTTCCAAGAAGACTCAGTTGCAATTGCTTATTATAATTATACAGCAAATTATCCTTCATTTGGCTTGGGAAGACCACCTGCAGATGCGTTTCGCATTTCTTGTCGCTTGTCAGTGATAGGGTAGGTCGGACAACATTAAAGTCGTCCTGCTCCAGCCCAATGAATTATAATCCACTGTATAACTAATATTTCCTCACAAATGAAGAAGCGACTCACAGTAAAAGTCAGTCGCAGCGCCACTCGCGGTGAAACCAATAAGCAATCCCCGTAGCAAAGACACCAGGAAGTGAACAGAGTTCGAGAATTTTTGCCGTAGAGTATCATATAAATGAAATAGTAAAATCGACAATATTGAAGAAATTTTCTTTCCACATATTTCCAAAATGTGGAAAATATGAGGCAAAAATCTAACAAAAAACAACTACTTCCCTGGCTAATACCACGACGGACATTGAATTATGGCTGAGAGATATTTGTGCAACGTTTTTCCAAGAAGACTCAGTTGCGATTGCTTATTAAAATTATACAGCAAACTATCCTTCATTTGGTATTGCCAGTTTCATAAAATAAGGGTTTCTCTCATTTGAGAGACGAAAACCGCCATATCCTCAGTGCACACTTTCTGGATTAAAATCTCATAAAAATAAATATTGAATGCGAACGTGGGTCCTTGGTAGTTCAGTTGGTTAGAGCACTGACTAGTAATCTAGAGAAACGGTTTTCTGCTGGAATCCTTCTCCGGGAAATCTCCAAACATCAATCCTCAAAAACCAAGTACCATGAGTTATCTGCATGATATGCAATTCACGCATACGCTTTGCAGGAGGCGTGTTACCTCAGTTATCCTAGTTAACTTCTTCATCCTCGTTGAAATATGACCAACACCATGAATATTTGTGGTGGTAGTAACCGGCGCCATCTATCGTGAGGTTCTTTGGTACTATTGAGGCAGTGCGCGTGGCACCATGGAGCGCGTGCTGTCCTCCTCCCTGTTCCTTACAATCTCCCCTGGATAAGTTTATCCAGGCGCGCGGAGTGTGTCATTTGAATGGGATAGAATTCCTGCTCAAAAAGTAAAGTTTCCTGGAATATATTCATCTCAACGCCACAATTCATTAAATATCTATACTCAGACGCTATTCACCTCACTTTGAATATCACAGAATGATATTTACATTGTTACATCGTGAAATTTCTACAACTATGCAACTGCCACAAAACGCTATCGCTCGAGTGGTGCATCAAGAAAGCGCATTTACTCACCGTCAACGTTGAGCATGATGGCTAGATTAATTTTCGGCTCCGTGTTCACCTGGCACTCGTAGACGCCTCCGTCGCGGCGCTGCACGAACTCGATGCGGAGGTCCCAGTCGTCGCTGTGCTCGGGATGCCGGACGCTGAACCGGGCGTCCCCCGTGTACGTGTGAATCCCAGAGGTGAGGATGTGGAGGTCTCTCTTTCGCATCCACGATACCTGGAACAAGATTGGTGTCAGTGGGGTGCATTGTTTTTGTATGAAGGGGGGGTTGTATTGGCTATTGATTGGATTCAAGCAAGACACACAATGATGACAGTAATAATTCAACACGCTCTCTGCTAACGGAAAACGCAATGATGGACTCAAGAGGGTCCATACACTGGGTGAACTCCCACCACTTAACGAAAATTCATGTAGAAACACACCTGTGAAATTTTAAATGAATCAGAGATTATTTATATGATTATTTTGACCGTCAACCGTCATGAACACGCCACTGAAATGCTTCTCTCGCTCCGCCTGAGTAGAATGCATCATCTGTAATACAGTGTCTTTCAAAAGTCTGGGAACGGTCTCATATTTCAGGATCGGCTGGAAGAAAATTCATGAAAATTTCTACAGGATGGTTTTTGATGATGCCCGATTCATTGGTGATATTGGCAATGTTGCCAAATCAATAGTTTTTCTGATACTGAGGGTAACTTAATTTTTTCAAATGGAACATCGAGAGGGGGAAACTACTCTTTCATTAGGTGTACATAATAATATTTTCATTAATTCATTATTGATTTTAAATAAATTCATCATTCGAAATGTCGAAAACTCGCCAGAAATTATTTTTGCGCAAAAAAATACATTTGAAAACTGATTCAGAGCTGACCAACTTGAGAACGGTTGAAGATAGACACATTCTGGGAACGCCAATCGATTCAGAATGATCAAATTAGTATATACTGAGAATTTGAACAAAAAAAATCTACGGACAAAAAGTCGAGTAAGTCAATTTTTTGAACTTCTTTATTTTTCATTTTTCGAATTTAAAATGTTTGACCTCGGACGTATTTTGACATGCTGATTTCGAATATTTTAACAATAATGTCGAAAACTCATCATAAATATTTTTGACGGAAAAAAACTATAAAAAAACTGATTTAGAGCTGACCAACTCAAGAACGGTTAGAGATAGACAAATTCTGCGAACACCAATCGATTCAAAATGGTCGAATTAGTATGTATTGTGGATTTCGAGTCAATCGAAAAAAAATTCAAACTACTCGAAAAAGTTGCAAGGGGTTCACCCCTGAAAATCATTAAAAGTACCAAGTTGTCACATCGACTTGAAATTCACACTATTTACGTAAAATTTCATGCTCATTCCAAAAATGTATGATTTTCTATGCTCAGATATAAGATTTAGCCGGAAAAATGTGTTTAAGATAAAATATTAAATTTTCTGAGATTTTTTATTTTTCATTTTCCGAATTTAAAATTTTTGTCCTCAGACGTATCTTGACGTGCTGATTTCGAATCTTTTAACAATAATCTCGAAAAATCATCAGAAATATTTTTGACGGCAAAAAAAAACCATAAAAAACTAATTTAGAGCTGACCAACTCGAGAACGGTTAGAGATAGACAAATTTTGCGAACGCCAATCGATTCAAAATGGTCGAATTAGTATGTATTGTGGATTTCGAGTCAATCGAAAAAAATTAAAAATTACTCGAAAAAGTTGCAAGGGGTTCACCCCTAAAAATCATTAAAAGTACCAAGTTGTCACATCGACTTGAAATTCGCACCATTTACGTAAAATTTCATGCTCATTCCAGAAATGTATGATTTTGTATGCTCAGATATAAGATTTAGCCGGAAAAATGTGTTTAAAATAAAATATTAAATTTTCTGAGATTTTTTATTTTTCATTTTTTCGAATTTAAAATTTTTGTCCTCAGGCGTATCTTGACGTGCTGATTTCGAATCTTTTAACAATAATGTCGAAAACTCATCAGAAATATTTTTGACGGCAAAAAAACCATAAAAAAACTAATTTAGAGCTGACCAACTCGAGAACGGTTAAAGATAGACAAATTCTGCGAACGCCAATCGATTCAAAATGGTCGAATTAGTATGTATTGTGGATTTCGAGTCAATCGAAATAAATTAAAAATTACTCGAAAAAGTTGCAAGGGGTTCACCCCTAAAAATCATTAAAAGTACCAAGTTGTCACATCGACTTGAAATTCGCACCATTTACGTAAAATGTCATGCTCATTCCAAAAATGTATGATTTTGTATGCTCAGATATAAGATTTAGCCAAATGTGTTTAAGATAAAATATTAAATTTTCTGAGATTTTTTATTTTTCATTTTTTCGTATTTAAAATTTTGGTCCTCAGACGTATCTTGACGTGCTGATTTCGAATCTTCTAACAATAATGTCGAAAATATCCTAATTATTTTCATTGTAATCAATTCAGCACTCCCTCATTACTTATGTCTCCAAATATCAGATTTTAATTCAATGTAGTTTTTGAAATATGACAACATGGCATTTTCTTTCAATACATTTTCAATACGGCTCTAGAAAAATTCATGAAAATTCATACAAGATGGTTTTTGATGATGCCCGATTCAATGGTGATATTGGCAATGTTGCCAAATTAAAAGTTTTTCCAGATATGAGGGAGGAATTTTTTTTTTCATGGAACACCCTATTTATATCCTTTTCAATCAACTTAGTGCCCTCTCATCACTTATGTTTCCAAATATAAAATTTTTAAATTTAATAAGTGATGAGAGGGCACTAAATTGATTGCAAAGAATATAAATAGGGTGTTCCATGAAAAAAAAATTCCCCCCTCATATCTGGAAAAACTGTTAATTTGGCAACATTGCCAATATCACCATTGAATCGGGCATCATCAAAAACCATCTTGTATGAATTTTCATGAATTTTTCTCGAGCCGTATTGAAAATGTATTGAACGAAAATGCCATGTTTCAAAAACCACATCAAATAAAAATCTGATATTTGGAGACATAAGTAATGAGGGAGTGCTGAATTGATTGCAATGAAAATAATTAGGATGTTCCATTTGAAAACATCGAGTTACCCTCAGTATCTGAAAAACTATTGATTTGGCAACATTGCCAAAATCACCAATGAATCGGGCATCATCAAAAATCATCCAGTAGAAATTTTCAAGAATTGTCTTTCAGCCGTTTCTGAAATATGTACCGTTTCCAGACTTTTGAAAGACACTGTATATGTGGTTCCACGCGTAGAACCAACAGCCAACTGTCAGTTTTATTTTTGTCAATCAATATATCGAAAGGCCATTAATAGATCAGTGTGATTTGGGCTCTAAATAACATTTTGTTCGCAGATGTGAAAAGCTTCTTCGAAATCAATGGGATTTACTTAATTTTTTTTTCATGTGATGTGTTGTGTTCCTCAAATATCATATTTAGCAACCTCCTGTTGGTTATTAGGTTGATAATACTTCATGCTTAATAATCATCTTCAGTTTGATCGAATAGATCCTATCCTAAATTACACCTCTGTAACATTTAATGCGGACTGCATTCCATGATAACAATACAAATGTCAACTGGAAAAGTTGATGCTTGTAATGCAGAACTTCAAGGAAATGGCAGAATGTTTTTACATCTGAAAAGTTTCATATCAGCAGACGCACAGTTAGACTGATTCAAATTTCTTTTATTCCGTACTTTTTCAGAATGTTAAAACGTTGTTTATGCGTGGCGACATTGCCAAGCTGCAAAATAATGACAGCAACGTAGAGTTTTAGATATTAACTGAAATCCCAAAGAAGATAATTCGCTTCAGTTTCAATTTTCATGATCAGCTCAAAACATTTTTTGTTGATGAACTTCGACAATGATAATGTCTAAAGTTATTAATGAACAATTTGATCTTCTCAACAATTTTATTATTTGAGCAAAAATCATTCTACAAGATTTATGGCAATATAACATCAGATGAAATCGTATTATACCACGAGATATTTGAAAGGAATTCAAAAAATTTATTGGTGACCGAAAGAAAGTAAATGATACCATAAAACCACGGTGATATTTATCCTTTTGAAAACCCTGAGGCACCTTCGATACAATTGAATACCTTCTGTGATGCGAGTGAAATAGCTATTTGTATCACTATTTGTTTCCATAAAATTGTTGAGAAACCTCAAAAATGAGCTCAAATTCTGAGAGCAAGCGAAAAAATCTTGAATCCTACCCAGTAGATGGAGCTACAAGGCCAATCCAATTTCACATGCATACGTCAAGATGTATCGAGGAATTGATTCAGTTTCACTATAGAAAATACTCTTATCAAATTGAAATGGGAAAGCCTGAATAATCCAACATAATAAGCGTACAATCCATTTGAGCCCATAACGGATATTCCTCAGGGAGAACAGCTGTATTGTTGAGAGTTTGCCTACCGCAATATCCTAGTGATGAAATCTGTTCCACGGCAATTTGATATTCAATAGGGATTTGAAACAATAGAGCTCTGGATGAGGTTGAGGTTAGAATGTGGTTAGAGATGTTCAGATGTTAATCAGAGACTAGGTATTGTGTAAATTAATAAATTGATCAGAGAGTATCTGTCAAAAATAATATTGGTAAAATGAATTATCAAAATCCAAGCGAGTCGGGTTGATTGATTGAGTTGATTATTTGCAAAAATAATACCTTTATAGATAAAAACTTGAAAATGATATATGGTGCTCAACATATATTAAAAAGTGATATATAATATTATATGAGTTTTTAATATTTGGGATATGCAGCAGGCCAATAAGAGTACTCTAATGCACTTGTTCCAAGCTTTCAATAACTTTTTATTATCATCTTCAGGGAAGCTACAATGTGGAAAGACATTCATGAGATTTCAACAATGAAAAACAAGGAATAAACTTACAGTGCTGTGAGGTTATGTGGCGTATATGTTAGAAATAATCATGATATATGGACAGAACTGGGAGTAAAACTTCATTTAAACAACAAGAGTTTACTTAGATGCAAACACATTACTGATGATACATATTAAAATGGATTAAAAAATTGTTAAAAATATAAAAAGCACGTGTTGTCCTCGAAGAGGCAAACAACCGCGCCGGCGATTATTTTGAACTGGACTGACCAGACAATTGACATAAGACTGCACCACACGGAATCTTAACCAAAGGGAGTGACAGATGACACTACAACCTAATGATACAGTTCTGTGATGTAATTACATGAAACAGTAATATTCAGAGAATTGTGAAACAATCCTTTTGAAAGGATTTCTCACTATATGGGAGAACAGAGGTGTGGGTGACAGATGATATGAACCAACAAGGAATCAAATCAAGAAGCCAGGCAACACTAGTCCTAATGATACAATGATACAATTATACATTATATAAAATGAATGGAACAATATTTATATGAATATTTTGACAAAGGAATTGAGTGTATTGAGTTAATCTGTGAAATTAATATTTGTTGAGGTAATCCGTTGATTATCTCTAACACTTGTTTTGTCTGCAAAAATTAAGTAAGAGTAAATTTCACTCAAGTGATTTACATCTGTTTGCTCTCAATGCTCTCAATAAAAAAACATGAACAATCATCTGTCAAATGACATAATGCTATAAAACTTGAATATTTCTAAAGTTATTGCTATTCATTCAACCTCTAGGAATGATTTCACAATAATTATGAATCAACCAAATGTTCCTTGTGAGGATAATTTCGAACAAAAAAAAAATATATATCAAAATTCTGATCCTCTGCGTGTTCGTAAAGATCAACCTCGATACAATTAGATATGCACTCAGCGTTTAAAATGATTATTGACTGTTTCATTCTCTATTACAGAAAATTAGTAACCCATTCTGAAACAAATTAAATTAAGTTTCACCCGTGTAATGACACCGAAACAATGCATGTAATTACGTTTTCAGTATGCTGGACTTTGATATATTTATGTAATAAACTCCCAAACTTCCAACTCGATATTAAATTATTATATTTGCTGTAACATTCATGAACGAATAGAACGACTGTAAGCGTGACTCGTGGAGATTCATTCGCTTTAACCCAGTTTTTAGGTGATTGCATAATTTGGATGTAGTTCTGTGCATCAGAAACGAACCACTAGATCAATTCGAGCAAAATTTTACATCAGTTCCTCCACCAAAGTATCGAATAGATGTATTGCATTTGAAATTTTGGCGAAGTAACTAGTGTCAACTTTGAGTAGATAGTTCTGGTTCACAAGTTATATTTTCACAATATTGTACCAATATTGTCCCTAATATGAGTGTGCTACTTGTGGTACAGTCTCTTCAAGACATCGATAAACTAATCAGTGTCTAGTATGACCCTGTCAGACCAAATTCCGGTAGATTCACGATGTATTGGTATCATTTTTCATTTCCAATGCCTACTAGACCAGTCAATAATTTCTTTAAATTTGGCGCTCTTGAATGACGTCCAGTATTTATTTCGTTGAAATCGTGATGTCATAATGACAATAACTTACGTCATATAGCATATGATTAGATTCAGAATAAAATAAAATTTAATTGAGAAAAATAATGGAAGCACTCATTTTCATTAAAATCGGAAGTCCTCTTTCAGTATTGAATATAAACAATAATCGAGAAATATCTGTCATACAACACTTGAATTTATATATTCGAAAATAAAGATGAACTGTGACGTGACAAATCTCATGGCTACCCGGTGTATGTTTATGGGTACATAATATGTCCAATTCTTTTATATTTTCATATTTTGTTAATCTTCAACATGTTTTCATCATTCATTTCACTTGCTATCAATGCAAGGATGAGCAATAAATCATTAATAATAGAAACTGATGATTATTTCCAATATTATAATATTTAATTTTCAACTTTTCCACAAAATGATTTCCATGAATCCCCAAACCCTCTGTAAGCTCAACCCATATGAAATCAACAGGTGAACCACATACTCAAACAATTTTCTCTCCATTCGACGCTCGTTCGGGAATTTCAGTGGCACAATGAAAGGCCCATTTGCATGCATGATTAAAAATATCACCGAACTCCCAGCGCGGTTCGAAGAACTTCCATTGTGAAGGTACGAAGATGTAAATTGGGACACGGAGGGCGGAGGCTGATGAAATTGGAGTTGATAGGTCGTCTGGTGCGTTGGCAAGCATTCTACTAACACCCTCATCGAGTACGTGTGTAAACAGGCAATATGCATACATGTTCGGAAATGTTGCCTGATGGATTGCGTCCTTAGGATACGTACCATACAAGTCTGTTAGATGTACAATCACTCCAGTTATGTCAACGGTCCAATTAAATTTTACATAGGAAGATGATACAAAAAATCTTTTTTCCACAAAGGTGAGTAAACTAAGTGTTAACTCACTGTTGAGAGTGCGTAAACTGATATTATTTTGCACAAGTGAGTGAGAAACTCATCTTTCCGTTAAATCATCAACTGTTCGTACATTTATGCATTTTTGAAAAATACAATACTTTGCGTCAAATATAACTCGAGAGTCATCATTCCCTCTGTGTGAGACATACCTATAATGAGCGATTCTGAATTCCGACATTACTGAAGCCATTAGTGCCATTCCAAATAATACGTAAACCAAAATATGACTAACCGTTGAATAATGGTATTAAAATAACCAAATTCTATTGTAACCTTTCCATTCTAGGTATGTATTCGTAGTCCTTGAACTTCAACTATTTACAGCAGTGCAAAATTAAAACAATGAGAATGACGGCAATACGGCAAACAGAACAGGAAATGACGACGGATCATATCGATTATCGGGAGCTGGCGCATCGCGTGCTCGTTCGGAATCTTTCGGCTTCTTTCGGCATTCGATTAATACTATTTGTAGTAGTAAATCGTTACATTACAGGAAGCAATCTCATACATGCTATCATTTGCAGTGGTAAATAAAAATATTGGATAAGTTATATTCACTCTGAACCTAATACCACTACAGAAAAGATATTTGATAATAACCTGTTATTGAACATTTCAACTGATGAAGTAGTCAACAATAATTGAAATAATCATCATTTGGATGTGGTGTGCAATAGATTTGTCGTGATATTGAGCTCTCATAAAAGTATTACCACTAAAATGTAATTTGTTCAATGAAACTCTAGTTAAAAGAAAATCCTTTTATTTTCTCAGTGTGGTCAATTTATTATCAGTATTATTATTATAATATATTCAAGCCCGCTCTATGTACGGAAATCGAGTCATATCGGAAAAAATACGTGAACTAAATCAAATAATGTATCCATGAGAAGATCATGAAATACGGCCAGATATATTTACAAGAGACATTTCACCACAGTACTACAGTTTGGTATTTCACGAGCCCTGTCTAGCAAATCAAATCGAATTACTGGTTCAACACTCCACCAAACCGCAATGATAACTAGATTCGCCGCGATTTGTTAGTGCAACCAAGATCAGTTCGGTCATAATTGATTTGGACTTTGATTTCGCGGATGGCTGGCTGCTCGGGAAATTCCACATTTTCCAGTATTTTTGTCATTATAGACCATTCGCCGATGTCGAAGGATCTATTTCCTCTAGAGAGTAATATTTTGATTGCTTTTTCCACACGTTCTAGGCTACGCCTGTTGAAAGAATGAATTTACGGAAATCGAACACAAGGACAGAGATATTTTTGTGAGATGAAAATTCAGCAAGTCAACTTTCGGAATTGTATACAAATTAAAATGTTGTGTGTAGCGAGTCAAGTTTACAAGAATTTAAATTTACATGAGATCAATTATCAAAAGTACAATAGACACTGTACATTAAAATGAAAGTTCAAAGTGTCAACCATATTGTTCCATTACTGAAGTTTTTATACAGATATTGTTTCAAATTTACATCTTTGGAAGTCAAGGAGCTACTCATTATCGTCACTCATTATCGCCACAATGCATTCTGAAATCATCGACAGAGTAGAAGCAGTGGCTAAAGAAATATTTTTTTGGAAAACGTTCAGACTGTATATTTTAAATTCTAGTGTCAATGCAGAGAAGAATCTAGAATTTTTTTTGTGATTTTTGGAGCCGCCGGAGATGATTTTGTCTGATATGATGACAGTTTCTAGTATTGTGTTCATGAATCTGCGGTTGTTTTGTCATGTATGACTGCATGTGACTTTCCACTATAACACAATATAGATATATATATAGATGGTAGGGCCATAGCTCCTAGTCTTTTGAAGTATTATTGGCAGAGATCTCTGTATCCAATATTTGCCGATATTCTCACTGCCTTCTTCTGCCTCCTGAACATGTGGATAGCAAGACATAAATTCCCCCAAAGTTTTACACCATATCTCATTAGTTATTGATCGAGAGTTTCTAAAAGCATATGAACAGTTCTTGTGGCACAGCGACAAAAAGGTTATTTTCTGGAAAAAATCAAGTGTCTTTCTAGACGACTGTCTACATCTTTCAGTGGATAATCCTGATATTCATGTCGAGACCGAAGCTGAATATTTTGTTGTTAATGATGCTCATTGGGAGTTCAGCTGTGTGGCTATGGATTGAGCTGAAGGGCATCATCGGAGTACCAATAAGGAATTGATGATGAAGAATGAAGAAGAAAATGATCTGATTGAACAGGAGAAAGTTCAAATAGCACCAAGTACTGGGTGATTATTGTGGTCCTGATAATGAAGATAAATACACTCGTGTAATCATCGGTTTACTCACCTTTGTGGAAAAAAGATTTTTTTTATCATCTTCCTATGTAATCATCGGTTTGTCAAAGACAGTTAACGAATGATTGGAGGGAATGAATTGAAATTTGCTAGAGAGATAGATGAATGATTAGTTTAGATCATGTATCCACGGCAACTCCCAAAACTGTATGAGTAATTTGAAAAAAATCATCAAAATTATCAATATTGAGATTATCAAGTATTATATTCCCGAATTCATTTCAGGATATTGAATTAGCTTAGATTATAAAGAATGCATCAAACCAAAAAAATTAAAAAAAAAACAATCTCATTATGAACATTGTGAGCAAAGTATTAATGGATGAATATCTTCGGGAAAATTTGATACTGGGATTTGCCAAATGTCAACTTCATTGAAATTTCATAATTCATTAATTTTTGGCATTTTTTGCATTCCAATTTTGCCTAATTTCTAGTATAATATATCACTCTGTTGAAGACACAATCTAACGCAATCTAATAATGAATTTTAATTCGATATCGCTGACGGGTTTTGTGATCTTTCATCAGATTTTGTTGCGAAGTGGGTACACATTAATTCGAATATCATGATTTGTTTTTGCTTATGTTCATTTTAGTAGTTGGTAGAGAAACCATTCCTTTTTGTCAAGTATATCTTCTTTCACTTGATTTTCAGGGTCATCGGCATACCTAAGTGAAAATTTTCCCAGTTGTAGGAATGTAGGAAAAATCTTTCAAATAAATGTTCAACAATATGGGCCCCAGAACTGTGCCTTGCGGAACTCTGTATTTAATTGATTGGAAATCACTTTGGCAGTTATCTGTACCTACAATAAATTTATTTTTATCAAAAGTATTTTTTGGATATTCTTCCATCACCAAAGACCGAAAATAAACTACCTTCTCCCTTTGGATTGTTTGGTTGATGTTATGCTACTGTGCAGTATCATTAAATTGCTGAATTTTTTATTCCAGTACACTGGCAGATGCATTTAATCTCCGAATGCAAGGATGAAAAATTCACATCTGTATCACTCCATATTCTATAGGTTCTACATGTAAATTAGCAGCAACATAAGCCAATAAATGTTTGATAACTTGGAAGCAACAAATGGATGTGGAAACTGAAATGTTTCCGTGAAATGACTGAATGCTATGAACAATGCAACGCCATGGACAGACATGATATGGCAATCAGGATATGAAAATGCAGGACGGAAGTTTGTTTGTAGTTCTCGACGTCTTTATTGACGAAAGTTTTCGAACGTCAACACACGATAATTGATAGGATGTTGAGGTCGTTTAATTCTTTTTACTCGGGAAATATCTGATTTGATTGATTTTGAGACCGTCGAATGAGCATATAGAAATATATATTATATTCTTCCGGAATGCTGATCCCATACGCAAAAAGTTCAGTAAAAAGTTTGCACTAGTCAGCAATGCGCATGTGCGTCATCAGTCCTTTCTGTAACAGACCCGGTTTCAGGAAAATGTTATGGTACTACTGAAGGAAAAATAATGAACGAAAAATTCATATAGTTTTTCAAGAATATCCAAAACACTGAAAAGTAGAATGACTCAATACACGAAATTTGTTTGCAGCAAGCTGATGATGTGTTTTAACTCACCATATCCTTGTAACAGAATATCATCACTTCCACGTTAGTACTGCATCAGGTTCCAAATGAGATATATTTCCTATGTTTTACATAATTGTTCATGAGAGAAATTGCTGCTACAAGTAACATTTTTCTCGCTCAAATGTTCTGCATTGGGATCTCTCAGTGAAGCCCTTTACCAAGAATCAAGTCTCTTTTTTGTCAAACTAAATCAGCAGACAGCTCAGTCAGTTTGATATGGGAGTATATTCATCAACTAGAAATGATTATTATTTTTGGGAGATTATTTTGTTCAAGCGTATATATTTTATTGGAATATTCTTCTAATCTGTGCACTATACTCATCCATGATCAAAGTACTCACTTCGTCATTTTAATTATTGAACAATCAATTCAAATATTCCTGAACCTTTCAGCTCACCTCCTCGTTGTAATATGCATTTACTTTACAGTTCGCTGTGAAGATCGGTTCACCCTCAACATTATACACACTTGTGCCCTGAACTTCCAGAGATTTTAGTATACGCATTATTGAACAGATTGAAATGGCAGCCATCTGTTCTGTCATTTTGCGCAAGGGAACTTCCAGACAGATTCTCTTAGAGTTTAATTCGCCTATGTCTCGATGAGTTTTACACATATCGAAGTCTAATTAGTGGAAAATTTTGATATTGAGGCAAGGTGTGTAGAGCAACAGATACGCTGGATTCAAATTGTAATCATCTGAAAGTGAATACGATTTCAATTGGAAAGGTGAAGTGTTCGTTCGTCTGCTAACAATAGCACTAGGATTTTTATTGGGCCAACTCACACAGTATAGGAAACTCTGTTTTGCTGATGATGTCTGAAGAGCTGTCCTGATCTGGAATACTGCTCTAATGAATAAAAACGTTTAAAAATACTACAAAATTTATCAGCTTCAGTCAAAAAAATGCTGGAACTGATAATAAATGTTCAAAAATTTTCTTCTGTCTGTACAAATTTTTCTCCGCAGTGATTATGAAAGGGAGGACAGTGGAAATGAAAAAAAAACTTTTTTTCATTCTATTGGTCACCGGAAGCTCAAAATTAGCCTTTCTCTTGCCTCCTCTCCTCTTTTCTGAAAGTCGGTTAGTGAACGAGTAGGAATTGAGAATAGATTCGGAAAAACCCCAAAAATTGTGGAAAATATGAGACCATCAAAATATATGTATGAAAAAATTACACATACTTCCTTTTCGAGAAAAACGGCGAATATTCTCGAAAAATATGTACAATAGTGCCCTGTCCCCCTGAATGCCAAATAGAGGTCTCATAGGAATTTAAAGAAATTCTGTAGGATTTGGACGTCAAGAGTTTTGGGGTGCTCGGACATGAGGGCTGTCATTTTTGACCTAACTAGTTATTTTTAACACTGGCTAATTTCTCTCTTCTAAGTTTCAGGTCTTCAGCAATTTTTTTGCTCGCTCCTGGTCTACAATGTAAAGCACATCCTGATTTTCCTTTCCATCATCAACAAAGAGGACGAATCTACCCAGTGACTTAAAAACAATAATGGCAAAAGTAAATGACATTCAAATTATTCAATGTTTTAATGATATATAATGCTTGATGCAAATCCTTTAAAAAAAAATATTACCTCTGCAGCCCAAACCTAACGTTCTCAATAATCAATATATTATCATAAGAATATTTCATTAACGCTTAAAAAACTAATTCAGTCTTTCTCTTCAACATAAACAATGAGTATGTTGTCGTTGGCAAGTATAAAATCGAAAATAACTACTGTTTCTTTAAGACCGTTAAATCACATCTGTTACAATCTTGGCAAAGTTTTTCGTAAGGACTACCTTTTACTACTACTGCCCCATATTCTCATATCTCTAATAATAAAATTAGTTTCATTTTCATTGGTAATAGCGCAGGAGCCAGCTCTTTCAATTGAATTGGAATATATTCTGGCTTTGAGCTAGATTTTCCAAAGTAAATTCTGAAATAGACATACTAGTTTTTACCACATTTCAGAGCTGAATGAATTTGTGAGATATAATATTTACACTACTTTGCAGATGACCACCAAACTATTTGAAGAAAAAAACTATTGAACAATCCGCATCTACCTGTATACAATAGGTATTTTGACAGATTCGATTATTCAGTCCATTTTTTCCTTATTGGTTCGTGATTATCAGGAATCACTTCATCCAGATTCTATGATGAACAATTTAACTTCCATAGAGGACTGACTGGTTTGTATTCATTCTAGAAATGAGCTATATATTACTCTCTTCGAGTTTTCTGGCAAAAACTGGATAGGTATGTAAATTTTATGTGCCAGTTCAGTGTACATCCATAATAAATTGTAGTGGGATGATTATGAAGGAAGATTAGTTCTCATAGTGAAATATTTCCATTATACACTACCTACGCTTTACTGAATATGAAAACTTCCTCTAGTTTCTTGTCTATTAATTTTCAAATTCAGGAAGTTGCAGCGTTATTTATTTCAGTGGCGAATTCAAGGAAAATGCAATGCTCATTGCCATAATTGTATAGGATTATGGCAATGATCGTCATCCTGTTAGGGCAGGTCATCTTGTTTCTCTCTCGACAAACTCATTGTGAATAATGCAGATTTCTTCATTTGTATTAGTGGTTAAATTAATCACGAAAGTTTTGGGTATTGCTTTAGTTGAGGGGCTGGAGTTGGGATGGCGCCAGTGGTTTAGTGAACGCTAGACTGCGGGCGGTATCTCAGCTTCTGCCTTGGCATGGAGATTTTGTTGAACCATTTGTTGCAGACATTGGTTATTGAGGTTACTGGGGCGCGTTGCGATTTACCACATATCCGATATCATTTTATCAAAAAAAATTTCAATCGTAGGAGATATTTGGTATTTACCATTGTTTAATTGACCTATTACACATGAAGGCAGGCTGACCTTTTCCCTAATATGGAATTCGTTATATTCCATGAGATTTAAAATGATTTTATAATAAATCCAACGAATGCTTCAGTGATTACAATGAAATACACATTTTCATACAGTCCACAGTTTCGATAATATTTTTTATTGCTTCCAGTGTCTCGCTATAATATATGTAAGATCCGATTAGTGAGAGGGATTTGTGTTCTATCCACAAACAGTAATGTTATTTATTGAAAAATTTCTGAAAATAAAATAATACTCATGAAATCAGCGTACACGTTTGGTCTTTTACAAAATCATCCACTATCTACCTGTATCGTTGGAATTCATAAGTTCTTCGCGAGCATTACACTTAATACAAATTCCCTACCCCCAATCAAATCGTATGCAACTATACGATCGCTGACATCCCTTCGTACGCTTTGTGTGTTCCCTAAATTATGCTCAAGAGTGATTTTAACTCTGCTCATGGTACTTGCTCTAAATTGGTTTCTATAAAATACCTTTGTCTTCACTGTTCCTTCGCCAGTACGTGCAAATCCAAAAAACATGTCCCGCAGGATACGGCGCACTTTAAAGGGCCATCGAGGGTCCACCGGATGTAATTTAGGGTAGTATCTGAACGTGGGTGTGGTGGGAAAATTGTCGAGAGTGCATGAGCGATTTCAATAACGGTAGCCCTAGCAGATGGCTTGGAATTGAGATTTTCTCCAATTTCAATCTTACATCGATAAGTGTTCTGTAGTTGTCGACGATTAGAGAGGCGTTATAAGTGTAATTGAAATGGGATACCGCACAATAGATAGATAGATAGATAGATAGATAGATAGATATTTATTTGATTAGGAACCCTAATATAAATATAAGAAGGGCATACTACAATATACATAAATATAAATATATACAGACATACAATAAAATAATTACTATTACATCAATGAGTAAACAATTGCAAGTAAAAGAATATAAATACATATGAATAAAAAATACACTTAGAATAAAAATAATGAAAAATATTAGGATCATAATAACCGGCAAAGTAATATATGTATAGACGCATGGAATGAAATGTTTATTATAATACTAATGAGTACAAAAGTTCAAAGAATACATTGAAAAGTATATAAGTCTCATATTATATGATATTTAATAAATTGTCATAATAAAAAAAATATTGTATAAATATATACAGTAATCGTCAAAAAGTTTGTACCATATGGAAAAAAAGTTCATTATTAGAGTATTGGAAAAAATAATCTTAGGAAAAGTTTGTGCATGTCCGATAACCCAAAATTCGATGTCACGTATGGCGGCAAATTGAAAAAAATTACTATGAATAGGCAAAAAGTCGAGTAAAATGTCAAGATATCGAAAAAAATTATTCAAAAAAGGTGCTTAGAATAAAATTTTATACATATACAAAGTTTGAAAAAATAATGTGGGAAAATTGAAAATAGCATTTTTTTATATTTTCCTAACTATATGGAAATATCAAATCATTTTCTTATGAATAGCGATGAATTTACGATACAAATATTGTACAATATTTTACCTACCATCAATAATTCTAAATATCCACTCAAAAATAGTTGACAATCATTAAAATAGTGATCTTATAGAGGGAGAGCCAACGTATTCCAAGTTGTCATTTCAAAAGCCCAAATCTGACATTACGTCAATTTCAATAATTTCATCATAAACTCTGATCATGTTTATGTTCCAGTGTCGTAATGGAGTAAGTATCGTAATGTAGTTCCAGTGTCGTAATGAACTTTCATGTTTATGTTACAGTGGCGTAATGGAGAAACAGTGTCGTAATGAAGTTTCAGTATAGTAATGAACCTTATAAAGAAACACATATCAGTATCGTTATGATTGACAGTACATATTGGTGGTAGGTAAATTATTTTGCATGATATATTACAAAAATCCACTTTCCATATTTCATTATGTTCGGAAAGCATTTAAAATATCTTTCATAACTTCAACTTTTGTTTTCTTAGAATGCGCTCTATATTCCTCTGAGGAATATTCAATTACGTTGCATAGAAAAATGCATTTTGGAATAAATTCTCTGGATGAATCCATTTGAAGAGTTTTCAATTCAATCAATTCTGTTTTTCCCAAAGAAATTCCTGATGCTTCAGTATCAATCAAATCCATGACAGAAATAGATTTCATTTTTCCAAAGAGCCGATTTTTGCTTCGACGAAATCTCTGCATTTCAACGTCAATTTATTTGATGCCTTTCATATGCAAAGATGTTATCCGAAATAATGGAATTGAATTGCATTGGAAAAATAACGAAAACAAACACAGGCGAATACGCTGGGATTACCTCAAATCCGCGAACCGACAAACATTTTTTCAATTCAAAGCAAACACCAGTTTCTTTGGCTTTATCCGAAAGGCGCTATGCATGCTGTTATTTTATGACCAAAGGCTTTTCTGAAACTCGTGTTATTGAAAGTATGTGTCCCACATAGATGATAGAGTCAATGTATGGGAATATTTTGAACTCTTTCAGCATACATGCGAGTAGCACTGTAATAGCTATTTGTATTACTAGGGAGGAAAGTGTCACTTTTCCTCCGCAGGATGTAAGGGCAGTGAACATTGAGGACACATAACAATATTTTTCTCATTATAATAAAAGTTGATTCAAATGAATAAAAAAATAGTAATAGATTTCTTTCAAATCTTATAACAAGTCATAAAAACATAACAAACTTGATTCTAAATGGGCATAGTTGTTCACTCAGTATATCATCAGTCCACTAACAATATTATTCATTCAGAAATTCAAAAAAATATACATTTTCAGTGTAGCGAAAATTATATCATGAAATTGCAGCTCTTTTGTGTTTTGTTTTTCGTAACAATGAGTTCCTTTGCAGACCAATAAAATAGTTTCAGGAATGTGATCCCTTTCTGAAAAGAAGCAAAATTATTACGTTTATTCCTTTTTTAGCTATAATAGGTGAAAAAAAAATGAGCAGAGAATATCTCATTGGGACTTTTCTCAGTGTAGATCATTTTGATTCATGCAGATATATAATACTGTCCCAGAGCAAATCGATAAATGAGTTGTTTTGAAAGCACTTCTGAAAGCATTCAGATAAAATCCTCTAGAATTGAAGTAATTTTGCTTTTATGAAGGTTTCTTGATGGCTGTTAAATATTATATGAAATATTTGCTTCCGATATATTGCGATCAACTTCCATTCTTTCATATTATTGGATCAATGTCTCATTCAATGATCATGTCATAATGACTTACTGAGAAGCGTTCCATTTCGAGTTCATCAGTTTTGTTTATTGAGGCAGAAATTTGTCGTCATCGTTAAAATTCATTTCTTTCCTTCGAACTCAAATATTGCCGTTTAATTACATCTTGAACGATTATTGAAAGGGAAAGAGAGACAAATTAGATCCCAAGGACACCTTAACGGGAAATTGGAGAAGTTTCCATGGAAAAAATATTGCAATTTAGAATTCCTTCGAAGAAAAACGCGATATTTCCAGTCAGTTACAAGCTTGATTAAATCATTTGACTTCGAGTGTTATATTCCTACAGGGATCAACTATAGAATGGAAGCGATAAACGAGATGATACTGTTTCAAAACTAGTGCATCGACTAGTTCCATATTATAGAGTTAGTTGAAGAGACCTGCAGAACTTGGCAAGGACTGAAAATAATATTAGTGGAATATTTTGGAAGCAATATTGGCCTCAAAACAATAAGAAATATTGATATAATATTGTTATAGTACACTTACATTGCGATAACGTTGAATAATTTTGCAATATTGAGTTCAAAATAATTGACAGAACCGTGAATTTATTTGCAGAAAGTTACTTGTTTTCAATAACATCTGCTTGTTGTTACAGAAAATATTGTAAAGTACGATGTTGTAGAAAACCTTTGCCAGGTGATGGGCAGAAGTGATTTGACAGTCGTGTGGTGCTTTTAGATTATTTTGTGTTCGTTGCTTGCCGACAAAATAGTAGCATAGGAAATTTGCGGGTGGATTATTGATAATCCATTTTCATGTTATAGTGCATGGAGGGATTTCAACTTCCATATTGAAAACTTCTCGTGATAACCTGTTCGAATATATTCTATATTCAGTTTTGCTGCATGCACGATCGGGATATATTTGCACAATTCTCTGGTAGAGGTGGCTTTATAAATGGCAAAAATTCCCAGAACGCTTCGAAATTCGTTATATTTGCCGAATTTAGTCAATGAATGTGTAACGCTTGAAGCAGAAATTCTCTACCGAAAATTTAACGTGAAATTATTCCCTGAGAACCATCCATAATCATTGCTTAAACGTATTTTATTCTCTCAAGCATTCCATGTATGTTCCTGTCACTAAAGCCGAGTCTTTCCACGTTTTAGTCGAGTATGTATGAAATATATATCACATGGTTTCAAATTGGAAAAGAATGAAAGCTATTCATATATTGAAATTTCCTGCGCATTGGAGTTTTTCATTATCCACCTACCACTTAGAGAAAATCATACAGTGTTTTCTTTCTACCAAAAGAAGTAAAAAACAAAGTGAAATTCAGAAGTCTGGACAAAAAACTCACTTTAGGTGAGTATAGGAAAGTGCTGCCCCTAGATGAACACACGTGAAAAAGAAAAATCAGTTCTCCTGCGTTAATCTCTTCAATCGAACTGGAGCTGGTTATTTGAAATGATTTTTTATTAGTATGACTCTCAAAATTCCAAAAAATATGATTTTGAAGAACACAACACATTCACGTGAAATTAAAATTACTTGAATAATATTGTGTCGAACGGATTTTCCGCATACGCGAACAAAATGTACTTTTGAGCACAAATTACATTCGATCCGAGCCTTATGAACGATATATTAATTAAAATACCCACATGAGAGCAATTTTTTTTTTTAATTTCAATTCGAGAAAATAATACAAAACTACCACTAAGGAAAATTAAGCTATCTTTGATTACAGTTGATATAAATGGAAAATACCTATCTATCCCTATATCTACCGGTAGAGATATTTTCATTAGGATATTGCACTGAGTTCCAGAGAAACTAATTTTGATACGGCTCTATATAGAGCTCGTAGCATTGTGTGGAATTCCTTCAGCAAACAAGGGTAATTTCATTTCTCCCAGCCAGATAAAAAATTTAATTATAAGATAAGGAATTTATTATAAAACCTGTGCAAACAGGATTGGAATGTAAATTTAGATTTTCTTCTATTATTATGGGTTTATTCATTGGGTAAGCAATGGCCTTGAAAGTTGATGAAACCACATTTTCGATGTATCTCCTTTCAAATTTCAGATGAATAGAAAAAAGTTTGAAAGTTTTGGAACGATACCCAATTGCGGTTGATAATCATTAAACTTATTATCAGATTGATGTTCATATATTTTGTCCGAAATATGAAATTTTCTATATACAGTGTGTTTCTAGACCGCAGGAAGAGTTAAATATCTCGGATAGAAATTTTAAAAATATTATGATTTAATATCACACGGCACTATGGAAGGAATGACAATTTTTTATACGAGAGGAGCAAGAAAAGTTCACGATATCGGACACTAGTTGAATGGAACACCATATATATCTCAGTATATATAAATTTTCATCTGTTCACACTGATTACTAGTGTTATTGTTTTTTAGAATTAGACCATCAGTCTGAAAGTCCAGAATGGAGGGTTCAATAATTTTCACAAATATCTCACAGAAAATGGGCTAAATTTGGCGTCGATTTGAAAGTTTATGTCTGTCATGACGACAGAACGCTATAGTAGAATGACAGATGAGTGCAATAAAGAGACAGTTTTTCCACCAAATAAAGTTCAATAAAGTTTTGTTTTTTGCATGAACGTAGAAAAAAAAATATAATGGTTAAAAAAAATCCATACCTGCCTGTAAAAATTATTCAAATCCACACATTTCGCTAGGCTAAGCTACCAAAGAATAAAATCCTTCTTGAGCATCCCATAAATGATGATTTGAAATATCCCACTGACAAGATTTCTCAGAAAAACCGACTATTTATCTTAGACGACAAAGTAATGAGCACAATATTAAAGCTTCAAAGGATATGCGCCCGTCATTTATTATTTGTATTTCATCCAGTTTTTGTATAAAAAGTATAATCGATTGTTCTCTACCACTCATTTCTGTAATGGAAAAATTCTCTGTGTGATCACCCACATGTGGAAATCATAATTGGAAAACTTTCCCTGCTATTGATGAACTCTGTTCTTTTTCGATTCAAAAAATTCATAATCGCCAATTCGTTTCATGAAACATTTTCAGGGATGCGTTCGTTTGAACCTTTTCATAAAGGCCGAATTTGAATTTTATCTGTGTGTTTTGCGTACTAATATAGGGTTACAAATGTACATTTTCTGCGTTCGCTATAGTCACTACATTAAGCTTGATTTTTCACGAGAATGAAAATGTTGCTTTAACGGATACTAATGCCCACGTTGGAAATGTTTGCAGATTACTCAAAGTGACGGGTAGATGAGGATCATTCGTGAACGCTGGGCTTTTTATGATACTCGATGAATATTCGCTCCGGAAAATCCTGCCACTCTATTAGCCTAATTTTATTTACCTACGTAGATACATTCCCATCATACCTTCCTATGTATACAGTACGGTCCATACACTGAAAAAAATGTGGTACGTTATATCAATAAATGCCGTTTTTTAACTCTCCGTTCATTGGCATAATACATTTTTCAACGTGGCAATGAATAAATATTCACTGACTTTTGTAGGTATTTATTGATACAATGAATTCAAGTTCATTAAGATCAAATTTGATGGTTTTTTATATTTATGAACAGGTTTCGTTGCTGCTATGGAAAGGTTCATTGAGATGAGGAATGTGGTACACTGAAACAATTTGAAATTGTTCATCACATCAATGAACATAATTCATGATCCCAGAGCACTGATGTATATATTTTGAAAAATATGGTACATTTTATTGATGAATGACCTGAAATATGTATGTTTTTATTGTTACAATTAATTTAAGTTTATCAAGATCAATGATGATCTATTTTCAGACCTATGAACTGGAATACGAAAAATTGTAAAAGGTTCGCAACGTTCCGGTATCCTAGCACACACAACCACCTATAACATCTAAAATTGAACTAATAGGCAAGGGAACGATAACATCGTCTTGTAGGAAATTTTCTAAGCTTTCTTTCTATACTGACATGTGTTTAACGAATGTGTCTACTTATGGTCGAAAAATACGAAAAATGTTAAAGGTGCGCCACGTTCCGGTATCCTAGCACACACAACCACCTATTACATCTAAAAATGAAATGATAGGCAAGGAAACAATAACATCATCTTGTAGGAAATTTTTTAAGCTTTTTTTCTATACCGACATGTGTTTTACGAATGTGTCTACTTATGGTCGAAAAATACCAAAAATGTAAAAGGTTCGCAACGTTCCGGTATCCTAGCACACACAACCACCTATAACATCTAAAATTGAACTGATAGGCAAGGAAACGATAACATCATCTTGTAGGAAATGTTTTAAGCTTTTTTCTATACCGACATGTGTTAAATAATCGAATGTGTCTACTTATAATCGAAAAATACGAAAAATTGTAAAAGGTTCGCAACGTTCCGGTATCCTAGCACACACAACCACCTATAACATCTAAAATTGAACTGATAGGCAAGGAAACGATAACAGCAGCTCATTTGCTGTAGGGTAGGTATCTGAGTACTCTGCTCTATAACTTTTACCAAAATTCATTGTGGTGGCGATGAAGTAATGGAAAGGAATGCGATAAGAAAGGAGAAAGGAAGAACGTTTGGCATAATATTCTTCTAGTTTCCTTTAATTAGCATTAGTTTATCTTTTGCTTCATTTTGTGGGACTGTTCTTTCAGTTGGAAATTAACAGTCTCTGTCTTCTGTTTTTTTTTGTGGCGGTTGTGGCAGGTCCGTCACAATTTTTTGTGTGTAGTGGGACAGAACTGATACAACCGTCATCTGTTTTTTGTCAAAAAGTACGAAACAAAAATGTTTATTCCATACAATTCGTCACATTTGGACAAAAATAAACTCGATTCTGTAAAAAAATGGGTGACGACTTTTTGACGTCTTTCGAACTCCACGAATGTATTGAAAATATTACGGAGATAGAAAATCCTCCCAACACCACTATCTATATATGTCTGCTCTCCATACCGAAAGCTTCCCATTCCAAACTCGTTAGACATGGTTTGGGAAACCAAATATCGCTCGTGTCACTATTGGCTAAATTAATCGTTCATTAATGCGGGCAGGGGGCGCTGGAGTCTTGTGATGGAAGGTCCCATCCAATTTAACAGTTGCATAAACTAAGAAACGTGATCTGGAACACAGTAGGGTGGGAAAATTCGAGTTGGGCGGATTACTTAGGGTCAATATAACTTTTGTTGGATTATCGGGATTTAGGTCTGTTCTGCAGATCTGAATCCTAATTTATGACCTGCTATCTGGTCCCCTTATTCGGGTGTGCGAGAATTCATGTAACATCCCTGGATTGTTCCGTATTGCTGAGAAATGTATGCGACTGTTATTGAAAGATTAAAAAAGTGAATCATAAATCATAAATATATTTATCGATCTAAAATAAGGCTACCATGAAGTTTCGGAAAATCTGTGTGAAACACCGAGGAACACCCAAACTGTATACAAACAAAATTCAAATCATCAAAACAACAAATATAAAAAAAATAATAAATCATAAGGACTTTATCATAAAGGGCAAAGGATTGTAAGGACTTCTTCCGGGCATGGTAAAAAAATCTGTTAGCCTGCATTTTCAACATGTTAAAGAGAACGAGTAAAGATATACATAACATACCAGTAGGAATAATTAAATCCACTAAACTCTCAGAACCATATAGGTTCATAGATTTACAACCAGTTGCCAAATAATTTTAAATATATTCGCGATTTGAACCTTTTTTAATGGTAAATTCCTTTGAACAATGTATTTTTTGTCTTTTTATGAAACTAAATTTCCATTGTATTCTATAGGGTGTGTCCGAAATTGGGACAATAAAAAAATGGGTTGATGTATGAAACATAATTTTCGTTTTTGAAGCAAACATATCAAACATAATCAAAATTTTTTATGATATTTTATGAAATCGTTACCTTTGTTTGAGAGGCTTTGGTTTGGTTCTCCAAGCCACAGCGTGTCTGCCTGCTGGCAGTATTTCAGCACGTTTTGCGCAGGTTGTAGACCTCTTATCAGTGATTACCAAAAAAAGTCTTGAGAACTTTAAAATTCAATATCCCCCAAAGTTTTTTTTTTAGTAATTATAACAAGACCTGGTTTATCAGCGAATAAATTTTTCAATTTCAACGAAAATGATTTTCTTTGAAAATTTATCGAGTTGAATATGGAGATTTATGTTCTGAATAATCTTCATAATCACTGGTCACAGCACACACCTATATAGAATGATTTGAAAGTTTTGCAACGGACACAGCCCACAAAAAGCCTCGGATGTGGTTGAGATATCTTTCAGGTAGCATGGTAGTGATATGCTGTTACTTATGTCATATGGAACCACGCAGACAAAAGTTTTGATTCTTTTCTGAACTCTCGGACATGAAACCATCCATAAACTTCATAATCGAAGAGAAATCCCAAGGCGACTTTCCAAATCAAACTGATGCATTGTCAAATAAACTAAAACTAAACTAAAATAGTTGATCCAGGTCATGTCGAGGCATTAATTGAAATATTCTCAAAATCCCAATATACCAACCCTTCCTTTTACCCAAGATTGATCACACTGGAACGCATCCGAGTATAACGAGGTAATTGGAAACATTCCCAAATTTAAAAGCAATGACTTTTTTCCATGGCAGAATACACCGAAGCTACCGCCCTGGGCCTCCAACCACTTTTCACCCCTCGGAACAACACCCGTCAATATTTTTTCATCTCACCCCTAACCCAATTCGCCAAAGAGAAAACTCAATAACAAGGCTAACAAATAGATGATACATTTCACCGGCATATTTTCAAAATACGGAATTTCCCACGGGTCTCGTTTTCCTTTGAGCACAAGCGGCACTGCCGGTTGCTGCATGCACCAACTGCACATGGCATTCGGCTCTTTTGTACGAGATAGGAGCCGTTTAAAAGCTTCTCAGTACCGGTTTCTCTCCACGTCAATTTTGATATTGCATTACAGCTGTCGCATTGTTTCATTGGTGTTGAGAAATCAATTTTCTCTGACAGCCCGCGCTTCCAAAATAAATGGCTTTTGTTACGAGAGAATTCTCTGAATGTTGGTTTGAAGTGTGGAATGGGGATGAGAAAATTGCGGGATATTTCAGCCAGTGTTGCAGTATTTTGATGGATAAATGGAGAGGAAAGTTGCGACCAATTGCAAATGAGTGAGAATCCAATTCTTACAACAATTGTTATTAAAATTGTTAAAATTGTTTTTTCCGTTAACCAGCTGTCGTCCCCTTACGAATGAGGTCTTCCATTTCAACGTGCGATTCCTAGCACTTTCTTGGGCCATCAGATAAAAATCTGTTTTCGCTAAGGATTCGAACTTAGCCAACCAGCAGTCAATGTTTTTAAACGAGAAAGTCTCAACCACTGAGCTACATGGCCCTGCAGGAGAAGAAAATGAACGTGACCAAGAACGAAAAGATATTTACGAAATAATTCCCATTAACGTTTTATCACCAAAAGATAAAACATTGGTTAGCCTTCGATTCGATAGACTTTTCTTACGTGTTACGCTATTGATAGGAAACCTTTTTATGTTGAAGCAACATTAAGCTCGCTTCAATGCGTTTTCTATATGAAATCACGTCCTATCATACACCTCTTTGCGAAGGGCTAAAAAACAGAAAAACCGCCCCTCTTTCACTGACGAGATCGTGTAAAAGTTAATCAAAAGTGTCAACTGCGGAGCCGTTCGGCTTTTTCTAGATACGATAACGGCACTCATCACATCTACCTATATTAAATAATTGAGCAGGGTGAAACCATATTACATGTCTTGTCGCACAAAAATCAGTAACGTCGGCTAACAGGTGCTGCTGGCGGCCTCCTTTGAACCTTTTCTTTTTCGAGGAATCCCTACAAGAATTTTATCCCGGTGTCGCAATTACCAGTAAGAGATGTTTGAAGTCTGTAGTTTGCGTCCTCGGCTCTTGTGTCTAACGTCTTTCGTCATGAAATTACGATCGATTGGTCTGCTTGAAGGATTGGAGAAATTTCCGGTATAATTTCTCGTGGGAGATGTAGTTTTTTATAACGACTGGTCAGGATACTTCAAATTTCATACTTGGTAGAGTTGCCCTATAAAAAATGCATAACGAAAGAAACGTTATAATGCTGTAAAGGTTATAAAGCAAGAATATTATTTAGTTATATTGGTGCTATACTTTGGAGAAATCCAAACCAAAGTATTACTGCGGAGTCTTCGGTCATCTCTACCGTAGTACTGTAGCCTTCTGGCGGCCAACGCCATGTGTGGAAGGAGCGTCAGGGTTGACTCCTGACCAGGCAGTCTCCATTCTCTCAAGGTATACATGTCTGTCAGATTCCTCCAACCACATTCGATGGGTCACCATTCCCATGTTGGACTAGGTTACCTAGTACACGTGTGATGGGTGTCCGTTCGTGGCATGCAGAGCTGTTCCAAAGAACAGTGTTTAGTTGCTCGTGAAAGCACTAGGAGCACCTTCGTGCTCCTAAGCACTGTGCTCTCGAGCACTTTCCTAATTTAGTGCTTATTGCTTAGTGCCGAAGCATTTAACGAAAAGGATTGGTGCTTAGTATTCCCGAAAAGTGCTCGCGAGCACTCCATTGCAGTGACCCATGTCTGTCAGATTCCTCCGACAACTTTTGATGAGTCGCCGTTCACAGTCGTTTTCACACGGTACTGCTTCCATGTCGGACTAGGTTAAGGTTACCCTACACTTGTCATCAGTAATAAAGTACCTCTTTTTTTTGAAATACAGAAAAAAGTCATCGAAAAAATATCACTGCTATATTATGAACCATTTCAATTCAGATTTTTATTTCAACATACTACAGTATTTAGATATTGTGCAACAGCGATTATAAAAAAAAAACTGAAAAAAATGGAAAGTGATCTATCTCTTAGACATTGTTATGAATTCATGATATTTCAATAATTGGAGGTTATTCTATCAAAAATGGTTTGAATGATGTGACGATATCGTTACAGGGGGATATGTGAATAAAAAAGAATATCATAAATCAGTTTCATCAGAATCTCTTTTATATTTGAAATCTGAACAGTTCATTAGATGGTAACGAAATTATTGTAAGTTTCACTTATGGTTTCAAGTTTTTGCAGCCAATATGGAATCAAGATTCAGACAAAATGAGGTACCACCCAGAAAGAGCTTGAGGGAAAATTTTCTTTTTCAATATCCGATCCATTTTATATGAAATAATGTGCAAGATGAGAATATTTATCATTAATATTCGAGCTGATACGTTGATGAAGTATACCGTTAGTTTTCTTGGAAATAGTTTGGAAGAATGTCGTAACTATTTTAGTTTCGAAACACTGTATAAGTTCGAGAGTTACTTTTATGGAAAAACTCCACGGCGCTGCCAGTATCTATGACAATATCTACCTGTTTAAAAACTAATTAAATCCACGTATCCTAAAAGTTTTGAATGCCTTTTCATGGTAATTTTCCGCGCATGAAATTTTCATCTATTTGTCCGCCTCGCGTACACTATCAACTGAAAAATTCACCGTAAAACGAAATTCTCCACCGCAAAATGGGTATTCATCAAGATTTAATGGGGCGAAAATTTAAAACGAGAGTATTAGCGCCCGCTAAAAATGGAGATTTAATTGGTTTCAAGAGTAACTAGGTGCGGATATCGAATTTTCTTTTATGCACAAATTTCCTTTGCAACGAATATTCAATTACTTTATGTACGTTATTTTATGAGGTTGACTTATTTCACGGAATCCTGTCTCATTTTGGGAGTTCTTGCTAAAAAACGGACAAAAAACGGACAAAAAAAGTATGTAAGTAAGTTTGTAATGAAATAACACCGAGAAAAAACTTGAATATTGAAACTTTATTATTGGCAATCAAAAAAAAGGACCTATATTTTGGACTGGGGCTCCTTTCAATTGCCCCTAGGAGAAAAAGTCTCAGACAGTGTATAATTGCCACTATTAATCTAAAATTCGAATACTTTTAAAGTAGTGCTTCCTGCTATCAAATGAATTACTTATAGTAATGACACAAAATAATTGGCGCTCAATAAATATTTTAAATATTTTATTGTCGATTTGATTTGGCATCAGGAAAGAGTTATTTGTATCGTGGACTATATGATGGATTTCCTGAAATTACCAGAAGTTTGGGGATTACCAACATTTTCGATTTTTTCTAAGGTGAGTACAAATGATTGCATCAGAAGAGTTTTAATCAACCTTTATAAGCTTACCATCTTTTATCAAAATAAAATATGTGTGCTCATAATGAAACTACGACTGATAGTAACTAACACGCTGTTTATTCATGAGTATCAATGATATTCCGATTATATATCTTTAATTATGACAGGGAGCAAGTTATTTGTACGTAGTGCTGCCGTTGGCATCTCGTGCGCGAAATACTTTGGTGATCTCGACTATTTTTTTTAGACTCGGCGGTGCCTCATTAAAAAAGATCAGTTCTCTATCACCAAAGTATAATATCGCGCACTAGATACAAAAATAACTATTTACATTTATTTTATAATAGATATATATATTCTGTATTGTCCCAATATAAAATCAAGACTTCGCCAAATACGAGAAATACTCTCTGGACGTATTTGCCTTTTCACGCGAACCTAAATGAACTAATGACTTTACTGAATGGAAATATTATACATTTTAGTTCGTTATTTCGCGGGTGGGTGTCTTCAAGGGAACCGTATTATTTCACTTCGCAAGTTGGCGTTTCCTACAAAGTTCGTTAGTTTCGCAGGTTTTCATGGAAGTTCACTTGATACGAAATGACTCCTCGAAATAGAACTCATTTCCTAGATATGATCAGTTGGTGCATGAAGACATGGCGTACAGGTTCAGTTACTAGAATTATTCCTTTCGTGAAAGGCAAATGAACATTTCAAATGAAATGTTTATTAGCTCGAGATGCTGCTTGTTTCATTTCATACGAGAAGATGGGAAGAGAAATATACCAAGCTTGTCATGGAAATTTTAAGAATCGCAGTATATGATACCATCAGACAATTATTGTCAATATAAATTCATGTATTTCTATTCTGAACATGGCTTTTATAACGGCCTGCATAACAGTAATAAATCTGAATACAGTACAATAAAATATGTAGTACCGCAAGGATCAATTTTAGGTCCACTCATATCCAACTTGTACACTTCGCAATTCCCAAACTGTCTTAGTCATACCTCAGTACACATATATGCAGATGACACCCAACTTTATATTAATTCTCCATCAAATGAATTTAATCAGGCATGTATGAAAATAAGTCAAGGCATAGAGTATCTTCTCTACAAAATACTGCCTAACTATAAACTCATCAAAGTTCTCTGTAATGAAGCTATTGGCTGTATAACAGGCTCCCGAACCCTTATGAAGAAATGTCTAGTAAAGTAATGAAAATGAAATTGAAGTCTGATCTTCTCAATAACAAACTACCACAGCTTCTGAATCACCTTTCATGAATCTGAATCAAAATATTGATCATACTCATAAGATGTGTGTGTAATCGAGTGAACATTTCCATGTTAAGCATCTATTATCTCTTTTATTTTTCATATACAGTGTGACCCATTTAAGATGGAAGCACCCTTATAAACTCACATTTTTCAACCGATTGGAATGATTTTTTTTTTTTCGTTAGGTAGACATTCAAAAACTAGGGCACCAAATTTCATGATTAAATCTCCATTTCCAGGGCCTACTAATCTTATTTTTCAAGGTCTAAAATCTAAAAAAATTACTAGCGATTTTTTTAGAAAAAATCTGACTATACCATTGGATTCGCACCATTTTTAAACGGTTCATATGTAAATTACGTTGAAATGCGTCGATCAATAAAAAAGTAATAAGGAAGTGAAATTTGAAGAATATGCCGTTTAATCAATCCACAAATTCAATTTCAGAACTTTCATCAAAATTCGAAAAACACCACTGTATTAAGGAGGTTTCGATATATCACTAGTCAAAATTTCACCGAAATTTGTTAATGAATAAAAAAATTATAAGATAATAAAATTTGAAAATATATTAATGGATTTTCAGGAAAATGTCATTTTATCTCATAATTTTCATTTATCAACAGATTTCAATGAAATTATAGTCAGTGATATTTCGAGATACCCTCAATACAGTGGTATAGTCGACGGATTTATTCATGAAATTTGGTGTCCTAGTAGACTTCTTGGATGTCTACCTAACGAAACAGAAATCATTCCAATCGGTTGAAAAATGTAAGTTTTATAATGGTGCTTCCATCTTAAATGGGTCACACTATAGATAAATATACAATATATTTTTTTTTCTTTCACTATATTCTTTATTCTGTTTTGTATATGCTTATTATTACTTGAATGTTATTAACATAATACTTATATTTGTATTATCATAATTTTATTGTTATAATATTATTATGTGACGGTTGGATGAAAGAACAAGAAGTTAATTAGATATCTAGTTCATCTATTGAATTCTGCCTATTGATATATATTATATTTCCTATCAATAAAAGCCATTATTATTATTATCATTACTTATCCTAATGAACCAACCACTTTGAGTTTTTATCACTCAAATCAGACCTCATCCAGCAAAACTATACAACAGCTGAGGTCATTGTACCTGTAGATTACATTGTACAAAACTCTACCTGTCTCACATTTTCCAACAAAACAGACGAAAGGTAGAACAGCGCCAGAACAGTACAAAGTTGTGGCACAGTTGAGGTGTGACATGTTCTGAGTAAGTAGATTTCCCAGACTTTAATGTGCAACTGCTCAGAATTCAAACCTGGTAATGAAAGAAACCAAACAACCTTTTATTTCCAAATTCCCATTCTGTATCTATTTCAAGCAGATTATTAAAATTATTACCATGGCAACTGCATTTTTCAACACATCACTGAGGTGACTGGTTGATATTAGTGGTTGAAATTTCGTATGTGAAATAAGATTTTGTTTTGTCAGTAGAAACTGTCATGAAGAGAAAAGAGAAATCTTCCCTGAGAAATAGTGTTTTGTGGTTTTAATGAGTTCGTAAGTTTAGACAGTCATCCATAAAACAGTTCTCCATCTTTACTTCCATTAGCCATTGGGATTTGAAGATGCACTACATATCCTTGCTGTATGATAAAATCAAATATAAAAAAAGAAGTCACATAAGTAATCATTATTAATACTTATACAGGGTATACCTTTACAGCGTTTTACCATAATAACAGTATTCTTCAGATGACATTGAACTTTAGCTACCCTGTTCTACCCCATTTAGAGCTTCAAGTTGATACATTTAACCAATTCTGCAACGAAAACTCGCCGTTCAGCTGTTTCGGTTTATTTCGAAAACGACATTTCTCTTGTTTCATAAGACGATGTATTAGCTGCTCTTAATCACAAGTCCGAAGAGATTTCTATCGAGGAGCCCTGAGATCAAATTTATATCAAGATCAAATTATTATCCAAGCCGGGAACTCGGAGTTGCAACAAGAGCTTGCTGGGTCCGAGGTAATGAGATTAAAAGCTCACTAATCAAATTTGTGAAATATTGGACGTTATCGCAGAATTTGATTTCACTCTCCATTTCGTGAATTGGAGGTCTCTAATTTTGATAGAAATATAATTGGACATCCGGCAGGAAGGGGTTGTAATATGTCAAGTTATCGTATTTAACTGGAAATCTGGAAATGATGCGTTCAATATTGACTCTATCTTACCTTTCTGGTGATTAACATCCGCCTATTCTGAGAGTCAATGGAATTTCTTCCGTTTCTCAGAATCGACCAATCAACGGTCAATTGCAGTGTTGAAAACCTAGCATTCCCAATAACTGATAAATATGGTGATAGTGTTGAAATTTCTATCTTGACAACTGTAACTGTCAGATTATTTTCGACATAACATAAAATGGCAAAATTTGGCATAGATTTGGTAAAGAATCGTTGGAATGCATTAAAAAAACTGTACTTAATAACCAGAAGTCTATATGGAAACAGTTTGGAAATTTTCTGAAAGAAGAGCATTATTGGAGAAACTACTTCAAATGCAGAACTTGGACCAATCTTGAAAGATTGGATTTTCAATATAAAGAGTTGATGGTGAAGAATATAAAGAATGTGTCATGAAGACTATGTAGAATTTTACTGCAAAATGTTTCATGAAAAATACTTATAAAGAGTATAGCCGAAAATTCAGTCCATTCGCAGATATTGAATTCAAAGGAGCAAGGGATCCCTGGGAAAAGACAACAAAGTTCGAAGGTTTTATTTAAAGAAGATTTATATAAAATAATAAATCTATAGAACGAAGATTGTCCAGAAGGACTTCAAAAAAAGCTAATTCAAAAGGAGGGTGGCAGCTTGAAGCCAAGAGCAGTTTTTCAAAGAGAAGAAAAAGTTAAACGGTGAACTAAGCGGAAGAATTGAATACAACACGACATTTTCCAAAACACCCCAGGCAGAAGCACGAAAATCATCGGATAGTGAGTGGTTGGTGCCTAATCAAAATGATCTCGATGTGTATCCGTTGAGGTTATTCAAAAAACTCAGTTTAAAACGCTGTGATAAAATCACGTAGGATCGTTTATTTTTTTACTGTAAATCTCTATCCCTAAAATATGCATGTTTGTGTAAATGAGATTGGGAAATGAATGGAACAATTAGCTGAAAAATTGGCAAACAAGATCACGAATCATTCAAATCGATCAAGTGCATAGACATTATAACTGTATGGACTGGGCATGAGAAAGAGACAATTGAGGACGGGGTAAAAACAAGGATAGAGTAATTATGGAAAAATGTCTATAATCCCAACTGCGAGAGTGTGATTAAGATCCCGAACGCCGTTCGGTAGCCTCCAAAAATAGTTTCAAACCCGACCAAGAACCATTATTACGAAATGAAAATTCTGACCTAATATCGCACCCTTTAAGCTACGAGACAAACATGTAATAAAATAACAGAAAGATATTGCAATAACGTCAGGCAGTATTTAAGGACATTTTATTTCAATAGTGACTGATACTATTCTGTGATCAGAAACAGAGTTATCGCAAGTTTCGTCTATTCGTCCCTTATACACACGCAACCATTATTCATAACCTAAATTCAATCTCAGAATCTTCGATTTTTGTTTCCACATAATTTATTTCAGAATTTGATAGAATTATGCCAATCATATATTGGAGGAAGGCCATGACTTCGAAATTATTCACGTGGAAAATAAGGGCATTAGGCTCGGTTATTCAGAATCCTTGGAAATTTATAAATTGAAAAATTCAACTTGTTTATTAAATGATCAATTGGACCTGCACAGTTTCCCTTTGTTGAATCTATTCAATTAAGTAGAAGCTATGTTTTGCGATTTCAAGGAAGGTTAATTGTTATTGTCAATTTGATGTATGAATCTAGAAATTAGCGATAATTATAGTTAGTTGATTGTTATTTGAGTATTTTCCAATAAAAAGTAATTTAATGTACTACATTCGCTTGAAAAAGATACTGTGCATCGAAACAAGTCGCAAAGATAATAAATTTTGTAGAAATTTCTATCGTGTTTCACCCTAGTGTTATTATTATAGTCAGTGTGTCATGATAACGTTTCCAAAAAGATAGAGCTGAATCGCCCTTCCAACCAGAAAATCATCCATAAAACCGTCAATCACCATTTCCACGATCATCCAACAGCCTCTGAGTTCATGTAAAGGGAATAATAAATGGTCAACGACAGCGCACCAAGTGTCATATCCGCAGCCGAGTTCCGAACCCGTGCAGCTAAATCGTCAACAAAGCAATAAAATACGAACGCTTACTCACCGTCCTGTCGCCGGGATGCTTCACGCGACAGTTGAGCAGGGCCGACTGCCCCACGACCGCCGTGACGTTTCTAGGGCCGATATCGTCGAAGTAGGGCCGCTGTGGGGTCGGTTTCAGCGGGTCCGCGAACCGGGACTTCTCCGCTTCCGGTGTGATCCCCAGGAGATTCCGCGAGGCTGAAATATAAAATTATAATGTCAGATTTACACTTTTATGGAGCTCTCGTTTGAGAGATTAGCGTTGTGTCTGCGGTGTTTTTATGGGTGTGGCGCGCTTGATGGGTTTTATTGACGGGAATGTAATGAAGTTGAATAAGAGCCGTTTCAGAATCGTCGCGATAAATGTTTTATCTATCACTAGCATTTCTTGAATGGAACACAACTTTTATCAAAAACGATTTTAACGTGAGATTTGAAGATGACTCATGATGCAAATTGTCTCAAAAACCTCCCAAAACTATTTTAGAGTTGTCCACCAACGTAACGAGATTGCAGGCACGTTGAGCAATGGTCGAATACAATAAGAACATCAGCTTGAACTGCTTTGTCACAGCAAAAGTACTTTCAGTAGGTAGTTATTATACTATATTAATGTAACCGTTTTGTCACAAGCCTTTTCTCATAAAAACCCACTTGAAACAGCTCCCCTACATCAAAAGTAGTTTCTCAAAGAGCACATACGATAGGGCCATCATGTCTCAAGTCTTTGTTTCCAATGGTTCTGGGATGTTTCCCTGACATTTGAAAAATAATATCGGTGAAATATTTCAGTAGATAGTTATTATACTATATTAATGTAACCGTTTTGTCACAAGCCTTTTCTCATAAAAACCCACTTGAAACAGCCCCCCTACATCAAAAGTAGTTTCTCAAAGAGCACATACGATAGGGCCATCATGTCTCAAGTCTTTGTTTCCAATGGTTCTGGGATGTTTCCCTGACATTTGAAAAATAATATCGGTGAAATATGTTTGGAGCAATATTGGCCTCAAAATATACCATATTGGTAAAATATCATTGTAGCACTCTTATACCGGAAAAATATTGGTACAATATCATAAAATATTGGCAAAATATATATATAAAAAAATGCTGTAGAGTCAGCCGGTCTTTACTTCTGGTGCAATTTCTAGGAGATTCAACGAGGCTGAAATATAAAATTATAATGTCAGATTTACACTTTTATGGAGCTTTCGTTTGAGAGATGTGGTGTTTTAATGGGTGTGACGCGCTTGATGGGTTTTATTGACGAGCGTGTAATAAAGTTGAATTAGAGCCGTTTCAGAATCGTGGAGATGAATGTTTTACTGCTGTTAGTTGTTTATGGATGGAGAACTATTTTCATCAACCGATTCAACATCAGAATTGAGGATGACTCAAGATGATGTATTATTGATGAGTCCTAGTTATTTCTATTCTCATTTGAAAGATTTTATCGGACTTGATCCCTCGACGGAGTCAGAAAACCAAGAAGAAAAAGAAGAAGAATAAGAAAAAGAAGAAGAAGAAGAAAAAGGAGAAGAAGAAAAAGAAGAAGAAGAAGGAGCAGAAGAAGAGGAAGAAGAGGAAGAAGAGGAAGAAGAAGAAGAATAAGAAGAATAAGAAGAAGAAGCAGGAGAAGAAAAAGAAAAAGAAGACATGGCATGGCCAGTATTAATTGAAACGGGGATAGATGGAATCAAAGCTGCCTGAAGTGTTCTACCCTTGCACTGATGATAAGCAACCAAATAACTAACCCAAATGTAGTCTTCTATAAACGAGGGTATAGCATATTGATTTTAAATTTTTTTTAGAAAAAAATTCATTGAAGTAACGAAGATGTCTCCTTGAGAAGTGGCAGACACTGTCTATGACCATGTATGGATATAGAAATGTGTTTGAACAACGTCACAGATTATCATTAATGTGAACATTCTGGATTCCATTTTATTTCTGTCCATATTTGTTCCTATATAATTATTGCTATTTTTTTAATAAGGTTTTTCCTCGGGGAAACTTAACGACTATACTGTATCAAACAACTAATGTAAACTTGGCTGGTCTACAAGTATAGTGCGATCAATTCAATCAAATTATAAACTCCTTCCTAATCTTCATCGATTTCCAATTTTCTAAGCAATTTCTTGGCGGAACGGAGGGAATGAGAGGGCAACATGGCAATTTCAATTTGTCAGACCTTTTATTCCACCGGACCATTTGGAATATACCCTCAGGATCCCAGCGAACACGTAACAGAGAACATTTTGAAAGGGATGATCAAAGTTAGTTTTTTAGAGAGGTGCGGTTTGTTTTTCCACATGAAGTTGTATAAACACTGGGTCAGTCTGGAATATTGATTTCTATCCCTGAAACATCGTTTTGCGCCGAATATAAGCTGAAATCGGTTGTGAAAATAAGGCAGGGATTTCATGGGAATTGGAGATCATTAACGTTAATACACTTTATTTGGAAACCATAATCCATATTCCACAAAATAATAACAACGCAGAATAACGCAGTGAAAAAGCTCTCTTGCTTGGTGACCAAAGTGTCCCTGTTCGATTCGCAGTCGGTGCGATTTTTTTTTCCAGATGTGAAAGTCTCAGTAATTGAATTTAGCAACTGGCTCGGAAATATTCTCCACGATTCACTGTTGCGTTGGAAAGGAGTTAGTCAAACAGCCTACCCAGCACACAGGGGCTAATGATCAAAGCAGTCGATGCGAAAATCCCCCAAAGAAAAAAACACCGCAGGAATGCTGGATATTTGTCTCCGTTCGATGGATATTTTCATGGACCTCTGAAATATCATCAATGGTTTCATGGTTAGTGAGACTGACCCGTCGAGATCTAGACTCATATTTAATTGTGGGTACTTTGAAGACACCTCAAACTTTTTTTCCTCACAAATAAAAATTGAGGCATTGAGCCTGCTGAAATTCGAAAACACAAAAAATACAATTTTTAACACGCTTCTATTAGCTTCACGTCTATCTATGTATGTATAAGAATCTTTGAACGCAATTTTCACCTACTTCCAAACGTCCGGATGATTTGAAAATTGGCAGGTATTCCAACAAAATGGCGGCTCCAAGATGGCGGACAAGATTCGTGATTAGGGTCAGAATCGATTAAAAATTGGTATGTGGATGTTTTATAGGTCGCTGATTTAGAAATTCTTGTCAAAATTCATGAATCGAAGATGACGGCTTCAATATGGCGGAGTTAGACTGAAAGTTTTTTCACCTTTCTATTTGTCATTATTGTCCGATTCGATTCAAAATTAGTATGTGGGGGTTTTCGGGATCAGAGATTATGAATTTTTTGTCAAAATTCATGAATTCAAGATGACAGCCCAAGATGGTGGACGAGTTTTGTGATTATGATCAGATTCGATTAAAAATTGGTATTTGGGTGTTTTTTAGGTCGCTGATTTGGACATTCTTGTCAAAATTCATGAATCAAAGATGGCGGCTTCAATATGGCGAACGAGATTCGTTTTTATTCATATATTTTTGGTGGAGTTACACTGAAATAAATTCACAGTCGCTATTGGATGAATTTATTTGTTCTAAAATTAATATAATTCATTCAGAATCATTTAGTAGCATGGTTGATATATGTAACAACATAACTTTATGATGGAAACAGAATGTATACGAGCATATTGTACGAGAATAAGTTCCATTAACTTCACAGTTATTTTAGGCTAAAGTAAACCGAAATCTCGACAGCACAAACACAATCTAATTCAACTATACAGAGAATCTCTGGACCATTCGATAATTTGGGAGGTCCGTTGGTTACGGTTCAGAGTATTCCCTTTACCCTTATCAAACCAGCACTGATACCTAACCTAACCTGACATTTCGAATTTATATCATGTGCTCTATAATGTCCACAATCCCAGCTAACTATAAATAGCCCAGAGCCAGCTGTCATATACAAAATTCAGAATTAACACCACATAAATTGAATGAACGATTCGAGACATGTTCGTTTGTTTTCTCATCAAAGATGTAACTTTATAATGCAATGCAATGCAATGATTACTCTTTGATTACTTACAATTAACTGTTCAGTGATCCTAATGATAAAAACGACATTTTAGACTTTATTAGATTGGATATTCTTTTTCAGGAGGTTGAAATACACAGCTGTGGGTATATGAATTCATCCATGGGAGGGGGTGTGGTGGGAAGAGTTTGTCGAAAAAAAATTATTTTATATATCTTCAATTGTGTCTGAGTCTTCCCCGATCGACGCAAAAAAAAACAATTTACATCGGTTATCGCTGTCTAGAACTATTGGCAACGCTGCACAGTAAATAGAATAGTGACAATAATTATGTGCGACATCTGGCGGACAAAACCACAACTATTTGTGTGGTTCTGTTCATTCACTACAGAAGAAGCTCTCATTGAAGCGATTTTATAACAAGCTTTTCTCATGTTTTTTAAATTGTGAGAGAACGATGAAAAAATTTGTGATTTTCTCTTACTTTGACATTGATATGCCATGAGATTTTAAATGGAATCTGATTTTTTCTTCTACATCTCTGTAGTAATTTTATTATTATTTTAATAAAATATTAGTGCTGGGTGCTGGGTGAGGTCATGCAATTTTGAGTATCTGTGCCATCAGCAGAATGTTGTTCATTTCATCATTTAATCGGAAATTATAATGTTACTGCATTCCAACTACATAATTTGAATCCGGCAAATTACCATTATCAGAATACAATGGCGGATACCAGGTTTGGTATATGTATGAATGCGGAAATTTATTAATTCTAAACAAAAGTAGGCTCAAAATTAGATTTGTCATAACTTTGCTAAAAATTATAATGGAAGGAAAAGAAAAAGTGCATATCGTTCCTAACGACTTCTACTTCCTCATGCAAATATAACAGGTGAGTATCTGAGTACCTAAAATGTGTTTTGTCCCACTTCACATAACCCTTCTACGATATTTACGGAGGATCCGAAAGTCATGGATATTTTAGTTGATATGAAATAATTATACCGGAGCAGGAACCAGAACACTCTTTGGACTATATGCAACGATTCAAGATTAGTGAGACACGTCTCACTTCTACATGCCAAAGAAAAAACTGGGTTTTTACTCCTGCCCTAGTTTTCAGCTCACCCATCATCCCGGCATTCCTTCAGTAAATGTTGAAAATAATCGCTCATACACATGATATATAAAAAATGAAGTATGTGATTTCAAGCTTGAGGTTTGCACTTGCTAATAGTGTTATTGAATATATATATATGCAGAATATGAATGAGCGATTAGTTTCAACATTTAGTGAAGAAAATGCCGATTTTATGGGTGAGTTGAAAATGAGGCACGAATAAAACAAAGTTTTTTTTTGGCACGTATGGGTGAATTTCGGATCATCCGCATACATCTCCGTGAAGTGCTACAAAACACATTTTAGGTTCTCAAATACTCGCATATTATATTTGCATGAGAAGGTAGGAGTCTTCAGAAACGATATGAACTTTACCTTTCCCTTCTCCGATCATTTTTAGCAGAGTTATGACCAATCAAATATTCGGCTCCGCCAGAACTTTCAGCGGTGGGTAAGGGTGAACCTGAAATTTGATGTCGGCGTTCAATCACGTTTTCTGAGAAGACGAGCGCATTTCATAAGAAATTACTTAGAATAATTCTTGTGGAAAATTGAATTGTTTATCACCCTATTGAGTTGTTTTTTCGATAAATCATATACTTTCCAAGATTACTGCAAAAAAAAATTTATATATTTTTAAACGAAAGAAAAAAAATATGTTCCACCACTGGAATTTTGGTAAACAATTTTTTTTCGTGTTTGTCATGGTTCCAACTACTAGCATACCAAGTTTGGTGGTGCTACAATCGATTCTTGTCTCAAAACCCAATCGTACTGGATTATAGAACTTTGTCAGAGGATATGGAACTATATTACTGATTTAAGGGGTTTTTGAACAAGATAATTCCTAGAAATTTTTTCATATGCCCATCTCAGTTTTGAACAAAAACGGATGAGGAAAAATATAATACTCTGCTAACGATGAACTCATTCAGAACTTATCGACTGATGAATCTATCTAATTCATCCCTTCTCTGATTCCAGTGTAATCACTCCTGTCGTCGGGACTCACAATAAATCCTGGAAAACGACCAAATAACTCACCCTGATATGACTCAAATCCACTGTACATTAAACCCCGGTTGTGACAAACCTCTTTTAATAAATCCAATCCGGAGTTTTTCAACAAATGCCCAACGCGAACGCACGAACAAAAAGAAACCCGAAATAATAACCGTCCATGAAGATCAGAGCGGTCCGGAAAATCTATAAATTGCACCATTTGATTCAGCTTGACGTCTAGCTAAATTTCAAACGAATGTTCTTCGGTGAATAAAATATAAGGCCACTTTTGTCCTTCAGTTCAATCACTGTCCGCTGCCAGTGTAGAGAAATCCGGAGGCAGCGACGTGACTTCATTATGCCGCCTGACACAAAGGACACCTTGCGAGGATGCGAGTGTTCCGATTCAATATTCAGTGTGTCGAACGATACAAATCCCGATGGAAGAAAATACGTTTTATTGCCCATACAAACGAATGGCTGTAGAATTAATATCGGAGGGTCCGCAGGGCACATCGGACGAGATTTCTCAATGAATCCGGTCGAAAACCCATGTGCTGGAATGGACTTTTCCAAGAGCCTGTGAAATTGAGCATTTTCAAGGGAGAGAGTGAGTTTTCTCATGGATATCCAGCACATTGTGCCGAGCCAATTTCTGAGATCTCAATACTGGGGATGTAAACATATGCACCTGACTTGTCAAAACTTTCTTTCAACAAAAACTGCTCTAGAGCTGTCGAAATATATTGAAATGAGAAACATCTGCAAGGAAACAATCAAATCCTAATGGGTCCCGCTTCAATTGGTCGTTTGCCGTTGGCAAAAATTTCACTTTCAGCTCGTTTCCACCCATATCAAAGGAAGACGGAACACTAGCAAATAGCCCGGGAGGTACTGTCTCTTTGTCAGTTTTACAAAAAATTACATCAGGGGACCATATACTTAGGCTCAGAGTGGAAGTCTGTTAATTTCCGCATCGGTAGATGTACAAGCAATGAGTCTGAATCTTGCCTTAAGTTGATCCGAGTGAAATACCTGAAGTTGATCTGAGTGAAATACACTGCTTGCCAGGAGCGATGGACTCATTCAGCTTTGCGAAAAACCATATTAGGGGACATTATAGACCCGAAATTCTAACGGATTCAGAATCAGGACCTCAATTTTACTTATGGTACAGATTTTTGATAAAAAAATTTCAGTTCTGAAAAACCAAATTTGTCTTAATTTTCATGGAAAATGTACGACTGGTGGTCACTGATGTTATGTACAGCACATCTTCAATTAGCCTAGAGGTAATTTCGGATCGTTTTTCTCCACATTTGCGTATTATAGTCGAGGTTGGGATGAAACCCTCCAAACTAAAGAACCTGGGCCAGCGAAGGTGCCAACAACTTAGGCCACTCCAAAATAATGGAGGTCTTAAGAGTCAGCACATCTGAGATGGCGTTGTGTACAATAACTCCAACCCACTACTTTGATGGAAAATACACCACCATCCTAAAAGATGGAATAGTTTCATCAAAGGGCATTCCAATGCTCCCAATAGGGCAAATCTGATCCAAAGATGGCTCCAAGACAAGCAATGGGGTAGGGAATGGAAAATGCGAGAAGAGACCAAGGCAGGACATAAGTCTAAGATTCATTACTCAGAAGCATATATATTTCAATGTGAGATAATGGCTATTTCCGTTTGCACAAGACAGATTCCAAGGAGGAGTCCTAGAAACCAAACCACAGTCTGGCAGCAATGAAGGTCTTGCAATTATAAAGGTTTTCTTGCAAAGTAGTTTGGACTGATAGCCAGTATTACCCAGCAATAATAAAATAGTAAAATATATATTTAGCATATATATTCTCATATAAGTAATCAATATTTTTTTAAAACATATTTTAGTACATCAGCAATTGTCTTTTCCATCGGACGGTTGGATCACCCTGTATATCGATATGTAGAAAATTCGTAAAAAAATATCATCAATAATTATTATTGAGGACTGGTAAACATCGTCATATGTAAGATAAAAACAATCTCAATTCAGTCGTTGCTTCTATAACATAATCAATTCCACTGCAGCTCTTGTTAACAGAGAGAAGTTCCAACGAGTAATCATTTTAAACTCAAAATATCACCATTTCTTAAAAACTATTTCAAGAAACGTAATTCAGGAGAAAATATAACCCGGCGTTAAGTCAAGCGTTGCTAATTTATTCGGTGAGGAAGTGTTAGTGCAGAATTTTCACCTTAATCTCGAATATGACTATTTTCAGTGGCAGCTGATATATCGAGCTTTCGTCGGGATGAGGCATTAGTTTTTATAGCCGGTATTTTCTCCACGCTCCAACTCTTCTCGGAAAATGATTTATCTTCCGAAATCCAACCTACCTAAATGCGAGCTGTTTGCAGATGGAATTTTTCCACTTCCATCCGCGTCTCCTCTCTGGATGTTATTCCTTTTTCCGTAATTATATTCATAAATATTTTCTCCCACTCATGGAATATGGACGGAGGTAACCTAATAACGTAATATTAAATATGCAAGAAGATACAGTAGTTGATGCTGCAAGGGATTTTGATAGTTGATCCCTCGTTGCCTTGGGCTAAGTCAGGCTTTGTTTTCTCGCATGTTGTGTTTGCGGATGAACTATCATCCTCTTCATTTCCGAACCTAGACAAGTTTTGAAATGAATTGAAATGTTATAGAGAAATGGCTTGCAAGTTTGAAACCGATTCATGTGAATAAAGACCCAGTCAGAGACTGAATTGATTAATTGAAATATAAAAAGGTTGCTACTTCAGTTTTTGATCGGCACACACACTGTAGAAATGTTTCAGAACATGGAAATTTTGAGTATATTTTCAATTTTTTCGATTTGGAGTTTTAGGAGCTTCGGCAGTACTTACAGTTTTACAGTTGCAATAAGTGACACTGAAATGTCGCTTATACAAGAACCATGGTTCAGACATGGTTGAATAAGAGGTATGGGGTAGGCGAACAGAAATGATATACAGCGGATCAGCTGAGACCCACCAAGCCTCTTCATTAGGGAGTTTTTATATAAAAATACTGACGCTAGTGAAGAGCCTCAGAAAGGGATGAGAAACGAAGAAATTAGTACTTGGATTAGCATACTTCCTCACGTATGATCTCGAACCAACACCTGTGGTGAAACTATAGTGTTACTGCAGAAAGAAAGCATTGCAGCTGATCATTGGTTGCGAACGCGCACCCAATTATGTGGGGAAGTAACACCAATGGAAGAAATGGATACGATGAATGTGGGAAAAAAATAATCCTTCGTGACAAGGAACAGAAAGTAGTTACTCGATGTACCAATGGATTCTATACCGAGATACAAACGCATGAAATTCAAGATAGAAAGTGGACTACAGACTTATCGATATCCAAAGAAGAAATTCCGGAAATCTACATACAGGGGACGCAAGAAACGGTTAGTACAATGAACCATCGAAATTACAGTGGAACAACTCAACCACACATGAAAATGTCCTCTTACCACAAGAAAATTCACCGAAAATGTGCCCTGGTAGCATGGTGAATTTTCGAAATTGAGAGCAAACCAGAAAAAATTTCAACATGGTCAAAAATGTGGAAGGGAGAGTGAATACAAAGACACCTCGACCACTCACAAATGAGCACTGGAAACAAATTAATCGAACTCATACGGTAAGTACTGTGTGATTGATAGCCTTACGAGTGGATTGGACTACAGAGAACACTTTCAAAAAACACACAATAAGTAATGAATAAGTACAGGATAAAACAAAAAAAGAACTCTTCAGGAATATCCATGGATTTCAAAAAGATGGTGACCTAGTATGACAAAGTTCAATTGGCATAAGTTCGTTTGAAACGTTTAAATCACCGGGCTCAGACGGTATCTACTCAGAACTGCTGTAGACTGGGCCAGAACAACTGTGGATCATTCTTCGTGATAAAATCAGAGCCATACTGAAAACTTTGCAAAAACGGACTGAAAATGGCGAAGTCCCTATGGCCGATGAGCCTTATATCGTTTGAGCTTAAGGCTTCAAACAAGCTTGTAGATAGACACATAAAAGGCACTGGTGAAAAGACCAATGCAGCGCGCACAGTATGCAAGTATGGAGTATGGCGTGAATTTTCTGCTTGAAAAATGCTGGGGATCTGGTCCGTGGGTTCGGAGTATTTGGTGAGAGGCCCAAAGACTTCTGCTCCAGTTCCCTCTGGATTTTTGGACCCGTCCGTGTACCATGTTATGGTATTCTTCCCCATTGCTCGAATGGATTCTATGTTCCATTCTTGCTTGGTGTTTAGTTCCGTTTGAAAAAATTTCTCGAAACTAAATTTCCTGGTAATTTCGTCAGTTGGGAGATCGGCTAGGTGTGCACAGTCGGTGGGGGTTGAGCCCCTTACACCGTGTGCTCTCCCTTTGTGTCCGACTTTAGCCAACCTGAGGTTTGCTTCCCAAGCAGTTTTCCTCACCATGGTATGGAGAGGATTGAGGTCCAGAATGACCTCTATTGCTGCTGTTGGAGTCGACCTCATTGCTCCTGTTATACAAAGACATGCTAGTCTTTGCACTTTCTCCAAGATCTTCTTTGTTGTGTTGAGCTCGGTCCTGCCGTGCCACACTACTACCCCGTAGGTGATCATAGGTCTCACTATCATGGTGTACATCCATCGCAGTACTGATGGGTTACAGTCCCATGTTTTTCCTGCAGTGTTCCTGCACACCACCAGTGATGACTAATGAAATAGCTTTTATCTATTAAATTCTCCCAAGATTCAAGAAATAAAAAAATTTACAGGATATTATATTTGAAAATCAAGGATTGATTTAATTTTGACCAAACCGCAAGTTTATATTGACTGTGTCGGGTTTCATTTGAATTTCTTGAAAAACTGAGGCCAAAATAGGGGTGCTAGTAATATTGTTGTCACTTGATATAAGTAGGTATTGGTAGGTACTATGATAAGAAATAACCAAGGAAATCACTCTCGTATATGGTCATTGTAATTTGATAGGTATATTTATGCCATTATGATAACTATTTTGTATGGCACATTCTTCTTCTGTACTTTTTTCTGTGATAATTGGCATTGCTGAATCACTTATGCAAATTCGTTCAAAATCAAAATTGAAATCGACTGGTAGACAGGAGAATTTGGCGTTTTCAATATCGTCTGACCCAGTCAGTGTATCCGTGATGAAATGTGAAAGTAAACTCCACTTTGTCTGACAGTAATCCCAAATTATCTCTATTTCATGGAATATCCATATTATTTCGAATTTCCTGTGAATTTCCATTCGTGGAAAGTTCAAATTCTGTACCGAGTAATTCCATCTCTATCACAAAAACTCCGCAGTCCATTTCGAACGGAACCCGACAGCATTTCATCCAGCACTACAATATTATACCGACGATAAACTTCTAATTTTATAATAAACGTATTGTCTATCTCTCATCCGCGTTTCTGCCTCGATTGTTCCCGTACGAACTAAAACCATTAAGAAGCTTAGTAGTAACCGTTGTTTCGTATAACGAATTTCCTATTATTCTGGTCCGTTGCGGCATACAGACGCGTTAAATTATAATGCACATTTGCATGGAGGTGTGTATGCCTCCTAACGCATGAACCGCACCTACTCAGGTGAAGTACGTTATAGTGCGTTCTGAGAGGGATACGGGACTATGTGCCACTCAGAACAGGTTGATGGAGATATTTTATTGATGCGTTGAGTGCTAGTCTGAGATTTGAGATGATTTGGTTTTGGGTTTTGGGAACTCAGTGGAGGAAGATTTGGGTATATTCAAACACTCAACTCCTTCACAAAGGCTCAATAAAAAAGACGATACTCTCATGGATTATACGTTTCATCATCATCATTTCCATGAATTCGAAGAAAGTTCAAAAATTTGAGGCGGAGAGTTCAAACAAAATTCATGAAAAAAGTGCAAAAATCTAATTTGTAAATTAATTAGATTTTCAAAATTGCACGAAGTTCCGGATCGTGTTCGAGTTTGCAAAGGACCCCGCACCGTTTCAATGAGAAAGTGGCTTTCGGTAAATTTGCTCGAATTTTTTATATATTGTAGAACTCGTGATGCTGAACAAATGTCTCCATTGCGCAAATGCTCTAAATTCAACGGTTTGAATCATACAGGGTGTTGAAGTTGACTTTTCCAAAATTTCAAATACCCATTGTGAAGCCATTTCTTCGAATATACAGAGTGGTCCAACGAAAAGTATGCACCTAGCTTTTCTCCTTTATTTGGAATTCATAGCAAATATACTCGGACACGTGAAGTGTGCCTTTGAGGGGGACACATTTTAGATATATTTTGCAACTTGTGTCTTCAACCCCCTAGCGAGGGGGTGTTACAACCCTAAAATTTTATGGAACGTGGGTTCGAGTGATATATCATTTGAACGGGCATTAAATTATCTTTCCAATGATACCCTATTTGTTGAAATTTACTGAAACAGTTAATGCGAAAACGGCTTCAAGAACAATAACCGGATAATTTTGGTATTAATGAAAAATACAAATCAGTTTTGCTTACTACGAATCAGGATAACGACAATCATTTCTAAATTACTTTATTTTGCCGAAAGCAACATTTCAATGATAATGTTTTGTTATCACAACTAAATTCCCCATTTATCGTTTGCGTGATTTTGTCGAAAACGACTGCAGATAAGTGTAAGAAAAAAACTGCAGATATGTGTAACATTTGTTTTACAGATGAGTGTACATTTTATTCGAATGGAGCTTTGAATAGGCATAATTGCCGTTACTGGGATGACAGTAACCCATACTTATTCCGTGAGGTTCATTCCCAGGCCCCTCAAAAAATAAACGTCTGGTGTGGCATATTAGGAAGTCATATCAGAGGACCACTTTTCATTTCTAGAAATTTAAATGGTGAAATCTACCTAAACATGCTTGAAGACGCAATTGATCCTTTCATCACACAAATAATAGAAGATTACCAAAATCATAATGCTGATCGGCTTCATTTCCAGCAAGATGGAGCACCTCCGCAGTATTTTGTTCCTGTACGAAAATTTTTAGATAACCGGTTCCCCGGACAGTGGATTGGCAGGAAAGGCCCAATGGAATAACCTGCTAGGTCACCTGATTTATCGCCTTTGGACTTTTTTCTATGGGGACACTTGAAAAATAAATGTTTTGCTACGAAGCCCGAGTCCATAGAAGATATTCGCCAACGGATTATAGCAGAGTGCCGAAGCATAACACCTGATATGCTACAAAATGTTAGACATAGGTTTGATTATTGTATGGAAGCAAATGAGTCACAATTTGAACACTTGTTGAAGTAACATTTTAATAAATTACTATTCTGCGACTCACCCTGTATATTGTAAGTATATGTAGGAATTACTATACTGTAGTGGGTTTGTATTGGCCTTATAAATAATCGATGCAAGGATGATTTGGTTTATATATTCAGAGAAATGGCTTCACAATGGCCATTTGAAATTTTGGAAAAGTCAACTTCAACACTCTGTATGATCTAAACCGTTGAATTTAGAGCATTTGCGCAATGGAGACATTTGATCAGCATCACGAGTTCTACAATACATAACAAGTTCGAGCAAATTTATCGAAAGCCAATTTTCCATTTAAACAGTGCGGGATCCTTTGTGAAGACCACCTTGATCAAAAAAATTATCAGGAATTGAGAAAATATTTGTTCCGGACAACGTAACAGGTTGCAAATCTACATAACTATTCGGAATAATTTTCCGATGTATCTGTCAAGATCGCAGAACCTTTGAAATTTTATGCTTTTGGTACAATCAAAGAAAGATATTATAGGTCGCTTAAAAATGTTCCGTACACTTGAATTGGTTGCCAACTTGACTAGTGATATGGAATAATATATTCAATACTACTCACAGAACTTTTTGAATTTTCCTAACGAGTAACAGCAAAATTCAAGTTAATTACCATCTTAACAATGTTGCGTACTTCGGAAGAGGTGGCAAACTGAGATTTATTGCTTTTTCGGTGTTCTATTCACTTGATCAAAGTTCAAATACTTTTGAAATTATTACTAAATTTTCGATTTTTCATTTCTATCTTTACTGGCCTAAAAATTTGGTGGGTTACAAGGGGGAAACCGCTGATGCTATTAATACCCAAGTAATTCTGGAGTAATACCCAAGTAATTCCCGAATAATACCCAAGTAATTCCCGAGTAATACCCCCAAGTAATGCCAGTAATGCCCAGATCTTTTTTTGAACTTCATCGATTAAAATTGTGCAGTAATTGTTCTCTCACTTCCGAATAATTTCTGTAATACCCATGTAATGCTCGAGTAATGCCCAATAATTCCTAACTAATTCCTCTAATGCCCGAGTAATACACCAGTAAAACCTGTAATACCCAATAATTTTCAAGTAATGCCTCTAATTCCCGACTGATATCACTAATACCCAAGACATGTACACCAAAATTCCCCAACTGCTTTCCCCCTCGGTAGGTTAATATTCCTTTAACATTATTTTTCAATGCACCTTCGCCAAAAATTTGCACTTACGCTCTCACCATAAATTGAACTTTCAAATTCGTTGGAAGAGCCAAATTCGTTGAAGCACGAAGATCTCAAAAATTAGGAAAAAAGCAATGGAAGGACAGAACAATAGTGAGTCGAATTGTGTAATATTTTAGGGTGTTAGTAAGCTACTTTAGTACAATCATCAACAAAGCAACTGAATAATGACGATGGATCAGGTTGGGTCGATAGTCAGTGGTTCATTTCGTACCCTCCATTGCAACTGTACTGTTTCTCGTTTTTTGAACAACAATGAAAATAATTCAGTTTCCTAGACTTGCAAAAAATGCAGTTCTTTCTCAGACAGTATAGTGATGTAATAAATAATAATAGCACTCAAAGGATTAAGGATCAATCTCCCAGACGATACGGGAAATATTCCTGGGTCTCCTGTGTCACACAATGGTTGGCTTTCTCAACATGTTCGTATCCCAACGGAGAAGATATTTAATATTCCACCAGAGTATGCATATATGAATCAGTTTAATAGTCATTCAGCTGCCATAATAATACTGAAACTACCATGTTTATCACACGATATATACAGTTATAGTTATACGAATAAAGTAACAATATGGCATCCATGTTCATAGTATTATAATAGGTTTATTATTGAGATTAGCATCGAACTATTTGAACTATTCGAAAACATTGAAGCAACAACATTGGCATCAACGTTGACATCAACAAAATTGGCAATATAGCTGGACAAATGGCCAAGTTAATGATGTTAGAGAATCCAGAACCTTATACTGGTTTTCGGTGTTTATCGGCCACATATCGACTAAGTCCACTAATTTGCCTCTCTCGCGTGCAAAGAGTCTTTTTCAATCCTTGTTGTTCAATATACCAGTTGTTTGATCCTGCTGCAAAAGAATGTTAATTGATTAAGTGACATGGGAAAGGGTTGATAATGTGGATTGGTGTGTGGATCGCACCCTACGCCGTTCTTTCTACATATATTTGATTGGTTCCCACTTCCCAGTAAAAAATTCCATAGTTTCTCCTAGCATTGTCATGTTCTCTTATCAACATTATTTGATATATTATTCATGAAACCAGCAATATTGATAATTTCAATTATTTTCCATGATCATTTTCAGAGCCTGTCATAGTTCTCTATAGTGTCGGTATTGCTGACTTTCAGTTTTCATATCATACTACTAAACAGCAGAAGATAATTCAGTACACATCTTCCACGCTAGAAACCAGACTATTCATTGCCCATATTTAATTCTCCATTGTAATATCCACTTCATCTCGATGACATTTCCATTCCATGTTATCATCCCATCGTCGCGAGAAACAATCCATGAAATTGTGGAATCCATCACGATTTGAATGGATATAATAATTCATAGACGAAAACTTTGGAGAGCTTCCAAGCTCTCAATGTGCATTCAAGAAGGCGCAAATGTATGTTCATTGTGGAAATAACTTCTGAGAGATGTTTATGTGATGACTTGTTTCACAACTAAATGAGACTCAGTTAATTTTCTGGTCTGATAAGTTGGGAGTGTGGTTTGGTTCCTGTTGTGTAGATGCACAAGTTTTTACAGGAGTGTTTGCCAGAAAATTGGATTGAGGAGAAGAAGAAGAAGAACATCGAGTGCGGTAAAATAGTTATGAAGATCAAAGATGATGTACGTAGGCCGAGTATATTGATTGACTCATGGAGTTCTATATACATATATATATACATATATATATACATACCAGCTGTATGAGTCTCCGCTATATGAAGGCATGTTTTTCAGAATTCTAAAGATCTGAGATCCATATTTGGCCAAGGGCGTCGATATACCCCCCTTATCGACGCCGTTGAATACCGCCCAAGAAGTTATCTTGAACGATGGAAAATAGCAACAAAAGTTTGTCTTTCAGCCACAGATGATTCCACAACAAATTTTATGAATATTTCATTCATATTTTTTTGGAACAAAAATCAGAATGCAATACTTATGACAGGTTCATGTCAAAGTGTTACCGCAAAGGAAATATTTGCGAGAGAAGCGAACTTTGCTTCAATGTAATGAACGATTTCTGTGTGTGATATTTGTTAATAACATTCTCCCTATATAATTCATTTGATGAATTTTCAATGAAAACTAGAGATGACTAAGGAAAATCAAGTATTTGAATAAAAATGCGAATTTTCACTTTCAGATTTTTTCTTTTTAGTTCACAATATCTATCAGATGTAGTTCAATGTCCAGCGTTGCTTCAGCCAGGGAAGTTCTGTTAGATATTACAAAAAAATCATATTTTTCATTATTCAATTATCATGAAGAATGTTCCCCCTTTTCAACATGAATACCTCCCAAGAGGTTATCTTGAACGATGGAAAATAGCGACTAAAGTTTGTCTTCCAGCCGCAGATGACTCCACAACAGATTTTATGAACATCCTATTCATATTTTCGAACAAAAATCAAAATGTATATAATAAATTCAAAGCACTCTGAATAACTCTGGTGGTGCTGAGGTTAGCGTTGCTACATAGTAAGCTGAAGGTTTCGGGTTCGATTTCGGCGATCGGTACTACTTTTTTCTTTATTTCAAACAAGTTATTTTTCAGTATTATTGGCCAATATCTCCACATACATCACTTCTCCATAAGGTGTGAGTGGGATCTTTTACCTGTGTAGATTAGTCTGCGAGTCTGGCGTTTCAGAAAACAAAGCGTCATCCAAAGTTCCTTCAACCCGCAAGATAATAAACAAACCCCTTCCTACTTACAAATTCTTGAATATTTCTCTCTGATTACGGACTGAATAGCAAGGAACAAGAAGAGCCGTATAACTTCTGACGCCACTGAGTCCTTTAATTATGCACGTCCACATGCTCAGGCACTGATTATTTATTTATGATCTGAGTCGCAAAGTTCCCACCCTAAATCCTTTCCTCCTTCATTATGAAACTAGGCAAGACTTGAATATTTATTTTGGCCTAATCAGATCGGTTACTTTCCCCGATAGAATTGGAATTTAATCTTTCCTGTGGTTATTCTATAATTAATCTCGGCCGCATCCGCTGTAGCTGTCACTTTCCGCCATCACGATCGTATTTTATGTTTCAGTGCGAATTGATTTAGGAGGATTAAATCTTCGAGTAATGAGTATATTCGTTTTATATTCATTGGACGCATTTCCAGAACGGAAAGTGTTATAAATTCAGATTAGAGGGTATTAATGGTGGATATGTTGATAAAGTGAATCTGAACGAGTTATTGCCGATACCAATGACGCAAAATTTGAAATAGATTGAAGTATATATAAATTAAAATAGTAAGGTGATTTTTTATTTTTGGATTCATTTCAATTCACGTTTTTAGTTACTGGGAACTGTCAAATTTGAATCTCAGTATCGTTTTATTGAGGCACCCTTCTTAATGTTGGCTTCAAAATTTTTTCGTCATACCTCCAGTAATTTCCAAAAATGATATATATATATATATAAATATATTATCATTTCAATATCTGCAAAACCAAAAAAGATATAGTGGCATAGTGGCGAGCCACTTTCTGTGGCTCGGAAAGGGCTTGATCAATTTAGAGGAAATTTTGTATAGAGATAGGATTTTGCTTCTGAAGTACATCTACAGAGTGACCCATTTGAAAGCGGGCTACCTCTCTAAAACTGTTATTTATAATCCGATTTAGGGGATTTTTTTTTTCAAGCCTACTTCGAATTTTTTTCAAGGTCAAAAATCCAAAAAACATACTAGCGATTTTTTTACATAAAATTTGACGGCGCCACTGGATTTACGACATTCTCAAGTGATTTGTGTGAAAATTACGCAGGAATGTATCCATGAACAAAAAAGTTATATGGGAATGAAATTTGAAAATTATGTCAATAAATCAACTTCTGAAATTTCATCAAAATTCTGACTACACCGCTGGATTCAGAAAACTTCGAAATACAGTTGGTCAGAATTTCACCAAAATCTGTTTTGTAAAAAAATTTTATTTTATCATTTTATAATTTTTTTATTTATGGACAGATTTCGATGAAATTCTGATCAAATATATTTCGAAATATTGTGAATCCAGTGGTGTCAGAATTTTGGTGAAAGTTCTGAAATTGAAGTGGTAGGTTGATTTATTGACAAAATTTCAAATTTTATACCCATATAACTTTTTTATTGATGGACGCATTCCTACATAATTTTCACATACACTACTTTGAAATGTCATGAATCCAGTGGCGTCACCAAATTCTATTCAAAAAATCGCTAGTATGTTTTTTGGATTTTTGACCTTAAAAAAAATTCGAAGTAGGCCTTGAAATTTTTATTTTTATTTCGAATTTATGGCACTCAATCAGAACTATTAAGCTCTATCTATTGAAAAAAAAACTCCCGAATCGGATAATAAATAACAGTGTTAGAGAGGTGGTTCGCTTTCAAATGGGTCACTGTATATAAGCATATTTCTGGGCAAAAACACGATTCTACCAATAAAGGATTCAACGATTTGGATCAAATTTGTTATTTAGATAAGGTATTGCTAGTCAAGTTTATCTACATATATTGACACGTTATTCAATTATCAATAATAATAGTAGTGTGACTTTTTGTATCTCTGGGAAACTGCTCTAATAATTTCGATCAATTTTTTCATTCCAATGGAGTTCAGCCTTCAAGAAATAATAATAATAATAAGGTGAGTGGGGGTATTGGCGCAGTGGTAGCGCCGGGGCTTATTGTATTGTAAATATTTTACAAATAGTTTCAGATTTTTTCCTTACTTCCATGATTTTTATCGAATTCAATATGTGAACAGTACCATTGAAGCAAGAGAAGGGAAATATTTGGAAGAAAATATTAATTTTCCGGGGTATGACGTCATGCTAGGTTGATCATCAATTTCCTGCTTTTCGGAATGTTTTACCACATTTACCTCAGATATTAGGTGTGTACTCGAAATCGACAACTGTTTTTTTAATATTGTTTTTTCCTCTCTGGGAGATAACTTATGATCAGATATTTGGAATACCAGCCAGATTGAGGGAAAAATGCTCCTTTTCACCCCAAAGTGAAGATATAATACTACATACAATTTCCGTCTACGTTGTAGTCGACCCAGTTTTGCATTCGCATTTCATATTTATGTGATAGTAATGCATACAATCCCATTCAGTTCTACCTCTGGAAATATTGGATCACTGATAAAATAATACAGATGTCGAGTTACCATTTCAGCAGATGATTCGGAGAATAAATGGTCGAGATTTGGTATGAATTCGGAATATTTCCTTTTGAAATTGTGTTTTTAACCGGAAACATTTCACGTAGCTTCAAGGCGAGTGGTTAACATATCCCCCAACTTTGATTTTCTCTATGAAACGCAGACTTTTTCAAGACCCAATAATAATTGAGAGAGAAAAATGGGAGAGAAATGTTACACTATCTAACTACACTGAAATATTGAAATCGGAATAGTTGCCAGAAGAATTGAAGTTTTATTTCCAAAAAGGAACTAATAGATGATATTAACAAGGATAGGAAAGAATAAGTAACTTCAATATGTTTGAAAGATGTTGACAATGTTACAGTTTGACTGAAGGTGTTTGGAAAATCAAAGAAAAATGTGCGTTCACTGTGTCACGAAGTCAATTGAATTCCAGAAAAATCCTACTCAACCCCAATATACTGTTTGTCTGTTCATTGATTTGTAATCAACAATGCGAACATGAGAAATTCAAAAACGGACCTTTTTCTTGAAACTTTTGTGTTCATAAAAATATTTTCTATATATATTGTGTTATTATATCGATGAATTGAATAGACCAAAAAATAGAACATTTTGATATAAATAAGGGGGTTCCAGATTTCAAGAGACCCGCTATTACTGATTGTCTTCTATTGGACCAATGTTATGCTAAGTAGTATTCTGGAGCACGAATGGAGCCTAAAGTTTCCTGAAGTGTGGTGGAACTGTCCATGTCAAAAATAAAATGGTGAACATCAGCATTATAAGGCTCTGATAGGTACTCGTAAAGTAAGATATTTAGATATATAATATCGAAATTTCGAGTTTAATGACAATGACAATGAAGTCGGTGTGATAAATTTCGACATAAAAGTCAAAATTTCAACATTAAACTCGAAATTTCAACATTAAACTTGAAATTTCAACATTAAACTCAAAATTTCAACATTAAACTCGAAATTTCAACATCAAACTCGAAATTTCAAGAAAAAAGTTGAAATTTCGAGAAAAAAGTCGAAATTTCGACATTATTATCGAAATTTCAACATTTAAGTCGAAATTTCGACTTTTTTCTCAAAATTTCGATTTTATAGTGTAAGTGAAAAAAAACTGCTTGTGGCCCTCCTGCGCTTTCGTAAATTTTTGACTTAAGACATTTTCGCGAGAAATATTTTCAAAAATTTTTTTCCGGCCTCAGCCTCGATCTCAACGGAAGGACTATAGAAGATTGCTAAAATTTATCAAAATATTTTCTATGGTTTCTCGGCTGGGCCCCACTCAAAATCAAAAATATTGTGGTTTTGGTATAATCGAAATGAGTACGTCCATTCCTGGGCTCAGAAGGAGTATAGCTGTTCGGCGTATTTTTTCACTGGCGGCTGCCCAACTATCTATCAGCTAATACAATATAATATAATAAAATTACATAATAATACTCAATATATGAAAATAGATTAAAAATTAAAATAAGTAAATAAATAAAAAATAAATAAATAAATCTTTAAGATTTGATTTGGTGATCTCTTGCTCATAGAAGAGAACATATGTTTTTTGGCATACGAGCAAATCGGTGGATATCGCTGACACAACTGACCATGAGCCTTCATATGGATGCCTAGAAAAGGCTGTTATAGTGTCCGCTATATTTGGTTTCACTATAATTTGACAGAGCAAACAATTTGTAACGAAGTGGTACATTATTTGCAGCATAATTATACATCTCTGTGAATATTCCAGTTTGCGAAAATCGTTTTAAATGAATTCAGGTAGGTGCTCCCCTCCAAAGCATGTCGTCCACTTGTCCGTCACGGCACGGCCCGTTCCGTCAATGTACGGATAGGATTGGAACAATGCAAATGAGTGGACAATCGCCCACTAACCCGGCACGACACAGCAAAGAGCGTCCGTCGCCGGAAAAGTACAGCTCTCCGATCCTTTCCAGCAAACAACGGTACGTGCTGTGCTAGACTGTCTACCGTCGACATCAGGCGAAGGACAGCGCAGTGTCGTCAAAGTACAGACAGGATTGGAACAATGCAAATAAGTGGACAATCGCCCACTAGCCCGGCACGCCACAGCAAAGAGCGTCCGTCGCCGGAAAAGTACAGCTCTCCGATCCTTCCCAGCAAACAACGGTACGTGCTGTGCTAGACTGTCTACCGTCGACATCAGGCGACGGACAGCGCAGTGTCGTCAAAGTACAGACAGGATTGGAACAATGCAAATAAGTGGACAATCGCCCACTAGCCCGGCACGCCACAGCAAAGAGCGTCCGTCGCCAGAAAAGTACAGCTCTCCGATCCTTCCCAGCAAACAACGGTACGTGCTGTGCTAGACTGTCTACCGTCGACATCAGGCGACGGACAGCGCAGTGCCGTCAAAGTACGGACAGGATTGGAACAATGCAAATAAGTGGACAATCGCCCGCTAGCCCGGCACGCCACAGCAAAGAGCGTCCGTCGCCGGAAAAGTACAGCTCTCCGATCCTTTCCAGCAAACAACGGTACGTGCTGTGCTGGACTGTCTACCGTCGACATCAGCCGTGCTGTACCGGACAAGTGGGCAGCAAGCTTTAATTGTAAACTAACTCATTGTAGCAATAGTTATTGTTACAAAAGAACTGAACACGAATGTTTCTTTGATGATGGAGCAGTTCCTTTGGAACAACAAAACCCAACGTCAAAGGAAATAAAGAAATGGGTCACGTTCGTGATCAAAGACGGCAAAAAAATCGGAACCGCAGTGGAGCAACGTAAATCTCCATCCCCCAGTAATAAACACACAATAATGTCGAATGGGGTCGCGCTTCCGACCAAGTCGCGTAGCACACTTTTATCTGAGTTGTGGAATCCCGAAATTACTACATCCGTCATCTGTGGATGTCCGTTTATGTCCCTTTTATGGGACACAATTATTAAACAGAGATAAGCCGACGGTTTCGGTTAGTGACCGCGAATTATTTTTAGGGTATCGTTAATTTAAGTGTGACTTTTGGGCGAATAGGTTTTGTCCAACGGACCTTTATTTAAGGGTGAGCACTTGAATAATTATCAGTTTACTACTTTCGTTTCTGGCTTTGTCTCTCTAATCCAGTAACAACAGACAAACTCGAGCAAAAAGTGAAGAATGAATTGTAGCACTCTGAAACTCGGCAAATGACATATCGATATCATGTATTATTAGCATACGCATTCATACTATTATCGACATTCCTTCATATATTTGCCAAGCTGTAGTACCTAAGACAGCTGAAAAAGATAATTGTTAGTGATTGTACCATATATAATGAACCCAATTTTGCTACAACCATTGGTGATTCTAACTTTTTAATTTCAATTTGACCTATTCGCTTTGATTGACTTGACGCTTTCAGACTATAGTATTTCCACAATGCCAAATCAATCAACTTCATTTTTTTTTACTTTTTTGCATTTTTTTTCATTTGTAGAACAAAATAGGATGAATGCCAAATTAAAAAACAGTACTAAATTCATTCAGGGTTTTATGAGCTATGTAGTTATTTTGGTATTTACTTTTGATAATTAATTGAAATTTTTGTTAACTAATAGAATTTTTCTCCACCAGAATATACTGACAACAATTCCGAAATACTCCTCTAGTTGAAAATTTCATCTTGAGTTGAAGAATATGTTTCTTTCCCATACTTTTGTTAAACTTTTTCCTATTTCTGTTCATTAAAGAAATTTTTTGCGTATGCACTATTCAACAATCCAATCATTCGATGCCAACCATCAGTTAAAATCTATATCTCACGTTGAAAACGTGGCAAATGAGATTCTTCAGATATTGCATCGCAATCATCATCTATCAAAGTCAAAATAGATTTTCGAATATATCAATGAATCTGTCTAACCTTCAATAACATTATAGAATCATTTTGAAATTGGGTTCCCAGTGATTGATTTTCATAATTATTGGTTATGATAATACAACCATAATTGCATTGGCAAATTACCTTCATACATGGAGTCCACACACAATACGCTATAATATACATATTATTGGGGAAACAATTATTGTTGTACTGTAATTATTCGAACACTATAATTCGATACAAGATCGAATGACGACAAATTGATTGATATATGCGATGTATGGAAGATACGTACATATTGGAAGGAGGTAATGAATACTAACAATATTGTTGAGGATATATAAGAGTCCAAATCTGTTGCGGAGATTATCTTCTGAAACATTCAGTATGTTACTGTGATGAATAAACTGATGAAGGAATTTCATTCCATATTGACACATTTGTGTTATTGTCTTCAGGAACGCCAAAAGATTTTTCACTTCCGTTTCATTCCGTTCAGTCCAAGCAAAGATCTCTAGTATACAGAGACAGGCCTATCTAGCCAGTCAGCATCTGTGAAAATTATCCCAGACTCACCTTCTCTTCATATTCTTTTGGAGAGATAGGCCAGATGGAAAACATACAGAATTGTGCATATTAATTGATGAACCCAACAGGCTTACATAGAGCGTAGCTGACTACCGTTTGACATAGGAACTCAGATCGTTGATGCCACCACGAGTGGCCTCAAATCGTCCTTATTTTATATAGAGACCAAAAGAAGAACTACTGTGTGCAGAAAACTGTTGGTTGGCAGAAAACACCCTCCATCATTGAAGCGGGTGAATACAGTTGTGGACCTAGGCCAGATATCAAGTAGAATTTCTCATATCTCCGCACTGTCTCAGAATTCAAGGCAAACATGTGTCAGAAAACAACTACTGTCCCCTACGAACATGGAATCACATCACATCTTATATCAATTTGAACAATGTTCCTCCAAGAGGACACAATTGCAAGTGCTGATTGCAACGGAGAATCAAATATTATCCTCCATTGGTTGGGAATGGCCACCTGAAGACATGATGTTTGACAGTTTCTTTAACACATGCAATGCAAGGATAGGTTGGACAACATTGGAGTTATCCTGGCCCATGATGACTCGACAAAAGTTTTTATGAATGTGGTCATGCGAAAATGCGTCCCTGATCAAAAGAAGCTTCTGTATAAATCCAGCTTTCTAACCCATTTCACTGTCTTCCGAAAATACATATTTAGTTGATGTAAACCTGAACACAAAAAAAATCAAACTCCAACGCCTTTCTCTTTCCGTTATTTTCCTATTTCTCCTCTTGCCTTTACGAGGACTGTTTACGAGAAGAAAAATTAATGCTGCACCTTTTCAATTAAAATATGACATTTTTTGAACCTCAAAGACTTTATCTCTTCATAAAGCTTTTGAGTGTCTCCATTAACTTGTGTGGAAGTCGCTTTCATTCAAATGCTGGAGATTATATAACTTATGATTAATCTTACTTTGGAAAGGAGTTACCGCTTGAAAGCACTGCCAACTGTAGGACTTTTTCATGGGGTAAATAATCAGGAGAATTATGTTAATTGGATACATAACCGTTCTTTTCTTAAATGCACCTATTCGTTCTAACGCAAAATATTTGATTATGTTTGTTATTCATTTCCAAAAATTGAATGAGTTGAGTTTCTGATTATGAACCATCTTTATTGATGTATACATTCATATTATTATGTATAGACTTAGAATGGCCGTTGGATCAACGTTCTACTTTTGCGGGCACTGGAACATGTTCGAAACGTGACTCCGAGAGTTTTTTTCTCGAGTATTTCGGATATAACTTGGTTGTTATCGTCTGTAAACTTAGGAGTCAGTAGAACAGTAACTGATGTAATTGATGAAAATAACGGTCAAATGGGTCAAAGAACTGATCCTTGAGGTACCCCAGTATACCCAGAAAAAAATGTTGTTCAAGAATGTTTCCTAGATATGTAGCAATCTAGTCCAAAGCTGATTTCCTGCCACCATACAATTCAAGAATGTATAAAAATCATGGCTAACTCATGTAAAAAAGTAATGCCTATATTATGAGTTTTTCAACCACGGCTACAACAATGTGTGTCATAAGATTGATTAAACGTAGTTTCTGTTAGGAAATACATAAATAAAAAAAATTGAACTAAAGTAATACAAAATATAAAACAACAACAAAAATTAATTGGCGCTCCGGGGCGACTTGATTGATTCCAGTGGCGCATTTGCTTTTTCAGCTGCAGGAAAACCCGAAAAAACCTGCAGCACCACATCACCTGAAGATCTCGATCTGCCAACGTCCTCTCTCATAGAATAAACTGTAGGGCGTCTCCAAAGGCTCCAATAAATTCAAGACATCGTCAGAACATTCAGTGACCCAACTACCATCAAACTCAAACCAGTCCGTTTTGTCTTTGGCCAATGCATAATAATGACCACATTAAACGCCAGAACCACAGTGGACAATGACTGCATGAAGATTATAATAGTGGTCCGCTAGATTAAGGTGTTCATCTATTTCGAACTTTCGTAAGAGTTTGGTGCTTCCACCGGTCGAGTCGTGTTTGAAGAGCATCAGTGTTATTATTAGATTGACTGGTGCCTCAGCTATACTTATTATTTTATAATTGGCAGTCAGTTTGGCGCATATTCGGCAATATATCTGATCATCACCAGTTAAAAGTTCTATTTCCAGATGATGAGACAGTAAGCTTTGCCCGGACTGGTTATCAGTCATATCAGGAAATGCCAGTTGAAGCTCCAGAAACTCACATACGTTTTCACTAACTCTTGAATATGTACTACAACGTAAACTAGTGAAGATTTTTCCAGCAGAAGATCCACAAACACAAGACGAGATAGATTGTAAGGAATCATTCAATTCAGAGCGGTCAGAAGCATCGATTTTTTTATTTTCCTGCTCACGGGGAATATTCAACAAGAACTCCAAGAATTCGGAACAATCCTCTTGTTGTCCTAACAGGTATCTAGTGGACTTCAAAAACTCCAGGAAATGGGTTGGTGGTTTGTTTTCCTTTTTTTTGTCTTACTCGATTTTGACTTGGACTGAACAAGTCGAAATTTTTAAAATATTTGTATAAAACACAAAGTCGACGTGAACTTTTGCCTTCATGAATGGGAAAAATTTTCGCCCCAAAATCAAATTTTCCGTTCTGATAACTGCCAGTTATTATTGACTCAGAGTGGCTCAAAATTAGGTCAGCAATATTCAATAGTATGTTACTAGTATATCATCTGCACCTGGAGATGTCTTTTGATGGACCTTCCTTGAGGTTATTCGATTCTCTAATATAGGTTTGGGACAGAAATTCAAGCCATCAGACTCTGACTGTATGAAGATTGTATGTGAATACCTTATTTTGAAACATTCATTGTCAACACTTTTTTTTGGATTGACTTGACTTTCGAGACATTTTTCTGTCTATTCCATTCAACTACTCAAAATAAAATCACTTCTCCCATTAAAAAAATGGACTGGTTTGATTCATCTCTTTCAGAATGGGGATTTATCGTAGTGGCAATATACTAACAAGCGTAGAGATATCAAAGTATCACCATTTTTTCGGACCTTTTGTTTCAATAAATCAGATACTCCCCGGTAAGAGACATTCAATACCACTCTGTTCCAGAGAAGTCGTTAGATCCTAATAAAAAATCCCATCAAACAAATTTTATTTTCTGGCTTACAGCCATTCCGACATCAAACAGGATTTTCTCTTTTATGTAATGCTTTGCATTCAACAGGACACATACCTCTCTCGGAAATGGACTTGTCAGAATTTAATTGGTATGTGGAAAATCGACTTGTAAATATGGATGGATGGATAGAGGAAGATACTCGTAGTTTTCTCCCAATGCAATACTTCACAGTTGCTAAATATGTCGAAAAGCATTCTCCGTAATTCGGAAAACATAAAAAAAAAGATGGTAGGTATTACAGCCATGATCAAGTCAACACGTGAAGTCTTTCTTGAAAACTTGACACTTGAAGTAGCTTTTTTCTCAGCCGTGACCACCTGAACATTTGAAATTTGCCTTGTTCCTAATCAAGATCAAGTGAAGACGTTCATGCTCGTCTACTCTTTCTCTCTCTCTCTCCTATTCCCTGCCCATTTCTACATCACCCTCTCTTTTCTCTCTCTCTCTCTCTCGAGTTCTCTTTCCATCTCTCTCTGAACCTACCTCTCTCTCTCATCTTCCCCTCTCTTTTTCTCCCTCTCTCTTTCTTCCTCTCCCTTTTTCTCTCCCTCTTCCTTTGTTTGACTGTCTCAAAACGGAGCTTTTGCGAATATGGTCAAGGAAATATTAGGGAGATAGAGTGGTAAGTAAATACAGGCTCCCTTAAGAACCACATTCAAAGTCATGCATCTCGCTTTATCATCCTCAGGAATTTTTACGAAATATATTCAGCGGTTTGTATAAAGAAATCAACAGGTTTACGGACGAGCGTAAACCATAACTGAGAGAAATTGATAATCATTTGAATGACAGTGAAAATAAGTCTCAAATGAAACACGAGGATGACCAACTCTAATATTGTGGATAACTTTGTTGGTCAGCTGAAAATATCTACATTGGAATGCACATACTCTTGGTTCTCTCTGGATAAATTCCGGTAACTTCCTCTAGCGAATGTCTGGAATTTTTTGCGAGGGAAGAAATGTTGAACCATCACTCAAAACCGATATATCCACAATGAAAGGAAAGAAAAATATGCACAATATCCCTATACCCCATAACCCCCCTAACATTCTTGAGGTTAATTTGAACAGATATTTAGTACGGGAAGATTGAGGAGGAACTTGGACGACATAATTGATTTTCCTTAAGAAGGATCAAGTATATGGCGGACAATGAAACCCCTTTTCACTACAATCGATATGCATTGTCTAATCACAGCAGGACCAGCAGGATAGTGGACAATATACGGCTCATTGCATACCCCCTGATACAGGTACATAATATTAATACAATGAGTCAATAATACTACCGTTACATCCAAAATCCATTGTGAGCGAAGACAGATATGTGTTATTCAGCTACGCTTGTACAAAAAAATTTTATATACCTACTCGTGGGAAATGTATACCACTTCATGCTCATTGTACAATAAGTATACTATTATTGATCTATGACCTATCATATTATGAATCAGAATAGATGTCGTCTCCACCATTACCATTCATTAATTTATCGTATGCTGAACTTTCTGGGTCACTAGGCGACTTCCAGGTATGTTCATTTCCATCCGACGTCCAATTAATCCAATTAACGTGATAAAGTTTCCCAATCAAGGTGTCTTAACTTTCGGCAAATTAATAAGTTTTTCAAGTGATTTATGATCGATGCGACCGACGTAATCAAATTCAAGTAGGCAGGGACCTCTAAAAATATAATTAAATATTAATCAGATTAGACAAAAAGTTTGAAGCCGAAAGTTTGAAACCGTAATTAACCCAATTTCTGGGCAGATCTTAAATCTGTATCAAAAGGGAAATCGGCTTCATGTTAACCGGAATTACAATATAGCCTTTGCATTTGGCGGTGGTGTTTAGAATCAATTTAGGGTCCAGGTAAAACCTAAGTCACTCAAAGGGAGAAAAGCGTGTTTATAAAAGATATTGAAACTGGTTTCTGAGAGGTTTTCAATCAGTTTTGAATGAGATCATTTGTGAAAAAAAATACATTTCTACCGGAAATTAGTGTCACAAGTCATTAGAGTATGAAAGGATAATTATTCACTCTATATTGACTTCTCCTTCTCCCTCATGCAAATATAACAACTGTCATTAAAAATGACGTTTTTAATTCATTGACATATGAACTAAAAACTGATGTACACAAAATCATTTTTAACACTAGTGTTAAAAATACTTGCTCGTGGAGTTGTCCACTCGCTAACGCTCGTTTCGCAATATTCTCCACTCACAAAATAAAATGCTAACCCTTCTACGATATTTATGGAGGATCCGAAAGTCATGGACATTTTAGTTGATATGATATAATTATATTTGCATGAGAAAGTAGGAGTCTTCATAAACGATATAAATTTTTCCTTTTCCTTCTCCGATCATTTTCAGCAGAGTTATGACCAATCTAATATTCGGCTCCGCCAGAACTTTTAGCGGCGGTCAAGCGTGAACCTGAAATTTGATGTCGGCATTCTGAGAGAACGAGCGCATTTCATGAGAAATTATTAGGAATACTTCTTGTGGAAAATTGAATTGTTCTTCATCTTGTTGCGTTGTTATTCCGATAAATATTTTTTTCGTGTTTATCATGGTTTCAACTACTAGCGTCCCAAGTTTGGTGGTGCTACAATCGATCCTCGTCTAAAAACCCAATCGTACTGGATTATAAGGTGGTTGCTCAAACGGCAAATGCCCAAATGATTATTTTTCCATATCCATCATATAAATATTCTTTTCTTTTTGTCCATCGAAGTCAACTCCACTGACAGTAAAAAGTTGCGTCATCAAAATGAAGGGAGGAACGCGAAATAATACGAGGCTGTTGAACAAGCCGCCATTAATCATTTCTTTCCGCCTGTGAATAACTAGCGTTCTGCAGGTGTGGTAACGTGAGAAAACAAAAGCGATTTTGAAGTTGTTTCGCTTCATTTTTCTTTGTGATAAATAGCTCGCGAACAGGCATGGATGTGGCAGTTGAATGGACTTGTCGTACTCCGCAGTAATGGCACAAATGAAGCGATTATATCTGCACTCTATGCCATATGGAAGTTATATCGCCATCAGTGATAGGTTTGAGTGCTAATCCAGTACGATTGGATTTTGAGACGAGGATCGATTGTAGCACCATCAAACTTGATGGTGCTACAATTCCAGGGGTGGAACATTTTTTTTTTTTGTTTAAAAATAAATAAATAGATTTTTGCTGTAATCTTGGAAAGTATATGATTTTTCGGAAAAACAACTCAACTATGTGAAAGACAATTCAATTCTCCACAAAATGACTTTAAGTCATTTTTTTGTGAAATGCGCTCGTTTTCTCAGAAAACTCTGCTAAAAATTATCGGAGAAGGAGAAGGTTAAGTTCATATCGTTTCTGAAGACACCTACCTTCTCATATAATATGCGAGTATTTGAATACCTAAAACTTCACGGAGATGTTTGCGGATGATCCGAAAATCATGAATAATTTAGTAAATATGGAATTATTATACTGAAGTAGCAACCCATACCCTCTTTGGACTATATGCAACAATTTTAAAGTAGTGTGACAGGTCCCACTTATACATACCAAAAAAAAAACTTGTTTTATTCTTGCCTCATTTTCAATTTACCCATAAAACCGGCAGGAAGCACTAAGCACTAGCACTTTTCAGACTGTTAGATACTTAAGTTACTGAAACTTAATCAAACATGTATGATTTCACTGATTAGTGAATATAAAAAAACTTTCGTAACTCTTCGACTTTCCAAAAATAGGGAAACCCTCCTGAATACGGTATGATGAAAATGTCTGGAATAAATTAGTCAATTCAAATGAAGGCTTCTTTTAAAAAATCCCAAAACATATCAGATTTATTTTAGGACCATTTTCTGTCGGAGTCCTAACTTTATCTCCACAGCTAATTTCAATCGAAATCTTGATTTGTTCAGTTTTTTTTAGATTCATTTGCTATAGAGCAATCATAAACTTTCCTACCGTCATGATTCCCATAATATATAAAACCTAAAAAAGGAATTGAACATACAAATATTGAAAATTATAATTAAAATCGAACACAAATATCATAAAAAAAAAGTGGTTTATTCGCGATTTGAACCCTCACCCCTACTTTCCAAAACCCGATCGTTCCCTCACTCATCACTCGCTCTTACGATCTCAAATAAGAATATGATGAGAAAAATTGCTATAGAAACTTCCTGCCAACTATTCGAAAATATAGAATTCGATTGTCGTCAGTGATTACACTGAATTTAGCGGTGTCAATGTCAAATCATCCTAACTATTACTACTCATTTTCGATCACTTATTTTTTTTAACGAATTTCTTAAATACTGGAAGTGAAACTTCAAATTATTAGAACGTTAACAAACTGGATTCGATCTTATATTATTTATGATCATAAAAATGACAGTCTAGTAGTTCATGAAAGTCATGTGAAATGAAATATCCTGTACTGCAATGATCATCTCAGTACAGCTCGCGATGTAGAAATGAAAAAGTGTTTACAATCGGCCGAGTTTCTTGATCGATAAAGCGCAAAAAATGGGCATATTTCCATGTTGTCGTAGGAAAAGAAGTGTTGTGGAATATTTCTCCAATATCAAGGGAGGAAATGTTACCATTACCCACTTCATCAAATTCGATTTCAGAATTAGCAAATTATATGATGGTCGTGGAGGAAGAAATATTCTGATAACAGCCTTTGAAACACTGTATTTTCGCCTGATTAACATTCGATTATGAACGAATCAGAAGCACAGGGTGGCTATTTTTGACCGTTCGCAATATTATCGAGTACACGTATCGTAACAGTCTGAGTAACTGATAGTATGTCAACTGCATGCAGATATCACTAGAATGTGGCGATACGAGTATACGCTATCATTGCGAACGGTCAAAAATTGCACCCCTGTAATAATGCCCACATGATCAATTTATACTTTGTACAGAATAAACATTCAACAATTGAATGTGGTCTCTGTACATAAATTCCCGCACGAATTGGGTAAATAAGCATATTTCTGATGATCACATTTTAATTGGATCATTATGGAAACTCACGGCCAGCAACAACTTGCGCTCGTAACGAGCATCCTCGACCGTTGAATTGTTGCAATGTGCCTTGTCCGGAATGTAAAATGCAGCAAGCAGTGCATTCGTGTATAGAGAATGTCGCTGACCTTGTTTCCAGATAAAGTCCAGCTCGTAGAACGATGTATATTGCACCGTTTCGGAAAAGAAACAAGAGAGGGTCAACTTTTTAAGACTGAACAATCAACAGGATTTCCGCCATTTTTCAACCTATTTCCAATTTTGAAGAACAGTGTACTCAGAGTGACATTGGAAAAAAAAAGTTTGGGGTCACTTCCGGTTAAACCAGAAGTGGTGAATTTTCAGTAGAGGGGTCAAAATATGCGTACTCGAGTACTATAGCGACATACCAAATTTGAAATCTGTATCTTCAAAACTATAGAAAAATTGGGGGTGTACCTCACCTCGTATAATATGAGATACGTTCCCGATTCACTTTATTTTTATCCATCAGTTTCTAGATTCAGTAATGGCTGATATCTAAGAATCATTTAACTGGAAGTGGCCAGAAAAATCAGAATCTATCCGATTATAGAAACATTACATTGGTTTTTCCTTCCTAGTGTTCGAAATTATGAGAATCAAAGTGCCACTTCAATTTATCTCGGGTTTCATCTAACAAGGGACACAATGAATCTTGTTTAGTTTTACCAACAAACTCAGGTAAGCAATTACCCGTCCGAGAAAATCCTCAAAAGCCTCTCAGTACAATGGGGCGCAACCTCAAGTACTTGAATCGATTGTCATGCTATCGAAAAGGACACTAATTGCCTCTCCAAGGATATAATTTGAATTCTTGAACTCCAGAGATGCAGCCGTTCACATTTTCTATTTTGTGTATGAAATTGGCTTTCAATTTATTCTCTTCAGTTACAAGAAATTGGAAGTACATTTTCATTCGAAACTAGTACACGGGGAGAAATAATAGAGCACTGTCTGCTGACGTCACAACATGGCGGTGATCAGCTGATGGGGGGACAAACAAAGAATTTGAGCTTGAAAAGAAAATTGTTCCTTTGCGGTGGTTAGTGGTTAATTGTGGTTTTTTTGGACTTTACAAATTTAGTGGTCCTATTATTTGATAATATTTTGAAATACTCTTGTTTCAGATGAGAAATCGCATAATTTTACAAATAACTTCGCTGTTAGCTTTGCGATCTTTGGCAATGAATATCTACTAGTAATCCATCCTTCTTCTATATTATCCTTCAATGTTGACTTCAATGCTAACTGTAAATTCCTAGCGTTTTTTTTACGTATTTTGGGTAGGTGCAGCCTTGTTTGTATAGAAGGAAATTTAAAAATTTCACGAGCTGGCCTGTATCGGATCGGTTATAACAAATTTGTTAAAAAATTGTTTAAAATTGTTTTTTCCGTTAACCAGCTGTCGTCCCCATACGAACGGCAGCCCTCAAAAGTCGAAAATTGTGCGATCCAAGGATTAACGAGGTCTTACCTTTTAAGGTGCGATTCCTAGCACAACCCATAACATTACAAGTTATCATGATTTATGTCCTCAAATCTAAAAGAGAAAACTGTTTGTATTATACCTATCATCATAACAACGTATTTCTGAATTGAAAAATCAATGTTTGGGATATCTCTACAGACGTATGCACTCAATTCAGACTATACACAATGAAATAATACTCACTAAAATGCCAAGAACGTGAGCACGAGCAAGAGCACGAGCGAGAGCACGAACGAGACCACGAGCGAGAGCACGAACGAGAGCACGAGCGAGAGCACGAGCGAGAGAACAAGCGAGAGAACAAGCGAGAGCACGAGCGAGAGAACGAGCGAGAGCACGAGCGAGAGAACGAGCGAGAGCACGAACGAGACGAGCGAGAGCACGAGCGAGAGAACGAGCGAGAGCACGAACGACAGAACGAGCGAGAGCACAAGCGAGAGCACGAGCGAGAGCACGAGCGAGATAACGAGCGTGAGCCCGGGCATGAGCACGAGCACGAACAACACCAGGATTCCGAACTCTCGATTCGAGTCGAGACGATATATACCTCTTCAACTAATATCATGTAAAGAAAGAAGATGAATATATCGTTTCGACTTGAATGCTGGAGCATTGTGGACCCACCTTTATATTTCGGAGAATCTGCGAACGTATGTGCAGTGGATAAAAGAGAGTAGTGCAGTCTACATCGTGTTTCAATCGGCAAATGATTGTTGAATATGGATACCATCAAATTATTGGGATCAGTATATCACACTAATGAAGATTATTACCCAACATAATTACCTATCATTCAGTTGGGAACTCAGGAACATAACAATATATTTAAGTACAGTGGCTTTTCGTAATGCATCGTGGCGGGAATTGGCGCAGTGGTAGCGCCGGGGCTTCGTGATCGAAAGGTCGTGGGCTCGATCCCCAGGCAGGACAAGGTTTTTTTCATTTTCAGATGTAAACCTGAGTGATTGAATCTTGTTGCTGGCTCCTAAGGTGGCGTATGGACTTAGTAACAAAGCCTAGTCAGAACACTTGTATGAATGAGATTAATGATGTTATGTCCTTGTGTGGGGGACGTAGAATTGCCTAGAGCAAGACAGCAGCATTCCCTCGACAAAAAATACATAACTTGATTATAGGTATATGTGCTAAGTTCACTGACCCAACCATTGCATGAGAGAGAGAGAGAGAGAGAGAGTATGTGTAATGCATTTGTCTGCACTCAATCATGAATCACAAAAACATAGTTCCAAAGCCATTCGCTCCATCAAATACGGATCATAGTTGTTCATCTATCTCATATCCGGAAAGTTGCACAACTGTAATAACAGTCGCGGTGGTAAATTAGAATTATACAGGTTTGATAATTATGGACGGTGTTACCGCGTCGTAAAGTATATTAGTACAGCACCTCGGAGCGCAATTTCAGAATTTGCGGAATCTGCTAAGCTCTCACTTATAGCGCGATAGTCGATCCGGGAATGGGAATAATGAGGCGTCGATGGGAATTCTTTGTTCCGTGGTCTGCGTCCACGGCAATTCCTCCGAGCGCTATTGGATATGAAGCATCTCGACAGTGACGTAGGGTATTATTTTTTTTGAAGGGCTCGAAGTTTCAATCATAAAATACTGAACTTTCATTATGAACTTTAAACCTGCGGTACTTGTCTGTGGACCCATCTGTCCTGTTTCTGTTTGAGCTAACGAGGAAGGGAAACTTTGATAAAAGTAAAAAATTAAAAAATGTTTCACCACATGTTCCCACTAAGGATTAAGTGGGTACAAAAACCAACAGGTGTTTTAATGAAAATCATGAAAATTCAAATAAGGGAAGCTTGGAGCCTGTATCCCATGTAATAGTAAGGAAAAATTAGGTAGGCTTAGAGCCTTTATTCCTGTGACTTCCATAGAAAATGACATCGGTTTCGAAAATTGACTGTGACTACTCAATGAGTGAAGAGTAGGCAACTATACTTGGAGAGCTCACCGAATAGTGGAAGAGAAGTCGCGTCACGTGGGTTACGTAGTGCGCCTGGTTCCCAGAGTGTTGTCGCTAGTGGTTGAGTACCCCTCGACCATTCATGCCTTCGGTGTAAAAAATATCTTGAGATAAGGGGGATATTGAAGTGTCCCCACAAGCAGCCCGGTTGGTTAAGCCAGGACTCCCGTGTGCCTTGTTACACGTACTGTCGGAAGTGCCGGAAACTAGGTGTTTCACGGATCCTTGCATCACAAGCGGTTTACGGTTTGAGTAGTGAGCTGATCCGCGGCGATGCTTCCGCAAAGGATTTAGGGGGTTTTGGGCCCCGCACCTACTCATGTAGGAAAATTGGCAATATATCCCTCTTTTATAGATATGTTCATGACCATTGTGAACATCCTTCACAACGTTCATTCCTACCCAGTAAGTTCCCCGTATGTTTTTTTCTGAGGGGTAAGTTCTTTCAACGATTGCTGAAACTCTGGAACTCGATGGACTGGGAGTTTTTTCCAGAAACTTACAAACTCTTCGAATCCAACAAGAACTATATCATACGCTCCCTCTTTTTTTACAATATTCACAGAATATTACAGGGTTTTTCATTTCGTATAAACCCAAAGTTAAATAAAATAGAAGCTGTGAACGTATACTCCCAAATAATATGTGTATAAAGCTTTCCATCGAAGAATGAAATTAGTTATTCCGAAGAATGCATAAACCAAAAGATTTTGTTGTAATACAAATGAGATATACTCAACAAAGTTAAGTTTCATTATTGAATTGATGTGGCTAACCGAATCTTGATGAAAAGCCGTAACTTTTAATAGAAAACTTCAATCCTGAAGACATTTACAGATTATAAGTTTACAAAACCACGCAAAGGTTTGGTGAATCAGAAGTTATTAAATATGAGGTAGAAACTCGTGCTGCAAACTCTAGTGGGCAATGAGTCTTTCCAGTCATTTTCAGGAAATATATTATTTTGAAATATTGCATTCGTATCCAATTTTCGATTTTTTATTTCATCAATTTATCGAGTTGAAAATTATTAAAAATGCCAAATTAAACTACCGAATCCAAAAGATCAGACACAGAAGAACAGGCGGGAAGCCGTGCAACGTCAGTGCGCGAGCGATTCTAATTGGTCACGCTCCATCCCAAACTTCAGCCAATCATATAACGAGAAGACACTGACGTTACAGCTGAGGAGCGTTTGGATTTACGTATATTTACGTTTTCAAAATTGAATAATAGATCAGTTCTTCTGAAATTTGGATGGACAAATGGTAAGGACTATTTCATAAGCTGCCCTCCATTACGTCATGTGAAGAAAAGTTCATATTTCAAGATGCTGGAAATGCCCATTGAATAAGTTTGGTTTTCTGCCGCTTATTATTACACTAACAATCAAAAATATCTATTAGTTTTATGTTCAGCCATGATGAGACCTAATCGCAAACAACTGTTCATGATGAAATGATACAACCATGCTATCTCTGTTCACAGGGTAGTTCGCTATTAATACATATAAATTAATATGAATGACTTCTCAAAAACAAAAACCATTACCAACAGTAAGCTAACAATTTCAACAATTTCACCAAAATTAATAGTCGATATGGAAGAGTGTTGTGAATTCCATCATTCGCAAATAGAAATTGAAACAAAATCCCTCAAATATTTACTCATTCAACTGCACTAGACAGTCCCAACAAACAAAACAGTTTATCGAATAACTAGATACAATAATATTATTGCGAAGCACATTTCAAAAACATTCAATTATTTCTCTGACCTTTCTGTATGGATTTTGAACTTTTGAACAAGATGAAATTTTCCTACGATAGAATGTGATGGGAACTATCAATAAACTTGAATGGTTCCTTATATTTTTCGTAATGTAATATAGGGAATGGGTTTTTCTAAAAATGTGTCCCCATTTGATAAAAAACTGGTATAAATTGGCAATGCCTCGTCAGATTTTCAAAAATTGAAGACTAATATTCAGCCAAAATTATATTGTCCCAAGAAGAATTCAGCTCTCTAGAGACGCACACTTTCAAGGACGATATTCACCAAAACGGCGCGGTGTTTCATATTATCACGTCAACTTATTTCTTTCTTTATTCCAGTGGCCCTATCAAAAATCAAAAACAGGATTATCCTTTCAAAGTTTTTGCGTCGACGCTTTTTATCAAAGCAGCAGGTGACACGAAAACAAAACCCACGTCACTAATACGATTATCTTCTTGCTACGAGGCCTGGCCACGATTCAATTTCGGGCGTCTGAATTCCTTCCTAATAAACTTTGGAAAAGAGAAACCGATTTATATTCATTAGAGAAGTGCTAAGTTTTACTTTGTTTTACTCGGTTTGACCTTGTCGACGCAACGCTTGGTCCACATTTATCAGCACGTATGCAGGAAAGAAAAGAAAGAGACCTGAATGACCACCATTATCATTTATCAAACCAGAAGGCTTTCCACGAGGATTACTCGAAAACTTCCCCTGGGACACCTATTTCACACATAATTCTTCATAGAAATATCCTTTGAATGAATGGCGGATGTAAAAGGTGTGACGAGGTGATGAATTCACGGGCGTTGTGGGCAATGATTTTTTTTCCCAGCTCAACTCAGACGAAATGGTAAAAAAATATAATTTGGAGCAACAATATTGTAATATAAACGAACACACATGACATGGTTAATGTTTATTCCTATATGGGTACTTTTGTGATTCTGACATACCAACATGAAAAACTACTAGGCCAGTAGAGATAGGCATAAAAAATCGAAAATTCAACAATAATTCCAAAAGTTTTTCAACTTTGGTAAAGTGAATGATGCAGCAAGAAAGCAATAAATCTCAGTTTGCAGTCTCTTCCGAAGTACGCACCATTGTCAATTTTGCTGTATACTCGTTAAGAAATTTCCAAATTATTCCATATCACGAATCAAGTTTGCAACCAATTCAAGTGTGTAGATTTGCAATCTTTAATGTTGACCGGAACATATATGGTGGTCATTTTTTTGATCAAGGTGGTCTAGAAATAATTGCAAAAGTAAAAAAGATTCCATCGAATTTTCAAATACTACTTTCATAGGAAGAATAATAATTATAATTTTGTTTTTCCAAACCATTATAACCCTCCAATATCGACTCCCAAGACATCAAAATGATTTTGAAAAGATTATTCCTTGTGGTGGCCAAATTATTGAAGATGTACCAACGTGTTTATTCCATCATTAAAATTATTTCGATGTTGATATCAAGTAGTTAAAACTCTATTTGGTACAATCAGCGATTTCATCACGTCCCTCCGTGGGAACCACATCATACTTCTCTTTATTAAACCGTTTTCACGAGACTAGTTAAATATTCGATAAAGTTAACCAACGCTCATTTATGTGAGAAGTCTCTAATGATCCCTAGTCACGTAGTCTGAAAATTTGTTAAGTTCTTGTGACAATTACCATTTGTGGAGGACGTAACTGGTGGAAATTCGTGTAAATCATTTTCGTTTTCAGCCGAAAATAAAGTCAATGCACAACAGTAATAATTGACTGGAGGGTACAATATTGGATAGTAACGAAACTAATGGCTGACCATTTTTCGGATGTGAGTACGAGCAATCGAATCTGAAATGACTGGCGGCTTTAGGAGGAGGAGGAGGAGGAGGAGGAGGAGGAGGAGGAGGAGGAGGAGGAGGAGGAGGAGGAGGAGGAGGAGGAGGAGGAGGAGGAGGAGGAGGAGGAGGAGGAGGAGGAGGAGGAGGAGGAGGAGGAGGAGGAGGAGGAGGAGGAGGAGGAGGAGGAGGAGGAGGAGGAGGAGGAGGAGGAGGAGGAGGAGGAGGAGGAGGAGGAGGAGGAGGAGGAGGAGGAGGAGGAGGAGGAGGAGGAGGAGGAGGAGGAGGAGGAGGAGGAGGAGGAGGAGGAGGAGGAGGAGGAGGAGGAGGAGGAGGAGGAGGAGGAGGAGGAGGAGGAGGAGGAGGAGGAGGAGGAGGAGGAGGAGGAGGAGGAGGAGGAGGAGGAGGAGGAGGAGGAGGAGGAGGAGGAGGAGGAGGAGGAGGAGGAGGAGGAGGAGGAGGAGGAGGAGGAGGAGGAGGAGGAGGAGGAGGAGGAGGAGGAGGAGGAGGAGGAGGAGGAGGAGGAGGAGGAGGAGGAGGAGGAGGAGGAGGAGGAGGAGGAGGAGGAGGAGGAGGAGGAGGAGGAGGAGGAGGAGGAGGAGGAGGAGGAGGAGGAGGAGGAGGAGGAGGAGGAGGAGGAGGAGGAGGAGGAGGAGGAGGAGGAGGAGGAGGAGGAGGAGGAGGAGGAGGAGGAGGAGGAGGAGGAGGAGGAGGAGGAGGAGGAGGAGGAGGAGGAGGAGGAGGAGGAGGAGGAGGAGGAGGAGGAGGAGGAGGAGGAGGAGGAGGAGGAGGAGGAGGAGGAGGAGGAGGAGGAGGAGGAGGAGGAGGAGGAGGAGGAGGAGGAGGAGGAGGAGGAGGAGGAGGAGGAGGAGATGTCCTTTCCGACGACTCCTATATTATCATGCAAATATAATATGAGAGTACCTAAAATGTGTTTTGTCGTACTTTGAATAACCAGCTTCAGTTTGATCGAAAAGTATGTAAGTTTTTCATCCGGGTTTCCAAATTAACTTTGTTTTCCACTTCTTCTGCTAGAGAGAGCACACGGTATAATTTTCTTGTCCAACTGTCCATCGCTCACTAATATATTTCACAATTCCGATTCATTTTATCATTATCCACCTAAGTTTCAAGTGGTTGCGACACCTATGGCTTTCTTCTCAGGAATAATAATTCATGGCAGACCATTCCTTACTGTTGGTCTGAACAAAATGCAGGTACATTTGTTAGTTTAGAAATTCAATGCCAAGTGGGGGTTGATTCTATCTGCATGTCCTGGGCTACATTGTAAAATTATCATTCGATTAATGCTATATTCGTTAATCCTCTGCTACTTGATTCCAAAGATTTTGGATGGTCAATATATGTCTGTATATAGTTAGTTGTAATATACCCCGTATTCTTTTATTGGCGCTTACCCTTTGCACAATCCACTGATGACTGCCCTGGCTTCCCTTTTTATTTACATGCCATTGAGTGAGTATTAAAACACGTGACTATTCCTTTCTAGAATATCGCTGTGAAACGGCTCGTGTTGATCTACAACGAATTCCTCATCATTAATCTCTTCAGATGAGGAGTCATTAATCCCAGGAACGAAGTCCCTAATCTGCCATGTAACAGTTCATTACAACAAATTGACACATTCGCGAAGAACTAGATAATGAGCTAATAAAGTATATTAAACAAACCCACATTAAAGCGTGTTTAATCTAATGGAAGAGAGACCTTTGCAAATTCCGTGTCGAGTGATAACAACGCTTTGATTGCTCCCAAGGCATATCTTCCACGAACTAAATTCACTTCAAAATGTTGTCACGATAAGACTTTATAAATATCCTCGTTAACTCGATTCTTCCAAGCAAATGAATATTCGACTGTACTGCGTAGAGGATATTTTTGAAATACTAATGGTTCACCTGAGTGGAAAAAAAATCTTTCTGCTGTAATTGGTTTCATAACTCTGTTGTTCGGGGTTTCTTTCATTTGAATCTGACGAATTCAAAAACATTTCTAAATACGTGATTAAGGAAAAAGATTCGAAGACATTCTCTGAAAGCAACATACTTTATGGAATGTGAATATGGAATGTTTGTTCCTTAATAACTTCCCGGAAATTAATATGAGAAATGTGATACCTGAATACAAAAAAAAAATGATTGATAATGAGGATTGGATAGATCTCTTCCTCCACCATGATGAGTTGGAAGATCTAAACCTCCATAGTCTGTGATGTCTGTTGAACTGGTTGATTGATGGGTTGGTATAATGAAGTTGAAATGAACTGAATTACAGAATTACAGACAATTGAACTACCAATAAGGAGAGATTTATTATTATTTTGATGATCATTGCTCGGTGGGGGTGTAGGTAGTTCTATGTAGAACCTTCATGCTCCTTGCTGTCAGGGCTATACCTTGATACACCGGATATCCCGATGAATTACTGGAGTTTCTCTGAGGGATGATGTCCATCCTCATGCAAGCCAGGGCTTCGCATTCAAACACTAGGTGTTAGGATCTTTCTTCCTCACCATCATAGTATTTCCCCAGAATATGTAGGTGTTTTTCCAGGTGGTATTGCCCTGTTAAGAGCCTCACAACCTTCTTGAGTATAACCTGAGGTATTCTTCCAACAAGATCGATAATAATTCCCAACTCTCAACTCATACGTGATTCCACAGACTGGTTCCGGTCCGATGACAGCTGTTGTCCCTACTGTTGCTTGAGAATCTGCCCATTCTCATTCCCTGAGAAGCCCCTGTGACAAGTTCCACCTCGTTAGGTGCTCCTAGGTTGCTGAGGATTTCGTGAGTCTCACAAACTAGTTTGTAAAAAATACTGCATGATCTCAGGGCTTTCATTGCCGCCTGACTGTAGATGAGAATGGGTTGGTTTCCAGGACTTCTCCTCAGAATTGTGAGTGCTGAGGCTTAAAGTAATGTCTTGACTATGCTCCTTTCTGTATATTATATTCCTACTCCATTGATTGACTCAGAGTCATCAGTGTACAAGATTTCCCCTCATAATCTCCATTATATTGGACTTCAGTCTGGAGGCTTCTGTCCTCGCTTTTGCTATAATATACAAATGTAGAGGAGGAAGATTCAAAATTACCTCCAGGGAATCGTAGATGTGCTGGATATATCACCAGTGTCTCCGAGTATGGCCAGTCTGTTGTCATTTGTTCAATCAGGGCTCTAGTTGTCATCAATTTCTCCTGATGTTTTTCAGGTGATATTCAAATCTAGGATAAATCTCAGGTCTCTCAGGTCTCTCCTGACATCTGTAAGCACTCACCACGATACCAGTTTTCTCTCCCAGTGAAAGGAAGAATCGCGGTTTTTTGTTGGTTGACCTCGAGGTTTTTCCTCACACACCAATCTGTAGGTCTGCGAGGGCTGATTGAATCAGATCCATACAGACCATTACATACTTTCCCTTGATCATTAGCATCCGGTTCAGTTCTGTGAGTAGGTTATCTATTACAAGGTTCCATTGTAGTGGGAGAATCCCTCCTGATGGCAATCTCTCGTGGCTTTTAACTCCCCGACTAGAGACGACTGTATTACCCTGTACCCCAGTATATCCACTGATATCCACTGGTTCATGGCTGGAGCATGGTTGTTTTCCCTGAGAGCTGATATGATATACGAATATAATGTTTTATCAAACGTACCTTGTGCGTCAAGAAACGCAGTGAGTGAAAAATTCCTCTATTCAAAGTAGTATTTTCAATCCTTTCGACTAGGCTATAGAGCGCTATCTGAGAAGATTTTTCAGAGTGATAGGCCTGTTGGTACACCGAGAGCAGTGGATACTTTCTATGGCTACCTCGGATATTCCTATCAACTACCTTCTCCTCCGGTTTAAGCATGAACAATGAAAGACAAATTGGTCTCAATGCCTAGGGCAAATCATCTTATGCCCATATAGGATGATTTTCCTACCTTCAAAAATAAGACCACTTTGGACTCTCGCCATGTGTTAGGTACGTATCTGTAGCCAGGCTCACCCGAATCTATGAAAAAAAAACTAAAAAAAAAAGAAAAAAAAAGAAAAAAAACGAAAAGAAACAGAAAAAACCCTGAGAAAAACAGCTAAAAAGGAGGAGCATTCATTCCCAAGTTTTTTTTTTCGGGTTTTTTTTCCTGGGGGATTTAGAAGGTATTTTTTCCGTTTACCGACTCACCCTGTACAGCCTGACTGGGTGAGGAATCATTGGGTCTGCTACTCATTGTAGTAACACAGGTTGGATTTCGTCTGGTTCTGCTGATTTAAATGAACTGAAGGTTGATATAGCCCAGTCTACCTTCATGTAGAAATATTTTTTTTTTTGGGAGACCAATTAGTAACCATACTCTCGATGCTCCATCCTTTTCACTGTGATGGGTCCAGCCTCAGATGTTTGTGCTCTCCGGGGCGCGACTGGCTCACCCGTTCTCTAGTCAGAAAAGTGGGTATCAGGGAGAATGAGGAGGGAACTTCCAAGGTGAAACTTCCAACCCTAGCACATTCAACCACAACCTAGTTAGTCCATGCCTTTCTTTTTGTTCATTAATATAATAGGTATCAGTCTTCAAATTCAACGTAGATCTATCAGCAGGTATTGGTTACAAATATTGAAATAATGATATTCTGTTGGTTCTTCAATCATCCTGGCTGCCGGTCGTGAGTTAAAACCGTAGCGACTGCAGAATTTGTTCTGATGGCCCGAGAATGTGCTAGGAATCGCACGTAAAAAGGTAAGACCTCGTTAATCCTTGGCTCGCACATGTTTCAACTTCCGAGGTCTGCCGTTCGTAGGGACAGCTGGTTAACGGAAAAACTATTTCAACATCAATATACCTAATCATCTTTGTTTTTATGAATTGAAATATACTTCCGTTCATTTGATCATTGGATTTTCTTCTAGTTTTAGTTCATTAAAATGCAATATGTCGTGAAATTTCGCAATGTTTTCCATAAAAACTCGAATAAAAATACAACTCCTGAAACTCCGCTCGTTCATTGGAAATAACAAATCCAGAATTACGATTAAATTGCCAGACCAGTCCATTGGCGGTTGTAAACAAGCTGAAATAAAAAATGTGGAAACAACTTCTCAAATTTTTTGTAGTGTCTGTAAAGTTAAATAAGCATTGATAAAAATCATGAATTCATTTGGTAGGAGAGTATTGAGAACTTCAATTTATTCACAAAGTTGTTTGTGTGGGAGACACCTACGTTTCGGTGAAGTTGAGACTCCCAGGAAACTTCATTTCATCTTAAATTGGCCTCGTGTCTCTTTCCTTTTCTTTAAAAAAGAAATAAATGTTTTTAACGATTTGCTGGAGGTGGAAAATTATAGACGAGAATTTTTCAAATCTATCAGATTTTTCAGTGCAGTGCTGAAGGTATTCGGCAAATATATATGCATATTATGCTTAATATTGAGTGGAAAAATACAAGAATACAACTGCAGATAGGGAAAGAGTGAGATTTTGTAATTGGTTACGGAAAAAATTTGTCGAATAATTTTTCGCAATAGAATGTGGTTACCATATGAAAGCACCTCTGCCCACTATTCAGCAGAACTAAAGAAACTGTTTATTTTTCTTAGAGTGATACATGAAAAATATTATTTTTGTTGATTCACTAGTTCCTAAAATATGCGACTTAGGACTTGTGAAGTACAAGTAATTGTGATTATTACCCATGAATGATTTAATAATAAAGAATCCCAGCTCTCGACTCGGTCGGGCTAGTCAGTCTTGATACGGACATCGAGTGAGTCGAGTGCGGGTACGAAAGTACAACGTGAGTTCTTGACATAATTTTTTGGGTTTATCACCTTCCACAATCTGAAAATGAAAAAATTTTTTTAATCCAAAGAAATCTGTACAAGTGTAGAAGGGCAAATTAATTAATTTGCCCGATAAGTTACTGCGTTCACAAGACTGTTGTCTTGAAAGAAATTAATTTTGTCAGTAACGTACCCTACACTGAATTTGCCTATCTGAAAAAATGAGATCGAATTAACAAAGAATACTTCTCTTTTTTTGAAAACTGTTGACGTTTCGGAGGCTGTATCTGCCTCCGTTATCAAAACTTCTTAGAAAGACGCTGAGAAAACTGAATTTGAATGCGATTTTGGTAATAAGACCTTTCTTTGACAGAGTCAAATGAAATCTGTCATACATTCTTTTGATTGACATTTGGTATCTTGATACATAGGGTGTTCGGTATCAATCAATCACCATTCTATTAGTTCTTATTTCATCTCTGAGGAGGGGTAACCAGGTGCGGTGAAATAAGAACTAATAGAATGGTGATTGATTGATACCGAACACCCTATGTATCAAGATACCAAATGTCAATCAAAAGAATGATTTCATTTGACTCTGTCAAAGAAAGGTCTTATTACCAAAATCGCATTCAAATTCAGTTTTCTCAGCGTCTTTCTAAGAAGTTTTGATAACGGAGGCAGATACAGCCTCCGAAACGTCAACAGTTTTCAAAAAAAGAGAAGTATTCTTTGTTAATTCGATCTCATTTTTTCAGATAGGCAAATTCAGTGTAGGGTACGTTACTGACAAAATTAATTTCTTTCAAGACAACAGTCTTGTGAACGCAGTAACTTATCGGGCAAATTAATTAATTTGCCCTTCTACACTTGTACAGATTTCTTTGGATTAAAAAAATTTTTTCATTTTCAGATTGTGGAAGGTGATAAACCCAAAAAATTATGTCAAGAACTGGATTTCCTCCACAAAATCAAACTTTTAATCAATATTTACAACGTGAGTGTTATTCCAAATCCCGAATACCTGGAGAGTGTGATTATTGAACATAGTGAACACCACAGGACTATTGCTTTTCGTATGGTGGAACGTCTTTCGAAGATAGAATTCAGCTCTGCTTCAAAAAAATGTAAAGCATGTTGGAAATATTTGTAAAAGTTTCATTATCAACTCCAATTAAACTTTTCAAGGAACGCAATGATAATACCACATAAATAAGAGAGACGCACTACTGCGCGCCTCTCCTGTTGCCTCGCCCGACGAATTAACAGCTCAGTTAATATCCTTCCTCGAGCGAGTAGAGGAGAAATTGTAATGCTTTCTCAAAATCATTCTTCAAGCTCTCATAAAACCACCATACCCCAGATGAAAACTTTCCGATACTGTATATATCGGTATCGCTATAGGAATATTGATTTACTTTTTCTGTGGTCCTTCATTATACTCCAAATTCAAAATGATCGTTAAACTAATTCAAGTGAGTTATAAGAGAAGTATGTCAGTGTCATCATCTACAAGCATTTTTGAGTTCAATTTATCGATTTCTAATAATTATGTAATATCTTCAATCTCCAATACTGCTCTCTCTGACATGCCGTTTTCCAACTGTTAACTTTTCAATACATCAATTTTTTTCCTCCATTTACAGCCATTCTTTCCTTCTCAAATAATATCTCGGAATATTCAATCACAATGAAATAATTCCAAAGTCAGCATAGCGTACTTTTTTGAATTGAGTTAATGAAGTGAAGTTTCGGATAAAGAAAACTTCATGAAATTATGCATGAATTTTGTAATTCGAAAAGAGATGGATGTTGAAACTTTTAATAAGCCGTCACAGGAAAATTATTCCGACTTGATTCAGAATTATACGCGGAAGTTGAATTTCATTACATATTCATATAGTTTGGTATGTTCCGGAATATGTAAGTAATGAGGTATGAGTGGATGAAAATATTGTATGAGATCATAGAGACCCTGATCTGAATACTGAGTACTCAAATAAATGGTGGTAAGGAAATTATATTTATGGAAATCAATAACTTTTATATTAATTTTTCATCTGGAAATCGATGCGTGACGATAATCTCAATTTTTTTTCACTAGGATACTATCTGGCCATTTTTTTTTAGTCAGCAAATGAAATCTAAATATGTGGGGTTGATTTCTAAGGTCAGATGTTTGTTCTTGGATGGTAATTTTGATTAAATATTCCTTGCGAGAAGTTTCAACGTACATCTAGGATGCCGGATCCTAGCGCACCTTTTACATTTTTCGCAATTTGCGTCCATTACGAGACATATTCGTTAGATACATATATATATATTGATATATATATATAAAGAAAGCTAAGAAAATTTACTACAAAAGGATGTTATCGTTTACTTGCCTATCAGTTAAATTTCAGATGTTATAGGTGGTTGTGTATGCTAGAATACCGAAACGTGGCGAACCTTTCACATTTTTCGTATTTTTCGACCATAAGGAGACACATTCGTTAAACACATGTTGGTATAGAAAGGAAGCTTAGAAAATTTCCTACAAGATGATGTAATCGTTTTCTTGCATATCAATTAATTTTTAGATGTTATAGGTGGTTGTGTGTGCTAGGATACTGGAACGTTGCGAACCTTTTACATTTTTCGTATTTTTCGACCATAAGGAGAAACATTCCATGAACACATGTCGGTATAGAAAGAAAGCTTAGAAAATTTCCTACAAGACGATGTTATCGTATGTTTGCCTATGAGTTCAATTTTAGATGTTATAGGGGGTTGTGTGTGCTAGGCTACTGGAACGTTGCGAACCTTTTACATTTTTCGTATTTTCCGACCATAAGGAGAAACAGTCGTTAAACACATGTTGGTATAGAAAGGAAGCTTAGAAAATTTGCTACAAGATGATGTTAACGTTTCCTTGCCTATCAGTTCAATTTCAGATATTATAGTAGATTGTGTGCTAGGATACCAGAACGTGGCGAACATTTTACAATTTTCGTATTTTTCGACAATAAGGAGACACATTCGTTAAACACATCTCGGTATAGAAAGAAAGCTTAGAAAATTTCCTACAAAATGAAGTAATTATTAGCTTGCCTATCAGTTCAATTTAGGATGTTATAGGGGGTTGCGTTTGATACGGAACTGGAAAATAGATCTGGTCTTGATACCAGAAAAATAACGTAATCACACTGAATGCCCAGTGAAATTAGTTTTTGCAACATGTGTTGCACGAATAATCTTATTGACATACAGGATATGTAGTTACTGGATATTTATATATGACTCTAGTTGAGGTATGTACATCTTTCAATTTTTTTATAATCGTTTTTTGTTTTATCCAATTGATCTTTTTTTATATACTGGGTGTTTGGATATGTTTACCATTGTGTTATAATTTTTTCACCTGTATATCATATAATTTTAACAAAACTTTGTAACGTGATGTATCGTATATTCACATACATTTTAACTGTGTTTTTTATATATATTTCGCCCTTTTAGGCCCTGATGAAGTTTTAACTCAATAAAACGAAACGTAGGCTGATAAATAGAAAGTTCATTATTTGTCCTCCAACGACAATTTCTTTGTTACATACAATACCGAAGGACACACTTTCAAGTTCAAATATCATGTCTTTTATTCAACCTACTGATACAGCAATAATTTTTCAAAGTTTCCTATCATTTTTAACTTTTGAACGGTTCGACGCAGAAACATGAAAAAAAACCTATTTCGAGAGTTTCATCAATACTACTATTTGAAAAAAAAATGGTGATTTTCCGACAGGGAGGCGGACACACCAACTCCAAATTTATAAATGGCATGGGAGGTCAAAAGGCACATCGTCGAAAAGGAAATTTCATTCTCTTTACATTCATCAAATTTTTTTTGAATTTTGTAATATTTTTTTTGCAATTCAAATTCGAAATATCAAAATACAAATGCGAATCCGAATACTACTCATACCCCGATAAATTTGAACGGTTTGATGAGGAACAATGAAACTGAAAATTTTTTGAGTGGAATGGAATTCTCTTTTTGAGTTGATGGGCCCCTTCGCGACCCCTATTTATTGAGCAATCACCATTTTTTCATTTCAAAGAGTAGTATTTGTGAAACCCTCGAAACGTTTTTTTATTTGTTTCTACGTCGAACCGTTTAAAAGTTAACACTGTATATTTCCCAGTGGGAACACTTCACCTTGATACTCAATATAACGTTGCTTCATCCGACGATAAACTAAATCAACTCGGATATTGTGAATGATACAAACTTGCATTTCGCCGATTTAATTATAGGATTCAAGCATTGAAGCCAAGTGTTGCGAAACCTAATCGGATTATTAATTGATTTTCGGTCTTAGAAGCACTGCTTAAACTTCAGAAGCAATTATTTCTGGAATAAATAACATTTTCTGCAGCGTACCATGAAATATGTTGTACGCTTTGTTTTTGCTGCACAATTTATGTGCTATACCGTCTCACAATCAATATACTGAGAAACCCTATATCATTTTATGGGAGCGTACTCAGGCAAAAGGATTGTATTACGGAATACCTAATTAAAAAAATTCCAGTGATTTACAGTTCACCCAGAACTGGCTCAGGACTCAGGAAAGGCGGTCTCGAAGCAGTTTATTCAAATTGAGTTTGATTTATGGTGGCAAGATTCAAGGGTGTTTGGAAGAGTTTTATCGAAGCTTAAGGAAGGGAATAATTAAGATTCCAATTATATTACCTCCTCGTGTTATGGATATACTCGAGTCTTCAGGAATATCTACTCCGATACAAATCCGAACAAATCACTTTTCAACCCCAGATCCACACGGTGATTCATTCATAACAAATACCTCTTGTGTTTTCCCCATAGGTGGCGTTGCGACTGAATTTACTATAAGTCGCTGCTTCATTTGTGAAGAAATATTAGTTGTACAGTGGATTGGGGCAGGGTGACTTTATGATGTTGTCCGACCTACCATGTCACTGACGAGAGGCAAATTCAGCAATTGCAGTGATGTCCATATAGTTTTCGACTCTTACAAATAAAACTCATTGAAATAGTTAAGCGATGCGAGAGAGAGATTCGGCAAAAGGGTTCAGATCCAATGAAAGTATAACAATGCCCAAATTATTGGCCCTTGATAAGACGAGGGACTAACTGACAGTTTCTGTCCGATCAGATTCTTCGATTTGGTGTAACCAACAACAAAAGAATCGTAATAAGTTATGAGACAAAGCAGCTTCATCAAATGGCGATTATATGTCCAGTCTTGCAAGTACGCAGGAGGAGGCTGACACAAAAATCATATTACATGCAACTTATTCAGCGAAGACAAGAATTAAATCTACCCATGTATTTTCTCCCGATACTGATGAGCTGATTTTAGCATGAAGATTTCGAGCAGTCCACACTTTGATCCATCCAAAATCTGAAGGTGGTGGGTTATAGGAATGCTGAATCAGGTCCTGACTCCAATCAAAACACAAGGTAAGCCCTCAGCATTGCCGTTTCCAGGGCCGAGCTTGTTGAGAGATGGTCATCTTGACATTGTTTCTGTGTGAACAACACCCATCATACACCTCCAATGTCGGTAAGTGTTGTCAAGGGGATTGGAAGCCGACATATTTATTGAGTGATGGTGCAGTCCCCAGTTCAGCCAAAGCTCCTAGCATCGTAATACTCCTTCACTATAGTTTCTCTTTGTCAGCAAATGATACTGTTATCAGCTCCTTGAAGTGCGTGTGATCCAGTGTTAAAATCAGGTAATCAGTATCGGGAGAAAATACATGAGTAGATTTAATTGCTGTCTTTGCTGAATAAGCTGCATGCTATTTTTGTGTCATCCTCATCTTACGTACTTGCAAGACTGGACATATAATCTCCATGATGGAGCTGCTCTGTCGCTGATTACGATTATTTCTTTGTTGGTCACATCAAATCGAAGAATGTGATCGGACAGAAACTTTGTTAGTTCGTCCTTCGTATTACCAAGGGCCAATAATTTGGGTATGGTTATACTTTTGGTTTTCTAGTTCGATATTGTACTACATTGGATCTGAACCCGTTTGCCGAATCTCTCGCATCGCTTATTTCAATGAGTTTTCTTTTTAAGAATCGAAAAGTATATGGACAACACTGTAATTGCTGAATTTGTGTCCGATCCATTGTCTGAAGCTTACACCGAGATCACTACATGTTTTCGTGTGGTAAGTATCAAAAAACGACTCTTCATTTCCTTCTGAAACATCACGTTTGGTTGAAGCATGATCATTTTTGTTATTTTTCAGCAGGTATTTCTTCGAGATCATCTGTAAGTTTGATCCGAATTAACAACTGTTGAAGTAATTATCAGTTACATAAAGGAACATCCAGATCTTGTTATCATTTTGTGTTATTTATTTCAATTTCTATATTACAAAGAAAGAGTTGAGATATCAAAAATATCTTACTGCTCTTTCTAATGGAATAATATTTGCGTTTCTCACAGTTTTAAACTGCACCTTGTACTCGACACCCTCTAAACTCCAATATCACCAGTTCCGTCAAAGGCGGCCTTAATGTCGGAAGCAAAGATCGATAAAGTTTGCGGTCATCCGTTCATTAGGTGACCCTTGCGGTGGTCACACAAACTATTCTCGAGAGCACCGGGCGCAATTCGGAGACTCTGGCCAAAATCTGTTTTAATCATTGCTGCCCCATTAATTGCAAGCGAAGCTCTATTATGATTCCCAGTTCTATTTACCTGCATGAATTGAATACTTGTTTGAATTAGATTTTCGGCTGAGCTTTATTGAGGTCTGCCTAAGCCCTAAGCCTGCCGGATCTGGATGTTTCCCGGATATGAATACAGAAGGGGTTGCTTCTCGATGCTGATTGATGATAATGATGATACTGAGAATTAAGAAAGGGGGACAATTTCAAATGGAGAGGATGTTTCACTTCAAAGAATGGGATAATATGGGGGGAAACAAAAAAAATCTATACAATCTCGCACATGCTCAAAATATTTTCCTATATTGTAAAAGAAAATGCAGTAAGCATCCTGGTATTGCAGGACATCTAGTTTCTAACTTGATAAGCAGCTCATTGTTAAATAATAGATTTCTTTGTGTTATATTGAATATACCATCATAAAGTGATATTTTAAAAAAATTTAAAGGTAAGAAGTGAGTTAACCCCATAGAAAATTCGAAAGTTGTACTAATTACTTTGCCATTGTCAGCATACATGTCGTTAATTTCTGCCGTATTACAACAAACATCGCATGAGACTAAAGACTGAGCATAACAAACGACCCGAGGGTATGTTCAGAAACACAATACACTACCGCTTGACATAAATATTTCTTGGGATATGGTTATAGGGTTGCTGCGGCTAGAATGGAAAATCCTCGTTCCATCCTGGAGCATAACGTTGGGCACAGCTAACAATCTCACGCATTTTACGTGGAGTCTAGTGCTTATTGTTTGTTGCCCGGAAAAGCCATGCCAGACGCTAGACGAGGCAGATAAGATGATGTTCATGTCGGATGATACTTTGTCAGGACAATTGTTCAACACCATCTAGAGAGAGTTTACATCTCTGTGGAATAGTTGTTGAATTGCTATCTCGTTTCGAATCTATATGGGGAATAGTGGTTGATAGGGAGGATTACATCAGTATTGGACTCTCAAATTGAATACACTGAATACAGAAGGACCATTTTCTGAGTAGTTTGAGTACGGATGTTATAATAACAATTATAATAATGATAATGGTGCCGCTCTGGAGGATTTGCTTCACCATAAGATCTGGTCAAGTCAGAGTCCACACAGAGCAGGTAATATTTAGAAGGGGAGATTCTCTCAGCCCTCTTCTTTTCTGACGTACACTCACCTAGGGGTGGAACAGCGCCGCTCCCAAGGTGTAACCACTTCTCCACTTTCGGTGTAGCTACCATCTGGCTTCTTTAGTGCCATTGCATTATCGGCTCCATGTTGCCACGATTTTATGTTGTCTCGCAGCACCAGGTGCTGAGTCAATATTTTGACAGAATTTTCTGAATCTATTTCGTTACGCTTTCTTTTTTCTCTCTCTTTTCCGGCAACAGCCTTTGCAGGTAAAACTGTTGACTGTCATATGACGAATGATGCGATGACAACTGATGGGTGACAAACGACAAGTGACAACGGTGAGTGGTAAGTGACAAATGATAGGTGGCGAATTACAGTTGGTGAGTGACGAATTATATATAATAGGGGTTGAGTGAGAAGTGACGAGTGACAAGTAACAAAAGACACTTATGGGTGAAAATTGAGTTAGCTTGTGAGCAAATTTTTGTACTAGTTGTACTTCAATAAAATATGAGATCCCATTGACTGAAGATCATAAACTAATCATGACTTGCTGTCAAAAATACCAATTGAACAGGCTCATGCGGAAGATTAAATGAGAACATTTCTCTTCAATGAAACCTGAGAGCGTTATTGTATCTTCATTTTCCCAGTTCACCTAAATAAAAACGTGCCGAAGTCATAATAATTGAGATCTTGGTGATTCGCTCCTAATTGGGTCAAGCATCATCCGTCAATGTGGACCTTGGCCGACCGATTCGAATAATACAGCTCTCCATGACAACCGCTGACAGGATCAGATTGAAAACAACAACTGGATGGGGCGAGGGAACGTAATAAATGACAGGGTGATAGAACGATATCGTTCGAAATCCACTTGAGCTGTACAGATGAAATAACACATTTTTCATGTCATTTGCAAATGAAAGCAATCTCATGAATATTTAGAACATAAAAACGTGGATTGTACACATAGATTATGTATCTACATTTCGCGTCAAATTGAATAGGTTTCCGATGCGTGGAGGTATTTTGGAGGTATACGCAGAATGGCACAATTCTACTATCTCTGCAAATGCAGGAATATTATTTAGAGGGCCCCATACATTACAATCTTAGTTGTCAATTTTATTCGGACAACTAAAATTGTTCAGGCAAGATTAAAGTGTATGGTCTGGAATTGACAATTTTACCAGGCGATCCAAATCACGGTTTGGATCACAATTTCACCTTCACAATTGGAAACTGACAAATTGAAGTGCATTTCGAACATATCGTCTGGGGTATCGTGAAGTAACGGTAGTCGTCGCCGACCGATGTTTTCACCTTTTTTACTCCCATATACACCTACAACGTAGGCTAATTGTGGCAAATACATGTCAGGAAACAACTACTCACCTGGCTAATGCCACGATGGGTATTGAATTATATCCAACAGATAATTGTGCAATTCGAAATTTTCAAGTTAATATGCCCCCGGTGCCATCTGTCGAGTAATTGCAAAAAGTAGTATTGGTACTACCCTTTTTGGTTTCATTGTTCCACATCAAACCGACCAAATTTATCGAGGTATGAGTAGTATTCAGATCCGCATTTATATTTTTTTGTTCCTAAGCCATATCCGTGAGAAGTAGCAAAGTGAAAATTCGGATTTAGCATCCCGAAAAATATATAGAAGGAGTGAGAAAACAACTACCTCCTATGTTTTTCTCTTAAAAAGGGCACCCCCGGAGACGATTCGACTGAATTGAACGAAGAAAAATATATGATCACTGATGACGCCAATATCAAATTCTGAAATATGGTATACCTAGTAAGCAGTACATAAACAGTGTTACGATAAAAATATGTGAATATTAATGATTCGACTCACCTCTTGTTTGAAAAAATTTTTAAATGTTATGGAAAATCCTTGAAAATACATGTATTCTCCAGATTTCTCTCAGTGTAGCTTCCCTATTCATTTGCAATGAGTAGAATCCGGCATAAACATGTCTAAGGGAGTTTTCCAAGTTGTGAAATGGGTAATATACACTCTGACTTATCCTGAATGATTCCGTTATGACATAATCCTGGAGCACCACGAATGTATCAAAGGCGACCAAAACAGCTATGAATATTTCAACTATACTTGAATACTGTAATGAGAGATTGTTTGCATCCAATTGTAACACGAGTTGGAATTATGCGGTCGTCGTGATTACTAGAATTCTAAACTATGTTGTAGCTTGTGTTACATCCATGATGTGTGATATTATACCCTTGTAATTTGAATTCCGGGACTATGTACAGTAAATTTCGTTTCGATATTATTGGGGTAGGGGTGAGAAATTTTGAATTGTCACGTTTTGAAGTTTGAGAAGGGCGGAAAGTTGGCGGCATCTCCAATCCGCGCAGAAGATTTGATCAATTAGTTTATATGTATTGTCACGGTCTCGTCTTTCTGGTTACTGGAACTATTGGCATAATTGTTGTTTAACTCGATTTATTGGATCAGCACAACGATGAAATTGAAAGTGGGGTAATTCAACCGTTAGTTTTGAAGGTTCCATTATGTCCTTGTGTAGTTCATCAATTATATTAAATATCATCCAAAAACCACAGTCCAACGGACACTTCAAGGATCAGTACTCAGCGTTACACTTTTTCTTGTAGCAATCAACCAGGAACTGGATACTTGCAGAAATTCTGTGAAAGCTAGACCTTCTGCCTACGATTTGGTAATATTTACAAGGGAAAAAAAATATTTTTATGTATTTAAAGGAGAGAGTAGGACATATAAGCACATGGAAATGGCATGATATGAAGTTGAACAAGAGGGCACGGCAATGATCCCTGTAACCCGCACCTGCTAGGATACGAATGACCCTTTTTTGCAAAATGAAAATAATTTTATTTGAGTGGCACGAATTTCCCCATAAAATGATTCCATAGGTCAGGTGACTATGGAAAAGTCCAAAGTAGCTGGATCTAAGGGTATCAATACCTAATAGGTTCTTCAGTCTCCGAATCATAAAAGTAGCACTCGCTAATTTATTCGCCAGTTTCTCCGCATGACACTTCCAATTAAGTTTATCGTCAATATATATGCCAAGCAACTTGACATTATGCCCATCAGATATAGTTCCATTGGCAGAAATAAAAAAGCTTGTTGGTGCCGAATCATTCCCCTGCTAATTCCAGAGTGTTACTGGCGGATTCGATCAGTTCCACCATATCACTCTTTCGGTCAATTAAAGTTGTGTTATCAGCAAAAATAATACTTTTTTAGGCAAAATATGATAAAAAAGGTCATTTATGTATAAAATGAAAAGAGTCGGCCCCAAGATAGAACCCTGAGGGACCCCATGTATAATTTTTTTCTAAGTTTAATACTCTTATGAGTTATACTCCGAATGCTTCATTGGTTTTTTGTTTAATCAAATTATACATCTTCCAACAAACGTCACTGGCTTCCACGTCATTTCTGAAATTGCAAACGGCCATCCATATATCAGACTCGCCCCTGGATATCGACCGTTCGCGAAATTACGAAAGGCCGTAATAACCCTCGAAGCAAAAGTACACGGGGGAAATGTAATCTCTGATAATGAAGCCAGGTATTACACTCTCCTGAAAAATAATTCTTCGAGTTGATACTTGATGTAACAAGCTCCGTGAAACACTTTATACGTTCTGTTGAGTAGATTTTTCTGCAAAGCTTCCGACTGAGAACGAAGTTTTCGATATTGAAGGCGGGGTAATTAATGAACTGCTCTGTTCCGCTAACAGTGGAGAGTATGGGGATAATGAACACAAAAAGGTTATGAAAAAAAGGTCGATTCTTTCTTTAACGCTTTCAGATTGACGGTTATGTATGGGTAGAATGGTTATATAGACATTGTAAGCAAGGAAATGAATGTATAAAATATGTTCAAAAGAAGTTATTTTTTATAAACTTTCGAACAAAGTAGAAAATGATATTTTTCTCAATTTTTTTCAGTTGATGTCCCTTTTTACCGATTTTCAAAAACGCGCGTTTTTTAAAGTTACCATGGGTACATCAACAACTCGAGAACAGTGAAGTCTGAGTGACAATATTGATTGAAAGTTTGATGTTGTGGAGGAAATCCGATTCTTGACATGATTTTTTGGGTTTCTGACCTTCCACAATCTGAAAATTTTAATCCAAAGAAATTTGTACAAGTGTAGAAGGGCAAATTAATTAATTTACCCGATAAGTTACTGCGTTCACAAGACTGCTGTCTTGAAAGAAATTAATTTTTGTCAGATACGTACCCTACACTGAATTTGACTATCTGAAAAAATGAAATCGAATTAACAAAGAATACTTCTCTTTTTTTGAAAATTGTTGACGTTTCGGAGGCGGTACCTGCCTGCGTTATCAAAACATCTTGGAAAAACGCTGAAGAAACTGAATTTGAATTGTGGTATTATAATATCTTTCTTTGACGGAGTCAAATGAAATCTGTCATACATTCTTTTGATTGACATTTGGTATCTTGATACATAGGGTGTTCGGTATCAATCAATCACCATTCTATTAGTTCTTATTTCATCTCTGAGGAGAGGTAACCAGGTGCGGTCCATTTCGATGGAATTGGTTGAAAAGAATGCACGCAGTTTCCTTTAACTTTCTTTTTTCTTGAGTTGATTCTCTCAATAAAATTTTGGTATTATTCCATTCCATCATATGATCGCCATCAGATGTTAGAATATGTTCGGATATTTTCGAACCCGTTATTTTTGAATTATTAATAATATTGAAAATAGTACTACACTTCGACAATCGAACAACACAACACACAGACATGCGACATCTCCATACACATCCAACAAACAACATTATACCTTATGTCCCTGGACTGTCTGAAAAGATAAAACGGATTGGCCATAGGTATGATGCAAGAACAACATTTAAAACAACCAATACATTGAGATCAATACTCTCACATACAAAACCCAAAAACGCTGGTGAATGTTCAAAAAATTGTGTTTACAACATACCTTGTTCGTGTGGTAAGGGTTATATAGGTGAAACATCAAGACCATTGATTGTGCGCCAGGAAGATCATAAAAGTTACATCAGAAATCGAAAAATAACGGGTTCGAAAATATCCGAACATATTCTAACATCTGATGGCGATCATATGATGGAATGGAATAATACCAAAATTTTATTGAGAGAATCAAATCAAGAAAAAAGAAAGTTAAAGGAAACTGCGTGCATTCTTTTATCGAACAACTGCTTTTCAACCAATTCCATCGAAATGGACCGCACCTGGTTACCTCTCCTCAGAGATGAAATAAGAACTAATATAATGATGATTGATCGAGACCCAACACCCTATGTATCAAGATACCAAATGTCAATCAAAAGAATGTATGACAGATTTCATTTGACTCTGTCAAAGAAAGATCTTATTTCCAAAACCGCAATTCAAATTCAGTTTCTTCAGAGTCTTTCCAAGAAGTTTTGATAACGGAGGCAGATACAGCCTCCGAAACGTCAACAATTTTCAAAAAAAAGAGAAGTATTCTTTGTTAATTCGATCTAATTTTTTCAGATAGGCAAATTCAGTGTAGGGTACGTAACTGACAAAAATTTATTTCTTTATCCAACACATGACAGTTATGACTTTCATTTTAGAGAAGTAAACTATCAAATAACACACTAGTGAGTTATAATCCATAAGTCACTAGTGAGTTATGGATTATAACTCACTAGTGTGCTATTTGATAGTTTACTCGTCTAAAATGACATTAGTAATAGGTCATAACTGTCATGTGTTGGATAAAACATTGTATGCCACTCATGTGTTATGTTTCCTAAGTCACTTTAGAATTTATACCACTCGGCCTGAAATCTTTCTCGCGTGACTTATTTTCAACATAACACACTAGTACCATAAATAACTATTCAAGACAGTCAGTTGTCTTGTGAACGCAGTAACTTATCGGGCAAATTAATTAATGTGCCCTTCTACACTTGTACAGATTTCTTTGGATTAATTTTTTTTCATTTTCAGATTGTGGAAGGTCATAAACCAAAAAACTCAGGTCAAGAACTGAGTGACAATGTTATGATTATTGATCTGACAGGAGTACCTTGTAACGTCAAATAAAATATTACAAACAAATGCAAAACTTTTATTCAAACATTAAGAGCAAACAATACCCTTGATGAAACGGGAATCGGTTTCGAGCGTTCAGTTTTATTTTTTGCGAAAATTTTGTTGGAACAAATGATTCAGTTCTTTTGTGAGAATTCGGGAATATAACTGATTTTTGGTTTTGATGAATTTGAAGAAAATATTTTTTATGGTTTGACAAATGAAAAAAATTGGCAATTTCCCGAATTCTCAAGGAGATTAGACTCAGAAAAAGAAAAAAAATTGTATAAAACCATTAGTTTTGACGCAAAACCGATTCTACGATTAGAAGCTATCTTCTTTATTGGCGCTCCCAGCTACGTAGTTTTTTTACGGACAAGTGCTTCGTTACCTTTACTTTCGCTCTTGAAAAATATATCCCCATACACCCAACATGTGAGGCGCAATGATAAAATTTGACTTTTGTGATGACGCGCTGATGTTGCCTCTTAACGAATGGTATACTGATGTCACATCACGAATTCAACTATTATACGTTCCAAAGTTAAGATGTTTCTAAAAAAGAAATATTGCTAAGAAGTATTTGAGACATTAATTTTTGTTGAGGACAGAAAAATAAACCTTCTACACCGATCGATCGCAAAATCTCCCATTTGTGTAAAAAAACACACTTTTATCCCTATTACTTTTCCCAATATCTGAGAGTAAACATTTTATCCAAATATCTCTTTCTAATATCATATACAAGCCGGACATCTAGCCCGAAAAGCTCCGTAAAAAAAACCCCAATGTTTGTCCTCGTCTCGCCGAACAATTTTATCGAGTGAAAGCAATTTCAATGTTTACCGTGGATATTCGTACTGATATCATCCGAGCATTCTGGGACTTTGAGAATCCGATAAGCCCTCTCATAAAGTTTCAACACCACTTCTGAAGAAATCACTTCTGAAAGTCGAGCGGCCTTTAGCTTGGCTCTCAACTTTTCACTTTGTTCTACATAATACATTATATTTTGTTAGCTCCGCCACAGTTCTCGCTTATGATCGACCCATTTCGAAAGTGGTTAAGTGGGCTAGTGAAAGAAATGGCAGAATCAGTTATTTACAGTGTCCATCACATTTTTATCATGTTTACGAAAGAAAGTGATGAGTTTGTACAACTCTTTTCTGAGAATCCTCCAATAATGGATAATCGAAGAATGTGGAATCTATAAGTGTTTGTTTGAAGGTTGTTGACGATGATACTTCAGTATATTCATTTAGGACTTTCATTGGCTTGTAATTTGTATTGTTCACAATGTTTAAACTGTTTCTAACCGCAGAGGTCACTACTGACAAGTTGTCGAAGGTTTACAAACATTCAAATACTACGGGTCTCCTAATCACCAGTTAACGAAATTTGTTATGTTTCATTTCTTATTTCCAGTTTTTCTACGTGCTACTATTGCTGATTAGATACAATCCTTGAAGGAGATGGTGGGATTTGACGGTCTAGCTTCCGTGAGAAACACCCTCAACGTATTTTATTAAATTTTTTTGTAACGTGTCAACTTTCCAATTTCCAGTTTCCAGTTTCCATAAAAAACCCTCGGAAAACACTCGAAAGCTTGCGCAAGAAAGAAAGATCCAGGCTTGTGCAAGAAATAAAGATACAGGGCTGGCAAGCGCTGGATAGTTCTGAGATTTCCATTCACGTCAAATTCAAAAAATCAAAATTGAATGATCATATAAAGAAATATTTAAATTATTTTCAGTTTTCTGATTTCGTTTTCAAATGACACATCTATGGGGCATCCTGTGTAACAGATATTTTTGAAAAAGACGAATCGAATGATACCAAAATTTCAAATATCTGTTCCATTATCCATTGCAAAAAGAAAAACTTGTTCGGAACCCTCACCGACAATTTCGTTTGATCTGCTGATACCACATTTTAACGATTTCTAACTTTTTATTCCGCCTTGGCACGCCCTCGAACAATAAAATGAAAAATGAAAAATAAAAAATGGAAAATGAAAAATGAAAAATGAAAAATGAAAAATGAAAAATGAAAAATGAAAAATGAAAAATGAAAAATGAAAAATGAAAAATGAAAAATGAAAAATGAAAAATGAAAAATGAAAAATGAAAGATGAAAGATGAAAAATGAAAAATGAAAAATGAAAAATGAAAAATGAAAAATGAAAAATGAAAAATGAAAAATGAAAAATGAAAAATGAAAAATGAAAAATGAAAAATGAAAAATGAAAAATGAAAAATGAAAAATGAAAAATAATGAGAAATGAGATGTGGTAGGAAAAAAATACTAAAGAAAAAGGAAACTTTCATATGAGAAGAAAAATCATCAAGTATTGTTTTCTTAATATAATAAAAATAAATAAATAGAGAAAATAGCTTGATATATTCAGAATTCGCTCCAGATTTCAAAATTCTGGAAATATAAAAGTTGTTCCAGTTGAAGTGCCAAAACTAGGGCTCTCCCTGGTAACACTGCAAGTGCTGAATTCTTTTTTCATTTCGAAAGGCCATGAGCGCGATCACATTTCGGCCGTTTTTTAGGGTCGATAACTCAAAAACGGTTCATCGTAACGATTTCAAACAAGGATAGGCTTCTAGAGAAAGTTTGATATGTAACTATGTCTGCGGCAGCACCTCCAAATTATTTTCATGTATAGTCGAAGTAGCTGCAGTGGTATTCCTCTTCCATTAAAATCAGAAACAATCTTCATCCGATCGAAATGAATTCGGTATAATAAGAAAGGTAAAACGTTGATCTATGTACGTGCTGTAATTTTTTTTTTTTTTTAATTATTTATCATCTCCTTAAAAAATTGCTTCAGATTAACTACATTTTTGGGACATTTTTAAGAATATTTTCGAGACAAAGTGGATTGAAAATTCAATTTCCATTACAGCACGTACGTAAAATCAAACGTCCCCTAGAAGCCTTCCCTTGTTTGAAATCGATAAGACGAACCGTTCTTGAGTTGTCAAGTGACTCTTTTTCCCTTAAAAGCGTCCCAAACGTGATGGCCTCTTAAACAATTACATTTCAGTACTTCAATTGCCACCTAAATTTTTCTTGCTTTGAATAAAATTATATTTCTCGAAAATGAGAGTGCACCTCCTTTCACCCTCAGCAGTTGTGCTCGTGATTGATAGCAAGTGTTTTCAAATGACAAATTACGCATCATGCACCAGAGTTCACCCTCAACACCTCCGTCATTATATGATATCTCAACCCTCCAACTTCACCGCCCCACATAACCCCTCCTCACACACCTCCTTCACGAACACATTCCCATTATTATCCAACCTAAGCCACAAAGCTTCAGGTCGTCCTAACAATGGGGGATGCATGGATTCTTTCCAAATAGTGCCGTAATGATGTAATAAGAACCGTTGCGTAAATTACCTTAATTTCCTAGCGAAATGACTGTGATTTCATGGCTTTCAAGTCATTTCTTGCGGAATCTTCATGACATATAATGTTACTTTGCAATTTTACAGCCAGTCTCCTTTCTTTATTGGAAGTCATTTCTTGAAATATAATTCCTATTATCTTTTGCGGGTATCAGATTTCGCTTCGTTACGGCATTTTGGCGATTGATTGGTGTTTTGTTGTTTTTCTAGTTCCTTGAAGTTTAATTGGTGGATGCTTCATCGAATGATGGAATGAGAGTGATTGGTTCAGAACAATGATCTAATTGATGATTTCATTGAATCCCGTTACAAACGCAACGCAACAATTTTCAATTTGCCGCATTAATTTGTATTTTTCGAGTAAATGCCATGAACCTAATATTTCCAAACAACTCATTAGGTCATCGGTTACAATTCATTAGCGTCTTGAATAGTTCTGTGAATCTTTTTTATTTCCACTATCAAAATTATTAGAGCCACTTTTCTCAGAAATCTCGAATATTGGAGATTATAAAGTAACCCTCTGTAATAACACACGTTTAGGTAGCGGAAAAACATTTTTTTTTCTGTGACGGGAAAAAAGTTTGACAATTTGTCTCTGTTGACAGATACTAAAATATGACTTTTCATAAAATTACTTTTTCCCCTAGGAAAAAGTGAAAACTTTTTTCCCGGATATATACATGGGTAAAGGTAGATATCTGCTATTGCAAAAACTTATCTCGCACGCATTCGATGTTTAGCTCGAGGCTCTAACCCAACCTTCATCACTCAACCTGCACACTACTAACCTAACTGGCTTTCATTCCTAAGTTCGAAAAAAGCTGAAATGAAAAAAAGCTGCCCAACTGTCGCTTTGAACCACGTATCTATGTCGTAGTAACCCAATGGGCACACGTACGTTTTTCAAACGTGTTATAAACGTGGCATTGGTTTAATAAACGTTTCTGGTGAAAATTTTAACGACAATAACTCAATGTGATCTTCAACGTTGAAAAAATACGTTATAAAGATGTGTTTTCAACGTCACTCACTCAACAACTCATTGAATATACGTTTAACAAACGTTATGTTGATTCAAAAAGAATTGCTAATCAAACTCGCCTTACGCGATTTATTTATCAATGTTTATGATACGTTCCTTAACCTTTTATTTGGTCAAAACAATGTTATTTTAATGAGTTCAAAAAACCTGATTGAAAACGGCAATAAAGCGATAATTAGTAAGCAATTGGTTTAGTATAACGTTGTTGCACGCATCATTTTTTCGTTGAAAAAACAGTTTTCAGCCATTTCACAACGTTATTTCAACGTCTTCGTGCCCATTGGAAACCCGCAATCCTATCAATGCGGCTATGAACAGTGTTTGTATATGTAGATGAAATGGTTGTTCATAGGAGAAAATATGAAAGTTCTCACGAACCGAGACGTCTATCAAATAGTCGTTTTTCCCGTCACAGAACAAAATAGTGTATTATACACGGGAAAAATAATATATTTTAGCTCTCGGCTTTTTGTCCCGACGCGAAGAGGGGGGAAACAAAATCTAATACTTTTTTTCCTTGTATAATAAAAAACAATTTTCTATTTGTCATTCTCAATAAATATCAAATTTTTGAAAGTTCAGGAATGACCCTCTGAATTCTGATATTTTGTTCGGAACCACGATCTTCTCCTTCATGGATTGGTGAACATGGAAAAACTTGTGAAACGGGACGTTTCGATAAATAGCCCGAAAACGGGAAGGAAAGTCGACCAGAATTCCTCTTAGTGACGTTTAATTTCGGACTACAATCGGAGAGACAGAATAAGCCGAACCGCCTTCGGGTAATTACACTTGAGCGGGTAGTTTTCGCTTTGAAGTGGCGTTTCGACCCTTCCTCTAATTAGAAAGCATCTATCAAAGCTGACTCGAAATTTCATTTGCAAATGCAACAGAGCCATCAGCGGATCACCGTGTCGATTCTAGTTCTACCAGTTAATCGTTGTATTGAGAGAGATACTTCACTGTCATCATTTAGATATGTCCACCGAATTACCTTGCGATTGGTGGTAACGCCGATAGAATGTCAATTGGGCCTCGGATCCGCCTGGAGCCCCGAATTGTTATGGATGTGTTCAGAATTGTAAATTCATGCTGGAGAGTTCGGAGTTGTCGGTGTGGAGTTCGAGTTGAGAGATGGGTGTGAACCCTCGACTGCGAGCATAATGTTAGATGCATTGCGATGGATCGGAGGCTGGGGATATTTTAGTATTGACGATTGTCTTCCTAGGGGGTCGCGTGGCCTATTCAGGTTTGGCGCAGTCACGCGAAACATGTTCATTGAAGAAAATACAAATCAGTATCCGAAAATACAAAGTAACACCAATACAAATGACACAAATAGTACTCCACTTCAATGCGACGACTACGCCAAATCGCTGATCCGTTTCAGCTACACATCCCTATCAAAAATATCGCATGAAAAAATATAGGTGAATAACGAGAATTTATAAGGATCTACGTGGAAAGTATGAAACCGATACGTACATATATCTGGCACGTACACTTTTTGGAAGGTTGTAAGAGGATTTGTAAGTAGATGCAATTCATAAGCATATCCGAATACATGACATATGAGTTTGTATCAGGCGGTGGTTGTTCAAGAAGACTCTACTATTCGATGAGGTATTTCACTTTCAATCACGCTGATATTATATGCTCATTCACAAGCATGTCAACGTATGAGGAATGTGTGGAAATTCACAATTTATAATCCTATTGGGTATCTTATGAAGAAAGTGAAATCAGGATTCGATATTCTGTAACAGGAATTCCGTATCTAATTTTATCTTGTCTTTATCTTGAGTATCTTGCGAAAAAAGTGGCATGAGGATTTGATGGTTTGAATCAAGAATGACTCATCAGAAATTATGCAATTTTTATAGGTTTTCATATAAGATTCACTGATAATTTACAAGTGTCGATAGGAAAACAAGGACACGGAGTATAAGAGTTTGTTTTAGGCAGTGGTGGTTCAAAAAAGAGACTATACAATTCGATGAAGTATTCCAATTTCAATCACAATAATGTTTCATATCCTGAATCAAAAGCTTGAGAACCTATGTGTCGAAATTCACAATCCAATGGATTATTTATTCAATCTTCATGTGGATTGAACGTGCCAGGAACAATCTCGCAGAATACCAATGATTTTTTTTAAATGATCAAATTACCCCTGTAAAATCTCATACGTTTATCATCCATTTTCAACCTGCATGACCTCATAGAAACATGTAGCATTCATCCTGGGAATTGCTGATAGCAACAGATATCAATTATGTCTGAAATATCTTCAAATATCTTAGATTTACGTTAGGAAATGCCATTAGGAATTAAAGGAATATGTATCTGTAATGTCTTTCAAATACTGATTACATATATTTTTTCTATCAGTCTCTATGAGACATTTTTGGCAGGGTCGTCTTCTAAATTCAGACTGTTTCTCTGTTTGCTTTTCATTTGTGCCATCGACAAAAATGTTAACTCGCACAAGCAGGAGGTGAATGATGGAATCAAATACTTCAGAGCTTCTGTCATTAATCGTGGGTTTTTCTAACGGGTTTTAAATTCACCTTCGACCTCTGTCTCCCGGAAGTTCTTGCATTGGGAAGTAACGAAACAATAATTTTTTCAAATTGTGCAAAGCAACGTTCATGCCATGAAAATAAGATTTGATGTTTAGTTGAGAACCCACTTCTTCAATAAATAATTGAGTCGAAGGAAATGAATCTATATTGTTTTTTTTTTATGGAAAATGTCCACAGATCAATTTCGTTTCCATCCCGTCATGAAAGGAAATGCCAGTTCCAAAAGAAATTCTGGTTCACAAATGAATTCAGTATACTCAGAGTTGTTCTGTTGTGAATACATCAAAAAATGTTGTTGAAGAATCACAATTCTGGTCAGTCCTTTGCCTCTTGATAACCCGCTAACTTTTGTGTGATAGAGCAAATTATTTAGATAATCGTGTCTATAACGTATTTCTTCAATATAATTTACCATCTTCACAATTATATTGAGAATATCGGAATGGGCCGGTGGCAGCGTTTTGGTGTGGAAAGCAACGAATCCAAGAAGCGTTAGACATAAGTACCTTTAGTCCGTTAAAAAAAACCTCTCTTGATTCAGTAATGGTTGTCACTACAAATAGTGATGCATTTATTCCAATCAATACGGAAGTCTCGAGCACTGACCTGTTGTATTTGTGGGTAGAGCTTAGAGCTTTACAAAATCGAATATCTTTCAACAATATTTCGTCGGATTCGAAAGAGGTATAGTTTTGAGTATGTCCACTTCTTGCTCACCAAACATTATCTCTGCTATATTTCAAGCTGATGGTAAAATTGAATTATTGGCAATCGTATGAGGATTTTTTGCTTTGGCTAAACAAGGAGCTACTCTATAGCTAGCTAGCAAGGCTTTTCCTCAAACGTTCGATATATGATGAGCAGTTTCTTGAGGTGGAGAACTAGCTCGTTTGTTTCTTACTTCCGAATGGCAAAGTTTCAGAACAAATAACACACTACGGACTATTTTCATTCACAATAAACCCACTGTCCTCATGGAGAGGATTTTTGTTTTCTTTCTAGCACTCTGACTGGAACTTGAAGATCTCTACAAAAACTCATCAATTTTGACTCAAAAAATGTTTTTCCATCGATATGTTTGCAAAAACACTTTACTGCACAGTTTCGTCTAATATTTACAAACTTATACTCCAAAACAGTTTGAATAAACTGAACCTCACTTCAAATAGTTTTGATATGTCATTAACGATTTGAAACATTTTTATTTACCCATAATATATTTTGGTTGTTTCATAAGTTTGCTGTATATACTTTTGACAAATGGCTGGATAACAGTTTTACAACATATTTTATAATTCTGCTATATAAACATTTTGAAAATTAATATATAAAATATTTGAATTATCGAAAACAGAATAGTATTCATGCAGCTTCATTTGGTAAATGAAATACCTATTAAATATAATGAAAGATAAGAATCATACATCATTCGAGTCATTCAAGTTTGCTGATTGTAGTGGATTATTAAATTGAACAGTTAAAAGTCAAAATTATTCAAATCTTACCAGCTTTTGATAATGATCTTATAACAGAATATCCGTATGATGTCAGAAATTGTTCCTGGTAAATTAAAATTGGTAGAGCAAATACAGTAGTGATACAGATACGAAAAATGAACTTCCGATCACTCATCTAGAAAAATGAGCCCGAAGTGTCTTGGGACATAATCCAGTTTCAGTTAATATCAAAATCCCATCAACCCAGCTAGCAGCTCACCGAATTCTCGTCGGTACAACCGTCTATTTCACAATTATGGCCCCAAGATGAACTTTCTCGAAAGTTGTTTTATTTAACAGGGTATAAGGTTAGAACGCCTGTTAGATATTGCAGGGCGCTCCATAAATTCTCACCCTCAGACGTCGACTTTCTCATCAACATAAACCCAATATAAAACCAATATCAGCGGGTCTTACTATAAATTTTGTCGCATGGACTCACTAAATTGAAATTTATATTGTTCACCAGACGGTTAACACATCGATTTATTCGGAAAGGGTTAACCACCCTTCGGTGAATTTGTTTTCAGTATACGTTTTATTTCATGTTTACAGATTTTGGAATCACTGCAATGAAATAACGAGAATAATAAACCGATGCCTGAAAATTAAATTATTCAATTACTCAAAAAATCTAGGTGAAAAATGGTCTTATTTATAAACTATTGAACTAAAAAAGTGAAATATAATGTTCATTGCATGAAAAATAAATTTTGAAGATTGAGTATTCATCATCATTTATTTCAAGTGTAATGCGTTTCAAGACTCGATGTTCAGAGAACATATTCAAATTATCAACACAGAAAGTTTCATCAATTATTTTTTACACATACAAAATGTGACCTTTTTGGTATTTCAACCAATACCCACCAGCGGGTTAATCTGCCCAACCGTTTGGTTTTATACTGATAATTTGACTTATGAATAGAATCGTCCATAAGAAACGTCAGTTTTGGCATTTTGATATCGAATAAATAGAAACGTAGCTCTTGGCATAACCTTTTTTTTACTTTAATTATAAAATTATTTAGCTATGTTATGTTTCAATGAAAAATAATCTACAGTCACTCTAGTTGAAACTTAATTTGAAACAAACCACGGACTCCAAAGTTAAAAATTTTTGTTCTCATTGGCAGGCAGTCAACAATTTTGTTGTTCTAGCCAATCCAGAGTTCAAATAAGTTTCTCATGCGTGAAAAGGAACGCAAACAGAATCTGAAGTGGAGAGAGTGTTTTCGATTTAATTCAGAGAGTTCCACCATCTGCCGATGACGTCGTTTCGTTGTTTACAACTCGTCAGGACAACTTTATGGAGCTCCTAAAATCGAAACGGAATCACTCTGAATCGTTACCTTACGGCAAAGACAATAATAATGAAAAATAACTTCAGACTTTCAATGAGTAGAAACATTTGTAGCTTTGGATTCTATGGTTCGTTTCGAATTAAGTTTCAGCCAGTCCCCACATCACTTTGGAAACACGTCACACGTCTTCTCACCTACTCTTCCTTGGCTCTTACAGTGTTCTCTGGATATCATTTTCTCCTTCGTGGAAACCAAACCAAACGGTTGAAGTTAAGTTTAACTTAGGAAAAAAATTATTTTTCTCTTATTCAGGCAATGGAAACACTAAACAATATTAATAAATACTCTTTATTGGCATCCCTCAACTTGACACACACGTCATGGAATAAACAATATGATGTAGATATCAAAATATGTAGCACCTGTCCTATCAAAGTTTGGTGATCAGCAGCACGCTTTAATTTAAATTATGGTGGGCTTGTTTTGATTTTGCGACTATCACCTCTTAATTTCCTTATGATCTAGTATATCCACTTTATTGAATTTTTTATTATTCCCATGCTCCAAAATGTCTTAAAAAATTAGAAAAATGTATTTATTGAAACAGTTGATGATGGTTGCTCGATAACGAAACGTTGAATAGTAGAACTAATATCAACACAGGAAAGCTTAAATAAAGTTTGTGTCAGGAAGAAATAATTTTTATTTGTTCACACTAGATAAAAAAAAATCGAAAAAATGTATTTTTCAAAAACTGATCAATATTTACCATCCTTTTACAGTGTTGAAAGAATGACTGAATATTCTATATTTTTAAAATAAAGCAGAGCTCGCTGCGATATTGCATCTACATATATCACAAAAAAGACAACTGAGGTATTGGTCGCATTGCCATGTCAATTATGAAAGTTCGTGATGTATTGCAATGAGCTTCGCAGTTTTCCAATATTTTCCGTGTTTCGAATTGAAATCGTACGCCAGTCAGTGCATAAACAGGACGATAATGAGGAGTTATACGAAGGAGACTTGCGAATATTTCATGTTCAGCGCTAATAAATATAATTCAGTTCGATTCTGCTTGATAATGGCGCATCCAAAACCGCATCATCAAAACCGGCTAAGCAATAAAGGCACTGGTAGGATCGTGTAACAATGCAGTTCTCCATTGCGTGTGGCACTTATTCGTATCAATTCCATCGATATTCGATCCATACTATCTGCTGAATAATTCCGTGACAATAGAGTCGAAATATACAAAAAAAAAATCAAATTTATTTCATCAAACACCGATAAGTTGAAGTGCAATTATTACCACCAATTAGGACAGGTAAAGTAGAATATCCTAAACATAGGGGTGATGGGTTGTAACTAACAATAATTGTGACCCTTGAAAGTATACTATGCATCGATCACGTAATGACTGCTAATGGAACATGAGCACGAGGTAAGTATTGGATGATTCGTCGTTGCTAGCAACTTAGTGTTTTCGAATAGGTCTTTTCCGTCGAAAAAAGCATGTTCGGCGACTGCACGCTTTTTGGTTTGTCTCAATCGACAACTTCGCTTGTGTTCGAATAGGCGGAATTCCAATGCTCCTGTTTTCCCTGTCCCAAGTATTGCGATATTTTCACTTTACTGTACACTTATGATTTGTAAATTTATTACCTTTTTAGGTTACTGATGAATCCAAGAAAGGGATTTGGTGAGTTCTGAAGTTCTTCTCTTCCTTGGCTCCAAACAATGGAGTTGACAGACAACTACATACCTGAGCCAGTCATTCCGTCATTCCTCTGAAGTTGGAATAGCTCTGTCTTCTTGTACAGTTGTGAATGAGGAGGCAATGTCGAAGCTAACTAGGATGTCGTTGTCGTTGATGGCTTCAAGGCATCAATTCTTCGAAGAAATGAGTCTTACTCTTCCCAACATAACACCGAACTTTTACATGTTGTACATGACGATGCAGCTGTGATGTATATTGATTATATCTGATATGGAGCCAATTATAGAACCTTGGGGTACTACTCGAGTCACTTCTACAGTATCAAACATCTGATGATCGATGTCCGTTAGGAAACACCCCTCAAAAATAATTCGAGAAGCAATGGTGTGGACAGACAACACTTGTATCTCTGGTCTGATCACCGTAATATCCCAAATTATAACGAAACCAATATCGAGTTCGGTCCTGCGGACGTATCCCGAACGAAAGACCGCTGCGGCGGCCCCGAATGGACCTAAGACCAAATTAATTGCGTCGCGGTCGCCCGCCCCCGGGGAGACGGTTTTTGCTAAGCCACGCCGCGCTGTTAAATGAAGAGGATTTGGTCCTACATCGATTTCAAGTTAGATGAACTTTGGTGTCGGCCGTGTCGGTGCTATTTCCACTCCGACGATGTTTTTTCCGCCTGTGTAGAAATTTAATGGATTTCTTTGGCGCAGCTACATGTTATTTCGCAGATTTCTTTCAGAGAAACCTTGCGAGGTCTGAGGGAAACGAATGGTATTCGCTGAAGACTAATTCATTTTAGTTGGTGAATGTTGGGGCTGAGTTGTTTATTTTTGTTTCGCTGAACGAAAAAACATTGTGACTTTCGATGGAGTTGTGGCTGCTAATCTATTGGATTGGGTCTTTTGATACGAATTGGTTGATAGACACTCACTTTTATATGAAAATAAACAGGTTTTCGGTGAGAAGTTCGAACAACTTCGTGATAATTGAATGAGCTCTCTCAAATGATTTTGAACGGAATTTCATATCATGGAAACACTAGGAATATATCCCTAAGAAAGATATACTCGCGATTATCGTAACTTTTCTTTTTCTATCAGAAGACACTATCGAATCTTTGTACAAAAGCAAGAACATAGTCGTTCGAATTTCGCAATTTTCATGCGAACAGAGTGGCTGCCAGACATGCCGCAATAAACTTCAAATATTTCATCCTCTTGAAATTTCGAGAAAATTAGGAAACCACAGAATTTTGATCAGATTGTAGCGTACCTTCGCTATTGAACTGATCTGAAACACACAGGTTTCTGTTGCAGTATCGAACAAATCATTGTAGGTACCTTTCTCTCTCTTGGTAATATTTTGAAGTTGCTAATAGGTGGCGCTCGAGGAAATTTTAAATGAGATCGAAGGAGGGTTTAGATTTTTAACATATGGATTTTTAATGGACGTAATGACTCTCTCTTGCCTTTGAATTATCGATGAAAGATTTCTTGAATGTAAATTTTCGTCATATGGCAAAATAGTCCTCCTGACTTGAATCTCTACAGAAACTGATTTGATTTGTGGAGATTTCACCCAAAATGCATTCAAATAGTGGGTCAGATTAAATGGTCTACACTTCACCCATAATTTCATACCTGCATGGATCATCAGTTAGTGATTTACTTTTTTTGGGAACCATCGTGGAATGCCCAGAATCTGAATTGGGTTTATGGAAATTTGTCTTGGTGATCTGTAGGAGATGGAATAGAAATCCGACCTGCAATTCCACTAAATTTCAAATAATGACATCTATCAGGAATTTTCTGTGAGTCAACGAATATCCATTTATTTTGAATCGTCCTGTGATTTCAATATGATTTTGACCTCATCAGTATTATACTATACTCATGGGGGTAAAACCCAGAAATCGATCTGTAATTGTTCCAAATGATTCGATGTAACTAGTAATTGCAGAGAAAATCTTTCCATGCATTAATTCATGGAAATTCATCGTTATTTCAACGTTCGTCGTGCCATTAGCCAGGAATGTAGTTGTATAGAATTATTACAGTGAGCGGTCCTGGACAGTCAATTTGTTTCTTTGACTAAATGAAAGAACATATCCAGCGCCATCTTGCGAAATTTAGCGAAACCTACAATTCTGTTGGTGGAAATGGAATTTATGTATTCAGTTACCATACGCCATATGCCAGTACTTGATTTAACGCAACAAATCTTCAACTTCTTCACCACCATAACTCTATTTTTTATTTTTCGTTTCATAATACTTATAGGTATTCGTTCGAAAAAGCCATGAAATATTTAGTCTCCAGCGTTTATTTTCCATGTTCCGCTGAGAATACGTTTTCGACGAAGTTTTTTGTTTTATTTCTATGATACTACTTGTGAACTCTGCAGATGGCTGAACTGTTGAGAAACTTTTCGAAAAACGTCAGAATTAAATCTCTTATCCTCATCATGACAGCATGATTTGTAATTTTCTCCACATCTGAAAGTATGCTAAATTAACGTAAATATTCAACGACTGAAGGGTATTTTCTGAATAAACATTTCGGGAAGTTTCAAATAGTGAATTTTGTTGAACTTGGTTACTTAGTTAACAGAGTTGTTTTCTTATGAGTAAGTACACCAAAAGGCAGTCAAAATGAATTTGAAGAATATTTCATTAGGGTACATTCAAAGACTTCTTGGTAAAAATGAAATTGTGGCGATAAAAATGTACAGCTTTATGAAAAATTTCGTAACTTTCCCGCGGAGTAATTATTTTCACATCTTTTCCCACTCGTTGCAGGCTTTAAAAATCAAACAGAATAGGGTCAATCAACACGATGTGAATTCAGTCACTGTATACCATTTCAATAGTTTAAATTTCTTCCGTTACCTTATATACCTTACGTTAACATAAACTAGAATGTGGTGCTTGCGCAAGGCGACATCGTTTCATCGGCTAGAAAGGAAGAAACTGTCTACTCTCAGAGGCACCTATTTGATTGGTCCATATATCACAGGAGATGCGAGTTTCATGTCGTGAGTGATCAGTAGAAACAAATTTTATGGCCTATTTTGGAGATTATTGAATTGAGTATGCCCTATTTCATCTATTGAAAGCAAATCTAAACGATTTGGTATTGGTATTGGTAGGTATGGATGGTGACTAATGTGCTGCGACCTGATTAGATCTATTGTACCCCATCTTCTTCTGCTATCACAAGGTGTTTTTTTTATGGCAGCCCTTCAAGCCTCAATTCCTTCAGGAATTGTAGAGTTTTGAGGGGGTCTACTCGTGGTATTTCTTCCACAGTCAGCTGGTATGATCCCAGTATATTCAATCTTTTACGATGGTGACTAATGTGCTGCGACCTGATTAGATCTATTGTACCCCATCTTCTTCTGCTATCACAAGGTGTTTTTGTTTATGGCAGCCCTTCAAGCCTCAATTCCTTCAGGAATTGTAGAGTTTTGAGGGGGTCTACTCGTGGTATTTCTCCCACAGTCAGCTGGTATGATCCCAGTATATTCAATCTTTTACGATGGTGACTAATGTGCTGCGACCTGATTAGATCTATTGTACCCCATCTTCTTCTGCTATCACAAGGTGTTTTTGTTTATGGCAGCCCTTCAAGCCTCAATTCCTTCAGGAATTGTAGAGTTTTGAGGGGGTCTACTCGTGGTATTTCTCCCACAGTCAGCTGGTATGATCCCAGTATATTCAATCTTTTACGATGTACAGCGTACATCAATATGTGGTGGGGTGTTTCTGGATGTCCCCCACAGAATCTGCAGGTACTGTCCTCCTGTAAGCCTAGCTTCCTAAGGTGTTCTTTGAGTCTGCAATGCCCCGTTAGAAATCCCGTGATTGTCTTCAGACTAGTTTTGCTGAGTTTAATCAGTATCTTCGATCTTGCTCGGTTGAAATGGACGAGGAGATTTTTGGCGTTGATGTGCCTTTTCGTGCCAGAGTGTCTGCTTGTTCATTGCACTCCACTCCGACGTGCCCCGGCACCCAGAGGAAGGTCACCTTGTTGGTTATGCCTAGATCATTAAGTTTGTCTAGGCATTCCCAAACCATCTTCGAGTTGATGTTAGAAGAGCTCAACGTTTTGATGGCTGCTTGACTATCGGATAGGATCACGATTTCCTTGTTCCGTTATTTTCTGTTGGGGTTGAACTGAATGCACCTTTCTATGGCGCAAATTTCCGCTTGAAAAATGCAGGGTAACTGGCCCATGGGTTCCGAGTATTTGGTGCGAGGTCCAAAGACTCCTGCCCCAGTTCCCTCGGGAGTGTACCATGTTATGGTATTCTTTCCCAGTACTCTAATGGATTCTATGTTCCATTCTCGCTTGGTGTTTAGTTCCGTTCGAAAAAAAATCTCGAAACTGAATTTCCTGGTAATTTCGTCAGTTGAGAGATCTGTAAGGTGTGCACAGTCGGTGGGGGTTGAGCCCCTTACACCGTGTGCTGTCCCTTTGAGTCCGACTTTGGCCCACCTGAGGTTTGCTTCCAAACAGTTCTCCCCACCATGATATGGAGAGGAGTGAGGTCCAGAATGACCTCTATTGCTGCTGTTGGAGTGGACCTCATTGCTCCTGTTATACAAAGACATGCTAGTCTTTACACTTTCTCCAAGATTTTCTTAGTTGTGGCGAACTCGGTTCTGCCATGTCACACTGCTGCTCCGTAGGTGATCATAGGTCTCCCTATCATAGTGTACCATGTTTTTCCTGCAATGATCCTGCACACCATTAGTGATTATTTTGCCTCATTAGCGATCTTTTCTACGTGTCTAAACGATACATTTACATTTCGAAATATTTTTATACCAAATTGTTTCCATATAATGCGAAATTTTTGACGGATACTGTATAAATTTCAACTCCTAATTGATCAAAAACAGTTCCACCTCCCATTCACATAAAAACAATCTTCTTCAACACCGTATCCGAATTGAAAGTTTCATGTTCAAGCGACGCAATATCCATTTCAGAAAAACTCGGAACTTTTTCCCAGACAAAATGTATTCGCTATTTAAATGAGGTTTTTTCGCGAATCACATTTCGAGTCCAAGAAAAATACGAAGAGTAATGTAGTCTAATCTAATTGGAAAGTTGATGTCGACAGAGATTGATGCATGCTGCTATAAAAATCCACTTAGTGAAGACTGGATGCATAGGTTTCGACGCTGTCGGTGCCTAAAGGGTCGGATTTGTTGAAACAATTAGTTTTTCATTAGAAGTTTGAGATCAAGAAGAGAATTTATCGATTGTGATGTGGAAATAATCAGAGGATGGAATGAAATAGGTGAGGAAAAGATAGATGATCGATATCAGCGTCAATTGGAAAAGGTACTACACTTTTCTCAATTGTAATGTATAAGATGAATTCCAGAAGGTTTAAATTTTGATTCAGAATAATGAATTGTTATCCAGAAAGCATAAAGGGGCCATGAGCATGATTAAATTTTTGGAACGGTTTTTTGGGTAAAAGAGTCGCTAACTCAAAAACGGTTCGTCGCATAGATTTCAAAGAAGGGCATGCTTCTAGGAAAGTTTGATTCTATGGACCTATGTCTGCGGCAGTACCTCACGATGCTTTTCAAATATAATCGATGTAGTGATTTATGAATAACACCTACAAGCGAACTGTTAGGCACGCGAACGATAACATCATCTTGTAGAAAATTTTCTTAACTTGCTTTCTATATACCTATGTATTTGATGAATGTGTCTCGTTATGGTCGCAAAATGCGAAAAACGTAAAAGGTGCACTAGGAATTGGCATCATAACACATAAAACCGCCAAAGAAAAATACTTCCGAAATTTCCGAAAAATGGAAAATGATATATTTTAAAATCGGTCCAACTCAAAGTGCACACGTTCGTAAAAACGCCCACCAAATCTATTTTTCACTAGCAATCGATTTCAAATTTGGTCAACGTATAAAAAAAGACTGAATATAGCATAGACAAAATTTTTCAATTTCTTTGGCGGGAAAATGGCACCTTCAATCTCTAGATAAAATTTTCATACGACGACCGAATCGAGATAGAACAATTCTGCAAACGCCAAGAGATTAAGCATGCCGAAATTAATATATGCTGTGATTTTTGACTCGATCGGCACAAAATTAATTTTCAGCCGAAAAAACATCAAAGGGTAACCTAAAAAATGGCCAAAAATCCAAAGTCATCAGATTTACCCGAAATTACCATCAATATACTCAAAATTTTATGGTGATTCCGAAAATGTATGATTTGAATATGTTCGCATACACGGTGTACCATAAAACGAAGATAAATGTGCAACAAAAATTGTATCGCACGAATCCGGCATCCTAGCACACAAAACCACTAATATTCCAAATCAAAACCAAATATAAAGCCTACGTTCAAAAGAATAACGCATATCAACAATAATAACACTTCGTCATAAGCAGGTACAGTGTATTAAAATATCACATATAGTTTTATTCATGTGAATAGAAAAACTTTGAAATAATGAATCTGAAAAATAACGTATGAAGAACGTCAGTTCCGTATAAATTTTTAATTGGGTACGATAAGGTTGTTTTGTTTTCAATATCCCACAAAATAATTTCGGACAACGGTCGGGCGAGCAATCTATGAAATATTCAAAAGAATTCATGAAAACTCAACATCATAATTGATGAAGGTTGTTATACTGGGTTATGGCCAGTTTTTCATCACAAGAAAATGTCAGACATGATAAAATCAAGAATAATTTACATAAAGAACGTGATAAATCTGGGAACCGTTGACCTCTCCTGAAGTGAAATCATATTTATTTGTGTTCCACACATAAATAACCCTTTTTACATAATCTGATCCAACTGAGCTTTCGTTCCAAAAAGGGCTGTTTTGGTAACAAAATATCCTCTGAATTTCATGCCGTATGATGGATGAGAAGAAATTTTACAGATTGTTCTTATTAGAGCTTATATCTGAGAACAATTCAGGATTATAACTGCCGAATTTGAATGAATATAGACAACACAGAGTGTCTTATAAATCCGCTGGTAACCCAATACACGTTATGTACCGTTATTTCTGTTGGAGATGTGCAACGAGCCGTTTCATAATAGCCCCAGCTGTCTGGCATCTAGTGTCTCTATACCCGTTACGAAACTATAGTAGACCAGGTCATTATGAAATCCTCAGTGTGATGTGTTTTCTGCCCATATGACTTGGGTGAAGGTCATCCATGCACATTGGCTCATTGACATAGCTCCAGAAGGATCATCTTCCGAATGAGTGCACACTGGGTGACAAAATCCCAAACTGGACAAAATTCATTGATTACACGAGCTGCTGTTCTCAACGGATCCCTGCTTTTCTGTGATTCACAGGAGGGAAATCAAATTCCTGATAACCTCAAAGGTTCCAACTAGCGCTTTTATCGATACTCCCCAAACTTGAAAGTCCATGGCCTCACTCTTACCCGATGGCAAGAGTTAATTTCAGCAATCTTAAGAAATGTACTGAAATTGGAACGACAGGCATATTTGTTGCAAATACTTTGTTTTTCCCGACAGTTCTTACGACGAGGTCTGTGTTTGTGCTGTTTGTGCTGTTAATTTCTCAGTGGAGACTTCGTATGGTGGTTATCTACTGAAAAGTTGTTCCATCTCTTTCTCATATTCGATTGCGTTAACCATAAAATCCTATTAAACAATAGTTATTTGTTGTATGAGTGTCCTATTAGCCATATAAAACAGAAAGAAAAAGCACCACGAGAGCGCAGCTTGAATGTTTGATTTGCCATAATACCTGTTGAAGCGTAACTAATAGAACAACTGGTGGATATGAAAATACCATGTTTTCTCTCCATAAACATAAAATTTCAAGCAAACCCAATTGGGATTTCAAATCAATAAAAATACAATTGATAAATGTATTGATTTAGAATAGCATGGCTATGGCAGCAGTTTTCTGTAAAGTTTCAAGAAGTTTTGGTTCAGTTGATCACCAGAAAATTGCTGCAATGAATCCAATGATATGGTTTGCCGGATGGTGTCCAATTTGTTAATTACAATCACCATTTTGTTCCCTCTCAAGTATATTTCAGTCTCTCAGCTATTGTTCGTTCCAGACCTATTACACATATAGGCACCACGTTGGAATCATATTAACAAATCGACCACTACCGTATCTATGACGTTAGTGACAAAGATACACAAAATATGGGTCCTGATAAAGATTACATGAAAGCGACTCATTAAGTTCTTTCGTCACTGGAAAGAGACCAAAACTTCCATACCTGCCTGTCCATTTGGAAAGACTGTAGTCCCATCACGGAACGCTTACAAAGAACAACTATACTGATGCAACTGACGCCAGAGTCATGCAAAAATTAATGAAGATCCATATTCCTCGATGAACACTCTAGTTACGTTTTTTATTTGCAGAAAAATCCAAGTTTTGATTTTACTGCCCACTGGGTGGAGATAACAGAGTCAATGACGAAACTATGAAACATAAACCAGATACTGGACTGCATTATTTTACCGAAGGTCAAGTTGGCTCAACTGATTAGATAGTAGGAATATGCAATCCGAAGAAAAAATTATGTGTGGCCTATAAAAGCACATGTGAGCTGCTAGCTCTCATTGCATGCGAAATTCGAATGATTTCTTTCCCAGATTATCAACAAGTATATCTGGAGAAAGGCAAACATTATTTCGTTAGAGTCACAATGGTTTTACCTTGAAAAAATTGTGTTTGCTTGTATACATCATTCCGAGTAGCAATCAAACGACTACAATACAAAAAATGGGCTAAACAAGGATATTAATAATAGTAGTGAAGGCTCATGTAGTGAGGGAATTGTATTTCAGTTATTTTATTCGACAAAACAAACTTCCATTGATTCCTGTTGATTACGTTATTTACTCCTTTGTTGTGGAAATATCAAATATTCATTGATTGAATCTCTCTTCAGAGAACAGTTTCCCGAAAACTCCAGTTATGCTTTATCCATTAATATTGTTTATATCGATCCTAGTCGTAGTCCACACATGGTGAAATCATATTTTCCAACAAAGGCGGATGGAAATCATTCTATTTGCTCCCTTCCGCAACTTATGTAAATCAGCGGAATTTGGATTTATGAACACAACGACAAGAAAATGAGTTCATCGGTTGAGTTATGAACGAATCTATTTCGAAGTCCGTCTAGGATGAGTCTAGAATACAGTTTATTCGTTTCAATTTTTGATCTCAATTTCATAATATGCTTCTGATGAAAACCAGAAAAGAGGTAGGTTTTACTCAAAAATGGCTTCTGGTAACTATTTCAGAAAATTACTCGAAGTCCTAAGAATGAATGGAAAATGGAACTCCTTTCCTGTTTGATCATTTCCTCGGCTCGTTAGGCCCTAAAGTTTCCTCGCTAAGCTTCCATCTAATGTCTTGTCACCCCCCCCCTTCCAAATTGTGTTTCTTGTTGAGTACCTGGCTTTCTTCCAGAGAGATCACTCCCTGTGGTGGTTGATGTAGTTCCACTGTACTTATAAATGCTGGTGTTCCACAAGGTTCCATTCTTGCACTACTGCTGTATTTAATTCATATCACTGATTTGTTTGGAGCTATCTCATGCGGATGGCACACTTTTGTGGATTGATAGTACCCTTCACAACGCTTTTTTTCTCCAAGATTCGAATAAGGCATTCGTAAAAATTCTAGAATGGGATTGATTAACTTAGTAAGTAAATGACATAGTAAAATCAACAATGTCGAAGTCACTTTCTCTGCAAATATTTCTACCACGTGAAAAATATGAGGCAGACATCTGACATGAAAAACTACTTCCCTGGCTAATACCCCGACGGACATTGAATTACATCTGACAGATATTTGTGCAACGTTCTTCCAAGAAGACCCAGTTGCAATTGCTTATTGTAATTATACAGCAAATTATCCTTCATTTGGCTGAGGAAGCCACCTGCAGATGCGTTTCGCGGTTCTTGCCGCTCGTCAGTGACAGGGTAGGTCGGACAACATTAGAGTCGTCTTGCCTCAGCCCAATGATTTATAATCCACTGTATAACTAATATTTCATCACAAACGAAGCAGCGACCTACAGTAAAAGCCAGTCGCAGCGCCACCCGTGGGGAAACCAATGAGCAATCCTCGGTAGCAGACACCAGGAAGTGAAAAGAGTTCGAAAATGTTTGCCAGAGAATATCAAACGAATTAAATGGTAAAATCGAGAATGTCGAAGTACCCTTCTCTCCAAATATTTCCACCACGTGGAAAATACGAGGCAAACATCTGTCAGATGTCATTATAACCTGAATAGGTCTCTTGCATGTATTATTATTTTTTTTTTTTTGAGAGGGAATTTTCATCTTCCACAGTCTAAAAATGAAAATTGATGGAAGGAAGAAATCCTATACACGTGAGACTCCTAGAAACGAATTTCATTCATAAGTTGGATGTGTCAATCAACTTATATGTTTTTTGTGTTATAAGAGATTCTTGTACCATTCAGAAACCTACTAATTTCAATCAATGAATTTCAATAAAATACACAAAGTATGGATAAAACGTGTATTCCGTTGAATCAGAAACTCAACATAGTGCATTGCCAAAATAATCTCATCAGAATTGTATCCACTCACTATGAGCAGTTGCATTGTTTCCAAACTTTATCTCGAAGCATCTTAATGTGGATCCGTCTTCGCTCATAAGAAAATCCGAAATTATACCAGCTGGAATAGCCGAAATAAATCATGAGCAAAGGCTTAGGAACCTCTACATTTCGACAGATATCTCATATTTTCCTTACTTCTCAGCCGTTTGTTACACAGATAAAAATATAAATATGTCTTGTCTGAAGAACGGAGAGTGACTCAGTAAACTTATAAATCTCTAGGATTTTCCGAAATAAATCTCTCTTTGAATTGCTGCCTGGTGCTCGTCTCTTCAAATGTTTCATGTTTAATTCAGATTGGATATTTTCTTTACGAGGGAAAGTTTAGGCGGGTTGGATTCGTGACTTGGAAGTATATCTATCGATTATTACTTTATTGGCACCAACTATAAAAACATGAATAAAAAGATTTCATCATATCGCCCCGAGAATTCGGTTAGGACGAGCCGCATTTATTGATTGCCTTCACGAGTATACAACGGCAAAAAGAAAGGAAAATAAATGGAAATATATACCTTGGAATGACGGACAACGGACAACGGACGGAACAGTGATGAAAAAGGGCCATGAATAAAAGTGAATTCAACGGTTGAATTCAATAACAATTGAATGACCATAGGCGAGAATATTCAACTAACTAATTGATTCGTTTGTATTTCTCTGCCTCGGGTATGGACTTTTGTTGCTATGGAAGTTATTCATAAAAGTCAACAACTGGTTTAGTTGTTGTGAAACTGGCGAAAATATCTATACTAAAAGTGAATATATTTTTTCACCAAGGTCTGAATCCACTATTGTGGTATCTAAATTGTTCGTGAGTATATCTGATAAAATTGGACTGAGAGAAGATCGCATTGGTGAACCCGAATTATGTTAATTTATTGAAGAAATTTCTGCCAGTCACCCACATCAGAGTCTTCTTTTCCAGCATTCATAAAGTGCGAAGTCAATTTCTGTAAATGTTCGGCGATATTTAAAATTTCAATTCTGAATATGTTCCATTCAGTTGAATCATGTCAATTTCACTCAAAAATTGATGAGAGTTTGATCATTCCTGGAATTTGAGAAAACTAAATGTTGAGTAAATGAAGTCTAATAAATTTGGAATGTATTGAATTGAATGTATTTTTATGAAATTTGAATGACGAAAAATAAAGAGTGGCCATCGTAGCCTCTACAAAATCACTTTCAACCTATTGCATATTACCAGCTCGAATAGAGCAACTGAATGCTGAGTGTGATCACATCCTGTTAGCAGCTGCTCTAGTGTTAGTTCCAACATTCTCCTCCTCTGCCTCGAATGGATTATCAGCTATATGCAACAGTCATGTTCACTAACTCATGACATGGCTATCGAAATTGAAGTCAAAGGAAATGACAACAATGGAATGGGTTCCACTACTCCATTCTGAATTCACGCATGCCTTTTGGTCTATAGAACGCCTTGCACCGTTTCACAGATTGATGGATTGATTCAGATGGTACATTCAATATTAGGAATTGAATAAAAATATTAGAGCCACGTCCCGAAACGAGTTATGAAAACCTATAGGTTTTCATAATCGGAAAAATGTTTACGCTTGAATATTTCTTAAAAAGATTTTTCAAGATTTGGGCCACATCAAAAACTGTTTTTCAATAACGAAGTGCATTTCAATTCAGAAGTTATGCAACATGTATATTGTTCAATTGAATGTTGGTGAGGCATCAAGAAATCGTGTTTGGCATGGTTAGGCGGAGTGAAAATGCTGAACAACTTGTCAAGCAGAAATCAACCATCAACATCTACGTCCGGAAACAGCCATATACCAAAATATACAGAAAAGGTTCCCTGAATGGAATGAGTTCAGAATGAGTCCGAGAAATACTGAAAAATCATGCCACCTCCAAAACACAGTAACTTGTTCCTTGCGTAACCATACAGAAAACGAATTATCAGTGCGTAACTCTAATCAAAGATCATATGAAGATCATACTGGTCATCCTGCTCTGATGAAAAATAATTATTATAAAGAGCACGAATGTTGCCTTCGTTTTAGTACCTGTGATGTCATACTAGCAATCGGACCTTGAAGGAAAGAAAACATACTGAATTGAATATCTGCCAATTCCTTTCGAAGATCGTTTTTGTAAAAATATCGTAACGAAAACCTAAGCAAACTAAGGAAAACCCCTGAATACCCGTGAGTGATAATATTCCACATCAATATTTCCTATTATTATTACCAGGAACATTCAATAAGGAATATTACAGTATCATAAATGAAATCGTCACATTTTCAATCCATGGCAATGAAATAAAGTTGTAGGGGAAATTCCATTTGCGACAAGGCTTGAGGGAATATAATTTTCTTGCAATTTCCTCGTGAGCCAGATGATTTCCGATATTGTATCCAATTTGCACAAAAATCAATATTGGAAATTTGTTAAATTATTTTGCACTCTTCAATTTAGTCTCAGACATTTGTTTCACAGGAAAATGAATAATTGATCAAATCCGTGCTATAGGGTTTACTTATACTCTATTTACAGACAATTTCAATGAGAAGTTATTTTGTCGCAAGAGTATTCGTATGTTTTAGTCTTGGAAAAATAAATAAAGTGAATGAATGATTATGATTCCTTTGAGCCAGATTGAATTGCTGAGGATATGTTGTCTATATCTCCCATTTTCGAAAAGTTTTGAAGCCTCATCGTAGGTTAAATGAATAGGATGAAGTTCAATAAAAATTTGAAGCATGATGATGAACTTAGTTGAAGTAGAAACTTTGGCACTGATAAACTTGTTCCTTTTTCAAATAACTTCGGGAAAGAGAAGCATTTCCCATTTCGTTTGTGTTTTGAAGACACATATTTTTGACTAGGCCATTTTAATTCATGACAAATATAAGACTGCCAAGCGGAAGAATATCTACTTACCTGCACAGGAGAATGTCGAAATTCATCAATATTTGCGGTAGTTTCACAAAGAGCAGTGTAAATAAAGTTTTCAGATCTAATAAACTAGGAGAATATCTTAATCTCTCTAAACGAGCAATTTTTGTATACACGGAAACGGCTTTAATGATGTGGATAAAATTTCGTATGTAGCTCAGATTTTGCTTATTAAGTTCATCTATATAGGCATCTTTTCTAGAAAAACGATATTTAACAGGATAAAAATGATTATCATATGGCGCCATCTTATGAGTTTTCGAGATACTTGCATTGCAGCTTGTTCGCCTACTCTCCGTGAGATGGCGCTATATGGCTCGATGTTAGATATTCCTGGAAGAACGCCTTTTCACACAAAAACATTTCTTATCTGCTCTCTTGCTAATAATGTCTGCCTCATAATGTCATATAGCTCTATCTAGTATATATTATTTGTGATATTTACCTACTTGCATTGTATTTTAAGCATCAGTGGCTGGGTTATTTTAAAAAAAAATTATTGAATGGGAATGATATCTGATCAGATTGGCCTGAATTTTTCATGTTGACTTATAAAGTATCTCTGTAACAGCTTAGCTGTCTAACGGTCGAGCCGTATGCGAAGGTTACTGGGTTCGAATCTGCAAAAGGAACACCTTTTATTTAAGGGAGAAATTTAGCAGTATTTGGAGTAGACTTAAGAACCTTGATGTTATGCACGGCATGTTATTTGTAGCTTTTTCACGAGTTCAGCGACCAAATTCACCGAAGATACCTACTCATTCCAGCTGAAAAATCCTAGACACACAAGATATATTGTATGGAAGGAAATATTATTAAATTTTTTTTTTTTTTTAATCGAATGACTGTGAGTAGTTCATATATAGGTGAGATTGCAATATATTCACAAATGATGAGTATATCATTCGTATCTAGCAAAACCTAGCAAAGATTTGTCTTCCAGGTACTAGATCTTCATATCACACCCTTCCAAAGTTCTATATTTGCCATAACCTCTAAGAAATAAGTAACCCCTGAATATGCAGACCTATTATTAATTTGTATTTGGTCGATATTTTCCAACAAACTGCTGTATGTATTTGAAAATTTCATAAAAAATATCACCCTTGTCTACCACTCAATTAATGTAATGAATTTACGGAAATGCTCTGAAACTATCAAACAACAATGATCTAACTCCGTGAAAGACATGTGTATTGCGAAAATACCAGCAGAAAGCAGATAACGAAGTTTCAGAACTTGGAGCTCAAACTACTCAAAAGCTTTGTTAGCTTTCAAACGATTTTAATCCATGGAGCTGTATTATCGTCATGGTTATGATATTTTTATGAACGGTACTCGGAAAACAGCTAATGAATAATGAAGATTGAACAAATGCAATAAGTTTCGGAATTTACAGTAAAGTGAAATTGTTTCAGGATTACTCGGTTTGATCATAAAAAATTCAGTGGTTAAAGTTGACTAAAACATACCCTCCTAGGTTAGTAGTGAAAAACTTACAGTCGAACTCCACCAAATATATTTGTCGATTCAGAGCGCAAGTAAACAAAATTTAAAAATTATCCTACATCAATATCCGCAAACCATTAACCATGAGTGACCTTGAATAATGTAATAAATTAATATAATTTCCTTGAAACAAATCGCATGGGAACTGTTCATATGGACTTCGAGTAATCTGTTAAGATTCAATGACTTTTTCGACTTGGCACGGGAAATATCTGAATTGCAAATAATACTCGCTCATTAACTTTGTACGTGAAAACGTGTTGCGCAGTTGTCCAACATCGGATTATAGTCCGCAATATATCTAGTGATAAGACACTCCACATGAACACACAGGAAATTTGAAATATATCGGTAGATTAGTTTTACTGTACCACCCATTATATTTTATTTGGATACAATTTGAGGAAATAGGTATTTTTTGAACCAAGCAGATGTATGAGGCGCCGTTCGGGTAAAAAGTGTTTTTACAAATATATTTAATTTTGTGTCAATATATTTATAAGTTGTAGCAAATATTAACATTTTGCTTTCCGATATATTTATTTTCGATAACACACAATATATTTACTTTTCAAACATTACAAATATATAAAAACGTTAATTCCCATATATTTATAAATTCGATCAATTTTATGTCGTCAAGAGATTGCGCAACCGACGCGAGTTGTCCAAGCTCGAGCATGTGGCAACATGGCAACTAGGCAGTCATTAGTACATTAAGTGGCTAACAGATAGCAGTAGCACAGGCAGTTTTAATAATAATAATAATAATAATATCTCATTCTGTCACCTCTAGTTGCACAATGAATGGCCATGATCTGAATATATTGTAACATAAATTTATAAACTTTGTTCTTCAAAGCATTGTATAAAGAAATGTCCAGAGTAAACAAATATTTTGAAAAGTAATGTTACTTTGCTGTGGCCTTTTTGTTTCACAAAATAGGAATCAACACGTTTTTCCAGTTCTAGGTATTTTGACTTTGAATAATCCACTCCATTCTCCTGCATGTTTGCAGTTAGGTTGGTGAGGGGCGTTAGGTAGGGTATTGTTTAATGTTTGCAAACGAGAAATATTTTCTTCCTTCAAATATAAGTTAGCTCACTGAATCTGAATCTAAAAGGCTGTGCCGGTAAGAAGTAAGAACAGAACACTAAGAGAGTAAGAACGGCACGGCCTTCTAAATTCAGAGATCCTAGGTTTGCGTCAAACGAAGGCCCTCTAGGATTAAATGACCCAATTTTGTTAATGGTGTAAATGTAACATTTCATTGTTTTTCTACTAATAAATACACTTGAAATAGTTTCGAGATGGTACCGTACTATGTTTGAAGGTCGGCATCATAGAGGAATTTCAGCATGAATTTTTAGAATCGGAGAAATCTGAGTAAAAATTTCCTTCACGATCATCGCATAATTTGTTAATTTCAAAATCAAATTGAATAACAAAATACTAAAAATCCCTCTTGAAGAAATATTCCACACCTCTGGCCATATACAATTTAAATGCGTTTCATTCTTTCTCTAGTGATAGAAATATATCCTCACAATGATGTAGCATTGATAACGTCAGCCTTGACCGTCATCAAAGACCGCAGATATAATTTTCAGAGTTTTTGAGTAACTTGTGACAATATTAAGCATTGAGTACCGGTTTAGGCACCGCATCACGGCCTCACTCATTGGCGCAGCCAGGGGGGGGGGGGGGGCTTTGGGGCTTTGGAGCTACAGCCACCAAATGACTATTGAAATGATGGCGTAGAATACAGGAAGAATATTGAAAACCTTCTAGAACTCGTGTAAGTATTTTTCGTTGGTGGTTTTATGTGCTAAGATGCCGGATCCTAGTGCACCTTTTACATTTATCGCATTTTGCGACCATAACGGGACACATTCGTTAAATACATAAGTATATAGAAAAAAAGCCAAGAAAATTGCCTACAAGATGATGTTATTGTTTGCTGATCTAACAGTTCGCTTGTAGGTGTCATAGGAGGTTTTGTGTGCTAGGATGCCTGATTCGTGCGATACAATTTTTGTAGCACAGTTATCTTTGTTTTATGGTACACCGTGTATCCGAACATATTTAAATCATACATTTTCGGAATCAGCATAAAATATCGGTGATAATTTCGAGTGAATCTTATGAATTTGGATATTTAGCCTTCTTTAAGGTATAACCCTTTTGTGTTTTTTCAACTGAAAATTCATTTTGTGCCGATCGACTCAAAAATCACAGCATATACTAATTTCGGCATGCTGAATCGATTGGCGTTTGCAGAATTGCTCTATCTCGATTCGGTCGTCACATGAAAATGTTATCTAGAGTTTGCAGGTGCCATTCCTAAATCTAAAATATTATACTGCCGCCATCTATTCGGCAATTTCTGTACTATTGACTTTGCTTCGTTCCATATAATCGAACATGTCACAAATCGCGTCGATTGCGCCATCTCTTGACGACATAAAATAGATCAAATTTTTAAATATATAAGACTTCACGTTTTTCTATATAAGTAACACTTGAAATGTAAATATATTGTGATCAAAAATAAATATATCGGCCCGCAAAATAATATATATTGCTACAATTTATAAATATCGGCACGCAAAATAATATACAGTATCGAAAAGTTTTCATCTGGTAGTTTTATGAGATCGTGAAGAATAGCTTGCTATAATGTTGAAAGAGCATTACAATGCCCTAATTTGGTTAGGAAAATGGGGAGAGCTGGGGAGTCAATGAGTACCAAGAATAATTAGAGAATTCGCTGATATTAGTTCCCTTGATTTATATTGTTAGTATTTTTATCTATTGTTATAATTATAAAGAAATAAAGACCAGGGAGAAATTCATTTGGTTGAATCTGTTAGTGAAGTATTTAATTCAATTCTAAAGTAAATTTCTATTTCAACATTTATTTGTACTCACAGAAATAAACTTTTTTTTTTTTTTCTATTGAAGAGTTTTACTGAATAATGGTCAAATTCTACCTATCAAGTTGTGATTAAACCCAAATTACGACAATATGATGTGAACAAAACGCGACAAGGATTGAATTGAAACGTCTAAAAAATAAGTCGAGCATAAAATGAAGTTGCAATGATTTGCAAGCCTTTTCTAGTACCGACACAGATTATAACGTCATAATGTTGAGTTTTTGCAACATAAACTATACAACGGAGATTTCTTGCTTAGTGAGTTGTTGCTAAGGTAAACAGTATAAGCGGCAACGCCGCAGCACTGAAAATATTTCGGATTCATAGAAAAATACTGATTAAACAAATTTAAAAAATAATCTTTTATTTCGTTCTCCGTTAACGTCCAACTTGCCATAGACCATGAGTGACCCTGAATATAAAGTACATATATTGTATAATTCTTGAAACAAATTTCATGCGAACTATCCACTGTATGGACTTTGAGCAACCTGTTATAACTATCAACTTTTTTCAGTTAATAAACCAAGAAATTCACATTAAAGAAATAACGAGTAGGACGTCAAGTTGCTTTCCATGCGGTGTTGCCGATTTTCTCACCACGGCTCGTGAGATTAAGTCGGCTGTGGCTCAGTGGTTGAGACTTTCGCGTTCGAAACCATTGACTGCTGGTCGGCTAGGTTCGAATCCTAGCGACTACAGATTTTTATCTGATGGCCCGAGAAAGTACTAGGATTCGCTCGTTAAAAGGTAGGACCTAGTTAATCCTTGGCTCGCACAAGTTTCGACTTTTCAGGGCGGCCTTTCATAAAGGGACGACAGATTAACGGAAAAAACAATTTTTAACGATATTTTGACTGATGTATCTTCTATTATTTACCAGTCATCAATTACGGCATTTATATTAAAACAAGTATGGACGATGAGATAATGAGAATTTGCATAAAACATGTTAATTAATACGAGTTTCACAATATATCCAACAGCGACTCCACTGAGCTACCAGTTCCTTGAAATAGCCACCAGTACAGTAACTCAAGATGTTGAAGGTTGCGGTACTCGTAATCTTCGTTATGAGTGTGTCTTTTTTATGCACTTACGCCATACCAGCTCCCATTTCAGGTAGGTTGATTGATTTATATCTGAATGTATTATTATTATTAGAATTTATTATTATGAATTTCCAGTAATGTTCTATTTTATCCCTACTTGCCGAGATAAAGAGCATAAAAAAGTGCAAAATTTCCAAATTAGATGAAAATTTGCAAAAAACTTGTTTTTGCTAAAAATTTCATATTACTACATATCAATAGTTATTTATGTATCAAGGGCGTAAAGTAGGCGTTTATGGCATGCGGCGTGGATGCCACAGACCATAAACGCATTTTACGCACGTGATACATAAACAATGTTATGCACTAGCGGTTTTATAGCGCGAACCACAAATATCAACTTGAAATACAATGGTCTTCACGTTTCATACGTTATGTATACAATTATTATTAAGAGTAACATAGTATGGGGAATTTGAAACTATAGTAGCTCAGAGCTATATTGATGAATTTATTTCAAATAAATTGATTATCACTGAAAAAATGGCCAACGATTGTGCCGAAATGATACCAGACAGTTATTTGAACCAACCATCCACTTCTAAAATGAATACTTTTTCTCGTATCGAAGCACATGCTGTAACGAAGCTTTCAATATATAATAATTATATTCAAGAAAATATCCCATCTTCAACATCAGTAAATCAACTGCATTATCAATATTCAGGCTTATGACTTAATGTTGAAAAAATATCGATTATGGAGAAATATTAGGAAGAATATTTCTCTATTGAACAGTAATAATTCTGATTATTCGTGTTAGGTCTTGCATGAAATGATGTGTAAATATAGACAATTTTAGAATTTTGTCTACTTTACGGCTTGCGGGCCATAATGCGCCCGCGGACGGTAAAGTTCCACTTTACACTCGCTGAACCGGGCGGTAAAGTGTACTAGCTTCAGTATATCTACTTTTTCAATTTATTATATATTATTTCCAAATCACATGAATCTGTATTTTATGTTATCACCATTTCTATGATTCAACCTTCACTCTCTTTAATCACTTATACCTTCTCTTCAATTTGTTAACTTAGCTATCATATACTCCCTCGTTACTATTACATTCTCTTCAATATGTTAATATTATTAAAAAAAATATTTTTGTTTTGTCATCGACTGCTATGGTCATCAGCCACACGGGTTCTGGGTGGCCTTTGTCACTAACTCCTTACGCCACTTTAGATGTTCACATCTGAAAAAAAAAAGGTCGTCCTGGCTGAGAACCGAACCTAAGACTTCTTGGTTACCAGGTGAACGCTTTATTCACTGCACTAATCCCTGCCCTAAAAAATAATAGTTTGAAAAAAGTAAAGAACAGAAGAATTCCAACATGAACTAAAAAGTAAAAAATAATTGACAACTCAATAACTCAAAAATAAAAACGTTGGTGGTTTCGATCTATTTTCTCATATATGATTTTTAATATTGAACTATACTGAGCGTTCAAGAGCTCAAGAGAACTTTGTCAAGCACCCCCAGCTTTTTTTTACATTTGAGTAATTGATTTGTCAACTATTTTTTACTTAGTCCGTGCTGGAATTAAATCGTGCCAATCAGTTTGTTTAAACTTTTATTTTTTTTATGACATAAAATCGAGATCTCCGACCTCGAAAACTCCCACATACCAATATTGAATCGAATCTGATCATAATCACAAAACTCATGCACCATCATGTGCCGCCATCTTGAATTCATGAATTTTGATAAAAAATTCATAATCTCTGACCCCGAAAACAATCACACACTAATTTTCAGTCGATTCGGACTATAATGCCAAATCTCGTCCGCCATATTGGATCCGCCATCTTTATTTCATGAATTTTGACAAGAAATTCGAAAACAACGACGTAAAAAACCCCAAATAACGAATCACATCCTCCATCTTGAATTTGTGAATTTTGACAAAAAATTCGTAGTTTCTGAACTTGGAGTGACCACCCGAGGTGGTGTTGTAGGTTTTCCGGGTGTTCCTGCAGCTGAAAAGTGAATACGCCACTAAAAATCAGTGAGTCGCCTCGAAGCGCCACAGCAAATAATAATAATAGCCGTCCTCTACCTGCACAGGCTATGCCTATAGGTACACTCTACGAGTGTTTATGAGGGAGTATCATTATTATTATTATTATCATTATTATTTTCACCGGACCACTGCCAAATTTCAAATCATTCAGACGTCTGGAAAATTCCGTTACATACATAGATAGATAGATACAATTGAAGCTAATAAAAGCGTGTTAAAAAAAAATAAAGGTAATGTTGTTTTATTGAGCAGAAGGTGATTTTTTTCTTTTCTTGGCCAAGGGCAGGACATTTTTTTTATATTTCTATCCAAACAGACCCGATGGTCTAATTACTATGGATATAATGTGTTCTGGGTAGGCCTTGTTTCTTACTCCATACGCCACCTTAGGAGCAGCACTGTTAATTATTAACGCAACAGCGAATCGTGGTGGATTATCCCCAGCCAGCAACAATATTCAATCACTCAGATTTATATCTGAAACTGAAAAAAAAAATTGCACTGCCTGGGGATCGAACCCGTGACCTTTCGATCACGAAGCCCCGGCGTTACCTGGCGCAGTGGTAATCCCGCTCATAAATGCTACTTTTTCTAACAAAAACTGTCCGTCTCTGTAAACGATTATATTATTCCTCTGCTTGCATCAGGAAACACTATGCACCATGCACTTTGAAAAGATTCCACCTTATTTCTTTAAATTTTTTGCCTTTTAGATGGTTGCGGAGAGAATGAATATTTCGAAGAGTGTGGTTCGTCCTGTCCATTGATAGCAACGTGCCAAAACAGATTTCCGATGAAGCCAACAGATATATTCTGTATTTTACAATGTGTTGGAGATTGTTTGTGTATCGATAAATACATAAGAGATGAAGTCACGAAAAAATGTGTCCTAATTGAGGATTGTCCAAAAGCTACAGGACCCCAGTGCTGATGGCGAAAATTTTATTATGTTGTGAATTTTCAGTAATAATTGATACCTACATGAAATACAATTATGAAATGCTATTCTATCTGTGTTTTTTTATAGGATTGAATACCTCAATTGCTGCATTTTTTTTCATTATTCCAAATCTATCTCTAATATACAGTGAGTTTCAAAGTGTTTGTAACATCGACACCTGATATGAAAAAAGTTTTACTAAAGTTTTCAGGAGAGCAATTTGAAAAAAAAATACCTAATGTTTTTACTTGTAGCTCTGTTATATTTCGATATATCTGTCATCTTCAAGAACCTCTCCATATTTTATTTCTTCTCTTTCTACTACAATCAATCATTTCGCCGTGAAACTAACAGAAATACTATTTCATCAGTTACGATGTTTTTTTTTTTTTCGTTCACGTAAAAATTATTGTAACTCGTAAATAAAATATTATTTACATTAAAATCGTTAAAACTGCTATGGATATCAGTATTTCCAACTATTTTAATAAATCAAACCTAGAGTTTCACTAACTCAATTGGGTGATTTTCACGTAGATGTTTGTGGATGATCCAAAAATCCTGAATAATTTAGTAAATATGGAATTATTATACTAAAGCAGCAACCCATACCCTCTTTGGACTATACGCAACAATTTTAGAGTAGTGTGACAGGTCCTACTCATACATGCCAAAAAAAAAACCTTATTTCACTTCAGTAAAGGTTGAAAATAATCACTTATACATATCTTCCATATATGTTAAATGTTGTGAAGTGTAAACCTCAAGCTTGAAATCACATAATTCATTTTTTATGTAGGATGTGTACGAGCGATTATTTTCAACATTTACTGAAAAAATTGCCGGGATTATGGGTCAGTTCAACACTGAGGCTGGAGTAAACCCTGTTTTTTCTTTGGCATGTTGAGACTTGCCTCACTAGTCTTAAATCGTTGCAAAGAGGGTACTGATTCCTGCTTTAGTATAATTATTCCATATCAACTGAAATATCCATGACTGGAAATGCCAGTGGCGGGTTAACGTGAGTCTGAAATTTGATATCGGAACTCGATCAGGTTTTCTGAGAAAACGAGCACATTTTGTGAGAAATTACTAAGTAATTATTTCTCTTTGTTGAAATAACTTCTTGATAAACTCCGAAACAACAGCAAAAAAAATTATAATTTTTTTTATTAAAAATTTTTTGGGTTCCACCCCTGATTTTTTGGCGAACAATTTTTTTTCTAACGAAACATGACGTCAAGAAGTCATGTGCCGAGTTTCAATGTTGCTTCCTCAAGTTTTGATCACTTTTGTTGTCGGCGTTCAATCACGTTTTCTGAGAAAACGAGTGCATTTCATAAAAAATTACTTGGAATAATTTTTGTGGAGATTTGAATTGTCTTCCACCTTGTTGACTTTTTTTTTCGATAAATCATATACTTCCAAGATTACCGCAAAAATCTCTTTATTTATTTTTAAACTAAAAAAAATCTGTTCCACCCCTGGAATTTTGGTAAACAATTTTTTTTCGTGTTTGTCATGGTTCCAACAACGAGCATACCAAGTTTGGTAGTGCTACAATCGATACTCGTCTCAAAACCCAATCGTACTGGATTAAAAATCGTAAGAAAAACTGTTTGAAAGAACAAAGAAATATTGGCTTGTTTCTTTTTTTAACAAAGAAAATTTACAGAGCTAGGAAATTTCAGTACAGTGAATCTAATTTCAAGAGTGAATTGAATAGAATTGAACAAGTACTGGATATTAAACAATTATCACAGATAGATGGTCAAACAAAACCAAAATAGGAAAACTTTAAATCTAATATACGCCCACACCAAAGAAAAATCCATAGAACGTATTGCATATCTATATAACATACCTGAATATAAGGTATTAAATAATTATTGAAACAAGTTGCATATGAAATTTTCACTCTGTGGGCTATGGAGTAATCTTTAAGACTGAACGACATTTTTTCACTTGGCCCCAAAATTATTCAAATTGCAAGTACTATGCTTATTCATGACTTCTGCCGACCGAGCACTTATCTCCATATTCCATTTAGATACAATTTAACTGGGTGTATTCAAGGTATGAACATTTTATATTGTTTATCGGGCATGAACATAGCGTATTACGCCATTTATATGAAAATGTTATGAAAGTTAAGATAATGAAAATTCTCATACGACATGTAAATTCATACACGTTTTCACAATATATCCAACAGCGATTTCACTGAGCTACCAGTTCCTTGAAACATTTACTAGTACAGTAACTCAAGATGCTGAATGTTCCGGTAGTTGTGATCTTTGTTATGAGTGTGTGTTTTTCATGCACTTACGCCCTATCAGACTACATTTCAGGTAGATTAATTGGTTAAAATACGAATGTGTTGAATGAACTTCGATACATTTTCACGCAAAATATACAAACATTCGAAATGTTGTTGAGTTCGGTCTACTGAACAAAAGCTATCACCATAAAAATAAATAATGTTTCTGAGATACAGAGTGTGGAGGTTGAAAAATGTTCATACCATTATTGAAATTTATTGCAGATATATTCACTGAATTATTTCATTCACAACGTTGTGTCAAACTTGGCCAGTACAACATCATCTTTTATGAGCATTCCTGAGATTGATATACAGTGTACATCCCAACTTTCCTTGTGTTACACAATGCGAAGATGATTTCAGAATGAAGAATCTACGTTATAGTAGTAAGGGTAATCTTTCCACATAGCTACATTGCCTTTCCTAGACCTCCTTTCCGAACCTCTGTAACCTTCTCATGAAGGTCAGTATGTTCGTTCACTCTATTTCGATAAGTTTCTTTTGTTGGAGTTTTTCAAATCCAAAGATTTCAAATATTAACCTCCCATACGCCTCACACTCGCCGAGGAAGTGACCTAACCTAACCTAACCTAACCAACCTAACCTTCTCATGAAGTTCGGTATGTTCGTTCACTCTATTTCGATAAGTTTCTTTTGTTGGAGTTTTTCAACTCCAAAGATTTCAAATCTTAACCTCCCGTACGCCTTACACTCGCCGAGAAAGTGACCTAACCTAACCTAACCTAACCTAACCTTCTCATGAAGGTCGGTATGTTCGTTCACTCTATTTGGATAATTTTTTTTTGTTGTAGTTTTCAACTCCAAAGATTTCAAATCTTAACCTCCCGTACGCCTTACACTCGCCGAGAAAGTGACCTAACCTAACCTAACCTAACCTAACCTAACCTTCTCATGAAGGTCGGTATGTTCGTTCACTCTATTTCGATAATTTTTTTTTGTTGTAGTTTTCAACTCCAAAGATTTCAAATCTTAACCTCCCGTACGCCTTACACTCGGCGAGAAAGTGACCTAACCTAACCTAACCTAACCTAACCTTCTCATGAAGGTCGGTATGTTCGTTCACTCTATTTCGATAATTTTTTTTTGTTGTAGTTTTCAACTCCAAAGATTTCAAATCTTAACCTCCCGTACGCCTTACACTCGCCGAGAAAGTGACCTAACCTAACCTAACCTTCTCATGAAGGTCGGTATGTTCGTTCACTCTATTTCGATAATTTTTTTTTGTTGTAGTTTTCAACTCCAAAGATTTCAAATATTAACCTCCCATACGCCTCACACTCGCCGAGGAAGTGACCTAACCTAACCTAACCTAACCAACCTAACCTTCTCATGAAGTTCGGTATGTTCGTTCACTCTATTTCGATAAGTTTCTTTTGTTGGAGTTTTTCAACTCCAAGGATTTCAAATCTTAACCTCCCGTACGCCTTACACTCGCCGAGAAAGTGACCTAACCTAACCTAACCTAACCTAACCTTCTCATGAAGGTCGGTATGTTCGTTCACTCTATTTCGATAATTTTTTTTTGTTGTAGTTTTCAACTCCAAAGATTTCAAATCTTAACCTCCCGTACGCCTTACACTCGGCGAGAAAGTGACCTAACCTAACCTAACCTAACCTAACCTAACCTAACCTAACCTTCTCATGAAGGTCGGTATGTTCGTTCACTCTATTTCGATAATTTTTTTTTGTTGTAGTTTTCAACTCCAAAGATTTCAAATCTTAACCTCCCGTACGCCTTACACTCGCCGAGAAAGTGACCTAACCTAACCTAACCTAACCTAACCTAACCTAACCTTCTCATGAAGGTCGGTATGTTCGTTCACTCTATTTCGATAATTTTTTTTTGTTGTAGTTTTCAACTCCAAAGATTTCAAATCTTAACCTCCCGTACGCCTCACTGCTTCCTGAACTGTGCTATTCAGTGTTTATCGAGCACAAAATGGTTATTGGAGTATTTGAATACAGACGCCTACACAAGGGATTTGAACACAAGCATATCTAGATATGAAGCTTTAATCACACCATTTGCTGAGGTGATCAAGGAACTTTGGTCAGAAGATTCGTCACATCGAGTTGAAAATACTGTCTCTTTGAAAATTCAAATCCAAAAATTGGCTCCTCGTTCCATCGGTTATGCCCAGGAAGATGCTCAGGAGTTCTCAAGATGCCTTTTAGAGGGTTTACATGAAGACGTGAATAGAGTAACGAAGAAGCCAAAACCCATTACGACAGAGATAGATGAGAAATTAAGTGACAGGGAGAAGACTCAAGAGTCATGGTCCAGATATTTAAAAACGGACAATTCCAAAATTGATACCTTCGTTGGTCTGTTGAAATCTACATTGAAATGTACTCATTGTGGTCACTGTTCAATATCCTTCGATCCATTCTGGGACTTTTCCTTATCGATACCTCCAAGAACAGTCCAATAAGGACTTGCACATTGTTGGATTCATTCAGAAAGGAAGAAACTTTGGATGGTGACGAGAAGCCGACGTGTGTGAAGTGCAAGATGAGAAGGAAGTGCATGAAATCTTTAGCAATTCCAAAATTCCCGAAAATTTTAGGATTCCATTCAAAACGTTTTTCTCTAGCAGATAGATTTCAAGGAAACTTGAATGTCACCATTGATTTTCCTTTAGAAGTATTGGACATAAGTAATTATGCAGCAGACAATGTAACTCCTTGTCCTCATTGTCTAATCATAGTGGGACTACCTATAGCGGACTTAACATAGCCTACTGTAAACATCCGTATGCGAGGACGTGGCGATGAGTTTAATGATTCAAATGTGTCCCCAATTTCATCTAAATCCCTCGTGAGCAGTAAGGCCTATGTTATCTTCTATGAACAGGAAGGCACTTAATCACATATTTGTGATCACTTTTAGTTTTATTTTATGTTTCATATTTTTAGTAATCTATTGATTGAAATTTTTTATTATTGATTTTATAGAAATTTTATTTGGTGTACATAAAGATATGTTATTTTATGTTTATTTTAACAATACAATAAATATATAAATAATATGGGTATATACATTTTAAGGAATTGAAATGCCAATTGCCACAATACAAGTATTGAATTAAATACTTGTGCAATGTACCTCATTGGTGTTTGCCACAACATGCCTTCGTTGTAGGTGTATATAAGGGAGTATAAAAGGTAAAGCGTCGGTCTGTAACGACTATCGTCATCAAACACTCCAAACAGAATTCTAAGCTCTATGTTCCGATATCTAATCTAATATTATTTATTTCACTTGTTTCTCATCGTTCAACAAATATATGAATTTGTACCCAAATTTTCACGGCCCATGTAATGACAATTTGAAATTGGTACGTTGCAAGCTGGCGGTCTATTGTAATAACGAATTCGATATCGTTATTTTATCAAGTGCAAGGTCATTCTTCCCGGTCTAGTTTGGTAATTACGTACTTCTCGGGCTAGGACGTATAAGTGGTTCTACTTCAACTCACATCAAAGAGCATCAACTATACAATTTGATAGAGAGTCCCTCTTGTTTATTTAATTTTCATTATCTTTCAGATGATTGCGGAGAGCATGAATATTCGAACAACTGTACTTCGCCCTGCGCACTGATAGCAACATGCCAAAACAGAAATCCGATGAGACCACCAGGTCAATTGTGTACCACCCAATGTGTTAAAAAATGTTTATGTGAGAAAGGATACATCAGAGATGAAGTCACGAAAAAATGTGTCAGAACTGAAGATTGTCCATATAATTGCGGAAAGCATGCATCTTTCAATGAGTGTACTTCAGCCTGTCAATTGATAGCAACGTGCCAAAACAGAAGTCCGTCGAGGCCACAAGGTGAAGTGTGCACCAAACAGTGTGTTGGAAGATGTTTATGTTCCAGAGGATACATCTTGGATGAAGTCACGAAAAAATGTGTCAAAATTGAAGATTGTCCAAATAGTTGTGGAGCTAATGCATATTTGAATGAGTGTAGTTCGGCCTGTCCATTGATAGTAACGTGCCAAAACAGAAATCCGATGAGACCACCAGGTCAATTTTGTACCACCCAATGTGTTCAAAGATGTTTATGTAAGAAAGGATACATCAGAGATGAAGTCACGAAAAAATGTGTCAAAATTGAAGATTGTACAAAACCTAGAGGACCCCGATGCTATTGGCGAAGATAATAGTTTTTTGTAAAATATTCAGTAGGTATTCTAATAATTGATGATGCGTTGTCTAATACATGAAATAAAATTATGAATTGTTTGTATCTGCCTCTGCTAATTTCAACTTTCAAAATGGATTGAAGCGATTTTTTGTAAAATTGCAAACTGAAGCCTTTGTTTCTGGTACGTCATTCATATCTAACCAATATTTGACAAACAGCACTGAAAGGTGCCATAACGGAGCCATGTCATTTCTCTGATTTGACTACATAATTCGATCATAAATTTGCTTGTTTCTATAAATCAAAAACTCTATCGTGAGAGTTGAAGTGAGAGGAGGAAAAGTTAGTTTTTTTTTTTTCTGACGTGTGACTCGTGTTGAAGATAATACATTTTTCCCTGTATTTGTGCATCAAGCAAGGTATCTCTGAAATGGAAATTTCATAAAGCATAAGTATTTTTTACTGACGGAAATTGTCCTGCATGATTCACGCGTTATTTTGAAAATAAGCTCTTTTCTGGAGGGCGAATATACTTTGAAACAAAACTTGAATACAGTTAAGAAAGGTGACGTAAGAAAGATAACGTGACAACCAGAGTACTACTTTTCTTAAAGCCATTATATGAGATTCGAACTTCAAATTGTTGTCAATGTGTAACTTGATAACCGATGTTAGGTATCTCTATTTACTGTTACTATGTATGTGGAATTGAGTAGCATAATATTGACAGAACTTCGAAATAACACAGCATATTGTAATAATTTCCATTGATCGATATGAGATTAATTTTCAGGTTCTAATTCAACAGTTGATGCATGTTTACTTATGTTATTCCAAATACATGAAATTCCTGTTACATATTTATTTTATCAGTTCCATATTTGAAAATCATTATATGGATACATTCTAACGAAATAACATAAATGTTTTATGTTTGTATATTGTTTAAACATTCATTTTAGTATCAGCATACCTAACAGTTAATTGATATCCATTCGAGAGAATAAATAAATGCGTATTGGAATATTCGAAATAGTTGGCAGTTTCAACTTTGCATGGAAATTTGATAAATATATCAGACGCGCATTGAAAAGACTCAACACCACATCAATGGAAAATTTGCTTTTGGTGAAATTTCCTGAATTTTATATGTTATTTGTAGAACTCAAATGTCTACGAAGCTCTGGAAGGGACACACAAAATAAAAAAATTCTTCCTTCCTAAAATTCCGAGTTATAACTCGCAGTTTTGAAGTAAAATTCCGACTATAACTCGTAATTTTAAAATTCTGAGTTTCAAGTCGAAATTTTAGTCTCAAAATTCAGAGTTAAATGTCGGAATTTTAAAATTCCGTGTTTCATCTCGGAACTTCAAAATTCCGAATTATAAGACGGAATTTTAAAATTCTGAATTACATCTCGGAATTTCCCTAGAAAATTCCTAGTTATATCTCGGAATTTCAAAATTCCGAGTTGTATATCGGAAGTTTATTTCAGAATTCTTAGTTATTACACAGAATTTGAAAATTGCGAGTTATAACTCGAAATTTTAAGAAAAATTATTTTTTTAAATTTTGGGTGTCCCTTGCGGAGCTTCGTAAATATCGCCCGCATTAATGCTCTGAATTGAACAGCTTAGATTATAGAGGGTGCTAAAATTTCATACGACCATTGTGACCTAATTCATCGAATATAAAAACTAAATCAATTAATTATGCACCTACTGTTCATATGACCAGAATAAAAGCATTTTAGATGTAGGGACTCCTGCACGTACCTTTTATAATTTTATAATCAGAGACCATGCCAGAGCAGGGTCTCTAGAGTTTTGATCCATCTACAGGCGCCATATTAGCGAGATACTCCAAAATCAAAATACCACTGACATCATCTCGCCTGAATGTCCAATCATGAAAGGATCAGGATGCAAACTGCTTTTTGAAGCATTATTTCGCAATATTTCACAATGAATTTTGAGAGCTCCTGAGTCGGTTCTTATGACCAGATGTTGAGTTCAGGTGAGTATACCCTGAAGGAACCCAGCTAAAACTTTTCAAAATCTGGGCGTTTTATTCGGCCAAAAATTGACTTGGAACAGCCAAATCAACCACCGAAATAATGATAAAACATATTTTTTTATCAGTACTCAGCATTTTGATTGAGTTATTTACATGAAAACGGAAGGTGTATAATGTATAGAATTCTTGGAATGCACAATTTGGTGATCTCAGGGCGGCTTTCCCCAAATCGGAATATGATACAAAAAAGAATCAAAAAGTACCTCACATTGGGAAATAGTAGATGCTTACTCAAATTCATTGTGATTATAATGTGATTATAATGTTACCTCAATGTGACTCCAATTTAGATGTGAAATGGAAGGTCACATTCACCTACCTGCGAGTAACATTCGGCATCGAAATGTGAAGCAAAAAATGACTAGAAGGGCCCGGAATAGAAGTTCTGGAGATGTCAATATGAGTCGCATCCCGACTCACAGGTGTGATGTGGAACGTGAATGTGAAGTTAACTAACATCTCTGAGATCGATATGTGTTTACTGGGAACCGAATAATCACGTTTCTCGCCCTGTAGCACTGCCGCAAAGTAACGAACAGAGCGACGAATTGAGTGCTATTACATTACTCGGAATTCCTTGATTGAGAAGGAGTCGGTTACACGGAGAAATACTGGATGCATTGTTCGAAGTACAATGAGAACTCCTTTTCGTCCGGAGGTCACAAACCACTCACGGCGTTCGACGTTCCACGATATATTTTCTTCGGTCTACATGAATCGCATTTTTTATTGCTCATTGTGCTGACTCGTGAATAGATAAAGCAGAAAGGAGTGAAAGCGACCCCAACCCGGGGTGGGTTACAATGAAAGGGATGGGGCGAAATTAGGAGAACGTTCCTTCTTGTGCTTTGAAAACAATGCAGAAGATTTCAGGGATCATAAAAATAAAGGAGAGCGGAGGAAAGTAATTGAACATAAAAAGTGTGAGTAACAGGACAAGTTACGATAAAAAAAATATATTCATTTATATCCAGGTTTGAGAATTAGGATCATATTAATTTAGACAACATTGGGAATTAAACGGCTGGGTAGGAAAATGAGATAGTAATTGATGTCGATAAAGGATGCTGTAAGTTTCGGATGAGATATTTTTTCCACCTTCTCGATGTAATAATATGCGCTTTCTCTTCTATCCCTTGGAGCTCAAAAGGACCGAAACGGTCGAAGAACGACCACAAAACCCTGTTTTTGTCCTTCCCACATTAGCGGTATCTCCCAAAAGATCGAAAGGATTGAAAACAAATACAACATCAACAGTTGCTTTCAATCCGGCAGTACTTTACGAAGTACTTCAGAAGTATGCGAACTGGATAAAAAATGTAGTAAAAAAAGGAATAGGAGTGCAATAAGAATGTAATGAAATTCGTTTATTAGATTACTGGCATATTAACGTCCATACATTAAAAATCCGAAACAGTTAAACAATGAAATCAAAAAAGCTAGTAGAACTTTGCAACTTCAAAAACGAATTTCTGGAGGTCCATTTCTTTCCCTGGTAACGGAATCATATTTCGTTCAAATCGATGGAGCGAAAAATTTTAAAAATAAAAAAAATTGGAAAAAAAGAAAAAAGAAAAGAAGTTGTTTTTTTACTCATTTTTCAAGCACAAACTAACTGCGAAGTCAAATTTTCATTGTATCTATTGATAAAAAAAAAACGTCCATATGTTGCGAACTCTATGTCTGACACTTTATGGTATACGATACAGTACCTAATATCTATAATACAAACGGATTGAAGACACCTAACTTACGTCCTATGAGGTTTCTAAGCTGATGTTGATTGTGGTCCACACTTACCTGCAACAAGAATAAAAAATAAAGGTATTTTGATAACACTCGAAAAAAAAAATTGTAAGTTGACCCGGTCAATATTTTTTACCTCAGCATCGGATTGCAAATCAAATGCCATCTTGAACGAATTGAAAGAATGAAGAAAAAAGGGGAACATTCCCATGAAATTTTGTTGGGGTTGGGATCAGTAGAATCGAAGAAAAACTATTGTTTTTTTGCCAAAGTTTCGAATTTCATTGAATTCATCATCAGGGCTCAAAATTGTTTGTTTTTCTGAGTTAAAATCCTTAAACTATTTTTAAATTTTCTTGTTGATGGATATATGTGTTATTGTCCTTCGTGCGTTGTTATCTATTATGTCTGTTCATTTTAAAAATAGTTTAAGGATTTTAACTCAGAAAAACAAACAATTTTGAGCCCTGATGATGAATTCAATGAAATTCGAAACGTTGGCAAAAAACAATAGTTTTTCTTCGATTCTACTGATCCCAACCCCAACAAAATTTCTAAAGAAGCAATTTTTGGATCACCTAACTTATCAGTTATTCCCATGAAAATTGAAAAATGAAAAATATGATATATTTGTAATATCTAGCAGAAAACAACTACTTCCCCGGCACAAGCCACACTGGACATTGAATTTCATCCAAGATTTCAAAACCTGGTTCGGGTTCATTCCCCTTCATCCCCCTTATTGCTCGCACTCCATTGTTCTCATCATATTTCCAGACAAACCTGATAAATTCAACGTACACACTCAACATGCACAATGAAGAATAACTCCTGATTAGAGCTGGTTTCTTTCCGAACACAAAATCCCCACTTTCGTGGAAACTCGCGTCCTGAATTTCAATTTTCTGCAGGGATCTACTGAAATATATTCCAGGAGATTTTATTTCGACAAAATATAGACTAACATTACCGAATGTCCCAATTCTGAGATTACAAATAGATGTCGATATGTAGTTTTGTTCCAGATATACGAATTGTGAGTGGAACAGATGAAGAGTCTTCAGTAAAACTGATTGAAATATTCAAATATGGCTTACAATGCTACAACACTATCGATTTGGAATATTTCTCTGAAGAAAAATGAAAACAGCGTTGAGCCCACTTCATCCTCAATATTGTGATTGAATATCCAATCAAAAATATAAAAAACGAGGAATAAATTCTGATGTTCTAATGCCGCTTGAAGTGAATACGCCATGAGTTTGTCCGGAGCGCCAGGGCAAGCAATAATAATAGCTGTCCTCTACTTGCACAGGCTATGCCTCTGGGTACACTCTAGGAGTGTTTATGAGGGAGTATTATTATTATTAGTAGCCATACAATACCCAACAACATGAATTTACATTCAGTAGAATCAATGAGTGGGCAATGTTCGAAAGTGTAAGCATTGTCTTCTTCGAGTGGGTTCTGTGTGGTAGACTGCAACGCATATGGAAATGAAAAATCAAAGTGTAGAGATGAAGATTTTTTCATGGTGTGTACAATTTTCTGAGAAATTCCAAATAGTAATTTTCCATTAGTATCAACATTCTGCCAATCATCTTTACTGATTCTCTCAAGTATCTGACATGCTCCTTTTTCCTCTTTGATTATTTCGTTCAATTGTATTTGTTACTCTATACATTTCAGGGTTTTGAATTATTGAGCTCATAAAATCAACAACACACATCCATCTATTTTATTTAAGGCAATCAACGTATAACAAACCATAAAACCGTCTTCTAGGAAAATTTTTATAGCTTCATGTAATTGAACTTTAAATTCATCGACTCCAACTATAAATTTCTGTCGGAGGATTAGTATTAACGTCTTCATCTGCTGAATGCGAGAAAAACAGCTCTAACTAATTGACCGTCAAGTGGATCTCGAACAGTATTTTATAATTCAGCAGTTCTGCCAATGGAATTGATATCAGTCCCGCAGAGAAAATTTGTAATTTGTGGTGCGCATCCTATATTTTATATTCATTTAGTTTTCTTCAGGAACCTTCTCTTTAAAATGTTGGGAATTATCCCATACTTGTGAATAGTAGTTAGGTCAATATTCCACACATTTCAATTTCAAATATTATTTCTAAGCTCCTTTACAAATTTTGAATTTATTCCAGCTAAGGTGTCGTAACTTACAAACAAACCGGGAATTTGCAACTCATAACATTTCACCATTAAACAAATTGGCCGGTTATCCCAATTTGTAAATGATTGGAAATCCCTAGGATATTTTTTCGGCAGTTTCCATTCACGGGTTTCAAGACGAAACAAAACCTTTCTTCCTGAGGTTTAGGTTTGGTCTGGGATTTTCTGGAGAGAAACGACATGAAGTCACAGTCAGTCAACCATGAGACAGTTATTTTTTCGACTTTAAAGCGTCGGATCGTCCTTCAACCAAAACCTCACATCTACATAGTGCCTCGGCTGAGAACATGCCGACAGATCAACTCAGAAACTATCTCTGTTAATAATTCACTTCTTGAACTCAAGTCCTCCAGCTTTGCCACAGCAGTCCTGATGATTTGGTAATTTTGCAAACCATTCTGGGCACATTATATCAATAATTTTCATAATTCCATGATTTATTCGTTTGTATTATTCGTCTATTGATGATAGTACAGAAATAAGCGACTGATTCACTAAAGGATTCTATTTTCCAAAGACGACAGACACATGTTACTTCTGGCTTAGAAATCTTGGTCTGGCTTAGTCTAAAAGCGCTATCAGTATCACGTATTGTCAATTTAGAATCGATTAAAGTTCAAAAAGTGTGCCGAAGAGTTTCGAACAAATGAAAATAATGATATATCGACAATGTCGATATACCCGTTTCTCCACCACATTCCCACAAAAATGAAAATGGAGAAAAGATGTAGTTTGATGTCCGTAAGGGGAAGTAGTTATTTTCAGTCATATTTCCGTCTATTTTTTCAAAGATTATCCAAAGGAGCTTACTGTGAGACAACGTAAATACCTCTGCCTAGCATGAGAAAACTCTCTCAACTCGTTGCAATTTTTCCTAAATAAATTATATCATGTTTTGCAGTGTCTGATTGATATACAGATAATTGTTATTGAAACTGATTCAATTGTAGTCTCAATATTTGAGAATCCACTGCGTGTTTTGTCTATTGTAGCGGCTGCCAGACAAAATTTCCTCCACTGAAAAAGGTTTTTATTACTAATTGATTGATTGATTAAAAAAAAGAATGATTCTTTAAGGAAATTCTCAGCCAGAACCATTTTGAACTGCCAAATACACCTTTTTTATGCAAATTAATACTTTTCAAAAAAATCAGTAGGAATGAGTTTGTGCAAAAATTTTATCATTTCTGACAAGATTAGCTGCAAAATCGTATAGCGCCTCCTGGTCTATAATCAAATAGAATTCCTTTTTTTTATAAGGTCTTATTTAGTTTTACCTGTGTCAGTGTCCATAATCAAATCTTGTATATGAATTTGGATCCAATTCCAGATGCCGGACGAGATTTGTGATTATGATCTGATTTCATTCAAAATCGTTATGTAAATTCGAGATGGTGAAAGTCTTATGATTATGGTCCGATTCGATTCAAAATTGGTATTTGGAAGTTCCCGGGAAAAAAAATTATAAATTTGTTGTAAAAATATTTTTAAAATGGCAGCTTCAAAATGGTGGACTAGGATTTCAATATGTTCAGATTCGATTAAAAGTTGAATTCCTTTTGTCAAAATTTGTATTCACAAAAAAATGTCAACAAGCTGTTATTTAAGTGCGCTATAATAATAATGAAGGTGTCTCTGTGAGGTAGAGATTCAAGAGCTTGCCGCTTTTGTACTCGTATTAAAAACTTTGCTCAGCAAGTTTTCATATCTGTATCTCGCAGAATAACCTACAGTACACAAGAAATTATTTTTCACCTGGAAATGCTCAAAAAGTTATTGCAAAATCACTACATGAAATTGCCATATCCTATCGAAAAATGGTGACTCTTCATGGAGGATCATGGAGAATGGATGGATAACAACCCAGATTCCATTTTTAATGTTACAACGCTGTTCAAAAATCAAACAAATGGGGACAAAAGTATGGAGATAATGTATTACTGAGCCGTGAAAAAAACAAACTCTGCCACAATATTCATTCAGAATCAAACTGTTTTGAAGCTACCCACACTGTAGACTTTTCTGTAGTTGTTGAAAACGGCCTAACGTCAATGCCAGTTACTGAAATCAATGGTTAATATTCCACTAGGTAATATTCCGAATTGTTGGTAAATAGTAATAGTAAATACAAATTCTGAATAAACCAGTTGATTTGTTCAAACAGCCCTCATGAAACGCACCAGTCAGTGTGAAAACTTTTTTTTAATAGTTCAAAGCGCGAGTAGAAAACAAATATCAAGCAGGAATATACGGGTAATTTGTTTTGATTAATGCAATCAATGGTGTACTTATTATGTTTACCACGCAATTGAAAACAAATATTTACATGACATTCTCAACACCTTTCATTCGTAATACTGGAATATTCAGACAAATTCCAAGCAATTGGACAACCGAAATGATGGTAGAAAAAGATTTTCATGCAGTTTCTCGGTTGTAGGATTGGGTGAACATTTTCATCTATTTTCAGTTACCTTTAACAAGATATCCAACAAGTCCATTATAGGTTGAGTTCTAAATAATTAAGAGAACAAACTTATTAGTCAACAGTAAAGTAGCTTAAGCCCGATATTTACATATACAGTGCGGCTTTTTATAGTCCCCCCCCTGTTAACTTTTGAACGGTTTGACGTAGAGCGATAAAAAAAAAACTGTTTCGAGGGTTTCACCGATACTACCTTTTGAAATATAACGCATTGTGATTGCTCGATAGATGGCGCGGGGGGGCAAAAAAACCTAATTTTTTTAAATGGAATGGGGGGTCGAGTGACACATCGTTGAAAAGAGAATTGGATTCTCTTTTCGCCAATTCGCCAATTTGATCGAGTGAATGTAAGATTTTGAATCCATTTTGTACCAGGCTAATTTGTGCACAGCTTATCATCGTCGTGTAGCCATTCACGAAAATCACCATGCCATACCTTTCCAACGATTCCAAATGGCCGCCATACTACCGCGAAGGAGTGATTGCATTTTTCATTTTTTATTAATGTGTTCTCGTTGGCATGGCGGGCTGTGAGTCACACCGGAGAAGCATGGCATTACGCTACCGCCTACTTCTATTTTCATCGACTACAGAAAAATACAAGAATTTTTGTGTAACAAATGGTTCGAATTTCGTAATTAATCCGACACATTCTATTGACGTCCATGAGACTGGACCGCCAGCACCAATGCCATGACCATCATATTTATTTTCGTTATTCCATCTCTCGGTCTATAAGATTTTGCGTGTTTCTTCCACTGATTCGGACACGTTGTTTCCATCAGAAAGGAATAGTTATGATTATCCGAAAGTCATAACCATGCACAACGGAGGGAACGCTGGTTTTCTAGCCCATATGAAATTGTCACTTTCATTCGGTAATAAATTGGTGAAAGAATTGTTGGAGAACAGCTGCTGCTGATTCAGTACAAGAACTGAATTGAAAATTCTCTCTGCCTCAGCAGTACACAAACTTCACTAATCACGCATACCAGAACAATCAAATACGTCAACACCCTCGTCCGTCCATTCCGACATAAAAATATGCGAAGACGGAGACCAGAATTCGCAGCCGAACAACAACGGCCCACTATTTATAGGTGAACACAAGTAGATAATAGATTGTCAACGAGCACGTCGAAGTTGAGATTAATGATCACGGTGTTCATGCTCGGCCGATAATATCGACCACTGATTGACAACCAGTCACACGGAATGAGACTTGGGGGTCCCAACATTATTTATCAGGCATGAGCGCAATTTTCAGGTGACTGGAATTTGTTATCGCTGCCTTGGATCGTGCTGGAGATTTATTGATTGCGATTGGAAGATTCTATAGCATCCAGGTCCGGATTTATGATATCACGGCTTTTGATAAAAAATTGGTTTGTTGTAGATAATAATGGTGACAATAAAGCATGATAAAAAACTAGGACTTCACAAAACTCATACACAAAGTATATCTAGAAGCAAGAAGAAACCTCTCGTATTCCCATCTATGGATGAAACAAGACTAGTTCCAAATGGTAACCAGAGAATAAAATCATCTCCGAAGCAAGTCAGCATAAACTGAAATAGATCCGGTAATTCTGATGACTGAATTTTCTTGAAAATAGGTGACAGAATAGCAGAGCTCTATTAACTGTGGTTCAAAAACTGAATCGCTATATCCATTCCACGATTTGACAGACCTTAATGTTACAATGAAATAATCGATAACGTTACCCAGACCAGAAAACTTGGCTCAAAGTTAATCTGCTACCGAGGAAGGAATATATATTGAATTTCAATATAAATCGTTACTAGCTCTCTCGCTACATATATTTTTTCTTCGGAGCGGGTTATTTCAAATGATTTCTCTGGAAGATAATACATATTTCGAAGTAAAAACACACTCTCCTCGCTGGCACTTCATATGAAATTTCAATTTGGGCACATCCAGCAATCATGAATCTCAGTTAGCTTGACTTCTATCGCCTATCCTTGAAAACACAAAAAATCATAAAAAAGAGATGAACGTTTTGTTCACGCATGAGAATCCCATAACATAACATTCTATTTCCCGGCATTTTGAAATTCAGCAAGTAATATAAAAAACACAATTTAAGGGAGCAATAACCATTGGAAAGCGAGGAAAGACACATCCATTTCCGTTTTTGCTGAGTAAAACGCTAAACTTTCGACTAGATCTCTGGAAAAGAATGATTGTGCAGCGTTGTTTGGGGAAAAGAACACGAACGCCGAAAGTCATGCCGCTAGTTTTGCATTTCGCTTATAAATTCGTTTTCATGGGGTGACATTTTCCGACTCTTCCTTGAATAGCCAAAGATAGAGAAATTGATTCGGAATCATCCTTTGTTGGAAGATGGTAATAGTTAGGTGTTGGATGGATTTTCACATTGCATGAGATTATTCTCATTAAATAAAAAGATTTAATATAGTGTTATCATTCGTTTGATATGCAAAAGACCCCATAATCGAAATGGATTGATTAGTAACTCGTTCTTGAATTATCTATAGAGGTAATGCCAAAGAACTCTTTCGCAATGAAAGCACTACTCAAAACCTGTTCAGAATGTTTCGTAGTATACCTTTCGAATCGCACCTCGACTGTCATAAACAATATTCGGATGACAATATATTTCCTTGCTTAACAACCAATCAGTGGATTTCAAATTTTGAAATTCAGCCAATAGAATCGGAACTACAGTGGAAATATAGCTTGTTGCTTAGTTTTTGTTTCACTATCTGTCAAGTGAAAATAATGATTTAAATTATAAACGTCAAATGTATGTGTTTTGACTAGTTATCTTTATTCATCAATATGAGCGATCGTTGGGGACAAATGTCCATTGGTATCATAGATGAGGCGTGGAAAAGAGTATTCCGCTAGAAGTAAAGCATCAACTAATTACCAGGTGACACGATTTTTCTTCATTTCAAATCCATATAATGTCGTCCTGAATATAATTCGTGGTATGATTAAAAACCTTTAATTTTTTGGAATATTGCAATCCCAAAGCTGAAAATACAACGAGTCCGCAGTTGTATTTTCTTGCATTCGGATTGCCAATGAATTGATTGTTAATAATCATACCACTTATTATATATTATTACCCCTGATAATGGCATAAAAACTTCCTATTCTGATGAGTTGTTCATTGATTTAGGTGTTTCAGTTCAGTTCAGTTCAGTTTATATTAATGAATTAGGTACCATACTATTATGTGGTGCCAAAATCATTTACGCATTTACTCAAAAGATCTGATTATATTGCTGTGTCCAGTTTCAAACTAGGAAAGAGTTATCCACGTATCGAGGCCAAACTGAATTAACTTAAAAAATTGTCATTCACTGACAGCTAAATCAGCGACCAAAGGAATCTCAAAATCTGCTTTCATACGTGGTGTTATAGACGTAAAACCTAACAAAAACTCGAGATTGCCATAGATACATAGATAAACCGATTGTAGAAGTTCACAATTTCAAAATACTGTTTCATTTTCAATATTTTTCGTTTTGTTTCATTGAAGTCTTTGTTTATACTTTCTTCTGAGCCAAAATGAGAAGGGCTCAATGTCACACCTCTTGCACAATTACCTGTCGTTACGGAAGAAATCAACAAAGTATATTCATTCTTGAATTCCATTCAGTCTGTGAAGGTCTTCACGTACATCATTAACTATAATTTTCGTTGGGCCCAATCTGTACAACATGGTGGGTGGCTTCATGTAAGATTTGAATCACGCCAAAGCGAAAACGAAGAAAAATTCACAATCTTGAGTCCTTTGGCGAAGGCGCCAAACTTGAATAAGTTCTGATTTGATTATGTTATTGCTGACTACGATTCGCAGTTGACAGACCTGCGCTTTCAAGTGTCATTTGATTATCATTTTCTCTGTTGAGAATGGGAACTTATTGCTGAAGGAAAAAAATTTGCATAGCGTCTTTCGTTTCAATGGATTTTTAGATCCTGATCCAAAGTGGTGAAGTTGAAAATCAACTATCAGAAGGAGCACAAGAAAAAACAGTTATATCGAAGGTTTTATTTAGATTTAACAAGAACAAAGTAAAAAGTAGCTAACAAGAACAAAGTAAAAACATCAATATGATTGATCGGCGCTCCGGGGCGACTTAAATGATATTGGTGGTGCATTCGCTTTCAGAGCTGCAGGGAAACCCGGAAAAACCTGCAACACCACATCACCTGAAGAGTTTGGAATTCATTGGTAGAGAACTTCTAAAGAGGTCCGACGAATTGTGACAATCTGCTATGGTAAAATAGGATGTATGGTGTCTTCGAAGGCTCCAAAGGGTCCAGTTCCAAAGAAGGTATTCTATTTACGCAATTGTCATCAAATTTATACCAGTCCGTTCTATATTTGGCTAAGGTGTAAAAGTAGCCAAAATCAGCTCCAGAACCACAGTGAATAATGACTGCGTAAAGCTCGTAATTGCAGTCGGCTAGATTGTGGTGTTCTTTTAGCTTGATTCGTTGAAATAGTTTGATACATCTTTGGGTAGCTGAGTAAAAACTGAAGAGCTTCAGAGTTATGATCAGATTTGCAGGTGTTTCAACTATACTTGTTATTTCATGGCTGTCTGTTGTTTTGGCACAGATTTGACAGTACAGTTGACTATCACCTGTTAGGTATTCTGGTCTCAGGTGATGAATGAGTAGATTCTGTATGGGCTGAATTTCTGAAACATTGGGAAACGCGAGCTCTAATTCAAAAAAGTCATTGAAGATCCTGCTATTCATTCTGCATTTGCTACAACGTGACACTGTAAGGATCCTTCCTCCAAAAGATTTTTGTACTGAAGAAGCAATAGGTTGTAATTCCTCACCATCAGGGCATATCTTCCTCAGTTGTAGTAGTCTATCAGCTGCTTCTCGTATTGCTCACTTTGAGTGTAGTGTGTATTTTGGCAATGGAGTGTCAGACGAAAAGATTTTGCTGAACTCAAATCACTCTAGTTGTCGTCCCATACTGCTGGCAACATGTTAAGCGGTTCAGTACCCTAATTATTCTATCTAATTATGGTGTATATTGGTTGATTTCAAGACTTCCACCAAAGTCTAGGCCCCAGACTGTTGGTACAACTCCTTGTGGTCTTAAGGGTTGGGTATGCCTATGAGTTGCGTAACATCAGCTTCATACCCCTGAACATGAAAATAACAAACCAGCTCTGGAACTTCACGAGTTCAAAATACTGTCTCTTGTTCGACATTTCCCGTTTCGGATATCATTATTAACGTTTTCTTTGTATGATTGTCTAGTTTCTATTTTGTTCTAGACATTCCTAGTTGATCCTCTAGCAAACCAACAAAACTGTTCAACAAATGATTTTTCATTTCCCTTTTTATCTCTACTAATGGTTAGAGATATTAATTTAACTGAAACCAGTCTGTATTTATACATTATACGTCCGTGTAAACCAGGCTTGCCACTGAAACATTTCCCGGGCTATAGTCGTTTGCGTTAGTGGTTTGAGGAAGGATTGTCGTTTCGGAATATTCACACCCAAGATAAGAGTTACTCCATATAAAACACCGGCTCTAATGTGTAGAGATCGTATCGAGCTGCGCCCTTATGTCACAAAGTATCCAGCATAACCGCCCTAATCAAATAATAACGATCAAGCGGTAGACTGTGCGGATGATAGGTCGTTTCAATCCGATTTTAGTGAGGGAAATACTGGGATATTTCGCAGTGTGCGATTTCATGCAGTTTTATTGCATTTTGTGATATCTTTATAAAAATATCGTGCCACGATGTTTGTTCTCGGTAAACTCTGAAACTACCTGGCCAATCCTACTGAAATGTTGCACAATGTGTGTGATTTGGTCCAAATTGAGAGATAGGATAGTTTTCATTGAGATAAATGACCTCAACAGATTTTATCGCAAATTGCATGTTTTTTAATGGGAGAATATATTCATGTGAAGTTCTCAAACTCTGTCTAACAAGGAGGGGCCATAGGAAGTGAAACTTTCCAAAACTTCAAAAAAACCTTGGAAGGAACCAAAACCAGAGCAAGAAGGTTTCAGACCGTACTGAGAAAATAATCATGTGAAGTGCTCGATGGTGTAAGTTTTTGAAAATGAGTGAAATATAAGAAAGAAAATTCATGAATGATCTCAAAGTTTCTTGACTCCCAGGACAGCACTTGCAGATTCTGTGGGAAACATCCAGAAACACCCCACCATATATTGATGGAGGGTTACGCTGTACATCGTGAAAGATTAAATATACTGGGATCACACCAGGTGACTGTGGGAGAAATACCACAAGTTGACCCCCTCAATACCATCATCATCATCATTCTGGCACCAACACTCTTCCTTCTCCACATGAATGCTTTCTGTAAGCATCTCGTGTACAATGCATAGCTCTGCTACATATAGCTTCATCTTCCAAAGCTCCGAAATCAGCCAGTGAGAGCAGAAATAAACGGCTTTCAACTCACCCATAAAATTGGCATTCTCGTCACTAAATGTTGAGGATAATCGTTTATTCATATCCTGCATATATGTTTGATGAAACCATTTTGGAGCGCAAACCTCAAGCTTGAAATAACATACTTCATTCTTTATATAGAATGTGTATGAGCGATTATTTTCACCATTCACTGAAGGAACTGCCGGGATTAGTGAGTTGAGAACTGAGGCAGGAGTAAAACCCAGTTTTTTATTTGGCATGTATAAGTGAGACTTGTCTCAGTAGCCTTAAATCATTGCATATGGTCCAAAGAGGGTACTGATTCCTGCTCCAGTATAATTATTTCATATCAACTAAAATATCCATGACTTTTGGATCCTCCACAAATATCGTAGAAAAGTTATGTGAAGTGGGACAAAACGCATTATCGGTACTCTAATACTTACATGTTATATTTGCATGAGGAGGGAGAAGTCTTCAGGAACGATATGCACTTTTTTCTTTTCCTTCTACTATAATTTTTAGCAAGGTTATGACAAATCACAAATCCTATTTTTTGGCCCTGCTTGAACTTGCAGTGGCGGATTAGAGCAAGCATGAAATGTGATGTCGGCGTTAAACCACGTTTTCTGAGAAAACGAGCGTATTTCATGAGGTATTACAAATCATTATTGTGGAGCATTGAATTGTCTCTTAACCAATCAAAATCGTTTTTTGATAAATCTTATATTTTCTAAAATAACAACAACAAAAAATTATAGTTTTTTTAAATGAAAATTTTTTCAGGTTCCACTTCTGATTTTTTGGTAAAATTCATTCTTCACTTTTTGCTCGAGTTTGTCTGTCGTTACTGGATTATACTGACTTTGCAAAATTCTAGAATGGATATCCAACAAGAGTATCCATACCAATGAAATCCTCTATTTCAACCCTTGGTATGATTTAGCAGTACCCTTTGGAAAGGAAATGTAAGGTCCATTGCCAAAAGCGCCTCTCAAAACAGTAATCCCGGAAAGTTCTAGAAAGTATTGAAAAGAGAGTGAGATTATCTCATATTATATATTTTTACCCGTACGCCTATTTTTTAATAATTTTTGTTTATATTATTTATCACTTAATATATAGGGAAATTTTTATCCCGATCATTGCCCCTCAATATTTTGTATTGAAAAATGAGTTTTTATTGGACAACTAGCTTATGCCTGCTACTTTGCCATTAAATCAGTCCAACAATGACGTTTGGCGGCGAATCAAAATACACACATTAGCAGACAAGATGATGCGACAGACCGTTTTTCAATTAAATATTGGATGGGTGACACGCTTTTTATTTACAAGGAATTCCAACAAAATTCTGATTAAGCTTCAATTATGTAGGTATGCTCAGAGAGTATTTTGCTGTGGTTGAGAAATATTTTCGACACCAGCCGAATATCAAAATTTTTAAATTAATCCCCAACAAGGAGGAGGAAATTGATATTTCGCCTTTCATGAAAATTCATTTTGTGGGTTCTACAAGAGAAATGGCATCTCAACGTGGTTTCTCCAGGTGAAAGGAAATACCTCGGGAAAAAAGTAATCCTACAGTTCACGATAACATCGAGGAAACGATATTCAAAGTAATTGGTATGCTTCTGAAAGAAATTATGGAGTAAATTTTCAATCATTGATCAATTTTCCTCTGCAGATGTGAAAGATGTTATGATGTATATTTCATACAAAAAGTGAGTCATAGATGAAAAGTCAGTGTCATCTGCACTGGATCGCATTTCGAATAAGATGTCCTCACTTTGTGATGCTGTATATCAATAGTAACAAAACGTCGGCATGTTTTCATTCCAGAATTTGTCCAAAAGATGAAAAAATGTCTCTGTCCTGCTTCAGGCAATTCTGCTCGAACCGACTCTGCAATGAGATCAGCTATCAGCCACAAAGAACGAAAAGCTATTAATCATGACGGTCATACATATTGCATTCTCTGGAAGCGATCATGCTATTATCCACACATCCATTTCATACATCATCAGTGCGGGCTGGTCTAATGGAGAATCGCAGCGCGATTGTTTTACTTTATGTGAATTGTTGCCCCCAGCCGACTTGATCATGTGTTATATGTATGTACATTTACTGACTTGGCTTACGCTAGCTAGACACTGCATAAACTGGTTTTATATGTGGAAATATTGTGCATTAAATTTTATGAGTTGTAAACGAACGAGTTCCGTTAGAGCGCGTGCCATTTGCTGGAGGATATTTTGGAATGCCAGACCATATTATTAGTCCAGTTACAATTTCTCGGTGACTGTGCTGGGAGCGTAATAATATCATTTCAAAGCAGAGCTGTACCGAGCACTGAGCTTTTTGCTCGTGATTTTAGTGCTCAATTCTCTTATCACTTTATGAAAGGGCTTGATGCTTAGTGCTCGTGAGCATTGTAAAGAGCTCACGCGTTCTAAAAAGAGCTTGGGAGCACTCAATCTTTGATCCCAAAAATTCCCATACCGTAAGGTCCCAGGTGCGATTCCCTGCCGGTGCGCGTTTCTTTTTCAGCTGTGAAAATCTGGATGATTGACTTTCGTAGCCGGCTGGAAATAATCATCCACGATTCACTGTTGCGTTGAAAATTGACAGTGCTATTCCTAAGGTGGCGTATGGAGTTAGTAACAAGTCCTAGCAAAACCATATGATTATCTATAGTAATTAGACCCTTATAGTACAAGAGCGCCATTTCTAGATAACTACTGGACCGATTTGCTTCATTGAGGTGTCAAATGAAAGATCATTAAATGCACATTATTTCTTTTCATACATTTGTTCATGGAAAGCAAATATCAACTGAAATATTTACAAAAACATAATTTTGGAAAAATTTAACTTTTTTCATTATGTGAATAGCTCGGTTACCGCCAGGATTATGAAAATTTAGCTCAGAATAAAACATATTGCTATTTCTATCACCTTTTCAATGAATGAATCATCACAATCAAAATATAAAAAAGGATGCTACAGTCGTTCAAGAGAGCTCAGCCCTTGGTACAAATATTCTCCAATTGAAATAATTGGACTAGTTTTGTATTAAATGAAAATGAAATACTAAATAATAAATATTTATGATATAAGGATCATAATGAAGATTATCATATGATGATTGTTCGTGATCCAAATTTCATAAAAATAATATGTATTCCGACGATTTCTTCAAAAATAGATTTCTTGTTGCATTACAGTAAGTATTTTGAGTTTTTGTGTCTACATTTCTTTTCATTATAGTGCTTCCTATAAAGTATGTCATTTTGACACTAACAATGAAATCCATAATAATTTTATTATGACAAGTCAGAATGGTCGAATTAGTATGATTGTGAATTTCGAGTCAATCGAAAAGTTGCAAAAAATTATGAAAAAAATACCAAGTCGTCATATCGACTTGAAATTTTCCACTTTATACATAAAATTCTATGCTTGTTCCGAAAATGTATGATTTTCATGTGCTCCGATATTAGATTTAGCGGAAAAGGGTGTTTATGCTAAAAAATCCAATTTTCTGAGATTTTTTATTTTTCATTTTTCGGATTTCAAATTTGTGTCCTCAAACGTATTTTGACGTCCTGATTCCGAATCTTTAAACAATAATGTCGAAAACTCATCAGAAATATTTTTGGCGGCAAAAAAAACATCTAAAAACTAATTTAGAGCTGTCCAACTCGAGAACGGTTAGAGATAGACAGATTCTGCGAACGCCAATCGATTCAGAATGGTCGAATTAGTATGATTGTGAATTTCGAGTCAATCGAAAAAAATTAAAAATAACTCGAAAAAGTTGCAAGGGGTTTACCCCTGAAAATCATGAAAAATACCAAGTTGTCACATCGACTCAAAATTTGCACTTTGTACGTAAAATTCTATGCTTATTCCGAAAATGTACGATTTTCATGTGCTCAGGTATAAGATTTAGCGGAAAAGGGTGTTTATTCTAAAAAATCCAATTTCCTGAGATTTTTTATTTTTCATTTTTCGGATTTCAAATTTGTGTCCTCAAACGTATTTTGACGTCCTGATTCCGAATCTTTAAACAATAATGTCGAAAACTCATCAGAAATATTTTTGGCGGCAAAAAAACCATCTTAAAACTAATTTAGAGCTGACCAACTCGAGAACGGTTCGAGATAGACAAATTCTGCGAACACCAATCGATTCAGAATGGTCGAATTAGTATGAAATGTGGATTTCGTGTCAATCAAAAAAATTAAAAATTACTCGAAAAAGTTGCAAGGGGTTTACCCCTGAAAATTATGAAAAATACCAAGTTGTCACATCGACTCAAAATTTGCACTTTGTACGTAAAATTCTATGCTTGTTCCGAAAATGTACGATTTTCATGTGCTCAGATATAAGATTTAGCGGAAAAGGGTGTTTATTCTAAAAAATCCAATTTCCTGAGATTTTTTATTTTTCATTTCTCGGATTTCAAATTTGTGTCCTCAAACGTATTTTGACGTCCTGATTCCGAATCTTTAAACAATAATGTCGAAAACTCATCAGAAATATTTTTGGCGGCAAAAACAACCATCGAAAAACTAATTTAGAGCTGACCAACTCAAGAACGGTTAGAGATAGACAGATTCTGCAAAAGCCAATCGATTCAGAATGGTCGAATTAGTATAATTGTGAATTTCGAGTCGATCGAAAAAAATTTAAAATTACTCGAAAAAGTTGCAAGGGGTCCACCCCTTAAAATTATGAAAAATACCGAGTCGTCACATCGACTTGAAATTTGCACTTTATACGTAAAATTTTATGCTTGTTTCGAAAATGTATGATTTTCATGTGCTCAGATATAAGATTTAGCGGAAAAGGGTGTTTATGCTAAAAAATCCAATTTTCTGAGATTTTTTATTTTTCATTTCTCGGATTTCAAATTTGTGTCCTCAAACGTATTTTGACGTGCTGATTCCGAATCTTTTAACAATAATGTCGAAAACTCATCAGAAATATTTTTGGCGGCAAAAAAAACATCTAAAAACTAATTTAGAGCTGACCAACTCGAGAATGGTTAGAGATAGACAAATTCTGCGAACGCCAATCGATTCAGAATGGTCGAATTAGTATGATTGTGAATTTCGAGTCAATCGAAAAAAATTAAAAATAACTCGAAAAAGTTGCAAGGGGTTTACCCCTGAAAATCATGAAAAATACCAAGTTGTCACATCGACTCAAAATTTGCACTTTATACGTAAAATTCTATGCTTGTTCCGAAAATGTACGATTTTCATGTGCTCAGATATAAGATTTAGCGGAAAAGGGTGTTTATTCTAAAAAATCCAATTTCCTGAAATTTTTTATTTTTCATTTCTCGGATTTCAAATTTGTGTCCTCAAACGTATTTTTACGTCCTGATTCCCAATCTTTAAACAATAATGTCGAAAACTCATCAGAAATATTTTTGGCGGCAAAAAAACCATCTTAAAACTAATTTAGAGCTGACCAACTCGAGAACGGTTCGAGATAGACAAATTCTGCGAACACCAATCGATTCCGAATGGTCGAATTAGTATGAAATGTGGATTTCGTGTCAATCGAAAAAATTAAAAATTACTCGAAAAAGTTGCAAGGGCTGAAAATTATGAAAAATGCCAAGTCGTCACATCGACTTGAAATTTGCACTTTATACGTAAAATTTTATGCTTGTTTCGAAAATGTATGATTTTCATGTGCTCAGATATAAGATTTAGCGGAAAAGGGTGTTTGTGATAAAAAATCCAATTTTCTGAGATTTTTTATTTTTCATTTCTCGGATTTCAAATTTGTGTCCTCAAACGTATTTTGACGTCCTGATTCAGAATATTTAAACAATAATGTCGAAAACTCATCAGAAATATTTTTGGCGGCAAAAAAACCATTTAAAACTAATTTAGAGCTGACCAACACAAGAACGGTTAGAGCTAGACCAATTCTGCGAACGCCAATCGATTCAGAATGGTCGAATTAGTATGATTGTGGATTTTGAGTCAATCGAAAAGAATTAAAAATTACTCGAAAAAGTTGCAAGATAGAGCGCCTATGTAGTATCTTACATTTTGCTAACACACTGTAGCTAAATTTATCATACTTGAATTGTCACTAAGAAACCAATATAACTTTTCGACGTTTTCTACAATTCACGTCTTTTAATTTCTTATAGAGAATTTCCAATAAAAATAGAATATACTCTATAAATTTTACCCCTAAAAATCTTGAAAAACACCAAATCGTCGCACCGACTTGAAATTTTGCACTTTATACGTAAAATGTTATGCTTGTTTCGAAAATGTATGATTTTCATGTGCTCAGATATAAGATTTAGCGGAAAAGGTGTTTATGCTAAAAAATCCAATTTTCTGAGATTTTTTATTTTTCATTTTTCGGATTTCAAATTTGTGTACTCAAACGTATTTTGACGTGCTGATTCCGAATCTTTTAACAATAATGTCGAAAACTCATCAGAAATATTTTTGGCGGCAAAAAAAACATCTAAAAACTAATTTAGAGCTGACCAACTCGAGAATGGTAAGAGATAGACAAATTCTGCGAACGCCAATCGATTCAGAATGGTCGAATTAGTATGATTGTGAATTTCGAGTCAATCGAAAAAAATTAAAAATTACTCGAAAAAGTTGCAAGGGGTTTACCCCTGAAAATCATGAAAAATACCAAGTTGTCACATCGACTCAAAATTTGCACTTTATACGTAAAATTCTATGCTTGTTCCGAAAATGTACGATTTTCATGTGCTCAGATATAAGATTTAGCGGAAAAGGGTGTTTATTCTAAAAAATCCAATTTCCTGAGATTTTTTATTTTTCATTTCTCGGATTTCAAATTTGTGTCCTCAAACGTATTTTGACGTCCTGATTCCGAATCTTCAAACAATAATGTCGAAAACTCATCAGAAATATTTTTGGCGGCAAAAAAACCATCTAAAAACTAATTTAGAGCTGACCAACTCGAGAACGGTTCGAGATAGACAAATTCTGCAAACGCCAATCGATTCAGAATGGTCGAATTAGTATGAAATTTGGATTTCGTGTCAATCGAAAAAATTAAAAATTACTCGAAAAAGTTGCAAGGGGTTTACCCCTGAAAATTATGAAAAATACCAAGTCGTCACATCGACTTGAAATTTGCACTTTATACGTAAAATTTTATGATTGTTTCGAAAATGTATGATTTTCATGTGCTTAGATATAAGATTTAGCGGAAAAGGGTGTTTATGCTAATAAATCCAATTTTCTGAGATTTTTTATTTTCTGAGATTTTTTATTTTTCATTTTTCGGATTTCAAATTTGTGTCCTCAAACGTATTTTGACGTCCTGATTCCGAATCTTTAAACAATAATGTCGAAAACTCATCAGAAATATTTTTGGCGGCAAAAAAAACATCTAAAAACTAATTTAGAGCTGTCCAACTCGAGAACGGTTCGAGATAGACAAATTCTGCAAACGCCAATCGATTCCGAATGGTCGAATTAGTATGAAATGTGGATTTCGTGTCAATCGAAAAAATTAAAAATTACTCGAAAAAGTTGCAAGGGGTTTACCCCTGAAAATTATGAAAAATACCAAGTCGTCACATCGACTTGAAATTTGCACTTTATACGTAAAATTTTATGATTGTTTCGAAAATGTATGATTTTCATGTGCTTAGATATAAGATTTAGCGGAAACGGGTGTTTATGCTAATAAATCCAATTTTCTGAGATTTTTTATTTTCTGAGATTTTTTATTTTTCATTTTTCGGATTTCAAATTTGTGTCCTCAAACGTATTTTGACGTCCTGATTCCGAATCTTTTAACAATAATGTCGAAAACTCATCAGAAATATTTTTGGCGGCAAAAAAAACATCTAAAAACTAATTTAGAGCTGACCAACTCGAGAACGGTTCGAGATAGACAAATTCTGCAAACGCCAATCGATTCAGAATGGTCGAATTAGTATGAAATGTGGATTTCGTGTCAATCGAAAAAATTAAAAATTACTCGAAAAAGTTGCAAGGGGTTTACCCCTGAAAATTATGAAAAATACCAAGTCGTCACATCGACTTGAAATTTGCACTTTATACGTAAAATTTTATGATTGTTTCGAAAATGTATGATTTTCATGTGCTTAGATATAAGATTTAGCGGAAACGGGTGTTTATGCTAATAAATCCAATTTTCTGAGATTTTTTATTTTCTGAGATTTTTTATTTTTCATTTTTCGGATTTCAAATTTGTGTCCTCAAACGTATTTTGACGTCCTGATTCCGAATCTTTTAACAATAATGTCGAAAACTCATCAGAAATATTTTTGGCGGCAAAAAAAACATCTAAAAACTAATTTAGAGCTGTCCAACTCGAGAACGGTTCGAGATAGACAAATTCTGCAAACGCCAATCGATTCAGAATGGTCGAATTAGTATGAAATGTGGATTTCGTGTCAATCGAAAAAATTAAAAATTACTCGAAAAAGTTGCAAGGGGTTTACCCCTGAAAATTATGAAAAATACCAAGTCGTCACATCGACTTGAAATTTGCACTTTATACGTAAAATTTTATGATTGTTTCGAAAATGTATGATTTTCATGTGCTTAGATATAAGATTTAGCGGAAACGGGTGTTTATGCTAATAAATCCAATTTTCTGAGATTTTTTATTTTCTGAGATTTTTTATTTTTCATTTTTCGGATTTCAAATTTGTGTCCTCAAACGTATTTTGACGTCCTGATTCCGAATCTTTTAACAATAATGTCGAAAACTCATCAGAAATATTTTTGGCGGCAAAAAAAACATCTAAAAACTAATTTAGAGCTGTCCAACTCGAGAACGGTTCGAGATAGACAAATTCTGCAAACGCCAATCGATTCAGAATGGTCGAATTAGTATGAAATGTGGATTTCGTGTCAATCGAAAAAATTAAAAATTACTCGAAAAAGTTGCAAGGGGTTTACCCCTGAAAATTATGAAAAATACCAAGTCGTCACATCGACTTGAAATTTGCACTTTATACGTAAAATTTTATGATTGTTTCGAAAATGTATGATTTTCATGTGCTTAGATATAAGATTTAGCGGAAACGGGTGTTTATGCTAATAAATCCAATTTTCTGAGATTTTTTATTTTCTGAGATTTTTTATTTTTCATTTTTCGGATTTCAAATTTGTGTCCTCAAACGTATTTTGACGTCCTGATTCCGAATCTTTTAACAATAATGTCGAAAACTCATCAGAAATATTTTTGGCGGCAAAAAAAACATCTAAAAACTAATTTAGAGCTGTCCAACTCGAGAACGGTTCGAGATAGACAAATTCTGCAAACGCCAATCGATTCAGAATGGTCGAATTAGTATGAAATGTGGATTTCGTGTCAATCGAAAAAATTAAAAATTACTCGAAAAAGTTGCAAGGGGTTTACCCCTGAAAATTATGAAAAATACCAAGTCGTCACATCGACTTGAAATTTGCACTTTATACGTAAAATTTTATGATTGTTTCGAAAATGTATGATTTTCATGTGCTTAGATATAAGATTTAGCGGAAACGGGTGTTTATGCTAATAAATCCAATTTTCTGAGATTTTTTATTTTCTGAGATTTTTTATTTTTCATTTTTCGGATTTCAAATTTGTGTCCTCAAACGTATTTTGACGTCCTGATTCCGAATCTTTTAACAATAATGTCGAAAACTCATCAGAAATATTTTTGGCGGCAAAAAAAACATCTAAAAACTAATTTAGAGCTGTCCAACTCGAGAACGGTTCGAGATAGACAAATTCTGCAAACGCCAATCGATTCAGAATGGTCGAATTAGTATGAAATGTGGATTTCGTGTCAATCGAAAAAATTAAAAATTACTCGAAAAAGTTGCAAGGGGTTTACCCCTGAAAATTATGAAAAATACCAAGTCGTCACATCGACTTGAAATTTGCACTTTATACGTAAAATTTTATGATTGTTTCGAAAATGTATGATTTTCATGTGCTTAGATATAAGATTTAGCGGAAACGGGTGTTTATGCTAATAAATCCAATTTTCTGAGATTTTTTATTTTCTGAGATTTTTTATTTTTCATTTTTCGGATTTCAAATTTGTGTCCTCAAACGTATTTTGACGTCCTGATTCCGAATCTTTTAACAATAATGTCGAAAACTCATCAGAAATATTTTTGGCGGCAAAAAAAACATCTAAAAACTAATTTAGAGCTGTCCAACTCGAGAACGGTTCGAGATAGACAAATTCTGCAAACGCCAATCGATTCAGAATGGTCGAATTAGTATGAAATGTGGATTTCGTGTCAATCGAAAAAATTAAAAATTACTCGAAAAAGTTGCAAGGGGTTTACCCCTGAAAATTATGAAAAATACCAAGTCGTCACATCGACTTGAAATTTGCACTTTATACGTAAAATTTTATGATTGTTTCGAAAATGTATGATTTTCATGTGCTTAGATATAAGATTTAGCGGAAACGGGTGTTTATGCTAATAAATCCAATTTTCTGAGATTTTTTATTTTCTGAGATTTTTTATTTTTCATTTTTCGGATTTCAAATTTGTGTCCTCAAACGTATTTTGACGTCCTGATTCCGAATCTTTTAACAATAATGTCGAAAACTCATCAGAAATATTTTTGGCGGCAAAAAAAACATCTAAAAACTAATTTAGAGCTGACCAACTCGAGGACGGTTCGAGATAGACAAATTCTGCGAACGCCAATCGATTCCGAATGGTCGAATTAGTATGATTGTGAATTTCGAGTCAATCGAAAAAAATTAAAAATTACTCGAAAAAGTTGCAAGGGCTGAAAATTATGAAAAATACCAAGTCGTCACATCGACTTGAAATTTGCACTTCATACGTTAAATTTTATGATTGTTTCGAAAATGTATGATTTTCAGGTGCTTAGATATAAGATTTAGCGAAAAAGGGTGTTTATGCTAAAAAATCCAATATTCTGAGATTTTTTTTATTTTTCATTTTTTTGGATTTCATATTTGTGTTCTCGAACGTACTTTGACGTGCTGATTCCGAATCTTTTAACAATAATGTCGAAAACTCATCAGAAATATTTTTGGCGGCAAAAAAAACATTGTCGCTTGCCGAGGATGTTAACAGTTGATAAATTCCGTGTTATTACGTTTTTTCCGCTGCTTCTTGACATTTCTCAAAATTTTTCCAGGATTGAAATTTGTTTTCTTACCCTTCCTTCATGATTATTCGTTCCACTATTTCATTTTAAGTTGCTTGTGCGCGTAACTAAGTTACCGAATAAACAGGCATCAATAATATTCAAAAAGTCCCATAACCTAAAAGTTGATAATAATGAAGCTGAAGGTATAACTTGTCAAAGTAAAAGTCATTGTTACCCTAGGCATGTAAATGACACTATTTACATTCAGTTGTCAAGATGAATTAGTTAACTAATGATATAGGCCATTTACCTGTTTCATTGCTAAGCCTGTATGGATTAAATAGTAAGTTTTACAGTGTCGACAGCGGGAAAATATAAATTACATTATAAGTTATTGACTCCGAGTAATTTTGTTTGCAGCTTATTCAGCACAAGTTAATTACATTTATTCAGAATTCAAGGGATGTTTATATAAACGGAGGGTCTATTTGGTTGTTTTTGTTTCCGAGTTTGTTTTTGCGAAGTGCCCCAAGCTACAAAAATTCGTTATAGCGACTCTTCGCGTGCTCGATAGCAGGAAAATGAGTATTTATTTGAAATCGGTACATTACGTTCATGGAGATATAATTTTGCTAGTGTTGGATTTTGTTTCGTAATAATGGATTACTGTTTCGGATGGCATTTTTCTGCCTAACAATTGCCGTCAAAAGAATTTGCGATTTGAAGACAGAATAATTGAATAGATGGAACTGTTGGTGAGAATATAATTCAAGAAACAGAAATACCTAAAACTCACTGTAAACTATTAGCTCTTGAGAATACCAACTTTGTTACATTATAGTGGACATGACAGTTGTTGTAGTGGATACGTTTAGTGATGTTTGGTTTACTTGACGTTTTCAGAAAGAATTCTCGAACACGTTCGGGATCAGACGTTAAAAGGTAAGACCCTCGTTATTTACAGCTCGCACAAGTCATCTGGAGACTTCTGAGTTTTTTCTTCTGTAAGTTATTAGACGTTGTATAGGTTTCCATTTTCTTTATATTTGTATTTAGGTTCGATAATGCTTCTTCAACTGTTTGAACATTTTTTTCCTTACCTCGGTGCTTTTAAAAATACTTTACTATCTTCCATGGTCTAAGTTTTTCTTCGATTTGATCGAATAATTAACATATTTTTCCCTTTTCTACTACTATATTATGGAAATTTCACATAGCGATATCAGGATCAATTTCATTATTTTGACATAATCTTCAAAACGATGGAATCATAATGGGCTACACAAGATGACAAGGCAGTTCGTAATGTGAAAAAGAGGTTCGATTGTGTATGTCAGACAACAATAAAACATTTCACGATATCTCTGGTAAGGCAGCAATTTGAGTAAAATAACAAAAAAGCGAAAATTTCAAAAAGTTGCTCATAATTAAATTTCAAAATCATTTATACAAACGTTCACCTTATAAGCTTGCTATTGAAAAGTCAAAGAACATTTAGTCTTACTTCTGATAAATATTTTTTTTCAATTTATTAGTCATAAATTGTACTGATGTGCCAACACTCAAACGTAAATACTTCATAGATTCCATTTCATCATTAAAACTGAGCATATTAGACTGATCTTATTTATTCCAAGCAGGTCCAACAAGAATCAGAACTGCAACTGAAATATTTTTATATCCGAAAGCAGAATCTTATTACTAGAAGTTTTCCACTAACATGTTCCCAAACCACCCCTTTATTAGTAGATTTCATTCTTTATTGCTGTAATATAAACCACCTGGCACAGATCCATGAGTTATCATTGCAAATACATCGATTTCAAATGAACAATATTATTCTCATTTACATATCGAACTTATCGAATTGCCTATTAGATACTCACAGCTATATGAATATTAATGTGATGGACATTACGTTTAATGTCATGTATGTAAATGTTTATCTTCCATCATTGGAATGGATCAAATATTCAAAAGCGATTTTATGAAGAATAAAATTCCTTACTGGTTATTTCAAAACAAAATTTGATTCATATGCTAAAATTCATATTGGCCTGAATGAACGGAAGCTGAAATAATAATAATTGTCATCATACTCTCTCACAAACACTTGTACCCAAAAGCTAGAGAATGGCTATCACTCTTTTTGCAGTGGAATTTTATTGCAACTTGAAAACGGATATATTTCTGGATTGAAACATGAATTTTAGAAAGTTCATTCGTAGTATTTGAAATGCCTATTCATACATACTGCGATATTGCTTGAGTTTGAGAAGTTTAGAGGGATTTAATTTGAAAAATACAAAATTGTTGTTTAGAATGAAATTAGTTTCTCTACGACTATTGTATTCTTCACTGATTACAATATTGATTATAAGTTGAAGATGATTCCAAGATACTGTGGATCCTAATACACTATTCAATTCAATTCTCTTTTTGTCTATAATTTTTTTCCCAATTTCGTTTTTATGCCTTTTGAAATTTTTAAGTCAATGTGCCCCCAGCGCCATATTTCGAGTTATTGCAATGTTTCTTCTCCCAAAAAGTAGTATCGGTAATATCCTTCAAAAAATGTTTGGTTTCATTGTTCCACATCAAACTGTTCAAATTTATCGAGGTATGAGTGGTATTCAGATCCGCATTTATATTTGATATTTCGAGTTTAAATTGCAAAAAAAAAAATATTAACAAAATTCAAAAACAATTTGTTGGTTGTAAAAAGAATGGAATTTCTTTTTCGACGATGTGCCACTTGACCCCCCATGCCATTTAAAAATTTTGAGTTGATATTTATTTCAAAAAGTAGTGTTGGTGAAACCATCGAAACGGTTTTTCATTCATGTTTCTCCGTCGAACCGTTCAAAAGTTAAGAGGGGGGGGGCTGTTAAAAGCCGAACTGTATATTAAACATTAATGATCTCAATAGTTTGTACACCTACAACGTTCTACTTCAACTTTTTTTATCAGAACTGTTTACTGCATAGCATGCCAATATCACAATTCTGATTGAAATATTCAATTTAGCTACAAACCGCTTGTATGGTTTTCTGCCTCGCATGTTTTAATATCACGACTTTCTAGACACCTCGGAGTCGTACACCGCAATAAATGCAAATTTAAAACCAGTTTGTTCTCTAATGGAAGTCTCTGGAATTTTCATTATTTCCCTCTAGAACAAAGTGCATGCGTTTGCTTCCACTCTGGGTCCTTGTGGCTTCGAAACAATTCCAGTAATGGATATTCATACCTAGCGTCTTAGTTATTACCCGATTTGTATTTTTCGTAACTAAGTCGTTTCTGAACAAGTGAACTAATTTTTTTGTTGATAGGAGGACATGTTTGATCTGATTGAAGATATAGATTGACTAGTAGGATTTTAAACAAGTCAGAGAAAGAAGAGCAACAGAAACAACTCGAAAATATTTTAGTGGGAGAGCTAGTCACAAAAATCGACAAAAAAATTTCAATGGATGGCTCATACTTCAATATGATCAAGAAAATCTTCATATAAGATATGGGGCAGAACTTGAAGAACATAGAGAATAAAACGTACTCTATCAAGCTGGAATTGAAAACACAAACAGTAATACTGCCAAAAAAAACATATGTTGGGGAAGAAAACTGGTTAATTTGAATAACGATCAAATATTGAATTGAATCCTGATATAATACAGTGATAAATTCTTGGTTCTTTTTCTACAAAATCGATTAGCACAAGGGTGTCCCGTATTATGTCGAAACTGTGGAGGGGGTCATGAGAAGGTTCTGATATTTTGAAATGCATCAACAATGTCAAACTCAACAAAAATGAAAAATGTAATATTCCGGTAGATCATGTGGCGCGGGATGAAAACAATCAAAAATCATAACGGTCTTCAAGAAGGGAAATAAATCAGACATTTGCAACTACCGCCCTATAGTAATTATTGATTTCTTCAAAGGAAGGTCAACGGTAACATATTTAGTGTATATCCCAGAACATCTCTGACACTATTGAAGAAAGCTGTCAATATGATATAATTCATTCAGATTTTTCGAAAGCCTTCGATAGGCTGGACCATGGAATTCTTCTTCATAAACTATCAAATGTTGGACTAACTCCAAATCTCACATCTTCATTCCATTCTTACCTTTATGAGAGAAAGCAGTATGTTAACTTCCATGGTCACAAATCTGTTGAAATACTCTCAACTTCAGGTGTACCCCAGGGGTCTGATCTAGGCCCCTTATTCTTCATAATGTTCATGAATGATATTGTTTTGTATTGTATTTACATCTCTTGTGAGGAATCCTTCTTTATATAATCCAGCAACCATCTAGTATTCGACGAACACTGAATAAAATTTTTCATAAAGCCATCGTTAAAAATATTTTTCAACCCATTTTGACCAAGTGTTTTGGCAAAAATATGTACCGCAGATCTGTTGGTGCTGAATAACCTATTCTTGCTGCTTTCACCACTACCAACTTCTTCCGAGTGAGCCATATTTAAGTGGTTGTCTCTGTTACCGTGGCGTGATGACAAACCAGAATTAAGGTTGCTGGCATAACTTGTGAGTTTTGGAGTAGCGAAACCAAATCTTTTTGTTGAGAAAAGATCTAATCCTGTAGTATCCTGGACCATGACCCTACCTTAATGTAAATAAGAACAATCGGGCTGCTGCATAAAAAATTTGGGGAAGATATAAGAGAATCAGTGATTTTTGAGGAAAGTGACTATGAATATTGGCGATAAATGAATATTCTATCTAGGCGTTTGGAGGTAGGAATAGTACCCGAAACAGAGGTCCTTCAAAATGGAATAATTCTGGAACTTCGCTTTTTCTGCTGAATCTGCAGCACTACCTGAAACTTTGGAAGTCGCCATGATGTGTCAAAGTTCAACGGTATCAACGCAGATAAAATCCCACACTGAAGTTTTTCCATGATTCCAAGAAATGAGTATCATTATTGTTATTTTCATTTATTAAATAATATGAGTAATTAAAAAAAAGTGTTTCCATAAGTTACTCCATATTTTGTTCGTAATATCTTTAATAATTCAAAAAGTATTTTCTGTATCATAGATTCAGAGAAGAGAATCATATTAATAATTGAATTTCGTTCAATTTCACGAAACCAATATATAATACAAGTACCCATGTTGGAATACACTCGATTACTCTCCATTTAAGTGGAAATTGCATCATCAAAACTGATTTCAACGGAGAATATTGCTGACCACCCTCCTGTCAAGCTGAACTCAGTATTAACCACTAATAGATAACATTCACCCGGCAAAACCTCTGATTCAGTTCCGGAAACCACACAAACAATATGATATAATCAGGAAGTTCAAAGGGAAATGATGAAAATATAGAATTAACATTCAATAAACCATAGGAATTATTTGGAGAAATGTAGGGATGTTCGATCAATAATATCGTCAATAAAATTGTTTTTGAACAACTGTTATTAGAAATGACGTTTTTAATTCATTGACATATGAACTAAAAACTGACGTTTTCACAAAATCACTTTTATCACTAGTGTTAAAAATACTTTCAACACTAGTGTTAAAAGTAAAATGACAGATGAGGTGGTGGATACTCAGTTATATAGATCTCTCTAATAGAAACGGAATCATTTATAAAAGTTTGCACATGTATTTGACCGTTTGTGCAATTCGTAATACTGATTCCTTTTAAAGTTACAAACGAAGTAGTATTCAGTCCAACTGTAGAAGGTCCTTCATCACTGACAAATAATATAATAAGTCGATACTTCCGATATATCATATATTTTCCAAGATTACAGCAAACATTTATTTATTTATTTTTAGACGAAAAAAAAAATATATGTTTCATCCCTGGAATTTTGATTAACAATTATTTTTCATGTCTATCATGGTTCCAACTACTAGCACACCAAGTTTGGTGGTGCTACAATCGATCCTCGTCTAAAAACCCAATCGTACTGGATCATTTCGACAACTTGAATTTTGATATAACTGTATTGCTTTGTGGCCTGAAGTCAGAAGGTTTAATGTTCGTAATGATATTATATTCTGTTTCAATATACCTATAGCTCAACCAAAGCGTATACCATCAACTGAACAATCCCACTACATCTAATTTCGGCCGTTAGAAGATCCCAGCGCCCTCTCATCACATAACTCCTGAGCAACATTCTGTTAATCATATAAAACAAATTGCGGAGCTCATACCTTTAGAGCTAGTGAACAGTCCCGAGGGAGCTAGCGACTGGAAGGGAATTTATATCATACTTGCACCCATTTACGGAATTCACCAAATTAGATTTTGTTCTCGATGCTTCGGACAGAGCTTATTACCGTATATCTACATTCACGTTTGTAACTTCCAACTCCCGGGCGCTTAATACATTGAACGAGAAAAGTTCCGGCATAAAAGTATTTTCATCAGCATTGTAATGTAATGGAGGTTAATGCGTCTTGAGCATGGAATTTTATATTCTGCCGGGTTGTTTATACGGTTCGAAGATCATTTTGAACAGTATGTCATACAGGGGTAGAATACACAAGCTTCTTTCTTCTTCTTTATTTCTTCTTCTTTCTTTCTCCTTCTCTCTTCTTCTTTTGAGGAAAAATACGTAATACGAATTTTCAGAGATATACACCATGTGGAAGACATAATCACAATTGTACAAATATTTACTTTTTTGAAAAGGGGAACATTCTCCATGAAAATTGAAAAATGAAAAATGTGATTTATTTGTAATATCTAACAGAAAACAACTACTTCCCCGGCACAAGCCACGCTGGACATTGAACTACATCTGATAGATATTGTGAAAAGACTCTATCTGAAAAGGAAAGAAAAAATCTGAAGGTGAAAATTTGCATTTTCATTCAGATAGCCGACTTTTTTAATTCTTTTTAGTTTTCCTCTTTTGTTCTATCCATCAGAAAACTGCAACCTTATGAGCAACCTTCAGAAGTATTTTAGAATATTGTTAAATATTGAACGTTGTGTTATATGCGAGACTGAGGTGCATAGAAACACTGATCAAAGACTCGATGAACATCAACTTAATTTTTTTCAAATATCGATATTTTTTTATAAATCTCCACAAGGATATGTTGAAATTACATCATCCTCCAATTTATTTTTTAATAACAGTTGAAGTTTAAAAAAAAACACATTCTTTTAAAAGGACTTAATTTTTATGTATTTTTATTTTGTAACGTACGTATCAGTGGCACAAATAGCAATATTTTCAGTAAATGTTGCACGAATATAGTAAAAAATAAAACAATTTTATTCCTGACATCAGAAGTTGATGCCTTAGACGAAGAAAAACAAATTCTATTCCTAACCGTAATTCATTGAGGTATTCAACGAAACTTTTTCTTACAATATCAAGAAAACCCTCACTTTTAATTTTTTCCAATACTTATATAACTTTTTTCTGGAAACGGGCTACTTCCTAATATTTTTTTAGGCGTATAGTACGAAATAAACTCGTTTGATGTATAATATTTTGCATTTAGTCTTCATCGAAAAATAGTTTCGAAAATTAGGAGTTTCAGCACTTTGGATGGTTGTAAATGGCAACACTGTATTCACAGTTTGGTGCTTTATCCGTCCAGTGATGATCATTCTCTTATTTTTTCTGATACCTTCCATGAGGATACTGGTCTTGGTAGAAGAGGTTTTTGAAAAACTGAGATAGGTATATTACTATCTTCGTCGCCAACTTTCTTTTGTTGAATACGTTGCTGAAGAACCAACAATGACATGTATTTTTCATCATTATCGTTGATCTTTTCATTTACGAAGTGTATGCACAGGGTTGATTGGGAATGCTCCTCGGTAAATAATTTACATCACTCATATCTTTATCAGATATGATATAAATATTGCACCGTTCAAATCCAGATCGTCATCATTTTCCACACTCAAGCATCCTGTACCAATAACCCGAAAACGATTACGATATAGAGAAATGTCAGTTTATGCATGAAATTCTTCATAAAGAATTGGTCAAAAAAAGTTCTATCACAAAAACAATAACTCGTGGCCTACACTTAAATTATTGAATCAACCAACTCAATCAACCCAGGAAAATATTCAATACAAAAAATTCAATGAATAATAAAAAACATTTTGAAAACCGTTGATACTTACGCTCCTTGTCTGGTAGAATATAAATCTGAATTCATAAGAGATTACATTGTTCTTATATCACTCGATAATGCTAATCCAATCATAACAAACTATCTTATGGACCTTCAAGAAGATGACTTTGCAGGTGTTCGACCTACCACTTCCAACAAATGCCCTATTCTATGCTGATATATTCCATTTTCATCTATTACATTTGATGCTCCCCTCTATTTTCTCCTTGAAAATCTATCGTTTCCTGAACCTAAAATATAATTTCCTATTACCCTGTAGAAGATCCATTCGAAGACGTTGTTTCACACTCTGTTCAGCTTCCGCTCAAAATGATCTGCAATGATACTTACTGGTGCTGACCTATTCACTTCTCAGATCGATGAAATTCCTGGCTGCCAGCTACGGCAGTTCTACACGATAATTTAATTGAACTAATCCCCAGCTATAAGGTGGATATTTCCTGAATCCAGTGTGCAAGTGCATTGGAATTTAAATCGTTCGAAGTGAAAGGCCTAATGAGAAAAGTTCTGGCAGATTTAATGACCAAGTTTTATCGGAATGGTATTTACGATTGGTCATTTCATGGGGAAAACGAATGAATGGGTAAATCTCTTATTGGGCACCGATTACTAGGAGTCTTTACAGAATTCTGCGATATTACTAACAGTTATTCAATTTTCACTAACGAATAATAATGTTTGCAGTTGGAGAAGCTGATGGAAAACAAATGAACAAAAACTGTTTACTGTAAGTGATTCACATCAAATGAAGCATGCACCATTGTTAAATATCCTGAAGATGCAGATTTTGTTGGCGAAACGCATATCGAGCGACAATAAAATACTTCTGTTGATTTGAGTGGTTGCATTCACACCAAATGTCTCAATATTGATTTATTCGAACCTATTCAATCGAAAAGTTCTAATCAATTATTGCCAAAGACAGACTGAATCCAAAGCAAATTTAGAGCAGCTAGTTTCACAGACTTCACACTCCGATGGTCGCGACCGATCTGAGAGATGCAGTCGTTACAAAATCAAAATCAAAAAAGGTTTAATATCGACGCATCGATAAAAGTGTATACAGCGGCACAACAAATAAATATATAAAATGCATTTAAACTCTATCTAAGCCAAAAGGGGGTTTGAGAGGAAGTAGTATTGCACTTTAGGAGGTGATGGGTTTTTCATCCTGCCCTGCTGAGGGATGTCTGCGGGCGGGCAAAACCAGCCCACGTCTGCCCACGGGCAGACCCTACGATGTTGGGTAGTCTGCTTGTGCTTGTGCTTGTGCTTGTGCTTGTAAGTCAGAGTATGTTAGGTTTCCTCCAAGTTACACGGGGGGTATTGTTACTTTATGTGTAAGACATCAGATGATTAGGACCATGTATTGTTGGGGTTTTCGTGATCTCCCGGAAAAACAACGAAAAAACCGGGTTTGGTTCTGTGGCCTACGTGACGATATCGACTTGCCGCCCCTTCTTCTCTTCCTAAGTTGGGTAAAAGTAGCTGTAAGTACTAATGTAACTTTCTAGGAGTCAACCACGGCGAGCTGAAGTGCCAAGTGCATATACCAGATGACACGCGACTGAAAGTTGTAATAATAACTATGTTGATTATAATATTTTTGCAATAAAATTTTGCGTTTGTTTTGAAAATTAATATTTTTTTTCAATTGGTGCCCCATTTCACCTATTTAAAGCACGCCTTAGCGTATGCAAATTGAACTTTCAAAAACGCGCGTTTTTTAAGTAACCATGGCTATATCAACAACTCGAGAACCGTGTCGAAGTCTAGTGTCGTTCGTTGAGACATACTCTTATTGTTCAACTCGCTCTAAATTGATATTTTAAAAGAGAACGAAAAATGAAGTACAAGTGTTAGAGAGAGATTAACTTATGTGAAAGTTATCTTGATCAACTAGAGCAGTCTTGAATGGAGCCTCATGACAATTTCATGATTATTGATCTGACAGGAGTTTCATAAGACATAACTAACCTTGTGTAAACGTAAACTATTTCCTCTCTACAGAAAAAGATGAATAAAAGAATGATATGGAACTACATTTAATAAAGTTACGATGATAACTCTTTAATAATCACCATTAATATTATTTTTATTATAATAATTCAGTGCCTGTCATAACATAAATTGAATGTAGATTTATAAGTAATAGTATGTTTCAATTGTTAGATTTTTTTGATTAATTATTAGAGCACTGTGTTTTCATTTATTTCCCGGTGAGTGTCTACACCACCTACATTTATCGAGTAGTCAATTCCATTAACTGTATCAATCTGGTGTGGTTATATTCCTAGGTTAACTTCCAACTAGGGTAAAACTGACAAAGGGATTCCTTCATGTTTTTGATGTAATTAAATTTGAAGAGGAAATTGTAACCAAGGGTGATGATTGAGCCAATGAACACTGTTTCAATCTCCTGAATCATCATAATGTGTAGGACGTTTGATGGGATCTATCAAACTAATAATCAAAATTGTTCCAAATCAGTATTACGATATGATACAGAGTTCGAGAATTTTTGCCAAATAAATGAAATATTAAAATACCCTTCTTCCCAAATATTTCCGCCAGCTTGAAAATATGAGGCAAACAGCCGACAAGAAACAACTACTTCCTTGGCTAATATCACGACGGACAAATATCTGTCGGATTTATTTCAATGTCCGTCGTGGTATCAGCCATGGAAGTAGTTTTTTTCTGTCGGATATTTGATTGAAATCACGTTTGAGACTTATAAATAACTATTCAACTTTGACATGTTACGTATGTCAATGTTAAAATTTCTATTCGTAATTTGTTTCTATATTCATAAATGTTGAATTAGTTTACTAGTATTACTGTTTTTTCTCTTCAACTTGCTTTGTGATATTGTTGGATAGCACTAGCACCATTATGCGGTAATGATAAATCAATGTTTGGTAATCCATGTAATTTGTCCTTACAAACGCGAAAACATCATCAATTCCGTGACAGAAAAAGTTTCAATGCTCATCAATCCGACGCCTTTTCCTATCGGTATTTTTTTATTCAGTCAATCTGTCATCATCAAAAATGTATGATATTAAACTACATAGATTGTGGACAATGGTATAGCTACATGATGTCGAGATGTCATGTGCCGAGTTTCAGAGTGCTACAATTCATTCCTCACTTTTGGCTCGAGTTTGTCTATCTTTACTGGACTATTATGGAATAATTCTATTCCTATTGATGAATGAGAAAACGCTTAATTGCTGTAGAAGGCAATTTGCAGAAAAACAATAAAAATGCGGCTACCCCTCAGCTTGGGAACAACAGCATCCCTTATTATTTCTTCTGTCGACAAAATGTATATAGAAAACAAACGAAAATATCAATATTTGAGAGATATCTAAAATATATAAGGCTATAAAAAAAGAGAAGGTGAAACACATTCCGTATATAAATCATAAATTCGGCGAAGAACGAGATTAAAAAAGGTTAAAGTTTATTATTTTCCTTTTATTCTTGCCAGAGGTTCCAGCTGAATAAAACATATGCGTGCTGTTGGTAGGTGTGTTCCAATCCAATACATTTTATCTTTTCTTGTGTGTATTCGCCCCGGCGGCAAATAAAAATTTATTACCCCAGAAACAAAAGAGCACTGCTCGAGTTTTATTTTTAACGTACGCGATAAACCTCAACGCCGAGCCGTTTTTATATTTCTTAAAACGGTTCTTTAAAACAATATCAGACGCTGCTATAACCATCTGCCGTTAGAAGCATTACGAAGCATTGGGGAGTTTAACTTTTTAACTGGGAAAGTTGGCAATGATACTGCGTACAAGAGGTGAATGGTCCCAGGAGACCATGTTGCGAAATCGGGATTTCAGCTCATTATTATGCTTGACCCGGGAAGTGTGACGCGCAAACAATGGATTTAATGGTTAATTATTATACAAGGGAAAAAAGTATTAGATTTCAGCTTGTTGTGTTGTCTCCTGACGCGAAGCGGAAAACCCGATACTGAACGCTTAGTGGTTTAACCCTGTATATTAAATCTTGGTGCAAGAATTAATTTATGAGAAATACAGAGGTACTCCTCGCAACAAACTTTAATAACCTATAAAATATTACAATGTAACAGAATTTTGATTTTGATTTGATTCTGTCTTTCAGCACATTTAACTGAAAGCAGCTTCCTTAACAGTTCTTTAACGTTTGTGTTCTTACGATTCCAATGAAAATTATAATTATTTCATCAGGTCCTAATTACGACTTAGAAAAAATTCTTGAGTCGATTTTTTTTTACCCTAACCTAACCCTAGTGGGAACAACGTTGAATACGGCCAGGTCGTAATCAGGACCTGATGAAATAATTATAATTTTCATTATTTTAAATAATTTTGTAATTTTCCATTTTATTTCAACTTTTCTACCATAAAATGCTATGTAGTACAATTTATTATGTTACTCTCGATTCTATTGTAACTATACCCAGTCAGATCTCACTTCCACTGTATGTAAGGGATCGCCTCCATGGGATAAATAAAATATTTTTGACAATCGTAAAATACTTTTGTGAACCTAGAACGAACTCTGCGGAAGGACATTTCACAAGTGGAAATCGCGGAAATCTCAGAAGATCCGTACGTAAACCTTGAAATGAAGTTAAATCGTTACTTTTCTGTCTTTTTTTTTTAGCGGATTTTCAACTTAACCAAATTTTCATGGGTAACTAGATTTAAAATTTAAATATAAAGTTTTTTAGCTATTTATCAACCGATTTGGACTCGGAAAAACCTGGTGGATTAAGAATTATACGTTCTATAAAAATGTGTTACCAAATTTACAGGGTGCTATTCAAAATTTTACAGTAGGAGTGAATTATACCAAAAAGTAATCCCCCTGTTAACTTTTGAACGGAATGGAATTTTCTTTTGAATTTTTTTGGGGAAATGTTATGTTATAAGCTACTTTTACGGTAATAAAAATTGGCTACCCTTCAAAATGGCGGCTAGGCGCCATTTTGAATTTCTATACGACTGTAAAATTTCATACAAAAAAATGTATCCAAAACAAAATGGCGGCACATTATGTTAGAACTTTTATACGCGTTTTTTTTTTTTCAGTAAATGGCTTTGAACGAGCTCAATTGAAATGAAAAAATATTTTTTGGTATCTGCAAATGTTTTCTGTCCTTCAGAATCGCATATGAGACATGATTTCTGAGATTTGCTGAGATTCATAAAAATGAGGTATATTACACTACTTATCTACTACTTATTTGATTTTTTTTCTAATATGGACCCATCTGCCATTTTGAGTGACAAGAATCTCTTGCAGAAACGGAAAAATATTTTATCATTGCACTAAAGCTCTTTAATAGCCATTTATTCGAAAGGGTCCTCTTATGAGAGTTTTTATATTATATACTGCCATTTTGTTACGGATCAATATTTTCGATTTAAATTTTACTATATATTGAATTGAATGACGAATCGAATGAATCACTCGACCCCCATGCATTAATAAAAAAATTCAAAATGGCGCCCGGCTGCCATTTTGGAAGATAGAATTTTTTTATCATTGTCAAAAAGTACCAAAAAGTAACCAAAAAAAATTTCACTCCGTTCAAAAGTTAACAGGGGGGGTTACTTTATGGAGAGACTGTAGATTTTGTTTGGGACACCCTGTATACCAACTTTTATTGCGAATGACAACGACGCCGACGGGGTGGTCCACTGAGCACTCAATATTCACATTCCTAGCTAGATTTTTTAAGCTGGAAATGAGCATTATATACAGGGTGTTCCAAATTAAGTCGGCACCATTGCCAACTCCGTTATTATTGATGCTACGAATTCGGTTAAATGGGCAAACTAGTAGCATTTTTAATAGCCTTCTCGATGCCGAAAACAAAAAAAAATTGACAGTCGCGTTTTCGAAATATTTCATAAAATGATATTTTTTTAAATAGAACACCATATATTTTATCATGCATTTCGACTCGTAACTACATTCTCAATAACAAAGCTCCCATGACTTTTTTTCCTAAAGTTGAAAATGAGCGACTTATGTGGAAATATTTATTTTTTTCACTAGTACAAAAAAATTTTTTGTTTTGGCGAATAAAACCTCAAGATTGTCCAAACACCCAATTTTGGAATTTATACGAATGACAATATTTTGTTACTAACAGCAAAATAAAAAGTAAAAGAAAAAATTGCGCTGGGATTTGAACTCGTGAAACCCGTCAATTGACACAACTGAGCTATTTGGTATTAATTTACAAAACGATAATTTCCATCTTAAAACCATTCCACTAGCCGTATTTAGTTTGTGAATCAAAATATTTCTGCCATAATGATAACTTTGAAGCCGTTTTTGTTCAGAACATAAAATGCTGGAGCGTCATATTAATGCGGTTGGAAATAGCTATTTGTGTATTTAGAGCGCAAAGTGATGGATTGCCGCTCGAACAAAGAGAGTTACCGCGCGACGCGAAGTAGAGCGCGGTAATCTTTGGAGAGCGGCAATTACACTTTGTGCTCGAAATACACACAATATTTTTTCGACAAACGCAGATCTCAGATACAGACAATACACTTGATACTTTATTGATCATTGATTATCTTATAATAATATTCATTTCTTTCATTATTTACTAGATTAAAATTGAATGTACAATTCTGACAATTTTTAATAGATATAGCCAAAGTCGGTATCCACATTACTGGCAATACAATCCATATCTCTAACACATAAAAAATAATGGTTCGACCATGATTTGAACACGGGTCGCCGGCGTGAGGTGAAGGAGCCTTAGCCTCCAGACCAAACAGAAGGAAGTGTTTTTAAACATTTACTCCATATTTCATAGCGCTTTATCAAATCCGATTTTTATAAAAGTTTCCTGTTGACAAAACTGACTTATTTTCAACTTTAGGAAAAAAAGTCATGGGAGCTTTGTTATTGAGAATGTAGTTACGAGTCGAAATGCATGATAAAATATACAGTGTTCCATTCAAAAAATATCATTTGATGAAATATTTCGAAAACGCGACTGTCAATTTTTTTTTGTTTTCGGCGTCGAGGAGGCCATTAAAAATGCTACTAGTTTGTCCATTCAACCGAATTCGTAGCATCAATAATAACGGAGTTGGCAATGGTGCCGACTTAATTTGGAACACCCTGTATAGTAAGCAACTCCGGCTCTCTGCACGACGAATTATCCCCAGTGAATTGAGAATGAAATGCCGACAATCGAATATCAGAGACAGCGCAAATTACGTGCGGTGCCGTACAACACGGCAGGATATCCCGCCAAAGCTGCTATATCAAATTTAATGTAGTCTTCATGGAAGATTCCAGCTCAGCAGAAATTAGCGCAGACGAGAGGTGTAATTAATGTTTTATAATCGAACGCACTGTCGACGACAGGAGTTCATTATCTATAATTTATGGAACAAGGAGAATATGGTTTTGTTACAAGTCTTCGGAGGTCGCAGAGGCTTATCTACCTTATGTCTCCGGCGTCAACATATTAGGGGCGAGTAGCACCTCCCGACGGGGTATTTAGTTGAATAAGCTAAGCGTTGTTCGGAAAGGGATCTTCTCTCGCACCACGGCAATTCGCAGAGGATCCATATGCAGTGATGACGGAAAGGATGGAACAGATACTCGAAAGTGGCTATAGCAGAAATTATGCCAAGTAATGACAACAAGGCACAGAATAGTGATTTACGTAACACATCTGGATAATAGCTTTTTTTTGGACGAGTGGACAAAATTCTACAGTATGTCTCACTTCTCATGGACACGGTATCTTCCGTAATAATTGAGGTAGAATGATGGAACTCTCAGGACAGATGAAAATGGTCAAAATGTCAAAATGGACCTACCACCTCAACTGGGTTGGCCTGAGTGATATACACTGCCCACCACTCGCGATGGAACAACTAATTTTTACGGTAAAACATACTAGGCGGCAAAATAGGCTCGAAATTCAAATTTGGGATCGGAACCACCAACTTACAACAGATACACTTTTTTCCTGAAAAAATGGCAGTCCTGAAAAATCTGAATTTGTCTCACTTCTCATGGAAACACCCCCGTATCTTCCGTAACAGATGTAAACGGTCAAAATGCACCTACCGCCTCAATTGGGTTGGCCTGGGTGATATATATTCCACTCCATCCACCTTCGGTGTCGTGATTTCATCATGTTATTTGTTCTCGTCAATTACCAAAGCAACCAAGTTTTCGTGCAAAATGAAAGTTTGTCCGTTGAAATGAAAACCTCTTGTGGTATTTCCCTCAAAAATATGTATCGTTAGTAAACTTGGTGTCCTGATTCCGAATCCGTTGAGCCTATATTGTCCCCTAATATAATTTTTCGCAAAACTGGCTAGGTTCATCAACTTCATGCAAGATTTAAACTCATCACTGGGAATTTGCAGAGTTCTACTTCAATAATCACGGAATTACAAGGGGGTTTCCATGAGAAGTGAGTCAAATTAGGATTTTTCAGGACTGAAATTTGTTCAGGAAAAAAGTGTATCTGTAGTAAGTTGGTGGTCCTGATCACGAATCTGAAATAAATTAGAGCCTATTTCGCCCCCTAGTATGTTTTACCGTCAAAATGGGTTGTTCCATTTGTCCATTTTCTTCTTAAATTTTGTTTTTGTTAAAATTGTTTTTTCCGTTAACCAGCTGTCGTCCCCTTACGAATGGCAGCCCTCAAAATTGAAACTTGTGCAAGCCAAGGATTAACGAGGCACTTTCTCGGGCCATCAGATTAAAATCTGAAGTCGCTGAGGATTCGAACCTAGCCGACCAGCAGTCAATGGTTTTGAACGCTTCAGTCTCAACCACTGAGCTACTTGACCCTCAAACTTAAACTTAAACCTAACAAACGACAAATATAAGTTTTTTCAGATGAATACTAAAATACTTTTCTTGATTTTTTTATGAAAACTCATGGCATCATCAAAACGCAGGTTCATGTCACTGTTAGTATTCAAAAATGATAAGCAATTCAATGTATTCTCTACCATGGAATTCCTAAAGTAGTTTTTTACATTTTGAGAATGACGTTTTACCACTGGCATTACTATTCATCAGGGATAGGAACATTCTTTTGTATTGTACCGTCCAAGGCACCGCTGACGCTCGATATGTAACAGTATCCCTTTTGATGCAGTGCTGGCGGTCGCTAATTGCGCGTTTGCTTCCAAAGGCAACGAGTTAAGAGGCGGCTTATAAAGAGCAAGAAGAAATACAATATAGTTGTCGCCTCGTCGGCGACGAGTATATTGCTGCTTGCTTCACCGCCTCTTAACATTCACCGCCGGGGGCTGATAATCCCATAGCCCCTTTATAAATCTGACACTGCACAAAACGATTATGAGATTTTTCCATCTACAACCACCAAATCCTCCGAAAAATATCACCGGGGATTATCCACCGAGTGCCACATGTCGCAAACATGTATACACCCAAGAAGTGAGCGTGTTTTACGGCCAACAAACTTCGAGATTTGTTTCTCTCTTTCGCAGTGGAACTGCAACGTCGAGGGGCTGGGACTCAGACAAAGTATGTGTTTTATGTCACTGCAGCAAACGTATAAATTCCTCATATTTGTGCCAGACATAATGAGCCTGTTGAGACTGAGTAACTGATAATGTCGTCAACTGGAGTTCAAAAGAGGCTGGATTCCCCAGAGGATGTGCAGTTGAGATATTTCTTGATGATGGAAAGAAATAGCCCGACTCTTAAAAGGCTGATGCAGCGACTTTCTGCGAAGCTCTAAGTGGGCATTACTCTTCTTCTCTACAACCGATCTGGTATAGAAATGCTTTTTTCAAATTGTTAACAATATTCCCCCATTGAAAATCCGCATTTTATCCATAAGTTGAACGATTCCAAAATGAAGATGTTATTCCTGCTCCAAGTCAAAATGAAGATTTCAACTACAAATAAATATAATAATAGTAATAATAATACCGACTCTTTTATGTAACTAAGAAATCAAGGAATAAGGGGCGAAGTTCATTGCAGTGCTAGGCATAACAGAAAATGTTCTTTCATTTAACCCTAAACAGAAACCTATCAGTGCTACATAATTATTGTTGAATTGTAATTCGAAAACGAGCAAACAATGACATAATGGACTGTAATTTACTTACTCTGAGCAAGATATCAAATATTCAATCTCATTTCACTCAGACAAATACTTTCTGAATTCAGATTTGAAGTTTGAAAAATTCAGTTGTTTAAATGAGGGAGAATCAGAATTATACATGTGACAAATTCGGTACCTAAGGACTGCCTGAACATTTCTGTCCTGAATTTTGGTATTGCAAGGATATTCTTCAATCTCATATTGAAATTGTGAATGTCTCTTCGATATGTTATTTTCCTATGTAGAAACAATGTTTTTATGTTATAACTATTTTGTGGAAAAGACAAACAGCATGGAGTACCCTCCTTTTTTCCATGCTCAACCATCCAATTTCTTCATGAGATCCTTTGTCTGAGACAAATACCGAAAATTAATCTGAGACAGGAGTTTTGAAATTTTCGAATTTTATATCTATACTGAGAAGTGGAACATATCCATGATTGAAAATTGAGAGAACTAAATATTCACATAGGGCTTTTTTCACATGATGAGGTAAAAAATATTGATTACCATAAATCATTTTTATTGCACAGTAGGCAAGTTGCAGGAGTTTATTCATGAACTTTTCAAATATCAGCTCTACGTCCACCAAAATACCGAGATTTTTTGCTTGATTGATTTATTGATTTGCTGGAATTTATAAATAGACAATGGTCCGTAGCTAGGTCTACAAATCTGTTCAGATCACAAGCATTTTCTACCATCTCGGCAGGAAAACTGTAATATATTTGGATGTCGTCGGCATATACGTGCACTTGACAGGTGTGAAGTGAATGAAGTAAGTGGGAGGTATATATAGAGAACCATAACGGGCCAAGTATAGAACCTTGGGGTACTCCAGATTTGAGATATAGAAATTCCGAGTCACATTCCTCGACACTAACTTTCTGTTGTCTATCTTTCAAATAGTATGTTATAAATGACAGAGCATTAACAGGAAAACCTGGAAATATCTATCAATAAGTTATGATTGATGATGTCGAAGGCCCGGCTGAAATCTAGAAGAACCAATACCGTACATTTACTCTCATATGTGGCTTTTATTACATCGTCCTTGAATTCCATTGGGCTCTGTTTTTTAGGCGGAATTCTCACAACCGTTCTCTTCCAAATAGTGGGACAAAGATTATCGGTCAAACAGAAATTTATAATGTGAGTGATATATGGTACGATATGAGGACAACACAATCTTATCAGCTTGATACTGAGTTCATCACAACTCCTAGCATAAACTTATTAGCCCTGAGAGTTTTCCACATTTATTTCGGTGACGTGTTATTAAATTCATTAGTGTAATAAGCTCTTTATTCCCCTCTTAAAAGCCTGATTGGATAAATTGCGCATTTGTCTATAGAACTTCAAATGCCCTTGTAATTTAGTTCTCTTGAATTCTCTTGAATTTGTTCATTATTTTGTAACCATGGAGCTTTTGATTTTTGTCATCTCATTGATAGTCCAACAAAAATAGAAAAGAATAGCGCAAAGCGCAACACTTCTGGGTGTTATCATATCCAATAAGAAAACTGTACCCAGATGGGGAAAGAGTTCTCGATTGTAATCGCTTCAGATCATTCCATTGTACAGTGCAAATTAAAAATCAACAGTACCAAAAGGGTTCCAAAGTTTTGCACATACTCAAATTTCAAGAGCTTTGTTCCATATGCCATTCTTCCTTATTGATGATCAAAATACAGTCGATGAGAAAATATATTTTGGGTGGGGTTCAAAAATTGGCCCATGGGAAAAAAATCGACCTCTCTGAGGATTTTTCCAAAATATCTTCATTTTCAGAAATAATAAATTTATTCCATTTGACTTTATATTATTAATTTTTCTAATATTTGATCTCTGCAATATATTTTTTCATCTCACTAGCGTGGTTAAACAGTTTCTAGTGTTTTGTTATTCATTGAAAAATTATTATGTAGGAACAGATTTTGTGAATATTGTAATCATATTTTCGAACAAAAATCAAAATTATATCATTCAATTTCACTATGAATGAACCGAAGGGGAAACCGCTGAGAATATTGTGTACATAATTCCCAAAAATCGTAAGTAATGCCTCCTCGGATGACCTTTTTTTTTTCATTGCACAATGCGGATTTGCGCTACTGATGCTCTCGGATTTTTCAGACAATTCCAATTCCCTATGAAATTTATCTTTCTGATATTTTGAAACATAACTGACTTTGACAAAGCTTTGAATATAAATATATAAAAATATAATCTGTGTTTAATGCCAATTTGATGGATCGTTAAAATTTTAGGTTGACACCAGCTGATATACCAATATAATTTCACATCGTCGTCTCATACTAACACAGATCTGAATTTGAAATGTGAATCGCCTATGGTCGGACACCATAAGAACCATAAAACAATAATAGAAAACACTTTTCGTTACTTGTTGAACAAACAACTATTTTCTGTCAACAACTGGAATGTTTATGTTGGAATTCTGATTAATATTCTGTTCATATATCAGACTGAGTATTAAAGTTTGGATACGAAGTGGCGCATCAGCCTCTGAAGTTGGGAAGTAAAATACCGGTTTAGTCAAAGCCATGGAAATACACGTTTACGATCAAGTATGAACTTCTCCTCTATCCTCACTTACAAGAAGTTTTAGTGATACGAAACTCCAAAATTGATTTCAGTCGGATTTTATATACTCACGAGCTTCAAAGTTCCACATAATTTATTTCTCACCCTACAAACAATAAAATTTTGTTCATCTAAACTACCCTAATCTGCAGCAAACCCCCATTTTACTGTTTACATTATCTGAATGATAAAATTTTACGGCATGCGCCTCTGGCTTTTATTATGAATAATTTGATTTGCCGCAAAAACCCCAAACGAATTTCCATAGATATTGTGGAGTTTAATAAAATGGTCTACACTCTAAAGCGACGCCATAAAATTCATTTGATGAGCACGAATACTACCGAGAGATATTATATTATTTCAATCAAATTCGTGAATTAGGCTGGATGAATATTCATTTGATCTCCCGGATTTTTGTTACGAATTGAATTCTCTTAATGAGTTTTTTTAATTGTTGTTGGCACTGGAAAAGTGCGCCAATGCAGATTTTAATTCGTTCTTTATTGAAGTGATTTGTTTTGTGCATGTTTGGAAAATTTACCAGATGCCAGAATCCAAATCAGTCGAAATACAGTTTTTGTATGAAGTGGGCTCAACATGGTTACATTCTTGGTGGTTATTCTTCTGTTTCTATATTTTGAAATACCCTTGAAGTATGACTCGTATTTTGGGCAACTTCCTACCAATTTAAAAACGTGAAAATTTGTACATACCATATAAAATAATGGTGAAAAAAAAAACAAACACTCGCAAATTGATATAACGGGAGATATGAGGATAAATACGGTTTTTTTTTTATCTGAGGTAAATACCCATAAAGTATGACTCGTGTTTTGAGCAATTTACCATCAATTTAAAAACGTGAAAATTTGTAACAATGCCATAGGATATGATGCCGAAAAAATGAACCCTGGCAAATTGATATAATGGGAGATGAAAGGGTAACAATATATCAAGTATACTTCGTATTATTAGCAATTCACTACCATTTTAAAAATGTGAAAATTTGTACACACATTACAATATTACCATAGAAAATGAAGGCAAAAATTTAAAATTAATCGAAAACAGTTACTTCAAGCGTTGTTAGAATTATAACATTTTTTTTTGTTCAGGAAAAGTGTGAGATAATGGGTTATTGATTCCACTTTCTATTAAAAAAATTAGAGCAAATTATATGAATTAAATAATACTCGTACCGCTCTCCATGTATTATTGCATGTTAAATCAAAATTGAATGAGCATATCCAAATGAGAATGGTTTTCCTCATTTTCCCTGATATTGGAAAAGTAACAGAGTAAGTTTGTTTTGACCATTGAAGTGCGAGCCGCGTGCCGATGGTCGAGCCCGCGTGTGGGGTACGCGCTGCAAACTTGCTAGGATTGGCCCTGGTTTTCCACTTAGTCTCGAATTATAATAATGCCAAACGATACTTCACGATTTTCTCAATACGACTCCAAGTGGTGACACACATTGAGAGTTTAATACTATTGATGCTTGATTTTCTTTCAAATCCTTCGTTTAAGCGCTATCACTTTCAGCGACAAACTTCAAACAAGCAACATAAAAGAGTAATTTCTAAAGCAAGTTGAGTGGAACAAGTCAAAAAATGGAACAGTAAACGAAATTCAGGAGTAATTACTTCATTCAGCAAGAAAGACAGTTCTACGAGTAGCGAACCAACATTTCAAAAATTTAATTAAAGGTCCATTCCTCAAGCCTGGAACTGGCAACGGGAGGCTCGAAATTTAAAGGGTTGATTTTTTCACAATTTACAGCGAAACTTTCTCGGGAGTCGGCTTTTCTTGGATATCAGTGGAAGTGGAAAAGAGAAGCCTCGTGATAAAAATGAGTTATTATATTGGCCGGAAAGATTTTTCTCGTTTTTATTTACCAATTTGACACGAGATATTAACAAAAATTAATTACCTCCCATAGAGCGGAGTGTAACTGAATATATGCTTTTTCGAGATTACGGAGCACAAAGCGCTCTGCGGGTGATTTAAGGCCTTTTCAGCTGCGGTTATCATGAAGACTAATTAGTTAGTGCTGTCTCGTCTCTCTCGCCGACGCACAAGATATTATTCTTTTGTTTTCCCGGAACGAAAACTGGCGAGCAAACCTCTTTGTGGATTTAATCTTCATTGACTTCATTCCGCCATTTCATTGTGGATAATTCAATTCGGTCAACAGATAAATGGGGTGGTACGTTTGTTGTAAACGAGTGAGGAAAGTGGTGTTTTTTTCCGTACGTGACTGTCGTTGACTAGCCGTAATGGCCAAGCATGTGTGGGAAGAAAAAGCATGTGTTGGGTATGACATCATTTATTTTTCACATTTCCTAGAAACATTCAGACAATTTTCAGAAAGAATAGGTGAGTTCCTAGATTGATTTATTTTAAAACGAGCTCATCCAACATATACGAATTACAATATTAAAAATGGTACATGTGTCATGAACAATCCTAAAGTTTAGCCAAAGGCATAGACTGTAGACTGAGTATTATTTGTAGTGGTGCTCCGAGGCAACTTACTTATTTTGCATGACGCATTCACTTTTCAACTGAAGAAAAATCCGGAAAGCAAAAACCAAAAAAATCATGTTCTCAATTTTTTCTCTTCGTCCACCAACTGCTCTATTACGAGCATAATCCAGAAGTATTCGAGAAACTTGTGCAAGCGAGAAAACCCGAGTGATGACATTCATGGACGAGGATTGAAAGTATTCCAGTTAGTCCAATTACCCAGTCACCCATCCAAAGAAGGTTAGGTTTTTGCTGCCTTAGGACGACCCCACAATGTTTTGTGGCTTGTTGCTTGTGAGCGACTTACGTTAGATCTAGTGATCGTGAGGAGCTCTGACTGCTGTTGTGCTCCCGATCAAGAAACTTTTGAAAAAAGATATTCATAGAATTTGTTTGCTAGGTTATTGATGTGCTCTCAAGTAATGTGATGATCGCTATCTTGCGCAATGTATCCAGCCGAATGTATCAGTCAGTGTTTGTGACGATTGGGCCAAGAAATTGGACATAATTCTGCCAACCCCAGGGATATAGGAGACCTGGGAAACCTCTCGAGGAAGCTACTTCCAATGACTGTCTGTGTGTGAGAGGGTTAACACATTCCACCCAGAAGGATTCTCTGAACTGAGGCTGAAACGTCACCTGGAAAAGGGTCTTGACTGCACATCGGCCAAAAGGCTGGTAATCAAGGAAAACTTCCTAGAAAACGAAGATCCGGTACCATCTTCGAGACTGGGACAGGCAGGAAAAAAGCATCACTCCAATTTCCTTAAAATACCGTAGAATTGGGTTGCTTGGGACATCGGTGTGAATTGGGACAAATCAAACAACATGGGACATTATGTTCTACCATCTATCGGTTGAAAGTGAAACCAAAACTGTTATACTAGAAGGCTTCGGTAGATGTCAGGGTAATTATCCATGAAGGTTACGATATTTGTTTCCGTTGAGTGTCGGTGTGATTCAACTTTTTTTTTTTTTTTTAATTGCTATCTTCATTTTTTTTTTGTTCTTTTTTAGGGTGACTTGGTACATGCTGTCCAAATATAAAAGACGTTTGAGAAGTCGCAAAAATCGCGACTTCCCAGAAGAAACACGTCAAAGGGCTATAAAAGATGGAGGAGGTATGGTTTTTAGCGAAAGCGCTCTAAGAAAATTTGTTTTCGATTAGTGATATATATTATTTTTGTTCTCTGAGATTTTTTTTGTTTTGTTGCATTCTACGAATGTCTTTGTTCACTTTATTTCGATGAGATATCAAAATTACAGTTGCATTATTGTGCATTATCATTGAATTAGCCTAATCCACAAAAATTTTTCAATTTTGTTCCCGTTTCCGATATATTTGATCGATAATTTAATTCAATACGTCCCAACAAACCTTGAAAACACGTTTCTTGACGAGAAGCATGTATATTAATAACGTGTCCCAAGTGTTGAAAATCAATGGGTGACTTGGGACAGCATGTTTTTATTAATTTTTTTTCGAAATGAGTTGATTTTTTGTGGATACAGTTGTATCCTAACTTGTAGTCCTAAGTATTTGGCATGATGGTAGCTTTTTCAAATTTTTTCCAAAGTTTTTCAATTGTGGTCAGTTAAATCTCAAAATTGTCCCAAGTCTCCCAATTCTATGGATCGTGAAAAAACATCTTCCGATAGAGTTGCAAAATATGTACTCGGCGACAGCGACATAATTGCAATAACTTCCTGTTATTACAGAATACTGTAAACTTGGATTATATTAACTTTTCTCAAAAACTTTAGCACAAAATTAAAACCAAACAAAAATAACAATGCAACTGAACCGTACACAAATGTTGCTTGCCCCTCAGCAAAGATAACCGACCTGTCAAAGTCACGTGTTCTGGAATGGTGTATTGAAAACTTCTTATCAAAATCCAATTGAAATTATGGAAGGTGTACCCGGCATATCCGTTTTTGGCCCGCTTTGCATCGAAATGTTTTGTATAAACCTATAAACCGGAATCTTAGGTTGGGATCACCTGATTCAAGACTAAAATCGTTTGAATCTTGATCAGTTTGCCTCTGAAATATCTACAAACAGAAAAGTCCTTTCCGTTCCATAATAGTTATCAACTCTATCGAAAAATCTCAATAGGGGACAAAGGTGGTGTCGTCACTAGGGCTATATTGTCTCCCAATCGATACGAAGTCACCACACACGCCCATGCCGGATAGCTGGGTCGCAAAAGAGAAAGTATGGCGTACGGAGTGAGGTTCAGCAAATTGATGTCTCTCCTAAATACAAAAGGAGTTGATACCTAATGGGAAGTAATGGCCCGTACGTTGGATACAGCAACCCCAGCGTAACGCTTACTTGAAGCAAATTCTCCGCATAAATTAGTTTTAAATTTATCCCGACCACGGAATTTCCCGAATCTCGAGTGATATACTGGGAAAAACAGATGCAGCGCTATGTTCTAATTTTATAGAAACGCGTTACTCCTCTCGCGGTGCGATGGGACCGAAAGAAATGTGCTCCGCTTTCTTCCAGGGCGGCGGGGGATCGTGTTGAGTAGGGTAGGCTTGTTCGGTTGAAATATTGGCAACGACTTGGAATCTGATTTTTATCAGATCAGTGTTTGATATCATTGTTCTATTGACTGTCAAAAATTTCATTATATCCATACTAGGATAAATAATGTTAGATTGAATACACGTAAAAACAAATCTTTGGACGAATACGTAATTGACAGTAACTTTCTTTTTCTTTTACACGACACAGATGAAAATATCAGATATCATGAAAAAATCTCAAAATCTGGATATGCTCTAATTGTATACGACCTCAACAGCGAAATTGTTACTGAAACTGAGACGATAATTTAAATCAACTGATTTTTCTCCGAACAAATCTCTTCAGGCGCTACAATAAGTTAATTTTAACGTTCTCGTGGCATTTTCACTTAAATCACTCAAATAAAACAAATCCACTTCACCAACAATACTATATGTATAATGAACACTCTATAGCTAGGACGACGCAAGCAAAGTGGCATATTTATGTCAATGAAATGAATACATTTGAAATTGATGAATTCAAATGGTAACTTTGGCCAGAATACTCTACGAACTAAAATGATTTGAATAAACGATAATAAAAAATAATTCTGGCTGATGGACTTTGCCTATGAATGGACCAATTGAAGTAATTCTGGATTATAATTGCTCCTCAAATGGTTGAATATTAAAACATGATTTTTCCTAACTGGATACTGCTCTCAAAGGCATCAATATTAAATTCAGTTCAAACCATCTCTTGTCATGTGAAATTATTCTAATAATTCGATTACTTTTTCAATTTATTGATTTCCATAGTAACCACTTCAAGATACTTTTCTTATACAGAGTCTTCATTCTATTCAAACTGACGAACCGTTGCTTGTCCAGCTTGTCCAGCTTGTCCAGCTTTATACATACATCAGATTATAATTTTTCCAAAATTGTCACGTCATATTGGCAATGAATTAGGTCATATATCATATGGTTGTATTCAGAATGGTATTTTAAATATAATAAATGAAAAGAAGTTTAGCTATTTCCCTTTGAAATTCAATCCCAATCGAACTGAAATCCTGCTTCGCCACTGATTTGTATACCAGGCTACTAATCAACTTCCATAATATTATTATTTGTTTGTCTACAACAATTTCATTTGCCTGTTTCATTTTCTGCAAACATACTCAAGAAGGGTGGGTTATTTCATTTATCTCGTTATTTTTGATTATTATTCAAGATCTGAAAATGTTTCCATGTATTATCGACAAGAAGGATTTCAGGATTGGTATCAAAATTTGAATATCTCTCTCCGTTCTGAAACCATTTTTAAATTCAGTTATTTTCTTTTTTTTGTTACTGTCATCATATCGTTAGGTTTTTTCAGTGTATATTCTTCGGAGAATCGGAGAATCGGAGACTTGAGTTTTTGATTTCCCTCTACGAAGCACCCTAATCATTCCGTTTGTTTATGGAAATTATATTTGTTTTTTTAAGACAACTGACTAGCAAATAACACCACTTATTATCATGCCGTTGAAAAATATTCGAGAGGATTCGGAAGAAGCGGGGAAAGAATTGTGTGTGAAAAAAATTGGGAGATATGCCAAAGTGCCTACTGGAGATGTTATGTTATGTTGAAGAATTGGAATAGGGTGGTATTTTGTGCTCATCTACAGGGTGAAGGATAACAGAATGATGTTCTAGTCTAGACGTATGCGAAAGAACCTGTAAAATGTGAGAACGTTTTCTTCACTCACTAGTTCTTTCAATATATTATACGATAACATTACATTACTGATGCATGTTTCCAGGTCGTAATCCAAATCTAGTCAGTCGATCGAGCAAGACGTCACTCATATAACCCAAATATAATTATAATTATTCAATATCTACTTTTTTGCACGTTTATTCCATATTGAGTTTCTCAAGTTCATAAACCCATCGTTCAAAAAAATTGGCGCAGTCGCAGCAGGACTGTTCGAAAACATCTCATTGCGGAGAATCTGTCATAAATACATACATACATACTGGGCAAGAGGCTCCCAACAAATCATTTATGTGGAGAAGGAATGGTGCTAGAATAGATCCCTGCGGAACACCAGCATTTATTGAATTTTGTGGAGATGACTTCGAGATTTATTCCTACATAAAAACTATCCACTCCACTTTGAGATATGGACTTTTCCAACAATTTATTGATAGAGTATCGGATGACCACCACCTCGAGAGATCAGTCTGAGAGAAAGCTAGATAGAAGCTAAGTGTCCCTGGTGCCAAACGCGATCAAACGCTTTGTTACATGTGAAATATTTATTTCATGTTATAATTTTTGATTAGGAACAATCCTTGGCTAGCATCTCTTTCATATGTTACTTCTGGCAAAAAACTTGAACGAAATGGCAATTTTCAGTGAACGATATTCGAACACATGTCGTAATGTATGTATAAGTCGTTACACTCACATCATCTTTTCAGAGAATCACCCAGAACGTATCGTTTTCGCTTTACCATAAGAAAGCGTATCGCAAACGGAAAAGAGTGAAACGTTTTACCCTACTTTCACCCTTTAATAATGCTCTAACAGCGGAAGTTTTTGCGATAGCCTGTTTTTGTGACGAAACCCGTATCCGAAATTCATTGTATCGGCTGAAAGCGCCTGATGTAGTGATTTTCCGAATCATTCGTCTTACCGTAGCTATTCAGAATCTTCGAAAGGAGAAGTTCTGTATCCTCCAGTTTTGTTATTTCTAATTTCCCATACCGCCTTTAAATTATAGCCACATCGACATCAATACAAGGACTGGGTTTGAGGCAGAGAAACCATTGAAACTTTTGTTGTTAGTTTCCGGGTTTCCATTATGTAACTATCGATATGTTGAACAAGGCTATCGTTCGGGCGGTGTAATAAATGATCAAGGATTGTGCTGATTTATTTCTTCAATTTGATTTCGCCATTTCGAATCGACGATATGTAGAGTATGGAAATTGGACAGATTAATGGATTGGAAATATAACAATAATGTTTATTTTGATAATAAATAAAAAGAGAATTGTCATTATCTCATTATGGCAATATGTGTATAACATATACAGGGTGTCCCAAAATAGAGGAACAAACTGCGATAGAAGTTTTCTTACATAATTTCAATACTAGAAATTCCCATGAACACACCCTATAAGACGAATATCAACTGAGCTGCAGGGAGTTGAAAGTGGTATAAGAATATTATTTCCGGAATAACGGTTCAACATTTCTTCCTGTAATTCGGTAATTTGTCCAGTATTCAGTTTGAAATTCCAATGCTATGTATATACTAATTTGGCCATTCTAAATCGATTGGCGTTCGCAGAATTTATTTATCTCCAACCGATCTCGAATTGGTCAGCTCTGAATCAGTATTCAAAAAATTGTCCATCATGATATACTCGACTTTTTTGTCCGACAAGTTTTTCCGTTAAAATTCTCAGTATATACTAATTTGGCCATTCTTAATCGATTGGCGTTCGCAGAATTTATTTATCTCTAACCGTCCTCAATTTGGTCAGCTCTGAATCAGTTTTCAAAAAATTGTCCATCATGACATACTCGACTTTTTTGTCCGTCAAGTTTTTTCGTTCATATTCTCAGTATATACTAATTTGGCCATTTTAAATCGATTGACGTTCGCAGAATTTATCTATCTCTAACCGTCCTCGAGTTGGTCAGCTCTGAATCAGTTTTCAAAAAATTGTCCATCATGATATACTCGACTTTTTTGTCCGTCAAGTTTTTTCGTTCAAATTCTCAGTATATACTAATTTGGCAATTCTTAATCCATTGGCGTTCGCAGAATTTATTTATCTCTAACCGTCCTCGAGTTGGTCAGCTCTGAATCAGTTTTCAAAAAATTATCCATCATGATATACTCGACTTTTTTGTCCGTCGAGTTTTTTCGTTCAAATTCTCAGTATATACTAATTTGGCCATTCTAAATCGATTGGCGTTCGCAGAATTTATTTATCTCCAACCGTCCTCGAATTGGTCAGCTCTGAATCAGTATTCAAAAAATTGTCCATCATGATATACTCGACTATTTTGTCCGTCAAGTTTTTTCGTTCAAATTCTCAGTATATACTAATTTGGCCATTCTTAATCCATTGGCGTTCGCAGAATTTATTTATCTCTAACCGTCCTCGAGTTGGTCAGCTCTGAATCAGTTTTCAAAAAATTATCCATCATGATATACTCGACTTTTTTGTCCGTCGAGTTTTTTCGTTCAAATTCTCAGTATATACTAATTTGGCCATTCTAAATCGATTGGCGTTCGCAGAATTTATTTATCTCCAACCGATCTCGAATTGGTCAGCTCTGAATCAGTATTCAAAAAATTGTCCATCATGATATACTCGACTTTTTTGTCCGACAAGTTTTTCCGTTAAAATTCTCAGTATATACTAATTTGGCCATTCTTAATCGATTGGCGTTCGCAGAATTTATTTATCTCTAACCGTCCTCGAGTTGGTCAGCTCTGAATCAGTTTTCAAAAAATTGTCCATCATGACATACTCGACTTTTTTGTCCGTCAAGTTTTTTCGTTCAAATTCTCAGTATATACTAATTTGGCCATTTTAAATCGATTGACGTTCGCAGAATTTATCTATCTCTAACCGTCCTCGAGTTGGTCAGCTCTGAATCAGTTTTCAAAAAATTGTCCATCATGATATACTCGACTTTTTTGTCCGTCAAGTTTTTTCGTTCAAATTCTCAGTATATACTAATTTGGCCATTCTTAATCCATTGGCGTTCGCAGAATTTATTTATCTCTAACCGTCCTCGAGTTGGTCAGCTCTGAATCAGTTTTCAAAAAATTATCCATCATGATATACTCGACTTTTTTGTCCGTCGAGTTTTTTCGTTCAAATTCTCAGTATATACTAATTTGGCCATTCTAAATCGATTGGCGTTCGCAGAATTTATTTATCTCCAACCGTCCTCGAATTGGTCAGCTCTGAATCAGTATTCAAAAAATTGTCCATCATGATATACTCGACTATTTTGTCCGACAAGTTTTTCCGTTAAAATTCTCAGTATATACTAATTTGGCCATTCTAAATCGATTGGCGTTCGCAGAATTTATTTATCTCTAACCGTCCTCGAGTTGGTCAGCTCTGAATCAGTTTTCAAAAAATTGTCCATCATGATATACTCGACTTTTTTGTCCGACAAGTTTTTCCATTAAAATTCTCAGCATATACTAATTTGGCCATTCTAAATTGATTGGCGTTCGCAGAATTTATTTATCTCCAACCGTCCTTGAGTTGGTCAGCTCTGAATCAGTTTTCAAAAAATTGTCCGTCATGATATACTCGACTTTTTTGTCCGACAAGTTTTTCTCTTAAAATTCTCAGTATATACTAATTTGGCCATTTTAAATCGATTGGCGTTCGCAGAATTTATCTATCTCTAACCGTTCTCGAGTTGGTCAGCTCTGAATCAGTTTTCAAAAAATTGTCCATCATGATATACTCGACTTTTTTGTCCGTCAAGTTTTTTCGTTCAAATTCTCAGTATATACTAATTTGGCTATTCTTAATCGATTGGCATTCGCAGAATTAATTTATCTCTAACCGTCCTCGAGTTGGTCAGCTCTGAATCAGTTTTCAAAAAATTGTCCATCATGATATACTCGACTTTTTTTTCCGTCAAGTTTTTTCGTTCAAATTCTCAGTATATACTAATTTGGCCATTCTAAATCGATTGGCGTTCGCAGAATTTATTTATCTCCAACCGTCCTCGAATTGGTCAGCTCTGAATCAGTATTCAAAAAATTGTCCATCATGATATACTCGACTATTTTGTCCGACAAGTTTTTCCGTTAAAATTCTCAGTATATACTAATTTGGCCATTCTAAATCGATTGGCGTTCGCAGAATTTATTTATCTCTAACCGTCCTCGAGTTGGTCAGCTCTGAATCAGTTTTCAAAAAATTGTCCATCATGATATACTCGACTTTTTTGTCCGACAAGTTTTTCCATTAAAATTCTCAGATTATACTAATTTGGCCATTCTAAATTGATTGGCGTTCGCAGAATTTATTTATCTCCAACCGTCCTCCAGTTGGTCAGCTCTGAATCAGTTTTCAAAAAATTGTCCATCATGACATACTCGACTTTTTTGTCCGTCAAGTTTTTTCGTTCAAATTCTCAGTATATACAAATTTGGCCATTTTAAATCGATTGGCGTTCGCAGAATTTATCTATCTCTAACCGTTCTCGAGTTGGTCAGCTCTGAATCAGTTTTCAAAAAAGTGTCCATCATGATATACTCGACTTTTTTGTCCGTCAAGTTTTTTCGTTCAAATTCTCAGTATATACTAATTTGGCCATTCTTAATCGATTGGCGTTCGCAGAATTTATTTATCTCTAACCGTCCTCGAGTTGGTCAGCTCTGAATCAGTTTTCAAAAAATTGTCCATCATGATATACTCGACTTTTTTGTCCGTCGAGTTTTTTCGTTCAAATTCTCAGTATATACTAATTTGGCCATTCTTAATCGATTGGCGTTCGCAGAATTTATTTATCTCGAACCATCCTCGAGTTGGTCAGCTCTGAATCAGTTTTCAAAAAATTGTCCATCATGATATACTCGACTTTTTTGTCCGTCACGTTTTTTCGTTCAAATTCTCAGTATATACTAATTTGGCCATTCTAAATCTATTGGCGTTCGCAGAATTTATCAATCTCTAACCGTCCTCGAGTTGGTCAGCTCTGAATCAGTTTTCAAAAAATTATCCATCATGATATACTCGACTTTTTTGTTCGTCAAGTTTTTCCGTTCAAATTCTCAGTATATACTAATTCGGCCATTCTAAATCGATTGGCGTTCGCAGAATTCATCTATCTCTAAGCGTTCTCGAGTTGGTCAGCTCTGAATCAGTTTTCAAAAAATTGTCCATCATGATATACTCGACTTTTTTGTCCGTCAAGTTTTTTCGTTCAAATTCTCAGTATATACTAATTTGGCCATTCTTAATCCATTGGCGTTCGCAGAATTTATTTATCTCTAACCGTCCTCGAGTTGGTCAGCTCTGAATCAGTTTTCAAAAAATTATCCATCATGATATACTCGACTTTTTTGTCCGTCGAGTTTTTTCGTTCAAATTCTCAGTATATACTAATTTGGCCATTCTAAATCGATTGGCGTTCGCAGAATTTATCAATCTCTAACCGTCCTCGAGTTGGTCAGCTCTGAATCAGTTTTCAAAAAATTATCCATCATGATATACTCGACTTTTTTGTTCGTCAAGTTTTTCCGTTCAAATTCTCAGTATATACTAATTTGGCCATTCTAAATTGATTGGCGTTCGCAGAATTTATTTATCTCCAACCGTCCTCGAGTTGGTCAGCTCTGAATCAGTTTTCAAAAAATTGTCCGTCATGATATACTCGACTTTTTTGTCCGACAAGTTTTTCTCTTAAAATTCTCAGTATATACTAATTTGGCCATTTTAAATCGATTGGCGTTCGCAGAATTTATCTATCTCTAACCGTTCTCAAGTTGGTCAGCTCTGAATCAGTTTTCAAAAAATTGTCCATCATGATATACTCGACTTTTTTGTCCGTCAAGTTTTTTCGTTCTAATTCTCAGTATATACTAATTTGGCCATTTTAAATCGATTGGCGTTCGCAGAATTTATCTATCTCTAACCGTTCTCGAGTTGGTCAGCTCTGAATCAGTTTTCAAAAAATTGTCCATCATGATATACTCGACTTTTTTGTCCGTCAAGTTTTTTCGTTCAAATTCTCAGTATATACTAATTTGGCTATTCTTAATCGATTGGCAATCACAGAATTAATTTATCTCTAACCGTCCTCGAGTTGGTCAGCTCTGAATCAGTTTTCAAAAAATTGTCCATCATGATATACTCGACTTTTTTGTCCGTCAAGTTTTTTCGTTCAAATTCTCAGTATATACTAAATTGGCCATTCTAAATCGATTGGCGTTCGCAGAATTTATTTATCTCCAACCGTCCTCGAATTGGTCAGCTCTGAATCAGTATTCAAAAAATTGTCCATCATGATATACTCGACTATTTTGTCCGACAAGTTTTTCCGTTAAAATTCTCAGTATATACTAATTTGGCCATTCTAAATCGATTGGCGTTCGCAGAATTTATCTATCTCTAACCGTTCTCGAATTGGTCAGCTCTGAATCAGTTTTCAAAAAATTGTCCATCATGATATACTCGACTTTTTTGTCCGTCAAGGTTTTTCGTTCAAATTCTCAGTATATACTAATTAGGCCATTCTTAATCGATTGGCATTCGCAGAATTCATTTATCTCTAACCGTCCTCGAGTTGGTCAGCTCTGAATCAGTTTTCAAACAATTGTCCATCATGATATACTCGACTTTTTTGTCCGACAAGTTTTTCCGTTAAAATTCTCAGTATATACTAATTTGGCCATTCTAAATCGATTGGCGTTCCCAGAATTTATTTATCTCCAACCGTCCTCGAATTGGTCAGCTCTGAATCAGTATTCAAAAAATTGTCCATCATGATATACTCGACTTTTTTGTCCGACAAGTTTTTCCGTTAAAATTCTCAGTATATACTAATTTGGCCATTCTAAATCGATTGGCGTTCGCAGAATTTGTTTATCTCTAACCGTCCTCGAGTTGGTCAGCTCTGAATCAGTTTTCAAAAAATTGTCCATCATGATATACTCGACTTTTTTGTCCGACAAGTTTTTCCATTAAAATTCTCAGTATATACTAATTTGGCCATTCTAAATCGATTGGCGTTTGCAGAATTTATTTATCTCCAACCGTCCTCGAGTTGGTCAGCTCTGAAGCAGTTTTCAAAAAATTGTCCATCATGACATACTCGACTTTTTTGTCCGTCAAGTTTTTTCGTTCAAATTCTCAGTATATACTAATTTGGCCATTTTAAATCGATTGGCGTTCGCAGAATTTATCTATCTCTAACCGTCCTCGAGTTGGTCAGCTCTGAATAAGTTTTCAAAAAATTGTCCATCATGATATACGCGACTTTTTTGTCCGTCAAGTTTTTTCGTTCAAATTCTCAGTATATACTAATTTGGCCATTCTTAATCGATTGGCGTTCGCAGAATTTATTTATCTCTAACCGTCCTCGAGTTGGTCAGCTCTGAATCAGTTTTCAAAAAATTGTCCATCATGATATACTCGACTTTTTTGTCCGACAAGTTTTTCCGTTAAAATCCTCAGTATATACTAATTTGGCCATTCTAAATCGATTGGCGTTCGGAGAATTTATTTATCTCTAACCATCCTCGAGTTGGTCAGCTTTGAATCAGTTTTCAAAAAATTGTCCATCATGATATACTCGACTTTTTTGTCCGTCAAGTTTTTTCGTTCAAATTCTCAGTATATACTAATTTGGCCATTATTAATCGATTGGCGTTCGCAGAATTTATTTATCTCTAACCGTCCTCGAGTTGGTCAGCTCTGAATCAGTTTTCAAAAAATTGTCCATCATGATATACTCGACTTTTTTGTCCGTCAAGGTTTTTCGTTCAAATTCTCAGTATATACTAATTAGGCCATTCTTAATCGATTGGCGTTCGCAGAATTTATTTATCTCTAACCGTCCTCGAGTTGGTCAGCTCTGAATCAGTTTTCAAAAAATTGTCCATCATGATATACTCGACTTTTTTGTCCGACAAGTTTTTCCGTTAAAATTCTCAGTATATACTAATTTGGCCATTCTAAATCGATTGGCGTTCCCAGAATTTATTTATTTCCAACCGTCCTCGAATTGGTCCGCTCTGAATCAGTATTCAAAAAATTGTCCATCATGATATACTCGACTTTTTTGTCCGACAAGTTTTTTCGTTAAAATTCTCAGTATATACTAATTTGGCCATTCTAAATCGATTGGCATTCGCAGAATTTATTTATCTCTAACCGTCCTCGAGTTGGTCAGCTCTGAATCAGTTTTCAAAAAATTGTCCATCATGATATACTCGACTTTTTTGTCCGTCGAGTTTTTTCGTTCAAATTCTCAGTATATACTAATTTGGCCATTCTTAATCGATTGGCGTTCGCAGAATTTATTTATCTCTAACCGTCCTCGAGTTGGTCAGCTCTGAATCAGTTTTCAAAAAATTGTCCATCATGATATACTCGACTTTTTTGTCCGTCAAGTTTTTTCGTTCAAATTCTCAGTATATACTAATTTGGCCATTCTAAATCTATTGGCGTTCACAGAATTCATCTATCTCTAAGCGTTCTCGAGTTGGTCAGCTCTGAATCAGTTTTCAAAAAATTATCCATCATGATATACTCGACTTTTTCGTCCGTAAAGGTTTTTCATTCAAATTCTCAGTATATACTAATTTGGCCATTCTTAATCGATTGGCGTTCGCAGAATTTATTTATCTCTAACCGTCCTCGAGTTGGTCAGCTCTGAATCAGTTTTCAAAAAATTGTCCATCATGATATACTCGACTTTTTTGTCCGTCAAGTTTTTTCGTTCAAATTCTCAGTATATACTTATTTGGCCATTCTAAATCGATTGGCGTTCGCAGAATTTATTTATCTCCAACCGTCCTCGAGTTGGTCAGCTCTGAATCAGTTTTCAAAAAATTGTCCATCATGATATACTCCACTTTTTTGTCCGACAAGTTTTTCCGTTTAAATTCTCAGTATATACTAATTTGGCCATTTTAAATCGATTGGCGTTCGCAGAATTTATTTATCTCCAACCGTCCTCGAGTTGGTCAGCTCTGAATCAGTTTTCAAAAAATTGTCCATCATGATATACTCGACTTTTTTGTCCGTCAAGTTTTTTCTTTCAAATTCTCAGTATATACTAATTTGGCCATTCTAAATCTATTGGCGTTCGCAGAATTCATCAATGTCTAACCGTCCTGGAGTTGGTCAGCTCTGAATCAGTTTTCAAAAAATTGTCCATCATGACATACTCGACTTTTTTGTACATCAAGTTTTTTCGTTCAAATTCTCAGTATATACTAATTTGACCATTTTAAATCGATTGGCGTTCGCAGAATTTATCTATCTCTAACCGTCCTCGAGTTGGTCAGCTCTAAATAAGTTTTCAAAAAATTGTCCATCATGATATACTCGACTTTTTTGTCCAGCAAGTTTTTTCGTTAAAATTCTCAGTATATACTAATTTGGCCATTCTAAATCGATTGGCGTTTGCAGAATTTGTTTATCTCTAACCGTCCTCGAGTTGGTCAGCTCTGAATCAGTTTTCAAAAAATTGTCCATCATGATATACTCGACTTTTTTGTCCGTCGAGTTTTTTCGTTCAAATTCTCAGTATATACTAATTTGGCCATTCTTAATCGATTGGCGTTCGCAGAATTTATTTATCTCTAACCGCCCTCGAGTTGGTCAGCTCTGAATCAGTTTTCAAAAAATTGTCCATCATGATATACTCGACTTTTTTGTCAGTCAAGTTTTTTCGTTCAAATTCTCAGTATATACTAATTTGGCCATTCTAAATCTATTGGCGTTCACAGAATTCATCTATCTCTAAGCGTTCTCGAGTTGGTCAGCTCTGAATCAGTTTTCAAAAAATTATCCATCATGATATACTCGACTTTTTCGTCCGTCAAGGTTTTTCATTCAAATTCTCAGGATATACTAATTTGGCCATTCTTAATCGATTGGCGTTCGCAGAATTTATTTATCTCTAACCGTCCTCGAGTTGGTCAGCTCTGAATCAGTTTTCAAAAAATTGTCCATCATGATATACTCGACTTTTTTGTCCGTCAAGTTTTTTCGTTCAAATTCTCAGTATATACTTATTTGGCCATTTTAAATCGATTGGCGTTCGCAGAATTTATCTAGCTCTAACCGTCCTCGAGTTGTTCAGCTCTGAATCAGTTTTCAAAAAATTGTCCATCATGATATACTCGACTTTTTTGTCCGACAAGTTTTTCCGTTTAAATTCTCAGTATATACTAATTTGGCCATTTTAAATCGATTGGCGTTCGCAGAATTTATTTATCTCCAACCGTCCTCGAGTTGGTCAGCTCTGAATCAGTTTTCAAAAAATTGTCCATCATGATATACTCGACTTTTTTGTCCGTCAAGTTTTTTCGTTCAAATTCTCAGTATATACTAATTTGGCCATTCTAAATCTATTGGCGTTCACAGAATTCATCTATGTCTAAGCGTTCTCGAGTTGGTCAGCTCTGAATCAGTTTTCAAAAAATTATCCATCATGATATACTCGACTTTTTTGTCCGTCAAGGTTTTTCATTCAAATTCTCAGTATATACTAATTTGGCCATTCTTAATCGATTGGCGTTCGCAGAATTTATTTATCTCTAACCGTCCTCGAGTTGTTCAGCTCTGAATCAGTTTTCAAAAAATTGTCCATCATGATATACTCGACTTTTTTGTCCGACAAGTTTTTCCGTTTAAATTCTCAGTATATACTAATTTGGCCATTTTAAATCGATTGGCGTTCGCAGAATTTATTTATCTCCAACCGTCCTCGAATTGGTCAGCTCTGAATCAGTTTTCAAAAAATTGTCCATCATGATATACTCGACTTTTTTGTCCGACAAGTTTTTCCGTTTAAATTCTCAGTATATACTAATTTGGCCATTTTAAATCGATTGGCGTTCGCAGAATTTATTTATCTCCAACCGTCCTCGAGTTGGTAAGCTCTGAATCAGTTTTCAAAAAATTGTCCATCATGATATACTCGACTTTTTTGTCCGTCAAGTTTTTTCGTTCAAATTCTCAGTATATACTTATTTGGCCATTCTAAATCGATTGGCGTTCGCAGAATTTATTTATCTCCAACCGTCCTCGAGTTGGTCAGCTCTGAATCAGTTTTCAAAAAATTGTCCATCATGATATACTCGACTTTTTTGTCCGTCAAGTTTTTTCGTTCAAATTCTCAGTATATACTAATTTGGCCATTCTAAATCTATTGGCGTTCACAGAATTCATCTATGTCTAAGCGTTCTCGAGTTGGTCAGCTCTGAATCAGTTTTCAAAAAATTATCCATCATGATATACTTGACTTTTTTGTCCGTCAAGGTTTTTCATTCAAATTCTCAGTATATACTAATTTGGCCATTCTTAATCGATTGGCGTTCGCAGAATTTATTTATCTCTAACCGTCCTCGAGTTGTTCAGCTCTGAATCAGTTTTCAAAAAATTGTCCATCATTATATACTCGACTTTTTTGTCCGACAAGTTTTTCCGTTTAAATTCTCAGTATATACTAATTTGGCCATTTTAAATCGATTGGCGTTCGCAGAATTTATTTATCTCCAACCGTCCTCGAGTTGGTCAGCTCTGAATCAGTTTTCAAAAAATTGTCCATCATGATATACTCGACTTTTTTGTCCGACAAGTTTTTCCGTTTAAATTCTCAGTATAGACTAATTTGGCCATTTTAAATCGATTGGCGTTCGCAGAATTTATTTATCTCCAACCGTCCTCGAGTTGGTCAGCTCTGAATCAGTTTTCAAAAAATTGTCCATCATGATATACTCGACTTTTTTGTCCGTCCAGTTTTTTCTTTCAAATTCTCAGTATATACTAATTTGGCCATTCTAAATCTATTGGCGTTCGCAGAATTCATCTATGTCTAAGCGTTCTCGAGTTGTTCAGCTCTGAATCAGTTTTCAAAAAATTGTCCATCATTATATACTCGACTTTTTTGTCCGACAAGTTTTTCCGTTTAAATTCTCAGTATATACTAATTTGGCCATTTTAAATCGATTGGCGTTCGCAGAATTTATTTATCTCCAACCGTCCTCGAGTTGGTCAGCTCTGAATCAGTTTTCAAAAAATTGTCCATCATGATATACTCGACTTTTTTGTCCGACAAGTTTTTCCGTTTAAATTCTCAGTATATACTAATTTGGCCATTTTAAATCGATTGGCGTTCGCAGAATTTATTTATCTCCAACCGTCCTCGAGTTGGTCAGCTCTGAATCAGTTTTCAAAAAATTGTCCATCATGATATACTCGACTTTTTTGTCCGTCAAGTTTTTTCGTTCAAATTCTCAGTATATACTTATTTGGCCATTCTAAATCGATTGGCGTTCGCAGAATTTATTTATCTCCAACCGTCCTCGAGTTGGTCAGCTCTGAATCAGTTTTCAAAAAATTGTCCATCATGATATACTCGACTTTTTTGTCCGTCAAGTTTTTTCGTTCAAATTCTCAGTATATACTTATTTGGCCATTCTTAATCGATTGGCGTTCGCAGAATTTATCTAGCTCTAACCGTCCTCGAGTTGTTCAGCTCTGAATCAGTTTTCAAAAAATTGTCCATCATGATATACTCGACTTTTTTGTCCGACAAGTTTTTCCGTTTAAATTCTCAGTATAGACTAATTTGGCCATTTTAAATCGATTGGCGTTCGCAGAATTTATTTATCTCCAACCGTCCTCGAGTTGGTCAGCTCTGAATCAGTTTTCAAAAAATTGTCCATCATGATATACTCGACTTTTTTGTCCGTCAAGTTTTTTCTTTCAAATTCTCAGTATATACTAATTTGGCCATTCTAAATCTATTGGCGTTCGCAGAATTTATCAATCTCTAACCGTCCTCGAGTTGGTCAGCTCTGAATCAGTTTTCAAAAAATTGTCCATCATGACATACTCGACTTTTTTGTCCATCAAGTTTTTTCGTTCAAATTCTCAGTATATACTAATTTGACCATTTTAAATCGATTGGCGTTCGCAGAATTTATCTATCTCTAACCGTCCTCGAGTTGGTCAGCTCTAAATAAGTTTTCAAAAAATTGTCCATCATGATATACTCGACTTTTTTGTCCATCAAGTTTTTTCGTTCAAATTCTCAGTATATACTAATTTGGCCATTCTTAATCGATGGGCGTTCGCAGAATTTATTTATCTCCAACCGTCCTCGAGTTGGTAAGCTCTGAATCAGTTTTCAAAAAATTGTCCATCATGATATACTCGACTTTTTTGTCCGTCAAGTTTTTTCGTTCAAATTCTCAGTATATACTTATTTGGCCATTCAAAATCGATTGGCGTTCGCAGAATTTATTTATCTCCAACCGTCCTCGAGTTGGTCAGCTCTGAATCAGTTTTCAAAAAATTGTCCATCATGATATACTCGACTTTTTTGTCCGTCAAGTTTTTTCGTTCAAATTCTCAGTATATACTAATTTGGCCATTCTAAATCTATTGGCGTTCACAGAATTCATCTATGTCTAAGCGTTCTCGAGTTGGTCAGCTCTGAATCAGTTTTCAAAAAATTATCCATCATGATATACTTGACTTTTTTGTCCGTCAAGGTTTTTCATTCAAATTCTCAGTATATACTAATTTGGCCATTCTTAATCGATTGGCGTTCGCAGAATTTATTTATCTCTAACCGTCCTCGAGTTGTTCAGCTCTGAATCAGTTTTCAAAAAATTGTCCATCATGATATACTCGACTTTTTTGTCCGACAAGTTTTTCCGTTAAAATCCTCAGTATATACTAATTTGGCCATTCTAAATCGATTGGCGTTCGGAGAATTTATTTATCTCTAACCATCCTCGAGTTGGTCAGCTTTGAATCAGTTTTCAAAAAATTGTCCATCATGATATACTCGACTTTTTTGTCCGTCAAGTTTTTTCGTTCAAATTCTCAGTATATACTAATTTGGCCATTATTAATCGATTGGCGTTCGCAGAATTTATTTATCTCTAACCGTCCTCGAGTTGGTCAGCTCTGAATCAGTTTTCAAAAAATTGTCCATCATGATATACTCGACTTTTTTGTCCGTCAAGGTTTTTCGTTCAAATTCTCAGTATATACTAATTAGGCCATTCTTAATCGATTGGCGTTCGCAGAATTTATTTATCTCTAACCGTCCTCGAGTTGGTCAGCTCTGAATCAGTTTTCAAAAAATTGTCCATCATGATATACTCGACTTTTTTGTCCGACAAGTTTTTCCGTTAAAATTCTCAGTATATACTAATTTGGCCATTCTAAATCGATTGGCGTTCCCAGAATTTATTTATTTCCAACCGTCCTCGAATTGGTCCGCTCTGAATCAGTATTCAAAAAATTGTCCATCATGATATACTCGACTTTTTTGTCCGACAAGTTTTTTCGTTAAAATTCTCAGTATATACTAATTTGGCCATTCTAAATCGATTGGCATTCGCAGAATTTATTTATCTCTAACCGTCCTCGAGTTGGTCAGCTCTGAATCAGTTTTCAAAAAATTGTCCATCATGATATACTCGACTTTTTTGTCCGTCGAGTTTTTTCGTTCAAATTCTCAGTATATACTAATTTGGCCATTCTTAATCGATTGGCGTTCGCAGAATTTATTTATCTCTAACCGTCCTCGAGTTGGTCAGCTCTGAATCAGTTTTCAAAAAATTGTCCATCATGATATACTCGACTTTTTTGTCCGTCAAGTTTTTTCGTTCAAATTCTCAGTATATACTAATTTGGCCATTCTAAATCTATTGGCGTTCACAGAATTCATCTATCTCTAAGCGTTCTCGAGTTGGTCAGCTCTGAATCAGTTTTCAAAAAATTATCCATCATGATATACTCGACTTTTTCGTCCGTAAAGGTTTTTCATTCAAATTCTCAGTATATACTAATTTGGCCATTCTTAATCGATTGGCGTTCGCAGAATTTATTTATCTCTAACCGTCCTCGAGTTGGTCAGCTCTGAATCAGTTTTCAAAAAATTGTCCATCATGATATACTCGACTTTTTTGTCCGTCAAGTTTTTTCGTTCAAATTCTCAGTATATACTTATTTGGCCATTCTAAATCGATTGGCGTTCGCAGAATTTATTTATCTCCAACCGTCCTCGAGTTGGTCAGCTCTGAATCAGTTTTCAAAAAATTGTCCATCATGATATACTCCACTTTTTTGTCCGACAAGTTTTTCCGTTTAAATTCTCAGTATATACTAATTTGGCCATTTTAAATCGATTGGCGTTCGCAGAATTTATTTATCTCCAACCGTCCTCGAGTTGGTCAGCTCTGAATCAGTTTTCAAAAAATTGTCCATCATGATATACTCGACTTTTTTGTCCGTCAAGTTTTTTCTTTCAAATTCTCAGTATATACTAATTTGGCCATTCTAAATCTATTGGCGTTCGCAGAATTCATCAATGTCTAACCGTCCTGGAGTTGGTCAGCTCTGAATCAGTTTTCAAAAAATTGTCCATCATGACATACTCGACTTTTTTGTACATCAAGTTTTTTCGTTCAAATTCTCAGTATATACTAATTTGACCATTTTAAATCGATTGGCGTTCGCAGAATTTATCTATCTCTAACCGTCCTCGAGTTGGTCAGCTCTAAATAAGTTTTCAAAAAATTGTCCATCATGATATACTCGACTTTTTTGTCCAGCAAGTTTTTTCGTTAAAATTCTCAGTATATACTAATTTGGCCATTCTAAATCGATTGGCGTTTGCAGAATTTGTTTATCTCTAACCGTCCTCGAGTTGGTCAGCTCTGAATCAGTTTTCAAAAAATTGTCCATCATGATATACTCGACTTTTTTGTCCGTCGAGTTTTTTCGTTCAAATTCTCAGTATATACTAATTTGGCCATTCTTAATCGATTGGCGTTCGCAGAATTTATTTATCTCTAACCGCCCTCGAGTTGGTCAGCTCTGAATCAGTTTTCAAAAAATTGTCCATCATGATATACTCGACTTTTTTGTCCGTCAAGTTTTTTCGTTCAAATTCTCAGTATATACTAATTTGGCCATTCTAAATCTATTGGCGTTCACAGAATTCATCTATCTCTAAGCGTTCTCGAGTTGGTCAGCTCTGAATCAGTTTTCAAAAAATTATCCATCATGATATACTCGACTTTTTCGTCCGTCAAGGTTTTTCATTCAAATTCTCAGGATATACTAATTTGGCCATTCTTAATCGATTGGCGTTCGCAGAATTTATTTATCTCTAACCGTCCTCGAGTTGGTCAGCTCTGAATCAGTTTTCAAAAAATTGTCCATCATGATATACTCGACTTTTTTGTCCGTCAAGTTTTTTCGTTCAAATTCTCAGTATATACTTATTTGGCCATTTTAAATCGATTGGCGTTCGCAGAATTTATCTAGCTCTAACCGTCCTCGAGTTGTTCAGCTCTGAATCAGTTTTCAAAAAATTGTCCATCATGATATACTCGACTTTTTTGTCCGACAAGTTTTTCCGTTTAAATTCTCAGTATATACTAATTTGGCCATTTTAAATCGATTGGCGTTCGCAGAATTTATTTATCTCCAACCGTCCTCGAGTTGGTCAGCTCTGAATCAGTTTTCAAAAAATTGTCCATCATGATATACTCGACTTTTTTGTCCGACAAGTTTTTCCGTTTAAATTCTCAGTATATACTGATTTGGCCAATTTAAATCGATTGGCGTTCGCAGAATTTATTTATCTCCAACCGTCCTCGAGTTGGTCAGCTCTGAATCAGTTTTCAAAAAATTGTCCATCATGATATACTCGACTTTTTTGTCCGTCAAGTTTTTTCGTTCAAATTCTCAGTATATACTAATTTGGCCATTCTAAATCTATTGGCGTTCACAGAATTCATCTATGTCTAAGCGTTCTCGAGTTGGTCAGCTCTGAATCAGTTTTCAAAAAATTATCCATCATGATATACTCGACTTTTTTGTCCGTCAAGGTTTTTCATTCAAATTCTCAGTATATACTAATTTGGCCATTCTTAATCGATTGGCGTTCGCAGAATTTATTTATCTCTAACCGTCCTCGAGTTGTTCAGCTCTGAATCAGTTTTCAAAAAATTGTCCATCATGATATACTCGACTTTTTTGTCCGACAAGTTTTTCCGTTTAAATTCTCAGTATATACTAATTTGGCCATTTTAAATCGATTGGCGTTCGCAGAATTTATTTATCTCCAACCGTCCTCGAATTGGTCAGCTCTGAATCAGTTTTCAAAAAATTGTCCATCATGATATACTCGACTTTTTTGTCCGACAAGTTTTTCCGTTTAAATTCTCAGTATATACTAATTTGGCCATTTTAAATCGATTGGCGTTCGCAGAATTTATTTATCTCCAACCGTCCTCGAGTTGGTAAGCTCTGAATCAGTTTTCAAAAAATTGTCCATCATGATATACTCGACTTTTTTGTCCGTCAAGTTTTTTCGTTCAAATTCTCAGTATATACTTATTTGGCCATTCTAAATCGATTGGCGTTCGCAGAATTTATTTATCTCCAACCGTCCTCGAGTTGGTCAGCTCTGAATCAGTTTTCAAAAAATTGTCCATCATGATATACTCGACTTTTTTGTCCGTCAAGTTTTTTCGTTCAAATTCTCAGTATATACTAATTTGGCCATTCTAAATCTATTGGCGTTCACAGAATTCATCTATGTCTAAGCGTTCTCGAGTTGGTCAGCTCTGAATCAGTTTTCAAAAAATTATCCATCATGATATACTTGACTTTTTTGTCCGTCAAGGTTTTTCATTCAAATTCTCAGTATATACTAATTTGGCCATTCTTAATCGATTGGCGTTCGCAGAATTTATTTATCTCTAACCGTCCTCGAGTTGTTCAGCTCTGAATCAGTTTTCAAAAAATTGTCCATCATTATATACTCGACTTTTTTGTCCGACAAGTTTTTCGGTTTAAATTCTCAGTATATACTAATTTGGCCATTTTAAATCGATTGGCGTTCGCAGAATTTATTTATCTCCAACCGTCCTCGAGTTGGTCAGCTCTGAATCAGTTTTCAAAAAATTGTCCATCATGATATACTCGACTTTTTTGTCCGACAAGTTTTTCCGTTTAAATTCTCAGTATAGACTAATTTGGCCATTTTAAATCGATTGGCGTTCGCAGAATTTATTTATCTCCAACCGTCCTCGAGTTGGTCAGCTCTGAATCAGTTTTCAAAAAATTGTCCATCATGATATACTCGACTTTTTTGTCCGTCCAGTTTTTTCTTTCAAATTCTCAGTATATACTAATTTGGCCATTCTAAATCTATTGGCGTTCGCAGAATTCATCTATGTCTAAGCGTTCTCGAGTTGTTCAGCTCTGAATCAGTTTTCAAAAAATTGTCCATCATTATATACTCGACTTTTTTGTCCGACAAGTTTTTCCGTTTAAATTCTCAGTATATACTAATTTGGCCATTTTAAATCGATTGGCGTTCGCAGAATTTATTTATCTCCAACCGTCCTCGAGTTGGTCAGCTCTGAATCAGTTTTCAAAAAATTGTCCATCATGATATACTCGACTTTTTTGTCCGACAAGTTTTTCCGTTTAAATTCTCAGTATATACTAATTTGGCCATTTTAAATCGATTGGCGTTCGCAGAATTTATTTATCTCCAACCGTCCTCGAGTTGGTCAGCTCTGAATCAGTTTTCAAAAAATTGTCCATCATGATATACTCGACTTTTTTGTCCGTCAAGTTTTTTCGTTCAAATTCTCAGTATATACTTATTTGGCCATTCTAAATCGATTGGCGTTCGCAGAATTTATTTATCTCCAACCGTCCTCGAGTTGGTCAGCTCTGAATCAGTTTTCAAAAAATTGTCCATCATGATATACTCGACTTTTTTGTCCGACAAGTTTTTCCGTTTAAATTCTCAGTATATACTAATTTGGCCATTTTAAATCGATTGGCGTTCGCAGAATTTATTTATCTCCAACCGTCCTCGAGTTGGTCAGCTCTGAATCAGTTTTCAAAAAATTGTCCATCATGATATACTCGACTTTTTTGTCCGTCAAGTTTTTTCGTTCAAATTCTCAGTATATACTTATTTGGCCATTCTTAATCGATTGGCGTTCGCAGAATTTATCTAGCTCTAACCGTCCTCGAGTTGTTCAGCTCTGAATCAGTTTTCAAAAAATTGTCCATCATGATATACTCGACTTTTTTGTCCGACAAGTTTTTCCGTTTAAATTCTCAGTATAGACTAATTTGGCCATTTTAAATCGATTGGCGTTCGCAGAATTTATTTATCTCCAACCGTCCTCGAGTTGGTCAGCTCTGAATCAGTTTTCAAAAAATTGTCCATCATGATATACTCGACTTTTTTGTCCGTCAAGTTTTTTCTTTCAAATTCTCAGTATATACTAATTTGGCCATTCTAAATCTATTGGCGTTCGCAGAATTTATCAATCTCTAACCGTCCTCGAGTTGGTCAGCTCTGAATCAGTTTTCAAAAAATTGTCCATCATGACATACTCGACTTTTTTGTCCATCAAGTTTTTTCGTTCAAATTCTCAGTATATACTAATTTGACCATTTTAAATCGATTGGCGTTCGCAGAATTTATCTATCTCTAACCGTCCTCGAGTTGGTCAGCTCTAAATAAGTTTTCAAAAAATTGTCCATCATGATATACTCGACTTTTTTGTCCATCAAGTTTTTTCGTTCAAATTCTCAGTATATACTAATTTGGCCATTCTTAATCGATGGGCGTTCGCAGAATTTATTTATCTCCAACCGTCCTCGAGTTGGTAAGCTCTGAATCAGTTTTCAAAAAATTGTCCATCATGATATACTCGACTTTTTTGTCCGTCAAGTTTTTTCGTTCAAATTCTCAGTATATACTTATTTGGCCATTCAAAATCGATTGGCGTTCGCAGAATTTATTTATCTCCAACCGTCCTCGAGTTGGTCAGCTCTGAATCAGTTTTCAAAAAATTGTCCATCATGATATACTCGACTTTTTTGTCCGTCAAGTTTTTTCGTTCAAATTCTCAGTATATACTAATTTGGCCATTCTAAATCTATTGGCGTTCACAGAATTCATCTATGTCTAAGCGTTCTCGAGTTGGTCAGCTCTGAATCAGTTTTCAAAAAATTATCCATCATGATATACTTGACTTTTTTGTCCGTCAAGGTTTTTCATTCAAATTCTCAGTATATACTAATTTGGCCATTCTTAATCGATTGGCGTTCGCAGAATTTATTTATCTCTAACCGTCCTCGAGTTGTTCAGCTCTGAATCAGTTTTCAAAAAATTGTCCATCATTATATACTCGACTTTTTTGTCCGACAAGTTTTTCCGTTTAAATTCTCAGTATATACTAATTTGGCCATTTTAAATCGATTGGCGTTCGCAGAATTTATTTATCTCCAACCGTCCTCGAGTTGGTCAGCTCTGAATCAGTTTTCAAAAAATTGTCCATCATGATATACTCGACTTTTTTGTCCGACAAGTTTTTCCGTTTAAATTCTCAGTATATACTAATTTGGCCATTTTAAATCGATTGGCGTTCGCAGAATTTATTTATCTCCAACCGTCCTCGAGTTGGTCAGCTCTGAATCAGTTTTCAAAAAATTGTCCATCATGATATACTCGACTTTTTTGTCCGTCAAGTTTTTTCGTTCAAATTCTCAGTATATACTTATTTGGCCATTCTAAATCGATTGGCGTTCGCAGAATTTATCTAGCTCTAACCGTCCTCGAGTTGTTCAGCTCTGAATCAGTTTTCAAAAAATTGTCCATCATGATATACTCGACTTTTTTGTCCGACAAGTTTTTCCGTTTAAATTCTCAGTATAGACTAATTTGGCCATTTTAAATCGATTGGCGTTCGCAGAATTTATTTATCTCCAACCGTCCTCGAGTTGGTCAGCTCTGAATCAGTTTTCAAAAAATTGTCCATCATGATATACTCGACTTTTTTGTCCGTCCAGTTTTTTCTTTCAAATTCTCAGTATATACTAATTTGGCCATTCTAAATCTATTGGCGTTCGCAGAATTCATCTATGTCTAAGCGTTCTCGAGTTGTTCAGCTCTGAATCAGTTTTCAAAAAATTGTCCATCATTATATACTCGACTTTTTTGTCCGACAAGTTTTTCCGTTTAAATTCTCAGTATATACTAATTTGGCCATTTTAAATCGATTGGCGTTCGCAGAATTTATTTATCTCCAACCGTCCTCGAGTTGGTCAGCTCTGAATCAGTTTTCAAAAAATTGTCCATCATGATATACTCGACTTTTTTGTCCGACAAGTTTTTCCGTTTAAATTCTCAGTATATACTAATTTGGCCATTTTAAATCGATTGGCGTTCGCAGAATTTATTTATCTCCAACCGTCCTCGAGTTGGTCAGCTCTGAATCAGTTTTCAAAAAATTGTCCATCATGATATACTCGACTTTTTTGTCCGTCAAGTTTTTTCGTTCAAATTCTCAGTATATACTTATTTGGCCATTCTAAATCGATTGGCGTTCGCAGAATTTATCTAGCTCTAACCGTCCTCGAGTTGTTCAGCTCTGAATCAGTTTTCAAAAAATTGTCCATCATGATATACTCGACTTTTTTGTCCGACAAGTTTTTCCGTTTAAATTCTCAGTATAGACTAATTTGGCCATTTTAAATCGATTGGCGTTCGCAGAATTTATTTATCTCCAACCGTCCTCGAGTTGGTCAGCTCTGAATCAGTTTTCAAAAAATTGTCCATCATGATATACTCGACTTTTTAGTCCGTCAAGTTTTTTCTTTCAAATTCTCAGTATATACTAATTTGGCCATTCTAAATCTATTGGCGTTCGCAGAATTTATCAATCTCTAACCGTCCTCGAGTTGGTCAGCTCTGAATCAGTTTTCAAAAAATTGTCCATCATGACATACTCGACTTTTTTGTCCATCAAGTTTTTTCGTTCAAATTCTCAGTATATACTAATTTGACCATTTTAAATCGATTGGCGTTCGCAGAATTTATCTATCTCTAACCGTCCTCGAGTTGGTCAGCTCTAAATAAGTTTTCAAAAAATTGTCCATCATGATATACTCGACTTTTTTGTCCGTCAAGTTTTTTCGTTCAAATTCTCAGTATATACTAATTTGGCCATTCTTAATCGATGGGCGTTCGCAGAATTTATTTATCTCTAATCGTCCTCGAGGTGGTCAGCTCTGAATCAGTTTTCAAAAAATTGTCCATCATGATATACTCGACTTTTTTGTCCATCGAGTTTTTTCGTTCAAATTCTCAGCATATACTAATTTGGCCATTCTTAATCGATTGGCGTTCGCAGAATTTATTTATCTCTAACCGTCCTCGAGTTGGTCAGCTCTGAATCAGTTTTCAAAAAATTGTCCATCATGAGATACTCGACTTTTTTGTCCGTCAAGTTTTTTCGTTCAAATTCTCAGTATATACTAATTTGGCCATTCTAAATCTATTGGCGTTCACAGAATTCATCTATCTCTAAGCGTTCTCGAGTTGGTCAGCTCTGAATCAGTTTTCAAAAAATTATCCATCATGATATACTCGACTTTTTTGTCCGACAAGTTTTTCCGGTAAAATCCTCAGTATATACTAATTTGGCCATTCTAAATCGATTGGCGTTCGCAGAATTTATTTATCTCTAACCATCCTCGAGTTGGTCAGCTCTGAATCAGTTTTCAAAAAATTGTCCATCATGATATACTCGACTTTTTTGTCCGTCAAGTTTTTTCGTTCAAATTCTCAGTATATACTAATTTGGCCATTCTAAATCTATTGGCGTTCACAGAATTCATCTATGTCTAAGCGTTCTCGAGTTGGTCAGCTCTGAATCAGTTTTCAAAAAATTATCCATCATGATATACTTGACTTTTTTGTCCGTCAAGGTTTTTCATTCAAATTCTCAGTATATACTAATTTGGCCATTCTTAATCGATTGGCGTTCGCAGAATTAATTTATCTCTAACCGTCCTCGAGTTGTTCAGCTCTGAATCAGTTTTCAAAAAATTGTCCATCATTATATACTCGACTTTTTTGTCCGACAAGTTTTTCCGTTTAAATTCTCAGTATATACTAATTTGGCCATTTTAAATCGATTGGCGTTCGCAGAATTTATTTATCTCCAACCGTCCTCGAGTTGGTCAGCTCTGAATCAGTTTTCAAAAAATTGTCCATCATGATATACTCGACTTTTTTGTCCGACAAGTTTTTCCGTTTAAATTCTCAGTATATACTAATTTGGCCATTTTAAATCGATTGGCGTTCGCAGAATTTATTTATCTCCAACCGTCCTCGAGTTGGTCAGCTCTGAATCAGTTTTCAAAAAATTGTCCATCATGATATACTCGACTTTTTTGTCCGACAAGTTTTTCCGTTTAAATTCTCAGTATAGACTAATTTGGCCATTTTAAATCGATTGGCGTTCGCAGAATTTATTTATCTCCAACCGTCCTCGAGTTGGTCAGCTCTGAATCAGTTTTCAAAAAATTGTCCATCATGATATACTCGACTTTTTTGTCCGTCGAGTTTTTTCGTTCAAATTCTCAGTATATACTAATTTGGCCATTCTTAATCGATTGGCGTTCGCAGAATTTATTTATCTCTAACCGTCCTCGAGTTGGTCAGCTCTGAATCAGTTTTCAAAAAATTGTCCATCATGACATACTCGACTTTTTTGTCCATCAAGTTTTTTCGTTCAAATTCTCAGTATATACTAATTTGACCATTTTAAATCGATTGGCGTTCGCAGAATTTATCTATCTCTAACGGTCCTCGAGTTGGTCAGCTCTAAATAAGTTTTCAAAAAATTGTCCATCATGATATACTCGACTTTTTTGTCCGTCAAGTTTTTTCGTTCAAATTCTCAGTATATACTAATTTGGCCATTCTTAATCGATGGGCGTTCGCAGAATTTATTTATCTCTAATCGTCCTCGAGGTGGTCAGCTCTGAATCAGTTTTCAAAAAATTGTCCATCATGATATACTCGACTTTTTTGTCCATCGAGTTTTTTCGTTCAAATTCTCAGCATATACTAATTTGGCCATTCTTAATCGATTGGCGTTCGCAGAATTTATTTATCTCTAACCGTCCTCGAGTTGGTCAGCTCTGAATCAGTTTTCAAAAAATTGTCCATCATGAGATACTCGACTTTTTTGTCCGTCAAGTTTTTTCGTTCAAATTCTCAGTATATACTAATTTGGCCATTCTAAATCTATTGGCGTTCACAGAATTCATCTATCTCTAAGCGTTCTCGAGTTGGTCAGCTCTGAATCAGTTTTCAAAAAATTATCCATCATGATATACTCGACTTTTTTGTCCGACAAGTTTTTCCGTTTAAATTCTCAGTATATACTAATTTGGCCATTTTAAATCAATTGGCAATCGCAGAATTTATTTATCTCCTTCCGTCCTCGAGTTGGTCAGCTCTGAATCAGTTTTCAGAAAATTGTCCATCATGATATACTCAACTTTTTTGTCCGACAAGTTTTTCCGTTTAAATTCTCAGTATATACTAATTTGGCCATTTTAAATCGATTGGCGTTCGCAGAATTTATTTATCTCCTACCGTCCTCGAGTTGGTCAGCTCTGAATCAGTTTTCAAAAAATTGTCCATCATGATATATTCGACTTTTTTGTCCGTCAAGTTTTTTCGTTCAAATTCTCAGTATATACTAATTTGGCCATTTTAAATCGATTGGCGTTCGCAGAATTTATCAATATCTAACCGTCCTCGAGTTGGTCAGCTCTGAATCAGTTTTCAAAAAATTGTCCATCATGAGATACTCGACTTTTTTGTCCGTCAAGTTTTTTCGTTCAAATTCTCAGTATATACTAATTTGGCCATTTTAAATCGATTGGCGTTCGCAGAATTTATCTATCTCTAACCGTCCTCGAGTTGGTCAGCTCTGAATAAGTTTTCAAAAAATTGTCCATCATGATATACTCGACTTTTTTGTCCGTAAAGTTTTTTCGTTCAAATTCTCAGTATATACTAATTTGGCCATTCTTAATCGATTGGCGTTCGCAGAATTTATTTATCTCTAATCGTCCTTGAGTTGGTCAGCTCTGAATCAGTTTTCAAAAAATTGTCCATCAACTCGACTTTTTTGTCCGTCAAGTTTTTTCGTTCAAATTCTCAGTATATACTAATTTGGCCATTCTAAATCTATTGGCGTTCGCAGAATTTATCAATATCTAACCGTCCTCGAGTTGGTCAGCTCTGAATCAGTTTTCAAAAAATTGTCCATCATGATATACTCGACTTTTTTGTCCGTCGAGTTTTTTCGTTCAAATTCTCAGTATATACTAATTTGGCCATTCTTAATCGATTGGCGTTCGCAGAATTTATTTATCTCTAACCGTCCTCGAGTTGGTCAGCTCTGAATCAGTTTTCAAAAAATTGTCCATCATGATATACTCGACTTTTTTGTCCGTCAAGTTTTTTCGTTCAAATTCTCAGTATATACTAATTTGGCCATTCTAAATCTATTGGCGTTCACAGAATCCATCTATCTCTAAGCGTTCTCGAGTTGGTCAGCTCTGAATCAGTTTTCAAAAAATTATCCATCATGATATACTCGACTTTTTCGTCCGTAAAGGTTTTTCATTCAAATTCTCAGTATATACTAATTTGGCCATTCTTAATCGATTGGCGTTCGCAGAATTTATTTATCTCTAACCGTCCTCGAGTTGGTCAGCTCTGAATAAGTTTTCAAAAAATTGTCCATCATGATATACTCGACTTTTTTGTCCGTCAAGTTTTTTCGTTCAAATTCTCAGTATATACTTATTTGGCCATTCTAAATCGATTGGCGTTCGCAGAATTTATTTATCTCCAACCGTCCTCGAGTTGGTCAGCTCTGAATCAGTTTTCAAAAAATTGTCCATCATGATATACTCCACTTTTTTGTCCGACAAGTTTTTCCGTTTAAATTCTCAGTATATACTAATTTGGCCATTTTAAATCGATTGGCGTTCGCAGAATTTATTTATCTCCAACCGTCCTCGAGTTGGTCAGCTCTGAATCAGTTTTCAAAAAATTGTCCATCATGATATACTCGACTTTTTTGTCCGTCAAGTTTTTTCTTTCAAATTCTCAGTATATACTAATTTGGCCATTCTAAATCTATTGGCGTTCGCAGAATTCATCAATGTCTAACCGTCCTGGAGTTGGTCAGCTCTGAATCAGTTTTCAAAAAATTGTCCATCATGACATACTCGACTTTTTTGTACATCAAGTTTTTTCGTTCAAATTCTCAGTATATACTAATTTGACCATTTTAAATCGATTGGCGTTCGCAGAATTTATCTATCTCTTACCGTCCTCGAGTTGGTCAGCTCTAAATAAGTTTTCAAAAAATTGTCCATCATGATATACTCGACTTTTTTGTCCGACAAGTTTTTCCGTTTAAATTCTCAGTATAGACTAATTTGGCCATTTTAAATCGATTGGCGTTCGCAGAATTTATTTATCTCCAACCGTCCTCGAGTTGGTCAGCTCTGAATCAGTTTTCAAAAAATTGTCCATCATGATATACTCGACTTTTTTGTCCGTCAAGTTTTTTCTTTCAAATTCTCAGTATATACTAATTTGGCCATTCTAAATCTATTGGCGTTCGCAGAATTTATCAATCTCTAACCGTCCTCGAGTTGGTCAGCTCTGAATCAGTTTTCAAAAAATTGTCCATCATGACATACTCGACTTTTTTGTCCATCAAGTTTTTTCGTTCAAATTCTCAGTATATACTAATTTGACAATTTTAAATCGATTGGCGTTCGCAGAATTTATCTATCTCTAACCGTCCTCGAGTTGGTCAGCTCTAAATAAGTTTTCAAAAAATTGTCCATCATGATATACTCGACTTTTTTGTCCGTCAAGTTTTTTCGTTCAAATTCTCAGTATATACTAATTTGGCCATTCTTAATCGATTGGCGTTCGCAGAATTTATTTATCTCTAATCGTCCTCGAGGTGGTCAGCTCTGAATCAGTTTTCAAAAAATTGTCCATCATGATATACTCGACTTTTTTGTCCATCGAGTTTTTTCGTTCAAATTCTCAGCATATACTAATTTGGCCATTCTTAATCGATTGGCGTTCGCAGAATTTATTTATCTCTAACCGTCCTCGAGTTGGTCAGCTCTGAATCAGTTTTCAAAAAATTGTCCATCATGAGATACTCGACTTTTTTGTCCGTCAAGTTTTTTCGTTCAAATTCTCAGTATATACTAATTTGGCCATTCTAAATCTATTGGCGTTCGCAGAATTTATCTAGCTCTAACCGTCCTCGAGTTGGTCAGCTCTGAATCAGTTTTCAAAAAATTGTCCATCATGATATACTCGACTTTTTTGTCCGTCAAGTTTTTTCGTTCAAATTCTCAGTATATACTTATTTGGCCATTCTAAATCGATTGGCGTTCGCAGAATTTATCTAGCTCTAACCGTCCTCGAGTTGTTCAGCTCTGAATCAGTTTTCAAAAAATTGTCCATCATGATATACTCGACTTTTTTGTCCGTCAAGTTTTTTCTTTCAAATTCTCAGTATATACTAATTTGGCCATTCTAAATCTATTGGCGTTCGCAGAATTTATCAATCTCTAACCGTCCTCGAGTTGGTCAGCTCTGAATCAGTTTTCAAAAAATTGTCCATCATGATATACTCGACTTTTTTGTCCGTCAAGTTTTTTCGTTCAAATTCTCAGTATATACTTATTTGGCCATTCTAAATCGATTGGCGTTCGCAGAATTTATCTAGCTCTAACCGTCCTCGAGTTGTTCAGCTCTGAATCAGTTTTCAAAAAATTGTCCATCATGATATACTCGACTTTTTTGTCCGTCAAGTTTTTTCTTTCAAATTCTCAGTATATACTAATTTGGCCATTCTAAATCTATTGGCGTTCGCAAAATTTATCAATCTCTAACCGTCCTCGAGTTGGTCAGCTCTGAATCAGTTTTCAAAAAATTGTCCATCATGACATACTCGACTTTTTTGTCCATCAAGTTTTTTCGTTCAAATTCTCAGTATATACTAATTTGACAATTTTAAATCGATTGGCGTTCGCAGAATTTATCTATCTCTAACCGTCCTCGAGTTGGTCAGCTCTAAATAAGTTTTCAAAAAATTGTCCATCATGATATACTCGACTTTTTTGTCCGTCAAGTTTTTTCGTTCAAATTCTCAGTATATACTAATTTGGCCATTCTTAATCGATTGGCGTTCGCAGAATTTATTTATCTCTAATCGTCCTCGAGGTGGTCAGCTCTGAATCAGTTTTCAAAAAATTGTCCATCATGATATACTCGACTTTTTTGTCCATCGAGTTTTTTCGTTCAAATTCTCAGCATATACTAATTTGGCCATTCTTAATCGATTGGCGTTCGCAGAATTTATTTATCTCTAACCGTCCTCGAGTTGGTCAGCTCTGAATCAGTTTTCAAAAAATTGTCCATCATGAGATACTCGACTTTTTTGTCCGTCAAGTTTTTTCGTTCAAATTCTCAGTATATACTAATTTGGCCATTCTAAATCTATTGGCGTTCACAGAATTCATCTATCTCTGAGCGTTCTCGAGTTGGTCAGCTCTGAATCAGTTTTCAAAAAATTATCCATCATGATATACTCGACTTTTTTGTCCGACAAGTTTTTCCGGTAAAATCCTCAGTATATACTAATTTGGCCATTCTAAATCGATTGGCGTTCGCAGAATTTATTTATCTCTAACCATCCTCGAGTTGGTCAGCTCTGAATCAGTTTTCAAAAAATTGTCCATCATGGTATACTTGACTTTTTTGTCCGACAAGTTTTTCCGTTTAAATTCTCAGTATATACTAATTTGGCCATTTTAAATCGATTGGCGTTCGCAGAATTTATTTATCTCCTACCGTCCTCGAGTTGGTCAGCTCTGAATCAGTTTTCAAAAAATTGTCCATCATGATATACTCGACTTTTTTGTCCGTCAAGTTTTTTCGTTCAAATTCTCAGTATATACTAATTTGGCCATTCTAAATCTATTGGCGTTCGCAGAATTTATCAATATCTAACCGTCCTCGAGTTGGTCAGCTCTGAATCAGTTTTCAAAAAATTGTCCATCATGAGATACTCGACTTTTTTGTCCGTCAAGTTTTTTCGTTCAAATTATCAGTATATACTAATTTGGCCATTTTAAATCGATTGGCGTTCGCAGAATTTATCTATCTCTAACCGTCCTCGAGTTGGTCAGCTCTGAATAAGTTTTCAAAAAATTGTCCATCATGATATACTCGACTTTTTTGTCCGTAAAGTTTTTTCGTTCAAATTCTCAGTATATACTAATTTGGCCATTCTTAATCGATTGGCGTTCGCAGAATTTATTTATCTCTAATCGTCTTCGAGTTGGTCAGCTCTGAATCAGTTTTCAAAAAATTGTCCATCAACTCGACTTTTTTGTCCGTCAAGTTTTTTCGTTCAAATTCTCAGTATATACTAATTTGGCCATTCTAAATCTATTGGCGTTCACAGAATTCATCTATCTCTAAGCGTTCTCGAGTTGGTCAGCTCTGAATCAGTTTTCAAAAAATTATCCATCATGATATACTCGACTTTTTTGTCCGACAAGTTTTTCCGTTAAAATCCTCAGTATATACTAATTTGGCCATTCTAAATCGATTGGCGTTCGCAGAATTTATTTATCTCTAACCATCCTCGAGTTGGTCAGCTCTGAATCAGTTTTCAAAAAATTGTCCATCATGATATACTCGACTTTTTTGTCCGACAAGTTTTTCCGTTTAAATTCTCAGTATATACTAATTTGGCCATTTTAAATCGATTGGCGTTCGCAGAATTTATTTATCTCTAACCGTCCTCGAGTTGGTCAGCTCTGAATCAGTTTTCAAAAAATTGTCCATCATGATATACTCGACTTTTTTGTCCGTCAAGTTTTTCCGTTGAAATTGTCAGTATTTACTAATTTGGCCATTCTAAATCGATTGGCGTTCGCAGAATTCATTTATCTCTAACCGTCCTCGAGTTGGTCAGCTCTGAATCAGTTTTCAAAAAATTGTCCATCATGACATACTCGACTTTTTTGTCCGTCAAGTTTTTTCGTTCAAATTCTCAGTATATACTAATTTGACCATTTTAAATCGATTGGCGTTCGCAGAATTTATCTATCTCTAACCGTCCTCGAGTTGGTCAGCTCTGAATCAGGTTTCAAAAAATTGTCCATCATGATATACTCGACTTTTTTGTCCGACAAGTTTTTTCGTTAAAATTCTCAGTATATACTAATTTGGCCATTCTAAATCGATTGGCGTTCGCAGAATTTATTTATCTCTAACCGTCCTCGAGTTGGTCAGCTCTGAATCAGTTTTCAAAAAATTGTCCATCATGATATAATCGACTTTTTTGTCCGTCGAGTTTTTTCGTTCAAATTCTCAGTATATACTAATTTGGCCATTCTTAATCGATTGGCGTTCGCAGAATTTATTTATCTCTTACCGTCCTCGAGTTGGTCAGCTCTGAATCAGTTTTCAAAAAATTGTCCATCATGTCATGATATACTCGACTTTTTTGTCCGTCAAGTTTTTTCGTTCAAATTCTCAGTATATACTAATTTGGCCATTCTTAATCTATTGGCGTTCGCAGAATTTATCAATCTCTAACCGTCCTCGAGTTGGTCAGCTCTGAATCAGTTTTCAAAAAATTATCCATTATCCGATTGGCGTTCGCAGAATTTATTTATCTCTAACCGTCCTCGAGTTGGTCAGCTCTGAATCAGTTTTCAAAAAATTGTCCATCATGATATAATCGACTTTTTTGTCCGTTGAGTTTTTTCGTTCGAATTCTCAGTATATACTAATTTGGCCATTCTTAATCGATTGGCGTTCGCAGAATTTATTTATCTCTAACCGTCCTCGAGTTGGTCAGGACTGAATCAGTTTTCAAAAAATTGTCCATCATGTCATGATATACTCGACTTTTTTGTCCGTCAAGTTTTTTCGTTCAAATTCTCAGTATATACTAATTTGGCCATTCTAAATCTATTGGCGTTCGCAGAATTTATCAATCTCTAACCGTCCCCGAGTTGGTCAGCTCTGAATCAGTTTTCAAAAAATTATCCATCATGATATACTTTACTTTTTTGTTCGTCAAGTTTTTTCGTTCAAATTCTCAGTATATACTAATTTGGCCATTTTAAATCGATTGGCGTTCACAGAATTTATCTATCTCTAACCGTCCTCGAGTTGGTCAGCTCTGAATCAGTTTTCAAAAAATTGTCCATCATGATATACTCGACTTTTTTGTCCATCAAGTTTTTTCGTTCAAATTCTCAGTATATACTAATTTGGCCATTCTTAATCGATTGGCGTTCGCAGAATTTATTTATCTCTAACCGTCCTCGAGTTGGTCAGCTCTGAATCAGTTTTCAAAAAATTGTCCATCATGATATACTCGACTTTTTTGTGCGTCAAGTTTTTTCGTTCAAATTTTCAGTATATACCAATTTGGCCATTCTAAATCTATTGGCGTTCGCAGAATTCATCTATCTCTAAGCGTTCTCGAGTTGGTCAGCTCTGAATCAGTTTTCAAAAAATTATCCATCATGATATACTCGACTTTTTTGTTCGTCAAGTTTTTTCGTTCAAATTGTCAGTATATACTAATTTGGCCATTCTTAATCGATTGGCGTTCGCAGAATTTATTTATCTCTAACCGTCCTTGAGTTGGTCAGCTCTGAATCAGGTTTCAAAAAATTGTCCATCATGATATACTCGACTTTTTTGTCCGACAAGTTTTTCCGTTAAAATTCTCAGTATATACTAATTTGGCCATTCTAAATCGAATGGCGTTCGCAGAATTTATTTATCTGGAACCGTCCTCGAGTTGGTCAGCTCTGAATCAGTTTCAAAAAATTGTCCATCATGACATACTCGACTTTTTTGTCCGTCAAGTTTTTTCGTTCAAATTCTCAGTATATACTAATTTGGCCATTTTAAATCGATTGGCGTTCGCAGAATTTATCTAGTTCTAACCGTCCTCGAGTTGGTCAGCTCTGAATCAGTTTTCAAAAAATTGTCCATCATGATATACTCGACTTTTTTGTCCGTCAAGGTTTTTCATTCAAATTCTCAGTATATACTAATTTGGCCATTCTTAATCGATTGGCGTTCGCAGAATTTATTTATCTCTAACCGTCCTCGAGTTGGTCAGCTCTGAATCAGTTTTCAAAAAATTGTCCATTATGATATACTCGACTTTTTTGTCCGACAAGTTTTTCCGTTAAAATTCTCAGTATATAATAATTTGGCCATTTCAAATCGATTGACGTTCGCAGAATTTATTTATCTCCAACCGTCCTCGAGTTGGTCAGCTCTGAACCAGTTTTCAAAAAATTGTCCATCATGATATACTCGACTTTTTTGTCCGACAAGTTTTTCCGTTAAAATTCTCAGTATATACTAATTTGGCGATTCTAAATCGATTGGCGTTCGCAGAATTTATTTATCTCTAACCGTCCTCGAGTTGGTCAGCTCTGAATCAGTTTTCAAAAAATTGTCCATTATGATATACTCGACTTTTTTGTCCGTCAAGTTTTTCCGTTCAATTCTCAGTATTTACTAATTTGGCCATTCTAAATCGATTGGCGTTCGCAGAATTTATTTATTTCTAACCGTCCTCGAGTTGGTCAGCTCTGAATCAGTTTTCAAAAAATTGTCCATCATGACATACTCGACTTTTTTGTCCGTCAAGTTTTTTCGTTCAAATTCTCAGTATATACTAATTTGGCCATTTTAAATCGATTGGCGTTCGCAGAATTTATCTATCTCGAACCGTCCTCGAGTTGGTCAGCTCTGAATCAGTTTTCAAAAAATTGTCCATCATGATATACTCGACTTTTTTGTCCGTCAAGGTTTTTCATTCAAATTCTCAGTATATACTAATTTGGCCATTCCTAATCGATTGGCGTTCACAGAATTCATCTATCTCTATTCGTTCTCGAGTTGGTCAGCTATGAATCAGTTTTCAAAAAATTATCCATCATGATACACTCGACTTTTTTGTCCGTTAATTTTTTTCGTACAAAATCTCAGTATGTACTAATTTGGCTATTCCGAATCGATTGGCGTTCGCATAATTCGTCTATCCCTAACCATTCTCGAGTTGGTCAGCTCTGAATCAGTTTTCAAAAAATTATGTATCATGATATACTCGACTTTTTTGTCCGTCAATTTTTGTCTTTCAAATTATCAGTACGTACTAATTTCGCCATTCTAAATCGACTGGAGTTCGCAGAATTCATCTATCTCTAACCGTCCGCGAGTTGGTCAGCTCTGAATCAGTTTTCAAAAAATTATCTATCATGAAATATTCGACTGTTTTGTCCGTCTATTTTTTTTGTTCAAATTCTCAGTATATATTAATTCGGCCATTCTAAATCGATTGGAGTTCGCAGAATTCATCTATCTCTAACCGCCCTCAAGTTGATCAGCTCTAAATCAGTTTTCAAAAAATTATCCATTATGATATATTCGACTTTTTTATCCGTCAGTTTTTTTTGTTCAAATGGTCAGTATATACTTATTTGGCCATTCTTAATCGATTGGCGTTCGCAGAATTCATCTATTTCTAACCGTCCTCGAGTTGGTCAGCTCTGAATCAGTTTCCAAAAGCTTATCTATCATGATACACTCGACTTTTTTGTCCGTTAAATTTTTCCGTACAAAATCTCAGTATATAATAATTTGGCCATTCTTAATCGATTGGCGTTCACATAATTCATCTATCTCTATTCGTTCTCGAGTTGGTCTGCTCTGAATCAGTTTTCAAAAAATTATCCATTATGATATACTCGACTTTTTTGTCCGTCAATTTTTTTCATTCAAATTCTCAGTTTATAGTAATTCAGCCATTCTAAATTGATTTGCGTTTGCAGAATTCATTTATCTCTAACCGTCCTCGAGTTGGTCAGCTCTGAATCAGTTTCAAAAAATTGTCCATCATGACATACTCGACTTTTTTGTCCGTCAAGTTTTTTCGTTCAAATTCTCAGTATATACTAATTTGGCCATTTCAAATCGATTGGCGTTCGCAGAATTTATCTAATTCTAACCGTCCTCGAGTTGGTCAGCTCTGAATCAGTTTTCAAAAAATTGTCCATCATGATATACTCGACTTTTTTGTCCGTCAAGGTTTTTCATTCAAATTCTCAGTATATACTAATTTGGCCATTCTTAATCGATTGGCGTTCGCAGAATTTATTTATCTCTAACCGTCCTCGAGTTGGTCAGCTCTGAATCAGTTTTCAAAAAATTGTCCATTATGATATACTCGACTTTTTTGTCCGACAAGTTTTTCCGTTAAAATTCTCAGTATATACTAATTTGGCGATTCTAAATCGATTGGCGTTCGCAGAATTTATTTATCTCCAACCGTCCTCGAGTTGGTCAGCTCTGAATCAGTTTTCAAAAAATTGTCCATTATGATATACTCGACTTTTTTGTCCGTCAAGTTTTTCCGTTCAATTCTCAGTATTTACTAATTTGGCCATTCTAAATCGATTGGCGTTCGCAGAATTTATTTATTTCTAACCGTCCTCGAGTTGGTCAGCTCTGAATCAGTTTTCAAAAAATTGTCCATCATGACATACTCGACTTTTTTGTCCGTCAAGTTTTTTCGTTCAAATTCTCAGTATATACTAATTTGGCCATTTTAAATCGATTGGCGTTCGCAGAATTTATCTATCTCGAACCGTCCTCGAGTTGGTCAGCTCTGAATCAGTTTTCAAAAAATTGTCCATCATGATATACTCGACTTTTTTGTCCGTCAAGGTTTTTCATTCAAATTCTCAGTATATACTAATTTGGCCATTCCTAATCGATTGGCGTTCACAGAATTCATCTATCTCTATTCGTTCTCGAGTTGGTCAGCTATGAATCAGTTTTCAAAAAATTATCCATCATGATACACTCGACTTTTTTGTCCGTTAATTTTTTTCGTACAAAATCTCAGTATGTACTAATTTGGCTATTCCGAATCGATTGGCGTTCGCATAATTCGTCTATCCCTAACCATTCTCGAGTTGGTCAGCTCTGAATCAGTTTTCAAAAAATTATGTATCATGATATACTCGACTTTTTTGTCCGTCAATTTTTGTCTTTCAAATTATCAGTACGTACTAATTTCGCCATTCTAAATCGACTGGAGTTCGCAGAATTCATCTATCTCTAACCGTCCGCGAGTTGGTCAGCTCTGAATCAGTTTTCAAAAAATTATCTATCATGAAATATTCGACTGTTTTGTCCGTCTATTTTTTTTGTTCAAATTCTCAGTATATATTAATTCGGCCATTCTAAATCGATTGGCGTTCGCAGAATTCATCTATCTCTAACCGCCCTCGAGTTGATCAGCTCTAAATCAGTTTTCAAAAAATTATCCATTATGATATATTCGACTTTTTTATCCGTCAGTTTTTTTTGTTCAAATGGTCAGTATATACTTATTTGGCCATTCTTAATCGATTGGCGTTCGCAGAATTCATCTATTTCTAACCGTCCTCGAGTTGGTCAGCTCTGAATCAGTTTCCAAAAGCTTATCTATCATGATACACTCGACTTTTTTGTCCGTTAAATTTTTCCGTACAAAATCTCAGTATATAATAATTTGGCCATTCTTAATCGATTGGCGTTCACATAATTCATCTATCTCTATTCGTTCTCGAGTTGGTCTGCTCTGAATCAGTTTTCAAAAAATTATCCATTATGATATACTCGACTTTTTTGTCCGTCAATTTTTTTCATTCAAATTCTCAGTTTATAGTAATTCAGCCATTCTAAATTGATTGGCGTTTGCAGAATTCATTTATCTCTAACCGTCCTCGAGTTGGTCAGCTCTGAATCAGTTTGACGTCTAAAATCACCTACATGCGAAAAAACCTGATATTCTAGCTCTAACAGGAACGCAAGTGAACTTTTCCACCAACAAGGTCCACATTATTTGTCCTGGTTACAGACTCAAAGGTTATATTTGATTTTAATCTTCTATCATCATAATGGGACCACCAATCATGATCCATACAGTAAAGAAGTTTGTGCACCACTTGGGAACTCTGACACAACATCAACTCCAATCTTTCCTCTTTTGCTAATCCATTGAGCAGCACAAGGCTGCCCTGTCTCATATGGCACTACAATTCAGCCGACTGGGATAGTTTTCCCATATTCTTCTCGGCATTTCCACGGGAGTGTGTTTTTCTTTTGGAAATCCATCACATTGCGCCGAGGCAATTTCTGAAATCATAATGCTGAGAGAATGCAACAAATAATACATAAAAATTGTTCTAAAATGTTTTTTAAACTAGAAGTTTCAGTCAACTGAGTCTAACCCTAGTTTTGTGAAACGAATTAAGAGCTAATATACATACATGTGCTGAATACTGGGCAGCTTGTAGAAGCTACTATATCAAGTATGCAATAAACGAGAGAGAAGAATCGACACTTTAAAGGAGGTATAATAATATAATCGGTCAGCTGATTTGGGAAAGAACTGGGAACAGTCATTCGTAAGTCTGAGGAATATCACCGAACGACAGTATAGGTACACTTTTCTGCATTTCATAACTAATGAACGACTGCGAGATTTCCAAAGATGGAGTTGGAAGGTAGTAGGTAGGTTGCAACATTTCATCACCAGATCTAAGTGATGCCCACAAGATAATATGTATTCTTAAAGGGGCCATAATATACAGAGATAATTTGCCATGCTTTTCTGTCTTTGAAGGTGAGCTGCAAATTTGGAAATACATGTGGAAGTCAGATCTTCAAAAAATGATGCCTGATCAGCAGGCGGAAACTTATAATTTTGCTGTTTCGCTTCCAAACATAAAAGTGTTACTACAGTTGTTGTGAAACGATATGAACTTTTCCTTGTCCTTCTCCGATCATTTTTAGTAGAGTTATGACCAACGAAATATTGTGCCCCACAAATTAATTTTCTGGATCAGCCACTGTATTATTACAAATTTCCTTGATAGCTATTCATGTTTTATAGTTTTAGTATATTCCACACTATCCAAGTATAACTATTTGATTCACCTATTGTTACTTTTCTTAATACCTGAATACTCGTAGTACTCACATAATTCAACTTTGAATTCCAGACTACTGAACAAGCGAATGCTTTCCAAAGAAAGTGATCAATAATAAAAATATATTGAATAATTTGATGATGTCTTTTCCTGCAAGTTTCTATCAAGCGATCTACGTTTAGTCGACTGAGTGGACATTTGCCCCCTCGCACAATAACCAGAACTCATAAATTCATCAGCCAAAGCCCGACTAGGCGTAAAAACCGTTGCCGAGTGGCATTTTATCGAACAAATCGAGCCATAATTCTAGTTTTCCTCGGAGACGTTCGAGTATAGTTATATGAATGGTAGTAAAGTTTTTTGGCAAAGTAACTCTGGAATATCTTCAAGTTGTTCTTTTCTCGAATATTATTTATACTGATTTTTATGAGACAGTTTCCTGAATAATTGGAAATTGGCTTGGCTCTGGACCAACCTCATTAAATAAAGTGTACTTCTGAGCCGGAGTCGATGAATTATGCTGGTGAAATAGATTGATTTTCTGAAGGAGAAGATAACAATTTTGAGTTAAGTTTTCCTTTACGGGCATGAATTTAGCAGTATTATCGACTAGGCTAATGAACTTTACGAATGGGTTGATCTAGATATAGAATATTTTCGTCAGGATATATTAGGAGCACGCTGGTGTCATTCACCCAGATAGCCAGTCGTCACGCCCGTAGGGTGAGTGTCCGTCATTCCACCAACGACCCCTATGATCAAAACCACCATTTTAACAGAATGGTTTGGGTAGAGCCTGCGGAGTTCAAAGAGTAACTCTCGATATTTAATCCATTTTGCCCCCTCTTTTCGAACGATGTTCGTTTCGCCAGGAGCCAAAAATTCTATGACGAAAATCGTCCTACTATGATGGTCGAAGAGGACTACATCAGGCTTATTTGCTTATATTTGCAAGCAAATAGATAGAATAGATTCGGACTTCTTTTTCTCCACAACGGACTCAATATCCTCCGGAGCATAAGGCAACACCGGTGACCCGTCTACACCGTACGAGTGTCGTAGATGATAGTACAATACTCGTAGAGTCGCGTTATGCCTGTGGATATACATACGCATATACAAATCAGTAAAACGCAAAGTCGTCTCCACAATTTAATTTCCCATCTAGTTCAAAAGGAAGTTGAAACGGTGAATGACCGCTATCAATCAGATAGCCATCAAAAAGTAGAAGTAGAACATGTTTCGGTCCTATATAGAACCATCATCAGCTATTCAAGAAAATTATGGAGAAGAAAATAAAGTAGTGTGATATAAAATGTTAAAATATTATGTAATTAAATAATTTTTAAAAAACCACATTGTTAATATAATATAATATAATAATTAACAATGTGGTTTTTTAAAAATTATTTAATTACATAATATTTTAACATTTTATATCACACTACTTTATTTTCTTCTCCATAATTTTCTTGAATAGCTGATGATGGTTCTATATAGGACCGAAACATGTTCTACTTCTACTTTTTGATGGCTATCTGATTGATAGCGGTCATTCACCGTTTCAACTTCCTTTTGAACTAGATGGGAAATTAAATTGTGGAGACGACTTTGCGTTTTACTGATTTGTATATCCATACCACTCCACTTTGAGACATAATGGACTTCTACCACAGGTTAATACATACGCATGCTCCGTGATGATGCAAGTAGTATCAGTCTCTCCATTTGAACTTGGACAAACCTAATTCCGATAGTGGAACTCTTAAAATGATGTAGGAGTGATGGACTTCGAAACTGAATCGAAAGAGCCTGATATCAGATTGGAAGTGCCCGATAATGAATCGGACATTGGAAAAAGGAAGTATTATTGAATTGGAAAAGCCGACAGCATTGACCAATGGAAAAAACCATGCCTAACGATAAAAAACTCACGAAAAAAATATAGACTCGGAGAAAAAATCAGATATAACAGAGGATTTTGGATTGACGTGGCCGTTACTTGATGGAAATCCATAGTTATGACACTAAGGTAAAAAACGATTAAAATTTCCACAAAATTTATTGTCATTGCGACATGTTTCGATACACAGTATCTTTTTCAAGCGAATGTACTACATTCTACTGTAGTAAAGAATGTGTAGAAGCTGACGGTGAAAAATATATAAATTAGAATAATATCCTTGAACCATGCGAAAATGAAAATATGGATATGAATGAGAACATAGATGTGGAAGGAAAAAAATACAATGAAATCCTGGAAATTGAAGAAAATAAAAAGGGAAGAAATAGATGAATTATTCAATATATAGATAGATCATGAAGTGTTCATGATAATTCCTATTCTGATTTAAAAAAAAACAAAGAAATTTTTGTTCGATAACTGAATTGATCCTGTCCAATAACAATTTTTTTGTCATACAAAATTCATCAATTCTCAATTCACTTGCCAAGAGCAAAAACATGTTATTCAGAATGTATATTTAGCATTAATACTCTACACAAAAATTAAGGACATAATTTGGCAATCCATTCATTAGTGGTATTTTCAATTCCAAAATGATTCTGGTATCTATGAAGCTTCATAAAATGGAGTTCTCCCTAATGACTTCATAAATAAGAAATTTCGCTGGCGACCATATTGTCCAATTTCAATGAAAGCATCCCTTTTCCACAAACACTCATTAAATCACTATTGAAAAATGATCGTGTTCTGTTTTCGAAGGAGCAGAAGGAGCAATCAAACGTCAATTAGATCCAATTTAATCAAATTGCAAATCAGCTAACCAATAAAAATACCTTCAGCATGCAAAGTTGGAGGTATCTGAATATGCAATCTGAATGATAATTAGACGGTTTGGAGTGGAGAGGAAAAAATCAATTTGAGGCAAGGGCTCTTGAGATTTATGATGACTGACGGTGTTATTGATCGAAATTGAAGATAGTGTTGGGAATAGGAAAATCATTGGACAGCACAAAACGTAGTCTAGGCCGCGCCATCTTTCGAGTAGAGGAATAAGCACTCCGAGTAGGTTCTCCTGGATTGTTTCATTTTGTTGATCTTGTGTCTTAGTAATCTTTCTAAAATATTTTTGAAATATTCTGGAGTAATATGATAATAATCCTTTCGAATATTTTGGTAATATTCTTAAAAACATTTTGTGTAGGATATTCCATTTGGTTTCATAATGTTCCTTCGGTTAGATCTCATGAAATCTCGTAGGATTCGCATAAAATTTGATACGGAATTCCAAATACAGATTGGACCATCGAATCCTTAATTTTTTTATACGATAGCGAATAAGATTATAGATTGTGAATTTCCACAAATAGGCTCTAAAGCTCTCGAATGGGGATATAAAACATTATTGTCATTGAAATTGGAATACATCATCGAAATGAATAGTCTCATTTTTGAACCACCACTGCCTAAAACAAACTCTTATACTCCGTATCATTGTTTTTTTATCGATACTTGTGAATTCTCAGTCATTCTGGGTTGTATGAAAACTTATAGGAATCGCATAATTTCTGATAAGTAATTCCTGATCCAAACCATCATATCCTCATCCAACTGTTTCCATAAGATACCCAATTTCACTTTCTTTATACCATACCCAATAAGATTATAAATTATTAATTTCCACACATCCCTCTTACGTTGACATGCTTGTGAATGAGCATATAATATCGTCGTGATTGAAAGTGGAATATATCATCCAATCTTATAGTCTCCTTAAACAACCACCGCCTGATACAAACTCGTATGCCATGTATTCGGAAATACTTATAAATTGCATTCACTTACAATTCCTCATACAACCTTCCAAAAAGTGTACGTGCCAGGAATATCTACGTATAGGTTACAGACTTTCCGCGTAAATCCTTATAAATTTTCATAATTCGTCTATATTTTTTTTATGAGGTTTCATGTGGTATTTGTGGCAGGGAAGGAAGATCGATACCGAATCTGTTAAAATAAGGATAGTCGTTGATGACCGAAATTTTAGTTACCCTTTTTTCTCTCGTCCATCAAACCTAACCTATTCTATACCAGTCACATATTTGAGACAAATTTCTGATTTTCATAATTTTTCTCTTTTTTATAGAAATATATGATCATTTCTAATGCTCTGGAAATAGAGGTATGACTCCATTCCAAAGTAATATGGAATGAATCGGGATGCCAGTTCTCCGAGCGTAAAATAATTGATTCACTCTCCCAGCTCGATAATCCGGAACACGAAAAAATGTGAGTTAATACATTCACAAGCACCCTTTTCGTCCCTTTAATAAATTCCCAAGTCATGCTCAAAAACAGCGACGAGAACGGAAACCAATTGGTTTCACGGAAATAATATTTAATCCGGACGGATCCGAAAATATGTTCGTCACAGCCGTTATTAAAATTTTAATTGAATCCGAATTGAATTTGTCGCACAACATAACATGGCGGCTCGCGTTCGACTGTCACGTTGAGGCCGTAATTTCCCGCAATTACCAATCACAACTAGCAGCCTAATTAAATCCTGTGATGAATAAACTTGCCACCGAACTACCAATCACAAAACATACCCCTATGCCTTTCATATGACGACGAGGTCAGTTTGAAGTCGTCAAGCATATGTTGTAAAAGAACCGGTTTTCGTAAATATCGAAAGTTTCAGCATTTCACTTCATCATCGATTTTTTTTTTGCCACATTTCAACTTGAGGAGACTCAAGAAGTATTTTATCAAACTATTGATTTGTATCAAAAAACTTCACTTACATGTATTCAGATCACATATAATGAAGGAGAGCAGGGTGAGGTAAACTGTTAAATTTCAATTTAGGAAGGAAATCACACTCAGAAAATTTCTACCTGTTATAACCAGGAGTACTTTTATAAATGGTGGGAATAAAGTATTTGATATTCAATGCACATTTGCACAATGGAAAATTGGAAATGTTATATGAAATATTTTTTTCGACCTTCAAATGGAAGACGAGAAGAAGGAAACTGAATTGAAAGTGCGTAAATAAATTTTTTGCTCGCACTTGACACACAAACCATACCTGCGCAAGCTAACCTAGCTTGCGTGTAAAAATGCGTGAATTAGTGTTTCGCTCGCACTTGACACACAAACCTAACCTGATCTAGCTTGCGAGTCGAAAATTCGTGAATTAGTGTTTTGCTCGCACTTCCTGAGCAATATAACTTAGCTTGAGAGTCGAAAATACGAGAATTGGTGTTTCGCTCGCACTTGACACACAAACCTAACCTAAGCAAGCTATCCTATCTTGCGAGTCAATAATGCTTGAATTAGTGTTTAGCTCGCACTTGACACAAAAACCTATCCTGAGCAAGCTTACCTAGCTTGCGAGTAGAAAATGCATGGTTAAGTGTTTCGCTCGCACCTGACACAAAAACCTATCCTGAGCAAGCTAACCTAGCTTGCGAGTAGGAAATGCATGGTTAAGTGTTTCGCTCGCACTTGACGCACAAACCTATCCTGAGCAATATAACTCAGCTTGAGAGTCGAAAATACGAGAATTGGTGTTTCGCTCGCACTTGACACACAAACCTAACCTAAGGAAGCTATCCTATCTTGCGAGTCAAAAATGCGTGAATTAGTGTTTAGCTCGCACTTGACACACAAACCTATCCTGAGCAAGCTAACTTAGCTTGCGAGTAGAAAATGCATGATTAGGTGTTTCGCTCGCACTTGACGCACAAACCTATCCTGAGCAAGATAACCTAGCTTGCGAGTCGAAAATGCGAGAATTGGTGTTTTACTCGCACTTGACACACAAACCTAACGTGAGCAAGCTATCTTAGCTTGTGAGTAAAAGATGCGTGAATTAGTGTTTTGCTCGCACTTGACACACAAACCCAATCTGTTCAAGGTAACCTAGCTTGCGACTCGAAAATGCGTGAATTAGTGTTTTCCTCGTACGTGACACACACACACACCAATCATCAGCAAGCTTACCTACCTGCGAGTCAAAAATTCTTGAATTAGTGTTTCGCTCGCACTTGACACACAAACCTAACCTGAGCAAGCTTATCTAGCTTGCGAGTCGAAAATTCGTAAATTAGTGTTTCGTTCGCACTTGACATACAAACCTATCCTGAACAAGCCAACCTAGTTTGCGAGTCAAAAATGCGTGAATAACCTTTCTGTGCAATACCTTTGAACGCGATTTTCAACCAGACGTCCGAATAATTTGAAATTTGGCAGGTGTTCATAGTTCCAGTGACAATGCAATATGACATTTTTGATAAAAAAAAATGGCGGCTCAGAGATGCCGGACGATATTTGTGATAATGGTCGGATTCGATTCAAAATTTGTATGTTAGGGGTTTTGGGGTAAGATATTTTGAATTTTTTATCAAAATACATAAATTCTAGATGGCGCTCCAATACGGCGGAAAAGATTTGTGATTATGGTCAGATTCAATTCAAAATTCGTATATGGGGGTTGTTTATGTAGTAGATTTCAATTTTTTTGTAATTCAATAATTTATAATTTAAAGATGGCGACTCTAATATGGCGGACGAGATTTGTCATTATGATCCAATTCGATTCAAAATTGGTGTGTAAGGGTTTTGGTGTCATAGATTATGATTTTTTCATCAAAATTCATGAATTCAAGATGGCGGCCCAAGGTGGTGGACGAATTTTGTGATTATGATCAGATTCGATTCAAAATTGGTATGTGGGGGTTTTTGGAGTCGGAGATTTCGGTTTTTTGAGTAACAAAACAAGAGGATGAGTTGTAAATGTAAAAAATAATTGACACAGTAAATACCCAAATGTAAAAAAACGTGGAGTGCTTGAGAAAGTTCTTTCGAGCTCTTGAACGCTCAGTATTGTTAAATTGAAATGAAATATATGAGAATATAGATCGAAAGCACCCTCGCTTTTTTACATTTGAGTAATTATTTTAGTCAATAATTTTTTAACTTTTTAATCCATGTTAGAAGTAAAGCGTATTCTTTAGTTTTTTCAAACTACTATTTTTATCCATGAAACCCGTCTATAGACTGCCTAGTTATCAAAACATCCTCGTACATAGGTACTCGTACACAATGGACTCGGAATCCTGGAAAAGAGATAATTAATTACAAATCAACGGGAATGATGAATCGAATTCTTTCTTGTTTATTGCCAGTTGCATATCATGCTATTTCATTGCGCCCATTGAAACCGAAGCGACTCATCAATCTGTAACAACTTTTTATGAACTCTGGCACAGTCGATTATGTTTGATTGGCGTGAAAGCCCTGTGAGTCTTAACGGCATTACGATTGGTTGAATCCTGCAAGCCTACATTTCTGGAAAGGAGTAAAATTGTATGAATAATAATTCAAATGCGAATTGATTCAACGGGAAACTTTTGATTTTTGATTGAATTGGAAAAATGATATCTGAAGTTTATTCTCTTCTGGTGACTACTCATCCTGAAATATGCAGAGTGGTCGGAGCATGACTATATCAATTCTTTCGGATTATTCCTTCTACTTGAAGAAATACAAAATTCAAATGAATCCAACTTGTTCAGAGACTCAACCATCCGAATGAATGAGAAATTGTCGATAATTCGGCAACATTGTATTAGATCGTGGCAGAGCGACTTTGCAATAGCAAATTCACTGAAAAGATAATCTGAAATAATTTTGACAAATACGAAATAAACTTCTTTCTACACACCACTACAATGTGGAAAATATAAAGCCAATATTGACCAAACGTGCTTCGAAATAAATAAATAAATAAATAAATAGGGTCTTTATTTCGAAATAGATCACATTCCGACAGTTCATGCGTTTTGATATATCACAAATATTTTCCCAGGGTTTTCATCAATTCAACTACTGTGACTGGTGTTTTTCATCTGTACATTTCATCTAAATTTTTTTGAGAGAGATTGTTAGAGATTGAGGAGAGCCTTTTTTTACTGTTCCTCACTAACTTGGACGTTGATCGACCTGAGCCAAATGCTTTTGAAGCAGCCTGATGACTATCCAAAACATGAAGTAGGTTATATATTAATTGCAAATAGCAAATAGTACAGACCAATTATTTTGTGATCCTATATTGCATGGTGAGTCATTGATGTAGAGGAGAAATAGTAGGGGTCCCAGGATAGATCCCTGAGGTACTCCCCTCTGGATTTTCATGAATTGGCTTCTGTTATACTGACTAACTACTGTCTGGAATCTATTGGTTAAATATGAATTAAACATTTCTTGACATGTTCCCTTGATGCCTTGTTTAGTAACGTTGTATGATTGATGGAGTCAAAAGCACATGTGAGATCAGTAAAAATACCTAGACATTGTCTGTTATTCTCAAAACTCTCTTCAATGTATTTGCATAGTGACAATATTGCATTTGCAGTGGAGACTCTTTTCCTGAAGCCATATTGTTCAGGTATAAGTACGTTGTGGAAATTGATCCCCTTTTTTGTACACTGGTAATACCTTAGCCCTGTCAGTTCCGAGGGAAAGATGCCTTGTTATAGGCAGCTATTTAGTACATCTGATAATGGATAACCATTGAAATACATTTCAGTTTTCTTCCCCTGGTGATATCTTCAGTTTTTCTGGGGTTGACAGACATCTGCTTTATCTGAGGATGTTGGGAGCTGACGTTGTCCTTGTCAAAATGAGGAGGTCATCAGCAAAAATCTAATTCAAACGCCTTTCAAATTATGTATCACGCGTTGAACCATACCTTAAAAAAATTGATGGGCTTCTGTAGGAATACGCTCTCAATCTTCTCTCTTGATGATACATGGATCAAAAAGCTTACATCAAAAATACTCATCTAAAAATGCCATGAAAACAATAAATTTTCTAGAAACTGAATAATTATTCCCAACACAAGTTATAATCGTCGAAGGAAATTTTTCCTTCACTATAATAAATATTTTTTCGCTTAACTCATCTTCCGAACGATGAGGTAACTTGTTAAGACGGAGTGAAGAGGAATGAGTGAATTATCCGAGAAGCGTAAAAAAATTACGGTTTCCACTGAAAAGAGTTGCTTCCTTCGCTATTCAGAATGAGGATTTGAGGAATACAGTATTGGAAGTTTCCTTTTCTTCCAATAAAAAAGGCATTAATTCTACTGGAAATGGAAGTATTCATAATTATTTCTTGGCGGAAGTGCATTCAACTGCTTTTGTATTCAGTAATTCAATATTAAAACTGAAGATATGCATTTTATTTTACATTGCGAGAAAAGTAATTGCTCTAATTTTTCATCCAATGACAATTCTTTCATGCTTCATTATTTCAATGAATGTTTTCACAGATACCATTTGAATAAATCCTGAGACTTTACAAAGCTCTTATTCGCCATTCAGGTCACTTTATTTACCTCAGCTGTCGAAGTTGTAAAGTCCTATTCTACTTTTCACCTTTCAAACTTCTCTTGTGGATCTAGTTAATTCCTTGATAATTTCTTAATTCTTTTAAACTCTGTCAATCCTAGAATCCAGTTTACCATAGAAATAGAATCTGACAATGAAAATCAATTTCTTGATTCAATAATCCATAAATCAGACACCCTAGAATTTTCCATAAAGAGAAAACCCACCAACACTGATATAATCATACCGTTTCACTCTAACCACCCATACAAACACAAATTTGCATCTTTTCATTCACTGTTTCACCGTCTGTTTATTATCCCACTTGATTTAAATTTCTCAAAAGAACTCAATATCATCAAACAAATTGCTTTCAACATTGGTTTTCCAATACATTTAATAGTCCTTTTTTATGTACAGTTATCAATAAAACTTTTCTGAGTAATGAATTTATTGACTACAGAAAAAAATATTTAGTGGGCGTTATGATTCATAATGCCCTCCATAACGCCCCGGGCGTTATGGGTCTGTTGACAGCAACCGTTGCCAAGGTATTATAAAGCAGTAATGGGCAAGTGAAAAATAAAAATTTAAAAATGTTATTTTGTGGAGAAATTAATGAAAATTCACCTCGAAAAGCTTCATACAGCCCTTCCACATAGAAGTGGCATCCAACTGGAAATGGATCCCGGTAAGTCGCTTCAAGTGTTCTCCTATTTGCAGAGCGCTGTTGGGCTTTGTGGATAGTAATCAGCTTATCGTAGTTTCGCTTACCTGTTCCGGCAATATTTGTCGAAACAGATGGGCCGTGTTCCCATTTTCTATTAGTCGCTGAAAGCTACTGTTTCCAGTGGATTATTGAATAATAATCGATTGGATAATTCAGTAAAGCACTTTGTAGCTGGTGTATGAACTCTGTCGTTTGTTATTACTGGATTGCCTTGCTTTTATCGAGCCTCCTCCTCGGAACTGAAAGTTCATTTTGTTCCCTGATGGTTATGATAATAATGGCAATAACAAGCTCTCTATTTATAGAACTAGGGCATGTTCATAGAATAGGTGGGGCGATTGAAAAGCATCGCAAGAAACTCTTGATTCATTTGAGAGTATTATCATTATTATCATAAGAAGAAAGAAAAGATTCACACCTGTTATGACCAGAAGAGTGGAGGAACGGTTGTGAACACTATTTCAAATTTCAATGACAACAAGAAAAAGTGAAACAAAAAAAAACAAAATGAGAAACAGATCGATAAAAAGAATTATCGAAAGAGAACGATACCTGTCATTAACTTGTCATATTTCACACGTATTGCACGATGAGAGAGGCCATACACACACTCGAAGAACACACCAAGCCCGAAATGCACTCCAGAATGAGTGAGTGGGGTAAGATATATACAGAGCTCACGTAGATTGAATTGCGGTTTGAACTGAACCTGCGATCCATCAAATCACTCTCGGACAATCCTATGCACACAAAGATTAGTAACGGTAAGGCAAACACAATCCTTGTGATGTAGCGGGATATCTGAATTGCGCCTGCAAACATATCCATTAATTTGCTCGGAATAATCTCGACGACGCCTCTAATTTGTTCGCAGATATGATGTATCACTCGGACATACTCGAGCAGGGGCAAACCCATCTATCGAACTTGCGGTGACCATATCTCACTGGTTCTTCCATGGAAGGATACTGCTGATTATTTCATTGGTATATGGATACTCCTGACATGGTTACGTTGGCCACTGTGAGATTGGCCTTTCTAGAGAAGAAGCATGCTTGCGTTTTATTCGCATTGAATTCCACCAAGTTGTTCGATCCCCATTCTAGAATTTTTGTTAGTCCTTATTTATTTCATTCACGATTATTCCCCGTCCATTTCTGCATTAACTGTCTGATATCGGAGCTTTGAAAGAGAAAGCGATTTGAAGGATACTCCATCGACCACCACGTGGAGAGATCGTTCTATAGCAAGAAACACAACTGGGGAGGTAAGCTTAAGATGGGAGTTTGGCTAGCACTCCTTGGTGCCAAAGCGATCAAAAGCTTTGACGATATCTAGTGCAACGGCCAGAGTTTCACTATATTTCTGGATAGATTGCTGCCAAATATGTGAGACATAAGCAAACAGGTCACCGGTTGATCTCTGACGTTGGAAACCATATGGTCGATGATTGATAATTCCTAAGCGTTCTAGATATTTCATGAGCTCGATGTTGATTGATTTGTCGTGATAACATATAGTAGTAGGATAGGTCTGTAGTTGCTGGGTCTTTTTCCCTTTTTTGGGCACTGGTTTTACTTTTCCAGTTGGACGAAAATACCCCCAAATTATTAGTTGAATAACTTGCAAAGAACTGGTGTTAGTTTGAGAGCACATTTCTTGAGAACGATTGGCGGAATTCTCTTAAATCCCCTAGCATTGTCAAGACCCAGCAAAATGGGTCTGATGATATTTTGTTCGAGGAGACTTGGTTATACTCAGACTTGAAAATTGAATGGGAAAGGGAAGGAAAAGAGAAGGGTGACCGGAAGTTATCCATTTCACTGCACCTGTAGTCGATATGATGATATTCCACCGGACGATGGTGGAGACCATCTACCACCTATGGTTATCCTTTTAGTCGCCTTTTATGACAGGAAGGATCTACCATGAGGCTATTCTCGGTCCGACCCCATACAATGAATGAGTGTTGTGAATTTCGGTATTGTTCTGGTATGGTGGTTTTTTGTTTTTAACCCATCAGGTCATTGACAATTGCGATTGTTTAGTTTTCTCATTTCGGTCAATTTCCATTCTTAAAAACTCATATCTACCAAATCTGGTTCCCATGAATATAGATTGGAATGATTTTTTTTCATTCTGAAATGAAATTGGTGGGTTGAATAAACAGCATATTTTTCAAATTTCATTCTCTTGTAACTTTTTTACTGATCGACTTATTTCAACGTAATCCATGATTATACCGTTTGAAGATGTCGCGGATCCAGTGGTGTAATCAGATTTTTCTAAAAAAATCTCTAGTAATTTTTTAGACTTTTGACCTTGAAAAATCGGATTAGCTGGCCCCGGAAATGGAGATTCATTCATGAAATTTGGTGTCCTAGTAGACTTTTCGATCGTCTACCTAATGAAAAAAAAATCGTTCCAATCGATGAGAAAACGTAGATTTTATAAGGGTGCTCCGGTCTTAAGTGGGGGGTGACACTGTAGGTATGCTGTTTGAAGTTTCACAGAATGTTATGTTGATACATTACTTATTCTAGTTTTTGTTGATTTTACTCAATATCAGTTTTCTCACTTGTGTTATTACGAACAAAATTCTGACATTTGATGGCCCGGCCAACCACCCACTTCATTCTAATCATTATCAATCATCTCGACAAACAATGCTCCGGCTACCGCCACCATTACCATTGTTTTCGTTTCCGCCGTGCCCTCAAGAATGGCCAAGTTCTCACGGAAATTACCCGTCAATGAATAACAGCCTCAAGCCAATAGCTGTGAACTGGTTTGTAACTATATAATTCCGCAAAATCGTTTAGCAGATGTTGCAGCAGTGATAACACCGAAGTGACATCAAATCGATTCAGCCGTCAGAAGCAAGCAACTCATCTTTCGCTGCAAATTCCGCAACTTAATTTCGTGTCGATTAAGTTTATGGATATCACTTTTTTATTCAAAATACGTTGGAGAAGTTAAGTGTATAACAATATGGTTGTGTTATACTGACTAGTTCTCAATGAAGTTCCTTCAGTAGGCATATTTAGACTTATTGATAATTTATTTGTCTGAACGCCGCAGTTCACTGATGTTATTTATAGTGTTTTGATACACATTGAAAAAAGAATCATCAACCTTCAGTTCTACTTCCACGGAAAACTTTTCAACATTGGAAGAATTACAGCTTTGAGTTGACGATTTTTATAACTGAAGATGCACCATAGCATACCCATATGTATGAACTGGAAACAGTTTTTCTTGATGGAGTTCCAGATGAAAACAATCATAACGAAAACTCAGCAACCTATAAACTTCAAATTTTGGCAGATGAACCACTGTTGTAGTTATTGAGTGGTATTGCCAAAATAACTGCTTTCATTTTCAATGGGTATTCCTTGGTCTCAAATCACTTACGCATATTCCTACGATTTCCATGAACGGAGCAACATAGTCAGTGAATACCAAATATGATATTCAAATTATGAACATCGAAACGAAAAATAATTGTATGTTTCACTCATAACTGTTAAGATAACAAATATTATATAACCATTATCATGAGATAAATGATGAGAGAGCATTATAAGTCTTTTACTCTTCTCATCATACAGTGGATTTTACAATCAGGGATATAATTTTATTGGCGTAGTCTGAAGGTTTCTAATATTTCTTGACGCTTTGAAAATAATATCCAAGCTGGTGCCCATACAATATGAAAACAAGTCTCACACAGAGCAATTTGAATTACCTTTCCCAACTTTTGCAAGAATTCATAAAAATATTCTATAGATGCTGGTGTTCCGCAGGGATCCATTCTAGCACCAACACTGTTCCTTCTTCACATCAATGAGCTACCTCATGTCCAGTGGACAGATCAGGGGCACCAATACAACTCTCAGCCAATCAGCCATGATCTTTACAAATATTGATTTTTTTGATTCAATTACCTGAATTGTAGAGCCGAGTCGTAGTTTTAGGCTCTTTATCATTAACGCTAAGCTGATTATGACAAATTTGTTCTGAAAATTCCCTTCCCCAGTGATAGAAAATTTCAAAATTTTGTGGGTTGGCAACTTGACCTGAAGTCTCCTATTGAATGAAAACCAACTAGTGACTTTGTGTCAAAACTGTCAAGTAAATTGTCAAAGAAAATTATTGATACCAACTTGAAGAGTGAACCAATAGGAATTAACAAAATGTTGCAGGAGTGCCAATATAAATTGTTTTTTAATATTTTGAATTGAAGTATTGACATTTTTAATTGAAGTTATGATCACATATACGTCCTATGAGACATACTGGCAAATCTCAAGCAGTGTTGTGGTTGCCAAACAATTCATTGTATTATATAATATATTCAAAGCGCCAATTTTCCTCCAGCATTCTTGAATTAATCACGGTTTCATCAATATACATCATGAATATTTCATCATGAGAAATACGGTGAAGACTTCCAGTAAGAGTATCTCAGGGGATTTAAGGTAAGCTGAATGAATTTCAAAACTGAGTTAATTCCATATTTTCATCGCAGCTGGGGAAATTATGTTCGGGTGGATTTGGTCTCGAGAGGTGAATTATTCAATTGCGGTGGAGTTCCCGTTGCTGCATGATGAGTGATAATGGTCGTCATGGATGAAATTATAAATTGAGTTAAGATTCGCGAACAGTTGAAATTATGATCTTCTTTCAGAACTGTTTCAGAGATTTTTATTGAAAGACAGAAACAAACAAAACAGTAAAAAAATAACTTTTTCTACGACAGTGCGTAAAGTGACACTTTTGCGCACAAGTGCGTAAAAAAATCACATGTGCATAAAATTATCAACAATGCGTAAAGTAAATTCTTACACACTGATCATACACTTATGCATTTTCGAAAAATACAGAATTTTGCGTCAAATAAAACTCGGATGACATCATTTGATAATTCGACGATAATTCATAACATAAAACATTCAAATTAATGTTACAATTGCTACAATTTGAAAATATAATAACTGTCGAAAAAAAAACTCTGTATGATACACTTTCGTAAAGGGTTTTTTTGTACTCGCGTATTTGTTGAACTCGGCTGCGCCTCAAAAAACTTCACGCTCATACAAAAAAGTCCTACTTTACGAACTTGTATCATAAATAACTATTTTGAGATTGTGACAGTAAAACAGTTTCACCTACTTATTGTTATTGTATGGGTTCAGATTGACATTAAGTTTTTGCTGAATTCTGCAAAGGGCGACTACAATAAAAACTATCGGTGTAATCCAGTAACGACAGACAAACTAGAGCAAAAAGTGAAGAATGAATTGTAGCACTCTGAAACGCCACCTGACATCACGACATCATGTATTATTAGAAAAAAAATTGTTTACCAAAAAATCAGTTGCAAGTTGAGGCAGGGCCGAAAATTAGATTTGTCATAACTTTGCTGAAAATTATAGTAGAAGGAAAAGCAAAAGTGCACATCGTTCCTAAAGACATCTACTTCTTCATGCAAATATAACATGTAAGTCTTTAAGTAAAGTGTGTTTTGTTCACATAACTCTTCTACGATATTCACGGATGATCCGAAAGCCGTGGATATTTTAGTTGATATGAAATAATTATACTGAAGCAGGAATCAGTACCCTCTTTGGACCATATGCAACAATTTTAGACTAGTGAGACAAGTCTCACTTATACATGCCAAAGAAAAAACTGGGTTTTACTCCTGCCTCAGTTTTCAACTTACCCATAACCCCGGAAGTTTCTTCAGTAAGTGTTGAAAATAATCGCTCATACACATTCTACATAAAAAATTAAGTACCTATGTGATTTCATGCTTGAGTTTTGCACTTCACAACAGTGTTATTAAATATATACAGAGGATATGAATAAGCGATTATTTTCATCATTTAATGAAGAGAATGCCGGTTTTATGGGTAAGTTGAATATGAAGCAGGAGTAAAGCAAAGTTTTTTTTTGGCATGTATAAGTGGGACCTGTCAATATATTTCAAAATTGTTACCTATAGTCCAAAGAAGGTATGGGTTGCTGCTTCAGTATAATTATTCCATATTTACTAAATTATTCATGATATTCGGATCATCTGCAAAGATCTCCGTTCACTTCTAAGAGTGAACCTGAAATTTGATGACGGCGTTCAATCACGTTTCCTGAAAAAACGAGCACATTTCAGAAGAAATTTACTAGGAATAGTTTTTGTGGAAAATTGAATCGTCTTTCACATTGTTGAGTTGTTTTTTCGATAAATAATATACTTTCCAAGATTACAGCAAAAATCTATTTATTTATTTTTAAACAAAAAAAAAATATGTTCCACCCCTCGAATTTCGGTAAACAATTTTTTTTTTTCGTGTTTATCATGGTTCCAACTACTAGCATACCAAGTTTGGTGGTGCTACAATCGATCCTCTTGGCAAAACCCAATCGTACTGGATTAGTGGTAGATTGTCTCCACCATTTATCGGTGACTTACCACTTCAGGGTATTTCATGAATGATGGATCCTCTGGAGAACGGCACCACCGACTATTCCAAATATTTGTGGACGTGGATGTTCAAACTGAAATCCTCATCAACGCTGTGTTGCCGCTTAGATCAAAAAGTAGTAGCCCCTTTTTTATTTTAAATAGTACGCCCAATAGGATTCCTCATAACTGTTCAAGCCGCAGGTCCCAGATCTCCCATGCTCGGACAAGCTCTGCTTTTGAGGGGTATCCTACGAAAACCTGGAAGATTCGTAATAACAAATTTTAAATTTTTCTAACCCCTCCATAAGACATTAAAATTTGATGACATGTTACAGGATAAATTCTAAATTTAATATTTGTTATTAGGGCAACTATTTTAATATGTTTCCCATGCAATTAGACATTTTCGACTGCTCTAACACCCTGTCAGATATGTCGAAATTCGGAATTCAGTTTGTGCATGACAATTACTCTCTGTTAAAGACTGTACTCGAGACACACTTCAAGAAATCTAATTGCATCCTCAGCGGTATTTCAATTCCTTCTTGCCTCGACTATTCGTACACCGTTGTACGAATAGATCGTAGCTCTTCAATTCGTGTGCAAAACGAACTCCAAACTCTTAATTCATTCTGGCATGGCATGATATTCCTCTGCTGTGAGATGCTGCTTCCGCATTGTCAATGATGCAGACGCAGCGGTGCAGTTTAGTTAATGCAAAGATTATGTTTAGATTCAAGCGTTGCGAATTCAGGCGAGGTTGCCCATCAGATTAAACCACGGTGTGCAAATGCAGAGCAGACATGGCTATAAAGGTGTCGTTTCGTGAATAATGTTGCTCGACGATCAATATATCCTACAGTATCATAGTAATGTAGTGTGTCTCACTTCTCATGGAAAAACCCCCGTATCTTCCGTAATAATTGAGGTAGAATGATGAAACTCTCTGGACAGATTGAAATGGTCAAGAGGCACCTATCACCTCAGATGTATTGGTTTAAGTGATAAACACTGCCCACCGCTCGCGATGGAACAACCCATTTTTACGGTAAAACATACGAGGGGGCAAAATGGGCACTAAATTCTTTCAGATTCGTGATCAGAACCACCAACTTACTACAAATATACATTTTTCCTGAAAAAATTTCAGCCCTCAAAAATCCGAATTTGTCTCACTTCTCATGGAAACACTCCCGTATCTTCTGTAATAATAGAGGTAGTATGATGAAATTCTCAGGATGAATAAGAATGGTCAAAATGCACCTCAACTGGGTTGGCCTAAGTGATATCACTACCCAACACTCGCGATGGACAACCCAAAAACGAAAAATGAAAAATGAAAAATGGAAAATGAAAAATGAAAAATGAAAAATGAAAAATGAAAAATGAAAAATGAAAAAACAAAAATGAAAAAACAAAAATGAAAAATGAAAAATGAAAAATGAAAAATGAAAAATGAAAAATGAAAAATGAAAAATGAAAAATGAAAAATGAAAAATGAAAAATGAAAAATGAAAAATGAAAAATGAAAAATGAAAAATGAAAAATGAAAAATGAAAAATGAAAAATGAAAAATGAAAAATGAAAAATGAAAAATGAAAAATGAAAAATGAAAAATGAAAAATGAAAAATGAAAAATGAAAAATGAAAAATGAAAAATGAAAAATGAAAAATGAAAAATGAAAAATGAAAAATGAAAAATGAAAAATGAAAAATGAAAAATGAAAAATGAAAAATGAAAAATGAAAAATGAAAAATGAAAAATGAAAAATGAAAAATGAAAAATGAAAAATGAAAAATGAAAAATGAAAAATGAAAAATGAAAAATGAAAAATGAAAAATGAAAAATGAAAAATGAAAAATGAAAAATGAAAAATGAAAAATGAAAAATGAAAAATGAAAAATGAAAAATGAAAAATGAAAAATGAAAAATGAAAAATGAAAAATGAAAAATGAAAAATGAAAAATGAAAAATGAAAAATGAAAAATGAAAAATGAAAAATGAAAAATGAAAAATGAAAAATGAAAAATGAAAAATGAAAAATGAAAAATGAAAAATGAAAAATGAAAAATGAAAAATGAAAAATGAAAAATGAAAAATGAAAAATGAAAAATGAAAATTGTAAATTGAAAAATGAAAAATGAAAAATGAAAAAAGATAAATGAAAAATGAAAAATGGAAAACAAAAAATGAAAATTTAAAAATGAAAAATGGAAAATGGAAAATGGAAAATGGAAAATGGAAAATGGAAAATGGAAAATGAAAATGGAAACTGAAAAATGAAAAATGTAAAATGAAAAATAAAAAATTAAAACGAGAAATATAAAAATGGGAAATAAGATATGAGAAATGAGAAATGAGAAATGAGAATTGAAAAATGAAAAATGAAAATTATTGAATGAAAAATGGAAAATGAATCGGCGTGTAATGGCGGTAAAACTGTTGCTCCAACTTGAAGAAACCCACCAAGATCAGTTATTGGACAGGTGTCCAACAACCGAAATTAGTGGGTATTTTCTTTCAGTGATTAGACACCCACAAAACCTAACCTGACTCCACTTTCCGCGCTGTTATCTAGTGAGTACTAATACACAATGAGATATAGTTTTCCCGCTCATTTTAAATTATTATTGCTTTGTTTCGAAATGATAATGAAGATCATGAATGGAAATATGTTTATGAACATTCATCATCAATGAAACTAAATAACTTTCCAATCGTCAAACTTTAATTTGCATTCTTTGGTTACTGTTCCATTTCAAAATACTTCTCGAATTCCATCTGATATTAAATAATTGAACTCAGCGTTTTTTAACACAAGTAGTATTCATCCCTTCATCGAGTGGCTGAAATATATTTCCCTAAACCAGAGAAAATCCACTTCTACAGCTCGAGTCTCTCAGAAAAACTCACTTAACCATATAACAAAGAGAACACGTGCCGTAAATGCAACTACTTCACCGTGGCATTCAAAAACAGATTCAACTCTCCCATAGACATTCCAGTTGGAATTTTCGTCGTGACTCCATGAAAATAAAAATCGGTTGAAATAAGGCTGCAACTTTGCTTTCAGGAGTTTCGAGTAGTTGTTATTGGATATCAGCGGGAGGATTCGAAGTTCTCTGGTGCTCTCTTAACAAGATGTCTATTTCAACTAAAAGTCGATTTTGCATTCGTGAAATATTTCTATGAATGTGGGAGATATACATCTCTTCGTCAAATTCCTATAGGTCTTGAAAATTCACTTACAAATGTAGGAATATTTATTTTATGCACGAGCCGTTGATTTGGCTCTATTCACTTGGTAACGACCTCAATATTTTTCAAAAAGTTTGAGTTATGTAGAGAATATGGAATGAAATACACTACCGTTTATTGGTTTGGTCATTCTGGATATTTTAGTTTAATACTTGTTATTGACTAATTAATTTGACTACCCAAATAGTACCTGACAGGTCTATGTCAAAAAATAACTTTCAAAGTGTCACCACAGAAAAAATATTTCCATCAATTTCCATCCTTGATGTGTATAGTTGCTTCTGAAGAGCCTTCTTTCCAATTCTATCAATCTCCCTGATGAGCTTGGTAAACCGAAATAGATTTTCGTCGATCAAAATGTAATGCGTTTACAAGTCAATCTACTCATTGGTAAATTGAAGTAAAAACGAAATTGTAGAATTTTTAAATTATTCGACATTTTCTGGAAATATTTCATCAATGTGTCCAAGGCAACATATTCACTTTCAATATTTTACCAATATATGCAAATGATATTGTACCAATATCCCTAAATATTTTGGGGCTAATATTGCTTCCTCAATATTTCACTAATATTATTTGTATAATGTCCAAGTAATATTGTGTCAATATCCCGAAATAATTATAATTTTATCTCGCCAATATTAAGTTTTAATATTTTGCCAATATTTTACCAATATTATTCCAATGTAAGTGTGCTACAGCGATATTGTACTAATATCGCCTAACATTTTGAGGCCAATATTGCTTCAAGAATATTAGACCAAAATTATTTTTTGAATATTGGACCAATATCGCCGAATGTTCACATTTTTTTTCTCGCCAATATTATTATTTGAATATTTTGCCAATATTTTCACAAGATTGTACCAATATTGTTCCAATATGGGTGTGCTACTTGGGAAGTGACAGTAGCTCCTGGGCTATGATGCTGATATCGTTCCCAGCACGTGTTACCTGTAGGGGGCAAAGTTGGTTGGGTGGCTGGCTTGACGTCAAACCCCGTAGACAAACAAATGGCGTAAACATTGAACTTAACACATATCTGATTGTTTGCGCCGGAGGTTATTGTCTGCTAATGTGAATTTCGTACGATGCAGTAACCGCATTATGGGAGTTCACGCGTTCATGGAATTGATAATTTTTTTATAAAAGCAAGATAATTGGGATAGGGGTTGTGAATTACACCGGGGTTGGTTAGGGTTGGAGAAAATACTGCCTGAGTATAATCGAGTCAGATATATTTCCTGATACCTACACACGCACTTGATAATTCTACATATCCTTAATTTAACGTTTTAGCACACTAATATTATGATAATATTGGTACAATTATGAGACTATTTGAAAAAAAAATTCAAGAGTAGTATCGGCAAGAAAAAAATTCAACATTTTGCATTGGTCTGATATCACTTGAAAATTTTCGAATATTGATGAAATATTTGGAATCAATATTAGCCTCAAAACATTCAATATCATTTGGATATATCAGTCACTCTACCAATACTTCCAAATAAAATTGTTTTTAGTGAATATGTTGCCTCGAACATTGGTGAAATATTTTCAAAAAATGTCGAAACTCGGAGCTTATACAATTGAAATTTTCGTTCAACTAATTTTTTTTTTATTTGTAAAAAAGGTCGATTTATATTTTTGAAAACACACTCTTTGACATAAAAAAAATTGCCCCTCGTTCACTTCCTTCAAAGTGTCAGTCAGCCCCCAATTTTTTGAAATGGAATAGAGGGTCAAGTATTATCTCATTTCTAACGGTATTCGATTACCTATACAGTGCTAGTCTAAAATCCGTTCCACCCTACTAATTTTTGAACCACCTGGTATATCGCAACAAAATTTGGAAGGCTCAAATAGGAGATGAAAACATACTTTTTCATTAGAATTCCAACTAAAAGTTTCAAAATGGCAGCTGAGCGCCATATTCAATAATTTTTTTTAAATAGAACACCCGGTATATCATTGCATGATCAGTTAGGACGATCATAAGGAATCCAATAGTCTTTTGTATACACCATAAAAAAAATATTTTCAAAATATTATAAAATATCACTATACTATCAAATTCGCTGTGAATGCAATGTATCCTAATTTTCTTTTGGTTCATTTACCAACTGCTGTCATATGTGACAGTGAACTTGTATGTAAAACATTTAAGATGCATAGAATATACATCGGAATTAAAAGTATATGTGATAATTTTGACAATAATTTTTCTTATAACGCATAACGAAATTTAAAAAACCAGACATGGCTGTCTAAACAATTGAATTCCATTCTAAATGAGATATCAACTGACCCCCTATTCAATTTAAGAAAAATTGGGGTGGTGTCGATTATTTTGAGGGGGCTGAAGGAGGGGCGTTTTTTTATGTCAAAGAATGTCTTTTCGAGAACGTGAATCGACCCGATTCAAGATTTTTGTCAAAAGTACATAAACCGCTCACTGTAGATGTCGAGCCAACTAGCTGTTTCTTACTCAGGTTTGATCACAATTTTCTTCAATATTGTGTTCAGAATAAGCGACCAACATTAAATCAATAATGATTTTCTTTGTAACATTGTATCAATTTGTTTATGTCAATATCGGCAACAATTTCAATCAATATCGGTTGATAAGGTTTGTTGAATTTTTTATTTTCGCTACCATCTTCAAACAATTATGGTTCTTTACGATTATGTCGGAGATTGTGGAAGTTCTCTGAGGAATTGGAACAAAATCAAACCACTGAATATTGGAAATTGACTCTTTTCTTAAAATCTTGCACATAATAATGATGATCAAAAAAAAGTTGATATTATTATTGGGACCACCTCAACCAACATCCCGTATAAAGTGGCTCGCCATTGCTGCAATTAGCAGGATGTAACTTAGCTGAAGCTATATTTCATTGTTGCCGCGTTGCGGAAATACTAAGACAAAAGCTCTACTTTCAAAGCAAAACCTCGTAAGCTTTGTTGCAGGAAATGAAATTTGCTCAGAAACTTGCATTCTGCCATAACGTAATTTGTATAAAACGATGAGTTATTTGAATTGAATGGTCTAGGGAAAATAATCATTATTTCAAATGGAATATGGGTGGAAACGTATTTCCTCGCGGTTACTGACATGCTTCCGATCTGTCACTAATGGGTATAAAAGACAATCCCACTTGCCATATGTGCGAAGAAGACGAAGAAACTTCGTCTCACTTCCTTGGCGAGTGTGAGGCGTACGGGAGGCTAAGATTCGAAATCTTCGGAGTCGAAAAACTCCAACAAGAGGAATTCATCGAACTAGAGTGGACGGACATACTGACCTTCGCTAGAAGGTCACAAAGGTTCGGAAGGGAAGACTAGAAGAGGCGATGTAGTTATGTGGAGAGCAGAGGATGGCAAAAAGGGCCCATTGTGGCCTACTTGCCTGGTTGCGGCAGCGGCCTCCCTATGATTACTACTACTACTACTACTGTATCATGATAGTATTATGATAGAATAGTCTGAGGTTAGGTTCTGCATGCTGAGTACCCTGAGAAATAACTGGTATGAATGTGGGATAGTTGGGCTCTGACTGACATACGAGACTAGTTTCAGTCTTTTGACGAATATTTTGCCATCTCTTCTAAATACCTGTTTGAAGAATGAAAATAGATGCTCATTAATGAAGACAGCCCCTCGCTTGAAAAACTGCAACGTTCAGGTTTACGTTGTGTCTCAGAGTACGTTGCTTTTCCAAAATTGCAGTTGGAAAAGTGGCCACTCGGTGACATTCTTCGATGTCTTCATCTTTGATTTCAATCTGTAATTTTGAGCAAATGCTTTGAGCTAGACGTTTGGTATTTTCATTTTGACCTTCCGATTTTTCACATATTTCAAGATTGTAATTTCTTTCCTATTGGTGTAACAATTCGAGTTCAGTTCGAAGTTTCCTGCATCCTTTAGCAATGGAATCTACTTATTCTCACTATTATATCAAATGAAAGTCGATTATTATTATTATTATTGAATATTGAAAACCGACAATCCAGGGAATTATATGAGACTACATATAAGGTTATTGAAAAAACTTGAAAGAGGAAAAAACCACTGAATCCCACCCATATCATCCCAGCTGCATCAAAGTGGACCAGAGAGGTTCTTATCTTAAAACATAATGATAATTTTTAAAAGATTATATCGCAGCGATTGTATGCTTTATGAAAAATAGCTATTCAAGGAATTTATAAACAGACAAACATTTTTTTTTTCCGGAAGAAATTCTGGGAAAAATATTCAAGACTCTGCTAGTCGGCTGAATGATATTGCCTCAGGAGTTTCATACCTACTACAACAGACTAGCATGTATTCACTCAGCATCAACCCAATCTCCGTTGAGCTCAAATAATTTGTTATAATCGTTTGGAATTCCTTAATTTCGGATATATTCGTGTAGATTCATTTCCCAGGATCTTTCTGCTAACTATCATTATAACTTTGCACCGATTATCCCAAAGTTGTAGCTACGCTCTTCAGCCAACCCCTTTCAATCCTCACGAAACACGAAATAAAGCAGCTCTGCTATTAATTTCATCATTCTACCACATGGGATATACGGTTCGATTTTGGAGAATACGAACGCTTTCAATTTACCATAAGGAAATGTATGGTTTCAGTACAAGGAAACATTCTGAATTGGTGAACAAAGTGATCGATAATTCAATTATAACCTCACCTTCAGGATGGAAGCCTATGCTGTTGAGTTGCAGAATGAGGGGGGGAACTTTCATTTCATTAATGGCCTTGTTATATGATTGAGTATGTATTCAGCACGGCTCAGAAAGAGTAACTACTTTTTTGTATGAGTTCCAGAAACAGAGAAAGTATATAACAAATTATAACTTGTTTTATTGATGAATATTTCCTTCTAAGTAGGCGTTCTGATTATCATAGTATCTGATTGAAGTGTTTCTATTGAAGATATACATATATTATTGAGTATCCATCATCTCATGTGTCATTCAGCTTTTAACTCTTGTGTTGAAAGTGGTTTTGCCACATTATACGAAAATGTCGGTTTTTAGTTCATATGTCTGTCAATCAAAAACTTAATTTCTAATGACAGTTGTACGAAAAACTATTTCCACATATTGGTAAAGGAGGTATTGGGTAAACTTTGCCGTTCGTTGGAAGAATGAGTCCTGGCATGTCTACAAAGTGACGTCATATGGATATTATGACTAAGTTCGACGAATCAGTCTTGATGGAACCTCTAACGGTGGAAAGGTTGATGATATTTGGATATATGGATATATCAATAAAACAGAGACAGGTTGCCAACCTTTCTGTGGTGCTCAGAAAAGTGAGTGAGCTTGTAAGCGAAGTTTTAACGACGAGAAATTGGTAAATAGTACCTGGATACGTTAGTGTAACAATTCAGTTGTCAATTCTCGAAAGGAAATCTAGATGATATGGTGGAACCTTGAATCTGAGATTCGCGCTACAACACCTGACAGTATTGATGTTTAAAAACATTGAAGTATTGAAGAGTGTAGAGAAATATTTGCCAAAACATTTGAATAAACTCGACAAGAGTTTACGAACAATTAGTATATAAGGTAAATATACTTCCGTGCGTGTAATATTATTAACTATACCCTTAACTAAAACTCCCCAAATCTCCCAAAATCAGTATGGTTTTGAATATCTTTCAAACAAGGTATCAATTGCCTTGGGATCGTATTTGGAGTTATTGGTAACAATTTGAAAAGGGAAGGTGAGTTTTGGCTATGTGTATTTGAAGAAAGTAAGATACATCTTCATCATCGATGCATTCATTGGAATTTTCAAGTAATTGAGGACTGTTGAATCTTCCATCAAGTTTCCATTCACTGCTTGATATGCAGCAACCAAACCAAGTACAGAAAGTTTTGCAGTTTTTTTCTGATCCGTAAACTATTCACGTTGAAAACTCAAACTTCAACTTCAGCATTAAAAGAGTAGATCATTCTTTAAAATTCAAAACTTGCACTTCGAAACTAACTCAATAATGGAATAAAAATTACGAGTATTATGAATTTGCATTTTCTTTTGGGAAACCAATTATATGCTACTTTTATTCCTCCACGAATCTCAGTTTAGAAGTTGAATTACTTGGCAGTCAACTCATTTTTACAATCCCATCTTTATAGTGAGGAAAAAATGCAAATATCCCCTTGTTAGTTGCAGAAAACTATTCTCCCGCTTGTTTGATGATGGAACTGTTTCAAAAAACCGTGATGAGTCTTTTTGAGAACACTCGAGCTGAGAATTGCAAAACTTTTACTCCGGAAGTGTGTCAGGAAGAAAACAAATTTGAATAACGACCAGTTTGAATCAGTTTGTTCTCGAATTTATTGAACTCGGTGAAATAGTGATAAACTTCCAAGTCGAGTTACGGCAACAACAGAATGAAATGTAAGGATTGGAAACCCATTTTCTTTGTGTGAACAAATCCGTTTCCAATGATTTGGGATGTGTATTGGTGAGACATTATCGAGAGGAAAAATCAATTTCGTTTCTGAAAATTAAAATGCCACCAGCAGTATGTTTTTTTTGTTCTGTTTCCCATGAAAATGGAAATCCATTATTATTCAATGAACATCGTGAGAACTAATGGAAAGATGGTAATAATTGGTATTTTTGAATTTCTGAAGGTTGTATGCCTAAGGGAAGAACAAGCCCTGAGAAAAAAATGTTCCGCGTGTCTCAAAAGTGACGGAATATGGATGTGACGACTGAGTTTGACGGGTCAGTCTCGATGGAACTGCTAACGATGCAACGATTGATGATATTTCCGAAAAACTTGTTCATGAAAATATCTATAGAACAGAGAAAGATCGTTAATCTTTCTGCGATGTTCGAAGTTGAAGTGTGTTTGGGTGCCGCACTTCATATATGAGAACAGTATTCCAGAACAGGTCAGATTTGTGCTTCATAAATCATAATCAGTTGATGGAAAATGGAATACTTCTTGGGACGAAAAAGAAAATAGTTTTTAGAGGAACTCTGAATATGACACTGAGTGGAGGAAAATCTGGTAGGGGCCCCAACGATTCACTCAAAACTGCGAGAATTCATTTTTGAACAAAACCATAATTATTGTGCTGAATTGACATTGCAAAGAGTAGATTTTGTCTGTATTTTACCTGCAAAACAAATTCAATAGTGGAGAGTTACTAGGTTCCGTTATGTCATTAAACAAGTTATAATGTTAATAAAGTTAATGTGATAGAAATGCAAATATTGTCAATCTTTTCTGTAGGAAGATCCCCATGTTTGGGATGTAGAATTTTCGAAAATGGCTTGTTCCAGAATAAAAATTAAAGAGTGATCAAAAAGGAGCAGATAACATACAGAGTGTTCCATTTGAAAAAATCAAAATATGTGTTTGAAAATGGCCAACTTTGTATAGTTTGGCCAAACTTCCTGTATAATTTATACAATATTCACCGTATTAACAATTAACTTCACCGTTTCAACTATCGATTTCCTAATTATCTCCACTAAATATTTCGAAATGTGGAATGAGAAACAGCGGATCCGAATATATGAAAATGTACTGGATGTCTCATTTGAAAAAGACAAACTTCGGTCAGTCACGCTTCAATGATGCTCCCTGTATGAATAAGAATATTTTTGAACATGGTGTTAAATAGTCCATTTCGCAAAAACACATATGAAATCGAAATAGTAATTCACAACGGAGCAATTGACCAAGGGAATCTTGTTGACTCACCCTGTATATGGTCACTTCAAAATAACTAATTTAGCTTACCCTTGGAATGTGAGTTTCGGTTTTCGCTGAGGAACTTCGGTTACAAACCAATATGCATATGTGTATTTATATCCTTGGTTGACCTCCGCAGCAGAATGCCCGAAAGTCCACTGTTTTTCAGTAAAAACTAATCTTGGCAATACATAGATTATAGATTATATATTAGGGACTTTCGTGCTACAAGCCTCTACACCGCGACCTTTTCAGATCTATTGTGTTTGTCCTCGAGATCATTTAGAGTTCTTTGTCTAGCCCTGTCTTCTTTACGAGACTCCACAGGCTAGTTTTTAAAACTCCCATGAATCTGGGAGCTCTTGGTTTTTCTTCTCCCAGCGTTAGAAACCTTTGCCTTGACAAGCCCTCGCAGTGGCATAGTATGTGTACTGATGTTTCCTCTTCTTCCTGACAGAACCTGCATAGCATTTCTTCTGCCAGGCCTATTGTACTTGGCAATAAAAACTTATCTGACACCAGAACTCTGTATATAAGTTAATATTTTTAGAGCAAGAAATGAACATAAGCAAAAAGTAGTCGTCATCAAAAATGAACAACTATGGCTTTGATCATCTACTATTTCATGGCTAGAGACGATGATTTTCGTTCACAAAAAAATTGGAAAAGTGGTATAGAAAGGCGTACGAAACGTGTATGTGACACTGAAAGAAGAAGAGCTACAGAAATGCTTCGTTACAATAGTTCCCAGACTGCAATAGTCTATATATATATGGGCTCTCCACTTCCGAACAGAATAGCTCTTGTGTTGATAGAAATGGACATTAGCTGTTCTTGCAACGTAGAGGCTTCGGTGCTAAGTCTTAGAATAATGTCCTGCCCAAGTCTCTCACCGTATTACCCGCAGAACGAGCTCTGTTGGACTCAAGTTTCTCTTTCTGGTGAAGAGAACAATCGTGTTTTTTTTTGTGGCTGACCTTAAGGTTCTCCCTCATGTTCCATGTCTGAACGTTTGTGAGGGTTGATTGCCTTAGATCCAGACAGACTCCCGTTTACTTCTCGTAATACTATCTGGTCTATTACATTGATTTTTGTATACCTAAATTAAAAACTTTATTGTGGAGACTGTTATTGCATTCTTTGACGTCTCTGTTGTTGAGAATGTTATTGTATACTCTGATGTCTCTGCCGACTAAATGTATATCTATATTTGTCACCAATTATAATATGACTATTTACTTCATCTTCATGACGTGATTATTCACGACTGATATGATTGAATTGTAAAGACACGTGCTGGGAATCTAAAGCAGTAATAATTCTATATCCCAGTCCAGTGAACAAACTGCTTCTGTGAAATTTACTCGCAATTGGAATAAAGCTAATATAATTTTGTTTGTCTTCTGTTGTTTCGCAGTGCCGTATTCATTTCATGAGATAATAGATAAGTATTCGAATATGCTGAAATAATTCAATTAAAATTTGTCAAAGCAAAACGACATTCCACCCACTCTTCAATATTTCATATACCTGGTACAGAGCAGAAATGAAAACGAAGCATAGTTGACTGATTCAATTCAAACTATTATATGAGTTGCATTTCGAAATAACAAGCATACAAATTGGAATATGTTACATGAAAAATCTCGTTTGTATGTAGATTTTCAACAATCATTTATAGTACAGTAACAACAGACAAATAAAAGTAAGCCACAAGTAAAGAATCAATGTAGCACTTTGGAATTCGGAAATTAGAAAAAAAATTGTGTACGAAAAAATCAGGGATGGAACCCACAAAAATATTTATTTAAAAAAATTATAATTTTTTTTGCCGTTGTTTCGGAAAGTATAATATTTTTCAAGAAACAATTTCAACAAGGCGAAAGAATTCAATTCTCCACAAGAAATATACCTAGTAATTTCTCACAAAATGCGCTCATTTTCTCAGAAAACCTGATTGAATTCCGATATCAAATTCAATACTCGCCTTAACCCGCCACTGTAAATTCCGGCAGGGCCGAAAATCAGATTTGTCGTAACTTTGCTAAAAATTATAGTAGCAGGAAAAGAAAAAGTGAATATCGTTCCTGCAGACTTCTACTTCCTTATGCAAATATAACATGTGAGTATCTGAGAACCTAAAATGTGTTTTGTCCCACTTCACATAATCCTTTTACGATATTTACGGAGGATCTGAAAGTCATGGATATTTTAGTTGCTATGAAATAATTATACTGAAGCAGGAATTAACTATTAGATCCCAGATATTTCCCTGAATTAGAGTTTTCTCTTCAGAATCAAAGTTTAATGCTCAAAAATTAATTAATATGTATTCAAGAAGTTTCATTTTGTTCATTCCGCATTTTATTTCTCTTCAGCTGACAGAACTGTGTAGCCTAAAAGAACCAAACAATGAAGAAAAGAACACAACGTGGTAAAACAATGTCTTGAAGCGAAGAAGGTCTGGGGTGGGATCCGTTGTACCGTAGTATTCTCCTTTTCATAGAACAAGTGGAATGACATTAGGGTTGAATACACATAAAGACAAATACAGAACTCTTGGTCATGGAACTCTGCGGTGCAGGGGAATCTCAGCCTTGACTTCCTAAGGCTGCGTGCCAAAACAAACAAAAAATATATAAGGTGCTTCTTTCATACTAGTCTGTGTGCCTACTTCATGCAGGTACCTGACATCATAGCAGAGAAGCCGAAAGACATGACGATCAACATGGCAGTATTTTAGACGAACAAGTAAGGTAAGGGTACGAGTGGTTACAAAGTATCTGCAACAGTTTGCCTGGAGCATGGAGCTCGAGGGTGATGATGGGTTGGAGACCATATATGTTCTTCATCCTCCCCATCTGTGCAGGATCTTTCCCGAAGTCCAGCCACGCCTGTACTTGCGAGTAGACTTTCACTGATTGCTGACGTGCTTCAGCCTCTGTTGGGGAAAAATGGCGATATTAGATGTCATATTGAACAAAGATTCCATTAAGAGTCTATGTCGCAATTTGTTCAAGGAGATCATCATAACCCATAAAGAGCAAGGAGAACTGTTTCTCCTCGACTCACAACTGACCCTAGATCAGCCTCAGTGTCTTCGAATATATTGATGGGAGGTCCAAATTTTGGGTTGTCCTCCAATGTTTCAACACACTTCATTTTGCCCAGGTTATGTAGAACTGATGTTGTCTCACAACCCCTAATACTTGGTAGGTCTTCATGCCATCATTTGGTATAGGAGAAACAACATTACATGCTACTGGAAATATCTCACCAAAATCTTGAATCTTCATTCTACCAAGCGAGGATGACTGTACGGTCCAGAGGTCCATATTTCTATTTCATACATACACAAATAATTCATAGACATATTTCCGAAATTGGAGCGATAAATGAAGTGGGAATTAGGAGATTAGAAAACGAAAAGAAAGAAAATATTTTTGTGAAAAAATCCGTGGGGGGTAGCAAAGTTGAATTCGGATTCAGCACCCCAAAAAACAAATAGAACAAGAGAGAAATAAACTACTAATTTTTTTTCTCCTGGCCAAAAGACCGTCTGATTGGACTATTTGTCACTTTCTTACATCCTAAAAACCTGAAAATGTACAATGAATCACTACCTACAATTTTTTAACGAAAAAATTCAAAAATTAAAGCAGAATACAGTTCCTAGGAGGAAAAAGTTACAATTTCAATATCTACATCAGTGTAGGGAGGAAAGTTCGTGTACGTCAACATTCGAACCAACTATGAACAATACCACTTGAATATCTGCCATTTCACAACTCAATATCCAAATTAATGAAAGACCGAAGCATCACAAAAATAATTGAATTCCGGCTATCTGACTATGGTTTTCGATGAATAATAATGTTCTCTTATAGAAAGCAAAAAGCTAACTACATGTATGAACAGGTCAAAAAAGAAAATGATGTATGATAGCCAGAGATTCCGCACATGTGTTAAACTCTGAGAGCCGCATGAAAAAGCAGAACACACCAAAAATAATTCGATATTGGTAGGCAACGTTGTGTGCAGCACATCCTTTTGTGAAACAACGTAAAACAAAATGAAAACCATGTACTGGAAATGAATTCCACCCCCGTTTCAATCTTTTATTTCCGCGAAGCTCTAATATTCTTCCTGTCGGTGGTAATTCTCATTGTACTTTGTTTCGCCAAGTATACGGTGGCAACAGAATACGAACACTCATTAAAATTACATGTGGAGATAATGCTCTTTTTGTTGTTTGTGTCGTGGAGGTTAACAGTTAACTTGGAATTGGGGAAATGAGGTTTGGTTTAAACGTTGTTTTAGTCGCGTTCCACAATAACTACGGAAGACGAAGAATACATACAATGCTGGACCACACTGAAACTATAATAATCTCAGTACTGACTGCGTTCATTATTGGTTGTTGTGGAATGAAACAATTTGATTGTACAAATAAGTGCGATAGTAACTGGAAAAAAAGATAACGTGAGATAAATTTCAATCCAATTAGTTGAAGTTTGAGTCAATTTTTTTTGTCATTTTTTATATGAATGTATCTCTCCACATTGTGCTCGATGGAGTTTCATCAAAAAATGCTGGTGTTCTGCAGGGATCCATTCTAGCACCAACACTGTTTCTTCACATCAATGATTTGTTGGGAGGTACCTCATATCCAGTGCACAGCTTTGCAGATGATAGTACCATTCTCAATGCTTCTTCTTTCAAAAATGGGATATCAGCCAGTGAAAGCAAAATATCAGGAAAGAATTGTGAATAGAATGAGTACAGATCCAACAACTGGGTGGAATTCGATGCAAATAAAAAGCATGTCTCTGAGATCAACTGACACAACATTCATATTAAATAATCTAGAAGAACCAACTATAATATTACATTATTCATCGCCAAATTTAGTCCGGTAGTCAGATATATCAATTGTAAACGCCACTTCAGAGGGTAGAATCGAGATCAGTTATGGAGAAGAGAATTTTCCTAGCCCAGAAGTTACTAATCTAGTCAAGTCGTCGATTTGCCGTTTAGACCATCAGCTAGGGACAGAATTAGGTGCCCTATTTTCGCATACAAGCCTCGAATAGGGTTGAAATGTATATCGATTTGGAGTAAAACGAAGATATTTTTACGAGTGGCTCCTGGGAATAACATACCGAGAATTCGATTTTTCAGAACAGTGCTTATTTGTTTTCCTCGTGTTTCTATTTACGGTACGAAACTACAGAGGGTGATTCGTTAAGTCGTCTTAAGGAAAAAAGTTCCTATGAACATTTGTCCGGAGTTGCTTCGTTTCTGAGAAACAAAGGCGTTAAAAAAAATCAATGCCCTGTATCTCAGAAAAGAAGCAACTTCGAACATATGTTCATAAAAACTTTTTTTCTCAAAACGACTTAACGAATCACCCTCTGTAGTTTCGTACCGTAAATAGAAACACGAGGAAAACAAATAAGCACTGTTCTGAAAAATCGAAGTCTCGGTATGTTATCCCCAGGAGCCACTCGTAAAAATATCTTCATTTTACTCCAAATCGATATATTTTTCAACCCTATTCGAGGCTTGTATGCGAAAATGGGGCACCTAAATCTGTCACTAGCTGACGGTCTATTTGACATAATCACATCAAACTTAGTATCACTGGATTGCTTATGACGATCACTAACCAAATATGGAAAAATAGAGAATCTGAGCTTCATTGTAGCTATAACCATAGTTTTTGAGTTACAAACGAAAACCTAACGAGCTCTAAAGTCCGAACCAATTCACCAAAGAATGCATCTGAGGGATTGATATTGGTATTGGAAAGTATAGATGGCGACTGATGCGCTGCGACTTGATTAGATCTATTATGCGCCACCTTCTTCTACTCGTGGTATTTCTTCCACAGTCAGCTGGTGTGACCCCAGTATATTCAATATTTTATGATGTACAGCGTAACACTTCATCAATATGTGGTGGGGTGTTTCTGGATGTTGCCCACAGACTCTGCAGGTGCTGTCCTCCCCCAAGCCTAGCTTCCTCAGGTGCTCCTTGAGTCTGCAATGCCCCGTTAGAAATTCCGTGATTGTCTTCAGATTAGTTTTGCTGAGGTTAATCAGTGTCTTCGATCTTGCTCGGTTAAAATTGCCGATAAGGTCTTTGACCTGCCTCAGCCCTGGAAGTATTTGCCAATATGTTCATCTCATTACTTCTTCAGTTTAATTGAGTTCTTCTCGGAAGTAGGATTTTCCGAGTCCAACAGAATGGTTCTCGATCAATGGCACTGCTGCGCCTTTCCGTGCCAGGGTGTCCTCCACTTCGACGTGCCCCGGCATCCAGAGGAGGGTCACCTTGTTGTTCCTGCCTAGATCTGAGGGATGCCAATTGTATAAAATATTATGTTCTTCATTTTTGTATAGATTGGTCTACTCAAAAAGTGCACTGTTTTTTGACAAATTGTTACTCAGATTTAGCACCACAAAAAAACATATAGAAGCAGTGAGTAAAAAACTACTGTATTTTCCATCTGGCGAAAACACCGTATAATTGGACTATATCCCATTGAAACTGAAAAAGGAGGATGGAAGCTGTGTGTGTTCATAGTATGGAACATAAAATTGTGCGATTCAATATTATTGTGAAATAACACTACTAGCAATAAAAGATAATTTGTAATTGGATAGACGAATATTGATTTCATTAATCATCGAAACGGCCTAGAAAGGAATTACAAACTGGACAGTAGTGGTTCTTAGTCAAACAACACTCAGTAACGTAGGGGACCCATGCTAGATAACAACAGATAAAGCACAATACTATTGCGAACACGTGAGTTCTTGTTGTTGGCTTTAGTTTCACGACAGTAATGATACGATTATTGCAAAAGGGACATACCATTACCACAGGATCTGGTCCCAACGGCGGAAAATATTGCTCTGGCATCCGAGTGCTAGTGAACATGATGAATTAATGCTTCAATTTTTATAATACACTTGGGCGATGAAAATATGGAAGTTACATTGAATAATTTTAGGGTTTCGTGTTGTGTCTGATGATTTTTGACAGTGACACATTTCGAAACATCAAAGAGCGTCAACTTATACGGTGTTGCCAAAATTGTCGGGTGAAGGTGAAAAATTGGTTGGTTGAAAGAAGGTCGAATTTTGGAAATGCTTTTACGTTTTGCTACAGAGTTACTGACTTTTTCAGGGGTCCGCCGATCTCCGACGATAGTAGAGAACTAACTCCTAGTTGATCTGAGGCTATATTTGTTAACCAATGGAGTTGCTGGCGTGGCTATGGGGTGCGTTAACATCGTATTGGCTGGCGATTGTTTGAAATTTAATGAAAATTCCCAAGTGGTTTCTAGAATAAGATTCTTGATTTGGTTTAGTTCCAATGAATTCATTCTTATGTTTATGGAATTCTTTCGCATCTGGAGCGCCTCGGTTGTGATACTCTAGAGTGGGGGCAAGAAGTTTTGAGTCTCCAAAATTCAGTTTGTGGTATCTCTTGGTTAAGGCATTTCGAGCTACTTTAGTTTTATCTGTTTGACCTCACCCAGCAACATACTATCTCAGAAAAAGAGGAAAAGGGCTAATTAATAAAAAAGGGACAAAAAATGAATGAAACCAAGCACAAAAATTGGCATATACACCTGTTTTTAGGATTTATGGCGTGAATTAGACAAAAAGATGTTACTATAAATATGCTTCATTTACAGCAATACAGACAAAATAAAAGTTTATTTCACTGCCAAATGCTTCTTGGGCTGAGGGATCATTGGCTTCTATTGCGATAGCTTTAACTGGGCCAATGAAATCTCTGTCATATCTTCTGTTTTAATTACGTTACACCTTGTCTCACCTATACTGCCAACTGCCTTCATAGTTCCCAAACTAAAATGCACGGGAACTACCTTTGGTAAGGGTAACAAGCACTCAAGCCATCACAAGACTGGAATGAAAAGTTTGACTCTTGCACTATTTCAGACGATGTACTATCATCAATCTTCCTGGGTGCGTTTGTCGTCACGCCAGTCAAAACATACTCGGCTGTGATTGTCAAAGTGACAGACAAATTGTTACTTATCAAATTTGATTCAATGGAATTGCCACAATGGAATATTCATCTGATGAAGAAAAACCTGGAGTTATTGCCAACAAAGACCAAAGAAATAGTCCTCAGGCCCGATACCGGAAAAAAAATTGAAAGTCTATCTAATATGTGAAAATATACTCACCACTAACAGAAGAGAAGCAGTAGAAGACTAAAACCACCATGAAGTGTTTAATGGAACTCTTCTCATTCATCTTGTTGGTTTCCATTGTATTAGTCTGAAAAAAAAACATTATTAAGTATCTCAGTTTTACCTTAAAACCTTTGATTATTTGCAGAAACTTATCGAGAACAGTATCAAACGAGTATAATTAAAGGTCTGTTGGAATGAAAAATCAGTCGGACTTTCAAAAAATTCCCACGCACAACTCATTATCCCACAAAATATCCCGTCATACCCATGAATAAAAATTCTCAACCATCTCAACCAATTTTTTTTCTAGTTTATTTGACTGACTTCAGAGAGACTATGAATTTTCTTTTCCATGTTCTGGCGGACGCTGCGGTTTGCGATTCAATTATTTGATGAAGGAACGATGTTTCACTGATATATCCATCCAACTATTTGGCGGGAGTATTCATATGAAATTTCTATTTTTAATTTTATTTATGAATCAAAAGATAATAAAGGAGTCAACTGTATAAAATTATATGCATTTGCATGCGAATAATAAACAGCCCGTTTCATGAGGAATTTTACGTTATGACAAAACAACCTGTTTTTTTTTAATTCCATTTTACGCCCAGTTGAAAATAATTCCGACGAGTTGAACTCATTCCGATTATTCGCATTATGTGCATGACCGCTGTTGTATATTTTAGCTCGTACTCCACATTAAATGACAACGAAATAAAACAGAAGTTACTGAAAAAAAAAATTAAAAGTCGCTATATAATTTCCATATTTGTTCGAATAAATTTATCGAAAAATATATCATGTTATTTTGACACAGTGCGTGCGATGTTATTGATGAATTTGCAATTCCCAGTGATATACCGGGTGATCATGTGGAGAGGTGCGATCCCAAAGTTGTAAAGCTTCAGGGTTTAAATGAGGTATGTCACTATTAATAGTATACTCAAATACGTTCACTTTCACGCCACAAGTGAGAATATATCACCTCTGGTTTATAAACGAAAGTTGTAGAAGTCAGACTTATGCATTATCTCCGATAAAGTCTACATTATATGGAATTCATGAGCAGTTCTTTTTTCGAAAATTTTGTAAAATGACGGTTATGGTTTGTTTTGCGGCATTATAACGACAGATTGGAATATACAGGGTAATTCCAAAATTGGAGCGATTAAGAGAATGAGTTTTTATTTGGAGCAAAATGTAACAATAAATAGCCAAATTTTCGTTTTTGAAGCAATCAAAAAGTCTCGAAATTTTTATGAAATTTTATGAAATCGCTTTCTGTACTGGTTTGATTCTCTAGGTCACAGCGTGTCTGCTTACTTCGCGCGATTTAATCAATCAATTGGTGCTAAATAATTGACGGCCGTTTGCACCAACTTTACTTTTAATTTGGCTCAATTGATTAAGGATTAACTATTAACTGATAATCAAAACAAGATGCAGTTACATCTTTAATCTTAGATTAAACCATGTGGTGCAAAAATATTTTGATTTAATTGTAGATTTAATTTTAACTACAACTTAACTACCATTCGTGCAAACGGTCGTGAATAATACAAATTTGTGACTTTACGATAACTTTAACCATAAAAATTAGAAAAAAAAATTTGTTGGGTAGGTGGCTGTGATTTTAAATTTGAATATTGTTTTCAATTCTAAATAACTTTTTCTTGATAGATTTTTTTATAATATCAAAAATGAGGGTAGTTCACTTTTGACCAAAATTCCAGTTTTCCAATTTTCTACAATTCTTCCCATTGGAGCAAAAATATTGCAGTATTAGTTTTAATTTTATAAGCAAAGTCCTATAAAAGAAGAGTTTTTTTCTATATAAATGTTTATGAGAAATAAAGAAATAGCTGTTGCGAGTCCGACACATAACAAAATATAACTACTTATAGTCTTTCATGTGATGGCAAAATCGGTTAACTTTTAGTATTTCAGATAGTAAAAATTCCTCTATCAATTGGCCTAAACTTTGATTCTAACGATTTTTCGTCTAAAACAAATTTATTGAAATCTGAAAACACCAGTTGAGATGAAATACATTCTTCTGCTGGTAGATTTGGATATTTTGAGAAGTATAACACATTTGAAATAACTGTGCTAACACAATTATGTTATACTTGCTGCAAAGTTGCTGTAGTTCTGAAATTTTGACTTTTTTCCAAATCAATAGACCGTAAGTTTTTGGTAACTCACTTTTATTTCTAATCAATAAATCAAATTTCAGTTTCAACTGGTAACTGTAGATGTCACAAGGTACTTTTCATCAAAACTATCTTCAACTCAATTTGAAAATTCAGTCAGTTCGTTTTGATTTCGAAAGCTTTCATAAAGCTGTCTTGACGAGTTGTGAACAACGAAACAGCCATCGGCAGATGATGGAACTGTCGGATTTGAATCGAAAACACTCTCTCCACTTCAGTTTGTGTTCTTTTTAACGCATTAGAAACTTGATTGAACTTTGAAATGGTTATAACAACAAAATTGTTGACTGCCAACCAATGAGTAAGTAATCATCTAACTTTCGATTCCATGCTTCGTTTCAAATTAAATTTCAACTAGTGAGTTTTGTTAGTACTAATTTTAGTAGAAACAATAAACTCACCTCAACACACCTATAATTCATTTGTATTCATAAGTTCGAAACCGAATGTATTATTCTTATTCAATATCAAATTCACGTCCACTGCCCACCGGACCCTTTTTATCCTGTCGATTTGAATTCGAGGAGGTTGCGAGGAAATTTATTGAGCCGTGTTCTGCATGGATATAACGAATTTCCTCTTGCAAGGATGCGTTATGAATCGAATACATGACAATATAATCGCCCACCTCGCGTTCAGGTGTGGGATGATCCGAATTCGGAAGCAGTTGACATACGAAACTTTTGTTGTTCCTTGTGTGATTCGATAACAAATAAGAGACATTGGTGTTTGTTTGAAAGTGGTTGACAATGTATTAGTGTGAGTAGATTTTTCTGGGCTTCCATTGTATAGAACAAAAAAATAATTTTTCTTCGTATGTTTAAGTTACGACATTTCAACAGTAACATCCACTGTCGTTATCAAGTGAGTGAATGTGATACCTCGAATACTTATTTTGTAGCAATCTGTACCATTAGTATGCAATTAATGTACTAAGGTACCTGCTATAGGGTAATTATGCTGTGCATGGGGTCTCTCAGGTTATCAATACTAATGAATGTGATAGCATATCCGTTCATTAGCAATCGAATTCATTTCATTTCATTTCATCTTTTGCGATAAAGGATATGTTGGTTAATAATCTACCCATATCATCCCTATGTGAGTGAGCTACAGTGATATTGTAACAATATTGTAACAATATTGTTCAATGATTTGAGGCCAATATTTTTTCGAGAATAAGTCACCAACATTATTTCAAAAAAATTGCGTAATGATCACATTTCTTCTCACCATTATTACAAACAGACATTTTGCAAATATATTCACAATATGGTACCAACGCTCATTATCCCAAAATAAGTTTGCTACTTCGTGTGCTGTCTCCTATATTTAATTTTTTCCCTTTTCTGGTTGAAAATATTGTTAGCGTTGAATTGTTTGATGTCCTTACTTTTCTTCATATTCATAACTAGGCTAGCGCAACACACCAATTTCATTTCATTCATGCTTATGAAATGAAAAATAAAACACTTACCTGAATAACTTCAATTCAAATTACAAAAGGGTTTTGTCAGGAAAAAAGGTAGCTCATACGAGAAAATGCAGCACACACGCTAACCGTCTTTTTCCCCCGTGGCAAATTGAATTTCTGAATATAATAACCCCAACAAAGCTCTGCATAACAATCTCTTCCAAAAGGCGAAGTGCAATCTCAAAATTCCAAACAAATTCGAAAAAACTGTATTGCTCGCGAGTTTTCCATCAATCTTACGAAGCATTACAACCATATTGAAAATGCAAAACAGCAGTCTGCAACAACCCGAGCAAATGAATTCTCTATTGAATTTTCCTCAAGAATCCGTGCTGGTTTCTAGACGATTCGAACGTGTGAGTTACATGGCCAATATATGTTTGAGCGGGTAAATGGCAATCGATCAGCATCGTGAATAAGGTGCAGAAAGAGCAATACGTCTAACAGTGGCTCCACGGTATTTTATTTTTCCCCGTTTTCTCGAGAGGAATTTAAATATTGCTTCGCCCTTGCCAGTTGCTTTCAATTCGAGTTGTAATTATAATTCGAGTGGCTTCAATAATTCATATCAGTTTCGTTATGTTTCGGCATAGCATGGAATCAACCATAATAATCAAGAGCACTTTTGTTCTGTTTGTGTGTACCATTTTATTATTACGTCAATGTTCTTTGGTTCTTCACTGATGAAACACCGTCGACAATATCCACAAAAAAAATCATCGCGAACATAGAAGCCGGAATTGAAAATCTACCTGATGCGGTTAAAAAATAGTTACGAAGCGAATCTGCAAGAATTCTAAGAAAAGCCAAACCTCCAACATTTCAAGGGGTGATAAGGCCGCTATGAAAAGCCCTAATGCTGATGAAATTATTATGTTATCCTATCTGCTGACAAAGAAAATTCAATAGTGGTCCTTAATACGCCCGCCTACAAAAGCAAACTCAATAACTTTGTCAAACAAGAAACGTACAGATGATTACAAAAAGACCCAACAGAGAAGATCCTGAGAAAGACCAGTGAACTGATAAAAGAGTCTTCAATATGAACGGAGGCAAAGAAAAAAGATTGCAGATCGAAAGCATTACAACCATGGCTTTATGGATTACCGAAAATTTATAGAGAAAATACACCACTGGGATCGATATCGAGCGACATAGGATCACCAACCAACAACCTTGACAAGCATTCATCGAATATGCTACTCAAACATGTTGGGAAGACTACGACAGAAGTCCGAGACTACACTCACTTCATTGATGAATTGAAGGACATCACATTGGACATTAACCAACGACAACTTATTTCCAGTGGAAGAAAACCTTCTATGAACAAGTTGATGGAGTCACCATGATCAGTAATGACAAATTCCTGGAGATAGAGCTATTAGAACTTCAAGAAAACGACCGAAGCATTGGTGGAGGTATGTAGATGACACGTTCGTCGTTTGGAAACACGGAAGAGAAGAACTTCAGAACTTCCGAAACTGTCTGTATAGATTTCACCTAAAGATCCAGTTCACAATGGAATTAGAAGATACTCGTCGAATCCCATTTATGGATATATTGGTCACCAAAGAAGGTAATCAACTAGGCCACATGTTGTACGGAAAGAAAACACACCCAGATCGATTTCTTTATGATAGAGCCAATCAAGATCTGAAACAGAAACGCAACGTTATCAACATTCTAGATACAGAGCGTTGAAATTATGTGAACCAAGACACATTGACGACGAAATGAACAACGATATGACAACTGTGCTACAAGCGAATGGCTACAATAAAAAAAAAGTATTCGTGCTACGCGTCCAAGGAAGGAAAAAAAGAACACCCTAGCGAAGAGCAACCCAAAGACACTGCCAATCTGCCATTTATAGGTGTACCTTACCGAACTGGAAGAATTCTAAAGGAGAAGGAAGTAAACACTGTCTTTAAAGCGACCATGAAAATATCAAAATGTTCGAGATCAGCAAGAGACAGCAGAGATCCAATTCTTTCAGCTAGAGGTTACAGCACTATATGAAACTATGGTAAGGTTCATATCGGACAAACGAGAAGGTACTGGCCTAATCGAGCACAAGCGAAGAGGTCGATTAGGACAAACCGGGAAGTCCACAGACACCTAACATGCATTGTACGAGGAAGAACACAAGATCCCATTCGCAAACGCCGAGAGGCTTGCAACGTCGAATCATTATCCAACCAGAATGTATTTGAAAGACATTGAAATACACTGGCAACAACAAAACAATAGGAAGAAAGAGGGGACATATCCATCCGAGATCTTTCACACAGCACTGAAAGGCACCAAAACGAAGCCATGTCATCCAAATCAAGCAAAAAGTTCGCTCGAACCCCCCACCAAAAAAGACCATGGCAAAACCCAGAAACCAACCAGAAGACGTTGAAATGAAATGAGCGTTTGTGTATTGCTTCATTAATTATCTTCTAAGCCGCCTTCGTTGAAGAATATTCAATTTTAGGAACACTTATCATGAAACCTGTATTTTTGTTTCTTGTGGAATTCTCCATAACTTTTTACACGAGTGATCTGAAAATATAATTTTATATCGTTTGTCAGTTGTGATGATTTATGTTTAAATTGCATGTCCAACTTTGATCGATTGAACAATCAACTCTCTCGCCGCCATTTCTCAACCGATTTTCAATTTCGAAAATCGATGTTATTGCAAAGAACATAAAAAAAAATGTCGGTTCACTTCTATCAACCTTCTATCGTGGAGACAGATAGATATGGTAAATAATTCTAAATAGTCTAGTCGTTTTGAGTTTGAACAGGTTTAATGAAAAATCACATAATTTTATGAATCCCCAACAAAGTGAAAGTTCTTTTTGGATACAAAATTTCAACAATCATGATTTCGCTATGTCCATGAAAAAGCGTTGGCTATGAAAATAATAAATCAATTCAATACACCCTTCTTAACTGCATTCCATGAGGAGTGCACTATGAAGTACGTCTCTTACAATAAGAATCGTGTCAACCACGGACAGATTAGCTGGCAAGAACATCCATATGCTCCATCACGTTCGTATATTACAGGGAGACGTCGCCAGGTCTCTGAAGTGACTCCAAAACAGAAAGGCATTGTCCCAGACTGGCATAGTTCCATATAGTTGAATACACAGAGAAAGGAAATAGTTTTCCTGGAGCGGCTTGAATGTTGAATGATATCTGGGAGTGTCACAATTAACACGTTGAAGGGCAAGTTTTGAAAGCCATGAATTTGAGCAGTACGGTTTTTTACGAGAAATCATCCTTGAATATGACTAATTATCATTGTCCCAAAAAATATATTACTACTAAGTCGCTGATGTTCGAATGTATCCTACACTGCCGATTGTTTCATCATTATATTGTATGGTAAACGCAAACGCTGAAGGACGTCCTGTCATTCTCGACCCTCAAGCTGCAGACACAGATCAGCGTTGTATCACATCACACCTTCAGAAAAAAACGCTGACCAGCCTCTCTGTCCTTCAACGTGTTAACTCAAAGGACTGAGGTTGTTTCATTCAGACATTCTTTTAAAATGTTTCGCCTTCCACAAGGTATTTTATCGGAAAATGGAAGGCAGATGTTTTATATTCATTTTATTGGTTCCGTCGTTGAAATTCTTCTTTCAAGTGAGCTTTGTTGAAGACGGCCGTTTTCTTTGTTGCCTGTAATCCATCTGTTACCTGTTACACATCAAAGTGACCTGGTTGTTTTTTGCCAGTTTTCTCAGTCCAGGGTTAGCTTAGACTCACAAGTGTGACATTATTTAGATTTTTCTCTCCGGCAGCTCCTCTCGAAGCAGGTGTTTTTTCTTGAAAAGTTGTTGACGTGTAACCAACGTATTTTGTGGCCTTGAAACTTGGTCTTGTTACGCCTACTCCATCTCGGATCCTGCAACGTACCGCATTACCCCCCACAAGCAGTGATCGCAGGGACTAAACTTTGTTCTGTTGTCGTTCTGACTCAAGATTTGTCCCAATAATTCTGCTTTTCAGCATTGATGGAATCCGTGTGATCAGAAAAGCGTTCACATTCCTTTCTACACGTGATCTGATTATAGAGGCATGGAAGGTGTTATCGAAAGCAGCTTATATATCAATGAAGGCCCAAAGAGCTATTTATTTTGCCACATATGTCCTTTCATGCTTTCCAGAGACTGTAGAGCATCAATCGTGGATTTACATGCTTGATGAGCAGTTTCAACTCAGGGAGAAGAAAGAAGGTGAAACTGATGGAGTGGCAAGACTTTGGTTCGTCTTCCAGTCTTTGATATGAAAGCCATCACAGCCTCTTTCCAAGCATGTGGTATGTAATCGTAGATGAAGCTGTCCTTGAAGCTAGCCTTTCCAAGAAGGGCTCTTTTATTCCAAAAGCTTCTGCTGTTTCTCTTAAGGTTGTAAACAACTGTTTCACTATACACAGCTATTTAAGAACAAGGAAAATGTGACTGCAGGAGACCGAAGAACATCAAATAGAACATCCATTTCATTTGACTGCTCATCTCTGTTTTTTTGTCTCGAAGGGTCTGACTGTGAATGCAGATTCTAATGCAGTCACCTCATAACCGGGTTGTTCCCCAAGAAAAGAAAAGTCCCATAATGCTCAAAAAACGTCGTTATAAAACCTGGAAAAGAGATATACAGCATGTCTTCAATGTGAAGAAGACTGAACTCAATGAGTTAGTTTCGATGGGACCGCTAACGGTGGATTGATGATATTTCAGAAGAGCAACATCAATAAAAATATCCATGGAGCAGAAAACGCCAACCTTTGACTGGTGCTCCAGAGAAGTGAGCGAGATTGTGAGCAAAACATCACTCAGGAGAGAAATAGCTGTTTTTGATCCATATGTATCAGCGTTTATTGAGCTATTTTTCTTCAGATTGATTCTATTCAACACCACGACAGATTTCGTTGAAACAGTAAATATTTATATACCCTTCACATTATTCAATAATGAGAAAAACTTTATTCCAGGCAGTTCCACTTCTAATAATAATTTCTAATGATTCCAAAATGATTCAGCTTCAATCCTTCATTTTCTACGTATGAAATCTCAAATTCTTCATCAAAAGTAAGATTTTCTTCTAAGAGATGTTCATGAGTACGGTTTCTGAAGGTTCCATCAGTTTTACCAATATTATATACCTTGATGAGTCTCCCAATAGATTTAGATGGTTGGAGATAAGGGTAATTTATTTTTAGATTTTTCAATATCTCGTAAGATACGGTTCCAAAAGAGCATTGAGATCCATTGGAGAACTTAGGTACAGAGCTCCTTGCAGATATTGAACAATATACAGTACAATTATCCAAATGCTTGTTTGTTGAATATTCAAATACTATACTCATATGACGAATATTTTTTTTTTTTTTGTTTTTGTTGTTGAAATTGTTATTTGATTTAGCCAGCTGTGCCCTTACGAGCAACCCTCAGAAGTTCTTGAGAGACATTTGTACGAGCAAGGGAAGACATTCTTATTTTTGAGACAGTCAAATCTCGTATTGCAGAAGGAATAAGTATGAGAACCCTGTCAAAAACGAATATCTGTATAATGCCTTCCAAAATAAAAAGAAGGAAATGAGAAACAACATTGGATATTTCATTCATCAAGACGAAGAAATTAATCACTAAGAGGGTTCTTTGAAAAAACATTCTCATCAATCCTGCGTATCTGAATATTGATGACCAATCAGTATAAAATAAATATTCAACGTTGTAGATTCCAGCCAGAATCTATTCAAAGAAAATGTTATTCCAGCTGAAAAAGGCAGTGATATTGAAATTGAGATGTATACTAATTCGATAAAAGAAATGAAGGAGACGTGAATTTCGAGTATTGCTCTTTTTCATTCGCCCTTATTCAAAGTTGGCCGAGAGAATGTTCTGAGAATTCTCGATGCATACCTAAAATTATCAACTAACCAGATTGGCAACCCTGATTTCCTGAACAGTTTCCGGAATAATTTCAGCGAGGAAAATTCAATCATAAGAAACTGAAGGTCTTTGATGGACAAAATATATCAGATGAATTCAAGAGAAGAATGACGTTGGAAGGGATCAAATCATCTTAGCCAATAAACACCAACGACAACAACTACTACTGACACTGTCGAGTGACAAAAACACTGCTTACAACTGGGCGTAGCCGTTGAAGTTCCTTTCATTTTTAATCCTGTAATTGAAGTTTTTTATGAACGTTAGCATACTTAGATTTTAACTTATGAAAGGTATTTATAATATTGATAGATGATGTATTGGGTGTTCAAACACATCGACTCATTGCTGAAAAATTCGAATAACAAAAATTCGACCGTCTGAAGAAAGTGAATATCAAGCAGTAGTAGCATAACCTCTCAAAAATGTTGCAGAACTGGGTTTGGTAGAAATGCAGGTAATCTCATACTTATCACGACTACTTCCAGAACATTCTCCATATCGTTCTTTTAGATGAATATTCCTGAAAACTCTCCTGGTTTCTGGAATACCGAGAGCATTTTATTAATTCATCACATGTTGAAAGGGTTGATGAGATACGACGGAATGAGCGAATATCGCAATGTGCTGAATACAGCTCCACCCTGTCCTGGAATGGTGGAGAGAGGAATGTTCAAATTGCCGTTAGAATCCCGATGATTGTAGCTGCTGAGAGGGTGTTTTACGCAGGATATGTGGTAGGCAGAAAGAGAGCAGATTATGCTAAAATGATAAAAATACGGTGAATTTTAACAGTTTCGAAAATATAGTAACATCGTAATTCATATTTTGATAATGAAAATAAAGGCTTGATATTTACGTACTCAGATAAGTTTCTGGCAACTTACAATTCGACAATGCCTTATTAATACTATGTCCCTAATGAATATTAAATATTGAATAGGAATACAGCGTTGGATGTTGAAAAGGGGAACATTCTCCATGAAAATTGAAAAATACAGAAAACAACTTCCCCGACTAAAGCCACGCTGAACATTGAACTACATCTGATAGATATTGTGAAAAGACTGCATAAAAAATAAATCCCAAAGTAAAAATTCGCATTTTAATTCAGATAGTTGATTTCTTAATTTTCTCTAGTTTTCATAGAAAAATCATTAAATAAGATAGGGAGGATGTTAATGAAAAATATCACTCACAGAAGCAATTATACACATGAAGGATGGAATTGTTGGAAATATTTCTTCTGCGGTAACACTTTGAAAGTTAGTTTCTGACATAGATCTGTCATGGGCATTGCCTTTTGATTTTTGTTATAATATAGGATATTCTTATCTGTTGTGGAATCATCTGCGGCTAAAAGACAAACTTTAGTCGCTATTTTCTATCGTTCAAGATAACCTCTTGGTAAATAAATGACAAATAAATCACATTTTTCAATTTTCATGGTGAATGTTCCCCTTTTCAGCGTTAAAAATGTTTCACCACAATAATTTCAAAATATCTACAAACATTTTTTATATTCCTTGGATTGTGCTATACTTTATATCAATGTTATTATTTTTGGAAATCCTATCAAATATTTAATTTCGGTAATGCAGTTTCAGTCGAACAGATGGAAATTTACTGACAATACTCTTCCACCGCTTCCTTCTGGCTATCAAATCACACATAACCGGGTGTCATTTCTCAAATCAACGAACTTCCAACATTCTACCGAGTTTGGTTTATTACTTTACGAACGTCAATAGTCTATCCTTTTCTATGAATCACTACTAAAATTTACGAACCGAAGGAAATAAAATATTTTTATCGGACGTTAAGTTGTAGTATAACGCTACCTAGTAATTCTCGATTGGTCTCTATTTCCACATCATTTACTCCTGCTGGGGCGCCATATATTTGTCGGTGCTGCTACAGAAGTAGGAACCGAACTTTATTTTCCTGGTTTACTGCATGTGGATGAACTCCCCGATATTTTCTAGGTGTTATCGCATTTTCTCGCGTCTTATCGCGTTTTCCGTATAATTTATGTAAAAAGCTTGCCCCGTGTAGCTCGCAGACTTCGGAAATTCAATAAACGGATATGACACTTTTTAAATTTTGTTTTCGCTTACCCGGACAATAGCAAAATCAAGTTTGCATATCGTGGAGCGTTGTCGTCTGGCACTATATAATCCAGTTTCCTTATTAGATCATTCAGAAGACAGGCGGTTTAAGGCAGTAAGGCTGCTTTCAATTAATTTGACACGGATCGGTACCGAGATGGGAGAACATCCATCAGAGAGAACTTTAGAACATGTCAGCAGTTGACATTGTGTCAAGTATAAGAAATAGCACCCAATATGAACATTTTTCAAAATTAAAAATGTATGTATCAAACCTGAATTAGAAAAACATCCAGATAATATTCATCCAATACATTAAAAATTTCATTATTCCATATTAGAATTTCATCATTTGTTATTACTTTTATTGAAATACAGTATTTCCTGTGAATGCAAAGTTCAATGCAAGTATTGGGTTTCATTCCGGTACATCAATACTCAATGGCTAGAATGCTGATTATGTAATAGTCAGCGATATTTTTCACATAAATTGAAATGATTGTTGTACTGTGGCTTTTTGTCATTTTTATACAAGTGTTGAAGTAGGCAGCTTGACACATTTCATCCCCTTGGTGACGATTCTAATGTAAGTCTAAGTTTTTTACATACCCCAATTGTTTTTCCACTGTTTTATTCATTTGTTCACTTCACTTGGGTTGTTTTTTTTTTTTTTCTTGGATTTTATTTGCATACATGTTTTATTTTATAACTTCAATAAATAATCAATTTCACTTCCTCTGTTTTATTTCCCAATACCAGGGTAGTCTTCTTTACAGTTGCACAATATTTTAACCTGTCGCAAGCCAAGCAATAATAATAATAATCACTAAGCACCCTATTAGGCTAGGGTGCGAATAGGGGGTTACAACCCCGACGACGTGACAAGAGGTGCCTGGCGCCTCCACCACTTATAATTTGGTGCAAAAAAATGTTGGTTTCCTTACGCGCCCCTGGCAAGCTTCTCCCCCTGCGCTGCAAGGGTTCTGGAGGTGTTAGCTACGCCCATGAATAGAGGAGACACACGTCGAATTGAGACTTTTTAAGTCACACATGGCTGCACCTAAAACATGACAAAAGTCACGTGATATGCAAGATAGGCGGAAATTCAAGTATACATGTTGATTTAGTTAAACACGTTCTTTCAAATTAACCGCAATTCTCTGGAACTAGCTGCCTTGGGAGGTGTTCCCTGAGGCATACAACAATTCTTTTCTACTCTTCCTCAACTCTCACGATGTTCTCTGAACATTACAGGATTTTTCCTTTCCGTGTGAACCAGAACTTAAAAACGAAAAAAAAAATATTTGTTCAAAACTCGATGGATATTTATTATCTTTTTTGAAGTGAACTTAAAATCATATATGATGGTACATTGATATGTTTGTGTAAATTATTAATGCTAAAAAACTCGCATTTCCGTTTTTTTTACATAAACTGCAATATCGACCCAAGGGAGTCCGCGTAAGTCGAGAATGAAATGATTGATGGCCAGTGTTTAATATTAGGCCTTTGGGAAGTTTACGACTTTTATCTCTTCCTGAATTCCGTCTCAAGAATTCCAATAAATCTCATAGTAGGAACGTGTTGGTGATTTTTTCGAATCCAATTTCCATATATCGTAAATAAAGATTCATTTCAGACACGAATTGGATGCAGTTCGATGGAGCACAATATACTGATAGAAGAATGGTGGATTTTTCTACCCTCCCAATGAAAGTTTGGGTTTATTTTCAGAGTTTTCGAAAATATTGTCTAGAATTGGAATATGGAGAATGGAAGTATAACAACAGACAAGATTGAAACCATGTAGAGCAGCAGAACTGAATTGAGATGATAGCAGGTGCAAACAGAGAAATTTCTTAGTCTTAACGTTCTTGATAGGCATCCTCAAGCTAAATGCTAAATGGTTTCATCTAAATGGTTTCATCTCATAGCCTTCAGGAGTGTTTTGAAACCGATTCATGAATCTTTTTGCCCTGGGAGCGTATTAGGAAGCATGTATGGCCACCATAAATCAAATCGGCTATTACCTAACCTTCATAAAACTTTCATAAAACCAGGATAAATCCAAATGGATTCAAATTATAACTTGGGTATATATGTTTGCATCCCCATTATGATTTGAGAAATTGTCTTGGTACATAGTGTTGGATCTGCAAAAATGAACACGCACGCTCTCATTGAATTGTTGAGAAAAACATGCGAAAATCATCTCAGTCGGCTGAATTCTAGTGACGTATGAGACGGGGCAGCTTTGTGTTGCTCGATAGTGTAGAAAAAGCGTAAAGAATGGAGATGAGGTGTGGTCAGAGTTCCCAAGTGGCGCACATTCTTGTCATGGTAATTTTCAAATATATTGTTTAATTAGCTTATATATCAATTAATAAGTTGTTATATTATGGAAGAACTGTAGTAACTGCAAAACTCTCAGAAAAAGTGATTTCATATCCATTAATTGATAAATGTTCCTCGTCCCCACATGCTTCGTTAACCGGAAAGTTCTTTCCATATCATGTCCTCAAAACCAAATTATATGGTTGGATGGAAGAGCAAGGTATGATCATGGTACTCTGTCATGGTCATACATTGAATCCTGCCATTTGATAGGATATTCTATTTTCTATATATGATGTACTTTCATTAAATCTGTTATTGCTATTCCTATAAAAAAAATATCATTATTATGATCATTATTTTCATTTTCTTTGCCGGAAATGAACAAAAACAGAAAATCGAACCTCGTTGCTCTGACTTTAGTAAACACGAATCGTTTCTCGGAAACATAATCAGAATAAACCCCAGGAGTTCGGAGTTTCACTTGCAACTTGACACCTTCTCCATCAAGAAACATTCTAGAGTATAGTCGGTTTTCACGCGTCTCCCTAAATTATGATTTTAAGTTTAGGAGGGCTTTATCGATTCAGATCCTCGGGAGATGTAGGGCACGGACTGTTTGGTGCGGCGGGTGGTACAATTCGAATTCCAACCCAGTCACGCAGCTAACACATTCTTGGGAATTTTGTGCGTTTTAAGAGGCAATAATTCTAGATTGGGGTCGGAGTCGAAAGAGACATAACGGCTCTATATGAGGAGGTTTGAATGATAGATTGCCCTATTTCGATTTGGAAAGTATTTCATTTCAGCGATGTGTGAAATGGATAGGAAATCTGTCTCTTTCATTTTCCCATTATTATATTAAGAGGAATCACCAGGGCGTCGTAGGTGTGTGCAGATATATTTTTCAAGAGTGATATTGGAGGTAACGAATAAAAATGATCTATTTCTGGTTCTATAATTTCCTTAAGAAACTATTTTTTTCATTTGTCAAACCATAAAGCTTTTTTTTTCTTCAAAATCATCAAAACCAAAAATCAGTTAGTTTCCCGCATTCTTACAAACAAATTGAATCATTTGTACCAACAAAATTTTCGCAAAAAACTTTTTGAGCCTCCAGCTCAAACCCGAAACTCGTTTCATCAAAGGTATTGTTCGCTCTTAATGATTTTTTTACAGTAATGAAGAAATGTATTCGGCTTGGTCTAATGTCAGTTCAAATACTACTTTTTCACAATAAGAAAAGTTTCTTTCAAAATAACGTCGGGCCGTCATCTTAAAAGATTATTTTAAATGGCATTGGAGGTCGAGTAATACCTTACTTGTGGTGACAAACAATTTTTTGTACAACAGAATTCAAAAAAAATAATCATCCAAAACGGCGGTGAATAATGTTAGAGCTCTGCTATGAGGATCATTTCGAAATATAACGAGCAAACACATAAAGCAAATTGAATAATAATAAAGGATGTTCGTAGCTAAGCTAAGCTATAGCTGAGCTCTTACATTATATATTGCCATTTTGTTTTGTGTTAATATTTTCGTTTGAAATTTTGTTGTATAGAAGATGATTCAAATGAGGTATCACTTGACTCCCAATGCTTTAAATAGTAGAATCGACAATGTTGTGGTACCTTTCTCTCCAAACAAATACAAAAACAGAAAAATCATTTCTGAAATTAGAATGCATTTTTTACTTTTGTTCAAAAATAGATTTTTAGACCTTAGGTATCTAACAATAGAATCGTAAAATGATGCCTGGTTTCATCAGTTTGACATTTCCCGTTAATTGTTTAGACTTGTCGATTTGCACTGAAATCATCATTAGTTATCGTGATTTCTGATTCGGAAAGTGATCTAGATTTTCCAAATACACCACCAGGAATACCAGTAGAATCTAAAAAGAAATATGAAGAAATATATGCTATTAACTTAAATCATAAGTAATGTTTGGAGAAATTCTGTTATTTTTAATTTAAAATAAAATATTTGTTTTTTTTTTTCAGTCAGTTATATTATTTAGGACCGAAGTAGAAAACTGTTCTTTGTGTATGTGATTTTTTGGAGATAGGGAGGGGTGAGTTTGGATGCATTCATTTTATTATGTCTACCTATAGGAAGAATATGAAGGCTTATAATAAGGCTGTTATAAATGAATTAGCTTCTCACAATGTAAATTTCGTTTCTTTGTAAATGTATCCAGTGGAGACATTTTTTTCATGAATCCCACAAATAGTAATGCCGCACATGATGTTTGATTCATTAAAATTGAATTAGGAAAAATATTTTTGCCATGCCCATTCTGCGCCTTGTTACTGGAAGTTATTACTAGTATAGAATGCCATATGCTATTGGCATTTTGTTTCAATTTCTAACCAAGCTTCGCTTTATAATTCAACATTACACTATAATAACATGTCTGCTACAGCAATTACAATTTACCGGTTTTCAAATATTTCACGAATAAATAGACTTATTTATTGGTCACTGTCGGGAAATTCCGAAATAGGTTATACCCCGAGGTGCGAGATAAGATTCGCCAGAGAGCCACTTATCAATCTAGAGCCGCAAAAGCGAACGTCGTACGTTACATTTACTTATGAACATTATCAGGATAAATGACGGTTCATATTTCATTTTTCAAACTTGACACCTCTTTTATCACAGAATATTTCGCGTTGAAAAACCCTCTGCCTTTCTAAATTGTGATTTAAAGTTGAATAAGAACGATTTGCTGCTTTCTACGTCAACTCGATATTTTTGCAAATGAAGATATCAAGCTTGTCAACAACATGTACTTATCATCTGAGAAACAAGTTTTTGATTTATAACATTTGATTTATATGGGTCTATAAAAATTAGTATCTTTATTATGTCAGCCGAGAACCATATTGGTCAATAATGAGAGAGGCATATGAAAAAAAATTCCAAAATTAGCTTTGAACATAGAAGAAAAGTTGCAGACCAGACATTACTCTACAGATATTTCTATGGCAGATACTCCCGAGAAATAAAAACTCTTTTACCACCACTGGCCCCAAGGACCCAAGGACCAATCTCAATGAACAATCCTTGAAACAAGCTTCCGAAATCACTTTTCCCATAGAACTATGACCTGCAAATTTTCACAAAGCGGGTCCACAATCTTCTTTCTATACTTCCCCACACGATAGGCCTACCCTTTTTAATTTAAAGTAAAAAAAATCCCTATCGAAAAAAAAAATGCTTCGATCCATTTAAGCAGTTGACCTCTTATTCTAGTGTTCACGTGTTCAAGTTTGTGAAGTAGCTTAATTTTTGGGGTCAAGGAGTCTAGGAATCTGGTCCATTTTGTCAGTATCCCACGTATGTTTATGGGTATCTGAATTTACCAAGACGTGTTGTTCCAAAATCGAAAATAGACTCGTTATTTGAGAATGGGTTTTACTCAATTCAAGAGTGTATGTATTCCAGTATATTTCCAGTGACAAATTATACAATTTATTGTATTAGAATAAATCGATCCATCTGTCATTTCATAAAAATTATCCAAACTCCATATCTCAAACTATTTCTGCAAACCTGTTGAAATAACTATCGAGAACACTGTTTTTCCCTCACATAATTCTTATTTATGACTCTCTTTCCAACTCCGTTGATTCCTCGTGACAGATAAATATTATGATCGATAAAAGCTTCTCTAAGAAATAGGTCCCCAGCCCATTGGCAAATAAATCATTTTGTTTGTGTGAAAACAGCTCAATTATATAAATCGGGCACGGCATCGAAAGGCTCTTATAAATAACAACTCATTTCCGAAAGCTCTGCAAATGCATGCGGAGCTTTCCAGGCTATATTGAAACGATGAACTTCGTCGGTGGAATTCTAATAGAGAATTTAAATGTTGTCATTAAAAGTTGGAACCTCGGCAAATCGGTTGTACGTACACCATCATCGGTGGAATTGATATTCGCTGAGGGTATATTTCGAGAGAGTGCATCTACAGGAAATTTGATAAACATAATCAATAAATTATCATAAATCAAATGGCAAAATAGTGGCTTGTCAGGTCAGAAATAAAGAGCATTTCATTATGAGTAATTTGATGTCGCACACCCTTAGGTCTCGAAGAAATGTTCGTCAACAAACTCGAAAACATTACGGTAGATCTTTCCTTTTGAGAATAAAATAATATTAAAATTCATCGAGAAACATGTGACCAAAACAAATGATATAACAAAACCATCAATCCAAAAAATAATATCTCCTTGCATAAATGATATTATCAACATGATTTTCAATCAATAGCGTACACAATAATTTCCTAGTTGAGGTAAGATAACATATGGACAAGTAATGTTTTTTTTTTCAATAAAACTCAATTACCTCCTTCTATCAGTTATGTATGTCACAGTTTACCCAATGCATCTAAAACCCCATGTCCCTGTCGCCCTCAAGCAGTCAGCATACCGTCCATAGTTGAAGAATCAGGGGCACTGAGGCTAGATCGGAATATGTTAAAGCAAGAAAAATGTTCAAGAAGACAACCGAATCCTCGAAAGAGGCTTACAAAGCCCATATATGATAAAAGCTTGCTGAGTGTTCTAACAGGTACTTCTCTTTCTGGTCATTTGCCAAACCGCGAAAAAAAATGTCACTTCCAGCTCATTTCTTCCCGCAGCCAAGGAAGATGGAACACTAGCAACGAACGGTCGGGAAAAAGCCAATTTATTTGACATCATGGTTGCTGCGGATTATACGATGAATTCGTTGAAAAAACAACGTCGGAACATTATATCCATTGACAGTAATATGTCTGTTATCATTTTCGGCCAACAAACCAACAAAGACATTTTGCTGGGTCTTAACACTATTAAAGTTAGTGGATTCGATGGTATTCCGTTGATCGTTCTCTAGGAGTATGCCTCGGAACTAACACCGATTATTCATAATTCGTGGGTATTTCTGGCCAACTGTAAAATTGCAAGAAGTGGAAAAGACCGTACCTAGCAACTACTGACCTATATCACTGCTATCTGCTGTTTCGAGGGCAATCAGCATTTAGCTCATGAAATATTGAAATCTCAGTAATTATCAATGATCGATAATATGGTATCCGAGATCAACTGGAGACCTGCTCACATATTTCGCAGCAATCTATAGACAAGCATGGTGAAATTATAGCCGTTGCATTAGGCGTTTGATCGCGTTCGGCACCAGGAACTCCCTGCATAACACGGCTTGTTCCTTGCTATATAGTTTCCTCTGAGACCTATTTCCCCAAATTCATTATTCCAAATGTCGAAAACACACCAGAAATTATTTTTGCGCAAAAATAAACATTTGAAAACTGATTCAGAGCTGACCAACTTGAGAACGGTTATATAGACAAATTCTGCTAACGCCAATCGATTCAGAATTGCTGAATTAGTATATATTGAGGATTTGAACGAAAAAAATCGACGGACAAAAAAGTCGAATACTCATATCATGATAGATAATTTTTTTAACTTTTTAATTTTTCATTTTTCAAATTTCAAATTTTTATCCTCGAACGTATTTTGACGTGCTGATTCCGAATCTTTGAACGAAAATGTCGAAAACTCATCAGAAATATTTTTCGCGCCAAAAAAACCATTTGAAAACTGATTGAAAGCTGACCTACTCGAAAACGGTTAGAGAAAGACAAATTCTGCAAACGCCAATCGATTCAGTATGGTCGAATTAGTATGTATTGTGAATTTCGAGTCAATCAAAAAAAATTAAAAATTACTCGAAAAAGTTGAAAGGGGTTCACCCCTAAAAATCATGAAAAATACCAAGTCGTCACTTTGACTTGAAATTCGCACTGTATATGTAAAATTTTATGCTCATTCCAAAAATATATGATTTTTATATGCTCAGATATACGATTTAACCAGAAAAGGGTGTTTAAGTTACAAAATCCAATTTTCTAAGATTTTTCATTTTTAATTTTTCGAATTTAAATGCTTGGTCCTCGTACGTATTTTGACGTGCTGATTCCGAAATTTTTGAAAAAAATGTCGAAAGCTCATCAGAAATATTTTTGGCCCAAAAAAACCATCTAAAAACTGATTCAGAGCTGACCAACTCGAGAACGGTTGAAGATAGACAAATCCTGCGAAACTTAATCGATTCAAAATGGCCGAATTAGTATATACTGAGAATTTGAACGAAAAAAATTAACGTACAAAAAAGTCGAGTGTATCATGATAGATAATATTTTGAACTTTTTTATTTTTCATTTTTTTAATTTCAAATTTGCTCTTCGAACGTATTTCGACGTGCTGATTCCAAATTTTTTGACGAAAATGCCGAAAACTCATCAGAAATATTTTTCGCGCCAAAAAAACCATTTGAAAACTGATTGAAAGCTGACCTACTCGAAAACGGTTAGAGAAAGACAAATTCTGCAAACGCCAATCGATTCAGTATGGTCGAATTAGTATGTATTGTGAATTTCGAGTCAATCAAAAAAAATTAAAAATTACTCGAAAAAGTTGAAAGGGGTTCACCCCTAAAAATCATGAAAAATACCAAGTCGTCACTTTGACTTGAAATTCGCACTGTATATGTAAAATTTTATGCTCATTCCAAAAATATATGATTTTTATATGCTCAGATATACGATTTAACCAGAAAAGGGTGTTTAAGTTACAAAATCCAATTTTCTAAGATTTTTCATTTTTAATTTTTCGAATTTAAATGCTTGGTCCTCGTACGTATTTTGACGTGCAGATTCCGAAATTTTTGAAAAAAATGTCGAAAGCTCATCAGAAATATTTTTGGCCCAAAAAAACCATCTAAAAACTGATTCAGAGCTGACCAACTCGAGAACGGTTGAAGATAGACAAATCCTGCGAAATTTAATCGATTCAAAATGGCCGAATTAGTATATACTGAGAATTTGAACGAAAAAAATTAACGTACAAAAAAGTCGAGTGTATCATGATAGATAAAATTTTGAACTTTTTTATTTTTCATTTTTTTAATTTCAAATTTGCTCTTCGAACGTATTTCGACGTGCTGATTCCAAATTTTTTGACGAAAATGCCGAAAACTCATCATAAATATTTTTCGCACCAAAAAAACCATTTGAAAACTGATTGAAAGCTGACCTACTCGAAAACGGTTAGAGATAGACAAATTCTGCAAACGCCAATCGATTCAGTATGGTCGAATTAGTATGTATTGTGAATTTCGAGTCAATAAAAAAAAATTAAAAATTACTCGAAAAAGTTGAAAGGGGTCCCCTAAAAATCATGAAAAATACCAAGTCGTCACATTGACTTGAAATTCGCACTGTATATGTAAAATTTTATGCTCATTCCAAAAATATATGATTTTTATATGCTCATATATACGATTTAACCAGAAAAGGGTGTTTAAGGTAAAAAATCCAATTTTCTAAGATTTTTTATTTTTAATTTTTCGAATTTAAATTTTTGGTCCTCGTACGTATTTTGACGTGCTGGTTCCGGGCCGATGGAGTATCATCCGACACTCTATCAACTGATGCCCGGAACCCAAGAATGTTTTTCCTCTATGATACCGTGAACTTTCGCTAAGGGCATAGCCTCACCAAGAGCCAGAACAATCAGCCCTAGGCTTCACAAGGCTACTGGTTCTCAAATTCCACCATCATTTCGAAAGCCAAATTCTAGATTTGCAGGTTCGACCACGGAGGGATTGAAGGGGTGAATAGTAGTCAGCACAGCTCTGCTTCATTTACCAAAGCAGACTAGCTAACGTTCAGTGTCATCATCTTAAGAGTAGTTAATCTTCTCGATAAAAGTGACTACTGAAAGCAATCATAATTCGTTATTTAAACTGGATTTTCGAACTCGATTTCCCACCTGGGAGCTGTTCACAATTGAAACAAGGCTTGTCTGTTTGCAAATAGACCTCGCCTTGTTCCACGGCTGTCCGGTTTTGTATTCGTAGATTAATATCGTTCCAGCGACCAATTCCTCGCCAACATCATCGTCATCGTCAGAAATATGGTCCTGAATATTCCTTCCTTCTCTACGAACACGTTCGAGTTTCCCATCTGAATGAATAAATAACTTCGACTACCAGAAAAACAAACTCAATATTACCGAAAGAACAAACTCACATTCGACGTCTTCCTGCAATATTAAACTTTGAATCCGAGCGACTTTGCTGCATTTGCCTAGCCAAACTGAATCGATTTTGACAGCAGTTGATTTTTATTGTTATACCCAAAGTTTGTTGTGAATTTCAATGAGCTCCGCCAAGTTTTCTCCTTATTATACACTTCAAGGATTTTTCTTCAATTACCGATATTCCAACGACTATTTCTAATGAGGCGATCTGGAAATAACTTTCCGTATCAAGAAAATCGTTCTGTAGTCGGTTCAATTTCGCGAAAGATACGGACTTGGGTGGCTCTTCATATTCAATTAAAAGTTGTTTCATTTCCACAATTATTCTAATTAGCGAGTGTATTGATATCAGGACAGGTAGATTGGGAATGGAAATAACATCAAAGATGCTCTAATTGAAATTGTGTGCTCATGGTTGGTATGTTTCGATATTAATTGGAATGTATCTGGCTGCTATGAAAGAAACCGAGTTTGATGTAACCTTTGAAAAAATACCTGTCTCCTTTGTTGGCAAAGAAGGGTTGCAAAGGTACTTTGATGCGAACAAATTCCATGCTAGGTGGAGTTTGTGATTGCAATGGAAATCGAAATAAAATAAGTAATAGTATGTGCTGCGCTTAACAAGATGTGAAGGCAATAGGTGGTCAAGTATTCGAGCATTCGTTCCGCATGAGCACCAAATGAGCATATGAGATGCTCGGTTCAAGCTCATACTGCTTAGTTCAAGCTCATGCTGCTTGGTTCAAGCTCATGCTGCTCGGTTCAAGCTCAGGCTGCAACAGGCTACGTAGTGTCTCCTGGCACATGAGGACCGATCCGCAGTCAGTGCAAATACCGTCCACACTGAGCACGAAAAAATCGACAAAGACTGATCGGCCCGAGCACCGCACGCTCATTCTGTTCGTGCTCAAGTCAGCGTCCACACTGTCCTAGCATTCGCTCGTTCTGTGCTCATTCTGTGCTCATGCGGAACGAATGCTTTAGTGCAGACACAAGAACTTACAGCGTAAGGCTGTTTTCGGAACTAAAAAGGAAGGGGAGAATCTTCTCTTGATGAATTGACCGAAATGAACAATATAAAATTATTCATGAGATATGCAACTGTCACGTGCAATCAGATCAAGTTATTGAAGTAACGGCTGGCGCCACCTAAGGAATAATAGCAGTGGCGCGAGTAGAAAGTATTAGAAATTTGAATATCAGCATAAATAATCCAGTGATTGTGATATTTAAATAACCCATAGTTTGTGTTGAAATGAATGAACGTATTGTTATTAAATACTTTCACATACATTATTTTAGAATGAAATTGTGATAATTCATTATATAGTTAGTTTCGAAAAGTTTGCATACAATGGAAAACATATTTATTATGCATTTGTCAGAAAATTTTATTTTTCAAAAAAGTTGGTGCTCTGCGAAAAACTTGTATCAGAGTTATCAAAATTCTGAATTTCCAAACGGTGTACAAAAATTTTGATCAATTTATTAATTATTTTTGATATTATCGAAGGAGTTTATTTACAAAAGTTGTTCAGAATTGAAAACAATATTCAAATTTGGAATCACAGCCACCTACGCAAACATTCTTTCCTCCTACCCCTATAGAAAGTACACACTTTCCTCCCTCAAACCAGGGAGGAAGCCCAAGACGCTAGCCATTGCACCACCGCAGATTCTCAGATGGACATGACTGTATTGTCTATACTTTCCATCATGCAAGTATAGGTCCGTTTTAGACAAAAGCAGTTGAGAAGCGTTTTAAATCTACAAAAAAAAGGTTCATTAAGTGGGTAGGAGGAAAAATCATAAGTAATACATGGGAGTAAAGTGCTTTTTCCTCCATTAGATGTTTACTGCCCTCCGCTTCGCTTCGTTTCCTCCGGGAGGAAAAGTGGCTTTTTTCTCCCTAGTAATACAAATAGCTATTATTTAAGTTTGGTTCGTTACTGCAAGAAACCTGCAACCCTACAAGCAACCCTCAGAAGTCTTCAGAAGAGTTGTGCGAGCTGGGCTTGCTTGCTTGCTGATGATTTCTCCATTGTCATTTTGTGTTCACATCTCAGAAATTCATTCATCAGCTAAAAAGTTTCATGATTATGAAAAACAAATTTATGGTGGACCGCGGAAAGCACACAGTAAAAGTTTTAGAGTTACATTCTCTCACGCCAGCTCGAGAATTAAACGCGAGCATTCTCGTAAATCATTTGCCTTAGAGGTAGCGAAAATGAACAGTGATGATTGATTGTTTCGAAAGAAGAACTAACAAACTTTTTCCGACAAAGCCTTATTGACAAGTTAGGTAATGATGAATGCCGAATTTTACGAAGTGGCTTTTGATGTCTCCAAGTCGAGGGGAACTAGACAAGCCGGCTTGACAAAATAAATGTATAGGCTTTTGTGAGTGCTTGTAATGTTACAGAAAGTCCAACGGAAGGTGATTAGTACAAAAAATGTTTTTGGTAATTGATGGTTGATTGAAGCAGTACGGTTTTTAAACAAGCATTTTGACAAGGTTTTGCCATTTTAGACATAGGCTTATGAAATCAATGTATCACTTCGTCCTTCTCGATTTAAATTTATGTTATATGGGAACATTCGATAAATATATGATAATGACTATGTTTCATCCATTGAGAGTGAAATCCTGTAACGTTTGGGTGTGAATTCGGTATATGCCACAGTAAGCGATTTCCAAGGCAATGAGTTTAAATGCTTTGCCATTCGTTGAAAAATAATAGTTTAAAAAAACTAAAGAACACGCTTCACTTCCAACATGGACTGAAAAGTAAAAAGCGTGGCTGCTTTCCATCTATATTCTAATATTTTTTACAATACTGAGCGTTCAAGAGCTCAAGACAACTTTGTCAAATTGTCAATTATTATTTTTATTTCTTTATGACTAAAAAATCCAAATCTCTGACCCCGAAAACCATGCCAGTTTTGAATCGAAATTGACAATAATCATAAAACCCGTCGAACATTTTGGGCCGCCATCTTGAATTCCTAAGTTTTGACAAAAATTCATAATCTCTGACCTCAAAATCCCTCACATACCAATTTTGAATCGAATCTGACCATGATCACAAATCTCGTCCGCCATCTTGGAGCTGCCATTTTTGTTCTATGACAAAAATATCGTATTGCATTTTCACCGGATTTATGAACACGTGCCAAATTTCAAATGATTAGGACTTTTGGAAGTAAGTGAAAATTACGTTCAAATTTTCCGTTACACAGATATACATACAAGTGAAGCTAATATAAGTTTTTTGGAAATATTTGAAGAGAATGGTACTTCGATTTTACTATTTCATTCATTCGATACTCCTCGGCAAAGATTCTCGAACTCTGTTCTGCGTCTTTGCTTGTTGGTTTCCCCACGGGTGGCGCTGCGACTGACTTTTACTGTAAGTCGCTGCTTCATTTGTGAGGAAATATAAGTTATAGAGTGGATTATAATTCATTAGTCTGGAACAGGACGACTCTTATGTTGTCCGACCTACCCTGTCACTGACGAGCTGTAACTATAGTAAGAAATTCGATATGAGCGATAATTTACACAACATTTTCCCATTGAAGTAGTCCATTTTTTTTTCTATATGAAAGTTGAAGTCTTTTCGTCCTCACAGCATTTTTTTATTATTACACCTCTTTGGCGCGCTCTGGCGGCACTTTAGCCCCTAGCAAACTGTCTGCCAATATTTTTCCGCGTTTTTCTAATATAAATACCAGCTATTTCCGACAGATTTGTGTTCAGCTTTCAAAGGTACTTTTTTCAATAGAAATAAATCGTGTACCAGATACAAGCCTTTTTATGAAACCAGCTCTCCCTCTATAAGTAATGGAGAAAGTTAATCTGTCAAAATACATCCCATGAGAAGCAATTTTATGGTCAATAAAACACAGAGACAGAGAGAATGCTCATGCATGAAAATCATCATGTTCATATAGAAAAGCTCTTCAAGACTTGCGACAAGCTTTTTATTGAATGAAAATCCTCATGGAAGCATCAAAGTCATCATTTTTCCGTTATTGTATTTCCCTCTAATTGCAACTGGTGCATGATTTCACTTACGTTTTACTGTTATTGTTTTTAACAAATTCATTCTATAAATTGAACTATTCATTTTCCACAAAGTTCAATTATTGCCACATATCATAGACACCATGAACAAATGATTGAGTTATTAGAAATTACTTAATTATGTAATGAATCATTTATAACAGTTGAAATGTGATTGTGAAAACAATCTGCCTATCAATATGAAATAACTTCATATAGTTGGAATCCACTGAAAATCACGATTGGACATATTCCATTATATGTATTTCATTATGGAGGTCAATTATTCAATGTTTATCGATAATTTGCGTTTATTTTACCAGTCAGAAATCAATAGTTATGGAAATTAACAGGGGTGGAAACCAAAAAATTATAATTTTTTTTGCTGTTGTTTCGGAGAATATAAAATTTATCAAGAAACAATATCAACAAGGTGAAGGACAATTCAATTCTCCACGAGAAATATATTTCTCTCAAAATGCGTTCGTTTTCTCAGAAAACCTGATTCCGATATCAAATTTCAGGCTCGCGATAACCGAAAATTAGATTTGTCATAACTTTGCTAAAAATTATAGTAGAAGGAAAAGAATGAGTGTGTATCGTTCCTGAACACTTCTACTTCCTCATGCAAATATAATATGAGAGTATCTGAGTACCCAAAATGTGTTTTATCCCACTTTACATAACCCTTCTACGATAATTACGGAGGATCCCAAGAAAGTCATCGATATTTTAGTTGATATTAAATAATTATACTGAAGCAGGAATCAGTACCCTCTTCGGACCATATGCAACGATTTTAGACCAGTGTGTGTACTTTTTTTTAAGGTTGTAGACGATGTAATAACTTGAATACTTGTACTTCGCACTTCCATTGTCCTAATGGTTGAAAGATTTCTACTTCTTTAAATTTTTTCACTACGTTTCAATTGCTTGAATCTGCAATCGTCTTCAGGTGAATTGTGTGTATGTTTCTCATGTCGTTAGTCCATGTCAATTTTGACGTTGAGCTATTTCGACAGATAATCCTTCCTTGTCAATTTACTGTTGTCATTCTCTCTTCGCTCGTTGAGCCGTTTCAGTCAACTTTTGATACCGATGTTAATTTTCTATATTAAAAGTCAGAGGAATAAAGGCTTCAAGCCTGCCTTGCCGTTTCTCTTACCTTTTAAAAAGAGAAATACAGGCTCCAACCTTCCTTATTTGATTTTTCTCGTAAATTTTAAAAAACACATGACGTTTTTTGTGCTCACATAACCCCTAGTGGGAACATGTGGTGACACATTTTCAATTTTATTAAAGTTTCCATTAAACCGATTTCCTTTCCATGTAAGTAATATTATATTGTATAAGATTACTGATAGTTACACTGTCCTTCTATTGTAGAATTTAAACTTAGCTGATGATAAACCTATATAGTTTCGAAACATATACTTCTATGATACCGTTGGACTGATCAATAGTTTTTGATCGTTCTACCATCACATAACATTTGGTCGTTATATCAAAGTGTGAAGATGACTTCGAGATTTCTGCATCGTAAATTCTTACCATTCCACTTCTACCACAGGTCAAATTTAAAGTTTCTAAACCAATTGCAAGTTTTAATTTACGCTCAACGTAACTCACTCTAAATGGTCTGTTTTATTCATCTTTTGTTTTCCTTTACTGTTTACGTTCTACGATTCACATCCCACCGCATTCTTCAACGTCACTCATCCCATCGCGGTTTATCGGAAAGTGGCAATTCAACCGATCAGATAATGTAACACGTGATACCGATTGAACATTACACAGTTCCTGCTTAGTCGACAACTCTGATAAACTCGTTAGCAGTTTTCTGTGAGTTGCTGCCGACTAAGTTCAATATTGACTCCGGAGATTTGGGGGTAAAAGCTGGTTGCCTGTTAGATAATGGAATACATTTTTCTGAGAGAAGGGTAGAGTTTTGTTGACCAGATTTTACTGAATTAGCTTTGATCTCTCTCTAAATATCTGGAGATGAAGATATCTTCGCGGAATACTGTAAACATGAAACGATATACGTACTATATACTACGAAGGCGTCGAAGGGTCACAAGCAATTTTTTTTTTGAAATCTAGACTTCAATCTCAGTGGTCCGACTTTCATCTCGGAGGTCCGACTTTAGAGTCAGAGGTTCCAACTTTAAATGAGATCCCAATGTTGAGGCTGAAACTTGGTACACTCTTGATACACCTTTTGATTTTGAAAATCAACAATGATTCAATCTTGGCATTACGAAATGTACCGTTACGAATAGTCGTAGTTACGAATAGTCAAGTTAGTTTTCCTTCGGTCGTCGTGGTGTGAAGTAGACATTATACTGAATGGATTGCAAAAGCAAAATTATTGCGATGTGGCTATTACTCCACCGTAGATTGTAGCTTGTAGCTTGTAGGGGGGTCGTACAGGCTGTGCAGCCTCACAAGCACTTCGACCTATTAGTTCTTTTGAGCGTGACCCTTGGTCTATTCGAGGCCCAGGATTCTGAGACTTCTTGTGAAATTTATCAGCTTCCTGGAAGCTAGGTTCCTGTTGTCGAAGAGCGTTGAGGAGGCCCCTTCCAGAAACTCAAGACTCTTGCAGAAAACCGCTGGGCATTCGCAAAGCAGATGTTCTGCAGTTTCCGCGGAATTCTTGCAGTAGCGGCAGCTATTACTCTCTGATTTATCCATCTTTTTGAAATGGTACCCCAGAAGACAGTGTCCAGTGAGGAGTCCCGTTACCATCTTCAAGTCTTTCTTGCAAAGCTCGAGAAGCTGTTTAGCTTTCTTTGGCGATAGGCTCACTAGTATTTTCGCTTGTCTTTGTCCTGGCACTTCATTCTAGTGAGATATCATTTCATCGGTTTCCCAGCGTCGGAACTCTTCTTTTAAATGGGCTTTGGAGAGTCCATAGAAGAGTTCTGGACCGAGAAATTGGGTGTTCGCCTCTACTTTGGCAAGGCAAACTGCTTTTTCGTTGTCTTCAATTCCTCTGTGACCTAGCACCCACATCAGGGTGACCTGATTGTTTGCTGCCAATTGTATCAGAGATTGTTTACAGTCCCAAGCTAGCTTTGACTCACAGGTGTATGACCCCAGAGCATTTAGTGCTGCTTGGCTATCTGACAGTATACAGATTTCTGCTCTTTGAATGCCTCTTTCAAGGCATTCCTGGGCACATAATTCTATAGCATGTATTAGTAGTAGATGGTTGGGGTGTTACCAAGAGGTTTTCATCCATCCAAGATCCATCTGTGTACCACACTGATGCATCCCTTCCAAGTTGAGGTCCGTTCTTTGTGTACCGATGTAGGAAGGAGCGGATACATACTCGGGTTCGCTGGGTTCATTCAATAAATGAAATGAGGTGCGAGATTGGCGCATTCTATAGGAGAGGTGGCCACAATGGAACAAAAAAGTCGTATTTGCCAATCACTCCCCTTCTTTTCCAATATTTTGATTTTTCCGAATCACATCAGTTTGACGCTTTTCAACTACAAAAAAACATACATTCTGAAAACAATGACAAAGTCATTCAAATATCTATTATTCCATTCTCTATATTTCTTCATACAAAACAATGAATGTCACATAACACATATCAATCATTTTATATTTCATATAAACAAGATTATAACTCATATCTTCCTCTATATATGGCGGAATATCACCCAATACCACATTCATAAATAAAATGATTCTCCTCTAGCATGTGTTGAAAATAGGGCAAAGCTAGGCGACACAAATAGCGTTGTGCAATTCCATACTGAATTTCTTGAAGTGCCTGTAAAAATGCGAATTTTGCGACCCAAGCAATATTGGTGCATTCAGAATTTGCTCTCTGCAGAATAAAATGTAAACATGCGAAAAGTTGCTGGACTAAAACTGCTATAACGTGAGAATTGGATCAACTGATTTTTATCAGTTCGGTATCTTATATCCTCTTCATTAGTTTCACATCAAAGTGGGCTGCTACTCACAAATATTTAATGGTCACTTGATGGTTGATATCGTCTACTGTTATCCAAAATTTCTATGGGTATTATTTCATTTCAAAATGTTTTGTTACATATGTACCTAATTTCCCTATTATCAGATATTATGGAAGCATGAAGAGTTTCCATCACAATGTACAAACAGATCTACTTATATATTTTTTTTTTTATATGAAAAAGGTGTTAACATTGCTCTTTTGTATCGTATATGAATGTGGTTTCATCAACGTTGAACAAGTTTTAAAATCACACGATGCTCAATAGAAATAAAGAAAGCATTATTAACTGAGCATTTGGCTGGTTACAAGAATTTTATTTGTTTTTTATTCATTTTTCATTTCTACCAAACCGACCAAAAAAGTAATCCTTTTCGTTAATTTAATGAGCTTTCGACAAAAAACGATTCTATAGCTAAGTTCGATCCATGCTGCCTCAACCTCTGAAATAGTATTTCGAACACTATAATTGGTTCTTTTCAGGAAATTTTGTTCGATTACTTCCACATCCAACATTTTCTGTGAACAGTCTGTAAATACTATCGATTGCTTCTATACGCTGAAGTTTTCGGTAAATATTGTTTTTCGTGTAATTTCTGTTGGAGTCTAGGAAACTGAAGTGTTTGACTTTTCGAGTCTTCACAAAACAAATCGGGAAGGCGAAGTAATTTTATGTACTCATCTATTTGGATTTTCGTAATAATGAAGTTATGTTTGTATACGGTAACCATTCATTTACTCACATTCACAACAATCAAAATCTTGATTTATTCATAATGAAATTAAATCCAATATTGCTTGGGTCGAGGTTCCTACTTTTGATAAGGTAAATGTTGAATACCCTTGCCGAAACCTCAACTTTTCCAGAAAACTCTACTTACACATAGGCCGTTGATACTTTCAAACATGTCGAGATTTTTTTTTTTAATATAATGTCATCATAATCATATGATGAAGCAACTATTATGCACTAAACCAAGCCCCTGAGGACTCGTGGATAGAATAAATTGATCCCAGGTAGAGTCTGCTTGTTGACCCGAGCAACACCCAAGGGAAAAGGGAACCAGAGGAAATGAAGGTACTGTGAAACATAAGTCCACTGGAAGTGTATAAAAGGAACCTCTGTAACCCCCTTCCAAGAACACGCCAATAAGGAAACCGAATCAGGGACCTAAGGAATCCATTCATGGGGAGTCAAACCAACCGTTCCGAGGAACATCGAGGCTGCCTCTGAGATGGAAAACCTAGGTGCGGAGGTGGGCATCCCAGAAAAGGGAATCAGCGGAACCGAAACACAAGTTTACAGAGGCACCTTCGAAAAAACCTCTGTAACTACCTTCCGAGAGCTCTGAGGGATATCCAAACAGGGTTCTATGGAACCCATTCAAACGCGTTTATCAGGGAAACCCAGGGGTGCCTCTAAGATGGCAAACCTGAGTGTAGAGGTAGTTACCCCAGAAAATGGAATCAGAGGAAATGAAGGTATTCCAAAACACATCTCAAAAAAGGAACCCCCAAGGGACCTCTAAAACGACCAAAAGAACCAATACAGATGTCATCAAAAATATGTGGGTTCACAACGGGTCCAATGGAGAGACCTGTGTGCTGAAGCTTCAAAACCCGCCTCTCTGTGCAAGAAGAAGAAGCGCTGAATCAAATTAATTGTAAAATCATTCCCTACAGATAATGGGGAATGTACTAGAGGCAAGGTGAGTGACTGAAGCAGTTATGCCAATTGTGTTGACCAAAAGGATATTGAGGCTTTGGTTTTTGGATCACTAATCCCTTGTGATTGTTTCGATGGAATATCATCCTCATCCTCGTCCTCGTACTCGTCCTCGTCCTCGTACAAAAACAATAGATGGTATAATTTTTTTAATTTTTTTCAAACAGAAATAGATGAAGTCAAGAAGGTGAAGACGGTAGAGGTGAAACTGTTTTCAACACAGTAAATTCTGATAGTCAACCTGAGTGGAGAGAAGAAAAAACATCGGAAATATTTTTACTTCAGCAATCATACTTGCCCCATTCTCAAGTACACCTAGTACTAGAACTCACGATTTTTTTAAATATTTTATTGACCAAATATATCAACAGAAATTTACCGTGAAGTTGATCGTCTATCGAGTGAACATATTGCTTAAGAACTTCTGAACAATGATAAACCACCACGTTCAGTATTCTCCACACCGCTCTCTTTCCCACACATCCCTCCCCCTTCCAAACTCCAAGAACTTTTCTTTATTCTCGCTCGCCTGATTCCCGAAGGTACTCGAGTGGAATGTGTCTTTGCTGAGACTTTCAATACCACGCCGCACATATCCCTTGACAGGTCGAATCAAACTTTCTAGGACAACCAAGTTTTAAGCCACACAACAAGTAGACAACTGTACAGGGTATCGAACATGAAAGCTATGGGTCGTTTGATGATTTGAAAGTATCAGGATTTCAGATTGTTGCTATGATGGAAGTTTCCTGCTGAAGTAGATCAAGGTGATTTATAGACATTAGTGGTTTCAAATATGAATGTATGAAAGAAAAGTGGGTTGTATGGCCCATCAGCATGTAAGCCACTTGGATGAGCCCAATGTGTTCCCTACGGCTGCTGGGATCGCCAAATGACAGTCCGGTGCTCATGGGTCAAATCTCCACAGAGGACGTTCCAAGTAAAGATATCTAGTACACATATACAGGCCTGTCTGACGATCACTGGAGTCATCAGCATAACACCGTCAGCAGCTTTGCCAATCCTTGTAGACCTACGTCCTATCCGTGTTTTCCAGGAGAGAGGCCAGATGGACAACATACAGAATCGTGCATATTGCTAGTTGCACACAACAGGCTCATATGGAGCCTAGCAGACTGCTGGCTGACATCGAAAGTCACATCATTCTGGGAATTACCTCCGATGTAATGCCCCCAACAGTCGTCAGTCAGAGACGAATCGGTCTTCAAAAAGAAAAATCACTAAGTGGAGACAACTGTTGGTTCACTGATGGTTCGAGAACCCCCTCGGGCACTGCGGCAGGTATATACAGTTGTGGACCTAGTACAGAGATTCCAACCTGCCTAGGGTCCTATGCGACCGTAATCCACGCCAAAGTCACTGACTTATGTGCACAGGGATTAGAATCAATAAAAAAGAAAACGTATATTCAAGCGACCTCAAAAGACTCTCCCCAATTGGAAGATTCAATAGTCTGTCTCTGGTCTGGATTTTTGGACACTCTGGCATGGAAGGCAATGAAGCGGTATACTCCCTTGCGAAAGAGGGGGCCGCAAAAGGTTTTATCGGACTAGAAGTGCACTTGGCAGATCTTCAAGTGTTGCCAAACAAACACTGAATACATGGACTGCAAGAAGGGTTGGTCAATTTCAAGGCATTTATATATCCTTCGAAAAAAGATCACCAAACTATTGTTAGACTGCAATAGGAATGATGTTGTTCATTGAGCCTACACTACTTGATGACCACTGTCATCTGAATCACCACATAAAGCTATGAATATACGAAATGAAACCAGTCCAGTAACTCTGCATCCACCACAAACCTCAACCACATACCTGAATGTGCCTCAGAAGGATTCCAGAAAATATTTGGGTTGACCAATAAAATTTGAAACAAAAGGAGTCAGGAGTAGTGATGCCTGGGTAGGAAATTTTCCTAGGCACTTTCGAGAGTACCAGAGGTATTTGCGATAATTGGTGTTGAGTCATTAGATACAGACAGTTTCAAAGATGTTTTTGGAGGGTCCGTGGAGATTCGAAACGGCTGTCTGCAGTGGCTAGTCGAGGACAGATATGGCAGATACACATGGTCACAGTCAAGACTGTGAGCAGACCTTGAATTAAAGAAATAACATAGCCGCAAAGAGAAATGAAAATAAGAATCACTATGAAAAGAAGATAATGGACAACGATATAAAAGAAAAATATTTACAAAGCATTCGCTAGCACCTAGCGTTCATTCGTCGAATTGAGTGTTTTATATAAATGTTGAAATTCTGAAACAACTCACTACGCTGCTGATAAAAACAATTTCTATATCTTAATCACGCAGGCAGTGACTTTCTACTGGTAGAAATCCCTATCACCGTTAATTACAATACTCGAAGAATTACAAACTATCATATTTCACAGAGCTCGCCTTAAAAGGTAATCGGAAGTTGGTTGAGTTGTAATCAGGTAGTACGACAGATCACATTTGAAGAGGAAGACTCAATTACTGCGTCTAATGAGATTTCGCGAATTCTGTTTCGCTAATCAGTGTAATGATGAAACGCCAGACACATAGATTATCCGCAGAGCTGGAAATGGGGTTGAATTCGATGTTTAGAATTAGGTTTCTTGGGGGGATATCACAACAAATTATGTCGGTTAGTGCCCTTCATAACGTTGGTGAGTTTCATGTTCAAGGGAATACTTAAAACGATAACGTTTATCCGGCTAGGATTACAATATTTGTGTCAATCCACCAAGGACAGATCCAAATATTTTTATTGAGTGGTTTGGTAACAGCCACAGTAGAAAGTATATCCCGAATTTTCACTTTCAGATTTTTTTCTTTTCAGTTAGTCTTTTCACAATATATTTCAGATGTAGTTCAATTTCCAGCGTGACTTTAGCCGGGGAAGTTGTTTTCTGTTAGATATTACAAAAAATCATATTTTCTATTTTTCAATTTTCATGGAGAATGTTCCCTTTTTCAACATGAATACCTCCCAAGAGGTTATCTTGAATGATGGAAAATAGCGACTAAAATTTGTCTTTCAGCCCCAGATGATTCCACAACCGATTTTGTGAATATCCTATTCATATTTTCGAACAAAAATCAAATATATCTCGATATTCTATGGATTTTTTTCCTCTTTTCGGGAGATTTCCGTTTCGCCTCTTGCAATAGTAATGATGACGATTATTTTCCTTTTGTCTTTGGACAAAATTGTACAATTTGAATTAGGAATCTTTCAAGACATAAGAAAGAAAGAAAGACATAAGAAAGAGACTAAAAATCACCAAAAAAGAGGCTAGAAAACTACCTAAATTTTCAAAACTAAAAAGTTGTCGTCAAATAAATCCTTGTTTCCGGTTGATATACATTTGCAAAAACAGTTGAGCACAATTTTTGTAGCCGATACTTGATGAAAATTCATGTTCATGTTTATAAAAAAAAATTAATGTTGTATTTCAAATATGTTTGGTTTACAAAACCGCGACGTATGTTTCGCCAATACAATGGCTTCTTCAAATAAAAGTATAATGAGGTACAAGTATACGATGTCATTTTTATATACTCCAAAACGATTTATTGATTAGTGGCAGTTTCATACCTGGCTCCCGATCACTCAATGCATGAAAAATATTGGTTTTCTGTTATAATTAATTACTTTCACCTAGTATACCGGCCAAACAAATTCAGGAGATTTTCCATGATTAAATTCCCAGGATACTTCAACATGTGTAAATGAAAATAAGGATTAACATGTATGTTGAATCTTGCTCAACAACTAAACTGCTAAACTTCCCATTAGGTAACAAGTTCATAAAAACTCACCGTGATAAATTGCTCTGAAGTTGTTATTCAGTGAGGTAGGTCTTAGCGTATATAATTTTTAATACGGGGTCCTGTGGAAAGAGGATATTCTGAATCAATACACAATTTTGGTGGAGGTGCCCGGTAATACCCATCTTTGCTGGAATTTTCATCTACAAGCTGTGTAACTCCTTCTAGATATGTACCCATACCCCATTCGCACCAAACTACTATGTATCAGAAAAGCCATTTTCATTGTGGGTCCAAACTTCCTGTTAATGCCATAAGAAAATCTAATGCTATCGTCGAAATAATGTAAAGAATTCCCAATCTCTGAATTATTTCAATTGAAAGTCACTATTGCTTACATAATTCATGATGTTTCTTCTGTTTTCGAATTAATGGAAATGCTCTTATTCCAAAAGAGCAATTTAATTATTATATTGATTGGTAGATCCTCTACTTTTTGAAAAATTTATATATTGTTATCAAAATTGAAATTTATGTAGTTCTTCTGATCATTTACAATTCTGCGTTTCAATCTCTTTTATTTTTTAATTTGAAAATTCAAAAACCTAACAATCAACTTCTTGGGGATGGAAAGTAAAGAGCTTTTCATAATATTATTATTGGAAACTTGAAATGTATGCTGCATTATGTGCATAAAATCTGCATACCATTCATGTCATAATAATATTACATTGAAAATAATTTATTCTACACCAGTCATTTGTTTATGTTAACTGGCATCATAGATTTCCGAATAAAAACAAATACATATGAAAATGTTGTTTATGAATTCCATTCATTAAATTAAATGTCATGCAGGAGTGTAAATCGGGGTTAATGGGAGTAATCGTTACCCTAACCGAATTCAGTATCCAGTGCAGCAGAACATCCAGAATTTGTTTCAGAAATGTCAAGGTTGTCAAACTTAAGAATCTCCAAGAAAATTTTATTTTTCTGAAGACTATATGCAGTTATGAACAAGAAAATTAGCAATTTCATGACCTCAAAGCCTACTGAACCACTCATTCTATTTTAATTCTCTACTCATCTAAGTGGTTATCTGCACTCATTAACTCATTATCCCAACTAAATCAAATTGTTCATTCAAATTTTCCACCAATTTTTTTTAGAATTAACTTTTGGATTTTATCACATACATTCTCTATACCTCATTGAGAAGAGGAGACACCTTTATTGTACTGTGAACTTGAACAATGAGCTCTATGGAATGCATCGAGAAGAACTTATGGTCATGAACTTCATGCATGTGCTCTTTGAACTGCAGTTTCATAGCCCTTCTAGTAGGACCAACATACTTCTCGCAGTCCTATTAGCTATTTTCAAAAATTACTTTTTTTATTTTTTGTCTTATTTTTGGGACTACCCAAAATGTATTATAATTCACATGAAGTTTTGTACATCACCTTCACATTGAGTGTTCGAAACCAAGAGTTACTAAAAGTTCGAGTAAGATATCAATATAATTGAAAGGAATGCTGGTGTTCCGCAGGGGTCCATTCTAGCACCAACACTATTTTTTTTTCACATCAATGATTCGTTGTCAGCTACCTCATGTCCAGTGTACAGCTTTGCGGATGATAGTACCCTTCATACCGCTTTCTCTTCCAAATCTCTGATATCAGCCAGTGAATTTTAGATTCTGTCCAAAAAAAAGCCACTCGTTTCGTCGGTGATACTTCGCACATAGGCTCGTTGACTTCTCTAGAACATCGCAGAAAGGTTGGCAGTGTATTTTTTAGATATTCTCTTGGGCGATGCTTTTCCGAAATGTCATCAATCGTTCCACCGTTAGCGTCCCCATCGAGACTGACCTGTCGAGCTCAGTCCTCACATCCATATGCCGTCACTTTGGAGACATGCCGAATATCTCTTTCCCAGGGCTTGTTCTTGTACTCAACGGCTAAGCTTCGGAACTCGCTGCCTCGGGACGTGTTCCCTGGGGCATACAGCATTCAGGAATTCAAGAAGAACACAAGTTTCTACCCACTTTCCTTCGGCTCTCACGGTGTTTTCTGAACAATTAACGGAATGAATGACTGGGAGAAAAAGTATGTCGGTCAAACTAGAAATACTGTGAAAGTACGATTCAAATAGCACATTGCTCATGTTGGATTTTCTGGAGTGTGGCCTAACGTGCTTTGGATCACAGCCACGAATTTGATGACACAATTTGGAATTAATTATACATTTTCATGACCGAGGAGTTCTCGATGCATTCCAGATTCTAGAAATTGCGAAGTGTTGAGTAGTACGGATGAGGATTTCACATTAAGATGATGTGAATGTATTGTCATGCATTACCTTGTATCTCGAGAATCTAAACTTACAAGCAGAAATAGTTATTTTTGTCCAAATTACCGAATAAACTATTTTCAAAAAATTTTACCCTGAGGGTTTATATTCATAACTTTCTGAGTATAACTGCCCTCTTCTTTGAGTCTTTTTTATTTCTGCCTCCGCAATCCTCAGAACTCTACAATGCAGACACTCATTCAGTATTCTGAAATATGCGATGCTTCAAAGAAAATAGGAAACGAGTTCTCACTCCATATCCATTCTGGGTCACATCTAGAATAACTCAGTTCTGTATTCAAGCAGGTACCCGGTTTCATAGAAATGACCCACTTATATATTCATATATTCCTACAGCTAGACTCATAGAAAGAGAAAAAAGTGTAATTACATTCGCAGCTATCTAGGATGAAATTTCCGAGACACACTTCCACAAAAATTCGCACATAGTTATCTAACAACACTCACAAACACTTGAACAATAACAATCAGTGACAGTTAATCCTGTAAGAGAGGGTCAAAGGGTCCAGCGAGGGTCATCATTCACTCGAGCAACGACACATTAAAAGGGTTCCAGAGCACATGAAGTCAGGGAAAGTTGGGAAAAGTCACGCCGCGCGTCGTCGGCAGATTTCGCAGTTTCCAGAACTCGGGAAGTTGAGGTTACGAAAGCGCGGAAGATACTGTAAGTGGCAACGGCTGCGCCCGGGATGAGCTCCCCTCCACCGCGCTGGCGCACGCGCGGGACACGCCGAAGGACTCCAGGACTACTTCCCACAGGATGCAATGGGGATACGGAGTCGTTTGATGCAATGTTATGGCTTTACGGACCGATAAGTTACTGCATTTATGTTGGGAAAATTGTTCTTTATTCCTGACTTTCTTGATTCCGATTGGGGTTGCTTTGTGAGAGTTCAGCAGGTCTTTCTCGACGATCTTTTGTATGTTGGTTGACGATTTGATTGGTGGGTTAGAGGTTCTTCATTGTGAGTGATGTATAGAGAGATGCTATCGTTTTGTTATTGAAATAAAAAACAGAATTTGATCATTCCAGTGAATATCTTACTACGCTTCTTTATAGGAAAGAAAAAATTATTATTATAATAATAAAAAGCACTAGAAAGCAATTGATAATATAGCAGTCACCGACTAACTTAATTCGGGTGCCATGGGTTATATAAAAGCCAGTTCAAACACAGATGCAGATTTCTGGAATTTGAAATGATATTGAACACTTATAGCACTGGTGGTAAATGTGTTCGAGTATTGGAGTTAGGATTGGAATGAGATGCCAAACGCTTAGTTTACGAACTTTCATTCATGCGCAAGGATTTCAATAATATCCACGACTGAAACTACCGTCGAATTGCTAAAATTACACCAGTCTCTGTTCCTTCAGCCGAGTGACTCAGGGTACCTTTGGCCTTGATACAACTGGGAGGTCCAACACTCTTGTCATATCCTAAGCACTATAATATTACTGATACTTGGTCCCACTGTCCTTCCATGACTCCCAGCGTCATGAGGTGGATAGATCAGACTGCTCAACAACTACAGATGAAACATACTCTTCAACATCTACAGATGCTATGCTACAGAAATAGGTAGCTCCAAGATCCAACCTCTTAAACTACTAATGGATGGTACCTCCAAGACTCCCAAGGTCTTAAGGTGGATAGGATAGACTGTTTGGTTCACACAGATGGCACAGGGTCAGTCTAGTAGTAGTAGTGAAACTCGAAGATCCAACCCTTTTGCCTTGGCAGGTTCTAATTACTCGTGAATAATAATTATTGGTGAAGGTGGAGTTTAGTCGTGACAATAATGATTTTGGGGTGGAGATGGAGTATCGCTCATAAAGGCAAAAGGCAACTACAAAATCCTAGATATCCTAGACACGAGGCTTCAAAATGGCGGTGAGTGATATTAAGTTCAAACCCCCATCACAGGTAATCTTGGTGATATATCCCGTATATAAATGACTAGTTGAGTTCACCAATACGTGATGAAAATTGATTACATGCGTATCGTTACACACCTGCCTCTGCACACGAAAGAGAAAAAGTAGAGAGATGCTTCCCCTGAAAATACTTAAATCAACACAAAAGAAAACCTTTTTTTTTCAATTGGTGCCACTTTTTACCCATTTAACAACTTGAGAACCGTGAAACATCATCAATCATTCCACCTTTAGCGGTCCCATCAAGACAGACCCATCAAGCTCAGTCCTCACATCCACATGCGGTTATTTTAGAGACCTGCAGAACATCTCTTTCCAAGAGCTCGTTCTTCCAACGAACGGCAAAGCTTTGGAACATTACGGGATTTTTCCTTTCGTGGTAACCAGAACATGGAAAAAATAATAAAAATTCTTTAGTTGATTGTATTCGTCATACCTAATATCACCTTGCCCTTCAATCAATTCCACAAAATCATTTTTATTCCGTGCAAACTATTCATGTTGAGTCATTGTTGTTGGTTTTCACCTGAATATTCCTCGAGCATTTGGCTGGGTTGCGAAAATGAAAAAAGAATTATCATCCTAGTCCACCTTTCGCCCAATTTACAATTCAAATTGCACGATAGAATCTCATTTCGTATTCATTAACTTATTTAGAATCGTATCCAAATTCTTCAGGTCTACATGAGTGGACAGGAAGGGTGTTTATTGCCGCTGGCTACGGAAATTTGAATTCTCAGTTAAATCGGAATTCATTAAAATACAAACAGGGGGTGATTTTTAATTATCTCTTTAGAAAATCTCTCTGGGCAATAACCTCATTTGACCATCATTTAAAGAAATAGTGCTTGGAAAGCGATGTAGGGACAGAGACTTTATTGAAGATACCGATTAGGTGAAGTTCAATACTATTACATTATTCCCCTTTTATTCTCATTATTGTTTATATCTATAGCAAGAGGGTTGAAAAAAAAGTTTGGATGAGTGTCATTCCCGAATAAATGAAGAATGCATCACAAACTTGGAGGTATATACCGAATGAAGTAACGGGCCAATAATGCTTCCTTGTGGTACCCCTCACCAATGTGTTGGTCACTAATGAATACAGTACCTGGGAGATCGAACTTTGCATGGTTTGCAATCTTACCTACATATGAACTCTAGTCATTTATAACGATTTTAAAAGCAGCAAAATCGAAAAACTTTCAACTGTCACAGTGACAATTCTCCAATTCTCAATTGCAACAACGTTCCCCAAAATTTTGAGGACTATTTCAACGGTTTCAGCAGTTCCATCATTCTTGTTCAACATCAGTATCGGAAACTTTTTATCTGGGTTAAAGACAGAAATCTACGCGAGCAACAAGAAATGCAATGATATGATAATACCACAAAAACAAGAGAGATGCACTACTGTGAATCAATTAATCTGGGGAATAGACAGAAATCTACGCACTACTGTGTGCCCCTCCTGTTACCCCACCCGACGCATTAACGGACTACGTGGCAATGCGACTCAGCGCACATGGATGCCCCTTCCTCGAGCGAGTCGAGGAAAAATTGTAATGCTCTCTCAACATATAGCAAGCTATTCTTTACGCTCTCATAAAACCACCATACCTACGATGAAAATTTCCGATACTGTATTTATTCCTAAGTACATTGCTGTCAGTCAACTATGTATAATATGGCGAAGGAGAATATTTTTAATTGCCAAAAATTCGATAACTCAAGTCTTCGATTCGAAACAAAATTTTAATCATTGTTATAGTTATTTTTATTATTATAACATTATCATCATGGAATTCCTGTACTGTCATCAGTCCAGTCCTCGATATGTGTGTCAAATTTTAGATCATACAGATCACTGGAATTGGGTGAAAATTTATCAACAAAACAGTGAATCGTGGAGAATTATTCCCAGTCGGCAACGAGATTCAATAATTCAGAAAAATCAAAGAAGCTCGCCCCAGCTGGGAACTGAACCTGAGACCTCTCGGTCACCAGGCGCCATTGCGCTAATCCCCGCCCGATTTACATTATTATTATAAATATTATGAAATTCTTGAATTGTCGTTTGTCCGTGATATGCGTGGCTGATTTCAGAATATTCGGACGATTTGATCACTCACATTGTTTTTTAGTTTGTTTGTCAGTTAGAAGCGTGTTTTTCTCCAAGGATATGTATTCGACATTGTATTATTATTTTGGGATACCCTGTAGTAATAATTAAATTAGATTTGTCCCAGAATTAAATGAACGAAAGTTTTTTTTTGTTCTGATCACTACGATGATATATCAGAAAATGAAGAAAATCTGACGACCCACAGGACTGCAAGTATCCAGTGCCATGTCCTTCGTTTAATTCAAATCACTCCAAACTATTGCTTTATGCCTCAGAGCGCGTTCCGAACTTCAGGATAACCGATGGGAATCGAACTAATTTGTGAGGCTTTTCCACTAATCACTCTGACAATTGAACCGAACTCGGAAGTTAAGCAACAGCGAAAGTTAAGTGCTTCGAGACGTTGAACCGCATCTGATTTGTCCTCCATAATGGGGAGCGAAAACAAGTATTTACCAAGTATAATGTGTGAAATTTTCCCCCCGAGAAACGAAATATAACTTCAACAGACACGTTATTACAGTCAGTGGTTTCAATTACGTTTTCCCGATTCTCGTTTGTTTTGTCTATGCCCGTAGATTAACTGTGTTTGGAATAGCGATATTATCTGAGAACACCTAGTTGACATTTTCAAAGAGTTACACAAGTGAAAAAATTTGTATCAGTTTTAAATTCTGGTTGAGTTACAAACTATGCCTACTAGTTGACCACAAAGTGAGGTTCGCCCCCTAATTCTTCTATAGATTTGAAGATATAGGTTTCATATTTGGTAAGTTGCTATAGTATTTGAACACGCGTATTTTGACGTCACTCTGAAAATTCACCAATTTTGGTTTAACCGTAAGTGACCCCAAATTATTTTTCAAGTGACACCCAATACATTTTTTCCTGAAATACAAATTGAAAATCATTTGAAAAATGGCGGAGATACAGTTATTGAATCGAACGAAGTTGGCCATGAAAATCAAACTTAAATCATTTCCACTGATGAACGACATTGACAGTTACCAAAGGAAGATTCTTGGTGAGATCCAATGAGAAACGGAAAGGTACTTCAAATAGCAAAAAGCTCTTTTCACTTCCTCATGTTCAAAAATGATAAGTTATCAGTTTACTCGTGTGGAAAGTTTTGGAGAGTTTCTAAAGGAACCAAAAATTCAACCAAGTGTCATAATGCGTGTTCCCAAAATTGATGTTCTTCAACGAAGGCAGCATTATTAAAAAAGCAATACAAAAAAGTTTTTCACACTTCCACTTGAGTAACTTTCTGAATTGCCCACCCTCTCTCATTCCCTTTCTCCCTTTTCTCTCCCTCCTCATCAATAAGAAAATGTGAATAATTTTTGAAATACCATAGATGGTCGGTGACATCATGAGTGACATCATAAGTTTTTGAATCCAAAGTTTCAAATCTCACTCAATAAAATGATTCCAATTGACAAATGACAAGCGTTTCCCGAGTTACTGAGGAAAAAGTACGGTTGCTGTGGTGACAGATAAATCACCGAAGTTTCAGGAAATAGTCACCGAATTTTCAAGAATTTGGTATATACGGACCGTCAAATCACTAACCAGAGTAACCAAGGATATATACGGACCAAACCCATAGTGTACGCACACAAAGACAGCAGGTTTCTACCAGTAACAAGTTTTAAAAGATGTTATTTTCTTCTCCTTGTGAGTACCTAAATCATGGTCCTAAAAAACCACTATATCATAGTGATGATACTTTGTTGTAGAAACATGTACCCCTCAATGACATTTTCGTTATTGATTAAATTTTCTTACTGATCTATACTATGTACTCCACTTTGAGTCAAAAATGGACTTCTACCAGACATTATCGAAAAATTTACCGGAAATGATTTTTGATTCTTGAATGCTGGTTCTAGGATCGAAAGATCTTTTACTTAGGAAATGTGCTGGATTCTTTCTGAATTCTCTGAAAATATATAGTTCATCATGTACTAATGACGTCACTTCTCGCTCCAACAAAATCTTAAAGACGTTATGTAGGCGGTTTCGCAGCTCTCACTACCGGCATTACTCGAAAACTGTCTACAGGAGTGTTCTCTTAAGTATTATCAATCGGATCTAGTGTGCAAGGGATAATTGCAACTAATTAAATCAGAGGAGATGTAATTAGTAGACGCTGTTAATGTGAAACTATCTGTCAATCGTGAATACACCTGTCGTGAGGTTAAATAGCGAACGGGGACCCGACTGAGAAGTTCTGCGGGTGTAGGTGGTTGCCTGCCCAAGAGAATACAGTCATGCTGCGTGTTTTGTTGAGCGAAGACAATTTGATGAGGCTATTGTAGGTCGTTACGTAACCAACTAATTTGATGGGATTGATCCAGTTTCATTATGTAAGTGGGTTGAATCATATCAGTCCGGTGGCAAGAAGGGTTTTCGATAAATTGCGATGGGATCACCCAAGTTTTTCCTATGTATTTTGACCCGCTGAATCAAATTTCCCACAAAAATATTCCCTACAAGTGTTTCTCTAAAATGCACCGTTCTCGAGAAAAATGCGCTCGAAAGTCGAAAAAATGTAATTTTTTTCTGAAAAAAGTTTGACATTTTATCTCTGTTGACAGGTATTGAAATATGACTTTTCATGAAATTTTTTCTCGATAAAAAAGTGAGTACTTTTTTCTCGGATATATACATAGGCAAAGGTAGATATCTGCTATTGCAGAAGCTGATCTAAAAAAAAAATAAATAAATAGAGGTTTATTTTACATTGTAAGTCATTACATAACACAAATAATGTCATGCCATTTCATTTATTTACATTCTCCAACCCAGGGGCGATAGAGAATAGGTGAACAAATGGCGCAGAACTAGCAACTCTCCTGCCCTCGATCAGGAGAACAGGAGAGCGCACTGCCAAACCGAGCTTAGAACCCCCAGAAGAGAGGGTGCCGTTGCCCGGCCACGCTGGTGGTAACGTGGGGCCAGACATTTCATTACCTGCGGTGATATTCTGTAAGATACACGCCTCCTGCATAGCTAATGCGTGTGGTTAGATTTTATTCATTGCAGAAAATGCTAGCAGATTTTTTGAGGCTGGTTATTTCGATATCAATCCCTGAAAAGGCTGAGGCAAAAAACCGGGTCAAGGTACTTTGCGTTTTAGGTATTCCTTTCGTCTTGGTTCCCTAAGGAACCGGTTCTTCCCTTCTTGGAAGATATACAACGCTTGATAAATGAGCCCGCCGTGTTTGCGGGGCTCATTATCGAACAAGAAGCTGATCTCGCACGCATCCGATGTTAGCTCGAGGCTTTTACACTACTAACTCAACCAGCCTTTATTCCAAAGTTCGAAAAAAGCTGATAAAATGAAAAAAATTCCCTAACTGTCGCTTTGAACTACGTACCTATGGCGTAGTAAGCCGCAATCCTATTGATGAGCCGTGTTTGTATATGTTGATGAAATATTGTTCATAAGAGAGAATATAAAAGATCTCGCGAGCCAAACCGTCTTAAGCTGTAGACATTTGATTTTTTTCACTATCAAATTGTCGTTTTTACCGTCACAGAAAAAAATGGAGGACTTCACCATAAGATCTGGTCAAGTCAGAGCCCAAACAGAGAAGGTAATCTTCAGAAGGGGCGTATTTCAGAGAAATTCCCTCAGAACTTTTCTTTTCTGCATCCCATTACTACCATTGTCCGTTGCACTCAGAAACACACGTGGTTACAACTGCGGCACATTGATGACCTGAGAATATATGCCTCCAGAAAAAAGGATCTACATCAGTCCTTGAGGGTGGTGCAAGAGTACACGCATGCTATCGAAATGGAGTTTGGGATCGACAAAATGTGCCACGGTTCGTCTCAAAAGAGGACGATGCGAGGGATACGGGGAGGATGTCCAGCTCGTAGACGGAAGCATTCTACATCACCTTGATGCCGGAGAGACGTACACTGAGACAACTCGACATGAAAATCGCAAAATGATGCATCTCAATAGGAGCTTGCATCCTACATCGTCCATTCCACGGTTGTACTTTCCCAGACAGCAGGGAGGCGTGAACTTTTGAGTTTGGAATGTCTACATAATAGAATGGTACTGGATGGAGCCTGTGAAGTTATCAGAAGTTCAGATTCCCTTTTCTGCTTGGTCTGTGACCATGTGAAAGTAGGGATTGGATCATGCCGATGAACTTGGTCTCGTTTTCGACTTTGAACGGGTTAATCCAAACTCTGTCACTGAGTAGGAGCCCGTTCAGCAAAAGGCTCACACTAAAGCTGCAGAGACGAGTGCCCCTGCAGCTGCATAAGGATAATCCAATGCATGGGGTCTTCTTCAAGAACATCACAGACCTTGGCTTATCCAAAAATCTGACCTTCGCTTTTCTCAGGTCAAGTGAGCTGAAGTCGTTGTTACAAAAACAATTACATAAAAATATTAAAAAAATATTAATGGGAAAATGCCTCTGTTATTATTTTAAGCATTTAGGGGGATTAGATTTTTTAATTAAATTTACGACGGTTCCATATTTTTCACTATTTTTACGGATATTTTTGATTTCATTTTCGCAAGTTTTTTATTTTTATTTCGCTAAGTGGGTCCAAGCCTTCCGACAGACATTATTTCTTCGTCATAATTTTCGACGACTGAAGCCTCCGAAATTCCGAATTTCTAGTATATGAAAAATGGATTGCAAATTTAAAACCAGAAAGACAGACATTCGAACAAAGTTAAATAACAGAAGGTTATAAAAACAACAATACAATTGCGATAGACACTGACTGAATCAACTTCCTAATGGATTGAAAAATGACAAATCCTCCAGATAATCAAACTCGTGTATATCAAAACAGGAAGGTTCAGTTCCAGTCAGGAATTCCCAAATGATAATTTTAACTTTATTAATAAGAAGGCGAATGGAATGTTGCTAACATTGCAGTTGAATTGAGTTTAGCCAGCCAGAAGGTTCGCCCATCACTATTGATTTTTATTTAATTTTTTGAAAAAATTGTATGGTTGTGACGAGTGAGCAGAATGGGGGATATTTTTTTGTACGTTTCGGTTCTCATAATTACCAGTGAAATAATGCTGGTTTTGAGTGATTCACACGAAAACGATAGAAAAGACATTAATGAAAGGTAAGTTTCATTGCGGTAGAAATTGAATCATTCCTATAATAGTAATGAAAATTATGATGCATGAACAAAAGAGATGAGAGGCTGTTCACAAAATGCTCAAGAATTAAACTATGAAAGTGGATGCTGGAATTACTGGCTGAGACAATGTATCTGTATTCTTATCTAAGGGCAATATCAAATAATAACTTCTCAGTTAATTGAACAACTCATCACTCACGTGAGAAATTATAGGCAGTTTTCAAAAGTATCTTCCTCTCTTGCTCTCTCTATAGTTTTTTGGTCCATGAATTGAAAACACTTCTATCGGTTAAGAATCACCGGTCTAATATAAATATTGTTATATATTTATATCGGAGTTATCACCTTGATTCTCAGGTTAGGTATCGTTGAAACTCATTGATTGAAATGAATCAGACGGGGAATAATTTTCAAGCAAATATTTATAATATTTTCTGTTGTTAGTGAATTTGTTCGAGATTATCGCTCATCCCGCAAAATTTCCCCAATAATATCTACTGTATACTCTGTTGCATATTGCTTTGCCTCAAGGAAAAAAGTAATTGAAAATTCATGTAACTACAGCACCATATTTTTTCAACAATTATCAAAAATTTCTTCAAAACGGAATAGAAACCATAAAGAAATGCTCACAATAGCAGTATATCAAATGAAAATATACTTCTTTCACTTTTTAATGATGAAAAATGATGAATTAGGAATCAGATTCTTCGTGTGAAAAATTTCGTGATATTCTCAAACGATCCGAAGATATAAGATGTTTCATTAAGAGTGTTCTCTAAATTGGATGTTCTTCAACAAAGGCGGCTTTGAATTGGAGAAAACGGAACAAAAAGGCTGCATTTATTGAATGAGTAGCAAAAACTGTCACTGTGAAATAAGCTTTTTTCTTTGCTTTCCTAATTGTGTTCTGAGCCGCTTTCCTTGAAAAACATCCAATTTTGATAACACTCATAATGAAGTATCTTTTTTTTTCAAATTCAACAAATTTTTTCTCACGAAAAATCTAATATTCCACCATTTTTCACCATTAGGTACGAAGTGAAAATCGCATTTTGCCAATTGCGAAATGGCAGTTTGGAGCATTTCTTTATAGGTACTATTCTGTTTTCAGGCAATTTCTGATAATTGTCAATTGTCAATTTTCAACTGATTTCACTCGAGGCTTCCTCTGGTAGCTGCTGAAGCCATTCGTCAGTTGTGATGATTTAAGTTTGATTTTCATGGCCAACTTTGTTTGATTGAACAATACACTGTATCTCCGTCATCTTTCAAGCGAAATTCTATTTTGAAAATCAATATGATCACAAATTCCATGTAAGCTTTTCCGGTTAACTAAAAAAAATTTACAGGGTGTTATTTGAAATAAACAGTCTAGGGTCACTTCCGGTCAAACCGGAACGGGTAAGTTATCGGTAGGTACATGAAAGTATGCGTATTAAGGTACTATAGCAGAATACCGAATTTGTAACCTGTATTTTCAAAACTGTGAAAAAATGGGTCACGTACCTCATCTCATGGTCGCCCGGTGCATCTGAAGATTTCTTTATTTTTTATAACTATAACCGTATGGTATAAAATATGCTATTTCCCTCCCCTCCCTTGAATCAGGTTGAAGATGAATTCTACTGAATCCGAAACGTGTTGATCTCAATGACACTTGCTGTCGACTAAAAGTTTCATGACATGATACCCAAACGGGTGTGGAACATGTTGTAAGTACTATGTTTCTCATAAGATACCGGAGAAGTATCTAAAATTTGAAAATATCTGAATTTAGTCATGAAGTTGTCCTTCATTTCTGCTCTCCTATTTTATTTATTTGTCCGCAACTTGAAAGCGCGTTCCTAATGAATCTTTTATCAAAATTCACAGCAATTAAACTCCGACTTTCCGAAACAAAAAGTCGAGCGAGAAGCGTTTTTGTATAATTTCTGCGGACAGATAAAAGACAATGTAGAAGACGGCTGGGAACAGGAACGGAATAAATTCAAAGAATGCAAAACGAAATCGACAGTAAATGGGTCGGGTAATGATGGTAATTAAATTCAAAAGACGTGACAAGTACCGGAATTTCTATAACGGCCAATTTGGGAAGAATTGGGGTGGAAATAGTGGTTGAGATTCGGGTATTGTAAGGGCATTAGTCCCTGAACTCTGCTTGCTGGATTTGAGAACTACTCCCGCCATTTGGCAGCGTCGGCACCAATAATACTTCGGTCATTTTCAATTGTCAACACCAGTAATCGAAAACAATTCGTTATAAATTCGGATATCGAAACACAAAGCTCAGTTCTATTGGGAGATCGTTAAGTAACGATAAGCATTGCCGACCGATATTTTACCCATTTTTACTCCCAGCCACCTTAGGCTATTATGGTAAATACCGATCTGAAAACAACTATTCTTCTGGCTCATACCAAGACGGGCATTGAATTAGGGAAAAGTCGGGTGAATCGGCGCAGCGGGAATAAGTGTGCTCACCATAGACAAATTAAAAATTAAGAGAATGTTTGAAACAGTAGCGAACTTGACCACCAAGTTTTTGCGCAGGCCAGTTGCGCATGGAGGTGCTGCCCGCAATCGACAACTGATGACATGAATGACATGATACTTTTTCATTTTGACATTTGTCAGAAACCATAAGTTTATCGTTTATAGGTATATGTATTTTTTTATTATGACAAAGACAAACTACGCAGTGATTTCAGAATTATTCTTTTAATGTTGTCCTCATCGATACAACCATTCATATGAAATACAAGAATGGCAAATTGATAAATTATAAAATAATATACCTTATCAACTATATGAATGGACACAATTAAAAAACTCGCCTTGTCTCAATCGGTATAATGGAAGAGAAATCTGTTTTACCAACCGTACTAAGTTAGTTCGGCCAGTTGCGAGGTAGGTCGCCACTGTTGCATACTTTTATGAATTGAATTGAATTATCATCACTGAATTATTATTTGGTATAATACAAAGAAGGAGTACATTGAAAATAAGTTTTTTGATAAATAACGATGAAATGATGATGAAATTGATAATAAGTTCCAAAATTCCTTTTTGAAAAATGCATGTATTTTTTTTTTCATTCCAGGTTGCTGTTAGCAAGCAAAAACGGTCATTGGAACGAAGTCAAGGAATTAATCCAAGCTAAAGCTAACGTTAATTATGTTAACGAAAACAAAGACTCCGCTCTCAATTTAGCGAGTGCAAACGGCCATTTGGAAATAGTATCAGAGTTACTATCGAAAAACGCAGACATCGAACACGAAAACGCCTTGGGAAAAACAAGTTTACTTCTTGCCGTGGAAAATGGGAACGAAAACCTGGTGAAATTATTTCTATCCAAGAACGCAAATGTCAATCACTCAGATAAAAATAATGAATCGGCTCTTGTCCAGGCTAGCTCGCTCGGTTACAAAAATATCGTCCAATTATTATTGGACAGTAAAGCTGATATTGAATCTACTGATAGTAATGGGAATACCGCACTTCAAAAAGCTAGTTCGAGTGGTAAAAAAGAAATTGTAGAATTTTTGCTCAGAAGGGGAGCTAAGACAGAGCATGTGGATGTGAGGAAAAATACCGCATTGTTGAGAGCCGTGAGTGCAGGAAACAGTGATATCGTCAAGATACTGTTAGAAAGTGGGGCAAATCCGCAACAGGAAAATGTTAATGGCGAAACAGCGCTTACAATGGCTAGCTGGGCAGGTGAGTAGTACCTAGTACTGAAATACATTTCTTCCCAAATTGTCATCCTTGTCATCCCTAGTGTTCCTAAACCTGCAAGATTATACATATCAACAAAGTGAGGTTCGATGGAACTCAACAATCTTTAGTCTGCAGAGATGATATCGGGGCTTTACATGGCAAGTATCAATATACTGAAGCTAAGCCGCAAAGAACTCCGACTCTTGGTTGAAGTTTCAACCGGCCACTGCGGCCTCAGTAGGAATCTGAATCTTATCAAAGTTGAGTTGTGAATTTGGTGACGACGAGAACTCATCCGCCTACTTGTGAATGTGGAATATATGGCAGGCTCCGGCCAAATATCTTCAGAGCTGCCACTATTAAGGAAAAGGAATTACACTTCTTTTATCAGAAGGATATTTTGACCTTCCTTAGAAGATTGAAGAGGTTCGAGCAAGTATCTGCCAAAGGGATGAGTGACGTTGCCAGAGTCTGCGAAAAGGGTCCACTAGGGCACAGTCGCTAATACTTGCCCCCCTCCTCCCCCATTAACATTTCCCATTATATCTCTCCAATCCAGCTCGTATCTGCTAGTCTGTAGAGGCATTTCCAGGCATCTTCATTCGATGATGCGTGTCGGGAATCCTTCTTAGTTGTCAGGTAGAAGATGTATCTCTTGTCCTTCTTCAACTGTAACACCCCTCTCAGATCTGCCACACAGTAAACTAGAGCGTTATCAGCCATCACAATGAAAAGGTCTCGTGGCTCTTCTCGAATTACCCAAGGACCTAAATTTCTGCATATCCTCTCATCCGTCAGTGATCTGAATGTGGTCGTAATTTCCAGCATAAAGAGGCAACCTATTCAAATGGACGACTCTACATAACCCTCGTGGTGGCTTACCATCATAAAATATTGAAGTATCTGGTATGGTTTTAACTGGCAGTGAAGAAAATTCCACACGAAAATCTTCTGAAATGGTCGAATGCCCCAAAGCCTGCTTTCAAAAATGATTATCACCTATTTCATTGTGACCCATTTACTTTATTGATTCTTGATTCATCTTAACCATTTAAATATTAAATTTTCAGGCAGAGAAGACATTGTAAAACTGCTACTACTGAATGGGTCCAACGTAAATCATGCCACATCAAACGGAGATACATCTCTGATATTGGCCAGTTCCCTTGGATTTGAAGAAATAGTACAAACACTTCTGTCACATAACGCCAGGGTGGATGATTACAACAAATATGGAGACACTGCTCTCATGCGAGCAAGCCAAAATGGCTTCAAAGACGTAGTGGAGAAGCTACTAACACATGGCGCCAATGTGAACCATAAGAATAACAATGGCGATACAGCACTGATTTTGTCCAGCTCCAAAGGAATGAATGGGATAGTTCAATTACTGCTTCGTTACAAGGCTAATACTGATATTCAGAATGAATATGGTGAAACTGCTCTCCTAGTATCGGCCTCAAGTGGTTTCGATAAAGTTGTCGAAGCGTTAGTTGCGAAAAATGCCAACATAAATCACCAGAATGATAAAAAAGAATCTGGTCTCATGTTGGCAGCGAGACACGGGTACAAAAACGTCGTTGCTATTTTTTTAAAAGCTGGAGCCGCAGTTGACACCAAGGATAATATGGGGGACTCTGCTTTAGCTATTGCTAGTTCAAATGGTAATCATTTTCTATATTGTTTATTCGTCGAATTTTGTTATTGTTTGTTTCTTCTGACTTCTAAATGTAATTTCAGTATATGGTAATCAGTAGTTATATTGGTAAATCACTTGGCGTTTACACATGTATGCACATGTGTCATTAAGGAAGATTTTCAGTTGACTATTCGATAACTTTTTTTGCATTCGAAGAACTCTAATAATATTTGGTTACAATGCCATAAGATAGAAAGGGTGAAGTTTCTCATGTTTACAGTATACTTTCGAAAGACTCATTCTCTATCTGCTTTTGATGTGTCACATTTTCACAGGTTTCAAGGATGTGGCTGAACTTCTATTGAACAAAAACGCCAATACCGAATCAAGCAACAAGTTTGCTGATACCCCTCTCACCATGGCCGCTTTTGCAGGATTCGACGAATTGGTAAAACTGCTATTATCAAAGAGCGCTGACATGGAACACCAAAACAAAAACGGAGACACGGCTCTGACACTGGCAAGCTACAAGGGGTTTCAAAAAGTCGTTACCGTGCTACTGAACAAGGGTGCCAACATCGAACACGAAAACAAACACGGAAACACCGCACTGAACAGAGCTTGTTGGAATGGCCAGCACGAAGTGGTGGGGATTCTCCTCAACAAGAACGCTGACGTCGGGCACATTAATAAAGATGGAAACACCCCTCTAACATTAGCGTCCTACAGGGGATATACTTTAGTGGTCGAACTGCTCCTCAAACGAAACCTGAACATTGATCAGACTAATAAAATGGGGGACACAGCCCTCTCTACAGCGAGTAGTAAGGGTTTTATCGAAGTCGTCCAACTGCTTCTAGTTCATAATGCCTCTACAGCGCTAGTTAATACCAAAGGAGAAACTCCGTTGTATTTGGCTAGCTTACACGGCCATAAGCATGTAGTCGACTCTCTTTTGTCGTTTAAAGCTGATCCTACTATTCCAAATAAGCTTGGAACCACACCACTCATGGTAGCGAGCAAATATGGCTTCAGACATGTTGTGGAGTCGCTTCTGAAAGTTCCTGGTGTTGTGGCGAATGCAAGAGATAATAGTGGCAAGACTGCGTTTCAGTATGCTAATGAAAATGGTTTTCTAGATATTGCAGAATTATTGAACAATGTTTAATAATATATTAATGTAGAGATAGCTTTAAAAAAGCTTGTGATCTAATATTGATTTTTCAACTGATTTTTTATGAATCATGAATTTTGATTGAAGTTTTTGTGAATATAAAGTTATTGTGTGAGCAGGAGCAACCTAGCTACGATATTCCAGGCAGAGGTATTAGTAGCCACTGTTTGAAAATTATATATTATATGGTATCATTGAAAATTAAGCTTTCTTTAAGTTATATCTATTTTTTTATTTATGAACAGATTTCGATGAAATATTGAAAGTGATCGAGATCTTCTCAATACAGTGGTGTATTCTATATTATTCAAATTTCATTTCCTTATAATTTATTTATTGATTGACGCATTTCAACGCAATTTTTTTTTTACCTTGAAAAATAAAATTAGTAAGCACTGGAAATGGAGATTTATTCATGAAATTTGGCGTCCCAGTGGACTTTTTGAATATCTACCTAACGAAAAAAACTCGTGTCTTTTGAAACTATCTTCTTTAATTTTCAATTATTGTGAAAAAAGAAGACTCTTTTAAAATTTTCAAAAATCATTTCAAAATTAAATGAAACCGAATGAATATACTTTTGTAACCTTTGGTGTGAATGCAATTAAAGAAAAAGAAACTCGTTCAACACCAAAACTACGTCACCTTCACTTGATGCGCGTTTTGCCAACAAAGTTGACATTCTCAAGAGCTACAATAATCATATAGTGTGAAAGTCTTTTCAAAATAAATACAGAACGGTGGTGAATCGCGAGTAAATATATAACCCAAAAATAGAAAGGAATCAATACCACCTACACCTAATGAATGTGACTATGACAGACTTGAGATTGCTCTTTCAAATTGATAAGTACCTGAGGTTATTTTCAACAAGTTTAATTTTTGTAATAGATTGATATTAATTGAATACACATTTAGAAAAATATAATTGGCAATTTTATCGATTTTTTTAGAAAGTACACTGGGGCCATCTTTCAGTGAATAGATGAATTAAACTAAGATAAGCAGTAAGAAGAAATCGCAACCTGTTTCTGCAAAGTAGTAAATGTCCAATTAGCACAGAGACCTTGAAATTTGGATGCACCCTGTAACCAGATTCCATTAAAGTTACATAGGTATAGTATCAGTATAAATAATAATCATAATGATCTAATTATTGGAAGGATACTCAAAACGCATTCAGTGTAACTGTATTTGACTTTGATCTTCGAAAACGAAATGGCGTCGTTATCGAACACGTTCAATGGTCACATACCAAGTTAATTGGTTGTATTAATCATCATTACAGATCTCGCTGAAACGCACACAATTATAGCTCCAATTGAGATATCGGAATACGAATCAATATATGAGAACATTATGACGGTGATGTGACATACATTTTTCGAGTGACTCAGCGATTTTCGTCAAAATTAGCTAGACGAATATTAGTCATTAGAGAGATTTTCAGTTATGTTACTTTACTCGTAACCTAGAAAGGGTGCTCTTGGCAGTGAAATAGGATTTTCGGTTCTAGGACAGTTCTGCGAATGACAATTCTTGGAATGACAGTTAGTGGAAGGACAGTTATCTTCGAATGGATAGTTATTCGAAAATACAGTTCTTCGCACTGACAATTTTTTTAATGTACAATTCTTTGAATACACAATTCGAAATGAGTTGGACCGCTTTTTGCAGAGAGGAACCAAGCTCATTATAGCCGTAACTGAGAAAATTGGCGTTGAAGTTTGAGTTGAAAACTAAAATTCCCAATTGCCCAGATATCAGTCAATGTCATACATTGTGTTCTTAGTTGCAGTAAACAAAAGCATAATAATTTGAATTTGGCTGTATTTTGCTGCAATAATAATTTTTTGTGGGTTGGTTCCATTTTGCAAGTGTGAGTAAAGGTACATGATGAAATTAAGAGTAATGCATATTTCAAGCTTAATCACATTTTACATGAACTTGTGAGAATTAACGCACATACAAACAAAAGCTACTTGATCTCTTCCTCCTATGTTGAAATCAGGTGTTTCACTGAAAATATCTATATCATCTATAGATTTATTGCCCTGAAGTGCTTTGTAGAGTAGAAAGGTTGGCAATCATCTACAATCAATTTAATTCAATTTTGGTAACAAAACAGCTTTTCCAGTTGGCCAAAGTCGTACTAATGACTTTGTTCTTGGTTTGGTTCCTTTCTGTAAGAAGAGGTCCAATTGCGATCACCCATAGATTGGGTGGAAATGCAGAACGGACCCAACCCACTTGGATCTATTCTGCAAAAGTCGACATCTGCTTGTGAACAAATGTGGGTTGGTTCTTCACTCAATAGACGGTATTGCGTGTTTAGTTTGTAGGATGGTTCTTTTCTACTTGGCAGATTAAGGCATGAACTACCGTCTCCGTATCAGAATCACTTTTGCCAGGTTCCTCTCTGCAAAAGCGGTCCAGTTGATTTATTATCTATTTTTTCCGACTCTTTCTGTTTTTGTTGGTCTGATCTAACCAGAACGAACTAACCTCTCGTAGACATTGGAGTGCGACTTTCGATTCTGGAGTATGTTTAAAATATACTGGATGGAGCCTGTACAGTCATGAGAATTGGAACTCTCTGCATGGTCGGTGACCATGAAAAAGCGGGGATTCCAGCATTTATTCTTCAAGGCAGCAGCCCAAGCTTGGTCTTGTTTTTTTCAAAAATCACAGATTTTTTTTAAACTTTAAGGATTCACCGCCTTTTAATTTTCTCAAGTTAGAGATATTTTCATGGACGATGCTCTTCCGAAATATCATCAATCGTTCAATCCATAGCGATCCCATCGAGACTGACTCGTCGAGTTTAGTCCTCACATCCATATATGTCGTCACATTGGAGACATGCCAAAAATCTCTTTCGCAAAGCTCGTTCGTCCAACGAAAGGGAAGGCTTTGGAGCTCGCTGCCTCGGCAGGTGTTCCCTGAGTCAGATATTCAAGAACAGCAATTCCTACCCACTTCCCCTCGGTTCTCACGATGTTCTCTGAACAAGGCAGGATTTTCCTGTTCGTGGGAAACAGAACTTGAAAAAAAATTGTATACTTTTTATTTATTAGTTGTACTGAATTTACTCCGAGACAAACTACTCAAATATAATATCCCCGTTGTCGATCTGATATTCCCAGCCCATAAAGCAAACAAATTCAAATCAATCAGTGTATATGCGAGTCCGGCTCTGTTGCCCACATGATTAAACACGTGCAATCACAGCCTTCCCGAAAGGGAACTTCAAAAGAGATGACAAATGAGCGGCCATAGAAATAGCAATTCAAATTCCTGTCATGTTAAATAGATCTATTTATACAAAACGCGGTATTGGTCCCATAATTAACACTGTAGGCTCACTCATCTATTGTGTGACGTCATTTAGAGACTTGAATACGGCTTGAAATGAATTGTTTCTTGAAATACAAAACACGAAACGTTGAAAACATAACAGCTGTTCTGAGTGTTCTGACGGAACTGCACTCTCTCCACCAGTGAAAATACGCTGCGTACGGCAATACAACCAATCAGGGACTAGTTGTCCATATACTTTACTTTACAGCCCCAGATGTGGTTGAGTGCACTATCTCTGTTTGTAAGAACGTTTAGTTTGTGCAACAAGTGACACAGTTCACAGTCGACTCAAGTGACCAACTAAGTCAAAATAAACTAGAAATGACGCTGTTGAAAGTTTAAGTTCCTTCGACAGACGAAAGAAGGTAAATCCTTTATGTGTTATTTTATATATGGCGGACAAAGTTTATAATGTGTGATAGCGTAAAAATTAACTTCTAGATAAGATACAGTAACAAATATTACCACGTGTTGGTCGGTTTAGCCGGTTGGTTAGTCTTTGGCGCCAAGTATGCGGAGTTCAATACCCGTCGGGATTCTTTTTTTTTTAATTTTTATCATAGTCATCAATGTATATCTCCATTTCTATAGACAAATTTCGGTTCAAAGTCCACATTTTACAAATGAAATCCTGTTAATTAGGTGATTGTTCGAGTATTTGAGGCCATTTGCATTAAAATAAACTACCTAACTTGATAACGTATCAGAGGCGTATCTAAACTTTTTGAACCCTGCAATGACTGATTTTCTAGCTTTTTCGGGAAAAAAAATATTTATCTGTAATCCCGCAGGAACTTTGGTGTAATATCTAGTCTAGTCTTTACACTTTAAGCAAATCATATGAAATAATTGCATCACAGAGACATAATATAGTTTATCACCAGCTCAGTCCATTATTCATAGTATTACGAAAATGTCCGCCTCAACGGAATATTGGCGTTATATCTCATTCATGTAGCACTGAATTGGACAACAACGAATATGTTTGAATTAAGTAGTTTGTTGCAGAAAAGTAAAATACAGAAAAACTTTTCATTTTTCAATAGCATACCTAATTATGTCAAAATTATACATTACTTACTCCAGAATTTTCTTAAATTCTCTCTGGAATCTTTCAACCCCTGCCACATCCACTAAATTTTTGTTTTATAATGGTTTTGTTCATAAAACTGGACCTTTAACAAATCTAATCAGTCTATATAAAATAATTTAAACCAACTGTACTTAGAGTCATTAACCAAAGTCAAAAATCTTTAATAATTATAACATCATTATAGTGATATTCTTTAGTACACATAATCAGTATAATATAAGTCAACTTGAAATGGTGGCATAAGTCAAAAGTTCCATTACTGAGCGTATTTGCTCAGTGCCACAATGCTGAATGCATTATCAATAGTAGCAAAAACAAAGTTTCTCTACATTTTCCAACAAAAAACAAGGAGTTACGCAAGATATGGCAATGTCGTCGCATATAAAAATGTGATAAACTCATTTCAACTTTCGACATCTTGAGTAATTCATTCAAATTGGAATGAGATTGAAATCAAACACTATGGTCTCTAATGGAATAAGGTAACCGATCACCATAAAATTGTTTCGCGCCAAAATTCTTATCTCCAGCTAGCGGAAACGTATTTCACGAATACTGGTGACAGAAAACAATGCTGTTCTTTTTCTTTTTCTCAATTGTTGGCCTCTTTTCGTTAGAACCTTACAGCCAAGGTGCTGCTTCAGTGGATATATCACGAAGGGTGCGTCTTAGTCTTACCCATGCCCCTTTGAAAAGATTGGGTGATTTCACAAAGAGCACTGAACCCTTCCTGTTCCGTGGCAAATCGAGAACTGTCACAAACGAGTGAATGAAGGTTCAGGAGGAGCAAAAAGTAAACAGCTGAAGCTTTGAGGTGTTGATAACTAAATATTCCATTTGAAAACATTCATAAGAAAAATTGGAATTTATTTAGGGTTATTATAATTATTATTGTGATTAAGTAGCCGGTTTTGTACAACTGAAAGTGGCATCGTTTGTTTGAAAGTGGTTGACAATGTTTCACTTTGAATAAGGATTTTATGGACTTCCACTGTCTAGAGAAACAAAGAAATTCAATTATCTGCAATTTAATTAGTCACGTCGATTCGGCTATTAACATATATAGCCGTTATCGAGTATATCCATATATAAACTAATTTGTGTCATTGGCGTGGGAGTAAGTAGTCTGTTATTATGTAAATATTCTATTTACCTTACCTAGGCCCCATAGATATACAAATCTTAATTAATCAAAATTTCAACTAATCTAGGTCCACTCATTACGAATATTCATGTTTGGTTGACTGAACACGTTTTTGTTCAGAATGGCAGGCTCTTCAAATTTTCTTATTTCCTATTCTCTATGGATAACTTCGGCTTCAATGCATTTAAAATTGTGCTGAGTCGTCCAGACATGATCTAGTCCTGATTTCGATGTCTCTCCTCGTTGAGTATTTTTCTTGTGTTCAGCTATTCCAATATTTAGTGGTCTCTTTGTTTCCTCACACCACATTCACTCACAAGGAACGTGGTAGATGCAGTTTTAAGGGACACCAGTAGCGTTATGCTAGGTTAGGTTTTAAGGGGCACCAGTAGCGTTAGGTTAGGTAAGGTTAGGTTTTAAGGGGCACCAGTAGCGTTAGGTGGTCCTGTTTCCGTGAGTTGGCTGCGGATGGTGTTACTCGACCTGAAGCATGTTCGGATGTTTTATCTTGACCCAATGGTAGGCATGGACGATTTCGTTCCCGTCAGAGGCGCTATTGTAAGTGGAGGTCCTGAGCACCTTGTAAATTCTAGCATATCACTTAAATTATTATCTAATATTGAAAAATACGGTCATCTGAGTGTGAGAAGCTTCATATTGGAATCGAAAAAGAAAGGAGCAAAAACATTCGAACACAAAGAGCCGTTGATTGAAAGGTTAGTTGCTGGAATCGACGTTGAAACATCGGTTTCTAGGTTACCTTCAGTAAAAGTAATAAGAAGGTGTTCCACTTTACTGATTTCTAGTTGGTATAGCTCCTTTATTTAGTAATGGCTTTGCTTGAAGCAAATAAACTCCCTATTTATTTATTCTCTGAATCTACTCTAAAACTCAAACTCAAATTCCTATAAGCACCAACCTACACTTTTTTACAATACCAACAGGACCTCCACTGGCAGCAGCGCCCCCCTACGTTAAGCTTGCGAGAATACATGCCATCCATCTTATTCTTTCCTATAGATCTCTAACAAGGATGGCACAGGGTAGGCTTTACTGGTTCTACTGGGTTTTTTGTGTTGTCACTTCTGTGGGCGAGGACTTCTCTAATATGTTTTTTCGGTTATATACCTATTCAGTCGTAAATCATTCTTGATATATTTCAATTCGATGGTAAGACTTTCATAAGTGTTCCAGAGATTGAACAATTTTTCTCTTCGTCGCTCCATGACGGTTCGATTCAAAATTCAGGTATTTTCTAAATTAGGTGAATAATTTTTCTGCGCATTTTCAAAACATTCGATTGTTAATTGGGTGAAATTATATTACATACGCCTCTGGGTTTGTTTGTCATTGCCAAGTAACGTGTCACTCAGGCCGAGTCGATTTTGAGTATTACGAATATTTCTACCTCTCTGATATTCGAACTATGTTTTTACCTGCTTTAGTTTATGACTGTTATTATGGTACCGATTTATTCCGTGAATGTTTATCCTAGAGGCTACCCACTTACGCTTTAAACAATAATTATGTTTGTAATCTACAGCAATTACATTTCTGCTTCAAACATTTACTATAATTTGGTGGTTGGTTGGTTAGTTTCAAAATTATTCTGTATGGATTTGAATAGATTTGGGAAGTGCTGCCAAACTATAATTTATCAGGCATGTATAAACGGTCCATACAAAACAAACAAAATTGATGATAAAATAGGTAATTTGCAACCGTTATACAAGGGCCAAGTAGCTCAGTGGTTGAGACTTCGAAACCATTGACTGCTGGTTTTTATCTGATGGCCCAAGAAAGTGTTAGAAATCGCACGTTAATAGGTAAGACCTCGTTAATCCTTGGCTTACACAGCTTCGACTTTTGAGGGCTGCCGTTCGTAAGGGGACGACAGCTGGTTAACGGAAAAAACAATTTTAATTTTAAACAATTTTTGTAAGATAGAACTTTTCATTTTCATTTATACATTGTACAAAAGTAGAACTATTTTCTAGTATTCATTTCATATTGCTATTCACTAACAAACAAAATGAAAAAAGACATCCCGGAACATATAAATGCGACTTCAAAAAGCCAGATAAATGCAATGCAAGCTTCTTCTACTTATATTTTTGATATGTCTTTGTTCGTTTTGCAAAAGAGACTCAACCGCTTGTTTTTGATATTTTGATATTTATAAATAGACTATTGAATAATGATATCAAAACAACTCAGTAAAAATGTAAGCATTTTTTATGAGAAAATCAAAAGTCATGGATAACTTCGAGGCTATAATAATAATAACAGGAATTTTTCTACTTGGCACCCACATCAGTTGGAAATGAAGTGCCCACCATTGGTATTTTTATTATTGTTGGTGATATGTAGAACATAACAGAAAATAAAAGGAAAGCTTTTATTCACGGTGAAAATGCAATACCTAAGAAATTTCTCAAGGTATAAGTATGAGTGAAACAACTAAGGGTTGTACAATTACAAGTTTTCGAATAAACCATATTTACTAGAACACTGAGAAAAAAATTGTTAGATTTTAACGTTGAATATTTTTTTATAAATTATACAAAGCGTTATTTAAGTTCAATACCTTTTTCTGTATACTCGTTGAGAAAAGTCCAAAAGTTCACCTCAACAGAATTTTTGGTCGAATTTCATAAATTCACGATGGTTGCTCCAAAATGGCTGACCAGTTTTGTAATAATATGGTCTGACTCTCTTCAAAATTGGTATGTGGCAGTATTTGGAATGGAAGATCATGAACGTTTTGCTAAAATTCATAAATTGAGGATGGCTGATGAGTAAATATTTAGATAGCCTCCTCATTCAAGAGCTAGATAGCTGAAAACTCACAGGAAGCAGGCCTTCTTTATCAGCAATCTATAGAATAATACGTACTAACTGAAAAGCAGAAAATAAAATAATATTTAAAAAACTTTTTAAAGGCAAGCTTTTATTCAAATGCACTTAAAAGAAAAAAATAATTTTACAAATTCACAGATTTACACAGAGTTACAGATTCAAAAGCGAGGTTGTTGTTTTTTCAGAATTCTTGGTGATTGTTTTGTTTTCCGTTTCGTTAGAAGAAATAATGAGGTGACGGCAATATACCATGATTTTAGCTGTTTCGATATGAGCGCTTTTCAGTCCATCTACAAAATGAAAAAGATGCTTTTCCTGCGTAATTGCCTTTTAGTTCGTTCATAAAATGAGAAATGTTCTTTGTCATCTTCTCATCAAGCTGACATCGTCTCCATTTCCTTTCTCTCTGAAAGAGGAGCAACATACTAGCAATAATGGAACACTTTGATTCAGTTTAAAGAGTTTCTGATATGTTATGAAGTCGCCTTGCCAACTCGTCGTCAAGTTGGCACGGTGTGTGCTCATTTGCTCATACAACAAAAATAATGTGAATAAGCAATAAGAAAGCACACATTCTGATGTACCTTTATTAAAACTTCCATGTCACTCGTTCTTTTGTCGAAGGGCAATACATACAATTGGTTCAGTCTATTACCGAAAATTATTGTCTTTAGTAACATTCATGAAGAATGGACAAAACTACTTGACGGAATTGCTAATGAAAAATGTATTATAATCCAATCTTCCGCGATATGTATTATAGGTATAATCCAATCTTCCACGATAAAACCTATGCAGTATGTTATTCGATGGAAGTATCAGTTGTATCAGATGTATCAGTTTGATACTTGGCAACGTTTTCCAGGACAAGTACTTTGGAATGATAGTTAATTATCATAGCTAAAATTATTCTTTGCTTCAATTGCGTTGTAGTCATTGTAGAACACCGCGATATAATTCAACGGTCATAAGAAGCAGTAGTTGTTTTCTGTTGGATACTTGTAAACGAATCACCTATTGTAAAGGTTTTTTTTGCTAAAGATTAGATTACATAATTAATTTTCCATTCTTAGTTAATGGTCTTCTATCAAGGCATTGCTCGTGATAGGTATCTGTAACATCAGCCTTTGTCCATTTTCTGTTATTGAAACAAATCCGACTCTGTCCAATGAAAGGAGCTGACTTTTTTTATGTGCTGGCAGTCTTGTTTAATGCTGCATCAAATATAATGTCGAAATTGTACCTTCATCGTGCCTTAAACATGCAATAGTAGTTTTTGTTCACAAAAACACTTTATCGCCAATTATAGAGGCATGCATTGTTGTCCACATCCTCTAATATCTACGAAAAGTCCTATCGATCTCGACCTTTTGTAGAAAGGACAATATCATTCTAAGATATACTTTGGATACCAAGTTGGTTTGTCTTTGACCAATCATATCTTCTCATGATTCGAATATGGTCACGAGCGTTTGACATATAATCAACCATGAACTGCTTCTGTGCAAACTTGATAACCATGAAATGGATTGAGACCTATTTGACTGGGATGGCTCAAACTGCTAAGGTGAGACTCGAATATGGATCATATTTTTCTAAAATCCGTGACATTGAAATAGGGGGTCCCCCCCCCCCGCCCCTTCCACAAGACTGGCTGAAGGCTTCCTTGCCGGGCTGATGGTCCTCATTATCTAGTCTCCCTTAACAGACTATTTATGTCAGATTGCTTGATTGAGCTGCAACAGAGAATGGTTAGTCGATGATCAAGCCGTATTGAAGTTGACGCTGGCTTCGCCTGAGGTTCTGCCTTTGCCATACTTATTCACAGGTGTTGTCCATCTGGTTGACTGGTCTCTCTCTGTGTCCTCTATCTCTGTCTGTTCTAGGGTTCGTGAGACCAGCAACTCTTCCGAGTGTGACCCTTGCGTGCGTAGTGAATCATCTGATTGGATGTTTGGATCTCGTAGGATATACCTCTTGGGCATGTATCTGGGAGCGTCTATCACTATTGACAGACGTTGAAAAAGGTCCAAATTTTTGTCTGGACCTATGTGCGCATTGTCCCCATCCAAATGACGCACACAGTATCATAGGAATCCACATGGTCTTAATCAGGCTAGATAAGTGACCTGTTTTTGGAAGGTGGGTTGTCTGTCTAGGGTTACCCCTAGATATACAGTCTCGTCTACCCAGGGGATCTGTTGGACTTCCATTGTGACATGCCCATCCGATGTCCAGCGTAGCCTGGTTAGCAGGAATGCTTTGCCTTCCTCTAGTAAAGGAATCTGAAATTGTTCATGAAAGAAACTAGATGTCTGGTTCATTGCTATAATCCTATATGATAGGACTAACTGGGTTCCAGCTAAGTCTTTGAAATGGAGATGTGATCGAAATATTTGTTGCAGATATTAGTTATTTCAGTGAAATTGTCAAGCTGTGTGCTCGTACCAGGGGTTCTATTTTTGACTGTTCGCAATAATAACTTGTACTCGCATCGTCATATTCTAATGTTTTCAGCATGTCATTGGCATGACGTCAGTTACTCAAAATGTAACGATACCAGCAGTAGCTGTTGTTGCGAAAGGTCAAGAAAAGCACCCTTGCCTCGTCTGTTCTGAAGATTTGAGTTAGGTAGAGTTATTTAGGAACACTGAAATGTTTCTTTCAACCACGTGAAAGTGTTCGTGAATGTTCTTGAAAATGAATTTGAGAATGTCCAATACGTATAATCTGACCTAGTTTGATTATGGTGAACAGAAAAATTCAAGCAAGTATTGCGAGAATATCAGTCGACTAACAATGTTTGGCGTACATTCCCTAGCTTATGAAAGGAAGAAATATGACGTTGATGCTACGGTTTTCATAATATAAATCAAATCACGACAAAAGTGACGCGCGCTAAACCATTATTTATTGATGCCTATAAATATGAACTGCAATTACCTAAAAATAATTGGGGAAGAAAATTGGAAGCTATTATTCGCCTTTAAATAATCTACTAGGTTAGTCAACAATGCTAGTAGCAGTGGCTGTGTTATAGCTTGAGTGCATTTTTGTTCAAAATTAAAGATTGGAATTCGGTAAGGTATGGAAATAAATAATCACTATAAAACAAAGTGAAGCGTCTAAACAACTAAAATTTTCATGAACGTATACGTCAGACTCATTATCATAATTATCGTTGTCAAACCATATCCAGAATAAATGCCTGTTCCTTTTTTTTTTTTTTTCGAAGTATATTTCGAAATTGCGATAAAGTGGAGAAAGCACTTATTTCGTTCTTAACTAATTATGTTCTAATTATACTTTTAACCAATGAATATTATCTTCCAGCGTCGAAAGTATGTATCTTTATCAACTGAAACTTGAAATCAGTGACATTCAAAATCCACCAGTTATGTTAGTCATCTTCGATGAATATCTTGTAGTCATTGAGATAGATACTATAAGGAAAATATATTTTCCATGCAGTTGGAAACGAGGACTTTGAATGTAGTTTCAATAATGTTTCAATAATTGTTTTTTTTTAATTGGTTCATTTGTTATACAGAAATTTGTTGATGGATATTTTATTCAAAAGAAAACCAAGTTCCATACAAGTTCCCTGATTGCTGACTTCAATTTTGTGAGGTTACCGAGAAATTGATCAGTAAACCAAACAATAAACAATAGATGTTTTTCAGACGAATGTACTTTCATGTTGACTGTTGAAATAATTAGACATAATTGTCGTTACAGGAGCGATGTGAATACTCATTTGATCATGGAAACACATTCACAAACTCCACAAAAATTTAAGGTCTTAAGGCCAGAATTAATCCAATTTTCTGCGATTTTTTATTTTTCATTTTTCGAATTTCTAATTTTTGTCCTCGAACATATTTTGACGTGCTGATTCCGAATTTTTGAGCAAAAATGTCGAAAACTCATTAGAAATATTTTTGGCGGGAAAAACCACCTAAAAACTGATTTAGAGCTGACTAACTCAAGAACGGTTTTGAATTTTCAATCAATCGAAAATTTTAAAATTACTCGAAAAAAGTTGCAAGGGGGTTCCCCCTAAAAATCATGAAAAATACTAAATCGTCACATGGACTTGAAATTTGCACTGTATACGTAAAATTTCATGCTCGTTCCGAAAATGAATGATTTTTATGTGCTCAGTTATGAGATTTAGCCGGAAAAGGGGGTTTAAGGTAGAAAATATAATTTTCTGAGATTTTTTATTTTTAATTTTTCGAATTTCTTATTTTTGTCCTCAAACGTATTTTGACGTGCTGATTCCGAATTTTTGAGCGAAAATGTCGAAAACTCATCAGAAATATTTTTGGCGGGAAAAAAACCACCTAAAAACTAATTTAGAGCTGACTAACTCAAGAATGGTTTGAGATAGACAAATTCTGCGAACGCCAATCGATTCAGAATGGCCGAATCAATAATCCTGAGATTTTGAATGGAAAAAATAAACGGACAAAAAGTCGAATAATCATCATACATAATTTTTTGAACTTTTTTGTTTTTCATTTTTTGAATTTCTAATTTTTTTCCTTGAAAGTATTTTGACGTGCTGATTCCGAATTTTTGAGCGAAAATGTCGAAAACCCATCAGAAATATTTTTGGCGGGGAAAAAACACACCTCAAAACTGATTTAGAGCTGACTAACTCAAGAACGGTAAGAGAGAGACAAATTCTGCGAACGCTAATCGATTCAGAATGGCCGAATCAATATATCCTGAGATTTTGAATAGAAAAAATCAACGGACAAAAAAGTCGAATATATCATCATACATAATTTTTTGAACTTTTTTATTTTTCATTTTTTGAATATCTAATTTTTGTCCTCGAACGTATTTTGACGTACTGACTCCGAATCTTTGAGCGAAAATGTCGAAAACCCATCAGATATATTTTTGGCGGGAAAAAAAACACCTTAAAACTGATTTAGAGCTGACTAACTCAAGAACGGTTAAAGATAGACAAATTCTGCGAACGCCAATCGATTCAAAATGACCGAATTAATATATCCTGAGACTTTGAATGGAAAAAATAAACGGACAAAAAAGTCGAATATATCATCATACATAATTTTTTGAACTTTTTTATTTTTCATTTTTTGAATTTCTAATTTTTGTCCTCCAAAGTATTTTGAAGTGCTGATTCCGAATTTTTGAGCGAAAATGTCGAAAACTCATCAGAAATATTTTTGGCGGGAAAAAAAACACCTAAAAACTGATTTAGAGCTGACTAACTCAAGAACGGTTGGAGATAGACAAATTCTGCGAATGCCAATCGATTTAGAATGGTCGAATTAGTACATATTTCGAATTTTCAATCAATCGAAAATTTTAAAATTACTCGAAAAAAGTTGCAAGGGGGTCCCCCCTAAAAATCATGAAAAATACTGAATCGTCACATCGACTTGAAATTTGCACTGTATACTTAAAATTTCATGCTCATTCCGGAAATGAATGATTTTTATGTGCTCAGATATGAGATTTAGCCGGAAAAAGGGGTTTAAGGTAGAAAATATAATTTTCTGAGATTTTTCATTTTTTATTTTTCGAATTTCTAATTTTTGTCCTCGGACGCATTTTGACGTGCTGATTCCGAATTTTTGAGCGAAAATGTCGAAAACTCATCAGAAATATTTTTGGCGGGAAAAAAAAACACCTAAAAACTGATTTAAAGCTGACTAACTCAAGAACGGTTGGAGATAGACAAATTCTGCGAATGCCAATCGATTTAGAATGGTCGAATTAGTACATATTTCGAATTTTCAATCAATCGAAAATTTTAAAATTACTCGAAAAAAGTTGCAAGGGGTACCCCCCTAAAAATCATGAAAAATACTAAATCGTCACATCGACTTGAAATTTGCACTGTATACTTGAAATTTCATGCTCGTTCCGGAAATGAATGATTTTTATGTGGACAGATATGAGATTTAGCCGGAAAAGGGGGTTTAAGGTAGAAAATATAATTTTCTGAGATTTTTTATTTTTCATTTTTCGAATTTCTAATTTTTGTCCTCAGACGTATTTTGACGTGCTGATTCCGAATTTTTGAGCGAAAATGTCGAAAACTCAGAAATATTTTTGGCGGGAAAAAAACCACCTAATAACTGATTTAGAGCTGACTAACTCAAGAACGGTTAAAGATAGACAAATTCTGCCAACGCCAATCGATTCAAAATGGCCGAATTAATATATCCTGAGACTTTGAATGGAAAAATTCAACGGACAAAAAAGTCGAATATATCATCATACATAATTTTTTGAACTTTTTTATTTTTCATTTTTTGAATTTCTAATTTTTGTCCTCGGACGCATTTTGACGTGCTGATTCCGAATTTTTGAGCGAAAATGTCGAAAACTCATCAGAAATATTTTTGGCGGGAAGAAAAACCACCTAAAAACTTATTTAGAGCTGACTAACTCAAGAACGGTTGGAGATAGACAAATTCTGCGAATTCCAATCGATTTAGAATGGTCGAATTAGTACATATTTCGAATTTTCAATCAATCGAAAATTTTAAAATTACTCGAAAAAAGTTGCAAGGGGTGCCCCCCTAAAAATCATGAAAAATACTAAATCGTCACATCGACTTGAAATTTGCTCTGTATACTTAAAATTTCATGCTCGTTCCGGAAATGAATGATTTTTATGTGCTTAGATATGAGATTTAGCCGGAAAAGGGGGTTTAAGGTAGAAAATATAATTTTCTGAGATTTTTTATTTTTCGAATTTCTAATTTTTGTCCTCAGACGTATTTTGACGTGCTGATTCCGAATTTTTGAGCGAAAATGTCGAAAACTCATCAGAAATATTTTTGGAGGGAAAAAAACCACCTAAAAACTGATTTAGAGCTGACTAACTCAAGAACGGTTGATAGACAAATTCTGCGAATGCCAATCGATTTAGAATGGTCGAATTAGTACATATTTTGAATTTTCAATCGATCGAAAATTTTAAAATTACTCGAAAAAAGTTGCAAGGGGGTCCCCCCTAAAAATAATGAAAAATACTAAATCGACACATCGACTTAAAATTCGCACTGTATACGTAAAATTTCATGCTAGTTCCGAAAATGAATGATTTTTATGTGCTCAGTTATGTGATTTAGCCGGAAAAGGGGGTTTAAGGTAGAAAATATAATTTTCTGAGATTTTTTATTTTTCATTTTTCGAATTTCTAATTTTTGTCCTCGGACGTATTTTGACGTGCTGATTCCGAATTTTTGAGCGAAGATGTCGAAAACTCATCAGAAATATTTTTGGCGGGATAAAAACCACCTAAAAACTGATTTAGAGGTGACTCAAGAACGGTTGGAGATAGACAAATTCTGCGAATGCCAATCGATTTAGAATGGTCGAATTAGTACATATTTTGAATTTTCAATCCATCGAAAATTTTAAAATTACTCGAAAAAAGTTGCAAGGGGGTTCCCCCTAAAAATCATGAAAAATACTAAATCGTCACATGGACTTGAAATTTGCACTGTATACGTAAAATTTCATGCTCGTTCCGAAAATGAATGATTTTTATGTGCTCAGATATGAGATTTAGCTGGAAAAGGGGGTTTAAGGTAGAAAATATAATTTTCTGAGATTTTTCATTTTTTATTTTTCGAATTTCTTATTTTTGTCCTCAAACGTATTTTGACGTGCTGATTCCGAATTTTTGAGCGAAAATGTCGAAAACTCATCAGAAATATTTTTGGCGGGAAAAAAACACCTAAAAACTGATTTAGAGCTGACTTACTCAAGACGGTTGGAGATAGACAAATTCTGCGAATGCCAATCGATTTAGAATGGTCGAATCAGTACATATTTCGAATTTTCAATCAATCGAAAATTTTAAAACTACTCGAAAAAAGTTGCAAGGGGGTTCCCCCTAAAAATCATGAAAAATACTAAATCGTCACATCGACTTGAAATTTGCACTGTTTACGTAAAATGTCATGCTCGTTCCGAAAATGAATGATTTTTATGTGCTCAGATATGAGATTTTGCTGGAAAAAGGGGTTTAAGGTAGAAAATATAATTTTCTGAGATTTTTCATTTTTTATTTTTCGAATTTCTTATTTTTGTCCTCGAACGTATTTTGACGTGCTGATTCCAAATTTTTGAGCGAAAATGTCGAAAACTCATCAGAAATATTTTTGGAGGGAAAAAAACCACCTAAAAACTGATTTAGAGCTGACTAACTCAAGAACGGTTGGAGATAGACAAATTCTGCGAATGCCAATCGATTTAGAATGGTCGAATTAGTACATCTTTTGAATTTTCAATCCATCGAAAATTTTAAAATTACTCGAAAAAAGTTGCAAGGGGGTTCCCCCTAAAAATCATGAAAAATACTAAATCGTCACATGGACTTGAAATTTGCACTGTATACGTAAAATTTCATGCTTGTTCCGAAAATGAATGATTTTTATGTGCTCAGATATGAGATTTAGCTGGAAAAGGGGGTTTAAGGTAGAAAATATAATTTTCTGAGATTTTTCATTTTTTATTTTTCGAATTTCTTATTTTTGTCCTCAAACGTATTTTGACGTGCTGATTCCGAATTTTTGAGCGAAAATGTCGAAAACTCATCAGAAATATTTTTGGCGGGATAAAAACCACCTAAAAACTGATTTAGAGCTGACTAACTCAAGAACGGTTGGAGATAGACAAATTCTGCGAATGCCAATCGATTTAGAATGGTCGAATCAGTACATATTTTGAATTTTCAATCAATCGAAAATTTTAAAATTACTCGAAAAAAGTTGGAAGGGGGTTCCCCCTAAAAATCATGAAAAATACTAAATCGTTACATCGACTTGAAATTTGCACTGTATACGTAAAATGTCATGCTCGTTCCAGAAATGAATGATTTTTATGTGCTCAGATATGAGATTTAGCTGGAAAAAGGGGTTTAAGGTAGAAAATATAATTTTCTGAGATTTTTCATTTTTTATTTTTCTTTTTATTTTTCGAATTTCTTATTTTTGTCCTCAAACGTATTTTGACGTGCTGATTCCGAATTTTTGAGCGAAAATGTCGAAAACTCATAAGAAACATTTTTAGAGGGAAAAAAAACACCTAAAAACTGATTTAGAGCTGACTAACTCAAGAACGGTTGATAGACAAATTCTGCGAATGCCAATCGATTTAGAATGGTCGAATTAGTACATATTTTGAATTTTCAATCGATCGAAAATTTTAAAATTACTCGAAAAAAGTTGCAAGGGGGTCCCCCCTAAAAATCATGAAAAATACTAAATCGACACATCGACTTAAAATTCGCACTGTATACGTAAAATTTCATGCTCGTTCCGAAAATGAATGATTTTTATGTGCTCAGATATGAGATTTAGGAAAAGGGGGTTTAAGGTAGAAAATATAATTTTCTGAGATTTTTCATTTTTTCTTTTTCGAATTTTTTATTTTTTTGTATTTTGACGCGCTGATTCCGAATTTTTGAGCGAAAATGTCGAAAACTCATCAGAAATATTTTTGGCGGGAAAAAAACATTTAAAAACTGATTTAGAGCTGACTAACTCAAGAACGGTTAGGAATAGACAAATTCTGTGAATGCCAGTCGACTCAGAATGGCCGAATCAATATATCCTGAGATTATGAACAGAAAAAATCAACGGACAAAAAGTCGAATATATCTTCATACATAATTTTTTGAACTTTTTTATTTTTCATTTTTTGAATTTCTTATTGTTGTCCTCGAAAGTATTTTGACGTGCCTTCAAATTTAGATAAAAATTGTTCGGTAATGCCTATTACTGATCCCGGACGCATATAAGCAAAACGTTCCACGTGTCAGTCAGCTCTAGCTCTCTGATTGGTTGCGACCAAACACAGGTGCATTTTGCCCATCCAGACTAAAACGTGGTGCACTTTGTACTAGCATGAATTAGTTTCTTGCTCGCAATTGACACACAAACTCAACCTGAGCAAGCTAACCTAGCTTGCGAGTCGAACATGCGTGAATTAGTTTTTCGCTTGCGATTTACACACAAACCTAACCTGAGCAAGCTAACCTAGCTTGCCTAGCTACCACAGGGAATTTTTTCGAATAGATTTCCGGACGACAAATTGCACCACGTTTCAGACTGAGTGCATCTGTGTTTGGTCACAACCAATCAGAGAGCTAGAATATCTTTCATTGACTGAAACGTGGTACTTGCCTATATACATCCCGGACATCTTGAATAGTGAAAAGATAATTCAATTCTCTTCACAACCACCTAAATATTTTTGAATTTGGTTCGTTATTTTTTTCTCAACTTCGACTTTTATGCCCTACGAAATTCTAAAGTAGATGTGCCTCCAGCGCCATCTGTCGATCAATTGCAATGTTTCTTCTCAGAAAAAGTAGTATCGGTAATACTTCACGACAAGGAACAGAGAATGAAAAATTTAGGTCAATCGAATTTCATTTATTTGTGAATTTATTTAGTAATTGAACAAATATTTCTCAGTTAGATTATTCATTTATGAATACATTGTATCATGAGCTATTTCAAGATATCACTATTCCAAATATAAGAGTGTTTATTTCTTCTGAAGATTCTTCGTTTTCTATTTTTTGTGTACCATCGGAATTGCGCGTTAAAAATAACTGAGTGACTGTTATCAAAATAGAAATCTAACATCGCAATACTGCAGTTTAGTGGTATTACAATATAAGTATACCAGTTCTGATGAATAATAAGAAATAAAAATTCCTATGTTTTCATACCACTTTATATCAGTGATCAGTTGAAATATAGTTTGATAATGTTTATATAGGACGGAACAGCAGTAACACAAGGGTTTACAAATATAAAGTGAATAACCCGTTCTGTTGGTTTTATATACAAATTGAATGGGTACATATTTTTGAATTTGTGGAAAAAATAGTGTACATACACAACTCGCTAGAAAGAGCACTAACATGCTCATGATGATTTACGCAAGTGTTAAACTCCCATGTTTTACGTTTCTTTTCATGCTCGTTATGCAATATACTATTATATCACAAATCCTTACATAGGCATATCTAAAAATGGTCAAAAAAAATCATATCAGAAACATTCAAGATCGAGATTGGGCAAAAAATTAAATAAAGTCAATATGTAATACAAAGATAACACTTAAATGAAAATCACTAATCAGTTACAATGATCACAATCAAAATTATCATTACGTGAATTCAAATAGAATTTCCAAGTAAGGAGAGAGTTATCACAGTGGTACGTAGAAATCACGCGTCTATTAGATGGCATCTTTGCAAATAAACAGACCAATATCAATTCTTATGTCTTTTCTTGCACCACTTCTGCTATAACTTGCCTAGAATCCCTATAAAGTTCCTAAATCCAGCTGAAATATTAATTCCGTTCGAGGACACAAGGTTGATTGAGAACTTGCGACTCTTCCCACCCTGTGTAAACTAACTCCTTGTGTACCAATTCTCAAATGGAACCCAGATATGGTATAAGTACTTATGGTAATCGTTGCTACATACCAATATTTTTTCATCAACTGCATAAAACATAGTATCTAGGGCTCACTGCTAGATAATTTCCGTTTCTCGCTTAAGAAAAACAAGCAACTCTGTCCCTCGTATTGACCTGCAAGTTCTGAACATACAAACGGAGCCGTTCGGTATTCCTTCAAGAAACTATGGTCCCCCTGATAACACCATTCCATGTGTTCTAACAATGAATACGAATTATACTGGGTAAAGGAATCGTCCACAATGAGCTTATCATGAGATAAACAAGTAGGAACTAACAATTGCAGAGAAAGCCTTTGGAACTCTGCACGGAAAATCATTAGATATAATTCAACGTTTCGTGGTATTAGCCAGGAAAGTAGTAGTTTTTTGACCCAATTTACTATTGTATAGTATTATTGAGCAGTCCTGGTAGGGCAAGACATATTGTTTCTCGAATTATATTGGGCTTAGTCTGGGAGCAATAATTGGAGTTATGCCTGTTAACTAAACTATTTTAGCAGCACATATTTTATTAAAATTGTCTGCACTTGAATCCATTGAAAAAAAAAAATGTCTCCTAATCCTTTCCAAGTTTATCGTGATAGGGGAGTTTGTCGAATTCCGATTCCTATAACAGTCCACTATTTGTCAGGGAATTTTGATAGTGATTTGGCAAATGCAAACAAGAAAAAAAGGATACAGCGGTTGGCTTAGCTTGACGGTAGCGGAAAATTTTGTGGTAGGGATTTCAGAACTGAAAAATCCTGCTCTCCGAATATTAGCTGTGTTGTCGGTCTCCTATCTTTATCAACGACCTCAAAGCCAAAAAAAACACTGAGTGTGATAAGATCATTGCTGAACCGCTGAAACTGATACGTTTTCCCGTAACTGTAGTATTTCACAATTCACTGCAAACGGAACAATTTCCAGCAGCCTTCAAAAACAGTACCGTAATACCTGTATATTTTAAAGCTGGAGATAAAATAACGTTGCAAATCACAAGCCAATTTCAAAAGTGAAGGAGTTTTTGGAAAAAAAAATGTTGTCTCTCAAATCGGATTTAAAAGTAACCAATCAACCCAGGGTGCTAAACATTTTTTAACAAACACCATGCATGGAAGCATAGATTGAGGTGAACCAGTAAGTGGTATAGTTTTTGACTTATCAAAAGCCGTGGATACCATGAACCATTCCATACTTATTGGAATCGTAGAATACATAAGAATATCAGTTCTGGCACATAGTTTGTTCAAAAGTTATTCGAATAACCGAAAACAACACTTCAGAGTTACTGAGAAAATTAGCGAAACACAGGATGTAACATGTGGTATGCCCCAAGGGACGGTGATGGGTCCATTGCTACTCACGATGTATATAAACAACATATGTGTTTTCATTGGAGACGGAGGAGCAGATCATCGGCTTCACCGATGATACTGCGATGATTCATAAGAGCACCAACTGGTACAAACTGAAATTTCAAATTGAAAAAGACTTCGCAAGAATAAAAATATGGTTGAACTACACAATATTGTCGATAGCCCGCGTGTACACTTCCACCATCTTTAAAGACTGATGATTTTTCACCTGAGGCATAAAGTTTAAGGTCATCCATGTAAAATGAATGGGGGGCCTTATGCCTTGTTGCTGAGGGTGCCGCAATTGTATCCACACATTTTCCTGGGCACAACGGACAATGGCAATAGTGAGTTGCAAAGAAGAAGAGGACTAAGAGAATCATCTTGAAACGCCCCCCTTATGAAGGTTCTTGAGACTGTAAATGAGTGAAAATTAACTTACAAGTTTTTTTTTTTGTATGTTGGCATCGACTGCTATGTTCATTAGCCTCGTGTTCTGGATAGGCCTTTTTACTGACTCCATACGCCACCTTAGGAGCAGCACTGTTAATTATTAATGCAACAGTGAATCGTGGAGGATTGTTTCCAACCGGCAACAAGATTCAGTCATTCAGACTTCTACATCTGAAAATAAAAAAAACGTTGTCCCGTCTGGGAACCGAACCCAGGACCTCTCGATCAGAAGGCCCTAGCGCTAACCACTGCGCCAATCCTTGCCCCTACAAGATTTTATATACTTTTTTTTTCAGTTAAGGAGGTAGGTAGTTAATTTGTTTGTTTATCAGTTAAAGGTGAAGCTAATGAACAGATGTCAGTATCGCCTCAAGCTTTTAAGAAAATATCAAAATTTAAAAAAAAAATCTTCATACATTTTACAGATTTTAGTGCAATACTCTATAAATGGGTGATTGTTTTTTCTTTTTCAAAAACCTGGATGGTGTAAGAACAGTCAGAAGCTATCGTCCCCACTTTTTTTGTTTAAAAAAAAATTATTTTCTTTATTATTATTACTATATATAAAAATCATGGTATTAGAATTTTTAAAATTATATCAGAAATTATCAGGATGTTCATCTAGGAGTCAGCGTAAACTACCTTAGACAATTGAATCTGAACATTTTACGTTATCGCATAAGATTATAATTGAGTCCGCCCCTACAAATAATTTATATCATTATATATATACTGAAAGTTTATCAATGAAGTTATTGATTCAACAATCGTAATCTCAGTTGTTCCGTTTCACGCACTCGTAGAACATCCAGTATGAAGTAAACAACCAGTAATTACATTCCGAAACAAGACATACAACCAATTTGCTCGAAACATCAGAAACCCCAAGATGAAGACTGAAGTGCACAGTTTTGACATCACGGAGAATAAAGTGCAACCACCAAGTAAGTACTAGCAGAAATATATTTTTTTTATCATGATACTGTTCTTCATTTCCAACATGTGTTTTTCGCGAAAACTTTACGGTATCTGCATCACTTCAACTCCTTGTTTTTCCAAGAATCATGTTGGGGGGTTTCTCTAATGATTAGTATCGTGTTTTGCTTGTTGTCTTTATGCAAACATATGTCTGATTTCGTTTAATTCATCAGAACTATTATTTTGTCCAAAACTACATGCACGTTCAACTTTCCCGTTTCTTCGAGATAATTTGTAACGGACCTCATCGTGAGTTTTCATGAAAAAACAGACATTCAAAATTTATAGTTTAGCCACAATGAACTGTCAAAATCTTTTTCGACACTGTGTATAAGGAAGATTAATTGTAGCACCGCCAAACTTGGTATGCTAGTAGTTGGAACCATGATAAATACGAAAAACAAATTGTTTATCAAAATTCCATGGGTGGAACTTTTTTTTTTCGTTTAAAAATATATAAATATATTTTTGCTGTAATCTTGGAAAGTATATGACTTATCGGAAAAACAACTCAACAATGTGAGAAACAATTCAATTTTCCACAAAAATTATTCTTAGTAATTTCTCAGAAAACGTGATTGAACGCCGACATCAAATTTCAGGTTCACGCTTACCCGGCGCTGAAACTTCTGGTGGAGCCGAATATTTGATTGCTCATAACTCTGCTAAAAATGATCGAAGAAGGAAAAGGAGAAGTAAATTTGATATCGTTTCTGAAGACTCCTACCTTCTCATGCAAATATAATATGCGAGTATTTGAGTACCTAAAATGTGTTTTGTCGCACTTCACGGAGATGTTTGCGCCGGATGATCCAAAAATCATCAAAAATTTGGTAAATATGGAATTATTATACTGAAGCAGCAACCCAATCCATCTTTGGACTATATTTAACAAATTTAAAGCAGTGTGACAGGTCCCACCTATACATGCAAAAAAAAAAACTTTGTTTTACTCCTGCCTCATATTCAACGTAGGTACCCATAAAACCGGCATTCTCTTCAGTAAATGTTGAAAATAATCGCTTATTCATATCTTGCGTATATGTTTAATAACACTGTTGTGAAACTTCAAGCTTGAAATCACATACTTCATTTTTTATGTAGGACGTGTATGAGTGATTATTCTCAACATTTACTAAAGAAACTGCCGGGATTATGGGTGAGTTGAAAACTGAGGCAGAAGTAAAACCCAGTTTTTTCTTTGGCATGTATAAGTGAGACTTGTCTCACTAGTTTTAAATCGTTGCATTTGGTCCAAAGAGGGTACTGATTCCTGCTTCATTATAATTATTTCATATCAACTAAAATATCCATGACTTTCGGATCCTCCGTAAATATCGAAGAAGGATTATGTGAAGTGGGACAAAACACATTTTAGGTACTCAGATACTCACATGTTATATTTGCATGAGGAAGTAGAAGTCTTTAGGAATGATATGAACTCTTTCTTTTCCTTCTACTATAATGTTTAGCAAAGTTATGACAAATCTAATTTAAGGTATTACTGAAAATCATTCTTGCGGAGAATTCTATTATCTCTCAACCTATCGAAATCGTTTTTTGATAAATGTTATATTTTCTGAAATAACAAAAAATATTTTCTCCACCTTTGACTTTGTTCAGCTGGATCTATCAATATTCTCTTCATTGTTTGTCTATTACTGCTCCATTGAGAAAAAAAAATTAATGGGCCGAAAATACAACCCTGCATGAATATCTCCTTGTTCGTTTAGAATTCAATAATGGAAAAATGGATAATGAAGCTACACGCTGAATCATAATCACCGGGAATTTCATTTACAAATATCTAACAAAAAACTACTAACTGGAAAGCTATAAGCTACAAAAGTTGTAAAAGTCATAATGCTGGCAGTTCTTCAACCATAAAACAAACTTGACACGTGCTTTCTGTAGCAGATAGTAAATAATAATAAAATCACATTATTATTTTACAAAAAGTAATATAGGTTATCTCTTACTGCAATTTGCTTTTCATGTCTAGCGTTCCCAGAACTTAGGCAATGTTTAGTTTTTGTATGTTGTTCATATTACGTTGACGTTTTCGTCATTTCTTCGAAACCGATGCAAATTAATAGTTTCCATTCATTCATCACTCGGGTAAAAGAGTTTTAATATAATGAGTTTTATACACGAGGTGCATGCGTATTCATTCTAGTCCTTTTGTTTTTTGCTGGTAGTTTTCTAAAGCTCACAACACTTCATTGGCATTTTCCCTACGAAATTTTACACTCGTCTACATATTCCAAGTGGAAACTTCCATTCAACTATCATTCGACCTCATCCGTTTCGTATATTTTGAAGAAATAGTGATTCATAGCAAGTTGAGAGATTCTTATCTGAATATTTGCTGCTGACTCAACAATACTTGGATATTCCCATAATAAGATCCATGTCAAATTCCAGATAGTAGGTACACAATGTAATACTGAAATATCTTTGGCCTCTCTTGTCTCGTATGAAGTAGTAGTTTCCATCAACATATTTCGGAGTAATTGAATTACGTAATTTTCTTGCATTTCAAGTCCTAACTGGGAAAACACAGTGCATTGGAAAATCCTTCAGATCACTGCTAAAACGGTTGACGTAAATTATGTAGAAGGTGGCGATAAAAATCGATTCCACCAGTTTTTCAATTGAATTCTGAAGTCCTTTTAGTTCCTCCTGGGTACAATATATGATTTCTGATGTTGAAATTTCCGGAAGAATCGACAACACGATCAACAGACCGAGCTAATTCACAGTAAAAGCTCGTGGTAGATTGAAGATTTCCCAGTGAGGTCAAGGTAACTCAGGGGCCGGCTTCAGGAAGCTAGCGATAAAAACACGTTCAAGTAATTCTTTGGAATAGTAATTATTGTGTATTTATTGGTAATACCCCCTTACAACGCTGAAATGGAAAGACTTCCATCCACAGGATATTTTCCGTATATTCACAAGATTGTTTCAGGTGCCTAGAGTTCTTTTACAGATAGTAGCTTTTCCTTTGTATTTTTCAATAAGAAAATGTGTTATTTGATAAAGAAATTGCTTGAGTATTTCAAGTTTAAGTATACCAGTCAATTCGGTATTTTCAACTCTTTACCTTTCAATGAATAGAAAAGTCATCAAACTCGTTGTTTGGGGCTACACCGAAACTTAAATACTCAATAAATTTGAAAATGACATCAACTTCTCTCCTATCTTCCTTAGTTCTTTTGTTGAATGAACTTTTTGTGTCAGCTTAAAATAAAAGAGAGAGAAAAGTCATTGCTTAGGGGTGTTACGCCAAAACTTAAATCCATAAATAATTTGAAAATTACATCAACTTCTCTCCTATATGTTGCTTAGTCCTTTTGTTGAGTGAACTGTCTGAATTTCAAAAAAAAATCACTGCTTGAAAGATTCTTTAAAATCACCGTTTTCAAAGATTTTTGATATCTGTATATTTACCCGAGGAACATCAAATATTCAAGTTGCTTTTGTGGGAAGATAAAGAAATTGTTTAAGTGAATGGATAATTTTAATATTTTCAACTTGTTTACCTCTTAATGGACAGTAAAGTCTTGAAACTCATTGCTTAGGGGTGTTACGCTAAAACTTAAACCTTCAGAAAATTCGAAAATAACATCTCCTCCTCCTGTTCCCAAGTTCTTCTGTTGAGTGAACTTTTTGTGTGAATTTCAAATTAAAAAAGATCTGTGGTTTGTGGGATTCAAAATTATCATTTCCAAAGATTTTTGTCATCTGTATACTAAACCCGGGGATAGCCAAATATTCATGTTCTTTTTGTGGAAAGATAAAGAAATTGTTTAGGTATATCGATCAATTTGGTATATCCAACTCCTTACCTTTCAGTGAACCTCATTGCTTGGGGGTATTACACCGGAACTTAAATCTTCAAAAAATTGGAAAATGACACCAACGTCTCTCCTCTCTTCCTTGGTCTTTTCGTTGAGTAAACTTTTTGTGTGGAAATGAAATAAAAAAGATCAGTGGCTGGAAGGTTTTTTAAAATCACCGTTTTCAAAGATTCTTGACACCTGTTTAATAAAACCAAGGAATAGCAAATATTCAAGTTGTTCTAGTCAGAAAATAAAGAAATTGTTTAAGCTCATAGCTCAATTCAGTATTTTCAACTCCTTTCCTTACAATGAAGCTCATTGCTGAGGGCTGTTAAACGGAAACTTAAATCCTTAAAAAATTCGAAAATGACATCAACTCCTCTCTTCTCTTCCTGAGTCCTCTTGTATGAACTTCAAATAAGAAATCAATGGCTTGAATGATTCTTCGAAATTTGCGTTTTTAAAGATTTTTGACATCACTATGACCAACTGAGGAACACTAAATTTTCTCAACTCGCAAAACGAATAAGTAGATATCATTTGTTTGCAATCCAGTAAAAACATGTAGTTCAAAGAAACCAATTGTTAATTATGTATAGTACTGGGTAAATTCCTTTTCATCCAAACAAGTAAACAAAAGTATGTGTATTGAATAAGTTGTAATTGGAAATTGTTCAATAATATGTTAAATCGTATCTCATAAGATTATTCATATCGAGAATGAATTCTTTGTTTGTTAGTTTTTTCAGATGTATTGCAGAAAATGTTTCCATTCTGTTTTTAGCAAGAGTAGATGTGTAGAAGATATCCTTGAATGTTCTGAATAATATTTGTCTTTACTGTGGATATTAATGTTGTAAGGCTGCGTTCACATTTACGCTATTCAATACCTCTAATTATAAGCAGGTAATATTAAGATTTCAAGTTTCTTTATTTCAATATGTGAATCTAGAGCAGATAATGAAATCGTCAAAATACTCCAAAGGCAATAAATTGAACAATTCAACCCATATTTTCATCTACAGAATAGCTGTAAATAACTGTAATCTACTGTAAGATTTATGCATTTGAAGAACAATTCTTCTTTCTTTGAAATATCATATTATGTCTCTGAAGAAATATTTCTGAATTCTAATTCTACTTTTTTTGCAGAAAAATTCTTTGGAAAACGACATGTGCAATACCTTCTACTATTTAGTGTTAATATAATAGCTTACGGCCTCAGAAATATTCTCAACCTGGCAGTCATTCCTATGGTTAGTGACCATCCACCAGATGGTGTAGTGGTAAGTATTTGAAAATCAATAAAATTTTGCTTACAGTTGATAAATTTCAGATATTAACTAGTTGCATTTTAGACGCTTATAGACGAACATTTCATTACAAAAAAATAGAACGAGCAGAAACACCTGAGAGCTCATTCTGCGCGTTTAGTTTTTTTATGATGGAAACTCTGTATGCACCCTTAGATTCTATCACTGATGAAATATTGAGTCTGTCATACTTCAATGGACTATAAAAATATTTTTTGATAACAGATAAAATTTCGAGAAGAATAAGAAAACTATAGCAAATAAAGATAATAGTCATCATTATATTTTGAAACAGCTATGGTATGGCGAAACTATAATTTATGAAGGGCTCATGTTTTATTTGAAAAGTTTTTATGGATTTTTGGCGGTTTTAGCTACATCAATTCAATAATTGGCTATGTTTCTTGGTACGCTCATAAGGGTGTTCGTGAAAAAGTACTTTTATTATTATCGGTGTGAGGAAACATTTATGTCTTGATAAAATTATGTCAATCATGTTCTATTTCAAACTAGATAGCCTCAGAGTGCCGTTACGTTTCTCAGTTTATAATTGATGAAGCAATCTGTCAATCAACACAAACAAAACAAACTGTTTCGAAATTATATTGCCAAACTAATACAGAAGTTTTTTTCCCATTGAATGTATGCTTGACACAAATGTGTATTTGAAATCATGTGGAAAATATGAGTCAAACATCTGACAGAAAACAACTACTTCTCTGGCTAATACCACTACGGACATTGACATCTGACAGATATTTGTTCACGTTCTTTCAAGAAGACCCAGTTGCAAAAGATTATCGTAATAAAACAGTAGATCATCCTTCATTTGGCTGGGAAAGACCACCTGCAGACGCGTTTCGAGGTTCTTGCCTCTCGTCAGTGACAGGATAGATCGGACAGCAATGAAGGATAATCTACTGTTTGATTACAATAAGCGTTTACAATTGGGTGTTCTTTGAAGAACGTTGCACAAATATCTATAAGATGTAGTTTAATGTCCGTCGTGGTATTAGCCAGAAAAGTGGTTGTTTTCTGTTAGATGTTTGCCTCGTATTTGGAGAGAAGGGTACTTCGGCATTGCCAGTTTTTCTATTTCATTTATCTGATACTCTACGGCAAAAATTCTTGAAGTCGAAAAGAAATTAGTTTCGATCTGAGCAAAACCTAACAAAAATACTGAGAAAACTGCCAGCAAGGAAAATAAGTCTTTCATCAGAAAGAAGAAAAGGCCACCTTCGCAGAATTACGTCATATTCGTTTTTCCTTGGTGAAATATTTTTCATGCAAGTTTATACTGAGTATTAGAAGATTTTCGCCAACAACACTGTCAGTTTTCTTTTTGAATCGAATAAATAGATTATAATATGTTCATTGAGTAAAAAAAATGTTGAATGATATATGTATTAGTGGTCATGAACTAGCTTGAGTTCCCTGAAGCGAAAATGTGTGCCTGTTTGTGATAATTTGGATACCTTCACAATGACTGGCATATTTCGAAGTAATTACTCATAGCAACTGACGAATATTACACCATTTGTTGCGCAATATTAGCAAATTGCCATGAAATATGCTATATGTTACTATCAGGTATTAGGTACCGATTTTTTTAAAATATTTCACCTTGAAGATAGCTACATGTTTAATTAGGAATTAATATGTTGATTTGTACAATCTACAACAATAATGAGTCTTGAAGAATCCTTTCCTGAAATAATTGATTCTTAACAATTTGGGACATATGAAATATGTGACAGAAAACTACTACTTTCCTGGCTAATGCGACTACAAACATTGAACTACTTCTGACAGGTTTAGTTTAGACATATTCGTACCTTTACACTTTAGACAATTTAAGTCCTATTTTATACCAGATATACCCAAAATAACTTTACAATTACCAATTGTACTGAGGAAGTTGATGAAGTAGTCACTGACCAAAAACAGGCTGTTTCAAACTCAAATTGTCAAACTAATACAGGCATTTTTCTCATTGATTCATATTATCATAAATTTCAAACGGAGGAAGAGCTCTCTAGTCTGAGCAAGGCCTGTACAAAATTATTGGTCGAAACAAAGCTACTAGCAGAAAAAAAGGAAATTAATATCGACCAAAAAGTCGTCCCGTTTAAAACCAATCGGTGCCACATCGACTTTGAAAATATCTGCCGCAGTTGGCGACAAAACGTCAATTGGAATCATATGCAGATAGAATGCGGCCACTACTACTACCATTCGTTTTATGGAAATTTCCATTTGTTAATAGCCTACTCTTTCTGATAGGTATTACATCAATATGTAATGAATCAAAATTTTAAACAAAGAAATTTAATAATAATTCATTCAATGTAGCAACAAAAAGAAATATGTTGGAAAACAATGAATACTGTTCCACCTATCGCCAATTATATTTGCTGCCATTTTTTTTAGATGCTATGACTTTTTTCTAAATGCACCCCCGCCTTTTTTGCAGATAAGAATAAATGAAATTATGATTTCATATATAGACATTAATCCTTGAAAGGGGAGAAATTAGGTACATTTCTTACATAATTTATATTGAAAAGTTTTTATTGTAAAAGATCTCTTAATATTTCATTCCAATGTTTTTTTTCTAAGTTCTCCGAACGGTTACATGCCATCTCGAGTATTCATATTCCGAGTATTTTCTAATTTTGAGAAAAAATTGTGCCATCTCGAGTATATGTAAAATTCTACCCGATATTGCCCTTAACGAGGTTACCTAAAAAAATCCTGGAAAAAAAGTAGTAATTATTTAGTCTGATATAACCAGAACGAACTAACCTTACGTAGACATTTGGGTGCGTGGAAACTAAATACACACATTTTGTGATTTTTTAAGAAGTAATAATTTAATATAATCGAACCACAGCGAACTAACTTTCCGTAGACATCAGAGTGCGTGGAAAATTAATACATAAATTTTGGGAGGAGTAATCGTTTAGTATGATCGAATCAGAACGAACTAACCTACGTAGGCATTTCTTCTAGTTTCGATATTCCATTCGAATATTCTACCTATTTTAAACTTATTTCGAGCAAAGATCGTCATAGTTTCCACTCAGAAAGTTTTCGTATTTTTTTTTTCTTTCATAAAGTACGCAAAACTACTGTTTGACGTTTCAATCGCGGTGCAAAAGATTTCTTATTCAAACATTTTTGTTTAAGAAATTCTGTTCAGCATAATATCGTTCATTCCTGGTTGAATGTGTAGGTAATGAAAAAATAAGAAATGGGTATCTCATATTGTCATTTAATACTTCATTTGTCTGGTGGATGATTTCGAACCATTCAAGGTTATCATCAATATCGATCAGCACTCGAATCGAATATTATCTTTCAGGCCAAATTGGACTGAAAAATTATCGCTAAAAGTAAAAGATAGGATCTGTCCTCGCATTTTTCTGATTTTGCACAATAGATATTCACACCGTATCATATATTTATCAGTTTTGTGATGTGTGTGCATTATACGATATGCCAATCTGGGTGACGTAATTATCACTTCAAGTGCAAACTTTTGCTTTAGGGGAGTATTCATTACATCAATTCATGACAACTCGCCATTGTGCTAGAGGTACTCTCGTTCAATTAGAGAACACAATAGCCATTCTCATTTAATTAGGAAATTGGTCTTCTTGTCAATCGAAATTTTTAAATAATGTTAACTTGCATGGGAATATATTCTATCCAGGATTGAAGAATGTTGACTTGGCCTTATTTATTTAACAGAATTGTACGAAAACACTTTTTGAAAACGTTTCAGTTTCATGTTTCTATTAATTTTTTTAAATAAATTTTTCGACAAATAAATTTTATTATCACTAGTATTAGCAATCGATTTCAAATTTGGTCAGCGTATAGAAAAAAGAATGAATTTAACGAATATAACATAGAAAAAAATTAGAACATTTTTTTGCGGAAAAACGGCAGCTGCAACCTCTAGATAACATTTTCAACCGACGCGCGACGACCGGATCGAGATAGATCCATTCTGCGAACGCCAATCGATTCAGCATGCCGAAATTAGTATATGCTGTGATTTTCGAGTCGATTGGCACAAATTGAATTTTCAGCCGAAAACACGTCAAAGGGTTATACCTTAAATATGGCTAAAAATCCAAAGTCATCAGATTCACTCGAAGTTATCACCGACATACTCAAAATTTTATGCTGATTCCGAAAATGTATGATTTGAATATGTTCGGATACACGGTGTACCATAAAACAAAGATAAATGTGCTACAAAATTTGTATCGCACGAATCCTGCATCCTAGCACACAAAACCACCTATACCACCTACAAGCGAACTGTGAGGCCAACAAACAATAACATCCTCTTGTAGAAAATTTTCTTGGCTTTTTTTCTATATACCTATGTATTTGACAAATGTGTCCCGTTATGGTCGCAAAATACGATAAATGTAAAAGGTGCGCTAGGATCCCAAATACAGCCCTAAAGCCCCCACCCCCCTGGCTGCGCCAGTGTCGAAAAACAGTAATTTTTTCACCATAGCGCTTTCGAATAAAGTTGCCATATGCAGTATGAACATTCAAAGAGGTATCTTTTTGTGGTCACTCGTTACATTTAGTTGCAAAAGTTGTTTCTTTTGTGATGTTTGCAGATAAAAACAGATTTAGTATATGATAGGATTCAAATACTTGTTGTAATAAAACTATATTTACTACGGAATATAAATATGTCAAATTACTTCAAAACCTTCTTACCTTCATCAATCAAATATTGTTTTAACATCTAGCAGTATTTGTTTTCATGTTTAATTTGTATAGTCAGGTGAACGAAACTTCGATATAACTAATCTACGCTGAAAGCAACCCCTAACTTCGATCACTCGTTGCTCGAAATTTATTGAATAAAACAATATTAACATAATAGTTATTTATGATACAAGTGTTAAAAGTGGCATTTTATTTTGTGAGTGGGGAATATTGCGAAACGAGCGTTAGCGAGTGGAGCAACCCCACGAGCAAAATAAAATCACTTTTAACAAATGTATCATACAAAATTTTTTGTTCAACAGTTACTGCTAGTAAGAAAAAAACAAAAAAAAAATAAGATCCATAAGGATTCGAACACACGATCTTTGGATTACAAGGCTGACTGACAGATACTTCAAATATAATAAACCCCAACGCACTTTATTTATGAATGTCATTATTTGTCAGTGATGAAGGACATTCTACAGTTGGACTAAATACTACTTCGTTTGTAACTTCAAAAGGAATTAGTATTATCAATTGCGCAAACGACCAAATACATGTGTGAACTTTTATAAACGATTCCTCTTGAGTAGGTGTTCTGATTATAATATCTGATTGAAGTGTTTCTATTAGAGAGATCTATATTACTGAGTATCCATCATCTCATCTGTCATTTTACTTTTAACACTAGTGTTAAAAGTACTTTTAACACTAGTGTTAAAAGTGATTTTGTGAAAACGTCAGTTTTTAGTTCATGTGTCAATGAATTAAAAACGTCATTTTTAATGTCAGTTGTACAAAAAATACTTTTTTGTATAAAATTTAATAAGGAACAATTTTAATATGAATAATATTTTCTGTGGGACCAAGGGTTTTTGAGAAAAACAAGAAGAACCAACTCAATGCTTGTTAGGGGTGGTTTTTATGGGTGAAGCTCACACTTGTAACTTAAGAACTCTTTTGATTTTCAAAAGTCTCCTTTCGGTGCGTAAATCTCAATATATCAAAACTTTATAATTTTCTTTTTTCTTATTGTGCTAATATCAATGGATTATTAATAAAATCTACGATACTTTGTTAGGATTTGAGTTGTTTTCGAACGAACACTAGCAACCGCCTTCTTCAAGACGTGTCTCTTATTATTTCGTTCCCCTTATCAAATCGTTATCTTTCTCAAGTGACCGCGTCATTATCTGCTCAGACAGGTCAGAGTTGGCTCCAGCCAGTTTTGTTCCACATATATCTTAGTAGATAGAATAACGTAATAAATTATGAATATGAAAAAAAATAACTAATGTAGTCTACCTACCACTCCTTGGTGTTAGTGACCTTCATGTAGGACTTTGATAATACCGGTGTGTTGAATTATGTATTATTCATAGCTTTATAAAAAAGGTAAATGTTCATGCAAGAGGAAGCTTATTTAGGAAATAGTTGGAGCGTCATTAATCGGCAATTAAAAATATATACGTTATACAACTCTCAAAGTCGTACTCTTATAATTTATTTCCCAAAAGAATTACAAGAAGGTACTGAACATGAACAGATTTTTAACACGCTTTCATTAGCCTCGCTTGTAGCTAAAAACAGAGTAATGTAATCTTGGAAGTAAATCCACTTCCAGTCTTCCGAATAATCTAAGATGACAATACAAGAATATCATAATGTTAATGTGTTGATAATAATAATAATAATGGAAGTTTTAAGTTACAAACAAATCTTGTATATCAATTTTCGTCCACTTCCAGTTGTCCAAACAATCTGAAATTTGGTATATGTCAAGGTCCGATGACAATACAAGAATTTCGTCATAATAATATAATATCATGATAATTATCATTATGTACGATAATAAGAAATTTTTACCTGAATTTTCGATCTTCAGAATATTCAAAAATTTGGCGCTCATATCATGGACAATACAAAAATATCATGATGATAATATTATAATAATAAAAATAATACAAATAACAACAATAATGCTATAAATCTTCAAATTTAGTTTTTCCCCATTCCCAATTTTCCGAATAAAGTAAAATTCAGCACATAAACAAAGACCGTTTGTGTGTTCAGTATAAGTTTTGCAATACATTTTGAAGCAACAGTAAACATAGCTCAGTATTGAATAACAGTGCGATGTTATTGCATAACATATTGATAATATATGTAATAATAATAGTAATGTTTGTTAACAATTGGAAAATCTATTTTAAACATGGCATAATAATGACATACACTTCTATACTAATATGGACTAAAAAGTAAAAAATAATATTATGAAATCAAGTTTAATGTTGAAGAAGAATAGGGAGCTTTCCACTTTTTATAACGAAAAACAATAAATAAGTGGTAAAGATACACTACGCTTTTTACCATTGAAGTTAATTTCTAAAGATTAAATGTCACGTTTGAGTCTATATTACTATTGAAGCGTGTGTCATTGACCATATTAGTTGAGCGCCATGTTGGGATGCGACCCTCCAGGGTGGCATTCCGTGTACCACAGAATTCTATTGTCAACAAAATAAGTGAGATGACATTGTGGTTGAATCTTTGGGAGATACAGAGATAAAACTGTTTACGCAGTTGGCAACCATGAAGGTCTCAACCAATATGGCGCATAGCTAATGAGGTCAATTACATACACCAAAAACCACCACATTACACAAAAATTCGATCTCCTTACAACCGTAATTATAACCTTCCTACCCGTTATTCATTTTCTTTCTTTTGGTAAGCTGGTTACCTGCAATAAGCTGGTTGGTTATTTTATGGGGGTTTCTGTCCGGGGTAATATTTCTAGAAGCGAAATAAACATTTGCTTTACTCAACCATTAATAACTTTATTCACCTCAATCCATAATACTCATCGTAATTATTTCTGTTTTCAGGCATATCCAGAATGGTCCGACAAGAAAAATGTGATACTCTCTTCATTCTTCTGGGGTTACGTTCTCACGCAAATTCCAGCAGGACAAATCGCAGAGCGCTATGGCCCGAAACGTTTTTTAGCCGGCGCCATTTCGATTTGCTCACTATTCTCGGTACTTATCCCAGTCTGTGGAGCTCAGTTCGGATACGGAGGGGTTATAGTATGTCGGATCATCCAGGGTTTGATGCAAGGGTTCATTTATCCGTCTATTCACCATCTGATCAGCGCGTGGGTTCCTTTGAACAGTAGAGCCAAAATTGCAGGATTCGTATATGCAGGTAGGATAAACATAAGGATATTTCATCAGTCTGAGTCTAAAATGCTTTTTGGAGAGGCCGAAAAGTTATTATTGCAAAAAAAATCTTCCAATTTAAGGTTTGTCTATCAATGTGTCCCTCAAGGGTCTATTATTGGACCAGGCTATTGAATATACTGAGAATACTGAATTCGAACTACCTCAACCGAGGTTGAATACTAGTTTGGTCCACAAGTGTTTTTTGGACGAGAGAACGAACATTATTAGCTAGGTGTCATAATGTTATATAGAAAAAGTATTAAAAGAAATGTTCCATTCGCAAAAATTGAACAATTTAATAAAAAAAGAGGGGTTTGGTTTTTCACGAATATCTCAAACACTATGCAGATATCCAAAAGTGGAAAAAGGGTCCAAAGTGAACAAGAAATTTTCTAATTTTCTATTTTATTTATAGTAATAACGGTTCCTTAATATCATGGCCTCTTAAAATCATAATTTTTCCCAATGATTAGGTTTGAAAAAAAAAACAGGATTGTCTTTTGAACAATGCATGTTTATAACAATTATTTTAACGATGGCGGTAAACAATTTTTTAAAATCATTTTTATGTAGGTGTCAATAATAAATTTGTTCAATGTCTTACAATGTTTATAATATAAAAAATTTAGAAATCAAAATCTTCCGATTTTTTTTCAATGGAAATCGTTTCTTGAGCCTTTGAAGAATAGCTCCAAGAAAACAGAAAGTAATCGAGATTTTAATTTAAGAATTATCAGGGTTTTTATGTTGATGCTCAACTTCTTCAAAATTTAAAATTAATGAAAGTATAACTTATAGAAAAATTGCGCAGAAAAGTTTTTGCCGACGGCTTATTGTTAATTATTTTTCCAAAAAGTTCCTGATTCATTTCATTCCTTAATATTCATATTTCTTCTCAGAAATAATTGTTTTTTGTTTGAGTGTCTGATTTCACAGCCCAAATACAATTAAAAATATTGGTGGTACAGTTTCATATGAAATTTCCTGTTTTCTACGGATCTTTTTTCAGATTTTTAATAACTGCAATAATTTTTTGATAAATTCTTGAAAATATGACATTACGAATCGAATGACACCTCGCCCATAATTTTTGACCTCTCCAGAAAAATAGTCATCAAATAATCATCAGTTTGAATTTTTTTTTTGCAATATAACTTTTCTAATGACAAATAAATTGCGTTATCACACAACCATCCATTTTCTTTTAGATTTCATTTTTTCTTAAATTTTAGGAGGTCCTGTTGGAACCGTGATGGTGATGCCAATAGCTGGATATTTTGCCGATTCCAAAATGGGGTGGCAAACAGTGTTTTATCTTCTTGGAGGAGTAGGTCTTACGTGGGTCGCAATGTTCCTGTTTTGCGGTTCAGATAGTCCAACCCACCATAAAACTATCACAAAAGAAGAACTCGAATTAATCCAAGATGGGGTTCCGCCAAAAGAGAAAACAGAGGTTTGCAAAAATGACGTACTAATTTTTTTTTTATTGAAATAAACTAATTATGAAACTAGTCATATAAATATGGCGAGTTAATGGAATGACTGGTTTGAAAGAAATAGCATAGTGGACCCAGGATGGATCCTTGTGGTACTCCTGTTTTTATTCCCAAAATATCTGACTGTGTATTTATTATTCAGTACAATACTATGATTACTTTTCAAGCTAGTTATTCAAAAAAATAAACAAAGCTGATCATTTTTTTTTCTCTGAAAGTTTAGGCATTGAAGGCGAATGCATGAGTTTTATCGAATTCCTTTTACGTTAATTATGAGTATTGTTTCCTTATCTATTCCCAAGCATTATTAGACATGGTTAATAAAATTTCTTTAACTCTTTTAGAAAATTCCCACACCGTGGAGAGAGATATGGACGTCAAAACCGTTTTGGGGAATACTGATATGCCACTTTGGCGACTTGTGGGGATTTTGGACTATGCTCACCGAAATTCCCACGTATATGGACAAGATTTTAGAATTCGACATAAAATCGGTAAGTATTGAGCTAATACAACCTAAAGGTTGCATACTATTATTACTCTTTTACAGAACAGTACTTTGTCTGCCCTTCCATACTTAGTCTATTGGCTGTTAAATTTGGTGATGAGTCCTATTGCTGATTACCTTATTACCAAAAAGATCACATCTGTCGGTGCCAGTAGAAAAATATTTAACAGTATAGGTAGGAACCTATGCCTCAGAATTACAAGTTGAATATGCCTGAGAGCATGTTGGGAACCACTGGTGTAAATCGTAAATTAGTTGTCCATTCAAAGTTCATTTTTATCAGTTAATCTCTGTTTCTCGCCAAGGCCAGTGTAATCAAATTTTAAACACAAAAAAATTATGATTCACTCTCAGTGGTCCTCAACATTTGACGAATGGAAGGTCATGATGGTTTTATTCGTGATTATTTCGCAGGCCAGTCGCATCAAATTCGGTTATAGGTGACTTGATTCTGAACAGGGTGATTGTTCTAAAATGAGAATTATTATTTGTGGGATTTCAAAAACTTGGAATGACAGAAACGCTTTTCTTGTTTTATCATCTAGCTATTTAGGAAACCTCATATGACATTATGAAAAATCATAGTTCTATAATTTTTTTTTATTCGACCTACTGTACAATATATTGGGGATATTTCATCAACGATTTGAAAATCTTTAGTATAAGACTACACCAATTCTCAGAGCACCATTGAATAGAATCGAGTCATTTTTTATTCACTAGCGACTGGCCCAATCTGTTTCAAACACACTGGTACCACCAAAGATAACAAGGTTCCGAAAAAGGTTCGTTCAAGTTTGATGGTAAGAAATGTATCCAAATAATCGTATAGGCGATAGGTATAGAATTGTATAATTCACGTCATATATGCATGAGGGGGTGTGATAGCTCAACGCCCTATATATTATCACCTCGTGGAATTTCATTCAAGTAAAAGTATTTTGAATAGGGTTTTTATTTAGTAACTGTGATATTTAACTTTCTTATTAGTATAGGTAAGGTAAAATCATTAGAGACAACTTAAAATTCAATACATCTTAATGATTCACGCAGTGAGATGCATAAAGTGAATATTATGTTAGCTTGCATGTACAATAATATTTTTCTACGACAGTGCGTAAACGAAGTGTTTACACACTGTTCACAGTGCGTAAAGTGACACTTTAGCGCACTAGTGCGTAAAAAATCATCACCTGTGCGTAAAATCATCAACAGTGCGTAAAGTAAATTTTTACACACTGATCATACATTTATGCATTTTCGAAAAATACAGAATTTTGCGTCAAATATAATTCGGAAGTGATCATTTGATAATACGACGACAATTCATAATATAAAACATTCAAATTAATGATATAATTGCTGCAATTTGACAATATAATAACTGTCGATGAAAAAACTTTGTATGATACACTTTCGTAAAGGGTTTTTTGTACTCGCGTGTTTGTTGAAAGTCCTACTTTATGAACTTGTATCATAAATAGCTAATTTAATGGTACTGTGGGTTTTTTCGAGTTTTTCCCACAGTTGGAATAGCAAATGCGCCTCCTTTTTTGTAAAGTAGAAGTACTTTCAAAATTCTTGACAATAACCTAAATTTTTTTAATATCATTAATTTTTCTTGTACATGAGATACATTCAAGAGCGTTCAAGGTGTTTTCTCCATGTTGTTTTATTATACAATGATTTATCAAATATTCAATAACAGTCTTATAATGATTCAGAACTATGCTCAAAAACACATCAAGATACTCAACTGGAATTTGGGAAAATTTAAAAACTATCCCATGTAACTCTCAATAGCAATGAGTTACATGCTTGTATAACAAAATTACTTTAATTTTTGTTTGCAGCATCTACTTTGTTACCATATCATTATTAGTTCTTTCAATAACTGTAACTTTTGAAAGTTTTGAATATTCCATATTTCAAAATTCCATTCAAATTTACGTAAAACGTGTGCCTTAGTATGACGTTAAAGTCCATGTCAACATAATGTATGTCCATGGTCTTGTCTTGTTGGTCGATCCATCTGAAGTTTTGCAATTATTGGACTATTATCTTTTTATTATTGAGTTTCTGTAGTCCTCCCGGATCTCTGTTTACTTCAGATTATCTTTATTGGCATGTACTTTGACGTCACATCTTCCCACCAAAGAACGATAGTTTGAATTGGCTCTATTTTTCTACTTTTTATTCTTGTTAATTATGGACATTTCTTGTAGCCATCTTATTCGTCCAGAAAAAAAAACATGCATGAAACTATTGTTTTGAGTTTAAATTTTAATTTTTCTTGAATTTTTCAAAATATCAGTTTAACGTCGACACATTCTTGATGATCTTGTTCCAATGCTTCAATAGTGTTAATAAACATTGCGCTACCAGTGTGATAAAATAGTTCATGGTTTCAGTGCTGTATTTTATTGATTCGAGGTTATTGTGCCCAAATGAAACAGTATTTTTATTTTTTTAGGTGTCTTCCTCCCAGCGATTGCCCTTCTTTCTTTATGCTTCATAGGGCCCGAACAAAAGATATTAACGGTGTTCATGCTAGTGATGGCTGTTGGACTCAATTCGGCAATTTTGATTGGTTTTCATGTCAACCATATAGATATTGCCCCAAATCATTCGGGAACCCTTATGGGCATCACGAATGCAATTGCTAACGTTGCAGCAATTCTTGCTCCATTAGCGGTTGATTTATTCAAGGGGGTCGGTGGATATGAGGAGGTGAGTACAAAATGAAGTAATATTATGTTATCAGCAAAAAATAGTCATTAACGTGTTTCTGAACTTCGAATTGTTAGCACTCTACAATTAGAATTTTGAACGATCTAAATAACTCGACAGGCATGCGACATTTATGATTTTCTCAGAATATATTTATTATAATAAATTCCGAATATATATTTCATACGTTATTAGGAAGAGGCATTGGAATATTATGATTCTTCAACTTTTCATGATCGTATTTGAAACACACGCCGAATTCGATTCCATCAATGATTCTTCAGAAATTTGTAAATGTAATAACATCAATTATTTACCCCCCTACACTCTGTGTATTCTTTTTCCATATAAAATTCTAGCGCATACAATTTCTCTCCCCTTCCTTTTGAAACACACCTTTTCTATTTCTTGAAATGATTTCATCAACGTTCATTTCTTGTTTATGGACATATAGTAGATTGAATTCTAAACCGGGAAGCAACAAAATTATCTTTTATTTCCATTAATTTTTTTTTTTTTTTTTCTACTACAGCGTTCACTTTGTCGTTGCCAATGTTTCTTCCAACTAGAATCTGCCCATTTTTCATCTCGACGTGTTAGTCAAAATTTTTAACAATTTTCATATACGAATTCCTTCAACCATTTGCTCCGAAGCTCCAAAATCGAGAAACCAAGATATTTTATCTGCCGCTTGATCATCACACGTAGCTGGAAAACAGAAATTGGCATCTTCTGTTTTTACCCCTCCTATTGAATCGTCAAACTCTTCTGTCATATTAGCGGATCTTTCGTTTTTGTGGGGTCTCCTCAAATTATGATTCCTTCTGCACTCTGAACATTTGTGACCAATGTGTCCACAATTGAAGCATTTTTATGAAAATGGCTGAGCTCTACTCACCATTCTGAGGCTATTCACCGAAGTTTTCTTTTGCAGCCCTATTCTAGTTGTTTCGATTCTTCATTCTACAAACGGCTTTTCACAAAGCTTTCGCTAGATTAATCGTATTTGATCACGAACTAGCTTTTTCTTTACTCTCCAAATGACCAGATATCGTAAGCAATTTTATGGTCCTTGTACTCTATGTACTCTAAGTTGACTACCAAAAATTCTCTGGATAATTTGACTTTCACATATTTTATCTTCTTTTTCAAGCAGCAGGATCTGCTTTTCTTTTTATACAAGGTGTTTCCGTATCTGGTGGCTCCAAAATAACCAACTATTCGTATAGATGTTTAACGAATTTTATTCTTGAAACTTTCCTTCACCAACTATTCATGTCTTATATAGTTTTTCGTGGCCCAATTGCCTTTGATTTTAACTTTCATCTTAATTTGTACCCAAAACTGTTTCTACTACACATGCATATTTTTCTGTGAGACAAAAAGTCTAGCCTCATCTAATGTATCAATAATTCAATGTATTGATCAACATCATTTATTTTCAGACTGACAAACAACTCTGGAATGTAGTTTTCATAACAGCTGCAGTATTATTCTCCACAACAGGTATGTTTTACAACTTAACAGCGTCGGGACAAGTGCAACCCTGGAACAATTTAACAGTCGACGAAGAAGGAGACAATACAGAGAAGAAACCCATGTGCAATGGAGACAGTTGATAGAACATTCTTGGTGTCTCTTTAATTATACTTACTTGGTAGTGAGCTGTTCAAAATGTCCCAGCTACGGTAAACCTTAGTCGAGAAAGTTACCATGAAATAGTTCTTTCGAATTTTGAAGGAATAAAGCATATTATGAAAGTAATCGATGAGTCGGTTGTGTGTTATTGAATCGAATCAATTCATAAATATTTATTCAAACGATATTGGTGTGTTTTATTTATCTCATAACGCATTATTTTCAGGCATGAATAAGGCAGCTAATAGATGAATCACAGAACACATCACATAAGGCCGCCTTTCCACACCAGCTTTTTGCCGCTGGCTTCTTGTCTCTAGCCAATCAGAGTACTTCAAACGTAGTGGCGGCTAGAGACAAGAAGCCAGCGGCAAAAAGCTGGTGTTGAAGGCCGGCTTAAGAAGTTCTGCTACAGAATTGTATTAATTCGGAGTTTTGTAGTCTGTCACAAGCAGTAGCGTAACTAATGGGACAGGCTGTGCATTCACCTCCCCTTCGAAATTTTTTAAACTTTCGATGATTCAGCAATTCAAATTGCGAGATGTTTCGGATCTTCGTCATTCTTTGACGAGTAAGATACTTGAGTTGTCTCACTCTTCACATTCGTAACTTTGTAAAAAGGCAAACTGAAACTCGTTCAAGCTAGTGGTGTGGCTGTTCTGTCTGGGACCGTGGCTGTGATACGTGTGATGACTGGAAATGTTTTTTATTTCTTTAATACAATAACAAAGTTCAAAGTTTTTCCACGACGCCTAAGAGGATGATGAGAGTCCTCTTGTGAAGGGTTGGCGAGTCGTCAGAGTAATTTGTCTTCTGACATATTTCAAAGTTCAAAAGACCACTGAAAATACACTATTTCAGTGTATTGAACTGGAAACTCTAGAGCGAACGCAAACGGCAGCGACGAACGGACCGTCAAGTTTATGAATAGACCTTAAGTCATATAAAAAAAAAGAAGTACGAATTTTTCAAAAATTTATCAACCAACATCTTTCGTTACATGTCAAAAGGAAATTAGCGGTTTTCTTGCATATGTATTATATATGTCCACCCATTTCTCGTAGCAAAATTCCCTAGGATTCTCTCTTAGCGTCAGATTTTTGTCAATATCCAAGTAATGAAAGTGTTCTTTGCTAACTTTGGGCCATGATACATTTTGGAAGCGTCCTGATGCTTCCGGAATGGGATTTCTGGAAAAAATAACTTGAAAATGTTTACTCACAGGTTACATTATCCTGACTTACAGATACTTAGCAAAATTTGTCAAAAGCCCTACGTAGTCGTCTAGCGCTTTTATATCTGACTCTGGAAAGCTGTCCAAACTCTTGTAGTATGCCCAAAAATAGTAAAGGTCTTCGCCATGGCCCACTCCGTCAATACCTGGAAACAAATAAATGTATTCGAGGGTAATACCTCAAGAAGTTAAAAGAATTATTGAACAAAAGTATAGAGAACACAATTTATTGCAATTTTAAGTCAATATGTATAACACTTTGTAACAAAAAGTAGAAAAAATTGTTGTCATTCGGCTTTTGTTGATAGCAGCGCGTCCTAGTGTACAACGTGCGGATGATAAATAACGTTTATTTTCAATAAATTTTAGACATAGTGTATAGAGGTAAAATACTTGGGTGAAAAAAATAATCGTGAAATGCAACGCTTGTGTGAGTATTTGAAATAGCGTATTCGAAACACGCAGTTACTGTCAGATTCAACTCACCTTCAACTTTGACTTTATTTCCACCCATTTTTCCAATATAGGAGAACTGGTAGAACCAAACGTCGGTATAGATTGACTGCAACGCTGCATATCTGATTGGAGCTCTCATATATCTGTTGTCACCATGATACTTAAATATGTAAAATAAAGGAATAAATGAATTTAATGAATATAAAATTATTTTTCACATATTCTGATGAACCAAGCATCCACGAGATACCAATCTTTTTTGGCATTGAAATATAATAGATTTTTTTCGATATACCTAGTCTCATAAAAAATATAATAATACTAATATTTATCTCACATAATATATAAACTTCCAGTTGAATGTTGAAGAAAATATCAGTGAATAAACACTGAGAAGATCCACAATGGCTAACCTGCGCGTGGATATATACAGTATCGGAAAGTTTTCATCGGGGGTATGCTGTTTTCATACGAGCGTAAAGAATAGCTTACTATTATGTTGAGAGAGCAATACAATTTCTCCTCGACTCGCTAGAGAAAGATATATCAACGTGGCTGTTAATTCGTCGGAAGAGGTAGTAGGGGAGGCGTACAGTAGTGCGTCTCTCTTATTTATGTGGTATTATCATATCATTGCGTTCCTTGTTGCTCGCATAGATTTTTCTATACCTCCGATGACAACTTTCCGATACTGTATATTATGGATATCGTTCAACTAACCCAAATATGAAATGACTTTGAAACGTCACATTTTTCATAACTGTCACTTTCATTACATATTACATCATTAGTATTTTAAAATATTTTTGTTGTATAAATCTTTGATAAACTTACTCGTATGTATGCATCTAAGTTTTCTTGGAATGTTCCATTTGTGTAAATAACTTTTATTTGCGGGCCGATTGTCGACAAAACTGTGTCATCTTCAATATACATATCATCATCAACCAGTTTACTGGTATTCTTGTCATAGGTTGCCGCTATTTTTCTACAACTTTTTATATCTGAGAATATAAATTGAACTTTTAGTTACCAATGAATATTTCTAGGGTGGAGGGGCAAAAGGGTATAAGTACAAATTTGGTCAAAATGTGTTAACTACCCCCATTGACAAAGTTGTTTACTCTCATATGGCCACATTGATATAGCTTCATCTACACACGGTAACATGAGATATAATTTGGTATAAGCCCCAACTTGCAATTTCTGACAGGTCCGCATGGTATAAGTCCACTTATATCGTTTGAGCCGGTCGAGTTTCCTGGAATCTATCGACTTGTACGGACTTGTATCATATTGATTACGTACATATGATTGAAAACAGAAGGTTTCGTCTGCCGTATTATATATATATATATATATATATATATATATATATATATCCGACTTTTTTGTTCGTTGATTTTTTTCATTCAAATTCTCATTATATACTGATTCGGCCACTATGAATTGACTAGCGTTCACAGAATTTGTTTATCTCGAACCGTTCTCGAGTTGCAGCACGTCAAAATACGTTAGAGGACAGAAATTTGAATTTAGAAATATTAAAAATAAATAAGTTCAAAAAATTATGTATGATATATTCCACTTTTTTATACAGGAATTTTTTTCGTTCAAATTCTCAGTATATACTCATTCGACCATTCTAAATCGACTAGCGTTCGCAGTAATGTCTATCTCTAACCGTTCTTGAGCTAATCAGCTCTATATCAGTTTTTACATGTTTTTTTTCCTGACAAAAATATTTCTGATGAGTTTTCGACATTTTCGTTCAAAGATTCGGAATCGGCACGTCAAAATACGTTTGAGGACAAAAATTTAAAATTCTAAAAATGAGAAATAAAAAACTTCAGAAAATTGGATTTTCTACCTTAAAAACACTATTTTCTGGCAAAATCTTTTATCTAAGCACATACAAATTTGAAGTCGATGTGACGACTTAGTATTTTTCATCATTTTTGAACCCCTTGCAAGTAAATTTTTATTTTTTTCGATTGACTTGAAATTCACAATTTATATTAATTCGGCCTTTCTGAATCGATTGGCGTTCGCAGAATTTGTATGTCTCTAACCGTTCTCGAGTTGGTCAGCTCTAAATCAGTTTTTAGATGTTTTTTTGCCGCCAAAAATATTTCTGATGAGTTTTCGACATTTTCGTTCAAAGGTACGGAATCAGCATGTCAAAATACGTTCGATTTCTGTTTATTCCCCAGATGAAAACTTTCCGATACTCTATTATATTGGTATTTTCTTAGATATCGGGATGTTTTTCAGATGTTCAAGAAGTACCGTCAGGAATAGAAGAACCATATTCAATAATGAAATCAAATGGCATAATAGCCGATTTATGCACCCCTACCTAAGAACCAAACCTAAACCTAGGGAAACAAGTGGAAGCTGTGGGAAGAGTCCCAAAACCATTCCCAAATCTTCTACATTGTTAACTATTGAAATTGTTTCTTGGACATGTTTTGTATAAGAAGACTTAACTACTTACTTTTATGTGAATCAAATGTTCTCTACTTGCTGAAAACTCACAGAAAATACTCACTTGAAGCCATTATGATACCCTCTTCAGAAGCGATGCCCGCTAAATACGGAACTTTGTTGATTTTGCCTTGTTCAACTAATGAATACATCGACTCTGTTATCAGCGCCCCTTCGTGATCAACTTCCAAAACAGGTGCGAATGACTAAAAGAATAAATATAAAAATATTAGTTGAAAAAAATTAAGAACACGCTTTACTTCCAACATGGACCAAAAAGTAAAGAATAATTGATAATAAATGTAAAAAAACGTGGGGTTCTTGACAAAGTTCTATTGAGCTCTTCGTCAGTATTGTTGAAAAATATGAGTTAGTTGGAGTGTGGGTACATTGAACCTCATGAGTACTTACACTAAACTTCGTGCCAGTACCATGAATTGCTTTACCATCAACGCTTAGAAGCAAGTCCAATAGTTCTTGTGTAGTACGGTTTCTACTGAAACTTGGGTCAATCAAGGCCGCAATACCATAGGCTGTATCTACAGCTTGCCGGTCATAAGCCCATGTATTGAGAGCAGAGCCACTTTGGCCGATGGCTGCTCGAAAAAGTCCTGTGAAACAGTGCATGAAAGATTTCAAAAAAGCTGATACAAATTTCTAGTCTAGATGTTGTCATTGTCATTGTCATTATATCAAAAAAACTCCCATGAGCATTGGTTAGTTATTTTCGGAAAATATTTGAAACAACTTTTGATGTGTATAATTGCTTCTGAAGAGCCTGCTTTCCAATTCTATCAATCTCCCTGATGAGCTTGGCAAAGCGAAATAGATTTTCGTCTACCAAAATGTATTCAATTATTTAAATATATCCCACCTGCAGAACTGGGACTGAGGATGTGGTATGTCACTGAAGCAGATCCAGCACTCTGTCCCATTAGGGTAACCTTTTCTGGGTCTCCCCCGAACAGATGGATATTTTGCTGCACCCATTTCAATGCAAACTGCTGGTCTTTCAGGCCCATGTTACCTGGAATGACTTCGTCACCGGTAGAAAGGAATCCTAAAAAAAAAATTGATGATACACTTCAAAATTAACTAGGCAAAAACCAGTCCCACTTATATGGTTGCAGAAAATAACTACGGATTTTTTGCGTACGTAAAATAGGTGGGATAGACGTGATACATACTTCGTGATTTGTCTATACGTAGGAGGAGTTTTCAAGCGCCTATGAAATATGTCAAGAGTTGAATAAACGCTTATGATATGTTTGCAGAGCCTCACCATACGACATAATGCCAGTGAGATTCCCTGGTTCTGTATACTGTCAAGCCCCTGTAATTGGATCCAGCTAAGGCCCGGTGGTGGTAGTGATGAACTTATGGATAATTTTCCAACAGCTCAAGCTGAAGTTAAACTAGTTGATAATGAAAAACTTGAACATCGTATTACTACTAAGTACTGAACTTTGAGAAACCAGATTCAAGAAACGTGAAATAGATAAATGAAAACTTGCATACAAACAATATAAAAATAAGTGAACTTGATTGATTGATAGCGAGACCACCTGATTGTGAAACTATTATCCGAAAGACTGTTCAGTTGCCACACAATTCAATGAAACACGGAATGGGGAAGTTATCGATTTCCAACCGCAACACAATATGTAAACAACAACACTTCCTATTATAATTTCCAAGAAAATTGCGAAATTTCTCAATTTACCACAGCCTTTCGTTTCTGCTTGCCAATGAAACCTGCTGTTGTTGAATCGAAACTTTCAACCACCCACAGAATACTCTACAACGGTTCACAGTATGAATTGAAATCAGTTGAATCCCGAATTTCAGAAAATTATCATGGAATATTTATTCCAAGAGGATATGTCAGGACGACAATGCCTTAGTTTCAGTATTCATTACCTAGGCAATGATAGCTATTTGTATTACAAGGGAGGAAAGTGCCACTTTTCCTCCCGCAGGATGTAGTTTACTGCCCGACGCGGAGGGAGGAAAAAGCACTTTACTCCCATGTAATACATATGATTTTTGCTCCTACCCACTTAATGAACCTTTTTTGTAAATTTAAAACGGACTCATACTTGCATGACGGAAAGTATATAGAATAGATAGATATTTGGATACCTTATCCATTTGGGATTGAGAATCAGTGTTAATTTTCTCATAGGCAATATTATGTGCCTATTTTGATTGAATTGTCAATCGTTTTTTCCTCCCTAGGGAGGAGAAGTACTTTTTCACTCTAGGGAGAAAAAGTATATGAGTTTTCTCCCTGATCTGAGGGAGGAAAGTGTATACTTTCTATAGGGGTAGGAGGACAAATTATTTTCCTCATGGAAGAGAAAATCGTAAACATATTTCTACCATCCTTACCAAATGGTCCAAGTCGGTAGTTTATTGTTACTACTATTACGTTCTGCTCTAATACAAATTGAGGACTATTATAGCCTGGAGTCGCACAACCTCTCCTAAAAGTTCCTCCATGGATATTCAACATCACTGGTAAGTCAGCATCACTACCAGGCTCCTGAAATTTGCATTCTTTAGTTAAGCTGGGATAAAAAAATTCTATTTTCAATTTTCTCTCATTATCTTTTCAAACCTCATATATGTGTATAAAATTTAATTCTAAGCAACTTTTTCAAATAACTTTCTTTGATATCTTGCCATTTTACCTCACTTTTTGCTTTCTCATAGTAATTTTTTTCAATTTGCCGCCATACCAGCGATCACGTGACATGTGTCAAAATCGATTTTTAGGTTATCGGACATTCACAAACTTTTCGCAAGAATTTTTTTTCAATACTCTAATAATCAACTTTTTTCCCATATGGTACATCCTTTTTGGCGGTCACTGTATATTATATTTAGTATATTTTGAATGAATAGACATTTTTTGTGATATAAAATTAAAAATAATGGTCAATTAAAAACTAGGGTTACAATTGAAAAAAAAGTTGATGACGAAAATTTAGAAACTGCTATGTAAATATTTTTGTAACACCAATAAATGTATCAACTTGAATAACTAATCGACCTATCCCTGCATTTTTGAAATATTTTACTGTTATTGATTTAGTGAATGTATTCCAAGTTACAGGCTTGCACGGTATAGTATTTTGACAAAAGGCGTTATAATCTTTATAGTTAGACTCACATTTTTCATTTCCTTTTAACATCGTAACAATAACTGTGAACTACTGTTTTTTGTTACGTTTTTGATTTCCTAACATGAACAAGAATGTCCTCAAATGGAAAATAAATCTTAGTGTCGATATGGAATAAATGTTGTGAAAAAATAATGTGAAAAAACTTTTTAATTGTATTAGAATGATTCTCAAAACCCCGAGACGTTATTAATTTTCTTAAGTTCAAAATGTACCTAGTAGTGGTTCTATTGTGGCTTCTCGATTGAAAACACCCAGATTGCGAACACCCTACAAAACCCTCTCAATCACGAGCACCTCTTGGTCAGTGAACTCAGATATGAAGATTGGATTCTAAATTACCAACAGAAAAACAAAATTGGACCTGGACTGGAGTTTATCGATATTCTAATGACAATAATTCATGATTTGCCTTCCTGTTTCGTATGTGTTCAATTTCCACGCACTCAAATGTCTTAACGTCAGGTAAGTTCGTTCTGGTTCAATTATACTAAATAATTTGAAGTGGTCGAGGTGTTAGAGCATTTGCTCCCACCCAGGCTGCCCGGGTTCGATCCCCACCGCCATCACGGAGCTAATGTGGTTCGGAATCCACTTTTTAAGCTGTAAGTCCCGGATCTCTCTTGCTCGCACAATCTTTGCTTTTGAGGGGTTTTCTACGAAAACCTGGGAGATTCGTAATAACAAATTTTAACAAATTTTTAACAAAATTACTTCTCGCAAAATGTATGTATTCAATTTTCACTAAGTAAAAATATGACTCACTTCACTTAAATACTAATGGCTCATTTCTATTTGTAGAATACTATAACGTAATAATATCCAGTCTCGTATTCAGTACTGCCAGACACTTTCCGCCGGCCATAACTTTCTTCAAGCTCCCAAAAGATAAGTTAACTCATACTCTAAAGCTCAATGTTTATAAATGTTATTTAGGGGCATATTTCAAAACTATATGCCACAAATCGTTGAGACCCAACATCCCCCGGTCACAAAAAAAATTCATACGTAAGTGTTATCTCGCTCAATTTGTAATGCATGCATACTTAGTGCCCTCGCGCTGATACTAACGGTAGATTTTTTTTATGTCTTGGGGGGTCTTTGGTCCCTACGATTTGTCTGGCTGATCACATATAGTTTTGAAATACGCCCCTAAATAACATATACAAAAATCAAGCCTGAGAATATGAGTAGAGTTTCTTTCTGAGCTTCATATCTAAGCCTCTAGCGTAAGTTATGGCCGGCGGAAAATGCCCGGCAGTGCTAAATATTATTTTATAATAATATCTTACAGAACATATGTAAAAATCAGTCATTAGAATTAAAGTGAAGTGAGACCCATTTTTACTTACCTTTCTCACCTGATACATGTGGATTGGCCTTCTACCCAACTTAGCGCAGGTATGCATGCTTTGAAAGTACAAATAAACACTACGTTATTGCCTACATTTTGTCCTTTAGAAAATAAGTAACGTCTGGGGGTCCAATTTTGGACAATTGAAAAACTTACTTTGGGTGTATACACATTCAGATACAAACAATCTTCAGAAGAGTGTGCATGTTCCAGGCCAGTTTGATAGCAGATTTTTTCATTTGATGTTGCTTTGAATACTCCTTTCCAGCTCACAACAGGTTGAGGTGGCTAGAAAAATTATATCAGTAGCATTTGTTATGTAGCCTAAATATAGCAGCAATATATATTTTATTCTAGCGATGGCAATTCAAAAACGAAAAAACCGCCCAAACACCAAACATAGTTCAGATTCAGAAGACGCCCCTTTCGCCAACGAAGTAAGCACCATCAGGAGATGTAGGCTATCTTATTGAAAATTCTTTCATTATTTCCCTTGATGTACAACATGTAATAACTACGCATTTATCTTTGGTACATGCTACCTATTCTTGATACATACCATTTAGTTGACTGCCATTTTTTTTATTTCAGTCTTATGAATAAAACAAGTTGTTAGTGAATACGCCTACCTTGAATCTATATTTCCCGACAGGGGGAGCTGCATATGGTATTCCTAAGAACGCCCAAAATTTCACATTGTTTCTTGTTGTTTTGTGAACTGATCCTTCAATAATTCCATTTGGTAGTTCCACTGTAGTGCCTGTTTCACATCTCTACAAATTATCAGAATTTTAACAAGTAGGACATGATTATATGGTTCGTACTACCAGATTAGTATTATGCCATAAGGATGTTTACCAAGAAAGCAGATGATCGTGTTTTGTTATTTAGGCACTAGACACTACGAACTTTTTTCTAAGATAAACTGATTTTTGCTTTCTCTAACCTTGAAATTGTTTCTGTCGAGGTTCTTTTACTAGTTACTAAAAATTATCATTGTACCTACCCCATAGTTTATCAAACATTGCAAACACACCAACATACAAAGTTGCAACTTGTAGCCCATATTTCTTATGAATAAATGTGATCCACTCTTTTTGTCAATAATAAGGTATTCATCATTGATTTCAATCTAATCATATCAATGATTTTTCTATTCCTCTCAAGTGGTTTGTTAAATGGATCAAATGATAATATCAGGAATGATAGCAACTTTGAAGATCAGAAAGTAAATGCAAAAGAAAAGGTATAGAAAATATCAGATAAAGTTATGATACCAATCAGCTTTTTTAGTGATAAGAACGAATATATTTATATTTTCTCGTTGGTTGGTTGAACTGAATGTTAATGAAACTGGTGGAAAAACCGGATTTTGAAGGAAACCCCAAGGTGTCAAAAAGTGGGTCTTATTATGCACAGTGAATGTTTTAAATTCGAGATAAAATGCTGAAATAATTGAGGAAAAGAAGAGAATATGGTATTCAAACAGAAATTATTTTGAGTCTGGTACATAATAAACTCCTATGGAATTCCTTAGATCTCAAACGACGAAATGGAGCTATCACTTCACAAAAATTCATTCCAGAACTTACTGAAAATCATTCGCCCTAATAACTTCCTATGAATAAGAGAAAACTTTATTGAGGATATGATCGAAATATCGGAAATGTTTAATCAGTTTCGCAGAATTTAATTGAGTTGAGTTTGGCAGTGCCTAGCACGAGTTGTGTTTTGTATTATATTGAATTGCCATTCATCAAAAACCACTTATTTTGAACCGGTTCAGAGAGTCACTCAGTTAATTCGATTCTATTCATGCAGAAGTTTTTTATATATTTCTTAAGTAATGGAGGCGTATATATTTTATAATAAGGAGTAAATGTCTTTTTGATTTTGTTCGAAAATATGAAAAAGATATTTATAAAATCTGTTGTGGAATCATCTGCGGCTGAAAGACAAACTTTAGTCACTATTTTCCATCGTTCCTCTTGGGAGGTATTCATGTTGAAAAGGGGAACATTCCCCATGAAAATTGAAAAATGTAATTTTTTTGTAATATCAAACAGAAAACAACTACTTCCCTGGCTAAAGCCACTCTGGACATTGAACTACATCTGATAGATATTGTGAAAATACTCTAACTGAAAAGAAAAATTCGCATTTTCATTCAGATAGTTGAAAATTCAAGAACATTTGGTATTTTTTATGTTATTTACAAATAAAGTGTTTCTGACTGTGGTCTTGATTTCGTAGGAATTATGTCGGGAAGAAAATCTTTTGTATTTCGAAATGGTTCAATCGGACTGTTTGATATTCTTGCACACATGGTCATAGGAAAAATAGTGTACATTACTTGTGCCAAGGTAACTTTTTACAGTCGTGGAGTTGTCGCAGTGGAAGTGGGAGTACTTTCCACTCGTGTGAAAAATGTCACTTTCCGCACTTGTTGTGCAATATACTATTTTCTACAACTGCTATGAAAAGTAGCGTATTTTTCATAGCTTACTTACTTTCAAAACCAAGTTTTGGTCATACTGTAAGAAATATTATTTCCCAACGCACTTTGCCCACAACACATACATTTATATGGAGAATCAACAAATATCGACAAAAACTAGTTGGCTGCTGTTCAGCTTTAAATAGTTGTCACAGCTGTCAAGAACTGTCAGATTACCTCTTTCTTTTTAATTCTTGAAGTAGTTTTTATTCGTGTTTTGAAATAGAAGTAAATTATATTTTCAGAATTTTTATCGCTTTTTTCCTCGAATTAACATAGCGTTTTAAAGTTGGTTTGATTTGTATTCTATTACAAATTCTGTTGGATACGTATACTATTGAATAAATGAAAAGTACCAAGGGCTTCATGGTGTAATGGAATATGAACCACAGGTGGTCCGAGTTCGACACCCAGGACAGGCTATATTTTTTTATTTTAATTTACATCTTGATATTTTTATTAAGTCAATTTTAAATAAAGTTACCATTCTTGTATTCTTTGAATTTGTGCAGTTGTAGAAAAACTAAAGTGTCCAACATGTGGGGAAAGTTACTTTACCCACTTGTTGCACAATATACTATTCATCCACAGAGATGTAAAATGGATTGAGGGCAGTCTTTAATTGTAAATAAAATCAATACGTTTCAGTTGATAAAATATCTCTGTAGCAAATACAAATTCTTTACGAACATTAGACATATTATAGTTCAATAATCATCAAGATATGTGCATTGGAGTCATTAATTTCTTAGTAGGCTATCAAGGGCTCAACGGCATATTCATCGTATAATGCGACCCATTTTCTGTATGAGGCATCCCTTGGATTTTCTTTCACTGACAGATCTTCGTCGATTTCCATATACTGATAATTATCTGTTTTGACTGTAGGCCATCTCAAATGTTGGAAGAGTTCATCAGCTACTGGTGTGGGATTACTGAAAAAAAAAAGTTTTATGAATTTATACCGAAAGACCAAAAAGATAGTACCTCAGAAAAAAAACTTTAATTCTGATAAAAACTTTTCTTCAGTAACGATCTCAGATATTTCAAAAAGTAACAGTGCCAATTTTATGAAAATCACTTACAGGTAATTCACAAAGTTGGTGATGAATCCAACGTAGCGTTCAAGCGTTCTCACGTCTGATTCGGGATAGTCCGCCAAATTTGCTCCCGCCCACAAGTAGTTTCCTTCTTCTCCATGTAGTACTTTACCGCATCCTGAATAATAATAGCATCAATAAAAAAATTGCAGTTTCTTCGATGAAATTATCATTCAGAAACCATTAAAATACCAACATAAAAATTTCGATTACCAATTTTTAATTGAATCGGATTATAATCATACAAAACTTGTCCGCCATCCTGAATTCATGAATTTTAACAACAAATTCATATCAAAATTGGATGTTTGGAACCTTTGGTGTGAATACAATTCAAGAAATAGAAGCTTCTATTTCTTGAGAACCGAAGAACCGAAATACATTGAAACTGTGGTTAGTGATACATCATTGAGTTCAGAAAAAAATTCTGATGATTCTTCACTAACGAAATTCGGATAGTAAAAGTGAACAATCACAAGAACACTCAAATAATTTATGAGTTTATGTGAAATAAGAATAAGAAATAAGAAATCGAATTATTTGCAGATCAACAATATTTTTGAAAAATTTAAAATTATTTTTTTTTTTTCATTTCCACATATTACCTATCTTGGACTCACTTCATACTATCAAGCACATTTTGAGGAAGAAACTATGTACCTACCAGGAAAACTATAGTTATTTTTTCCCAAAAGCCCATGGTAAGAGAACTCGTATACGTAAACATCAGTATAATTAGATTGTAGTTCTGCAAATCTCAAAACTCCTCTGATAAACTCGTCATCGCTGAGGAACTGAAATAAAAAAATTATACCTCAGTGCAAGTGAAAAGTTTTGTCTCGGAACCATGTTCGAATTCATCGGCATAAAAACAAAAAGAACCCGGATCCAAGTTTTTCTAATAATAGGAGTTTCATAATATAAACAATTCCTAGTAGTAGTAGTAATCGTGGAGAGGCCGCTGCCGTAGCCAGGCAAGTAGGCCCCAATGGTCCCATTTTGCCATCCCCTGCTCTCCACATACATTGCCTCTCCTTGTCTTTCTTCGTTTCGGCAGATTGCTCGAGAGCACCTCCACCAAGACTGAGCTCTTGTACTAGGACTGAGCTCGATTCAGAATGGCAGATGGCTCTGAGCGTTGCCTGACTGTCCGACCAGATGTAAATTCTCTGCTCGCGGCCCTTCTTTCACCTCTTGCCTCAAAGCTACGGTTAGCATGGCCAACACTCCAGCTTGAAAAACTGTTGTGTATCTTCCCAAAGCGTAGTTTTCTCTTACACCTCTTCCTTCTAGGAAAATGCCTGAAGCTTGTTTGTTGGTGAGACGCGAACCGACCGTATAATGCAATAGGCTCGAAAACTCCACCTTATTTTCTTCCCATTTTTTCCTGCTCGGAAAAGTGAGAGCAAACTTCCTATTCAATCGATGTCTATCTTATGCGCTTTTCACCCGGTATATGCAGGATAATCGAAAGTTGGCACCAGTTAACATAGGTGTTCGAAACCGCATTGTTGATAAATGTGTAAAGCTTCAAGTTTAAATATAACAAACTGGTCCTGAGTTGCACTTAATCCTGAAAATGTACTCTCAAACAATATTTTACCCGGATTCCTGCTCCCAAATCGTCTGTGAATTTGACTGATGTGTACATTTTCTTGATTTTTGCTCCGACAGTTGTCAAAATTCCTTCGTTTTTGATATTCATATCTTCATTGACGAGCCTTGATACATCGTGGTCCCATTCCGAAACGTTTGAAGACCAAGATACCAAATCTACAATTCAATAATCATGAAACAATGGAGATTAGTAGTTGATCATCCCAAAATGGGTATACATATATCACTTATTCAATAAGAGAAATGTATTGCTTGTTCAGTCGTTTTACCTGCTGCCTTAGCTAGTTCTTCTTCGGAGTTAAATCCAATCAACAAAGGAACTCTGTTGAAACGTCCAAATTTGACTGCTTCATACATTGATTCTGTGATGAATGCACCTTCGTCGTCATCTTCAACTACAGGTGACCATTCCTGAAATTTTTTTCAACTAATGAGGAACAATATGTTTAAATTTGAATATAGTTAATCAGGACTAGTTCTGAGATATTTTTTCGGAATGAAAAAATCCACAGAATTATCTTACACATATTTACTCATGTATGAATTGAACAACGTATAAATGTCTTTCAGTGATACTTACGTCGTATTCAAATTGGGTGGCATGGATTTTTTCTGCTTCAACACTTACCAATAGGTCCAAGAGTTCTTTGGAGGAATTTTTCTCAGAAAATTTTGGGTCCACTAAACGAGCAACACCATAAGCTCTCTCAATTGCATGTTGCCTTTGACTGGCCCAAATACATAAAGCTGAACCACTATTAGCAATTGCTCCTCTAAAAAGACCTGAAAAGTTCAGCGATTGCATTCGTTTAATATCTCGATTCTACTTATTGAAAATAAAATCTCCAACTTCAACTTGGGGAGAATGGTTTTAAAAGATCAGGAACTAGCGAACTCCATGTAGGTAGCAGTAAAAACTGAGCACTTTTTTAACAAAATTATAACATTGAATATTTCAACTCTTTTGAAGAAAGCTAATTCCATACAAGAATGTGATATTTTGGAATATCATTTCAAGACTTCTGGAGGTTCATGTATAGAAAAAGTGAAAGAACAAAAGAATTTCGAATAGAACGGAAAATTTTCGAAAATTCATGACTCAATGAAGATTTGTAGGTAATAATACAAAAAAAATTCATTAATTTGAATGTATTACTGAGACAATATGAACGGCCAAAGTTCGTATTTGGTATAATCGACTCAACATCAAACTGAGGACTCTATCAACCAAAGAGGATTCCCTAATGTTATAACTTGTTTTTCACAACTAAAACCGAAGTGAATTTTCCACAGTTGTTATGTTATAATATCATCAATAATATTCATTGAGTTTTTTTGTTTGAAGTCGTTATTCAGAAATGTCCACTAAGATTGAGGTTACTATCAAGTATTTCCATTGTAGTTTATGGTGTTAAGAGTCAAATTATTGTTTCGAAAAGTGATATAATGGAATTTGATTTATGAAAAATTCCGGTAATTTTTTTTTCGGTTGTTAAAAACAATGTCACATATTCCTTCTTTTATTTTGTCCTGTCTGATATATACAGTTATTATGGGCCATTTAACCGTTGATGTGTCCGGATATAGTTCCGTTACGTTCCCATCTTTGGATATATGTCAACATTTCAACTTACCTGCTGATGATGGACTCAATATATGGTAAGTTACCGATGCTCCTCCTGCACTTTGTCCTTGAATTGTAATTTTATCCGGATCACCACCGAAAAGGTGGATATTGTCATGCACCCATTTCATGGCCAATTGCTGATCCTTCAATCCCATATTCCCAGGTACTATTCCATCACCAGTTGACAAGAAACCTGGAAAAATAAATGTTGATGTTGAGCAGCAAGAGCCATTCGTCTCGAGGGTGACGCTTTGCTTACAAACTCGCCCACATCTTGGAATATAACTATTTAACAAGACAAAAATATAATGAAAGCTTTCTGACAGAAATCTACCAATTTACCCAACATCGTCTGCGAATGAAACTGATTTGACAAAATGACATCGAATATATGAAAAATTTGAAACGCGCCCAAGAACAACTCGAAATTAACAAAATACCCAATAAAATTAGGAAATTATTCTGGCAAATTTTTTTCCTTCATGAGTTGTATTACATATCAATACAAATATATAGCAAAAACTGGATATATCCTTTTCGTCATACACACAAAATTGATAAAACTACTGCCACAATTTGGATTCATTATGACCATGTAGAGGAGCTACTGGTATTTAAGTAGAAACAGTTTTGTTTTGATTTTATAGCGGTTCTCGAGAGTATATCTCTAAACCACAATACAACTCAACTGTTAGTTCTATAATAGTATCAAGGCATAGACTGGGAGTGTTATAAAACCATTATGAAACCATTATGAAATTGAGGTTCTAAATTGACTATTTCGACATCAAAAAAAATATATTTGATCTGGGAGAGAATTGCTTTGAACATATTGGCTATCATCTTACGTTGGAACTAGGATAAATCCTAATGGCATTATAACTTGAGAGGTGAAGGATGATAGGTGAAGGATGATCTTATGTGAAGGATGAAGGGTGACAGATAAGAGACCGTTGATAGGTGACAGCTGATAGGTGATGGACGGTAAGTGACAGGTAACACATGATAAGTGAAGGATGATTGTTGACAGGAAACGAATGAAAATTGACACATTGGCGCTCTCTATTTGTTTAATTTGTTGTTGATTGTTTCAAGTGGCATTACAACCCAGTATTTCAGCATTGCATTTGAATTTAATAGTTGAATTATGAGAAATTTTTGTTGTCAATTAATTTAGCTACATAATGGAGTTTCCATCATCGTTTCCAAACTTTGGAGTGCAAGTTATTTAAACTATTTATAATCGACTGTTCCGTAGCCAAGAACTCCAATAATATTGTTATGGTAATACAAAATATGAACGTGTATTTTATAAAATATTCAAATTACAAACTGAAGTTGGATTTGAATGTTTCAAGTACTTTCACTATTCGTTTTTTGATTTTTCGCGTTCTTCTGAGGGGTGAGTAGCAGAATATCAACTTGTTTCTTTTTGTGAAAATATATATAAACCTCTTACCGAAAGGACCCACTCGATAGTTGAATGTAACTACAACTATTCCTTTCTCCATGATATAGTCAGGTCCAACCACGTCAAACGAAGCAAAGCCATGTGTGAAACTACCACCATAAATGCTTATCATAACAGGTAAATGGGCATTGGCATCAGGTTCCTTCGAAAGTAATAAAATTCTTCAATTCTAATAACTATCAAGAATATAAATAACTGTAATTTCTCACATATCAAGACATCAAAAAAAAAAAACAGTTTGATAACTCACAGTAGTAAATACACATGAGAGCTATACAAGATGAACTATTGTAACAATTGGCATTGTATTCAGTAATAATAAATCTTTCAAGATGTATAGCAAAAAATATTGTATATTATTATCGAACGAATTCCCGGAATTTTCGAACGTATATTTCAGCTAGGTCGATACTGTTGACATATGTTTCTGGTGGCGACCTAACTGATATTCTATTATAATATTCACCCGGAAGTAAACTTTGCTGGGAGCAACGATGAATTGTATTTCTCTTGAAAACTGCTGTGTGATCAGAAACCCTTTGTGATTCAGGGAACAGGGGCTGTCAACGACTATTTTAAACAAAGGACGAAACAATATAATATAATAATAATAATCTTTATTCACACAAATCACAAAAATAACAATTTAGCAAAATCACAGAATTGACAATAAAGATTGAGTGTGAACAAAGCAGCAAAGCTGATAAGTGTGATAACACTTGTTTCAGCGTTAACAAAAATCAAATATTTAAAATATAAAACTACTTAGAATAGTACATCAACATATATAAAATAGTTGAGATATATAGACAATACACACGAAAATATACAAGATACAGTATGGAATATTAACTCACTTAAGTTCATTGAAGAACTTGTCCGTGAGTAAACTTCCGTATTTCGTTTTTTCTTCTTCATTTATGTATGTATTATTTTGTTTGATACTTTTCATGGTAAACAACACTGGTTAAAATAAAAATAATAACAAATATTAGTGTAACTAACTATTTTGTTTGATGCTTTTCATGGTAAACAACACTGGTTAAAATAAAAATAATAACAAATACTGAATTGACTACTACGAAATTTTTTTGTCGGGAGTCATGAGGACTGACGAAAAAAGAATGACTGAAAAGGTCAGTTAGGGCTGTAAATTCAGATTGACTAAATTTTAACGTTTTAGGCCAAATTGTGCCCCGTACGTGGCGATTATCAAAATTCAGTGAAAATTGTTTTAGTGATTAGCCCTCATGTCATGTTCAACGCTATAATGATAATTTTGATTAGTAGGTTTAGAATAGTGATTGAGTCAGAAAGAGTTCGTACTGTAAGGATTTCTACTCAAGCCGGTCCTGACGGAGCTAGTTAACATCACACAAATCACCGCTATTTATAGTCGATGATGTCACCATTCAACTTCGCCGCTGGCAATCTAGACAAGACCATTCGAGAGCGCCATCTAGTCGCGAATAGAAACTCCTGATCATTCGGGAAACCAGAGAAAAAACGAAAAGTTCATTCGACACCATCATTATTAATTCAAATATTTATGGTAATAATGAGTTGTCTTCATTTTTTTCCACTTCCCATTGGGAGTCACACTACATTTTAACTCACTAACTTTATTTTCACGTTCGACAGAGAAGGAGTAACGGTGTATTAATGATTCTGCTTTTCCACGTGTGTTAATCCAGGGGCGGCGCTTTCCTACACCTACAAAAGGTTTTTTTTTTTGTCCAAATTTCCAAATTTCATTTTTTTCACTTGTTTTGGTGAGGAAAGCGTCCTGTATACTTTTCTGTGAGTGGTCTTGGTTCACCTTGTTTATTTTGATAAAAAAAACGTGTGTAGTGCTGATTAAACTATTATCGATGAGTTGACCTACTAAGAACATTGCTGGCATCATCAGTTCTACAGGTCTTCAACTTGAGGTTTGAATAGAATGAATGATGATTAAAAACAACATTTAAAATCAGAAAAAATACTTACAACTGTTGTGTACACATTGAGATAAAGGCAGTCTTCAGTTTGTGGTCTATGAGTTTTGTTGCTTATTTGGTAGCAGATTTTAGTATTCGACGTGGCATTTAAAATTCCCTCCCAGTTAACTGCTGGCTGAGGAGCCTGCGAAACCAAAATAAAGTTATAATAATGAAAATATAATAATGAAGGTCTTAATTTCCACATTATTCTAAAATCTTTCAATAATACCCATTACATTTTTCCAGAAATCCAAATTTACTCAAGTGCATTAATTTTCACTGACTGATGATACTCATTCTAACCCAACCTAAGTTATGACAAAAATGAGGCGATAAACAAAAAGTGCAAATGAAATAAATTAATTGAAAAAAAAAAACTTTTCAAAGGGAAGCTCTTATTCAAATGCGCTAAAAAGTAAAAAATAATTGTTATAGATGTTTTATGTAGGATATTAATGAAAGATATTTGTTTCAAAAGTTTTCCGCGCAAAGTTTTCATTTCAACTACGAAAGCGATGGGCATGTTAGAAAATACTTATATCTACAATTTGGCTTAGTACCAATCAATTTACAAAGAACAAGCACAAGTAATTATTCATGTGATGAAGATATTTTTACCAACATACCTGGAATCTTAAATTTCCAACAGGTGGTGCTGCATATGGTATACCTTTATAGGCGTAGAAAGGCAATTGTTCTCCTAGTGTCTTTGTCACCAATCCTTGTATTTTTCCATTCGGTAACGTGATAATCGGCCAATCCTGGTTCACCTGCCAAAAAACCTAAATTTTTCGTCAATAGACTTGAAGAATCTCTTACCTTGTCCGCTAAACTCAAACCGAGTAAAGTCAGTAAGATGAAAGACTTGAATATCATATTCATCAGAAATATTAACAGAGAACAACTGAACTACACTAATACTGGATGCAAATGATTTTAATTATCATTTATAGAAAACGAATCACATTCTACTCCTAAATTGCCAACAATTATTCGATAACAATCTCGAACATTTCCAATAACAATTTAAAAAATACTCAATCGCTATGAAATCTTGACTAGCTCTTGAGATAGCTTATCAGGAAAGATATAAAACGTTCTTAAAAACAAACAAATAACCTTTTTTCCTGATTTCATGTGTAATCACTTCAACAGATGTTTTTCCCAACATTTCCATGTGAAAGAGTGTGCTTCTGTCTCGGAGATCCAACACAATGCGCCGAGACAATTTCTGAGATCATAATGTTGGTGATGCAAACATATATACCGAACACGTCAAGAAGACCATAAACTGCTCCAGAGTTGTTACCTTCAAGCAATCTGCAACATAAATATTATAGTCGACTCTTAAACCACCAAGATCTATGCGAAAACTAGACGAAGTCGTTAAAAAAATTGAGCATCACTGCAACAAGCAGTTAGCATTCCGTCGATGATTGAAGAATCAGAGCCCTGGAATCAAAATGTGTTGGAGCAATAAACATCAGAGATCAACTTGTAACTTGCTTGCTTGGGTCTGATATTTCTGGCAGTAATCCTCCTTGCCAACTTCCATCTAATGGCTTGCTTTCCCAGTTGATGCCTGTAATCGGGTTCTTTGAGATCGTTCCTGAGTCTGCTCCATTTCCAGTCATGGATCCATATGTGTACCAGATTTTTTCCTGTAGAATATCCTTGAGCTGCGAGCAATCCCTCTGAGTTCTGTCTTGTATCAGCACCCTGAATTGGTTATTAAAGCAATACCGATTCCGAATATGGTTCGTTCTAGTTTCCAGCGCGTCTTCGATCATAACTCTAACGATGCCATATGTCCTGTTTCAACATTCAATATATCTGGAGACACCAAGCCTTACCTCCACTTGCACCAATAGGTGGAGAGGAATCGCAGGAGTGTCTTCGTGGCTGTAGTTGGTGTTGATTCATTTGCCTTGTCCTGTTATAGCTTCCCTTTGTTGTGTCTTGGACCACCACATCAAAGGGACGTGAGTATGTGATGGAATGCATGAGCACCAGGCTGTGCAACCAGTGCTTATATGTGATTTTAGCCTCCATTCTTCATTGCATTTTTCTCAAAGAGCGTCTGGCTATCACTATGGTCACCGCTTTTTGGTTGTTTATTCTAAATGATAGTTCTAGGTCAGCTTGGAGTCAAGGTTCACTTCAAGGTGTTTTGACTCTGCCAATATGATTGCTTTGTTACGGTAGGGGTTCAGCCCTCCAATTCCGCCAATATCGTCAAATTGAGAGCATCCTTCATGCGATCTCCAACCTTTGTTTCATATTTTCCTTGCGGTAATACCACTACGTCGTTGGCATAATCAAGTGCTCGATGTCTTGAGTCTTCCAGAGTTTTCAAAAGCAAGACCGCGGGGATAGTACTCCATCTTGTAGGCATCCTCTGGTCGTCTTGGCTATTGATCTCCTTCAATACGGAGACGTGTATCAACCGGTTCCTTAGCAATGAGCCTATCCAGGCCATATATGGATCCTCCGCGTCTTTGTGTCTGAGAGCTCTGGTGAGTTTATAGAGGTATTCTCTAAAGCCCATTCTACGTCTAGAAAACAACTAACAGTTTCTCTTTTTCCACCATCTTTTCTAATTGATGGAGTGGTCTCCATTGAAGAGCCAGTCCTGCAGGCATATTGTTTGCGGTGCAGTGGTATCTTCACCAGCGCGCCATCTCTGATATGTCTCCCAAGTCTTGAGTAAAAATTACATAAGACTAATTGGTTTTAGGGGCTTTGCAAATTCCTGTTTTCAGGTTTCGGTGTTGAAGGGACCCTAACGTTCCTTCATGCTTTTTCATATACCCGAGGCCTCTGAGTATGTTGCAGAGTTTGATTTGAAGTGTATACCGTCTGACCCCGGTTTGGACGTATCACATCATGGCTAAAATGTTGTTAGGTAATTAAAGAGGACTTAGCTGGAAAGTAGCTGACCTCATGACATGATACAGCCCTACACGTAATTATTATCTCATTTCAATCATTGTGAGCGTTTTGATAACATTAGTCCTAACTATGCTTCAGAAAAAAAAAACAAATGTTTGTCTTTGTGGCTCTGTTTATGACTCAATAACATGAAAATAAAGTAGACAACTTGAAAATAGAAATATAATTGTGAAAATTGGTGATATAAAGTCAAAAAAATCTTGACCTAGTGTAGTAACTCCTTAGGAATCAAGGTAAGCTTACCTGCAGGTAAACATAGTCTTCGGTAGAACGGTCATGAATACTGATACCTATATTGTTGTATTAAAAAAACTCATATTGTAAACAGATGTGGCAAAAAAAGGACAGTTACTCTTACAAAACTCGTTATTGCAGAAAAGTCAAGTTTTGTTGTGACATGGGGAGGAGGCATTATGATTTATTCGTGGAAAAGTCTATTCCGAAGAATTAGAAAATGAAAGTGAAATAGCAATTCAGTTTATTTTCAATATCAACATTATTCTATCAAAATGATGTGAATGGTGGTTGGCCATATTTTTCAAACAGTTCAACCCACTTTTGGTACGAAAACTCTCGGGGGTTTTTCTTCACTTCCAAATTTTCTCTGATATCCAGGTAAAACATTTCATCCTGTGTCATTTTCGGTAATATGACGTCAAACAAGTCGTCTTTCTTCGGAATAGGATTCCTAAAACATTCAAGTAACTTAATGAATAGTGAAGAGATTAAGGCTGTTCATTTTCTTACAAATACTTAGCGAAATTTGTGAAGAGGCCTACGTAGCGATCCATTGTTTTCACATCCGCTTCAGGATATTTCTTCAAGTCTTTGAAATATGTCCAAAGGTATTTCATATCTTCAGCGTGGGCAACTCCAGATACACCTGTTGAACGAAAAGATTTCCGATAAGCGATTTTGGTGAAGATGAAGGAAAAATCAGTTGAAAGAATGAAGGACTCCGCACGAAATGAATCTGAGACAATGGATCTAAGCCAATTTTGACAATTTTTTGGGATATTGTGGTACAAGTCGCTAGAAGTTACACGTGCAAGTTTAAATTAATCCAGTTTTCTATAAATTCTCAGTTTTCACTTAAGGAAGGTATGTTCTAAGTATATTCTATAAAAAACGCCTCAGTCCAACTTCTTGTGTTTTGCGAACAAAGTTGGCATTTTCAAGATCTGAAAGCATACTGGATATTTCTATTTTTTCTTGAATTGTATTCATATCAAGGGTTACAGATATTCATTTATTTGAATACACAATACATGTACCATACATATTCTATTTTTCTGTTCAAAAACTAGGAGTTCTATGAAAAAAAATTAAGGCACGATGAAGTCAAGGAATACAACAGGAATTCTGAATTATATTTTATATAACAAAATTCAACCGCTTGAAAAAGCCCTCAGTTGAAATACAGTGCTAGTCTAAAGTCGGTTCCCCCCTACTAATATTTGAACCACCTGGTATATAGCAACGAAATTTTGAAGGCTCAAATAGGAAATAAAAACCTACTTTTTCGTGAGCTAAAAGTTTCAAAATGGCAGCTGAGTCATCCACCAAATTTGTTCAAGCATGGGTCGAAGTAATATGTCTTTCAATTTTCTATACACTGACTGCTGTTTAGTTTCCGGAAATCAACTCACTTGTTGAGGAAATATGGAGCTTTGAAATCCCAACAATTCACAAAATGTATGGGTATTGAGGTGATTAGAAGGACTACTTATTTCTTCAATTGGCCCTACCTTATAATGGTATTATTCAATAACAGGTTCATTCTAGAAGAATGCCCATAACTACGCATAGGTAGGGCCGAATGGGAAATATTGCGAAATTTTGACCAAATATGTGATGGATAATGGTAATTTCTCATTCGATGTAGTTTCTTCTTGAATGGTTGAGTGAATCGCAACAATTGTTTTTATCGTCCTCGAGTCAAACACACAACACCCCCAAAAGCTGATTGTTTGAGCTGGTATTTCTGGAAATTCCATTATAGGACCTTTTTTCCGAACAGCAAGAAAAATGTACCTGTATTTACTATAAAATTCCATCGATCCAGGTTTAACCAATATCATAGAGAACGACCCTGCATACAACGCACAGGAACTGATTTTCTAACAAGACGGAGCTCCTCGCATTACTTGCTGAATGTGCGCAATTACTAAAATGACACGTTTCCAGGACGCTGGATAGTACGAAGAGGTGCAAATGAGTGGCCTCCTTGGTCACCCGACTCAATTCCTTCTATGGGGGCAAATCAGAACCAACTCACACACTGGAAGATCTACGAGGACGAATCATTAACATCGCGAAATGACACTGCAAGTGCTCCAGAATATACGGCAACGATTACAAGATAACCTCTATGCCCGTTGATGGACGACAGTTTGAGCAATCACTCGACTATTACGGTAGGTTTTTGAGTGAAATTGAATCGATTTTTTTATTTTCCGTCAAACTTATTATTGGTATTTCAAGCTCCACATTTCCTAAACGAGTGGATTGATTTTCAAAGTTTCGGGAACTGAAAGCTCTTTTCGAAGAAGTATCACTTTACCCCTACTCCTTTTTGAAAAAATTGGGTGATGACACCCCCACCTATGGGGTTGAAGGCTTTGCTATGCTTTCTGCGGCAAACCATTTTCCCAGCCGAAATGCCTTGTGGTACGTTTTCCATGGGCCACGCTGTATATTCCGTACTTATACAAGTACTTTTTGCTTCGAGCTTATATTCACAAACATTCACTCTAGTAACTACCCATGATGATTACCTTCGTTGGATAATCCGTTATCACACATCTTTCCTTGGAAAGAGAATTGATAGAAATAGACATCTGTGTGTTTGGATTGCAGCTCTGCAAATCTTATCACGGGTCTGATGTAAGTGATATCACTGCAAAACTACGACAATCATTGATTGAAATGTACTGAAGAAAAAAAAAACGTTTGCACTCCCTTATGTGCATCTATGAACTCACCTGAATTGATTTTCCCAAATGTTCATCGAATGTCTCATTCGTGTAGATATTTTTTATTTTTTGTGCAACAGTTAATGCTTCACTACTATTCTTCAAATTCATGTCTACATCCACGAGATACTTGCTGACTATGTATTGCTTGCGTACAAATGTTTCCCATGTCGCCAAATCTGAAATCAATGATAAATTTAAATGAGAAAAATGATATATAAGAGGGGCGCGTGAAAGAGTGAAACTTCTCAGTTTTCGTAATTTTTGAAAGCTATCGGTGCCTCTTGCTCCAAATATATTCGCTATTGATATTTCGAAACAATGGAATTTTTATATTTTCATTCACTACTATTTCAGTCTAGACTCTTTCCCCTAAATCTTTAAACAATCGCAGGGCACGCAGTTTCATTAAACCAAACATTATGGGATATAATTCACTCGGACCTTTCTCCCAAAGTTTCGACTCATTACCTCTGACAACCCTAGTATAATTATTACGTCCAAGGGAAGTGTGCACTGAGCAGGAATCATTTCTCATCGTGTCAAACCAATAAAATATTTGATCTTCGAAAGAAGCGAGTGAAACGTTTCACAATGATCGCTTCAAAGGGATTTATATAGCAGGGTGTGTTCAAACATTAACAATGAAAACTATACCGAAGTTATTGTGTTACTTCAAGATATTCGCATACAATATAGAAAGTATCGATATTGAACATATCAAATCTTACAAATAAACCACCTTCTGAGCTGTAGGCCATACTTTCCAGGTGATCACGAACCTACATAACTGTATTTCATTTACTAATATTTACGTTATAATATTACCTCTAAGATGTGCGATTTGTTCTTCTGAACAGTAACCGATAAGTAGAGGAACTCTGTTGATTCTTCCTTCTTCAACCAGTACGTGCATGGACTCCGTTATGAAGGCTCCTTCGTGTGGAACTTCGATTACTGGAGAAAAAGCCTAGAAGAGGAGTGGCATTGAGGTATACTCGTACAACTCATTTGTATGGAAATAGGTAAATTTTTAAAGGGAGACAGTTGCAGATGTTGCTGGGTATTTCACGATTGTATTCGTATGCCATTTGGTCTGAAGAAAAGTCAAGCAACACTCGAATGGATTATGAATGTGTTTTTTACTGTACATTCTTCTACATATTCAATTAGGTAGGGAATTACGTTAACAGTGGAATGTCATCAACTTCCTCATGTACAAGGGATTCAAAAATACTTGTTACAGGAGTGGTATGAAAATATGAAAATATGAAAATAAAATGAAGTGACAGTATGAATTATTTTACTCACGTGGTATTTTTCGCCAGTAGCTGCAATGGCTGAAGCATCAACACCCAATAAGAAGTCGAGGAGTTCTTCTGATGACCGATTTCTTGCAAAAGTGGAATCAATTTCAGCAGCAATGCCATAAGCGTTATCAGCTGGATTAATTTGATGAGCATAGTTGCACAATGCAGAAGAACTCTGTGCAATGGCCGCTCTGAAGAGACCTTTAGGTATAAAAAATAGAAATAGAGTCGTTCTGTCCGAAATCACATTGACGATGACATATTTCAATGAACGCACATGCTAATTTCATTACGTCAAAATTTCAATTGAGTTCAGCATAGCCATAATATTTTTTTTAACTTTTGGAATTTTTATAATGATGATTACCTGCTGAACCAGGACTCAGTATTTGGTACGTGACAGATGCTCCACCAGCACTCTGTCCCATTATGGTTACTTTTTCTGGGTCACCTCCAAACAAATGAATGTTGGTATGAACCCACTTCAAGGCAAACTGTTGATCTTTGAGTCCCATGTTACCTGATATGACAGTGTCTCCCGTTGACAGGAAACCTAGAAAAGTGATTCACATTTGTCACCACGACATAGATTCCTCCTCAATGTTTCAATAAGCTAAAAATTTCGACAAATTTCTTACGGTATAATTAATATAAGAGTTTTTTTTTTGTATGAACTGTAATTGTTTGCTATGTGAAGTTACTACAAGTATCAGTTATTTTTGCAATTTCTTATTATCGCACTAAAACCTCAGTTTCAATTACCATCTTCACGTTTGATGAAAGAGGTGACACACTGATTCTGGATGTGCACTTTTTAAATCCAGTGACGGCGCTTTTCTACATATACAAAAAGTAATTTTTTTAGTGTTCAAATTTTCAAAGGAGGGTATGCTTTGGATAGAGAAATTTGGCTATTCCTCAAAAAATATTTAAATTCCTTCAAATGCTTAGAAATAAGTATTGTAGTTGTACATTCTAATTTTTTACCTTTAAAAATCTTATGACCCAGAAAAGCTTTAACTAAGTTTCTCTTTTCTTTTGGTGGGGACAGCATATCGTAGAATTTTCTGTAATTCACCCTGTATGATTCAGTTGGTAGATTTTGATGGAAACTTTCTAAGATCGAGTAAAAATTCTCTGAGGTCATCAAAACAGTAGAAAATTGTCGAAATTATCTTCTAGAAATGCACGAAAAATTACCGAAAGGTCCAATCCTGTAGTTGAAGGAAACGACAACTATTTCTTTCTCAAGAAAATTTTGGGGTTTCAAATCTCCCGCAATGGCACCTCCATGAATGAATGCCCCTCCATAAATATCAACCATCACGGGTAAGTCAGAAGTACTGCCAGGTTTCTGTAAAATGATAATTCCGTGCTCAAATTAATTGTTCAGTAATATGATGAAAACTGAATTGAAAGACTGGGAGGTGATGACAAATATTAGGTGACGATTTTTCCGTTTATGCCTTTGAGAGGACTGAAAGATATAAAAGTACTGATGATAATGAAGGAAAATTTGAGCGGTCCCCGCGTGTCTTACATACAGAAAACTTGTGTTTTTTGACGTCCCTGCCATTTTCATCAACAGAATGTTAGGATAGATTCTAGCACCGAAAAACGGTAGGCATAGTGGTTGTGACAAAAAATGTTGATTTTCTATGATTTTCCCATTGCTGCGAATGCCGGAGTAGGGTTAGTTTTTTTTTTATAAAAATTGAATTTTCCATATAAAAGCCCCGCGGGGACCGCTAAATTTTTCCATCATTTTCATCAACACTTTTATATCTTTCAGCCCTATCAAAGGCATAAACGAGAAAATCGTCACCTTAAATCTGTCATCTCCCAGTCTATAACCAAATGAAAGATAATCCAAATGATAATCGAAGATAATATTGGAAAAAGTTCAGAATACACATTTTTTTTCTTCTCTCAATTGGGTACAGAAATCGAATATCTGTGGTCATCAATTAAACTTCTTTGTATTTCAGTGCTAAGTATCTTCTCAGATGAAGCTTTTGGTTTCCATTCGAAGCAGTTTATCTTGTTGTTATCTCACTCAAAAACTCGCTTACTAGAGAAGTAAACGTCTTTTTCTTTATCTCTCTCCCTTTCTCTCTTTCTATCTCTCTATCTCTCTATCTCTCTATCTCTCTATCTCTCTATCTCTCTATCTCTCTATCTCTCTATCTCTCTATCTCTCTATCTCTCTATCTCTCTATCTCTCTATCTCTCTATCTCTCTATCTCTCTATCTCTCTATCTCTCTATCTCTCTATCTCTCTATCTCTCTATCTCTCTATCTCTCTATCTCTCTATCTCTCTATCTCTCTATCTCTCTATCTCTCTATCTCTCTATCTCTCTATCTCTCTATCTCTCTATCTCTCTATCTCTCTATCTCTCTATCTCTCTATCTCTCTATCTCTCTATCTCTCTATCTCTCTATCTCTCTATCTCTCTATCTCTCTATCTCTCTATCTCTCTATCTCTCTATCTCTCTATCTCTCTATCTCTCTATCTCTCTATCTCTCTATCTCTCTATCTCTCTATCTCTCTATCTCTCTATCTCTCTATCTCTCTATCTCTCTATCTCTCTATCTCTCTATCTCTCTATCTCTCTATCTCTCTATCTCTCTATCTCTCTATCTCTCTATCTCTCTATCTCTCTATCTCTCTATCTCTCTATCTCTCTATCTCTCTATCTCTCTATCTCTCTATCTCTCTATCTCTCTATCTCTCTATCTCTCTATCTCTCTATCTCTCTATCTCTCTATCTCTCTATCTCTCTATCTCTCTATCTCTCTATCTCTCTATCTCTCTATCTCTCTATCTCTCTATCTCTCTATCTCTCTATCTCTCTATCTCTCTATCTCTCTATCTCTCTATCTCTCTATCTCTCTATCTCTCTATCTCTCTATCTCTCTATCTCTCTATCTCTCTATCTCTCTATCTCTCTATCTCTCTATCTCTCTATCTCTCTATCTCTCTATATCTCTATCTCTCTATCTCTCTATCTCTCTATCTCTCTATCTCTCTATCTCTCTATCTCTCTATCTCTCTATCTCTCTATCTCTCTATCTATCTCTCTATCTCTCTATCTCCCTATCTCCCTATCTCTCTATCTCTCTATCTCTCTATCTCTCCATCTCTTCATCTCTCCATCTCTCCATCTCTCCATCTCTCCATCTCTCCATCTCTCCATCTCTCCATCTCTCCATCTCTCCATCTCTCCATCTCTCCATCTCTCCATCTCTCCATCTCTCCATCTCTCCATCTCTCCATCTCTCCATCTCTCCATCTCTCCATCTCTCCATCTCTCCATCTCTCCATCTCTCCATCTCTCCATCTCTCCATCTCTCCATCTCTCCATCTCTCTATCTCTCTATCTCTCTATCTCTCTATCTCTCTATCTCTCTATCTCTCTATCTGTCTATCTCTCTATCTCTCTATCTCTCTATCTCTCTATCTCTCTATCTCTCTATCTCTCTATCTCTCTATCTCTCTATCTCTCTATCTCTCTATCTCTCTATCTCTCTATCTCTCTATCTCTCTATCTCTCTATCTCTCTATCTCTCTATCTCTCTATCTCTCTATCTCTCTATCTATCTCTCTAGGGTGTTCTGAATAAAACGTGTCACATGTTTGTTTGGCAAATTTTTTGTGAAGGAATTTAATGAAAAACTTTAGTCGTCTTTCAAATGATGATGCTCACCACTGGAGTGAAAACGTCTAGATACAAGCAATCCTCACTTTCTGTTGAGACGGTTCTCTGCACCTGATAACAAGTCCTTGCCATTTTTTTTGTTTGTAGCACCCCACTCCAATTGTCAACAGGTTGAGGAGCCTGGAAAAATATAATTTAGGGTGAATTCAATAATAAATAAGAAATGAAATAAAATACTAGGTATATATTTTCTAGATTATTTCAAATAAAGATTTTGAATGAAATGCAGATTTGGAAACAACCGAAGATTTTCTTCGCCAAGTATAATATATCTTAACAAAATTTTCATTGTGACTTTCTGTTGAACAATAAAAAACTTGTTTCATGAAGGAAAAGATTGTTGGTGTTATTGGGATTAATGGTATATTTTCAAATTCTCGTGAAAAAGACCACGTTCACTTTTTTTAAGTTCTGGTTCCCATGAAAAGGAAAATCTTGTATTGTTCAAAGAACATCGTGAAAGCCGAGGAAAAGTAGGTAGGAATTGGTAATCTTCTTGAATTTCTGAAGGCTGTGTGCCTCAGGGAACACCTCCCGAGGCAGCGAGTTCCAAAGCTTTGCCGTTCTGTGGAAAAACAAGCCCTGGGAAGCAGATGTTGCGCATGTCTTCAAAGTGAAGGCATATGGATGTGAGGAGTGAGCTCTATGGGTCAATCTCGATGGTGGAACGATTGATGATATTTCGGAAGAGTATCATCCATGAAAATATCTATAAGTCTGTTTTTTTGGAAAAAATGAACCATGTAGAGTTGTGTGCATTGAAATCTCCCATTATGATGACTACAGATGCTGATGGCTTTGCTGGATAAAGTCTAATTTGAGTAATGAAAACTCAAATAGGTCACTATGGGATGGTTCATAAGAAAATGAGTAAAGGCAGCAGAGGAATTTGGTCTGTTTGGTATCAGTCAGCTCGAACCACATTCCATGAAAGTCTTTCGGCTCCAAACCATCTACGCATTGGCATGATAGGTTAGTCTTAGAGTAAAGACAAACACCACCTTTGGACCTGAACCGAGAGTGGAGTTCGTAACCAGGACAAAGCATGTGGACTCTGTTCGAGGAGGTGTTCACTTTTGTTTTTGTTATAGCCAGAATATCAGGTTTTTTTGCCTGGAGGTGATGGTGGACATCACTGATGTTCTTGTTGAGTCCATGGATGTCACAAAACTGGATCTTTACATTTTTTCATAGTGTGTCGCCTCGAGTACTACTCACCCGAAAATCTAAATGGAGAGGTATCTGCTTCCGGAGTATTTTACTCGGGGAGACTTCATCATCATAATTGTTATGCTGACTTGAAAATTGGGGTGGAAGGGAAAGGACAAGGGGAGCGGTAGTTATCGACCAAACACTGAAATATGGAAAAATCCATCTACCACCTATGGTTATCCCTTTAGTCGCCTCTTACGTATCACTCAATTTCTTGCAGTTGTTATCAGTGTCATCAAAGATATCAATAATTTAATGAAAATAACTTATTTTCTTGTTGTTTTTCAAGTTTCAAAATCTTATTTCATTTTTTTTAATCTCTTTGGATTTACGGGATGCAATGTAATCCAAGTGAAGAACTCAAAGAGATAAAACTGCCTGATTCTTGATTAAACATTGTTCACCTTTGAACTGGCAAAATCATTTGAATTCACGTGCGTATGACATCTTGAGTGAACTTTCAAAACTAATTCAATCGATGTACTTCTATAGATTTCAATCAAACTTAATTCGTCCGAAATATGTATCTACATGCCACCATCCATTTTGGCGAAAAAAATAAGCATTTCAAATACAAATCGTTCTTCAAAATTTATTGGATCGTTTTCTATTTTCTTTACTCAAGCTTGTTTATTCAGCAAAAACATTCAAACAAACCGAATTTAGTTGAAATCACTCGTGATTTTATCAATCAATTTTTTTTTTCATAATTTTGTCAAAAAAAGAGTTTACAAGGAAAATGAAAAATGAATACCTATTGGAATAGGTCTGAATGAATATAATTTCAAAAAAATTGGCGAATGAATTCATGATTTCCTCATGGATTCTCTGTCAATCTTCATGTTTACCCGGGATTTTTGATGAATCTCTTTTGATACTCAAGCTCCATAATTCATTACAACTATTAAAAAAATGTAAGGTCATCCCGATCCAACCAACCTTCTTTTTTTTTGGCCTGACCCATGAATTACTTCGTACCGGATTGAAACGACATTATTTTTATTCGAAATATCCTGCCTCAAACATCAACAGGAAGAGTTACCTCGAAACCTCAACTTTATGTATTTCTCACCGGAACACATTTTCCACTTACTTTAAACCTCAAGTTTCCAACAGGTGGAGCGGCAAAAGGAATTCCCATGAAAGCATAGAATGTAATTCCGTGTCTGTATGTTTTGTCCACAATTCCTTGAATTTTTCCATTTGGTAGGGTTACAATCGTGTCGTCGGGAAATATCTGAAATATCGTACTTGGTCAGTGAAAATGTAATTTTTTTAGCTGAACTCTGCATTGGGATAGTTTTAAACTTCACAAAAAATTATCATATTTTTTCCATTTATTCTTGACAGAGATTCATCACTCAATCACTTAATGTCTGAAAAGTTTATAAAAATCGCAATTATCGACAACACCCACAAAAAACGAATTTTCATTTCATCAAATGTCAAATGCTTTGTTTGTCCCCCCATTACCGCCATGTTGTGACGTCAGCTGACAATGCTCTATTAGTATTTCGACAATCAAAAGTTTCTATATCTCGTGTCCTTTATGAAATATGAATTATCACAGAAAATCTTTTTTTTTTTTGTTAACAATCCCCACCTAGTAACGCCCACTCTATGAATAGGTTGATCTAAAATTCGATGATATATACCAAGTATGATGACTGACTTTTTAATAAAAGTGTGTTTAAAGCACTGGTGTTTCAAACATACACTTTTCTCACGCAATACTTGAGAATGCTCAAGAAATACAATTTATTTTTTAGGTGTGTATTTTAATTTACCACTTTTTGTTCAACTGAATGCTCTCGGAAGTTTATAACCAAGCTTTACTTTTTTTCAAATACTCACCCCTTGAACACAAAAAACTAAGACAACAAAAAATAAAGCGATCATGTTCTCTCCAAACACATCTGTCAATAGATGTTTCAACTTGAATTTTCCGAAAGATAGTAGCTGCAGATAAAGTGATTACAATCGGTGTATTTTTTTCACTTTTCCGCCGATTGGGATGACTTTTATCACCATTAGAAATCAATATCACGTACCTATACAAGGTGATTCCCAAATTGAGGCAATAAATGAAATGGGTAATAGAAAATAACAAAACGAAATGAAAGCATACTTTTTTGTTGAAAAAAATTGTTTTTGAATTGAATTTTAAAGTTTACAGGACTTTTTTTGTAATTTCTGCAGCATGCGCAAACCGCGCTGTAACACTGCCGGCGGGTAAACACGCTCTGTCCTGGAGAATCATACCAGTGGCTCCCAAACAAAGGTAACTGAAAGCGATTACATAAAATTTCATTAAATTTCTCGAACATTTTTTATTGCTTCAATAACGAATATTCTTGCTATTTAGTGATACATTATATCCTATATATCAACCCATTTTCTTGATTGCCCCAATTTTGAAAACACCCTGTATACCTGATGTTCACAGATGAATAATTTGCTTTCTGTGTATCCTTAAAACTCATATAAATGATGAATGACATTGTGGAGAAGATTTTATTGAAGCCTACTTTTTTTGAGAGGACATGAGCGCGACATTTTGGCCGTTTTTTAGGGTAAAAGAGTCGATAACTCAAAAACGGTTCGTCGTATCGATCAATATTCACCTGCATACAAAAATGGTCAATTAATAAAGCGTTTTTAAGCATTTTTTAACATTTTTTCTTCAAGAGGCCATGAGCGCGATCACATTTTGGCCGTTTTTTAGGGTGAAAGAGTCGATAACTCAAAAACGGTTCATCGTATCGATTTCAAACAAGGATAGGCTTCTAGAAGAAGTTTGATTCTATGTAACTATGTCTGCGGCAGCACCTCAAGATTCTTTTCATGGATAGTCGAAATAGCTGCAGTGGTATTTCTGTTCCATTAAAATTTGAAGCAATCCTTATTATCCGATCGCAATGAATTTGGTGTAAAAAGAAATTACTTGTTCATCAACTCAAAAAATTGCTTCAAAGTAACTGCTTGGAACATTTTTGAGATTTTGAAAAGTGGATTGAAAATTCAATTTCCATTACAGCACGTACGTAGAATCAAACTTTCTCTATGTCCTTGTTTGAAATCGATAAGACGAACCGTTTTTGAGTTATCATTTGATTATTTCACCCTTAAAAGCGTCCCAAACGTGATCGCGCTCATGGCCTCTTAAGGTCCCACATGGTACGAAAAGGAAAGTCCTGTAATTTTCAGAGAATATTGTAACAGTCGAGGAAAGGTAGGTAAAAATAGGTGCTCTCTCAAAGCAGTGAGTTTTTGAGCTTAGCCGTTCTTTCTGAAAACGAGTACTGGGCAACAGTTGTTCGGCTTGTCTCCAAAGTGACAACAAAGAGATGTGAAAACTGAGCTCAATGGGTCAGTCTCGATGGGATCTCTTATGGTGGAATGATTGATGATATTCCGGGATATTTTCGGCTATGATAATATCTATAAAACAGAGACAGATCGCCAGATACCAGAGAAATGAGCGAGCTTGTAAGCTAAGCATCAATGACGAGACGAATGGCTTTTTTGGACAGCAATAATGAGATTAGGAAGGTCTTGTCTTTTCTCTGCGATTTTCTGAATGGTAAATCGATCATAATTCGCTGTGCAGTGTTATATACCATTATGTCAGTGTTCACATTGATGCATTCAATTCTGTAGATGTTTTAAAAAATCACTAACAAACAAATAAGATAACAACTGAGATTAGAAAATATACCAAAAAATTATTATTATTTTTTATTTGATATTTAATAATAATGAGATCTTACTTGAGAGCTATTGGCTTTTAAATAGCCCTAGTCTAGTATACACTCAACCTTTTAAAAATTACGTGGGAGATTTTCTGCTTAGGTATTATTTATAACATATTCCTTTCCACTGGTTAGATTAAGGTAGATTGATAATTACAACAAAATAAATAAGGCCTAAACCGTGAGGAACTTTGCGAATTCGTTTAGTTCAGAATCATCGTTATTTTATTAAATTTGACCGCACTTTTGAAATGGTTTGTGGCAATTTTTAGATTTTATAAAACTCTTTCACCAACCAAATTTTTTGACGGTTTTTGAAGGTGGCTGACGCATATTGTGCCAATATTTTGCTGACTGACTATGTCCACATAGTTTTTCAGGTGTCTTGCTATCCACAGACCAATTTTCAGATTTTATACAACAGTTGTGACATACGTGTTTTTTTTACATGTTCGGAAACGCTCACGCGCGAGTTGTCTCAAAAACTGGCTGACTGACGGCAGGCTATTAATATACAACTTATTTATGACCTAATATCAAAATATCAGTCTTTTCAAAACTGTTGCATTTTTGGTCGCTCAACTCTTGGACTATATGAGACCAAATAATTCTTTCCTTTTCTTTTTTGCTGTTGTTTTTTAATTTTGCCTTTATGGTATTCCACAGAACTCTCAATATCACATGCATATTTTAGCTGAATCAATATATCAAAACTCCCTTTCCTAAAAGAACTGTGTCCTTCTTTTATCCTTTATTTTATGGGTACTGTATTGTTCAAGTTGTGGGCAGTGTATATTTGTACACCATTTTTTGTACACAAACATGAAAGTCATCAGCGCTAATCATTATTTATTTCAAAAAGATATGAATGGTTTGTTAACATATTTTTCGAAAATATCAACCCATTTGGCGTAAGATACACTTTTGGGATTCTCTTGTACAGTTATATGTTCATCAATGTCCAAATAGTAATAGTTGCTTTCAGTTACTTTGGGCCATAGAACATTGTCGAATAGTTCTTCTCTTTCTGGTGTAGGATTCCTAGAAAAAGTGAAAGAATGATGAAATGAATAAGACCGACAGCCATACAAAATTGAACAATAGTTGATCATTTACCACTATACAGTTACAGACTTTATTTCTGTAAGGTAAATGTCAGTTCATTACAGCACTAATGTACTAAAGTTTAACTCATCAAAAGTTCAAAAAGTACCAGTTGAAAAGTAAGACCCTGGTCTTCCCTTGTTCGCACAAGTCTATCAAAGACTTCTGAGTTGCTAGTTGCTAGTGAATGTGCAGCTGGTAGGCAGAAAGAATAAATTTGAACCAAAAACAAATAATTGGTTTCAACATTATTGATTCAATTATTTTTGAGGCTTTAGCATGGCTCCAATAACTCAATTCTGCAATTTTAGCATTACTCCATTTTCTTTTGATAGAAACCTTATCATTTTATCATCTTTTCCAAGCAACTCGATTATTGGAAATATTGAATATTGCCAATAAAACATCTGCCTTCATGCTGAGGTCTGTGTTTTTGAATTTCAATATTCGATCAATATAAAACACTTACAGATATTTTGCGAAGTTGGTCAATAAAGTAACGTAACGATCCAAGGTCATCTTATCAGATTCAGAAAATCTGCTGTAATCATTATAGAAAGCCCAGAAATATCGTTGATCCTCGGCGTGGGCTACTTTACCAGCACCTTGAGAAAAACAGGATTTGAGAAGGTATTATCATAAATGGAAAATATCAATATGCATTACTCTACCTACCTTCCAATGATATAGTATTGTTTCCCATTGCTCCATGATAAGAAAACTGGTAGAAATAAACGTCTGTATAGTTGGATTGCAGCTCTGCAAATTTTATGACTGCCTTCGTGAATCTGTTGTCGCTGGAATACTGTAATTGAAAAAAAAGAATCAAGGATCTCAAGAAAAGAACTTCAAAAATCCAATCAGAAACAGGTTGCAAACATTAATGATGAAATTTATGTTTTCTATGACAGTGCATAAACTAATCTTTTACGCACTGTTGACAGTGCGCAAAGTGATACTTTTTCGCACAAGTTCGTAAAAAATCACCTGTGCGTAAAATCATCAACTGTGCGTAATAGTTATTTACCTAACAAGTGCGGAAAGTAGTACTTTTCCGCACGCGACGGCAGTATGACGCGGAGCGGAGTTCGGGCAAGCCGTTAAGGGCGGAAAAGACATTTTCCGTAAGAGTTAGGTACGGAAAACTTTCAAAAAGTTACTTTTCCGCACGCTCGTAGGAAAAGTAATTTTTCACACACTGTTCATTATTTAAGTATGCCTTTTTTAAAATACAGCATATTACTCGAAAATCATCATAATACGGCGACAATTCGTAACATAAAACATTCAAATTATTGATACAATTTGGTAGTTAATAACTGTCGAAGAAAAAACTTTGAATGATACGCTTTCGTAAAGAACTTGTTTTTAGTGGCGTATTTGTTGAACTCGGCTGCGCCTCATTCAGCAAATTTCAATCTTATACGAAAAAGCTTCACTTGTATCAGAAATAGCTATAATGTGATCGTGGAAAACATTAATACCAATAAATATAGTCTGAAAAATATTATAGTAACAATCACCATATGAAAAAAAAAAAAATACATTCCTTGATAATTTCCAGTTGAAGGCAATAATACAGTCTGGTTTCCAAAACCTCTTTCCATTTAATGATTTTATTTCCATTTTGTATAATTTGTAGCACTAATCTATATTTTTCATCATATTCCTCCGCTTCTAACATTTTTTCATTTGTCTTGCCATTTCCGTCTGTCTCAATTAGTTTCCCTCTAATACTCCATTCATCATTTACTGCTACATCTCTCTACCTGTCTTCTCTTTTCTACTCTACTTGTCTTTCTTGATTTCTCCTACCGCTCAGTAATTGTTTACTTCTGTACTTTTAGTTCACCCTTTTCCCTATCTTTCACTATCTCCATCAGTCCAGTGACAATCTATTGGTATTATTGAATGTCTTCACACCCGTACCTCCTAATGTTCTAATCTAGACTTTGGATCAAGGACATGGTTCAATTATTTTGATTCAATTATTTTAAACCTTTTCAATTTTATATTCAGTAGGTAATATCTCTAAATCTTATCGCAGAGTCTCCACTTCTTGATTCAAGCAGATACTACCTTAGACTGTTCCTCAGAATTCAGATTAACAACAAAACAATTTCTGGTGAAACTAACGCATTTCTTATTAACAAGGCTATAACAGTAGAAGCACCTAGGGCAACAAGTACTTTCTCATTATGATTGTGAGATTCAGATACCGAAGAATCATATTGTAATCAAGTTTCAAGTTTTTACCTGTACTGTTTTTGCAATGTCGTCCTGCAACAATCCATTTGTATAAATTCTTCTGATACTTTCTCCAATAAGAACCTTTCTATCACCATTTTCAATGTACATATCGTCGTCCACTAGCAAGTTTGGATTTTTATCATATTTAACAGCTCTTGATCTAAGATTATTAATATCTAAAAAACAGGAATCAGAAATGCTTCTATATGGTACCTAGAGAAAGATTACCTGCAGCCATATTGATCGACTCTTCCGAGTTTATTCCTATCAGCAAAGGAACTTTATTCATGTGTCCTTTTTCAACAGTTTCATACATCACATCAGATATTATGGCACCATCATGAGGCACCTCTATGACTGGGGCAAAGACCTACAATAAAATCATACAGTTGAATTGAATTTGGTGAATGATTCTTGGGTAACCTGATAAGGGCATAATTTTTGCAGATAATGATGCTACTACAACTTATATCGTGATATATTCCATCAGTTGAGACATAACAAACCATCTGGGGTAATAATACCGACAGAATTATCGATAGTATTGTGAGAACGAATGGTATTTACACATATATTTGAGTGCGTGGAAATTTAATACATGCATTTTGCGAGGAGTAATAATTTAGTCTACTCTAACCAGAACGAACTAACTTTACGTAGACAATTTAGTGCTTTTTTATTGTGAAGAAGGCAAAAAGCTAGTGGGACATAATAATAGCCTACTCTCCTAGGTCAATAAGGTTTTAATATGTGTGCATGATCACAATGCCCCTCATTGCTTTTATGACCTCTTCTCTCTCAAACGTAAATAACCATCACCTCGACTATCTACCACCACGAATAACGCCACTTTATCCACCTCACTTATCGTAAAACCTCAAAAAGACCAAATTTACTCATTATCATCTACTCGATAATCCCTTTTTCGTCATAGATTTCAGAGAATCAGTTTACCGAGAATTTATTGCCGGTTTTCTTGATGGCTTCAGCATCAACGGTCAGCAGAAATTCCAGAAGATCTTCGGAGGACCTTTCTCTTCTAAAACTAGGATCAATTTCAGCAGCAATGCCGTAAGCTGTTTCCACTGCATTTCTTTGATAGGCCCATGTACAAAGAGCTGACCCACTGTTGCCAATGGCTGCCCTGAATAATCCTAGGATTAAAAAAAATATATGAGTCATTAATGAAGGAAATTATACGGTGGCTGACATCCACTTTCTATTTATGATTTCAAAATAAACCATGACATTTCCGTTGGCAAAATTTCCACGTAAATCAAAATAATAAGACTGACAGAGATCTCTGTTCACTCCAATTTGAAGTTATTCTTAACTACTTATTTGCTGTTTTCATAGGTGGTAGTAGAAAAAGAAAATTTAACCATCGTGACCACATACCTTTAGATCCTGGACTCAGGACCTGGTATGTTACCGAAGCAGCCCCAGCACTTTGACCCATCAAGGTTACTCTGTCTGGATCGCCACCAAAGTTCTGAATATTTTTCTGTACCCATTTCAGTGCGAATTGTTGATCTTTCAGTCCCATGTTTCCAGGTATAACGGAATCGCCAGTGGATAAAAATCCTGAAAAACAATTGGTGTTTATCAATCTGAAATGAATCAAGGTTGTTATGATGATGAAAATTACTTTTCAATTGCGAGATGTTTTTTTTTCAGAAACAAACCTGAGCTCAAACAGGAACACGGACAGTATGGGGTGGAAAAACGGACAATAGCACATACATTTCAATGTGTTTCTTATTATTCAAAAAAGTTCAATGATTTATGAATATTAGTGGAGCATAAACGATAATTATCAATATTGAGTGAAAGTGTATTAACTCGTTTTGGTTGATTACAGTTTTCATTCTTTATTTTTAATCTTGACACAAAGTGACATTTCTCTTACCAAATGGTCCCACGCGATAGTTGAACGTTACCATTACTACTCCCTTCTCTATTGCAAAAACTGGATGTTGGTATCCATATGAAGCATGCCCATGTACAAAAGTTCCACCATATATAAAAACCATGACAGGCAAGAAAGTATTGTTCGATGGTGCCTTAAAGAATGGGGGAATGTTTTATTTGTATATATATATATTTTTTTTTTCAATAAAGCTTCAGCGTATTATTTCGCGTTTATTATAAGAGTGACTGAACAATGAAGTTTTTTGAACGAAAATATTTTTATATTACTTACCACTGTTGTATATACATTCAAATATAAACAGTCTTCCCTTTCATTATCATAATTTTTATCAGCCTGATAACATGTCACTTCGTTGTCTGTTGTATCCAAGATTCCATCCCAGCTTTCAACTGGTTGTGGTGGCTGAAAAATATATTTTGTCAAAAATCATACGGAACTTTTGTGATTATAACTCTTCTTTGGAACCGTTGCAATATTATTTCATACCCTGTATATTTTATAAGAAAATTGATGAGTGTCTCTGTTGATAATAAGTAATCTACTCACTTTGAATCTCAGGTTTCCAACAGGTGGAGCAGCGAAAGGTATTCCCATATATGCGTGATAGGTTAGATTATTTAGAGGAGATTTTAGTATAATTCCTCGAATTTTTCCATTGGATGTAGTGACGACAGGATCCTCGGAGAATGCCTAAAAGACACAAGAATTAAAACTGATATTTATTGATTGCCTAAGCATGTAGACAAACACGCAATTATTATTTGATAATGACGTAATTCAAATTTTTCAATCATTATTTTAAAGTAACAAGAAACTTATCAAAATTCCACTCAACTGAACATTGTCTACGAAATAAGAATATATATTATAAGATTTCCTTTTTTATCTCTTTATTTCTTTACTTTGCTTTCATTTATTTCCATTTCAAAATAGTTTTGATAGTGGTTGACAAATCAAAGTGGCAAATTATTTTTTTAATGATTTCGTTACTATTTTATATGATATTCAACGGGTTTGGAAAAGATTATTCAAACTCACCCCATAAAAAATATAACATAAAAATATCAGAGTACCCCACATATTGACGTTATTCATCAGTACCATGAAATGATTGACTTCTCAAAACACATTCCATTTAAATAAACAAGCAGAATTATAATGTTCTTTTATCAGCACTTATGTGTATCTGATGGATCGCTCTATTTATCGTAATATACATCGTTATATGATATAGAATCTAAAATTCATTTACTTATAAAAAAACTTTTCCATTATGGTTTCCATGGTAACTCAGCGAGCGTTTTGGTTACTTTGTAACTCGGCAAAGTAACAAAACGCTCGCTCCTCAGAAAACTGCAGCTTTGCGCTTTCTTTTTGGAGCGCAAACATGGTACTTTTCCCTCGGTTGTAGAAAAATATAAGTTTTCACCAGAAACTACATAAAAATCACAAACACAACTAATACAGTAAAATTTAAACATCTGATTTATTTGTTTTATTTCTATATTCCTTAAGAGGCAACATCAGCAAGTCATTAAGAAAGTCAAATTTTATCATTGCGCCGCACATGTTGGGTGTGTGGGGATATATTTTTCAAGAGCGATAGTGGAGGTAACGAAACACTTGTCCGTAAAAGAACTACGTACCTGGGAGCGCCAATAAGGTAGATAGCTTCTAATCGTAGAATCCGTTTTGCGTCAAAACTAATGATTTTATACATTTTTTTTTTTTCTTCTTCTGAGTCTATAATCTCCTTAAGAATTCGGGAATTTGCCTATTTTTTTCATTTGTCAAACCATAAAAAAAATCATCAATTCCGAATTCTCACGAACGAATTGAATCATTTGTTCCAACAAAATTTTCGCAAAAAAATAAAACTGAACGCTCAAAACCGATTCTTGTTTCATCAAGGGTATTGTTTGCTCTTAAGAAAATGTATCACTTCTACTCCGATCATGGTGCACGAAAATTGACCTTCAAGATCCACAATTATCACTTAATCAGTTAATTGCGAGAAATCAACGGGCCTCTAGTTTCCACCTACGCTACGAATTTCGTTACTAGAACGCCTCTATGAATAACATTATACGGGTACCTTTGTGTCCACGGCTAATTGCACTCGTTTGGCCTCATGCGTCAACCATAATTGCACCGGGGACTTCAAAGATCATTAAGCATATTCTTGTGGTGCGAAGTGTCTTCCCCCGCGAGTGGTGTGTGTTAATTTCGAATATATTGTGGAAAAATGAAAAATGGGTGAGTGTTCACGTCTCGTGATTATCCCTTCATGACGGAAAATATCGCTCATTGATGTAGGGTGGTGCTACTGAACTCAATGGTAGTAATTGTGTGAATTATTCGTGATCGGTAATAACCCCTTCCTCGAAATTGATTTCGAATAAAACTGAACACTGTACTCTCAGATACCAGTGGTGTACCACAAGGATCAATCCTTGGCCCTCTACTGTTTACAATATATACTAGCTAACTACCAACATTTTTACACTACTGTAATATCCACATATATGCAGATGATACACAGATATATCACTCATTTATTCCTAGCGACGATATAATACCAGAATTTAAAATTATTAATGACCTTGAAAAAGTTTCGGATATATCAGCCGATCACTCTCTCAATCCCAATCCAAACAAATCAACTGTTATTTCAATTGGAAAAAAAATAAAGAACTAACTCAATCCTTGGCCCTCAACTTTCTATTTTCAAACGAGACACCCTGTATATTGATACATGACCGGTTAGGAATGATCATAAGGATTCCAACGATACCAGGTTTGATGGCGTTATCTCCAAATACTACGGAGATATCGATATTTATTTTATCCATTAGCTCAATGAGTGGGAGAAAGTTGAATTAACCCGCAAGAAAAAGTTCCTCTCTCCTACTCATTTAGTCTATTGATGAAATAATTGGAGATATCTCCGTAGTCTTTGGAGGTAATCAAAAATCAAAAGTTTATGTAATTTCCAAATATATTAAATGAAAAAGTGTCGTCTAGTGAGCATATTTATTATTTCTTTTTCAGTCAAATTATATCTACACCAAACAGTCCAGAATCCCATCCACACGGACCCTGTTGCAAACCAATGACAGGAAGACAGAAAAATTGTTCCATAACGTTTATGCTCATAGCCATTTTTATTGTGATAATAGGATTATTTTACCTAGGTTTCAGAGGTGAGTTGAACTCAATTTCTGAATTGCAAATTGATGAATGTAATATCAGTTTTTTAACAATAGTCGTGCCAACCGATGTTTTACCATTTTTATTCCCTTCATCAACTAATCGTAAAATAAAATTGCACCTACATATATATATATATATATATATATATATATATATATATATATATCCGTATATATCCATCCATGATGTCCAGACCCAAAACACATTCATCCCTTATTTCCGCAACTAACATAGAATGTTCCATGGTAATAGGTCCTATCTGGATGTGTACAAGTGTTTCCCCAATGACTGGTGCGGTTTGTCCCGTTGCCGTTTCCAAAACCATATTCCTTTTCATCGGTTTCACAGATTCTTGTATGAGGTCTGGGCGAACGACTGACCTCGAAGCTCCTGTATCAATAGTGAAGGTGCATTTCCGATCTTCTAAGTGGCCTTGTATCAGTAGACTTTGGCCATTTTTCTGCAATGACGATATATGGGTCTTGGGGCTTTGAACACTGAAAGTCGCCACGCGCCCCCTAGTGCCGACTAATTCTCGTTTTCCTGGTTGGGAGCAAGTCCTCTTTCAGACGTTTGAGGTCTCCTTTCTGGCGTGGTCGATCTCCTGAAGGCTCCTCAGGTATATCGCCCACGTTGCTTTGTTCCTGTGCTCGGAGATCTCGATCTATCTTCGTTGCTCGCTGATGATGACCTCTTTCTTCTTGGACTTCTGGATCTCGATCTCTCTCAGCAACTCCTCTGTAGATGGCCGCTTTTCCCACAGTTATAGCAGCGCCTCTTCCTGTCTTCTGGGGAAGGCACTTGGTTGCCTAATACTGTTATGGCGTCCAATATTTTCTTCAATAGCGCATCGCTTGTAGGAGAATCCTCGTTGAATTTAACTTCACGTATTTCTTGATGCGTTTTTCGCGGCCTCGAACTCCAAAGATGCTATTAGTGCTGCGCTTATGGTTTGAAGTCGTCCTAGTCGAAGGGCTTGCTGCATGTCAGTATCTCTCAAACCATCGATAAAAGTCTGCACCCCAATTTGTTCTATGACCTCCTTCGGTGCTTGTGGGTATGCTAAATTAATGAGTCGCTCTACGTCGGCTCCATACTCCTGTTTCGTTGGATTTTTGGTATCGACTCTTTATTTGGCTCTGAAATACTTGTTTGAGATATTGCTGTCCATATATGTCCATATATATATGGAAACATCAAAAAGTTTTAGTGAAAACAAAAATACCTCCTGTCTTCCTGAAAGTCAGGCAGAGAACGGGTAGGAATTGCAACCTGCAAATGCAACTGTAGTTAGTCAGATCCGGTCGGAGGCCAACATAATGATTAGCTTTCCTTTAAGAAAGTGATATTGTACTGAAAAATGCTCGGAAAAATCTACTTTTATCGATAAAACTTGCTCATCTTTCAACTCCTCTTTTATTTCAACAGTGTCTCTAGGAACTACTCAAAAAACAACTATATGTCACAACACATGATAAATAATATAAACTTAACACCTCTCTTTCTCGGAAAAAATTGTGAAACTCGCCAAAATAAAATCGGAAGAATCCGTAGAAATAGTGATAAACATCTAACCACCGCATGATTCAATGAAAAAAATACCTCCTTGTCCCTCTGACAGCCAGACAGAACGCTCAGCCATTCGGAAAAATGTCCGACTGTTCCGGACGTGGAAAATTGAGGTAAACTGGAAATAAAGCATCAAGCTTTTAAAAAAATATATAAATTTTTTAAAAATGTTCCGTTTCCATACAATCAATATTGTGTTTTACTACTTTGGAAAGTTTTTTTCGCGTTTATTTTATTATATTGTATTATATTTTATTTATAGCTTCGTTTTAAAATAAAGATTTCTGTCACAAAAATTATATTCATGTATTTTTCCAGTTTGACGATAGTAAGTCTCATTTTCTCAATAGTTTCCATAACACGATCATAACTGTTTTCTCCAGACTTCTCAGAAAATATTCAGAACGCCAGAATGCCTTGCCTCAGTTCCTTGATTCCCGCCATAGCTGAATGGCTTCAATAGTGCATAAATGCATGTGCACGGCTGAACGATCTCATAAGGCTATTTCCTTGCTAGTCTAAGCTTCCTAATGCTATTAAACGGCCCATTTGACGCAGTTTAGTGGAGCAAACCCCACTGATGGTTATTCAATTAGGAACAGTTTACATGACTTGCCTAACACAAGGAATCAAGGTAGGATTCCCTAATGAAGCGGGTAAATTTATTCATAACTCAAATCGTTCGGTTACTTTCTATGTTGATCAGCATGCAGGCATACGAGAAGTGATAAGGCGATGGTGAGATGCTCCAGTGGTGTGCAGATCCTTGTCCTTCAAGGAAATATTAATTTTCCGAATAAGACAGAATTCAAGTGATTAAAATGGAAAGAAGCCTCATCTTACAATCGGTATCAAATTCCCAGTTGAAAAGATGTGAGATAATATGCTCCAAAATTAATTTACCTGAGGGTTTATGAATTACTGTTACTTATCCACGCAACACCAGTGTTAATACTACAGCTCTTTCCTTTGCATTTCATCCATTCGTCTTTGCTGCGCTTCAATTTGTTGGCCGTAATGTGCCCATGGAATTTTTTCGTCGAACTGAGGTGGTTTCATAAAACCACATATTTCAACCTCTTTCTAACGCCATCCAAGTTCAAACTCACTTCCAGCTTTGAATTTTCATTGACAGTTTCAACTTACTGATTGTTTCTTTGAATCTGATGATGTCTCGCCCGATTCCGCCTTCATTTTCTCCATGTCTATCTCGATGTTCCCCATTCTTTCTCCTAACCAGTTTGCCACTCCACAGAGTTTTTCTCTCAGCCTATCCGAGTTTTATAAAAGCTCTTCTCAAACCCTTCAAATTATCCAGCAGCTTTTCTTCCAGATTTTTCTGAACGAAAAGTTTTTCTTGAACTTCTTCCTTCAAACTATTCCAATTCTAGTTTTTCTTCCAGACTATTCGAATTCTGTTGAAATTCTTCCTACAAACTCACCGAATTCTAATGAAGTTCTTTTCCAAACTCACCGAAGTTCTTCTTATAAATACACTTAATTCTGTTCTTATTCTAAGATCACAGAATTCTCTAGAAGTTTATCTTCCAATGATTTGGTATTTTCGTCGAATTTATGTATTTTCGTGTTCAAATCAATTCCAGAAACATCGAATAAGAAGATTTCGGATCTTCTCCTTCTTGAATCAATCCTTCTGAGAGTATTCCTGGAGTGCGGCCTTCTTACCAGTTGTTTCCTCCAATTCAGATTTCAATTCCGTGACCTTGAGATCCGCCACTAAAAATCTCCTCGAAAGCCTTTTTTTATGTGGTTGTTATAGTGGCATCGATTGCTGCGATCATTAGCCACTATGTGTTATGGGTAGGCCTTGTTACTTACTTTATAAGCCACCTTAGGAGCAGCACCGGTAATTTGAACGCAGCAGTGAATCGTGCAGGACTCACCCCAGTCTAGCCATGGGATTTTCATAATTCAATGGTCAAATTTAATTTCAAAAATCGCAGCTCCGACTAGGGCTCGAACATCGTACCTTCAGCAGCAGAATCGGATGCCTTACCACTGTGCCACGCTTCGACTCGAAAGCATATTGTGCTGTCTACACAGTCTCCCAAAAACTGTTTTGCTTGAAGAAAAAAAAAATATGTCGAATTATGTATTATTCTACTGCCAAGACAAAAAGTTACAAAAAAACGAATTTTTTCGTCCGCTCACAAAAAAAATTGCGGGCCGTTGACTATTCAGTACTATATACAGTATCGGCAATTTTTTATCTGGGGTATAGACAGAAATCAACGCGAGCAACAAGGAACGCAATGATATAATAATACGACATAAACAAGAGAGACGCACTACTGTGCGCCTCTCCTGTTACCTCGCCCGACGAATTAAGAGCTCACGTTGATATCTCTTCCTCGAGCGAGTAGAGGAGAAATTGTAACAACATTATAGGAAGCTATTCTTCACGCTCTCACAAAACCACCATACCCAAGATGAAAACTTTCCGATACTGTGTTCCCAATAGTTTTCATCTGAATGAGTATGGACTATTATATTACCAACTGATTTCTTCGGTGTATCTTTGGAAATGTCCCATTTTCCAAATAAATATGATCATTAAAAAAATAACTACTCTATTCCATTCATCATTGTAAGGTTCATAACATTTTCAACCAACTTCACTGAATATTCCGAAAGAAGAAATTACTTAGTAATTCTATTCATCGAAACGTGACTCATCTAATCCAAGAAAAATTATTTTCAGCGGAAATGGAAGTTTGCACGACACCGTCGTGTGTTCGAATGGCGACGGAGTTTTTAAGCCACATCGACACGAAAGCAGATCCGTGCGAGGATTTTTATCGATTTTCCTGCGGTAATTTCCTGCAGAACACAAACTTGGATAATCGCGGCTCCCGATCGGTTCAGGACGTTATGGAGGACGAAATCCAATCAGAAATCAGAAACATGCTGGAGCTGCCGATACACGCCGAAGACCCCAGAGCCCTAAATACGGCCAAGAAGTTTTATCGAGCTTGCATGAACGAGAGTGCAATCGAAGAGGAAGGATTAAAAAAGATAAAGCAAATTTTCGAGCTGATGGGCGGCTGGCCCACGCTGGAAGGACATAATTGGCGGGAAGATCAGTTCGATTGGATGGATGCCGTGCATAAACTCCGCAGGCTGGGAGTTAACTTTGATGTCTTTTTTCGTGTTGCCGTAGACAGAGATGACGGCGATTCAACTTACGTTTTAGGGGTAGGTAAATTTCATTGGAAACGGATAGCTTTCTAGGTCGTGCATGAAGGTAAATTGCCGTGAGGGTGAACTGTTTCAGAGTTCAACTTGAGTTTCGTGTCAAAGAAACGAGATAAAGTGTGCCATCCTCTTCTCAAAGGAGAAAAAAAACTTGATTCTTGACATGATAGTTTGGGTTTGTAACCTTTCACAATCAGAAAAGTTACTGCGTTCACAAGACTGCTGCCTTGAATGAAATTTTTGTCAGTAACGTATCCTACACTGAATTTGCCTCTCTGAAAAAATAAGGTCAAATTAACCAAGAAAACTTCTCTCTTTTGAAACATGTTGACGTTTCGGAGGCTGTATCTGCCTACGTTATCAAAACTTGCTGAAAAAGGCGCTGAAAACTGGATTTGAATTGCTGTTTGGAAATAACAAGATCTATTTTACTTGCATGACCTTATGCCTCAGGCCTACATGAGTCTTTCAGTATGGTGGAAGAGTATATATAAGTGGACTATCGGTATGGAGTTTGCATCTTAAATCGTCCGTTCCTCGGTTATATCTTCCCTAAAAACAGGGAGAGGCCAAGGATTTTTGATTTTGCTGTGTCTCTACAACATAATGGTACTGGACGGAGCCTGTAAAGTCATCATGTGTTTGGATCCCCTTCTCTGTATGATCCGTGACTATGAACTTGCAGGAATTGGGTTATATACAAACGAACGTTATACCATTGAATAATTCCAGTATGCGGTCAACGATCATTACGAAGCCAAGACAAAAATAACCGAACTCTAGTGAACGTTTTCTTTTGTGTTCATACGTTTCATTTTTCGCTTGTTTCGGAGCACGAGTGAATTATACCGAATGTCAAAATCCAACATTGCTGGATTGGTTCACTGATGAATTCATTTGTCACTTTTGAGTCATTTTATGTTCAGGCATTTCACTTTTGGTGAAAGATGCTGAATGGACGACAGAAATTAATGAAAAGTAAACCGTCTGATATCACCTATAATTTCAGAATCGGCAAATTTTGTGATAGTCCTGAAGAATATAGTAAGCTTTGTTGTTTATTATAATATACTGAATTGACAGGGAGTATCCTCAATTTCTTGTGCATGCCAAAAGTGTTGAACATGTTAAACAAAATTCCAGAATTTGAAAATTCTAGTAATTTTGCGGATAACAATAACTGTTGTGTCTTCAACAGCTATAACAAAAGTAAAACTTTTCTTTTTTTATGTTTGTACAAAATTCTTTTCATCATTATAAGAATTATTTTTTACCTTAACACTCAAACATAACATAACCTCTAAGAAATGCCGCAAAATCCAATCAACCTAATAATCCCAATTTTGAGTTTGCAGATACACGATACATCGTACAGTCCGGCGAGATTGGGCAGCGAAGTGGAGAGTATGTATTTGGATTATATGGTTCATGTTGCAGTTCATTTCGGTGCAAGCCGTTCGACAGCGAAACGCGATTCGGATGAAGTTTTGAGGCTGTTCCTGGAATTGGCAAAGGTATTTGTTGGAGTTGGGGATTAGGCCAGTCATTTTAGGATTTAAAATCAAAAATGGGAAAAAATTACAAAATATAGGAGACTCTCACAAAAGTTGTATTTTGGTGCTCAATAAAACTATACAAATTTGCCACTTCGAACAAGGCCGGCATCATTTAAATATGAATCATAAGAAATTTACATCAAAGAAAAAAGCATCCTTCATCGTTCCCCAATTTTGCGACCATTTCCAAGTAAGGCATCAGAGTGAATCAATTATCTATTCATACTTTTGTTGAGAACTTGGCCGAAGAAATCTAAAAGGAAAGCGAACGTTAAGTAACCTTTATGTCAAAAGTCTCATAGAATAACTGATTTATTTACTCTCAAACTCGGGGAACGATAATAGTTGAACTTTTTTTTGTTTCCAACATTTTGCCACTCTTGCATTTTTTCTCTACATATTAACACCCAACATTTTTTATAATATATTTTTTTTATTTTGCCGGTTATGTACGAGGTCGCAAATTTGGACCCCGCACATTTCTTATTAGAAATGGCTTTCCGTGAATTTGGCTGAATTTTTGGTATGTTATAGTTCTTGATGAGCTGATCAAAAGTGTTCACAGCCACAAAGCTCAAAAATGAACAGTTTTCGAGATATGGAGTTTTGAAAATGGATTTTTTCAATTTTTTGGGGTATTAGCTCATCCATCAGAGAGCTCTCATTTCTTGTTGGGATGGAATTCGACTATTCGGCGCCTAGAACCCGACTGAAAAATGGTCTTCCTCAGTTATATTAGGCACCGTTTTCGAAAAATGTTCATACACTGCTCTACACTGTACAGGAAATACAAATTCCAAGATCTTCCATATATCTTTCCATGCTACAAGATAACGCTAGAATAATTTATATTTCCAGAAAATGTCATATTTTGGGTATTTTTGAAAAGAGAGGCCGTAATATTTGATTCCAAATATATCTAATATCCAATAATATCGAATATGTTTTCCAAAATGTTCATAACGAGGCTCAGCGAGCTGTTATGGGGGAAAACGGAGAAATCTCAATCATATATCCTCAGAGATAACAATTGTGATCACATGTCATTCACATAAAGCCATTTCCCATAAGAAATGTGCGGGGTCCTGTGTATGTTTTTTTGTAATTTTTTCTCCATTTTTGCTAAAATGATTGGCCTAAATGAGATGAGCGCCTCGCACATATTATTTCAGACGACAGTTCGACTCTGAAGTTGATTGGGTTAGAACTGAACTCGCAGAATTGTTCGCTGACTTGTCTTCTTTGCAAATTAGTCGAGAAAAGGGTTAGTCAAGAATTTAATGAAGGATGAAATAAATTCAAATTATTTCCTTATTAAAAAATATTTGAGTGTGTCAGGAAAATATTAAAAAAAAACATGCTATTATCAATTTTCTCACATTATTTTTTAAAACTTCGTATAGGTGTATAAAATTGAATTCTAATCAACTTTTTCAAATAATTTTTTTGGTATCTTGCCACTTTACCCGACTTTTTGCCTATTCGTAGTATTTTTTTTCAATTTGCCGCCATACCACCGATCACGTGACATATGTTAAAATCGATTTTTAGGTTATCGGACAAGAATCATTTTTCCGATACTCTAATAATGAACTTTTTTCCCATATGGTACATACTTTTGGCGATCACTGTATGAACTTTTCATCCTGAAAACTTTCAAAGAATCACCTCCCGAAGTTCGTCAACGTACTTAATCAACTGTATCTCATAAATTCTGGCGGGAAAATAAAATGATAGTGACTTCTTTTAATTTCTAGATTTCAGAAGAATCAACCAATACCAATAAATCAACTCACGAGCGATTGAGCCTATCTGAACTGCAATATAAGTACCGAAACATCCAATGGTATCAATATATCAGTGGAATAATAAATCCAGCAGCAACAATTGGTTACGACGATGATGTTTTGGTAACGGAACCCACTTATTTGAAAAAAATTGATCAGCTCTTGACTCAAGTACCGAAAAGGTGAGGTAAAGTTATCCGAAAACGAGATGGAGTTTTCATTCCAAAGTTCTTGATTCCTTTTTAGAAAAATAGCAAATTTCATGGTGTGGCATACACTGCAATATCTCGTAAACTTCTTGCCTTCGGAAATATTGAGTCAAACGTACGATTTCCTCGAGAAAATTAATGGTAGGATAATAAGGCCATCGACCCCACGATGGAAACGTTGTTTTCAAGCCGCAGAAACCCGGTTAGTACCAGTTCTCAATTAAATTACAGGTCCAACGCAGTCTGAGTTACATAAAAAAAATATTCTACCAACTACTTCAGGTGAAGAAGAAGTATCAAAAAAACAAAAAAATGATCGTTGATGAAATTTTCATATAAACGTTTCATTTGATAGTAATTATTATATATGTTGAAATGCTGCCAAAAACAGTCATCACTCGTTAGTACATTATCCCATAGACCAGTGTTTCTTAACCTGTGGCCAAAAGTCTCTTAAGAGGCCATGAGCGCGATCACGTTTGGGACGCTTTTAAGGGTAAAAGAGTTAATTGATAACTCAAAACGGTTCGTCCTTATCGATTTCAAACACGGGCAGGCTTCTAGAGGAAGTTTGATTCTACGTACGTGCTGTAATGGAAATTGAATTTTCAATCCCCTTTTTCACAAAAAAAAATCTCAAAAATGTCCCAAAAATGCAGTCACTTTGAAACAATTTTTGGGTGGATTACTGACTAATTTCAAAAAAACATTACAGCACGTACGTAGATCAATGTTTTACCTTCCTTTTTATACCAAATTCATTTCGATCGGATAAAGATTGCTTCAAATTTTAATGGAAGAGAAATACTACTGCAGCTATTTCGACTATCCATGAAAAGAGTCTTGAGGTGCTGCCGCAGACATAGTTACATAGAATCAAACGTCCTCTAGAAGCCTATCCTTGTTTGAAATCGATACAACGAACCGTTTTTGAGTTATCGACTCTTTTACTCTGAAAAAAGTCCCAAATGTGATCGGACTCATCTCGAAAATGTATGATTTGAATATGTTTGGATACACGGTGTACCATAAAGCAAAGATAAATGTGCAACAAATATTGTATTGCATGAATCCGGAATCCTAGTATACAAAACCAACTATAACACCTACAAGCAAACAAACAAACAAATAATAACATCCTCTTGTAGTAAATTTTCTTAGCTTTCTTTTTATATACCTATGTATTTAACGAATGTGTCTCGTTATGGTCGAAAAATGCGATAAATGTAAAAGGTGCACTAGGATCCAGCATCCTAGCACATAAAACCGCCAAAAAATATACTTCCAAAAATTCTAGAATTTTTTCAATATTTTTCTCGTATTCTACCTCATCAATTGAACATGACACAGTATTCAGAAAATGCAAAATTAAAAATTTAAAAATCGGTCCAACTCAAAGTGCACACGTTCGTAAAAACGCCCACCAAATTTATGTTTGACTAGAAATCGATTTCAAATTCGGTCAGCGTATAGAAAAAAGATTAATTTTGACAAATATAACATAGAAAAAAATTAGAAAAATTTTTGGCGGGAAAACGGAAGCTGCAACATCTAGATAACATTTTCCACCGACGACCGGATCGAGATAGACCAATTCTGCGAACGCCAATCGATTCAGCATGCCGAAATTAGTATATGCTGTGATTTTCGAGTCGATCGGCACAAAATGAATTTTCAGCCGAAAAAACATCAAAGGGTTATACCTTAAAAATGTCCAAATATCCAAAGTCATCAGATTCGCTCGAAATTATCACCGATATACTCAAAATTTTATGCTGATTCCGAAAATGTATGATTTGAATATGTTCGGATACACGGTATACCATAAAACAAAGATAAATGTGCAACAAAAATTGTATCACACGAATCCGGCATCCTAGCACACAAAACCAACTATAACACCTACAAGCAAACTGTTAGGCCAGCAAATAATAACATCCTCTTGTAGTAAATTTTCTTAGCTTTCTTTTTATATACCTATATATATAACGAATGTGTCTCGTTATGGTCGAAAAATGCGATAAATGTAAAAGGTGCACTAGGATCCAGCATCCTAGCACATAAAACCGCCAAAAAATATACTTACAAAAATTCTAGAATTTTTTCAATATTTTTCTCGTATTCTACCTCATCAATTCAACATGACACAGTATTCAGAAAATGCAAAATTTAAAATTTAAAAATCGGTCCAACTCAAAGTGCACACGTTCGTAAAAACGCTCACCAAATCTATGTTTGACTAGCAATCGATTTTAAATTCGGTCAGCGTATAGAAAAAAGATTAATTTTGACAAATATAACATAGAAAAAAAATTTAAAAAATTTGGCGGGAAAACGGCAGCTGCAACCTCTAGATAACATTTTCAACCGATGACCGGATCGAGATAGACCAATTCTGCGAACGCCAATCGATTCAGCATGCCGAAATTAGTATATGCTGTGATTTTCGAGACGATCGGCACAAAATGAATTTTCAGTCGAAAAAACATCAAAGGTCGAAAAATGCGATAAATGTAAAAGGTGCGCTAGGATCCTGTCCTAGCACATAAAACCGCCAAACAAGATACTTTCGGGAGATCTATAATTTTTTCAATATTTTTGCCGTATTCTACGCCATTAGTTCTACAAGACACAGTATTCGAAAAATGAAAAATGATAAATTTAAAAAACGGTCCAACTCAAAGTGCACACGTTCGTAAAAAAATTAGAAAAATTTTGGCGGGAAAACGGAAGCTGCAACCTCTAAATAACATTTTCAACCGACGACCGGATCGAGATAGACCAATTCTGCGAACGCCAATCGATTTAGCATGCCGAAATTAGTATATGCTGTGATTTTCGAGTCGATTGGTACAAAATGAATTTTCAGCCTTAAAAATGTCCAATTATCCAAAGTCGTCAGATTCGCTCGAAATTACCACCGATATACTCAAAATTTTATGCTGATTCCGAAAATGTATGATTTGAATATGTTCGGATACACGGTGTACCATAAAACAAAGATAAATGTGCAACAAAAATTGTATCGCACGAATCCGGCATCCTAGCACACACAACCACCTATAACACCTACAAGCGAACTGTTAGGCCAGCGAACAATAACATCCTCGTGTAAGAAATTTTCTTAGCTTTCTTTCTATATACCTTTGTATTTAACGAATTTGTCTCGTTATGGTCGCAAAATGCGATAAATGTAAAAGGTGCGCTAGGATCTTATCCTAGCATATAAAACCGCCAAAAAAAATTCTTCCGAAAGTTCTAGAATTTTTTCAATGTTTTTCCCGTATTCTATGCCATCATTTCAATAGTCATTTGATGGTTTGGGGGGGCTGCATCACCAAAGCCCCCTCCCTCGCTGCGCCAATGCAATGTCAACTTGCTGGTGCGTATTAAAATGATATTGAAAGCAGACCTTGTGAAGTGTACATTCAGAGGTATCACAATGCAGCTACGAAAATAGAGAAATGTAAGAACACAACTTTGCAAGGTATGTGTGGGCCTGACATATCTAAAAGCCAAACATAAAGAAGAAGAATCAATTCTCATCAAACCTGAAGAGTTCATTTGCTAGGGTGATTTAGGAATGGATTATTAGTATACAATACTCCGTCTGTTGTCTTCTGTGGTTTCTAACGCTCCATCACAAATTGTTGTAAATTATTTCATTACTCGTTTTCTAATACTTAAATCCACACTCTTCCAGAAAATGGAAAATTTGAGGCAAATATCTGTCAGAAAACAACTACTTCCCCCGACGAACATTGAATTACATCTGACATCCATTTGTACAATGGTAGTTGTTTTCTGACAGATTTTTGCTTCAAATTTTCCACTTTGTGAGATATTGTGCAGATAAAGGGAATTCAACTTCATCAAAATTATTTGTTTCATTTATTTGAAACTTTGTTAGAATTATCTTCATTTTCATGTCAAATATTCTCACAAAGTTTCATCAATAGGCCAATTTTTTTATGTATATCCTATTCCACCTGAGGTAGTCGAATAATCATTTCCGATCATTCCCAATCTCCTGGCCAGCTGTCCCGATTTAAATAAAAATATCTGAAAATACCAGTCATACCTTCCGCAGAAATTCAAATTAATTCACTTAAAAATACCAACGAAAACGCCTGAAGTGCGAAGTATATATCATGAATAATTGAGATCCGTTTTCCATAAACTTGAATTCTTAAATGAGGTTAATAAAAATTCATGCCAGGAGGGTCTTTTTCAATCAAACGGATGATTTCTGGGCTGATGGAAGTCGGGAAATATTTATTTTTAAATTAAATTTGATGATCGTTGGAATTGATAGGTTTCTGGGAAAAAGAGAAATGAGTTGAGCTTCTTGTAGTTTTTTACTCTTTAGGCGCACGGACAAAAAATCCTGAATACATCGTGAAAACTAGGAAAAAGAAAGTTAGAAATTATGATGATGTTTATACCTTTCTCGGAGATGTTAGAGATGATCTCGAAAAGTAAAAAAAATAAAAAACAACAATAATTGTACTATGGTAACGATTCAGGGGACAAGTGGGGGGGAATATTACTGACGTTAATGTGTTGCCATTGAAACTGAACCAATATGTTGAATTTCACCTGTAGGATAATTGGAATTGTTTATAATTCAGCTTGCCAACACACTAACATTGCAAGTTGAACAGATATTCTGAAAACCATATTGGGACAATGGACACAGCTGCTAGAAGACATAACTCAACTGAATCACAGGAAAATCCGTCAAAACACTGTGATAACGTTAACCATAACTCAATGGACTGAAGTCTGCAGTAATGTAAACTTGTAATGAATAATTAATTCTATGTGGAAACTGTACTTGAGATTTTTTTTTTATTGTTTAGCTGTGTTTAACTCAGGATCTCGAAACATATAGTATGTATATTCACAATGCTATGAAGATTTATGTATCATAATTATTATTACTATTGTTAATATCAATCATTTGTTCAAAATGATGTCCACCCCCTCCATACAATGAAGGCTATCTTCGACATTTTGCGAAAATTGCAAAGGATCCAAACCGTGTGATCTAGCAGACTACTGAGTGGGGGGCTGTTTCGGTTTCCCAAAAATATATTTTCCAAACAACTTATACCAGAAATTTAATATTTGTGATTTTAATGTTTGGAATCCATAAAAAAGTGTTTCCACTCCTGCACTAGAAAATGCACTTCATTCAGATTGGATTATCAGACGAACATTCATTTCAAACCTTACCCAAAACTAATAATATACTTGAACAATATTCTTAAAATCATAAAAAAAACGACATATAGTTTCAACTCTGCATTTCATTCACGAAATTTCTTTTTTCCGCAACGTATTTTTGCAGGTTGGGGTTTGTTATAGCAGCATCGTACATGCAGAGCTTTTTCACAGACGACGTCAGATATCGAATAGTTGACATGATACGAAAAATAAAAATTCAATTTCAATCCAATCTGCTGAAACTGGAATGGATTGACAGAGAAACCAAAGTTTTGATATTGGAACAACTTCACGCTAGTGCGGAAGAAATTCCCTCCTATGGCGATCTACTGAACTTGCTCGAGAAAAACAAAGTATACGACGAGGTGAGTACGTTGAAAGGATTCCAATTTGTGATACCTCGTATACCCAAAATAATAATAACAAAGAACTTTTCAAAGACATGCTTATATTCAAATGCGCTAAAGGGTAAAAAATAATTTCTTTGGGTGTGTAATGCTGGTTATTCTGTAAGATGTAGATTCAAAGGCTTGCCGCGCAAAGTTTTCAGTTCGAATACTCTGAATAGAAGTTTGATGATGATGGCGATTCAACAGCCGCAAATTATTAAAAAACATTAACTTTTATTCAAACAACTATTTTGAGGATTTCCCAGGAAGACTTGAACCAACAGGGGTTCTTCTTAAGTAAATAGTTGTGAACTGGAACCAAATTGAATATCTATCTAGCACCTCTACTTCCCTTTTCTTCTCCTATACCTGATTTAATGACTGAGTTGATCTTTGTTCGCATCAATTGGGGACATATTTTCCTTTTCAAAGTGGGCAGGTCTAAAGCCTGCGATATGTGAAATTGGCAAACACTTAAAAAAAATCTCTGCCTTCCAAATCTGCCGTTAGATTACCATCCATTAAAAAAAAAGGTCCAAATTATCGTTATTTCGACGCTGATTATTGATATTCAATATAAAATAAATTATTGGTATATCACCTACTGCCTCCAGTTGGTAAGTGACAGTGTTTTGCGATCAGAGATTAATAAATATTTATATATTGGTTTAAATACGTTTTATTTGTGGGTCGTGCAAAAACTAACATAATTAATGATCATGGGTAGAAACTTCTGTCAAAATTATGATGTTTTCAGGTCAAAGTTAATGAAACTAAGTATCTTCAGTCTGCCTTGAATTTGAATGTTATCAACTCAGATGAATATTATCGACAGTTGGGAACCACTGTGAAGGAAGATTGGTTCAGGAATAGTGAGTTCGTCCGAGGATTCACAGTAGAATATTCACCAAAAAAAAATTCTTTGAGTAAGTTAGTAGTTATACATATTAATATATGGAATCATTGGAAAACAATATGACTTTAGTACATCTCACCTTCAGAGTTGACTGTGTTTATCTTTTCCAGAAGCTTGAATTTTATTCATCTTCCACCGTGGTATTATTTTAGCTGACCCAGTTTTTCAACGGTAAAATGATTTTTCTGTGTGTAGGTTAGAAAAGGAAAATTCAATATTCGAAAGATATAATGTTTCACTTACGAAAACAAATCCGTCAGAGTATTTACACAGCGTGTCCATAAAGTGACCCCCTCCCTAACCTAACCTAACCCAACCTAACCTAACCTAACCTAACCTAACCTAACTTTTGAACGGATTGGAAATTTTATTTGAATTGAAGCAGTTGCAAAATTGAGTGTATACTCACACATTATAGTCATAATCTGAGATTACCCACCAACATGAACCAAGTATAGACTCCACGTACCAACCCACACACATCCGCATCCATCCATCAAAGTGGATAGAGTAAAACCATGTTCAGTTTCTATACAAACAAAAGTGCAAAATGATTATATTATTATATCAAGATACCAAATGTCAATCAAAAGAATGTTTGACAGATTTCATTTGACTCTGTCAAAGAAAGATCTTATTTCCAAAACCGCAATTCAAATTCAGTGTCTTCAGCGTCTTTCCAAGAAGTTTTGATAACGGAGGCAGATACAGCCTCCGAAACGTCAACAATTTTCAAAAAAAGAGAAGTATTCTTTGTTAATTCGATGTCATTTTTCCAGATAGGCAAATTCAGTGTAGGGTACGTTACTGACAAAAAATTATTTCTTTCAAGACAGCAGTCTTGTGAACGCAGTAACTTATTGGGCAAATTAATTAATTTGCCCTTCTACACTTGTACAGATTTCTTTGGATTAAAATTTTTTCATTTTCAGATTGTGGAAGGTCATAAACCCAAAAAAATCATGTCAAGAGTTCTATTAGTGGTTATGACAATCACATTTTCATTGAAGATAAAGGTTGTTTCATTTAACAAAATTAACTATATACTTATATTGTTGACAGAACATTACTTTTCGTTAAATCAACCTCCATACACTATTTCTTTGAGTAAGGGGTTGATATAATTAATTTTCGTATATGGTAGGCGAAATACTGATTATGATAAAAAAAAACTTTCACAAAATGAAAACTGAAATCATAATATTTCAAATGAAAAAAAAAATGTACAAACTTGAAAATCATAACTTTTGTTTGTTGTTGAGTGAGTTGTGTAGGCCCATATTTTTTAAAAAGAAGTGGTTTTTTGGAATTTTTGCCTGACGTTTGGTTAGCTCGAGTGGCTAACTTCTTCAGTGGTGTATTCATCTTTGATATTTCACCGATGACTCTGAAGAACCATCAATGAAATATCAAAGATGAATAAACCTCTGAAACGAAGAAACAATTCCAAAAAACGACTGCTCCTTACTCAAATAAAAATAGTGATAGTCACAACATAATTGTTTTATGTTAGGACGATAATGAAAAATAATTAGTCACATTCCACTCTTGCAGTCACTCAAATGCAAATGTTTCTCGTCATAAAATTCGAAATATCGGAAAGACTATATACTGCATCATGCACTTTCTTAGAAGATCCTGGTAATTCGTCTCAACGCAGCATCCCTGTAACAATATAATCTCTTCCCATCAAATCTCAATTCCCAAGGTCATACTCGACAAGTGCAATCTCATTCTAGCTTTTCCCATCGGCCTGTTCCGCGGCATCTATTACAGACCCGACCGCCCCGAGTACATGAACTATGGCAGTCTGGGTTCCATAATTGCTCATGAAATATCCCACATATTCGTGCGAGCCGAATATGGAGATGTGCCGGGAGAACTCAGAAGCTGGTGGTCACCGAACAGCCTGGTGAATTACGACGAGAAACTACAATGCCTATCTAATCAGTACGGAAACTTTGCTGTTCCACAGTTGCGGGGCAAGCACGTAAGTTGTACGAATTTTAGTTCAGTTCTGGAAGTTTGCGGGAGTTTCGAGGAGTGTCAAGATGGACGTGATGTGTGCGTATTATTTATGAGTTTTATTCTACATGTTTTGGTTCGTTTCCGGGTTCTGCCGATGTTTTCTCTGGTTAAAAACGTGATGGTGAGTTCAACTGATGGCCTGCTTGTTGAGATATAAAGAGAAATAGAATAGAGGTTTGTGTGCCTCTTAATCGGGTCCGTTATGCACACACCGATTGTAAAGGTAGCCATTCCACAAGAGAACGAGGCCAGCCATCTAACCGATACTTTCTTCACACTCCTCATGTTCAGAACGATTCTTCTGAGGAGCCCTTACCATGTCAATGGAGCAGGTGTCTGATCAGCTCCCAATCCTTCCTTTTGGGAGTGACTGGCTGCGGCCTTTTGCTGAATCCCAGAGCAGGTGAAGAACTGATACCAGGCATCTCAAGGAGTTTGCGTTTACTGGTGAAAAGAACCAGTGTTCACTCTTAGCCCTGTTGGTCAGTACCGTTCATCCACCCCGTTAAGAGCTCTTTGTACCATGCTTCTCAAGAGGCCAGATCCTTGGTTATCGACAAGGATAACAACGTTGTCGATGTAGGCCTGAGTATAGTGACCTAGGTATTTTATTTCCACTATTAGAGAAGTCACCACAAGGCACAAAAGCAAAGGGGACAAGACTCCTCACTGCGGACAGCCCCTTGTAAATATGGCCTCGCTGGATGTACTTTCAAAAGTTGCTCTGTCTGCTTGCTTATTCCTCACGTATATAGAAGTAATCTATTAAAACATATGGTGAAACCGTGGCACTTGATTGCGTTTGGCACCAGATACTCCTCGCCAAGCTTCCATTCCATGGTTCTTAGTTGTATTCCTTGCCATGTACTCACTCGCTGTATGTGTTGGTTGACGGAGTTTTATCTGACTTCCTAACAATAAATGATGGTGTCCCGCAGGGTTTCAACACCAACAATGTTTCTTACTTATATTAATGATTTATTTACCAGTGCACCCTCTTTGCAGATGATAGTCCCCTTCATACCGCTATCTCCTCCAAAGCCCCGCTTTGAACTCGTGAAACGTCAACGATTCAAATATGGACTTATCAAAAATTCTAGAATGGTGGCAGAATTCAATGCGAACGAAACCTGAGCAAGTCTCTCCTGCAGAAACATCAATCTCACAGTAGTCAGCAAAATGCTCGGTATTGCCGTTAGTAGAACACTTTCATGGAAATCCATCCATTCCATTAACGAAAGTGACTATCAAAAACTTGGTTTCATGTGTCGTGCCAAGTGCTATTTCAACTGATTGAAATTCATAAGCCATGTTTTCATACAAGAAGTGGAGCAAAAATACACAAGAACTTTTAGATACTGTCTGAAAAGGGCTCGTGCCGTAGATGATCATTCGCTTGCAAGCTTGCTAACTTCTCTGGAATGCCTCGAAAATGTTATCTATTTCTTATTTATAAACAATTTCATGGACGATGCTCTACATTCAACCAATATCATCAATCGTTCAACCGTTGCCTTTACCATTGAAACTGTCCCATCGAGCTCAGTCATCATTTTGATCTCTTTTCTAGGGCTCGTTCTTCCAAAAAACGGCAAATATAGAAAACCCACTGCTTCGGGAGGAGAGCTTGCAAAAATTCAAGAACAACCACCAACTTCTACCTACTTTCGCTCGGCTGATATTATATTTCGCGATCAATCCTTGACACCAAAGTCAGAGATTCACGGGACTGGCTTGAGTTTTGAGAACTTGCCTTGAAACCAAGCCAGGATGCTCACTGCAATTTTTCTATACAATATAGGAATATATTTGGGTCAGAAATCCATCAGAAAACAACTACATTTCTGGCTAATACCACGACGAACGTTGAATTACATCCAATGAATTTCCGTGCAGAGTTCCTACAAGGCCATCTGCGCAATTGCTAGTTGCATGGAAATGTTGATTGAAACATTTGTACCACTTATATGTCCGCAACAAATGGTCCAATTATTAATCCATGTCTTGTCAAATGCTGAGTCACCACCCGTAGATCAGTGTCAACCAAACTAAGGGCGCCATCTCAACCTCAGCCGAACTAAACAATTATAACAGGAAGGAATCTATTATTTAACAATGAGCTTATCAAGTTAGATACTAGATGTCCTGTGTTGGCAGAGTTCATTCGGCAGTCGTATGGAGCTGTTGGATTATTTTCTAATTTCCTAAAATTTTCGAAAGAGTGGATCATTGATCTATTTCATTTAATAAAATTATGGCCTTCCACCAAGTTTTCCCAATTCCACATGTGAAATATTTAATTATTCCACGAGATGAAATATCATTAAAATTTAAAATATATCCACCTCATACCAGCTCATTCTTTACGTGAATAACCTTCCTAATCATCCTGAAATTTCAGCTCAATCCCAAGAAAACCCGGGACGAAGACATGGCCGATTTAGCGGGGATGAAAATTTCTTACGACACCTACATCAATCGGGTTCAAGAAAACGGGCCAGAACCTCTACTTCCCGGATTAAAGTACTCCCCCAACCAATTGTTCTGGATAGCGTCCGCCATCCGTCACTGCTCCAAGTATTCCAGCGAAGACCTGGAAAGATACATCGATAATTATCAATGGTCTCCACGGCAATTTCGCGTCAATGGTCCGTTGCAGAATTTGAAAGAATTCGCGTTCGACTTTGGCTGTCGGAAAGGGTCCACGATGAATCCGGAAAAAAAATGTGATATCTGGTAAAGTGCAGATATTGACGAGGAAATCTTTTTCGGCATGCAGGAAGGGGTATATTATGCTGGAAAATGTACAGGAAGTTCCGAAAAATGAATACACCATGAAAAATTTTGAAACTAATGAAAAATTTTAAACTAATATGAAAATCAATAAATGAAAATACATTCTCATTTTATTTTTTTAATAGTGTTTCATTCATGATGGAAATCTGGTGAGAATCATACATAATCAAGGGTTTTCACTTAAAATTACTGTATTAACATAGTGAAACTAACAAGAACAAAGTAAAAACATCAAAATGATTGATCGGCGCTCCGAAGCGGCTTAAATGGTATTGGTGGCGCATTCGCTTTCAGAGCTGCAGGGAAACCCGGAAAAACCACATCATCTGAAGAGTTGGAATTCCTTGATAGAGAACTTCTAAAGAGGTCCGACGAATTGTGATAATCTACTCTACGGTAAAATAGGATGTATGGTGTCTTCGAAGGCTCCAAAAGGTCCAGTTCCAAAGAAGGTATTCTAATGGGATGAAACCTACCTTATATTTTAAGGGGGTAAAACCCAGAAATCGATCTATAGGTGGTCCAAAAAATGTTTTGATGAACATTTTCATGTAACTAGTAATTGTAGAGAAAGACTTGTAGGAACACTGCATGTAAATTCATTCAGATATAATTCAACGTTCGTCGTGGTATTAGCCAGCACGTAATTTTTTTTTTCAATTTTCTATCTCATTCAAATTAATCAAATGTTGCATGGGTAAACTTTTTGCCGGCTCTGTATATAATGATCGATTACAAAAATTGCAACGACCAACCAAAACGAAAAATGGAGAGAGTCCATTGATGGATCGACCACCCGCGTGCGAATACATGAATCGCGACTGTTTCCGGTTTACCTTCCACCCGATATTCGTTTATTGTCTGAAAAGTTCGTTCACTCATGCCGAAAATGAAAAGGTACAGTGACGGGAAGATCGCAGACCATCCCGCTGAAACGCTAGCCATACATGCGAATGCCAATTTCCTATCGCGCCTACGCTTTGTTTCCGTTCGCAGTCTGTTTTTTGTAGGTGTAACCAATGAGCGTGTGCCCGGTCAGGTATTGACACTTTTCGCTGGCACGAAAATTTCTGGCAACCGAAATGTTTGAACAGCTCGATGACGTCGCAGAGTTGGCAGCAAGTATTTAGGACAGAAGATCTAATTATGACAAGATTTAACCTAAATGCCGGATTTGGCGTCCTGATTCAATTTGCTGACCGTCTAGACAAGGGGATAACTCTCTTCCTTTTTTTAACATCTTCACTTCAACTCTCGAGCAGTTGGGTGAACAACCCCTGAATTCGATATAAAGAAATTGGTAAAATAATGCATCAATGGGAACTTCAAATAATCTGAACACTCCTATGCAATATCATGATTATGAATGAACCGTTTTGAAAAAGTAACATCCGTTTATAGTGAAATGAGTCGAAAATATTTCCATATACTACTAAACATCAACTTATTAGATAATGAAGTACCATGCTTCATCTTCCCATCGTGCAATATCACTAATTCCGCTGAAATTGTTAGCACAGAATTTAGAGTATTTCTTCAGGTACAGTGGTCAAACGGAAGGTATGCAAAAACGCTACGATCTTCGAGACCTCCAGAAACTGTAAAACCAGGTGCCACGTATAATTTTTTCCAAATCAGTCATCAATTCCTGTCAAATAAAATTATCTGATTATATACTGTAGAAAAGTAATGCTTAACATAACAGTTTCAACCAAAGGACTCATCTGACAGTTTAGTTTGAGGTTATGTCGATGACTGCTAGTGACAGTGCGATACGAAAGGACTGTTGAGAGTCTAACACAACGCAAAACGGTTCTGGGCCATTCAGGGCGTTACCTACTTGCTCCTTCTCGGGCTAGTGTATCGCCCTCTTCATTGCCTCTATAACCTGTGTGTGCTGGTACCCAGGCTAGGGTCAGTTTGTTCTGACTGCCGAGCTCTTTTAGGGCTTCTATGCAGCCCCAAACAAGTATTGCATTGAGTTGACTGCTTTTATTGCAGCTTGGCTATTTGAGTATTATGACATGTTTTTTTCTAAAAACTCATGGCTTATGAGCTCTTGTGCCGGCTCCTGAACCTTCATCAGTTTTTGAGCCATCAGGGTAGACAACTATTTCCGTATTGCTGGGAGGTCCCTCCTTCCACGCATCCTTGTTCGTTATACTTATCTTAAAAGTATGTCATCTGATGGCATTCTTGTAACCGGTTCTTTTTTCAACTCTTCGTATAGCCTGTTGTAATGTCTCCCGTGCATATTGCTTATGAATGCTTGTGCTCGAAGCAGCATGCTCGTGAGTGACCTGTTTTCGCCTTGTATGTATATGTGCAGGGGAGCAAGACCTCTAAGGCGGCTGTTGGGGTGGTTCTCATGTCCCCGGTAGTACACGGGCGGGGGAGTCTTTGGGCCTCGCACCAAATACTCCGAACCCATCGGCCAGTTCTCCAGCATTTTTCAAGCGGAAATTCAGGCTATAGAAAGGTGCATTATTTTCAACCTCACCAGGAAATATCGGAACAAGGAAATTGTGATCCTCTCCGATAGCTAAGCAGCCATCAAAGCGTTGAGCTCTTCTAAACATCAACTCGAAGATGGTTTGGGAATGCCTAGACAAACTAGGCAGGAACAGCAAGGTGACCGTCCTCTGGGTGCCGGGGCACGTCGGAGTGGAGGGCAATGAACAAGCAGACACCCTGGCACGGAATGGCGCAGCAACGCCGCTGATTGGGCCAGAACCATTCTGCGGACTTGGAAAATCTTACTTCCGAGACGAACTCAATAAAGCTGAAGAAGCAATGAGAGCAACATATTGGCTAAGACTTCCAGGGCTGAGGCAGGCCAAAGATCTCCTCGGCAATTTCAACCGAGCAAGATTAACCTCAGCAAAACTAGTCTAAAGACAATCACGGGATTTCTAACGGGGCATTGCAGACTCAAAGAACACCTGAGGAAGCTAGGCTTAGAGGAGGACAGCACCTGCAGATTCTATGGGGAACATCCAGAAACACCCCACCATATATTGATGGAGTGTTACGCTGTACATCGTGAAAGATTGAATATATTGGGATCATACCAGCTGACTGTGGGAGAAATACCACATGTAGACCCCCTTAAAATCCCAAAATTCCTGAAGGAATTGAGGCTTGAAGGGCTGCTGTAAACAAGAACACCTTGTGATAGCAGAAGAAGATGGGACAAAATAGATCTAATCAGGTCGCAGCGCATCAGTCACCATCCATACTTACCAATACCAATGCTTAGAAGAATCGCAAAATATTTTTCGCACTCAATAATTCAACGTAAAACCGCCTATATAGGAATTTAAATAGTTGAATCATCAACGCCAAGGAAAAATACTGCTTTAAACTAAGCAAAAATCGCTGAACCATTTATAATTTCCTTATAAAAGTAGCTCCTTATCTGGGTCTCAGCTTTTACACTATTTATATGCCGGCGGAAAATTTATTATGAATTCAAAGCAGATGGTAGGCCACTCGGGACATTTCCTTCAAGACAAAGCTTTCATTAATGCTTTACCCACTGCATTTTTTCTCGTAGCTTTAATTAATTTTCAATAGACCTTTATCTTGATTACGTTTTGTTTTTCATTTTATTTTGTCGTTATTATATTTTAGGAAGAACTGAAGAGTCAATAATGATCTTCGAAGATGAAGCGATAAGTTGAGAGTGAAGTTAATCAATTATTTCTTGAAGTAGGTAAAGGAAGTTGGGACATCACTCACAGATTACAGATTCCAGATTTTGTTTCCTTAGTGGGTTGAATCCTACAAAGAAAAATTTAATATTCGTACATGGAAAATTTATCATTTTTTAAACTGAATATACCTAACGTTATTGAAAATTATTAGGGATGGATCAAAGACCAATATCCACGGATAGAGGTCACTCATCACGATTGCATTAATAAAAGCTTATTTTATTATTAATTTTTTATTTTTTTTTGTATGGAATATTCTAGTTGGGTCCGAGAATCATGAAGTGAATCAAGGATGACGGCCTTCCGCATTCGCCCGACTTAGATTTTCGCCGCATTGCGGCAAACCGATATAGATTTCAGACTCTTATGATCAGAACCACCATTTCAACAGAATGGTTTTGGTAATGCCTGTCGAGTTTATTCCTCTATTCTGACGATATTCGTAACGCCAGGAGCCAAAAACTCTATGACGCAAACCGTCCTACTTTCATGGTCGAGGAGAATTCCTCAGGCTCATGAGTATTTGCTTGAAAGTGGGAAATGCGTAGTTCCATTAGATTCGGAACTTCTCATTCGTCAATATCCCCCGGAGTATATGGTAAGACCGATGTCACGTGTATACCGTACCAGTGTACAACAAGTAGCGCCATGGATATAAACTGAGACCACATAAGTATAACATGCAGACAGCTGCACGTTCTGCATATAGTGCTCGGAACCTCTGTCCAACAATCCCCGTTATCTTGAGAGAATATACCTACTTTCAAATATCCAGTCAAACAAATCAGTACGGTGACATTTATGGTGATAGTTGCTATCATAACAATAACTATCGCAAAAATTATTACCGTGAAAACGAGGCTTCACGAATTAGTTGTAGTTCGATAAGATTTCCATTTTTTGTTGAATAGTAGTGACACTAGGAGTTGGTTTCAAATTCAGAATAACGATTTCAGTCCTTCATCTACTTCGAAAATTGATGAAATAGAAATAGGTAGTGATAGTCCGTTTGCATTATTTGTTATCAAATCTTTAATTTTTTATTGTGCATATGTGCATTGAATATCAAACACTTTATCCATCCCCTTTACAGCTTCTCACCAGTAGCGACACACGGGGGAACTTCATCAGTGCCCTAGTTGCGCTACTGCTTCCTAATAACACCTCTGTTCGTATCAACACAGAGCGGCTTTTTTGTGATCTCTTCGTTAAAAACAGAAAAAAATCAACATTTCATTTGGTTTAACCTCATGCGACCCGTCGTGATCAAAGCGTTGCTTTTCCACTCGAATTGCATCGACAGGTCCATAAAGGGACCGATCCATGATAATCATCCGATGAAAAAAGTGATAACATGCAATCAAACAGTATCGCTAATCATGTCATAATTGGGTTAAAGGGCACGGTGAATTCAAAACGACCGACGCTGTAATACAGACATGAGAGAACATGTGGGTGAGTTTGGTGAATATATAAAGAGATGTTTGTTTGTGAGGGTTATACAAGGTGGTACAGAAACCAAGTCTTGAGGATCCATTCGTCCCCCATCTCTGTTCGGAATCCGATACAGAGCGCAGGAGATGTCTTTTTTTTTCATCAGTACGAAATATAGTGGAATTCAGTTTGGAATTACACGAATACATGTAGAACATTAAAGGAACATAACCTGGAGAAATGGGAAGTTCAAATTAATAAATTTCCATTCAGGTAGCAAATTTAAAATCTTACTTCAACAGGAAAATCACCCTGTATATATCAAGAAAAGCAGAATGAGTCGTGGCATAACTGATGGTAGTAAGTACAAAATTCCAAGCAAAAATACTAATATGGGTAACACTAAATGAAACATGAACACAAAATGTTTAAACAGTCATAGACGAGCTTAGAATATAGTAGACGTAATATAGTAAATAATAGAATAATAAAGTTGTTTGTAATCAGTTTATAAGGACAAAATATTGAACAACAAGCCCCATTCAGATGAATATTATGATTGGGCAGGCAACTTTACGTTTTGTTGGGTTAATTCAGAGGGATTGTGATTTAGCATTCAGGATATTACAACATTGTTTATATCATTTTCTTCGGGACGAGAATGATGAATTTGAGTAAAATTATTAAAAATACATACCGATCTGTGTCGCATAACATGGGTGAACTACAAAAAGCAACGGACCTATGATCGATCCCTGAGGAACATCTGACTGTGTAATGATGAACGTAGATTACCAAACTTCTTGCTTCCATATTACGAGTTTATTGTGACACCACACGAGCTCTGAAAACCCAGTCGGCAAAGTTTCCAGAAGAAAAATTATTGTTCCTTGAACGCCTACCAGAGAATAATCCAAGAACGGCACCCCTCCTGATCTGTTTCCCAGTTGAAAATTGGATTTTCAACTCCCAAACTTGTTAAAACCGCAGGAAAATTTCCAATGTCGAAATCAATTTGCCGTTCCACTCATCGACGCAAAAACCTCAAACGAAACACAATAACTCTTCTTCTTCGAGATGTAAGTGTTTTCTGGAATCAATTTTATATAAAACTCCAGAGTCGGATTTAATAAAACACAGTTGTTGAGAGCATCCGCCAGAAACGAATTCAAAACTTTGCCGGTTTTATCGATTCATTTGGAATAATACCGAAATACATGCATAGTCTTGGGCATAACAATTCTGGTATATCAGGATAACGACCAGGATTAACCAGCATCTGTCAGGAAGAGGAAAACTTCAGCTATAATAATACTTAAGGATCCCAACGGCTGTCAACAGAGAAAGTGGGATGATTTGGCGAAAATATCTTGATAAAGTAGAAATTAAACGGTGGAAGCGTGTTTACGCATTTTCCTTTGTTAAGAAAACCTTTTGATGGGATTAGTTTCATTTATACCAGGTGGCAGAGTTCCAGGAAATCCCAAGAACGTTTTCGACAACAGAGTATAATAATTGAAACAATGAAATTTTATCACAGCCTCAAACAGTGGAGTATCTAACACCCCCGCAATCCCCGCGGCGCAGGGGGGCGCAAGCCTTAACAAGGGCGCAAGGAAACCAGAATTTGGGTTGGATAAGGGACAAACAGGTCACTGCGGTAGGTGGTCTGAGGGATAATCATTCGCTCCATCTACCCCATAGAACCGCCAATGCGCACTGACGCAGAGAAAAAAAATTACCACTTTGGCTTTCATCAAATCATGTGTGAACGATTTGACGTCTTCATCGTTGACAAATCTAGCCACGAAGAGACGACGCATCCGCGTTAATGTCTCCCGATCGATTTTTCGTAATTTCACGCCTTTTGGAGATGTAACATTTAGCAATAGTATGTTCCATTGATTCGTTTATCTTCAGGGGATTTTCCTTTAAGGGCAGTCAACCGAATGGCAAGCAGTCAATGGCTAATTTATGTAAGGGGACGGATGAAAAGGTTTTAGCGGAAAAACGGAACGGCTATTGTGCCGCTGGCGAGGTGGGTTGACTTCGAGATGTTCTGAATGGGACATTACCATTTTTTCATCGTGTTAGTTTTTGCTTCGAACAAATTTGTGAACAGTTGATTTGGTGTAATGGAAAAAAGTTCCCAGTTCAGAAGGATTATCAATGGAAAAGTACAAGATAACCTATAGTTTCTGCAGAGTCGATTACTACATTAACGTTTTGAGATCGATATCTTGCTGTTTCGATTACCTATTACCAACGAGGACACCACAATCCTATTTAGAATTTTTTTCCGAAACTACCGTTTCGCTTTTTTGATCTGAGTAATTTCTTTTTTTTTAACTTCTGGTTAATTCAAGGAGAGGACATCAAAATCTAACCTCATGTCAAATGATTATGATTTATGAAGCACAGTTTCAACTAGCCCTGAAAAACCGTTTCCATATCCGAAAAAAAACCATTCGTCTCGTCGGTGATACTTCACTCGCAAGCTTGATCACTTTTCTGGAACACCTCAAAAAAGTTGGTGATCTATTTCTGTTCTATAGATATTTCCATGGACGATGCTCGTCCGAAATATCATAAATCGTCCACCGTTAACGGTTTTATCGGGACTGACCCGTCGAGATCAGACCGACATACAGCGTTCAAGAGCACAAGAGAACTTTGTCAAGCACCCCACGCTTTTTTACATTTGAGTAATAAAATTGTCATTTATTTTACTTTTCAATCCATGTTAGAAATAAAGCGTGTTCTTAAGTTTTTTCAAACTATTGTTATTTTTATGACAAAAAAATCGAAATCTCCGACCAATTTTGTATCGAATCTGGCCATAATCACAAAATTTGTCCACCATCTTGGGCCGCCATCTTGAATTCATAAATTTTGACAAAAAATTCATAATGTCTGACCCCAAAAACTCCCACAAACTAATTTTGAATTGAATGGGACCATAATGACAAATATCGTCCACCATGCTGACAAAAAATTCGAAATATACGACCTAAAAAACACACACATACCAATTTTGAATCGAATCTGACTATAATCACAAATTTCGTCCGCCATCTTCGAGCCGCCATTTTGAATTTATGAATTTTGATGAAAAATTTCATAATATCGTTCCCCGAGAACCGTTACGTACCAATTTTGATTCGAATCGGGCCATTATCACAAATCTAGTCCGCCATTTTGGAGCCGCCATTTTGTTTTTTTTCCATAATAAAAATGTCATATTGCATTGACACTGATATTATGAACACGTGCCAAATTTTAAAACATTCGGTCGTCTGGAAGTGGGTGAAAATCACGATCAAAGTTTCTGTTACATAGGTACATACATACATACAAGTCGAACTAACGTAAGCGTGTTAAAAAAATTATCATTTTTCAAAATAAAGTCTTCGTAGTATCGCATTGAGTAATCTGAGGGTTAATAAGCGTATCTATCTTGTTTACATGGTCCTTCGAGCCGGATATGAACGACGATGTGACTGACGACCTACGTGTTACTTTATCAATTAGGCCACTGAAAGAAATCTAATGATTTTGTTACAGATATTAAAACTCTTGCTGATACTTCATTCACACCGCTACTGACTTCGCCATATTTGAACGTATTCTGATGATTTCAGATGATCATGCATGATTGTTTAGGATGTTGGCCCTATTTGCTTTACTAATGAGAGAACTCTCGTCGAAGTTTGTAATGAACACCAGTTGAAATAACAGAATAACCCTTTCACGTTCATAAAAAACCAACTGGACTATTCCACTCTCCTCCACAAAGGGAACGAGAGGAAATATATATGCGTCAGTCAAAAACTAACAGCGTTAGAAGTGAAACTTTTCATGTTATTCGAAAACTGTGATGCGCACTGTATAGTTGTTTCCCTTCGAATAGTGGCTTCAAAGGCAAGATTATAACATAAACGTTTGTGTTGTGTATGTTATAACCATTCATCTCAATATCCCATGAGAATGAATAATTTCGAATCTATTTGTCGATAATCCACCATAAATTCAATCAAGCGTAAATGAAATTCTCCAGAGGGTTTCCCAACAATGAGCAACCACAAATACTAAATCTTACAAGCTTTGAATGATATTGTTTTGCTCGGCTGATGCCTTGCCTCTATTCGGATGATATAACGTTTCGGCGAATATATAGAATTTCTTGACGATATGTCAGTTGATGAACTTGAGAAAAATAATTATCCTGTTTAGAAAATTAATGAGTCACTCATTCTCATTCAACCAAAATGTACTCAAAAATTGATTGATTAGTCAGCTCATTTGTTATGTAATCAAGTAGGAAGCTGAGGACAAGTGATAAGCAAATCAATTATAAAGTGCGGCGTACCACAAGCTACAGTCTTGGGGCCAATTCTTTTCGTCATTCAAATAAACGAAATACGTACTTTGAATTGTTCTGGAACCATCTGCAGATTGCAGTTTTGCAAACACTAAACACCGTGCTCTAGCTATGATGGCACTGTGCGTAACCCATTTCAATTTATTTTGCGGGGTGAGGGATTATTTCATTATTATTATCCATGTAATCCAGGTAGAGGAGACAACAAAGACCTTCATAATTTTTCTCGAGTATATTTGAATCGATAATCCACCACATGCCTAGTTGTAAAGCAAGTATGATGAGAATCGCCTAGATACCAATCATGACGTCTAGTGCTTGCTTGGAGTGCGTACAGCTGAGAAGTGAATACGCCAAGAATCAGTAAATCGCCCTGGAGCGCCACGGCGAATAATAATAATAACCGTCCTCTACCCGCACAGGCTATGCCTTTGGGTACACTCTATACGAGTGTTTATTAGAGAGTATTATTATATTCCTCACAACGTCCTGTTTTCAGACGAATCGATCCACATTTGTCGATCCCCAGTTTCATTTAGATGATATGCGTGCACTCTTTCACGACTGATGTAGATCATTTTCTACTAAACCTTGTAGTTTTTGTTCATGCATGTAAAATGAATCCATTCGACGAGGACATTCCATGGGTAGACGAAGCCGTGTACCTAGGAGTAACACTAGACGAAAAACTCACGTTTCAAAGGCATGCCACCCATAGATTAGCACTAGCAAAAGCCGCAAGGCATATGCTGGGGCCGCTCATCGGACGTAGGAGTACCATGCGATACATGCCAAACAGGCTCATCTACCGAGACCTAGATATCCAACCCGACTACATCGACAGACGGAAGAAAAATCACGCGGGGATCACTCTGGAAAGAGTAGAGACCCACTCAAACCCACTACTCACAGAACTGCACTAGCACAGACGTGAGAAAGACGAGAGAGACAGAGACAAATACAGGCGACCTGTAAACCAGAAAGACATGCCGGAAGAAATAAGACGAAGGCGGGAGCTCCGGCAACTGCAACGTTTACTTCACTGAGGGTACAGCAAACGATGACAAATGATATTTCCTTTTTTATGTTTCAGGTTCCTTACATCGGAAATCCAGTCAGACAAGCTAGGGTCATCAGCCACAGCAATAGGACCTTCAGCTAGTTTCAGAGGGGCATCATGCACAGTAAATAAAGTCACTCTTACGAGCAACCATTTGAAGTCTTGTTCGTAGCCTTACCTTTCTACGTGTGATGCCATGCACGATGCCGAGGCCAGCAAGCGGCCACACTATCTACGCGCTACCAGAAATAACTGAATATTTGATGAATTTATTGGATGATTCTTGATATTTTCGGCTGATATAGATAGTATACCATTTATTTCTCAAGAATGCATCAAAAATGTGCATCTAGAAATAAAAATACTTGTATGGTGGAAGGGAAAACTACTTTTTTTTCTCTCAAAGAATACATTCACAACACTCACCATTTCCAAACCGGTACATTCACCTGTCTGGCATCCGACATCAAACGTTCGAGGAACATCAGGTCTCCATATACTCGGTCGTTATCGTCGAAATTGACTTTTGTTCGACATTGCAGCTGCTTTCACGGGATAGTTAATCTTTATCCCTGCCTCGCAGCATCCGCACCGGAATATTCGCTTTCAGCTTCGTTCACGGCAACTCGCCGAACAAAAAGTCCGATAAAGCTCGCAGTCATTAGCGGCCTCCAGTATGTTATCTTACCTCTATAGATTCGCTTCGCCCAATATCAAAAGCAACTTACCACATTAAGGCAGTCCTCACCCAATGCAATGAAAAGTTTCAGTAATTAGAGAAGGATGATGTCGTTTGATGTCGTCGAAATAAAGACGACATGAGTTCTTAATGCTGAAAGAGCATATATAAAAACACGTCCCAAGTAGCATATTTGCGACGACAACCACATAATACATCAAAATTAACGTTGTACTTGGTGTAGAAATTAGTAATTTATGAAACGACGCTTTCTAAAGGTGTCTATTCACTAGAGCATTCATTCCGCATGAGCGCAGAATGAGCCCCGAACGAACAAATGCTCGTATAGTGACAGATAGATAAAACAGAATGCGTATTTACATTACACCGCATGACGCAGCCTGAGCTTGAACCGAGCAACACATGTGCTCATATTTGGAATAATTTGTTTTCAGTTCTAATTGTATTCAAATTAGTTGGGTGTACAAGCTCATTTATTCCAGGTGATATAACTTTAAAAAATTCATTATATGGCAAGACAATGGAAAAGTTTGCTTAAGATGAATCTTCATGAAATAAGTTTTGAACTTTCGCTATTTTTAGTTTGAAATCCGTCGTTTTTTTTATTGAATAGAGCCCTGAAGAAGTTAGCCACTCGCGCTAACAACACGTTAGGAAATTTTAGGTATTGGTGGGTATTTCGACCTTGTCAAAATTATCTTCATGTAGTTATGTCCCCTATCCAACAAACTTCTCAGTCTAACTCCTACCATTTGTTAATAATAATAAATCGGATGCTCAGAGCTTTGAAAGGATTTAATGTTCTTGATCCACACATATTTTGGCCCTTCTGTCAACATTACGTGGTACTTTCAGTACGTCAATAAATATCTACTATTCATTGCATAATATTTTCTAAGTCATTTTCGATTTCGTAATAATCGTAATAATCGTATTCATGTTGAAAGGAAAACATTCTCTACTGAAGATTTCAAATATGATTTTTTTTCTATTGGAGAAAAAAATTAAGAACTTTTTAGTTTGAAAAAAAAAGAGAATGTTTGTCTTTTCAATATTTCATGCCATTACTATGACATAATCATAATACAGAAAACAAGCATTTTACGGCAATCTAGATATACTGATAGTTCCGGCAACGTTGTACAAGTGCAGGAGGTAGATTTCAAATATAGCCGTATTAACAAAAAAAAATGATAATTCAATATATTCCACAGAGAAACAAAAGTATCAATACAGGAAATTTTTGTGAAGGTTTTGTTAATCATCATTTGTGGACAAAGACCTCCATTGTCAAGTTTCAGTTCAAGTTCTTGTGCCAGATATTCCGTTGATACCTAGGTATATAATCAAAGCTAGAAATACTATATTTTACATTAGACGTTACTTTCAATCCTGCTGAAATATGATCACTCATCGAGCATCAAATTTTCATTTCTTTAATCAAAAATTCGAAACCTGTAAAGAAAACGGATCAAAGAATGGAAAAACGTTGCTGGAAACATTTCACGAAACATAAATGTTTCAGGAAACTCATTCAATAGACATTAAATTTCAACTCCACTGATATTGGAAATTACTTTTTCTCACTTTCCTTTATCAGATTACTTCATTCATCAATATTTATGCAAGGAAACGACGGGTTTCGAAATCAATTTGAGTTTTTTCAGCATAGCTTGACTGATCCGGTGAGATTTAGGATTTGTGACTATTCCAATACAATATTGCAGCCTCTTTGGATAAGTTTGGGAAACTTCACTCAAGTCAACGGAAGGTGAATATATTAGATTCATAAAATAAAAATTTAAATAATTTCGACGAGTTCAAATTCCACTTCTTTCCACACTATCCCACAAAGCGGAAACTTCAGGCAAATATCTCTCATAGAACAACTGCTTTCCTCTACGAACATTGAATTACATCCGACATCCATTTGTGCAATGTTCCTCCATAAGGGCCCAATTGCAAGGACTAATTGCAATCAAGCATACCCCATTGGTTGGAAATGACCACCAGCAGACATGATAATATAGTTCACGGTTTCTTTTCCACTCATCAGTGCAAGAATATGTCAGACATCATTAGAGTTCTTGGCCCATCCAATGAACGATAACTGAAACCCAGCAGCAAAAAGCAACCCACGGAAGAATCCAGGAGTGGTTAATGCATAATTCGAACAAAGTTCAAGAAGTGTGACAAAGAGTTTCAAATAAAATAATGGAATGGATAATTTCGACGAAGTCAAAATTTCCTTGTTTCTCTTATGGTATATCAAAGAAAAACATTATAGGTCGATAAAGAAAATGTTCCGTACACTTGAATTGGTTGCAAACTTGATTCGTGATATGAAATAATATATTCAATACTACTCCAAGTTTTCAGAACTTTTGGAATTTTCTCAACGAATATACAGCCAAATTCAAGTTAATTGTCATTTTGACAATGTTGCGTATTTCGGAATAGGTTGCAAACTGAGATTTATTGCTTTATGTACCATTCACTTGACCAAAGCTTGAAAACTTTTGCAATTATTGTTAAATATTCGATATTTTATATATATTCTAGATAAAGTAAATATCTCAATTTTTCTTAATTTAATGTAATTCAAAAAACTCAATCATCGACGAATGATCCTGAGGAAACGAGTAAGAACAGATATTTCTGTGCGTGAAGGTCGTTACACTCAAGTCGTAGCAAGAATAATAAAAAAACCGACGAGAGTAAAATTTCACGAGCAATGCCATTTCGTGCCCCAACTTCCAGAAGAAATTAATAAAAAATATTCGATGGAAAATAAAACTCCACTGTGCTGAAGTGGAAAAAGTTGGGAAAATTATATGGTAATAAAATATGACGATTCTGGGGATAGATGTGAGAGAGGCATCGAAATCCCAAGCCCTGCAGGTGTAGGAATATTTTTCTTCGCGATTGTCGATCTCGGAGCTTTGTAATGAAGCCGAAAGTGAACTTTCTACCCCTGCAAAAAGTAAAGTCGTTTGATATCGACGATTTGCAAAGGTAATATTCTTCACGCATCTCACGATGGGGAAGTTTTAGATATTTTCTGACTTAAATATTTCTATCATTTTTCTTGCGATATAAAATTGTATTTTATTTTTACTGGTAAAATGATAAGAGATATTTGTGGATGAATAGAGGGTAGGTCATCTTTGTTTATGTTTCATTACTGCTCCTAATGGAAGTAAATATTTTCATGGATGCTATGACGCTATAAAAGCGGATAGTTTTGATAGGCAAGCAAGATTTCCATAATCTCTTGTCTGGGTTAAACGGATACCAGTCCACATTTTAATTACTTCAACTAAAAGATATATGGCCGATTGATCAATATGAGATACACTCGAGATGATGGTTGAATACACTATTTCCTTTTTTCAATAAAATATTTTTCAATCATCTCTCAAATTTTAAAAAATATATATATTTCCCTCAGAAGTCTTGTTATCTCTTGTCTCCCTCCGCGAAAAAACCGAGAGCTAAAATCTTTCATTTTTCCCGTGTATAATACACAATTTTTTTCTGTGACGGGAAAAACGACGATTCAATAATGAAAAAAATCAAATGTATACGGCTCAAGACTTTTTGGTTCGCGAGATCATTTTCTCTTAGGAACAACCATTTCATTTACATATACACACACGGTTCATAGCCGCATCGATAGGATTGCGGCTTACTATGCCATAGGTTTTTCCTGAGTGCAACATCGAACTAGCTAGCACTCATAACCTACAGCTATGAATTATTCCCATTGGTTTCGAACGATTATACACGCATAAGCTATGCAGGAGGCGTGTTCTATCCCGGTTACCTCCATGATCATACCATATGCCAGACCAGCGTTTCCACCAGTGCGGGGGATGCCAGCGCCCTCTCGCGAGGACCCGAGAGGTACCCTTTGGCAGGGCGCCCTCCTGCTCTCCTGGTACGATAGCGGGAGGGTATCTAATTCTGTGTCCTATGCCTTATGTTCCCTCCTACACCTAGGGTTGGGGTTGCATGAGGGGATTGAAATTGCATAACTTAAGTTAGAATTGTGAATTTAATAGGCAATCAGTTTTATTTATTCATTTATGCCATAGGTAAGTGGTTCAAAGCGACAGTTGGGCTTTTTTTCATTTTATCAGCTTTTTTCGAACTTAGGAATAAATGCCGGTTAGATTAATAGTGTGCAGGTTGAGTGATGAAGGTAGGAGGTTGGGTTAGAGCCCCGAACTCAACATCGGATGCGTATGCGAGATCAGATTTTACAATAGCAGATATCTACCTATACCTATGTATACAGGGTGTTCCAAATTAAGTCGGCACCATTGCCAACTCCGTTATTATTGCTAGTAGCATTTTCAATGGCTTTCTCGACGCTGGAAACAAAAAAAATTGACAGTCGCGTTTTCGAAATATTTTATAAAATGATATTTTTTTAAATGGAACACTCTATATTTTATCATGCATTTCGACAACAACAGAGATAAAATGTCAAAAAAATTTCCCGTCACAGAAAAAAAGTATATAACTCTGATGTGTGTTCAACCACGATTTGTATAAAAACTATCAAAGGCGCACGCTCTACTTTAATTTAAATTGGGTAACAACTTTATCAACATTATAAGTAAGCAAAATAAATCGAAAGAAAGTCCGCCTGACACGTGATATGAAGTAACAGCGTGTTTTTATTAATGTTAAGCCCAATTCATTTCATTTGGTTCAGTTTTATATAAGTACATCGAATGTGACCAAAATCTTAACCCTGTTGCATTTTGTCCTCCTTTATAACCGATAAAGTAAAGAGAGTTATGACAAACTTTCGATATCGAAATAGTGCGTGGTATTTTCGTTTCGGCAATTCAAACTGAATTTAGTGTTATTCTTCCCAAATACACCATCGACCGACCGCGAACATTAAATAAACGGCTAAAAAGGAATGTATGGAAACCGAATTGTTGCACCCCATTGACTCGAAAGAGGACGAAATCGAACACGTCCCAGAGGCACTAATGCATTCATAACTTTCGATACAACTTGTCCTCTAGAATCCCGAAAGGGTAATAAGCCGAGGCAGTGGTGCAGTTGGGAAGCGTAGGAATGAGAGAAAGTGGCGTTTTTGCGAATTCCATGTCCGGGGACCGATAAATTCATTCGTTACGTCGCAAATAGAGATACGAAAAAATCTGCAAATATATATGGGAATGTGATTCGAAAAGGTCGTACAACATTTATAGAAATCTTCATAAATATTACCACGAACCAAAGGGTCAGATTGTATGTGAAATCGCAGTGAAATTTCGATGAATATTCATCAGATCTCACATTAATGATATTGTTTCTGGGTTCTTAAATCAGTGGTACACTGATTCAAGAAGGGCTATTCATGATATTTTGTTGAATGAGGCGCAGCCGAGTTCAACAAACACGCGAGTTCAAAAAAGCCCTTTATACAAAGTTTTTTCTACGACAGTTATTATATTGTCAAACTGTAGCAACTGTATCAATAATTTGAATGTTTTAAGTTATGAATTGTCGTCGTATTATCAAATGATGACTTCCGAGTTATATTTTATGCAAAATAATGTATTTTTCCAAAAAAGCATACATTTATAAACAGTGTGTAAAAATTCACTTTACGCACAGGTGATTTTTTTACGCACTTGTGCGAAAAAGTATCACTTCGTAGAAAAATACATTTCTTAGATATTACAAAAAAAAACTTTTAGGATTTTCTTTATTCGTTTTGAATTTCATTAGAAAAGGTTCACCTTCCCTAAACTTATCAACTTATACCAAAAACTCTGCCTAACACACCTCAAATATTTCAAATACTACTTGGAAAAAAAAATTAACCGTTGTATAAAGATGGTCTTTATTATAAGTGAAATCTGAGTTGAAGAACATCGTGAACATTCTAGACTGCAATAATGAAAATTCGAGATGAGTTACGGTAAAAAACCGATCGATTTTAGAAGTATCATTTTATATGTAACACCATTATATTTATGTTCAAACCATTTTTAGTTACGACTTGAAGAAGAACATAAAAATTTTCGAAAGCCTGACATAAAAACGAAGAAATCGTATTAATTGGTCTCCATTGACTGCTTCTCACTATTTAGTGAATATATATATATACCGGGTGACCACGAGGTGAGGTACGCCCCCCAATTTTTCTATAATTTTGAAGACTTCCGGTTTAACCAGAAGTGACTCCAATTTTTTTTTTTCTCAAATTACACCCAGTACATATTTCCGAAAGAGCACGCAATTTGTGATAAAACTGTTTTTCAAAATTGAAAATCGGTTGAAAATGGCGAAATACAGTTGATTGTTCAATCGAACAAAGTTGGCCATGAATCTCAAACTTAAATCATTACAATAGACAAACGACATCAGAAGTTACCAGAGGAAGCTTCGAAGTGCTATACAGTTGAAAACTGTACAGGATAATATGTACAGGATGTCATTTGAAAAAAAAGTTTTTGGTCACTTCCGGTTAAACCGGAAGTGGTGAATTTTCAGTAGAGGCGTCAAAATATGCGTATTCAAGTACTATAGCCACACACCAAATTTGAAATCTTTATCTTCAAAACTATAGAAAAATTGGGGGCGTACTTCACCTCGTGGTCATATATAAAGAATGAAAGCAATGAAAAAATATGTTTGGCCTATACTCGTAATTGTCTTTGTGCGAAGCCTCCACAAATTCAACCAGAAAAAAGAAGTGATTAATTATCATGTCAGTGCGAGAAGAAATACCCATCATTTTCCCGCTTTCTCGCACTTTTCCTGGCGTTTATTTCGGTTTACAGCCTCTGGTTGGTAAATAAAGTGGGACAAATATATTTGTTTGCTCTGCTTTTTCTCGAGGCAGAGATCTGTTTTTACAATTTGTAACGATTGAACGGTTTTGAGCTCTGCGAAGCTTTCCGTCGCTTAATTCATCTCTCACTTCGTCTGAGATGAGAGAAGTTTTTTAACTTCTTGTAATGGAAACAAATGGGATCTGTTTAATGTGGGAGCTGGATTGCAGTTTGATTTTCTGCCATACAGATAGAATTAGAAAGAAACTCAGCATGACAAAATGAACTAGGTTAGGTTAGGTTAGGTTAGGTTAGGTTTAAATGTGAGTGAGCCCATACATCAGGCTCTCCACTGCGGCCAATGGCCTATTGTGGCTCACCCTATGGTTATATTTCTCCCAGCATATCCAATCTCTTAACGAAATTGAGTAACATGTTGGGAGAACAGTTTACCAGATCTTCTGGCCTTACTTTTGTATTGCCAAATATTGAAAATCTGGTTCTGGCTGCTGCAGGGCATGTGCACAGGATGTGTTTAGCCGTTTCATCATCCTCCATGCATAGACGGCACTCTGCATCCTGTGCAAGTCCGATTTTATGCATGTGGTGTTTGAGTTTGCAGTGGCCAGTGAGCAAACCTACTATAACTCTGAGATGTGCTCTACTGAGTTCTAGAAGTTTGTCAGAGTCCTGTTTTTTCCTTGTATAAGCAATAAATGCTTTGGAATGGGCTAGTCCTGGTAGACTGAGCCAATACTCAAGTCTTTTATTGTCTGCCCAGGCGGTTGTAGCATTCTTGGCAGTGCTATATGAACTAATGAACTAACTATGGTTGAAAAAGCTAAGACAAAATCGTAATATGTTGGAGCAAGAAACTTCTGCAAGGACACAATCGACTTCTAAGTAGGAATTTGAGTAAACATTTGTTGAAAAAATTATACTGCCCTTTTTTTCATTTAACAATTTATATGAGTGAAGAACAAATGTCTGATTCTTGCGATTTTCTAAGAATACAAAATCAAATCTGTGTAGCAAATCAATATATTCACAACCTCTAGAAGGATGAGCCCCATCAATTGTATAGACAAGAAATTTCAAGAATATCTTTTGAACTTTTTCTAATACTAATGCATATTGAGTATATAAGGGTTTCCATATGAACGAGGCATATTCTAGTTTTGATCTGACCAAGCTGAAAAATAGAGAGGTTAATGCTAATATAATGTTGTTGAAATTCTTACAATTCCTGATTATAAAACCATATGCACGGTACGCTGAATTACTACTGTTTACGTATGATAATTTGGTTTTCAAACTATTTTCTATATTTGAATGTACCTACTTGTGAAATTTCGATTTGTATTACTTGAAATTTAATTTCATCCAAAGACGAATGACCTGCTATGAATATGGATATGTACAGTTATCATTTTCAACCTATTTGGTCTGGTACTAAAGGCTTTCGAAATTATCGCTGCAGAGTAAAATAATTTATCGATCCTATAAATTTTTCATTTCTACATAAGAAATAAAAGTTACGAGGGTGTTCACTTGAGAAGTGAGACGCAGTATTAAAAACTCTGTGTAAATCTAGTTTAACGTTCTTGATGATTATGTAAAAGCTGAAACCGGCCCTAAAAATAAACCAAGAAACGCAATTGTGTTTCTACTCTGAAATTGGACGATCCTATCATGAACAATGGTCCGTTTTCATTTTCTCTCCTGTTCATAAAACCAATTCAACAAAACACCTCAAATAAATCATAGCGCTGTGGGCTTCTAAACTAAAGAAACAGTTGCTCTATACTTTTCAGAAGTTTTCTTGTCTGGAAGTTCTTTCTCACTCCAACTACAAATTCAAATCACGTATCAACTACAAGCGGCGTTTCGAAAGTTTTCGATCATTTACATGGCTTGAGGTGAAGTGTACCTACTTTCTAACTGCTCCAACTTTTTCCTTCTGCGTGTTTAATTAGTTTATAAACTTTTAATGCGCGCTAGTGTAGATCCCCTCCGAAATGTAAATTAGTTCGACCGCACTTTTACTGTGTCAGAAAAAATGCCTTACCAATGCAATACAATCATATTTCAATGGTTTTGAATCAAATATAGGATGTTTCAAAATTAAATAACATAAAATGGATATGAATTATAAATAATCCAGCCTTGCGCAAATTCCCTATACTATGGGAGTTTTGTCGGCAAGCATCCAACAGAAAATAATCCAATAGCCCCATACGACTCACCGAATCACCTCTGTCCAACATCTTGCAAAGTTTTTCTACAAGAACACACTTTACCGTGCTTCCTGTGATAACTAGCAAATGTTAATGAAAAGAGGTGACTAGACTATCTGCATACTAGTTTCGCGGTTCTGTCGATCATTGCAGAAATTCAGTTTTTTAACTACTTCTAACTGATAAACTCTTCAAAGGTTGTCCAAGCTTTCGAAAATTATATTTTTTTTTCCATCGTCAGGGAACTACAATAATAAATGTAATCATATAATGTGAAATATGAAAGTGATTTTTAACTATGACGCACATCTTTGTTGAGGATGATTGAGCGACTTACAGTAAAGTCAGTCGCAGCGCCACCCCCGGAAAAACATAAAACGAGAAAATCGTATTACTTGGATAAAATATATACACAATGGAGGCGGTTTTAATGTTGAAAGTTTCAAAAACTCATCTGATAAATATTCTCTCGAATTGAAGAAATGTTGCTCATAATGAGTATTTTATAATGCTCATATGGAGCACTTAGACAATTTTATTCCGAGAAAATGATTACTCAACGGAAGTAATTAAATATTTTCAACAGAAGAAATTTGAATTCCCAGCTGGAAACAATGAATCCTTTGGATGTGAGAGAATGATTCCAAAATAAGAAAATATGTTAAGAAAGTTAAAGTTTCCGAGTTAAAAAATTAAACTTCTTAGGTAAGGGTATAATATTAACTATCTCCCAGTGGAAGTATTAACAGAATTATTAATAAAACATTTGAATATTTGTGGAGAAATGTAATAGATGAGGGCAACCAATAATAACAAAAAGGGAAACTCCATCTGATCCTACTGCATGAACTTCGTCTTTCTGTGTACTCCATTTTACTTTCTATGAGCTCTACCATTTGGAATTTTCAATACACGTACCTCTAATTTTTTACATGAAATGAAAATTCATTATAATTCCTAATTGAATTCATCACAAATTGCTCTCAAAACTTTTCTTTTGCGCGATTTTTAATAACAATTTCGATTATTTCATCTGAAGAACTTTTCAAATTAATCAAACATGATGCAGTTTCGGCCAAGTTGAATTCCATCTGGAGTTTATTAAAATTATAAAAAACTTTTGAACCAACTTAATTTTCCCTCACATAATTAAAGAGGAACTTCAGTGCTCGCCATTTTTCATATTCTAATCCCATCAAAATCATTTCGTGAAAAAGTCAGTCTCCGAAGTTTTTTCTGGCGGATATTTATCAATCTACCCTTTGTAATCTAATTTCGCAATTCTTCTCTTTTGTAGCTGGTTCCTTGTTGAAAGTGTTGCTTTCGTAAGATCTGAACAATAAGATTCAAAGAGATTTCTCTCGCTGAGGAATTAATTCTATAAAATACTGAGGAAAGCAGGAAATTTAAACAGAATTCTTTGGTAAGAATCATTATTATATTGATATCTTTACTTGATCACTTATATTTCAGACTCCCATTATTTGGATTGTTTTTATAAAATACGACGTTTCGCTCGGTATAGTATATCCGATGGTTTCCAAGTGCATATGATCTTTCCCAGTTTTTGAGAGTTATACAGGGTGACATATGATAGATCATTTTTTTTTCTCCAACCTTCGAAAATGCGCTACTGATAATCGATAATCGATTTCTACTGTTTCGACCTGTTGGCTTATCTCATTGACAGATAATTCGATTTGTGAAACCCAAATTTTCAAAAACAATAAAGTCATTCCGCAAAATTGCAGAAGTTCGCTATAGTTGTCAGCCAAGGTTATAATATGCAAAAACTTAAAAACAACCTTTGACTAGTGATCATTTCCGAAACGTTGCAAGTTACTCTATTTTTCCTAAAAAGGAACTTGAAAACTGAAATCGTGTATAATAATTCCACTCCTCACTCCTCTCCATATCATGTTGAGGAGAATTGCTTGGGAAGCAAACCTCAGGTTGGCTAAAGTCGGACTCAAAGAGACAGCACACGGTGTAAGGGGCTCAACCCCCACCGACTGTGCACACCTCGCCGATCTCCCAACTGACGAAATTACCAGGAAATTTAGTTTCGAAAAATGTTTTCAATGGAATTAAACACCAAGCGAGAATGGAACAACACATACGCCAGTTCCCCAGCATTTTTCGAGCGGAAATTCACGCTAAAGGAAGAAGCATTCAAATCAACCTCAACAGGAAATACCGGAACAAGGAAATTGTGATCCTCTCCGATAGCCAAGCGTTGAGCTCTTCCAATATTAACTCGAAGATGGTTCAAGAATGCCTAGACAAACTTAATGATCTAGGCAGGAACAATAAGGTGACCCTCCTCTGGGTGCCGGGGCACCTCGGAGTGGAGGGCAATGAACAAGCAGACACCCTGGCACGGAAAGGCGCAGCAACACCACTGATCGGGCTAGAACCACTCTGCGGACTTGGAAAATCCTACTTCCGAGAAGAACTCAATAAAGCTCTATTTGGAATTGGAAAAAAGAAGGCCCTACAAGTGCTCGGAAAACACCCGTGGCTTTCCGATACAGTCAGCATTTTCCACAATAATGCAATCCTGGTTGAGCTGTATGGAGGCACAGTTGGAGTGGACAACTTCGACGACAATATCGCATGTTCCAAACTGTGGTCGCAAAGCCAAAATTTCAATTGGCAAGACTGCCTTTTACACGCGATTCTGCCAAGTTTCACTCGTACAGAGCCTATCTCCAAGTCCAAACTTTGTTAGGGAATGAAGGGATGCATCGGAAATTGCCATCTGCATGGGGCTGGACGTTGATAAATAGGTTGGTATTACTATCACATTTCGATTGTATCAACATTTCACATTTTTCATCGAGAGAATATTAATAACGATTTTCTGTTCGTTTTTTTTTTTTCAGGAGTCGTACCCTCAACCATGAGTATGGATGCTGCTCCATATGACATCTTGTCATCTATAAGATGCAAGTGTGCAACTGGATGCATCGCAGGAACGTGTTCTTGCAAAAAAACAGGCCTCTTGTGCAGAACCACGTGCAAGAACTGAGCTGGAAATGGCTGCGAGAACTCTCCAGAGGCTGAATTGAACGATGAAGATACCGATGAAGAAAACGATGATGAGCCGCTCTTTGACCAGATGTGTACTCGCGAGGAGAAGGCAGTATTTCAAAGGAAATGCGATGCTCTTTCACGTAGTTTTTCCGGATTTTCGCTAAACAGCATAGTTTAGAAGATATAGGCAAATAACCGAAAAAAGTCCGGAAAAATCACGTTTCCCCCTCCCCCCGTAAAGAGCACAGGGTTCTGGTGTTCGAAAACTCAGCAAACACACCCTCCACTATCCCTAAATAATCCTACAAATTTTCGGTAACTTCGGAATTGAGTCAATCCAGCTGTACGACCAACAAACCAAAAAACCACCGAAAGTGCAATACTTGTTAGAAGTAATTTATTGAGTAAATGCGCAAATATTTTTAAATAAATAAAAAAACGATTATTTCAATTGGAGCCTGATTTCAATTTGAGTGCGTTCTGGTTTTTATAAAATACGAACGGAATATTTTAGCGAATTGTATGCACGTGTTTGGTTGTTAAATTTCATTTGGTAGTCTTTTACCTAGTTTAAATATCAGAAATTCGGCAGTAAATTTTGTTACGAGACAGTTAAAACGTATTTTTTTTTCAACAAACACGAGCTTACCTTCATTAAATCCATGGCCGGATGAATATTCCACTGAAAAATTCAGTATGCAACCTTTTCCATGTTTCTGCTTCCACAGCTATGTTTGCGTTTTCACGGGAAATAGTTAAATATCACATTTCTTTCTCAGAACAGGTGCACTGAATATGCAAGTTCACGTTTTCAGTGATGGGACACTTCATAAGCGTTTCGTATGGAGAATTGCATATTCACGTCACACTGTTTTACATCTACATGTTCGTATTTTGATTTCGACAAGATTCGAACATGAAGAAGAAATATTCATTCAGAATTTCAGGAACTCTAGTTCTCTCATAATATTTATGATTTAAAAAAAATGTTTTTCGTGAACAAAGGACTCCGCATATTCCCTAGGTAAAATGTCTTTCTGCCACTGGAAAAAGTACAGTTTTGAGCCACCTATTTGAACCGCCAATGTTTTTTACACAAAAAAGTTACTTCTGCTCTAAAGTTGACCTTTTTCAAGAAAAATCAACTATCATGTTGAAAAACATGTTTTTAAATAATTTTTTCCATAATTATACAAAATTTATTTAAACGTTAGAACAAGTAACAAAACCAAACGTTAACTTCATATTTGCAAAATAAAAAAACAAATCATACTCAGTTAAATTTACTTTACTTTACTTTACATATTTACTGAATTACTCATCTCCTTGAAGTGCGACAAAACATATTTTAGGTACTCATATACTCGCATATTAAATTTGCATGAGGGGGTAGGAGTCTTCAGAAACGATAAGAACTTTTCCTTTTCCTTCTCCGATCATTTTTAGCAGAGTTATGACCAATCAAATTCGGCTCCGCCAGAACTTTCAGCAGCGGGTTAGCGTGAAGCTGAAATTTGATAACGGCGTTCAATCACGTTTTCTGAGAAAACGAGCGCATTTCATAAAAAATTACTCGGAATCATTTTTGTGGAGAATTGAATTGTCCTTCACCTTGTTGAGTTGTTTTTTTCGGTAAATCATATACTTTCCAAGATAACAGCAAGAATTTATTTATTTATTTTCAAATTTTTTTCAAAAGAAAATTATTCGGAGCTTTTGTTACCTAGCGAATAATGCTGTTAAGCCACTGTATATCCATCGATAATCGGACTTTTCACATTTTACTGAAAATTCTGCCTCTGTGAATAACGGATAGAGTGTTTCAAAGATTCAACGTTTTCCACTTGAATGAAACTACTTTTTTATTTGTATGGGTGCGACCGCAATATATCCGCCATCGAAGCAAAGACGTAGGACAAAAATCGAAAGTTTCTGGATTAAGTTGTGATGATTTATCTCGGAGAAGAGCTTTATTTCCAGAGATCTCTCGGGGATAAAGTTTCAGGGTACGTCAAAAGAAGTTTTCCGTGGATGTCGGTGCGTAGGTGGGAATTTTACGAGACAGGGTGATGAAATATCGCACTAATTTACAGTGAACTAATATCAAAGTTTGATAGAGAGAAAATTTCTATAGGGTTTGGTAATAATTAGTCAATAATATATTGTATTACGATCACAAAATAAATGTCATTTCCCACGACTACGAATATTGCAGCATGAGCATTTCATACAAGTTATATACAATACTTTTTATACGGCTATTACATCAACATCGAAATTTTAAAAATATATAAGAACGATATAAATAACTTAGGGAAAAAAAATATTTCCGGAAGAATATTTCTGCTGGTAATTTATGACGAATTCCCTCGACAATATATTCTAAGAGATTGATGAACAATTCAGAACTCTTAGATAGGAAAAGTTCAATTTTGAAATTACTTTTGAAAATCTCAAAAGAAAATTTTTCTCATGAAAACTCAAAAACGAAAGAAGCTATATAAATTATGCATGACTTAAAAGGGTCAGTTTTTTATTATTTTCGGCGGGGTAAACATTTATTGAGATATCACTCTTGTTAGTTCGGAAACATCAACACATTACATATGACCAGGCATGCCGAGTACAGAAGTCAGGATAGTGACCTTGATCAATAATAATAATAATACATTTCTTCTTAATGAGACAGATTTTTTTCATTCTTATTTCGGTACTAAATTTATAAGGTATGGCATAACATGACAACAGTACCTGACCCGTGTAAACTAGTGTTATGTAAGAAAGTAATAATAAAAAAAATATTATTATTATTATTATTACTTCCACTTTGCCTGCTTCAAGGAGTAGCACAGAATTCCCAATAGCACGTAGAAACGATGACAACAAAAAATGCTTTTTGTGAGGATATTTCAAAATCGAAGACAATAGGGAATTTTCAAATATTTACATATTTTTTCGACTAGCGTGCGGAAAAATCCACTTTTTCGCACTCATTTTAGTTTTGAAAGAGTCACTTTTCCGCACTAGTGGGGAAATAGTAGTTTACGTAACAAGTCCGGAAAACACCGTTTTTTTGGACGAGTGGACAAGATTCTAGGACGAGCGTAGCGAGTCCAAAAAAATTGTTTTCGGACGTGTTGCGTACACAATTTTTTGGGCAACCGTGTAGAATAACAAATAGAGACACATTTATTTATTATATTTCTTGGTAGAAGAAACTTTCGAACAGTTTAATTCCTATTTGTATTAAATATTGAAATTGGAACAGAAGATAGGTACTAGCAGAAACATTCTAATTATTATTTATATTAATATTCATATTAAAATTTGAGCATTTCCCGGACTAGTCCGGAAAGTACGTACTTCCCAGACTAGTCCGGGAAGTGATACTTGCTCAAATATAAAACGTCCGGGAAGGAGGTACTTCCCGTACGGTTGCCGAAAAAGTTTTTTCCGCAGTCTTTTTAGTGCGGAAAAAACATTTTAGTGCGAAAAAGTATATTTTTTTAGTTTTTGCGGATTATACTGACATTTAAATATTGCTTCGCAGAAGGTTAAAATAGAAAGCTTACCAAGTATGGTTGTATACTTTAATATACCTAACACGAGCGTAAAGTGTCTTTTCCGCACGCGATTTCTGCAATCACGTGCGGAAAAGTATCACTTTCCGCACTTGTTAGGTAAACTACTATTCTGACATCTACAAGGCCTAAAAAATGTATATTAGATGACTTTCCCTGTATTTTTCGAAAATTTCTCTGCAAAAATGAATCGAGTGAATTCATTGTGCAAGTACTGAAATGAATAAAATGGTTATGGAAAAATGCAGAGACAGAAATAATTTTGATTGCTTTGAAAGAATTGTTATTCCAGCAAATTCAAAGCGACGCATCTCTCCTTATGCACCAAAGATCACATTGATGAAGCAGTGTACGTTCCTAGAATTTTAAATTGGAATTGCTACTTCGCATGCAGAAACACCAAATTATGTTATTTCGTATATTTTGCAGAAACTTTCATCAACATGGGTAATTCCATTCAGGATGTAACGCGAAAATTCGAAATTATAATACTTTAAAATTTTTCTGCATGAGATATTGCATTTTCATTACCTCTTTTTTCATTCAACCTATATAATGGGAACGTTGTTGTTTTTAATTCAAGTTGCACTTGAACTTTTTTTTGTAAGTTCTGGTTCTGGTAATGTTCAAAGAACATCGTGAGAACCGAGGGAAAGTAGGTAGGAATTGGTGTTCTTCTTGAATTTCTCAAAAGCTTTGCCGTTCGGAATGTCTTCAGAGTGGCCACAAATTGATGTGAAGACTGAGTTCGACGGAACACTCTCGACGGGACCGCTAATGGTGAAATGATTTTGATATTCCGGAAGAGCATCGTCAATGAAAATCTCTATTGAACAAAGACAGATCGCCACCTTTTCTGCATATTTTTTACAGAATCTAGAAGTTTTAATGTGTGTTTCGGCCAATCACAGTGCGTTTCAATCGAAAAGCAAGTAGTTACTCACATACAAAAGGAAAATGAGAGAATGGCCTTTCCGAACAAACATACAACTTTTGGTAATGAAGGCAATAATGTCGAAAACCTATAAGTACCTCAAACTGAGCTTTCGTCATAAATTTATACATTTTTGTGTAATCGTAGAGAAAGTATAGTCTTCCATTCGCGTATAATGAGCATTATTCTCTCGGATAATTCCTTGAGAATAATAGCTATCATTATACGTTCGTCGAAGAACATATTATTGAAAAAATGTTACACCCCTGCTGCTCTAAAAGCTAGAAGAGAGAACGCGCGTAATAATTCAAAAAAATTACGGACAGTTTCGGTTGTGGAAAATTACGAAAAAGAAAATCTGTCGTTCAAGAGGCTAGAGGCTCGGTCTCCCCACCTTTTTAAAAATGTTGAAAAAACCTGCAAAAATTAAATCTGTGAAATCTTTAAAAAAATTGCAAATACCCACGAAAGGAAAAATTAAATAATTTTAGCCTGGCATGTTTGTATCCATTAAGGTTGAATACATGCCAAGAATCAATAAAATCTTAAGAATTAACTTTTCATTCATCAACTACTGAACTAGAAAATAAAATGTTTTGTATGAATATCATGAATATGAAGATAATTTTCAAAAATTTAATTATTTTTTGAGAGTTGAAAGCTTGAAATAAAGTAAAACACCTTGGAGCTTTACGGCAAATGATAATAATAGTCGTTCTATCCGCACAGGCTATTTCTATGAGTATTATTTTGATTTTTGTTCGAAATTATGAATAGAATATTCATGAAATCTGAAGAGCCTGCTTTCCAACAATATCAATCTCCCTGATGAGATTGACAATGCAAAATAGATTGTTGTCGACCAAAATGTATTGGGGATTTAATGCGAGAGAAGCGAACCTTGCTTCAATGAAATGAACGATTTCTGTGAGTGATATTTTTTTTAATAACATTCTCCCTATCATTAGATAGATGAATGAATTTTCAATGAAAACTAGAGGAAATTATGAAAAATCAACTATCTGAATGAAAATGCGAATTTTCACTTTCAGATTTTTTCTTTTCAGCTAGAGTCTTTTCACAACATCTATCATATGTAGTTCAATGTCCAGCGTGGCTTTAGCCGGGGAAGTAGTTGTTTTCTGTTAGATATTACAAATAAATCACATTTTCATTTTTCAATTTTCATGGAGAATGTTCCCCTCTTCAATATAAAGTATTATTATTATTACATAAAATCTTATTTGCAAAGCTTGCATCCATAATAATCTCATTTTATCCCTATACCTACCTTACAAAATTATTCCACTTTCATATATTTCCGCTGATTCTTCCAATCAACCTTTTCCTTAAACAATTTTCCACAATTTGTCGTTGAACTCCCAGCTCCAAATTGTCATCCGACTGAGATTTATTGCCCAAACGACCTTCATTGATGTTTGAAGTAACGCTGGAATCGGCAGGGTAACACTTAAGGGTTCCGTAAGATCTTCCAGTTCAAAGTTACCTTCTTTGTGAATATCCGTTTTATATTTTCAGGAAGAGTCAAGCTTAATTCTCTGGAGGCCTGAGGTTGGTGAAGCGAAACTGAGGAGACTGAACACTCATGATTAACTAGAGCCTCTCAAGTCCCCGAAGGAAATAACGATATAAGAGATTACAGTGTGAGTCTCTACTTAGAAATTATGAATAGAATTTTTATGTAACCAGTTTGCAAAAAATGTTGTCAATATAAGTCAAGGCAAAGAAAATACATGAAAAATGTAGTTAATTCAAGAAATAGAAGTACCAAGAATACCAAAATTCTGTCAATTCTCGTTCGACGCGCGTTTCACCAACAAAGTTGGCATTCTCAAAAGCAGTGGCGCACCCAGAATGATATTATGGGGGGGGGGGGCGCACATGACTGCATTCGGGTCGAACATTGCGCCACAAAATTGATTGCGATTTCAGAATAACGATAGAATTCTATAACCATACCAAATTTGAAGTTTCTTGGAAAAGGTTTTTTTTTTCAATAGGTGAAGAATTTCTTCAATCTGACTCTCACGCCTCTCCTTTGATCTCATTTCAGTTACGCAATGGAGTGTTGCCCTCAACAATGGAAGAAGCATTGTAAAGACTGAAAAGGATGGTGAAGGAGATGAAGAGGATGATGAAGGATATATGAGTAAAAATGAGTCAAATATGAATATAGTGGAGAGAGTGTTTTCGATTTAATTCCGAGAGCTCCACCATCTGCCGACGACGTCGTTTCGTTGTTTACAACTCGTCGGGACAGCTTTATGGAGCTCCCTAAATCAAAAGGAAATCACTCTGAATTAATACCTTACAGCAAAGACAATCATAATGAAAAGTAACTTGTGACATCTACAGTCACTAGTTGAAACTTACTTTGAAACGAACCAACGATCCCAAGGTCAGACTTAACCAACTTTTCTTATTTCTCCACGAAAATGAGGACTTTGATCCCCTTAAAAAAGCACGACACTGTGCAAGAAGTAGATCGACTGTCAAAGCATTTTGTTCGTATATTCGGCATCGGCCCTATCTACGGTTTTTCATTGATCTGAGGATATAATCCAAATAAATATTCATTTTAAACAGAGAGAGTCATCAAGAAACAAAAACCGTTTTTATTGCCAAAAATAAACTAGACATATGATATCTTCCCAAAATATGACTTGTGGGTTCTGGAATAGGCTAGAAATAATCTAGAAAAACGATTCTTTTGACTATTCTCCGTTTACAGCCTAATTTACTATCATCAGTGAAATTATAATTGGACGTGTTAACGAATTTTGACGAACACGTTTTCATTCTGAATTTTTCTTATTTTTTTTGTCAATCCTATTCAACTACGAGGTTTTTACAAACTTTGGCCGCTTCTATCGACACATACAAAATCATTTTAAACTCACACATTTTACGAACATAAAACACATTGAAACGCATAGATACCGTTTTTGTAGAAAATTTCATGCAGAATATTATGACATGATTTGTTTTTGGAAAAAATGGATTTTTCGATTTCCCTCGGAAAATCGTCCATAAAAATTTTCCGGGTGCCTTCACGGCTTATCACCCTTGAAATTCGGATTCAGCGGGTCAAAATACATAAGAATAACTTGGGTGATTCCGTCGCGATTTATCTGCTACGAAAACCCTCCCTGCCACCGGACCAGTATAGGTATTAGCTTATTTCTGATCAGTGGAGCCACAAAAAGCAACCGTAAATCAATTACTTAGCCATAGGATAGAAAAACCCTATAAAAATAATAATCCGTGCAGATCAAAATACATCGCTGATAAATAAACCGGATACAGAAAGTTCTCTCTGAAAACATCCCCTAAAGAAATTTCAAGTCGGTAATACAATTATTGGCATTGGCTAAGTTTCGAAGTTTTCAAGTTCGTTTTCTAATCCTTACAGAAGTGACCCCAAAGAGAAAAACATGTTACTGCTCAGACCCTCATCTATATTTCAGCACACTAGATTTCGGTATGAAAGCTCTCGAAAAGTTAATTCAGCCAATCCCATCAAACGTCAGATCTTACCCTATTAAGATTGCAATTTATTAAGGTATAATCCGAAACGTGATATTAAAATAACGTTGTAGACCTCGAGTTGGATAATAATTCATGCAAACTTAAATTACATGCCTTACCTGAGGATAATAGGTATAGTTCAACGGTTAATATGATTCTGAAATGTTTGTAGAAGTTAGAATCTCTGGAAATTCCGCATTCAATTTGTATGAGGTCGTGGTTGCATTTTAACTGAAAGGACCCAATTTCCTAATGAAGTTGGCTCTTTCAGTTCAACAACCAATTGTCTCTACGAATTCGTGACTGCTTTAATATATTCCATTACTCACATTCATGCCGATACGAAATATTGTTACGGTTCTAGGCTCGTGAATAAGTGGCACACTTGTTGTTTAACTAACTTTATACAGGGTGTTCCTTAAAGACATGCTAATATGTGAGGGGGTGATTCTTTGACTTATTTTAAGGAAAAAACTTTCTATAAATGTATGTCCTAAAAGTCCTAACTTTTGAGATACAGGGTGATAAAGTTTTGAAAAAAAATCAGTTTTTTAATAATAACTGAGATAATATTGTAGACGTTTTTATAAAATTTGGTACATGTCTTCTATGCATCAAGGTGCATTTTTTAATGTACAAACATTTTCATTTTCTCAACCAGTGGCGTCCGTACGGGTTTTGCATTGAATATTTTTGGAGAAAAAAATACTACGCCACTGCTTTCTCCTGAAAAAAAAATACTTTTAAGATCCTCATTTATTTTTGAGCAAATTTATTTGATCTCCTGAGTTTTCTTTGTCCGCCGCATGGTTTTCGCTTAAAAAAATAAAAATTGTTTCATTTCAGGATCAATTCTTCAAAAATCTGATGCGGTGTGGAAATGTTTGTGCATCGACTGAAAGCAAATTGAGGGATCAGATTTGTTCCAAAATGAATGAGAATCCAAAGAAATGTGTAATTCTTGTCAGATGCTCGATTCTTGATAATTAATGAATTTGATCCGTTCATTTAAACTTACTTTTATAAAATAAAATAAAATTCGTTTTTGTACAAGCTGAAATCCATATTTTTTTAATAATCATAAACAAATCATGAATTTAGGCTCAATATTATCATACAATATATAATGAAGAAATGTGTATTGAAGTGAGTGAAACTAAAATGATATGAATGAGTCTTTATGACACTTATATCGTAAATATCTATAGGTCGCTGCAATGAATTGTTTATCGATTGTTTATTGAAATGCTTACGTTACACGGTTGAAATGAACGATTTCGTCTTTGAGCACACTAGATAATAAGGGGTATTAGGGAATAAAATTATGCAAAATCGTGATCTCCACTCCCAAACACCTTGAGATAATGTACCCCCGTGACTTTTAACGAAAAGAGTACGGGTAGAGGTCTTCGGGTGACTCGGGCAAAAAACTAGGCCAACTGTCAGCTTAAAATTGTTAATGATAATTGAATTGTATGTTTTTGAGCAAAATAATCAACATACTCGACTTCGGCGACCCAAAAAACCTAACATACAGATGCTTCCAGCTATGGACCAAATTTGATCACGTCAAGCCAGCTGAATAATTTGTTGAACACAGTGGCTCGATAGAAGAATCCGGGCAGTTTCTTTCAAACAATATTCACAACGGTACATGTTTTTTTTTTCTTAAAGCAAAAGGTTTATGAGAAATGGAGACTGACCACATACCGATAAATCAAAAACGCCTGAAAGCAAAACGGTTTCATGGAAAAAGGTTCATGGAAAACGTTTTGCTCTACAGCAAAACAGTGCAAATAGAGTCAGCCTTAGTCAAAAACGTTTTGCGTTAAAACGTTTTTGATTTCTTGGTGTGTCGCTAGCCTAATTCCATCCCATCGGTGCCAGTGCAGGACCTTGTATCTACAATATTTGGCGAAATTCGTTTATTCATCAAATTGAATTAATGACGTGGCCTGTCATCTAGCGGCAAAACACTGGGGTAGCTAGGGAGCAAATCTAACACCTTCGAAATGCTTGTTGGGTAATTTTCAAAGCAGTACCTTTGTGTCCTGTAAAAAAGGCCGTTGTGCATTTGCAAGGTCCTCCACAGACGCCGACGATCCCATATCTTGAAATGTGAAAAAGAAACACAAGCTAATGTCAATCTCCATATATTTTCCTCCGACGTATCGAATTCTTCCAGGAAATTTCACAGGAAAATATTGCCTCTCGCATGCATGACATCAGAAGCTAAATTATATTATCCTTCCAGACGTAATAATCGGGACGAAGACGAACACGGTGAGAACTGATCGGTTTCTCGACGACTGTAGCCCCTTGCGGATGCCGAATTCCTGGATCGGTAACATTATGAAAAAAGCGATTGGATGAGATCTGACAAAAAATTGAAAGTCGTAGGGGAGATCTGAGCAATGAGGTAATTCTTTTTTTTTAATTTTTGTTCGAAAATATGAATAGGATATTCATAAAATCTGTTGTGGAATCATCTGCTGCTGAAAGACAAACTTTAGTCGCTATTTTCCATCGTTCAATATAACCTCTTGGGAGGTATTCATGTTGGAAAGGGAACATTCTCCACGAAAACTGAAAAATGAAAAATGTGATCTATTTGTAATATCTTACAGAAAACAACTACTTCCCCGGCACAAGCCACGCTAGACATTGAACTACATCTGATAGATATTGTGAAAAGACTGAAAATAAAAGAAAAAAATCAGAAAGTGAAAATTCGCATTTTCATTAAGATAGTTGATTTTTTAATTTTCTCTAGTTTTCATTGAAAAAAATCATTAAATAAATTAGATAGGGATTAAAAAATATCACTCACAGAAATCGTTCATTTCATTGAAGCAAGGTTCGCTTCTCTCGGCTTTAATCCCCAATACATTTTAGTCGACGAAAAGCTATTTCGCTTTGCCAAGCTCTTCAGGAGGATTGATAGGATTGGAAAAACAGGCTCTTCAGAAACAATTATACACATCAGGGATGGATATGAGAGAAATATGTCTTCTGCGGTGACACTTTGTAAGTTATTTTTTGACATATACCTGTCATAGGCATTCTTACTCTGTCGTATATTTTCAGACCAATAATACGTTACTGACAGAAATATGTTATCTATCTATCTACCTCAGCTAACAATAAACAATATTTCACACATCACCCCCCTATATTGGAAATATTCTCTTCTACAAATTTACTCCAGAAAATCAGTGTATTCAATGTAAACAGGTATATCCTCAAATATCAAGGATATGAAATAAAACGAATAATATCCATCAGGTCGTTTTTTCCGTACACTTGAATTGGTTTCAAACTTGATTCGTGATATGAAATAATATATTCAATACTTCTCCAAGTCTGCAGAACTTTTGGAATTTTCTCTACGAGTATTCAGCAAAATTCAAGTTGATTGCCATTTCTGCAATGTTGCGTACTTCGGAAGAGTTTGCAAAATGAGATTTATTGTTTCTCGATATAACATTCACTTGACCAAAGTTTGAAAACTTTTGTAATTATTATGAATTGATTGTCTATTTCCACTGGCTCGTGAATCCATGTCATACGGAGTTTTGATGAAAATTGTGTCGAATTTGATAAACTCAAAATTTCTCATTTCATTCAATATATTCTAAAGTTGAATGAAGTAAAGACTCGTTCTTCACTCTGATGTTTACTCTAGTACAAGAGTATCCTCGTAACTTTTCTTTCCTTCACTTCGAAACATTAAGCCGTTTGAGAACAAAGGTCCTACTTTACCTGTGAGATTTCCAATCATTTCCAGTTCATAACTACGTATGTACCTTCTTCGGTTGAATAAGTGGAAGAGTTAGTTGCTAAGAAAACATACATATTGGGTTATCCAATGTTGGTTGGCTAAAAGCTGACGAGCAAGATACCGGCTTTACGCTAGGAGTTTCCCTCAACACTGAGACCAGCTAGGGTCTATTGTATTGTTCTGTCGTCAGTGGATCCTGGTTAAATAGGCATGTGTTTTTCAGTCATTTACTAAGTGTTTCGGATCTATGCCTGTTTCTACGTTGATCTGTCCGAATATTCTGTTGCGCTTGTTGTCCGGCGTATCGTATTCGAAGATGATGTAGACGCTGGTTCCTCTTCATCACCACAAAGTCAGCGCTCTACGGTTTCTCTACTCCCATAGTGTGCAGGTGTCTCCGAATGTCCATAGGCATAGCTGTGGTGTTCTCGAAGAAGTTTGGTCAACTCCAGAAACTGAGGAAACCCAGAAGTTGGAGAAGTGTTAAAGAAGGGGCCAGAGAAACATCTTCTACCTGATAACCAAGAAGCAATCTCGAAAAGAACCGTCCTAGGAAGACCTCTGGGAGAGCCTCACCAGACTGAGAAATACGACGCTGAACCAAAAACTCATGGACCTGGCAATCCCAAAATTGTCCTGTGGGCTTGATAGGCTGGATTGAAGTCATCAGAACCATGTTGGAAACGATACTCAGATCCAGCGGAATTAAGATTTTCGTGTGCTTTAATCATCTTCAACGACCATACAGGAAGACTGTGGAGTGCTACTTCCATCGGTCTTCACGGTGCAGATATGGAAGTACCGACACACTCCAAAGATGATATTTCGGGACGAAGATACAATTGATTTTGCCGGAATGCATCCAACTCGTAAACAGGCTGACCTCATCGGACGGGCGATTGACTTATAACAGCGACTCGAAGCCCGAGAATCAAGTAGAGGATTCTCGAAACGATGAGACGGGCCAGTTCCAGCTATAAATGCGTGACACTCGCCGCCTGAAGATATTATTGGAAGTCTGAATATTAGCATAAATAGCCCAGTGATTGTGTTAGATCAATTACTCTATTTTAAGTGTTGAAATAAAGATATTTTTAGAGTGAAGTTGTGATAATTCTTCACAGTATATTTTGTATACTTGTTAATTAATAATTGCTTATTGATAATTGTTACCTACACAATCATTTTTATAGACATGATGTGTACTCTCCTTAAAAACGTAGAGTGAATTCCCCATCTTATTTTAGTTGTTCTTTCAAAATAAAATCCACAAACAGACAAAACATTTCACATCTTGTGTTCAAACTGATTTGAAAATGTTTCTTGAAAAATTATGGACATTTATTTTGGAACCTACCATGAAATGGATTAAATTTACCTAGATTCATAAGACAAGATTATATGCTTGTATGACAAGATACTCAGTTTAATATGACGAGATCTCTACCCTCATATGATAGGTATACTGGGTTGAAAACACGAGCTAACTAGTCATCAAATCTTGGAGACCTAATTACATTATCTAGTCGAAAAACAAAATGGGACATGACATCTTAAATTCGACACCTTTTTTTTTATTCCGTATTGAGGAGAAACCGGACTCTGTCATACTAATGGTTCATCCTGTATGTACCACGCTCTTCGTCCAGGTCAGCGCAAAAGCCCAAATTATGACCAGTACAAACACAACTACCGGTTAAGGCACATTCTACAAATCCTATTACCCTTATCTCTATTTATATTTAATTTATAATTATTTCACCAAGTAAAGAGACTCGTGTAACAACATAATGTAATTTCAGTTTCTCTGAAATTACTGAAAGTTTCTAGCTCGCATTACACTGCTTTTACTCTATTGCACTAATAATGCAATTTACTGAAAATAACTGAACAGAGAAAGAAGAAAGTTGCGTGCACGTGTGGCTTTGTTTGTTATCTGGTTCCAAACTTTGTAAGTTGTAGACAGCAAATAATTTGCGTTGAATTTCATCATTGAGTTGATTTTGCCTTGCAAGTATTTTCCCACTAGAGACCTGCACATGGACAAGGAATAGGAAGAGCCTCGCTAGCACGGATTTTTTCTCTTTCCATTTTTTGTTAGAAATGTGAATTATTAGTTCTGACAAGGGAAAGATTCTCCATTCTCCAAATTGAAAAATTAGGTTTTCAACATTCTATTCATATTTTCAGAAAAATAAAAGTAAATGGACCATAACGTTTACTAAATATTACAACTAGTGCCACTATATTTTTTTCATTTTGAAAAAATATCACATTTGAAATTAAGCCTCTGACTTTACGTTCATCAGAAACACCTCCTCACCATCATCCACATTCCGAAACGTGTGATACCGCGTTCTTCCTCAAAATACAGCGTACCCCACGACGATTAAGACAGGGAATATATCGGAACTCGAGACTAGTAGAGAATTGTAATTTTGGGGTTGTAATTTAAAGCAATTGGTGCTTTTTTGATATTATGTTACCCAATGAACTTCTCGTTATTAGTCACATGACACCAGATTCAAAATTTTTGTTGGGACAACCTGTATATTTTAGCATTTCTATGTTATTCCAGATAAAATGATTCCAAAAAAGTATCGATTGATTTAATTTAATTTAATTTAAATTAATTTAAAAAACGATTAGTTTAAGAAATACAAGTAGGTACTTCAATATCCTTTATCCCACGACAAAAAAAAAACAGATTTTTAATTTTTCAATTCTCATGGAGAATGTTCCCCTTTTCAAAATGAATACCTCCCAAGAGGTTACCTTGAACGATGGAAAATAGCGACTAAAGTTTTTCGCAGATGATTCCACAACAGATTTTGTGAATATTCCATTCATATTTTAGAACAAAAATCAAAAGGCATTGGCCATGACAGGTTCATGTCAAAAAATAACTTTTCAAAGTGTTACCGCAGAAGGATATTTCCATAATTTCCATAATTTCCATCCTTGATATGTTAAATTGCTTCTGAAGAGCCTGCTCTCCAATACGTCAAATCTTCCTGATGAGCTTGGCACTGGATTCGTAATGACGATGCCTAACCAAATATGGAAAAATGTACCGGGTGTCCCAATTAAAGATATTATCAAGTAATTTTAACTAAAATGCGGATAACTCTATATATTTTGTGCGGGGTTCAAAAATTGGCCCATCGGAAAAGAAAATCGACCTGTCCGAGGATTTTTCCGAAATATCTTTATATTCAGAAATAGTGAATTTATTCCATAATTTAGCACCGCACTGTATATATTTTTATATACAGAAACAAAAAAGTCACAGAGGAAAACGGTGGAAGACTAGGTCCAATGAAGCCATACAGAAAGTTTGGAGGGAGTTTTCTGATGGTAAATTGTTTGTCGATGATCGATGAATTCTCATAATTTGTTTTAACTTTTGAATTACATGAATGTCGGACACCTGCCAGAGACAACTCCCTTTTGAAAAAATTCACCAAATTAACTTTTAATTATCCTTGGGATATTAGTGATTTAGATTTAGAGGTTTTTCGAAGTTTTGATCTAAAAAAAGAATCATAACTCTAGTCAACACGACAATTTGATCATGAACACCCCAGTGGTTTAATCCCTTTCAGGCCTTTTCTATCATCTCCCATGCTGTACACCTCTGCAAATATCCCCTGAGATTCAAACGAGGATATAGGAGAGACATTTCAGCATAAAATTGACGACAAATGTGGATTAAGTGAAGCGCATTGAATCGCGCGGTGACAACGGACTTTTATAAAGTCCATTTGACATTCATCTACGGTTGCCATCACCCACTGGCGAGGACGATAAAAGCTCGAGAGGAGCCGCTGTACGAGGTGACTCGCCGGTGATAAGCACAATAAAATTTTATCTGCTTACAGGAGCCTTACTCGGGACACGAATGGAGGTTGGAAGAGGAGTTTTTATATTATTTGATCAATGTTGTAGGCCCGTTCTTAGCGGAGAGATTTTAGTTATTGCGTCGCTGCCATGGGCGTGGGAACTTGAAAGTGTACTCCAGTGGTTGCTGAGCTTCGCAACAGGGTTTCCCAAGTAGCAATAATCCAGTACGATTGGGTTTCGAGACGAGGATCGATTGCGGCACCACCAAACTTGGTATGGTAGTAGTTGGAACCATCATAAACACGAAATTCCAGGGGTGGGACATATTTTGTTTTTTGTTTAAAAATAAATAAATAGATTTTTGCTTTAATCTTCGAAAGTATATGATTTATCGGAAAAACAACTCAACAAGGTGAAAGACAATTCAGTTCCCTACAAAAATTATTCGTATTAATTCCTTATGGAATTTTTTTATTTATTGATAATACACCTTCCAAACAGAACAAGTTCTGGTATAAGAAAGAAAAACATTTAAAAATGTGTTTGTTTTCTCAGAAAACGTGATTGAACGCCGACATCAACTTTCAGGTTCACGCTTACCCGCTGTTGTCAGTTCTGGCGGAACCAAATATTTGATTATAACTCTGCTAAAAATGATTGGAGAAGGAGAAAGAAAATTTCATATCGTTTCTGAAGACTCCTACCTCTCATGCAAACATAATATGGCAGTATTTGTGTACCTAAAATGTGTTTTGTCGCACTTCACGGAAATTCTTGCGGATGATCCGAAAATCATGAATAATTCAGTGAATATGGAATTATTATACTGAAGCAGCAACCCATACCCTCTTTGGACTAAATGCAACAATTTTGAAGTAGTGTGACAGGTCCTACTTATACATGTCAAAATGAAAACTTTGTTTTACTCCTGCCTCATTTTCAACTTATCCATAAAACCGGCAAGCTCTTCAGTAAATGTTGAAAATAATCGCTTGTTCATATCCTGCATATATGTTTAATAACACTATTGTGAAGTGCAAACCTCAAGCTTGAAACCACATACTTCATTTTTCATGTAGGATGTGTATGAGCATTTATTTTCAACATTTACTGAAGAAATTGCCGGGATTATGGTGAGTTGAAAACTGAGGCAGGAGTAAAACCCAGCACAAAAAGCCCAAGAGGCTGAGGTGCAGCTGGCGAAAGGACCAGCATCCAAGGGGAGAAAAAAAAAAGAAAAAAAAAAAAAGAAAAAAAAAACCTAGTTTATTTTTCTGGCATGTCTCACTACTCTAAAATCGTTGCATATGGTCCAAAGAGACCTTTTTATCCACTCATACTTTGATATAGGTACTATTTAATTTCCCTGCCTAAAATAAATTATGTCAAATGAGAGATTCATCTTATTAGTTGAAGTTGAAATGTAAATATAAGTAAGTGTAAATTGTAGTTTAGTGTAAATTTGTGCTGCATAAATCCACCCTCATTCTCTATTATTTCAACGTCAGGTCATATCATTATTCTAATTTAGGCTTTTCACTATCAAATAATTTATCAAAATATTCTTTGGATCTTTTATAATTTTATGATTCCTTTGTTAAATATTTATTCAAGTGTTATGCTGTTATGGATTCCCGTCTTTTATTTATAAAAATTCAAATACCGGCTTCTACAGCCTTGTCAAGTTGGGAGAAAAGTAGGGTAGCGGAGAAAAAAAATAGGGTAAGGCAACAATCTGAAATTCTGTAAGAGATATATGATTTTAATTGCTTGACCTAACCTAACCTAACCTAACCTAACCTAACCTAACCCAACCTAACCTAACCTAACGTTTCCATAAATTTATTAATGACTTCGCTCTATCAATCAGTCGCGTCAAAACGCTATTTCGTTAAAAATATGTATTGTTATACGACTTCTTTTTTAAGGTCTAAAGATTCGACCGACTGTATTCATATTGATTCCAGGTTGTTGAGGTTCAGGTCATCTCAAAGAAGACCCAGTATTTTGTTCAACATGCCAACGTTTCGTCAACATATTTCACCACTAGCAGGGCTCTTCAGGGTAAATATAAGAACAGTACATGCCAAATTCATAAACCACTCTAGAGATATACTATTGAATAATCTGTCTGTCATTTAGTACACTTATGTGAAGGATTTTAGTTTTCCTTGCTCTGAAATTATAACACATACCAGCAAATAAAACGTTTTCCCTCTTTTCCAGAGTCGTATGAAAGATAACGAAAACCGATCGAATCAAAATATATGGGGCAATGCCAAATAAAACGGCTAGTTATTATTATAAACCATCATAAAAACAGCCAGACCCTTTTCTCTTTTGATATTCCGGATGCGATCCCTAATAAATTCAGAATACAGTGTCAATTGCAAAAACCCTTGTCTCCCAATTCATCCTGACAAGATAACCATGAAATGAAAACTTCATTAGAAACCCACTTTTCCATTCCTTTATTCCGTTCAGTTCGTTGAATTCACCTTCCATATCAAGTTGTTCTACCCCTGCTATCGGCCGACCACACATTTAGAACGACAGCTGGAACTGAAAACTGATGAATGGACTCGAAAGTTTTGTGAAAGTTTATTCATTTTGGAATAGAATGCTTTGCAAAGACAGCTTAGAAAGGTCATTGAACAAAAACCAGTTTCTGTTGCCATTTCTCCATTATTTATATTATTAACTATAACTTAAAATGAACTCGATTGGAGACATATAATAAATTCACCATGTATCTATTGTAAGAATAATTGCATCAGATATACAGTGTTCTTCAAAAAGTCGCATCATATGGGTCAAAATTTAAGTAATAATAATTTTGGAATTAGAATTAGAATGTTCTGAAAGTTGGGTGGATAATAATTAATACTTCCTAATTATTCAGTTACATACAAATTGGATCATTTGTATACTATATAGTACAAATTTGTATTTTCTCAGATTTAGTTTGTTTTTATTGTCAATGGAATAGCCTGTTTCAAGCATTAATTCAAAAAATAATCTTCAACAGGTAGCGATAGCCCAATTAGTATTACCTGCTGTACAAGAAAATGTATTTCTTTTTGGAGCCAGATATATTTGCGTAATATTGAAACATGATTGATGATTGAAATTTCGTGATAACAATTTTTAATATTGTCCCAAATAAAAGTAGGTACTTTACTCTTCATAAATTCATATTTTTTGACACTACCCAATTTTAAAATTCGATTATTTACATTAGATTCTAGAACATATAAAACTTTTCATGAAGAATAACTTTTTTCCTAATACGAGGCACGTGAGACAAATCAAACTGAACCTAACTTACTAACACATTTATCCTTCGGCAATTCTGAAATAAAAAACGACCTGCTTCCATAAAACCATACATCTTTCATATTTTTATATGTGGATAATGTGGGAAGGATGCTTGAGGTGAAAATATCTCTCATGTTGAAATATGTATGATACAGAAGTGAAGTAAATATAGAAAGAGAACAATATCGCTTTTTGGTTTCGTTCAAAGGTTTCAATATACCCAGGAAAAGATAAAGCAATTTCTTTTGCGTCTTCTCTTGTAATGCATTTGAGCAATGTCGGATATTATGTAAACACGTTTATCTTTCGACTCTTCTATTCTAATTGGCCTTTTGTCTTGTGCGTCCCTCGATGATGAAGGTATTTTTAGATCCAGCTGCTGTGTCTGATAGTTTTAAATTGTAAAAGTTAATATCAAAATCAAACCATAATTCTTTGATGCACTAATAAGGTACTTGGAATCTTTTTTTTTTTTTTTCGTTCACGAATCTTTCCCGTTCATTTCAGCTTTCACTGGCTGACATCGAAGCTTTGGAAGAGAAAACCGTATGAAGGGTATCCGCAAAGTATCTCCCGAAAAATCATTGATATGAAGAAGAAACAATGTTTGTGCTTGTATGGATCTCTGCGGAACGCCTGCATTCATTTATAGAGTATTGGATGATACTCCATCGATAATGATAAACGTGATCAAACACCTCGGATATATCTAATAATATTTTTCAATGGATTGCTGCTAAATACGTGAGACATGAGCAAGCAGGTCGGTCACCAGTAAATATCAGATGCCAGAAACCATATTGTCGCTCATTGATGATTCCTGAGCGTTCTAGATTTTTCATGAACTCGAGAGCGATAGGTCTGTGGTTGCTGGGTACGGTATTTTCCCCCTTTTTGGTGACTGGTTGTACTTTTGCAATTTTTCAGGTGGACAGAAATACTCCCAAATTATAAGAAAGGTTGAATTCGAGAACACATGTCTCATTTATAAAAATAAATCTTCATATGAAATTAACAATCGCACTAAGTGGAATGCACAGAATCTATCATTGATCATACCTAAATCCACACTGATTAAATACTGAATAATCTACAGAGGTGTCAGAATGTAGAATAAACTATCAGCAGATATCAAGAACTCGGATTGTCTCAAAGCATTCAGGAAAAAGAAACAAGAAAGCCTGGTATCTAAAGCCTATTATAATTTGACAAAATATTACAAGACGAAGCAAAATGATACTACGCTTTATTTTATTAAATAATTAATGTATATGTCTTCACCTATATGTGATTATTTACATACGTATTGTTTTATTGTAACGAAATTATGCTGTATTTATATCATCATTTATTTATTTATATAGGTATGTACTGTTTTTCCTTCCTCCCTTCCTCCCTTCCTCCCTTCCTCCCTTCCTCCCTTCCTCCCTTCCTCCCTTCCTCCCTTCCTCCCTTCCTCCCTTCCTCCCTTCCTCCCTTCCTCCCTTCCTCCCTTCCTCCCTTCCTCCCTTCCTCCCTTCCTCCCTTCCTCCCTTCCTCCCTTCCTCCCTTCCTCCCTTCCTCCCTTCCTCCCTTCCTCCCTTCCTCCCTTCCTCCCTTCCTCCCTTCCTCCCTTCCTCCCTTCCTCCCTTCCTCCCTTCCTCCCTTCCTCCCTTCCTCCCTTCCTCCCTTCCTCCCTTCCTCCCTTCCTCCCTTCCTCCCTTCCTCCCTTCCTCCCTTCCTCCCTTCCTCCCTTCCTCCCTTCCTCCCTTCCTCCCTTCCTCCCTTCCTCCCTTCCTCCCTTCCTCCCTTCCTCCCTTCCTCCCTTCCTCCCTTCCTCCCTTCCTCCCTTCCTCCCTTCCTCCCTTCCTCCCTTCCTCCCTTCCTCCCTTCCTCCCTTCCTCCCTTCCTCCCTTCCTCCCTTCCTCCCTTCCTCCCTTCCTCCCTTCCTCCCTTCCTCCCTTCCTCCCTTCCTCCCTTCCTCCCTTCCTCCCTTCCTCCCTTCCTCCCTTCCTCCCTTCCTCCCTTCCTCCCTTCCTCCCTTCCTCCCTTCCTCCCTTCCTCCCTTCCTCCCTTCCTCCCTTCCTCCCTTCCTCCCTTCCTCCCTTCCTCCCTTCCTCCCTTCCTCCCTTCCTCCCTTCCTCCCTTCCTCCCTTCCTCCCTTCCTCCCTTCCTCCTTTCCTCCCTTCCTCCCTTCCTCCCTTCCTCCCTTCCTCCCTTCCTCCCTTCCTCCTTTCCTCCCTTCCTCCCTTCCTCCCTTCCTCCCTTCCTCCCTTCCTCCCTTCCTCCCTTCCTCCCTTCCTCCCTTCCTCCCTTCCTCCCTTCCTCCCTTCCTCCCTTCCTCCCTTCCTCCCTTCCTCCCTTCCTCCCTTCCTCCCTTCCTCCCTTCCTCCCTTCCTCCCTTCCTCCCTTCCTCCCTTCCTCCCTTCCTCCCTTCCACCGTTCAGTTCACCCCACTTTTCTCAATATGATGGATCGAGCACATCGAGCCTGGGACTCATCAGTTTTCAAAAATATATGTATTTTTGAACATCCATGCCAAATTTATTTTAGCTGATTTGCGTGAACTACATGCAGTCGCTGCATAATTTGAATGTGCTAACAGAACTCAGAATATCAACACTCATATACTTGAGGGATTTCAATTATGCGTATCCACAACGACGATTCATAAACGAAAATGATGAATAATCGCGTTCAATATACAATTGATCAGAATAGCTGAACTACCAGAATTGGTTTAATGTTTATCATCCCTTCCGTTCATTATACGTTCCAACCTTTCAACATAAATCACATGCAATCGGCTTCATTTCATGACGATTAAATAGGTAAGTAGCTTTATCAACCTCCAGTTCTATAATTATTCATAGATTAGTGCTCATCAAGCCAAGAGTTTGTTCTCTAGTATATTATTATAGAAGAGAGGTATGATTGCAGTCTTCCATCGATCTCACTGTCAAATTGTAGATAGTTGTGTGAAAAATTGTTGGGCCGACGAAAGTAAAGTAATAAAAAGGAAAAAAAATCAGCACTGCATCATTCCAGAAACTGATGTTGTCTTTGTTGATACTCATGGGCTAGCCGTCTTCAGTGCGGTGTATCTTCCTGTAGAAGAACCCTTTTGCGGCTCGAAATATGCTGAAATCAACACGAAGGTAGCTATAGCAACCTGCACTAACACCGGAATTCAAACATGAAGGTGTGCTAGGAAAAAAAAAAATAGGACAAGCTTCAATTCAGATGTACTATGAAGTAGAGAATTATTTTTTTATATGTGTGATTTAGGTTATTTCGTAAGTTAGAGATTCAAGAGCTTGCCGCATAAAGTTTTCAGTTTGAATGCGAAATCGGCTAGCAATTGACTATGTAACTCATAGAATAATCTACATTACATATCTAAACGAATTATTTTTTAATTTTAAACGCATTTTCAATAAAAGATTGACTTTACATTTTTTTATTATATTATTCTGGGCTTTTTAGTTAGTTGAGAAATATGCAATTTTATGGAATTTGAATTATTTTTTAATCAGTCAAGACATGGTCAATTCTCAAAGTGTTTATTCTGTTCCAACCAACTTCTTGACAGCAACATCATACAAAAAGTAGTACCATACAATGTGATCATAAAATAAACACAACATACATATACAGAATCATTAGTATTTTTTATAAAGTACGCTCATTACAAGGCCAGTTTCCTGTGAAATTTGAGCCACCTAACCATGAGAAGGCCATAATACCAACTCGTCCGTATTTATTTTAACAGAACATGATCTTCAATACCAAATACCCCCACATACCAATATTAAAGAATATCGGACCATAATTACAAAACTCGTTCACCATCTTGGAATTATGAATTTCGACAAAAATCATAATCTCCGTCCTCGAAAACCTCACATATCAAATTTATTTAGAATCGAACCATAGTCACAAGGATCATCTGCCGTTTTGGAACCGCCACCTTGAATTTATGAATTTTGACAAAAAATGTATGGTCTCCGATACTGAAAATACCCTCATACCAATTTCTAATCGAATCGGACTATAATAACAAAACTAGTCCGCCATCTTGAAGTCGCCAAGGCCGCTTTTAATGTCACTTGGAGAAAAACTTATTTATTGTTCGATATTCTTCCGCGCACTCTTGAAAATCACTACAAACTGTGATCAGTTCGTCCTTTATATTCAGTCCTGTAGAATAGAAAAAGGAAGCGGAACGCGAAAAACTAAGAATAAAGTATAAAATATGTGTAACTAAATTCCTGATATCATTTTGATATTGGCTCGTGCAGCAAATTCCAATACTAGTAAATACAATTTATGGTTATTGCCGTATAAATTTCAAGAAGAGCTTCGAGAAAACCAGATATTTGCTCTAAGATATAGGATATAGGGCTTGCAGACAACGATACTACTCAATTTCGAGACAGCTGGTGAGTTTTCCTTCGAATTTTGTTCATGTTCTACACTACAGCAAGTCAATGAGTGATACCTTTTTTGAATTTAAATGATCCTTATATACGTTCTAGAATTCATTATTCATTATCAATATTCAGATACATCTATAGACTTTCTCTTTATTGCGATGATATAAAACTATTCTGAAAATCATTATATGGCGAAGGAGACAATGGGTCGTATGCATAAACCTGTAGCAAATGCTTTTACTCGGATTCCTTGAAAGAAACCTATTCATTTTGTTAATCAATGAGAGAGACAAACATATAGTATAAGCATGTGCTAGCTTTTATGCATATGACCCATTGGGTCGTATGAATAAACCTTGAGCAAATGCTTCTACTCATATTTCTTGAAACAGACTTATTCATTTTGTTGAGTAATGAGAGGGAAGAACCTAATTATAAGCATTTACTAGCTTTTATTCATATGACCCAATGTCTACGGGTCAATAATAATAATAATGTCTTCCTGGAAGACATTTGGTTTTTTCGTCTTTGAACGAGGACACTTTTTCTTCATAAAAGTGTTGACGAAAGAAAGTGAAAATTGTGGTATTTTAGTGACAGTTTTTAATCAATTTTCAATTCAGTTTGGCAATAATTCAGTAAGATAAACTATCATTCCAGGAACTCTATACTACTGGTCGGAAATTTCATCTGAAGAATCGCTCGTGTTTTATTTTCGTCAGCAGAAACTCTTCTTTCACTGATTCATACCAAATTTATTGAAGTCATTGAAGTTTAGAATATTCACATTACTGCCAGTGTCAACCTTCATTCTAATATTACAATTGTGACCGACCTAATGATTTGTTCAGAATCCTTTTCAGGACCAAATCTAGAACATGTCAAATTGATGTCATGACTTTTCCACTGAATGTATTCATCTTATTAACCTGAGTTTAAACCATCTCTGTGTATCTAGAAGATCCTGAATATTTTCGTTATTATTTTTGTTATTTCCGTCTACCAGCTCCAGTGCGACTTAAAGAAGACGTAGCCCTCACCTTTTAACGTGTGATGTCATGTACGAAACTGCGTTTTTTGGGATTAGAACCCACGCTCCACGCACAGTTTTTTTCATCCCAGAAAACCAAGTTCTTTCAGCCACCTTCATTCAGTAGGGGTGCGTATGTAGTTTTCTGACTATAAAAGTTAATGACCATAGATTGGCAAGGGGACAACCAACATATTGGAGCTTTTTCAAATGAAAAACTTCCTTAGATTATGTTAACGTGGAACCCAATCTAGTATTTCCAACCCTCCTCTGCAATTTTTACCAGATTCATATTATATTCCATTCCATTTCATTCTTCTAATCTATTCTATTCTATTCCATTGGAATTTCTTCCAAAAATATGAGGAATATTGCTGAAACCACTCTGTATTTGTGTTCCACTAACATAAAGTCTTCTCGATCAAGTAAAAATTATTTAACACAATCAGGATTTACGAGCCATCAAAAAGGAACATTTCGGAAAATTAGTTCCCCATCTCTTCTGTCCTATATCTCTAATATCCTGATCCCAACTTATAAAACAATGGCGAGGATCGTCACGTCCGCGAAGGGTTTCGACGTAGGCATGGCATCGCATCAAGCGGGAATTGAGGGGCAACAGCCCATCAGGCGACTTCATTGGGTTTAATGGCACATAGCCATCGCCAAGTAAAGTTAAGAGGTCGTAGCTGGCCATGAGGAACTATTACTGCTTACTCGTTGCCTTTTAGTACGGCCTTTTCCACGGCAAGACGGTGTCGGAATTTATCCCGCGGTTTCAGGCGAGGAATTCGGTTTTGATGGACTCTGGATTCCGGGAGAGTGAGTGCGTTTTGCCGTGAAAATGCCATGTCTGGAATGTATGAGCTGCGTCACGATATATGTCAACGATGTGAATGTTAGCGGGAGTGTTCTATACGAATTTAAATGGGAGAATAGAGGGTGTTAAGGGTATGACTGCTGTTTATAATCAAGAGATTATTATTTTATTATTATTACATAACATTATTACAATAAGGCAGAAGCAATGACCTATTTTGCCCAATTAGTCCGGTGGCAGGGAGGGTTTTCGAAGCCGATGAAGCGCGACGGAATCACCCAAGTTATTCTTTTATTTTGATCCGCTCAATCCGAATTTCGAGGGTGATAAGCCGTGAAAGCATCCGGAAAATTTTTATGGACGATTTTCCGAAGGGAATCGAAAAATCCATTTTTTTCAAAAACAAATTTTCAGTGTTCTCTGTTTCAGTCACATAATGATATTTTCAGGATCACCTTTTCCCAAATTATTCATATATATCTCGACTATGAATTACAGAAGAGACATTCTTGAAAAAGTCATTCGTGTGGCACTGAATTTCCCGATACTTTTACCTTGCATGGAAGCGGCATTTTTTTTTTCGCGAAGCTCCCGAAGCTCACGTGGTGTACGAATTCCTTATAGTGTCAATCAAAACGGGTTCAGCACATATTTTTTCATGATCACAAAGCATTTCAGTAGCGGAAAAACGGAAAATTTTGCTTAAAAGTAAAAGAATTTTCCGAGGAAAATCGAAAAATCCTTTTTTTCCAAAAGCAAATAACGCTTTAATATACTCCATAAAATTCTCTACAAAAAAGGTTTCTACAATTTTTTCTTTAAAATGTCATTCAGTCACATAATAAAAACAAAATCATACCAAATATGTTTTGAGAGTTCAATCCATTTAAACTTATAGGTTGAGTGGTATACAGCTAGATTATTTCCTGAATAACTTTGGGGGCTTTGGGGCCTTTGGGGCTGCAGCCTCTCCCCCCCAAGCAACCAAATGACTATTAAAATGATGGCGTGGAATACGGGAAAAATATTTAAAACATTCTAGAACTCTCGGAAGTATTTTTCGTTGGCGGCTTTATGTGCTAGGATGCTGGATCCTAGCGCACTTTTTACATTTATCGCATTTTGCGACCATAACGAGACACATTCGTTTAATACATAGGTATATAGAAAGAAAGCTAAGAAAATTTCCTACAAGATGATGTTATTGTTTGCTGGCCTAACAGTTCGCTTGTAGGTGTTATAGGTGGTTTTGTGTACTAGAATACCGATTCGTGCGATACAATTTTTGTTGCATATTTATCTTTGTTTTATGGTACACCGTGTATCCGAACATATTCAAATCATACATTTTCGGAATCAGCATAAAATTTTTAGTTTATCGGTGGTAATTTCGAGTAAATCTGATGACTTTGGATTTTTGGCCATTTTTAAGGTATAACCCTTTGATGTTTTTTTTGGTGAAAATTTATTTTGTGCCGATTGACTCGAACATCACAGCATATACTAATTTCGGCATGCTGAATTGATTGGGGTTCTCAGAATTGCTCTATCTTGATTCGGTCGTCGTCGGATGAAAATGTTATCTAGGTTGCGAGGTTGCAGGCGCCATTTTCCCGACAAAAATTTTTCTAATTTTATTCGATGTTATATTCGTTGAATTTAATCTTTTTTCTATACGCTGACCGAATTTGAAATCTATTGCTAGTCAAACATAGATTCGGTGGACGTTTGTACAAACGTGTGCACTTTGAGTTGAAGCGATTTTTAAATTTATCATTTATCATTTTTCGAAAAACATTGAAAAAATTCGAGAATTTTCGAAAGTATTTTTCGTTGGCGGTTTTATGTGCTAGGATGCCGGATCCAAGTGCAACTTTTACAATTTTCGCATTTTGCGACCATAACGAGACACATTCATTAAATACATGGGTATATAAAAAGAAAGCTAAGAAAATTTTCTACAAGATGGTGTTATCGTTCGCGTGCCTAACAGTTTGCTTGAAGGTGTTATTCATAACATCCAGCTGACGACAAAAAAAAGATCTGATGGTAACTGATAAATTGTATGTTCAGCCCTCCCAAACTGGAATCCCGGCTGCGCCACTGGTAGTAGTAATTGTACTCTTTCGACATGACATAGAAGTCCTTCAGCCAGAGTGTTCTTGTAGGCTTTGTTACTGACTCCATACGCCACCTTAGGAGCAGCGCTGTTAATTTGAACCCAACAGTGAATGGAGAACGACTCTCTCTGGTCAGTATTGAGACCTTTTAAATGCCATCTACTACCATAATTAAATGAAAAAATTCTTGCCCCAGCCAGGGATCGATCCATAGACCTTCGGCCTATGAGTTGGATGCTTAAACCACTAGACCACGCCGCCTCTCATTTTCGGAATATATTCAGTGACAGTATATTTGTATAACATCGACTTTTGTTTTTTTTTTATTGCAGAAATGTATTAGATTAGAGCAGTACCATCTTTATTGTGCCAAGAAACTGTTGTATTTTTTCCAGGTATATCAAGGCTAGGTATGCAAAAAGGGCCCAGCACTGACCCTTGAGGTACTACTCTACCTACGTACAATTTTTATTTTATCAAAACCATCATCACCATTTTTTATTTCTGCGAGTGAGGTATAATTTGAACCATACTAGAGTTATTTTGTTATCATCATGAATTACATATTCCTAAACAGATTCGTCTTGTCATAATTCCTAACAGGATGTTTTCCACTAGGTGCTATTCTCCGACGTTAGGTTCACCCCACAAAACAAATGATATAGCAAAAACTCATTTCCAGAGCACTACTCTATCAGTATGATCACTTCCAACATATTTTTTCCGCACCTCTTTGATAAATATATCTTCGGGGTGCCGTTACGTTTTATATGTGAGTTGCTGAAATTTAAAAAAGTTCGTAACTAACGGGCGAAGAACAACCTGGAAGTACGCTAACATATTTCATTTTTATATCTACACTTTTTAATTTATTGTATAGAATATTGGACGTTCGATGGCATGGTCTACAATACTTCAATGAAAATGGCCGAACTTGATGAATTAACTGACAATAAAATCAAAATTATTGCAACATTGAAATCCGTGGTTTTGTATTGGATATACTAAAAACGAAAAACCAATCAATAAGAGGATTGGTGGAAAGTGTCTGCAGCATTTTTAGTAGGTTTTAAATTAATTCTTCGTCCCTATATTACCACCAAATAATAATAATAATAATAAATGATAAATGAATCAAGTGCTCCAGTCTTCCACTACGAGCTCAGCAACAGAAAACAGTTGAGTTAGAACTGGTAAATTATGGACAAAGTTTTATACAAGAACTTTGAGAAGAAATATATCTTGAAGCCAGAATGATGCTGGGGAACCATCTACATACCGATATCTTGATCATCGTCTATCAGCGCAGGTCAGCTCACCCATATGAATTGAAGCCTTAAGCCAGGATTTTCTGAGATAAATACTGAAATATATATTTAGCGCTATGTCTAGATTCCCAAGTCCACTTTGACAGTTCATTAAGTTGAAGAACCCACTGTGAAAATTCAGTGCAAACTCACAATTCTAAGAATCACTTGTCCAGAATCTCAAGGAAAGTTTTAATCAAGGATCAAACACTCAGCATTTAATACAGACAGATAGAATTTCGTGTGAGAAATTGTCTGCTTTTGGGGCACATGCAAATAACATTATTCTTGCACAAAAAAGCTACTTAAAATAACAACTTTTGTCGTTATCGTTATATGTGCGACTGCGCAGTAAAAGAAATGAGGGGAGGCAAAACAAATGACGTTAACGACCAACGTTATTAATGAAGGATCAGATTAACGAGGTTTTTGGTTATCGTTATCACAGAACGGTAATTTTGGTTCACGAAACGCATAGTTACCACCATTTTTCTTACTTACATTTGAATTTATACAAATCTTGTATTTTTTGTAATATTCTTATGCTAATTTCAATATTTTCATCCATTTTGAAGAAGTATATCAACAAAATGACCTTTTGCTAACGTCAAAACTCATAGGTTATGTTTAGTTTCTTAACGGATTTTAACGCTATAATCAAAAAATTTACAGTTGTAGAAAAAATATGTAATAGTGACAGAGAAGTTAAGTGTTTTTTTACACGTAGGAATTGCCTTTCATCACATTGACTGAAGTTTGTCCAACGCACTCTAGATACAAAAATAAAAATTCTTCTGAAGAATGAGGTGTGTATATTTGGAAACTCTGGAAACTATGGCTGGTCTGAATAATATGTTGGTAACCAGTAAATAATATGAATTACTTATGCCCTTATACTAAAAATTTTTATTATTTTATTGAGAGGTTAGACAATAACTAAATAAACTCATAAAAAAAATCCTTTTTAGATACTGACAAATCAAGAAGCTACACGATGTTTTCATAGGTCTGTCAGATTGGTGTAATTACGCGCGGTCTCGTGACGCGCGTGGTCTCGCGCTTTTTCTCCCTCCACAAATGGTTCATGAGCGGTCCCTATACGTTTTTAATTTCCACGCTTGGTTGAATGAAGGCACCATTGGCTTCGATATAGGTGGTTTCTATAAATTTGCGTTTGATTCAATGTTCCTCTCTAAGAATAACACTAGCCTCGTTCCAAAGAATTCGATAGTGCTCTGTCCAGGAGTAGCAAATTTATAGAAAACGCCTTTTTCGAAGCTTGAGGGAGGGAGAAAACGCGCGCCACAAAACCACGCGTAATTGCATCGTAATTACAGCACACCGACAGACCTATAAAAACATCGCCTAGCATTTTAATTTGTCAGTATTCAGCTGAAGACGATTGCTTATTCAAGCAATTAGAACGTTGTGAAAAATTGAAAGAGGTAAAAATCTTTCAACCATCAAGACAATAGACTCCGAAATGTGAGTAATCAAATTACTAAATCGCCAACAACCTTCAAACTAAATACAGCTTTTTTGAAAATTCTGAAATTTCACCTAGTACATGATGTGATTTAACTGATCTGATTCATCAATAAATCGCAAGAAGCTTAAACCTCTTCAGATACCTATTAGAACAAAATACGCTCTTGTGTGAGTGTTCATATATGCATGACCAAACTTGTCACAAGATTTTTCGAACACCCGATACTTATAAATATTTACATCGATCTCCTTACCGAAGCGTGAAGCGAAAAAGGCCAAAGACATCAAAATGATTTAGTAGCTTTTTCCTCGTACGCTTCTTTTAGTCATTTGGCCTATGACCCTTCGTATCCCTTAACACATTTCGAAATACATTCCAAACAACCTGGTGATTCCTTGACATTCCCGGAAATTCTCGAGTCGGACATTAATTTTCTGGCTGAGCACAGTGGAACCGCGACGACATTTTTATTGAGTTTATGATATCCAATATTATACGAGTATTCTAGTTTCGTTTCTTATTGGTTTGTGATAGTGTTCAGGTTGAACACATCTGTATTGGTCGTTTATTGAAAGCAGGGGATAGAAAACATGTGAGAAAATCATATTTTTGTGTCTCTATTCCAGCGGAAAACTCTTCAGATACTCTCGAACTAAGTTTCAACTATAATAGTTGTTGTAACGAGCGGTATCTGTGCTGACATGGCCATTTTTTCTTGTTTCCTATTTTTTATTATTTATCTGGTAAGTGGAACACATCATTCAAAGCTGGCGTCTTAGGCCCAATTGTAGGCACTTGACACAAATGACTCGAATTCACAACCCAACAGGAAAAATTTAAGTACATAAAATATTAAAATATGTTAAAGAGGTTCACGTCTCTACGAACGTCTCAATTATCATCTCCAAACTCAAACAAAACTGTGGCACTGAGTGATAATTACTGACACCGCCAAACTGAATAACTTTATGTTTGGAAAGGGCAAATTCTCGGAAATTCACTAACTTATAATGATCTATAAAGGTAAATATGACTCCTTGTCTTAACACTAGTCATCTGAAATAGTTTCGTAGTTGTAACTCCGTGTTTGGAGTGAAATTATCAAGGGTAATATAGCAAGACCTTGATAAATAGTCGACTATTTCGATTGCATCTAAATTTCGACTGTATTTTATAATAATTTAACGAGACATAATTTTGGAGTTGATAATCTGATGCCCGAGAGCAAAGCTCGAGGGCTTTCAAATTAATAAATACAAGAAAAATTTAGCAGCAACAAAAATAGTCTTTCAGTTTATCAAGGTCGTGTTATATTTATGAAGATTATATCTTGAATCCAATTCTTTATATCAGAGGGTCATTTTCACGAAATTAAACAACTTGGAATTATTTATAGAAGGAACAGCACCAGCTTTATAAATTATCAATTGAAATTGAAACCACAATAATTATTTTAGGTGACATTTTCAATATGCGTAATATGTGACATTTGTTCATCAGTTCTCGATCATCACTAGATGATGTAGGATGCTTCCGCCTTCAAGCTAGTTACCAATTCTAATTTTTCAACTTTCTCATCTACGAATGGTCTATCATCGTTCGAAAAATACAAAATATTTCATTTCGACTTTAAACTTTGGAATTAGGAACTGAAAAAGTTTCATCGCGTCGCCTCGCTTTTTCAACTACAATCAAGTCTATCTTCGGAAACAGCAAAGTTCGTTTTATCTGAATCAACTTATGTTCCAACTATTCCAACTCGTAGAAAGTGTGTTCCTCGTATTGCATTTCCGGCATCAAATAAATCGATGAAACTGGAGATTGAGGTGACAATGGTTTTCTTATATTCGTACGTGTTGTGTTCAAAGTCAAAATATACTTCATTATTAACTGAGTAGATATATTGTAACTAATTGATGGAAAATGAGAAATATATTTGTTTTTAACAATGATCATTTTGAAATATAATTTGATAATGTCCATATAAGACGAAATTGCAGTAAAGCAAGTGTTGCACATATAAAGCGGTACCTCGTAGTAACGGTTTCATCCATCAATGTATTTAAATTAATTGAAATTACTTCAAAAATCAAATCGATACAACCCATATCATCTGAAAAGGTAAACTTTCACGGAGTATATAGGTATGACAAAAAGGAGCGTAAACACCCGCCTAACCGAACACAAAAAAAACTTTACTCAAACATCCATACAATAATTATGTTTAGTGTTAATGAAACTGGGGTACTGGATATGACCTTATTAAAAGACACCCTGAGAATTTCCTTTTTGAAAAACTGATTATTGATTAAGTGATTCTTTCTTATGCCACTTGTATGAAGACATTCCTGAAGATAGCTTCTATAAATACAGTATGGTATAAAATCATATTTCAAAAATGCGTACTGGTCAAAAAGATATTTAGCTGTGCCACTGGATTAGGGATACGTGCAGGTTTATCTGAAAATATTAACTTCAGGATATTATCCATCAACGATAACCTAAAAAGAATCCGATAGAGTGTAATCAACTTTTGTTCCTGATAACATGACCACTTTTCATTAATGCTCTTCTCTCAACTACAGCGTCATAACCATGCACGTTGGTTTTTCCGGGCTAAAAGTAAACGACCCGTGTTTTTCCATTCCCAGAGTACTAGTCTGGATGTTGCAGGGAAGGTGGCAATTTCACTGATTAGCTATTCTTTTTTATAAGACTACCAACAGTTTATTTTACGAAGAAGGAGTGAAGTTGGGTTGTTCTTTCATAAATTACGTCACTTTTACAACGTGTTCAGAAGTTTCCTGAGATTGATGGACTATTTAATCATAGGAATCCATATTTTTGAATTGTTCATTGCTACGTCTCAAGACCTTGTCACTTACTTATGATAAAAAAGCAGGGCCGAGAATATTTTCGGTTTATTTGACTTCAACCTGTGTGTAATCCCTTGTCTCAATATACTTGGGGTTTTGAAAAAATGTCTTCAAGACTTTTGATGCGTGTGGCACTGAGTGGAACGTATTGAGGTATTCCTGCTCCGGCGAAACCATTTTTTCACAAACTTTTTTCAACTCACTCCGCCTGTCATAATATTTCTGAAGATCATCGCCCATGAAAATATGTATAAAACAGAGACACATCGCCAACTTTTGTGAGGTGTTCTATAAAAGTGAGCGGGTATAAATCATACTCCTGACATAGACACGCTGGTCACCGTGAGATCGACCTTTCTAGAGAAGATACATGCTCTGGTTCCATTTGCACTGAATTATATCAAGTTGTTGGATCCTCCTCCTCCTCCTCCTCCTCCTCCTCCTCCTCCTCCTCCTCCTCCTCCTCCTCCTCCTCCTCCTCCTCCTCCTCCTCCTCCTCCTCCTCCTCCTCCTCCTCCTCCTCCTCCTCCTCCTCCTCCTCCTCCTCCTCCTCCTCCTCCTCCTCCTCCTCCTCCTCCTCCTCCTCCTCCTCCTCCTCCTCCTCCTCCTCCTCCTCCTCCTCCTCCTCCTCCTCCTCCTCCTCCTCCTCCTCCTCCTCCTCCTCCTCCTCCTCCTCCTCCTCCTCCTCCTCCTCCTCCTCCTCCTCCTCCTCCTCCTCCTCCTCCTCCTCCTCCTCCTCCTCCTCCTCCTCCTCCTCCTCCTCCTCCTCCTCCTCCTCCTCCTCCTCCTCCTCCTCCTCCTCCTCCTCCTCCTCCTCCTCCTCCTCCTCCTCCTCCTCCTCCTCCTCCTCCTCCTCCTCCTCCTCCTCCTCCTCCTCCTCCTCCTCCTCCTCCTCCTCCTCCTCCTCTTCCTCTTCCTCCTCCTCCTCCTCCTCCTCCTTCTCCTCCTCCTCCTCCTCCTCCTCCTCCTCCTCCTCCTCCTCCTCCTCCTCCTCCTCCTCCTCCTCCTCCTCCTCCTCCTCCTCCTCCTCCTCCTCCTCCTCCTCCTCCTCCTCCTCCTCCTCCTCCTCCTCCTCCTCCTCCTCCTTTCTACAGCGTTTCTGTAGAAAGTAATAGATGCTCTGCTTCATTCCAGGATTTAAAGAAGTGAGAATGTTGGAGCCATCTTTTATGAATGAACACGTGAACGGTCCTGCTTTGCTTCATGTACGAAAACGGCGTCAGTTTGTGTTGCCTATAAAAAGATTTGCATGAATATTTCGCGAAATACGACGCCATAGTTCAAGAATTTTCCCACAGGGAAATATTCTTAGTGGCTTACACTTTTATGCTGAATATATTCGGGTGTATGACTGAGAGCCCGCTTTCGCTAGGTATAATATTTGATACCGCGGGGAAAAGAACCGTTTTATGACTTATAAGTTTCAGAGGTTATTCCGAATATTCCGATGCATTCCCGTGCATGCGACCAAAGTGATTTCGAGAGTTTTAAGTTTGAAAGTTGGTTTGCCAAGCAGGGGGTAGAGAGAGATAGAGAGAGAAAAAATAGGAAGTATGTATCAGCCCATAATTCTGTTTAGAACTAAAGATATTTTAGTTGAGAAACAAATGTATGTGAACAAGTGATGAACGCTTTATATCCATTGTGCATCTATTGGACGTCCAATAGTATAAACATATAACCAAATATCCATTGGATGTCCAATTCATGCACATGAATGTAATTGAAGAAGAAGAAAATGTGAGGTTTGAATTGTTTTTTTGTCGTCTTTGATATGATGAGTGATGAGACGAACAAAAATGTTGACTGTTTCAATCAATTATTCCTATTGTATAGGATTATGGCAATAAGCGTCGTCCTGGTAGTGCAGGACACCTTTTTTCTCTCTTGACAAGCTTATTGTGAACAATGCAATGCAGATTTCTTTGTTTCAATCAAAATTAACTTCAAGATTCACAAAATGAATGAATGAAACTATTTAAATCTAATCATCGTATGGTGAGGTTGGAGGTTGCTCACCAATAACCTATAATAAATCCAGGAAAGTGGACTTCAAGGAGTACATGTCACCACCTCCCACCTACGCATCCACTTGAGCTGACAAGAATTTCAGTTTTTTTTTTTTCAATATACATGAAGCACCATCTCTTGGGTTGTTCAGAAAGGAAATACTTTCAGTATGTTTTGTTAGTTGCCTGTCACGTGAGGAAATACTTTCAGTATGTTTTGTTAGTTGCCTGTCACGTGAAAACATCTTAAAAATCAGCTGAGAATGCTGAGATCGTCGTAAAGGAAAAAGAAGTAACTAGCAGCAAGATCGCAAGATGGTGTTTTGACGTTTTGAGGTGATTTCACCGATTTCCCATTGGAAATTAATAACTGTCCAAGATCTCAATTGCTTCAATGAAAAAGTGGCCAGAACAACACATAGTTTGTGTTTCATCTTCCACGGAAATAGCAGGACTTTCTTATATTTTTTTCAGAGTATGGATTGTTGTAGGTTATGTTTACAAAATGCCGACTTAAACAATCTGGATTGTAAGGAATGCTTGAAAACGTTAGAAATGTTTCTTCCACATGTGGTAAACACTTCAAATATAAAAAAAGAATTAAATTGAGGTATACTTTTATTCATTTGTAGAGCAAATGTTTTGTGGAATCACCAGTACTTTGTGAAACCTGCATGGATAATGCAAAATCCGTAAAAAAATTATTGAGGAACGTCAATGAAACTGATTCTAGAATCCAAATGGCTAAAAATAAATCAGGCCTTGATACTATAGGTCTCCGGACTCTACATGTGAACCTTGGTGTGATTACAGAAAATGTTTCGGTGTGCAGGCTGTGCCTCAAAGTTTTTGGCAAACCGAGAATTTTCCTCTATGAAAACAGTGTAAATATACTACGACATGATATCATCAAAGAAATGCTGAAATTCTGCAGTGTAAAGTTGGTATGTATCATAAAACCTTCCAAAAAAGTACAAATAGTATTACTCGCTATACTTTTTTCTATATTTACGAAGTAATTATTCAATGTATTTGCTATATTTCTCGGATCACAAAATTTTTCCCCATCCTGTTCAGTATAGTCTATTTCACTCTTTACTAATTTTTTCCTAATTCAATTTCATATCATACATGAATTTCCATTATTTTTCATCATCTTTTCATTCAAGAACTTGAGTTTTCCAACCATATCAATTCCTGTTTCAGGACTTAGAAAGTTGTAAACACCCAGTAATGTGTATCGATTGTTGGCAACTCCTTCAGGCATCTTACAGCTTCAAAAAGGAATATATTGAAGCGGATAGAAAAATCAGGTTGTATTGTAAGATTTTCAAAATCAAAAGAAGATCTTTGGAAAATGAGGCTTTACATAAAGTTAATTTGTATTTTACCGAAGACTCAGGCCCAAATATACAACTGATCAAAAGCGAAAGTAATTCATATGAACTTGATTCATCCTGTACGAAAATGCATGTCAAAAAAGAAGTGGAATATCCTAGTAAAAAGCAGTTAAAATATCCTAGTAAAAAACATTTAAAAAAAGAAGATTCTCCAATCATCAAAATGGAGTACCCAGGTAACTTGGGAAAATTTTTAGTCAACTGGTATTGAAATTGTTCATTTTTCAATTTTTGTGTATGAATTGATTTCTGGAGCTTATCCCCATCCAAGACTATTTATAAAACACCTCATTTCATTGATTTAGGTTTTTCAAGCACATCAAGATTGAGTAAAGGGGTACCTAGAAAACGATACTTTTTCACTGTAGATGACGACAGGATTTTAATGAGAACCTTCTTTGAAGAACAGTTTGGAGAAGATGTTACATTTGGGTAAGTATCATTGAATGATATAAAATTAGCTGTTTACCTATCCCTGTTTGTAAAGTTAAAACAGGGTTACCCTGTCCAAATCAATCGAAGTAATGCTATTCAATTATTAGAAGTATTTGCAATACTGTCCTGATTGAGGACCATGTATCTGTTAGATGTAATACAATGCTTGTCATGGTATTAGTTGGGGGAACAGTAATCCCTCCTAGTAAAGGCTAGGAGGCCTCACAAGAACTATGTCCTATTAGATCTTTTGTTCATCACCCCTATGATTAGTGAAAAGAGGGGTATTTCAGATAGTATCAATATTATTCGTCAGTCAGCATTTGACATATTTCGTGGACTAATTTTCAGATTTTATAACATACATGTTTTTTTTACAAGTTCGGAACCACCCCCCAGTTGTCCCAAAAACTGGCTGACTAACGGCCGGCTGTAGATATTCACCCTATTTATGACCTAATATTAAAATATCAGCCTTCATAAAAATGTCCCTCAGCTCTCGGACTATAAAAGGTTTTTCTTTATCTATTGTTATGCATATAATAACTTCATTTATAAAGTTATAGCGAAAGAAAATTTTGTATTCTAAAGCTCTACATTTTTCGTAGGATATGGGAGAGACTCCTGGAGAGATGGAATGAACTCAGACCTAATAGAAATATAAATATGCTATCCCTCCGAAATAGAGTTGAGGCTCTTCTAAACCAGAACCGTTTAAAAGGTCTTGCGAAAACAGAAATTCATAAAATAAAGTGTGAAGTTAAAGAAGAAATGGAATCCGCGAAAAAGGCTAGTATGAATAAAAGTATCTCTGTTCCAAGAAGACCTTTATTTGCTGGTAAAATGGCTAAGACAATGAATACTGAATGTGCAGAAAAGGATGATTTGCCACAGCTACAGGCGGAAGACAGATTGCAGCCTATGTTGAAAGAGACTAAACAAATACTCATATCACAAAATCAGAGGATGACACCTCCGATAATTGATAAACACAGATGTACTAATGTAGACGAGGTAGAAAATCCTTCCCCAATGTTTACCAGTGTAGTTCATTCTGATTCGGATGATTCTTTTGTTGATGAAGGTAACGACTTTTGCAATTTCTTAGTCAAAATTTCACTTTGTTGATAGCATGGAGATTGGTCTAAAAGTGGTATAAAAATATAGGACTTTTAATTCCTCATTTTCCATGATAATAATAGCCGTCCCCTACCCGCACAGGCTATGCTTGCAACTTGTTATATAAATAGCTCTTTTCAGCTGCTCCTTCGAGTTTTACACCCCACATCAAAGCTGAGCCTCTCAGCGACGATGATGAAGAAATAAGCATAATCGAACCGAGTTTCATTGAAAGAAATGGTATTGGATTGAATGAGGAATCCGACAACGAATCACTACCTCAGCTGGAAAGAATGGATCTGCCCCCTATGCAAATCAAAATTCAAGATTTCTATAGTGTAGATGTAAAACGAGAAGCATTGAATATGTTGACTAACCAAGGTGAAATGGACAATCCTGTTTTAGTTGTGGAGGATTTGAAAACTTGTAGAAGGTAAGTTGTTGGATGCCAAATAATATTACCAGGTGGGGCGGGGATTAGCGCACGCACGTGGTGCCCAAGAGGTCCCAGGTAGGTTCCCAGCCGGGCCGAGCTTTTTTATTTTTTTCTGAATTATTGAATTGCCTTGCCGGCTGGGAATGCTAACCATGTAGTTGTAGTGTTCGAACAGTCTTGAACTTTTCCGAGTACAATTAAAAATTCACCTAACATACCAATGACTCCAGACTCTACCCTGAATTGGAATTTTCTACCTCATTCATAAATGCGTGAATTTTCTTGTAGTCTACTACTGTTTCTTATAGGGTAAGTCTCAGAAATGATGAAACTGGTGTTTACAAATGTATGCAATGCAGCTTTGAAACAAAGCATAGAATACCTGCCGAAAGGCATTCCAATTGGCATGGACTCACCAAAAAGAAGCTTTACGAATGTCAACAGTGTTCGTATAGAATATCAAATAAAATAGCCTACCAACAGCATATCAAGAATCACCCAGAAAATTCTTTGGATGATGGTGAGTTTTATTCCATTTTCCAAATGTTTGCCCCAATTTGAACTGAAATATGCATAAATAGGAACATTCTGGTACATTATGGACTATTCTTCAACGTTTTTGAGCATCTCTGCATTTTTAAACTATCCAGAAAGATGTATATTGATTTTTTTTTTAAATTGTAGATTACTAGCTTATGCAGAGTGTACACCTGTCTCATTGGCAAAATATTATATACAGGTCCCATCTTACAGACAAAAAATGAGTAATTGAATTGAGTAAAACTCTTATTAGATGTTAAAGAGTGAAATTTAGTTACTTAGATGATTTTTTTTTTTTTCAGATATTCCTGTTTTATACCCATTTACAATGCAATACTAGCTAGTCTTAGCTCAATGTGGATAATTTGGATCTCGTCATGATTCCCGAACTTTTTGTTTTATTTGTTTTTTTATACTATTTCAGTTCCATATTCTAGACATTTTCAGCGAAAGTAAATATTTGTCTAGGGTGTTTCTGGTATCTATTTTGTACATCGAATTAGTTTATATATATTCTTTTTTTGTACAGCTGTTAGTCAGGTATGTGCAAGGTATTTTTTCATGTTTCTACCTTATCATGTGACTATGTTGATGATTGTAAATTATAGAGAAATCATGGATTTGTACCCTTTTTTATTTTATAGTGGAAACAAATTTTTACAATACTATTGGTTTTTTCTTCTTGACATCCTCTTTCTCACAATTTTTCTGGACCACTCAACAACAATAAAATTATTGCAAATATCTTGATAATAATATAAATAACAATTGGATCAGAACAAATTGAAATCTCTCATCATTTCCCCATTAGCAATTTCTCAAAATGTCTAGGGCAGAAAACAAATACACACCTAATTATGATCCAACAGAGGAAAAAATATAAGGATTGCATTACTACATAGTATGTTTGTAATGTATGTAAAAGAATGATTCAAGTTATATTGAGCATACAATAACTTAAAATGAACAGAAACTACTTTAATATACAAATAAATGTGTTACACAAAAGGAATGTCAATGATTCAGTATTTGGCTATAATAGTATCAATCAAATCTTCGATACTTCTTTCAAGATGCCTTCTGTTTTTCTCCCTCAGTCAAAGTAGTATTTACTGGAGTCTCTTGTCGGTCTTGCACTTCCTTCGCCTTGTTCCAGCTGCAGTCACAACTAAATTCGCATTTCTTTTCGTCGTTTTCCTTTATTTTCCTATCCCAAGGATTCCAGAATTTCAGTAGGATTGGTTGTATGTAACGGTGAAAAATGAATAACAGTAGAGGAATTACAAAACACGGAACACACCCAGCCATGTTATATTTTATTTATATAAATTGAAGGAACTATAAAATTTAATTTCGTTCTTCCAAAATTATTTTTGGAATGTTCAGTGTTCACTTCATCACTTCATAAACAGTTCAAACTTCAAATGTCAATTAGTGAAATGACAAATGACATTAATAATGTCATAAGTCGAAAATCTAATGGACGTTGGTTCTAAAGACTCGTTCATACCCATGCGAATATGAAAATCGGACAAAAGCTACTGCAGGAACGTTCGAATATTCGAGTCTGGCGTACTTGGTCTTAAGACCTCATAGCTTTCTAAGTGCTTTTGACATAAGTTGGTTAATACCAATGTCGATTGGTATTTTGCAGTCATTCGCTTGAATACCTCTAATGTTGATTGAGGCTTCAACATTAGATGCCAGCGCCATAGTAGCAAAAGTTGAACTACTACTCTCAACTACATTAGGTTTATTCGTTTGCATCAAGGTGTAGTGTAATTTACACCACATTATAAATCGAGTGTAGCTGAGTGCACTTGAAACAAAAGAATGTGTCAAATTAATTTGCAAATGAATGCTAAAATCGAGTGTAAATTACCCCAGATGTTGGAAAGTGCTACTACTCAATGCAAACGAATGAACCTAGTGCTGTTCCCAAGGTGGTGTATGGAGTTGGTAACAAGGCCTAGCCAGAACACTTGTACGAATGAGATTTATGTTGTGATGTCCTTGTGTGGGGATGTAAGTATTGCCTAGAACAAGACAACTGCATTCCCTCAGCAAAAATATATAACTTGATTATGAGTAGATTTGCTAAGTTCACTGACCCAACCGATGGATAAGAGAGAGAGAGAGAAAAGACATATATAGATGTCATGCGTCATGCTTATACCTACACAAATACCTGTTTTGAAGTGGACAATGACTATCCCTTTCTCTACAGTTTGTGGACAAGGGGGTGACGCCGAGTGGTGAGACCGAGACGTTATGAACAACAGGAGAAAAACTGGAACAGAGAAGGAGTAATTATTTAGTCTATAACCATATAACCAGAACGATCTAACCTTACGTAGACATTTGAGCGCATGGAAATTTAATAAACACATATTACGAGGAGTGATTTTTTTGTCTGATCGTCTGATCTAACAAGGCCCTCGCTCGTAAACCATTCGTTAAAAAAGTTATGTCATTTATGTTGCCTTCAAGACAAGGATGGAAAAGGCCCCTATGTCTTTTTTTACTCTGAGTATTCATTCGAGTTACCAACAAAACGCACCTTATATTTCATTTGTCCGTCATGTGTCAATCTGTTCCCAAAGAACGGATGGAATATAAAAAATAAAACGATGACACGACAGCATGACTCATGTCATGTCATTTTTGTCATTTCGAAAATTTGTTTCCTTCTTTCTTTGCTCTGAAGTCAGAGAACAAAGAGCATACTTTTGTTACCGTTTGCTTGAACTTCGTAGGTTAGAAAAAGCTGTTGTAGGTTGCAGGTAATGGCGGATCCACGTATAAGAACCCTGAAAATTAAAACAGGCGTAGTGAAAAGATTAGCCAAAGAAAAAACTGTGTATGAAAAGGAAGTAGACCAACAAATTGCCCGCATTGAGAAACTGAAAGGGCAGGGCAAAGACGAACATGATATCAAAAAACAAGAAGAGGTGCTCACTGAATGTAAAATGATGGTTCCCGATTGTCAACGTAGACTTGCAGTTGCCTTTGAGGAATTGAAGAACATACTTGAAAACGAACAAGACTTGAAAGGCGACGAGTCATACTTGACCGCGCAAAAAGTTATGGAAGAAGCTAAGTTACAGTTACCCAAGGCCGGAGAACTGCATATGTGTTAATCCCAAGTGTTTTCTTTATTATAAACTTTCAAAATGAATTTTTTTAAATATCAAAACTTTTCTAATCGTAGTGTTAATCTTGAGGTGCCAGTTATAACAGACCCTAGGACTAATATTTTGCAAACGCTGTACAGCCAATCGAATGATGAGCTGTGGGTAGAGTCATGGTTACAACAAAATAATATTTATCACCCCATTCCAAAAATAAGGATCAACAAAGGTAACATTTCTTATTGATTTCATAGAAATTCTCATTTATTTGTAATTTTTATTTGAGGATACTATTCTCAATGTCACTCGTAACATTTACAAATGTCTTGATGAAAATAAAAAAATTATCGGCATCTTTTTGGTTAAAAAAAAATCATCCTGCACTGTATTACATCCTAAACTTCTCAATAACTATGAAATAAGAGGTATTTGTCTCAAACTATTTGAAAGTTATCTACAGTATAGGTACTAGTTGAAGGAAATAACTGTACAGAGGCTGTTATACATATTTTCCAGTATTGGATAAATATTATTAGTATTATTAATTAGATATTGTTTTAATGAATTTTTTTCATTTAAGCTGCCAGTGTGATCTCCATCAGTGAAGCACAATCCTCCCTTAAAGAATGCCTTATTCTTATGGAGAAACTAACCAAAACTCAACAAGAGTTACACAGTAATGTGGACAAGATTCCCTCTGAAGAATGGAAACAAAAAACCATTGAAATTGGTGTCATAAAAGACCAGTTCACAAAACTTATGTCCAAATTTGAGAGTGGAGAAGCTGTTTTTGCATTGAAGAAGGCTATCGATAAGAGAAAGAGGAAAAGAATGAATCTGAAGAAGAAAAAAGAATTCCGTAAACAGGAACTTGATGAGAAATTCAAACAAAGGGAGAAGTTGCATAAAAGTATGGATCAGTGGCTGAGGAGTAAAAAAGAAGAGGTTGAAAAAGCTAAAATGGTAATTCTGTTTGAAAATCTCAAGATTGAGGTTGCAAATTTCATAAATTACAATCTGGAAGTATGTATGTAACATATTATCAATTTATTCACCCCTATCTAATAACTTAACCTAAGACTAAGAACTAGGAGTAAAACAATGCAAATGTTTTTAGTCATCAGAAAGAATATTCGTCTATGATTGGTTGAACTGGTCTCGGTTTAGGTTTAGTTCTTAGGTAAGGGTGAATAAATCGGCCAATAATGAATGTTTCATCAGATTCATATTGTAACTGTTATCTTTCTCAGACTTTGGTTGAGATTCTGGGATAATTTCCATTCCAACTGAAATATTTGATTGTTTTTAAGACAATGTACAGTTGTGTACATAAAAAAGTCGTACAGCAGTTATAGGCTATTGTGAGTCAGGCTTGTCAATCTTAATTAAACTTCTTATTGACTTTGACAAGTATTGTCGAAATTCGAACTATTTTTGTCAGTAAAGTGCTTTTAACATTTTTCTAGTGCAATGCCTTGTACGACTTTTTTATGCACACAACTGTACATATTTTTATATTTCATCTTGTAATATGGATTACCTATCCCTTATAATTAAATAAATATTTTCAGGAAGAGAATATGAAAAAAGATGCCGACTGTGTATTGGCTGAAGTCACAAGGAAAAAATCTGATGCTAGGAAGCAACTGACCCTTGTTAATTCATTAACCAAGTTGAGATCAATCAGAGACCAAATGGCTACCCAAAGAGGAGAAAAATGTTCTCTGGAGGATGAAAATGCATTCAATATAACTACAAGTAATAGATAAATAAAAAGAGTTGATTGAGAGTTATGTGCATGTTTTTACTTACAGCTAAACTGAAAAATATGTGGGAGTCTTCTCTAAAGACCTATGCGATAGAAGAGCAAGGTTTGAAACTGATGTTGGAAAAAACTGCCACTGAAGATTCGAAAACTGCTAGAATAAAAAGAGATCGTAAGCTGTTGGAGGAGTGGCATGAAATAATTTTTGGACCAAGGCAGATCATTCCGCAAGACCATCCTACCTATTGGGCCCTTATGGCTGCTGAGAGGGATCTTGATTCTTTTATTGCTATAAGGTGAGCATAATTAAAATATAGTTAATAAGATTAATTTATCCTTTGTGTGAAATATGAGTTTCTATGCATTTTTTTTTTATTTGATTCCATTTTTCAGGAGAAGCTGGGATACATTTTTGGTTTCTCCTACCAATGAAATGGGTTCAAAAATTCCTATAGGGTGGGCCCTGCCTGAAGCTGATGCAGATGAAAATTGGACTAAGTATTTATCAACTGACTGTTTGAAACTATGATAAGTTAACTTATGCTTATTTGCTTATTTTTTAATAAAGTTTTGGATACCCAAGGTTTTTTTTATTCCACAATCTTTATTATCTCCATACTTTTGGGAATTGAGGCTTTATTTTCTCTCTTAATTATTGGAGCATCCAATCCATATCTGAAGACAGGGGCATATACCGGGTGACCACAAGGTGAGGTACATCCCCTAATTTTTCTGCAGTTTTGAAGGTAAAGATTTCAATTTGGTATTTTTTATGTCTCACCTTGTAGGATTATTATAAAGATTAGGTTATTTTTGACGTCTAACGTATTGTCGAAACTTCTTAAGACTATACCTATTGAAGTATGAATATTTTATGTACCTACTTGATTTAATTTATGGGAACGATTCTGATATTTTATATCACCAATCATCATTACTATCATTGAGCTGATTCGTGGGAGGTTTTTTTGTTTTGGCCTCTGATGTACACCTCGGAAATAATTTCCGTATTCTTGATCACAAATTAGCAAATGAAAAACCATTTAGTGTCGTAAAAAAATTAAAAATCTATTCAACAATTAATACAAAACAGAATAAACAATAACCAACAAATAAATATGTACAAACATCAAAGAACGAATACACCTCGCTCCTCAATGGTATCCTCCTCCTAAATCACCCCCACCGCTGCTGTAGGAAGAAAGCCCTTCGCCTCCGAAGGACCCGGCAAAAGAAAGCGACTCATACCCCCCTCCTCCACCTCCACCCCCATGTTCACTGGCACCAAGGACGTCGGTGTAATGTTCGGCAAATCCACCGCCCCCTTCAGATCCTCCGTAACCTCCCAATCCACCGCCTCCTCCGCTGTTGTCTGAGGCACTGTATTTGCTAGAAGCTACGAAACTGCCTCCGAACGATCCTTGATGTCCCGGACCACCTAAAAAAACCGAAGGAATGAATTGAAAAATATATATATATACACCTCAAATCAAGGGTAGGTTAGGATACGTTCAGGCGCGTGCCTGGGGGGTAGGGCAATTACTCCATTACCCCCCTTCCCCCATGACTACCTTAGAGTGGACGAAATTTGGCTTTAACAATTTAAATGATATGCTCGAAATGGGTAATTATAAGACTAACTTACCGTGATCAGTGAGGTCGAAAACTTTTCCCTTATGTCCGCTGCCTCCGAGACCGACGATGCTGACGCCATGATGGAAATCCCCTCCCGAGTAACCACCACCGCCCCCTTCACCGCCTCCTTCGCCGCCGCCGTGTTCGATGGTACCGTAGCTGCTGACGCCGCCTTCGTAGACACCGCCGCCGCCGCCAAATCCACCGCCGAATCCGCCACCGTGACCGCTCAGACTCAGCGCTTCTTGCCATCCGCCACCCCCGCCTCCGCCTCCGTAGCCGCCATAGCCGATTCCTGAAAAAATATTTCAAAATTTTGGAAAATCCCTTGAAATACCCGAGCTGGTAAGTTGCAACGTCGTGTGCAAAAAACTCGCCATTTTGCAATGTGTTATGTACAAGCCTTTTTGTAATTTCATAGGAATCTTCATTCACATAATGTGATGAATTACACTGTATACAAGTTTAGGGCAATAGCTATATGTATATTGAATTGCATAACAAGATGGTTCAGATTATATATTATCTCGTATTCACATTTGTGTGTATATAAGAATATGACTGTCATTTTGACATTCAAAATGTAAACAAAAAGTCGCCATATTGAAAGGAAATTACAAAAAAGTATAAGACATATAGGTACTATACATTCCTAAACGAGAAAAACTGACATGAAAAAATTTCGAAACCGTATGTCTAATGTCAGTTTTTCGTGTAAAATTACTGATGAAAAAATTTTGAGTTGAAAGAAATTTATCATATAAAAGAAAAGTTCGAGTGTTTTTTTGCAAGATAAATCAACGACAGTATATAACTACAAAACAATAATAATCACCTTCATCAAAACAGTTATTTGAAGGAGCAGATATGTATCTACAACAATTTTTGTATGATCCTTTTTGTGATTTATCTGTCATGACAGAAGTTACGGCCGCTTACTAGATCTGGGTCTGGTTTTGAGAAGCAAGCATTTTTATCGCGATAAAAAAGCATGCATTTTTTTTTATCGCTGTCAAAATAACTCAGACATCATATTCAAATGGGTATCTTTCTACAGGAGTTGATTTATCGTTACAAAAATTGGTGCATTGCGGAATAATTGTATGAGTTGTCAAAATTTCAAATTTCCAAAAAAAATTGAAATTTTGATCAAGTGTTAACTACCCTTATTTTTGACATCAAAAAAGTTTTTTCAAAGAAGCTGCAGAATATTGAAAGAATATTGAAAATAATATTATTGATTAAAATTCTATTTTTTGTTCTCCCCTGTATACCGTTTGGAAATTTATAATTTTGATATCTCAAGTACAAGTATTTCGCAATGCGCCAATTTTTTTGAAGAATAAAATTTTCTGAAAAATCGATAATAAAAATGTTTCCCGAATGGTGCAAACTTTTGAAACTCACTGTATATGAACGCAACATCATCGGGGTGGTAGACTCTCATTTTGTTTACTTGTTACATCGAAACATCAAACGGACAAAAAAACTATAGCTTTGTAGAAATATGTGCAAATTTTCTGTCGCTGTCTCCCGGGCTATTGATTTAATTTTATAATGACTATTACGCACTCTATATAATTGATTTATCGGTATTAGTTGTAGCAAGAATGTAACAAAATTACTATATTTAAAGCAGCAACAGATGTGTGAAGTGAAAGAGAAAGTAGATATACTAATTAAATTTGAGATGGAATGCTCGAATTATGTTATTGTACTGTTTTAATGTTTCCCGCTTTATCAATTAATCTGAATAAAATATATAGCTAAATATATTGACATTCACTTTCAGTTCCGGCATTCCGGATAGCATTTATTGCTACCGTTTTTGTGTTATTTGAGGAGAAATGTCCGACACTTTCTAATACTATTATCGTTTTCGATCATTCATACAAAGGATTATTGGGATTTGATCACAACGTCATGTTAATTTTATACAGTTTGTCAAAGATGCTAATAGAAATATATCGGAGAACTATTTTTCAATTAATAATTTTTTTTTCTTTTTATACTGGGTGACAACGTATTCCTTAGACGAGCCATAGTTTCTCAAAAGTTTTATATTTAAACTTGTCAGGGGTAATGTATTTAAGAATTGAAAAAAATTCCATTATTTCATACTCCCATTTCACTTCCGATTTCACAGGAAACAATCCCAATTCATGAATTTCAAATGTATTCTTTTAATGTTTTGGATTCTAGAGACAATTCTGAGTACGGTCCCATAGACAAATGTAGACACTTGATTTTGATTTTTCAGAAGAATTTGTATTTTTGCAGTGTCTTGGACGCACTTCATTGAATATGATGAACATGAATAAAGAGGATGGAGAAAGAAAATGTCTACATTGAAATATTTGCACAAAAAACATTATGTGTTGTTTGAAATCATATTGGGTTATTAAAAAATGTAAAAAAGGTTGCTGTGAATTTTCGATATCATCAGAATAGAAGGTTCAAAATATTTCACAGGGGTAGATAATTGACAATATTCGATTTGAAACCTTTTCGAAATACTATTATTTAACCCTCATCAAAAATCACCCTATATTTTTTTGTGTCTAAATATATTCAATTTCCAAAAGACAAAAAAAAAATCCTGGTTTCCGGTCTCATTATTTTTTACGGCGGTAGGTTCTAGGAGATTATTATTTCATAATAATATTTTGTCGGAAAAACAGATCTTCATCAGATGAAAAATTATTATTATTATAGTCAAATGCACCACCCACAATTGACGGCATAGTGCCTAAAGTTATTTTTTCATAGAGCAGCTTCGTTCTGATTGTTTCATGCTGGGTCGAATGTCCCCCCCAAAATGTTATACGTGCTTTGTAGTCCATACTGTTCGTGTTCATTATTGCTAGCAAACCTCGAACACTGGCCAAGAAACATTTGAGAAGTATACATCATAAGCCACAATCGAGCTTGCCTTGAATTGAAACAAATCGGATGAAGAAGAGATATTTATGGTATAGGTACCTAATTCCTCAAAAATTAAAGGAAATCGAGTTGTCCTTGCAAACAGTTGAAATCCGTTCATAGCGTCAACAGACAGCATAATTTATTATTTAGATTTGCTACTCTTTTTTCAACATCTCAAGTTTATGTTAGAAGAGTACCTATATAAAGTAGAAGTCATAAACAATGGGATTGGATTTCTAGGACTATATAAAAATTAATCAATTAAGAAACCTAAAACGTTGTAATACATAATATTTTTATTTTCTACGGGCTTGCTAGATTTCTAATATATATTTGCGCGCGAATTTTTAAATTTCTTCCCTGGTGGCCTATCGAAAAAAAATACTCGAAAACTACGGAAGCTAGGATAAATATCGAATTGGGTTTTGAAGGTGATAAATACTTGTCCTTGCGTATTTGGCGAGTACCTAATACATTTTTGTCGACATGGCTGCGTGTGAAAAAATGAAAATTAATAAATTGGCATGAAAATAAATATTGGGAAATTTCGACACAAGTTTTTTTTTCGGGGAAATAATTAATTTCATAAAAAGTTATATTGTATCACCTGTCAACAGAGATAAAATGTCAAACTTTTTTCCCGTCACAGAAAAAATATACATTAATTCTTCGGAGCCTTTGGAACGCAGACTTTTTTTTATTTTTCGACTTTTAGTGGTTTAATACATCTTCATTATATCATATTGTATTATCGTATGGCATTCAACTGTCTGAAGAACGAAAATAACAAAACTGTTGCATAAAGATACTCACCACTTTCTACGAGGGTTGGACTACAGTTTCCTACCGCACATAGTGATGCAAGAAGCAGATACTGAAAGTAAAAGAAAAGTTACAGAACTATAATAGAGTTTCGTAAATTTAAAAAATAAACTAAATACTAAATACGATACTAAATATTCCAAGGACCTTCAGGATGCGACAAAACAAATGAAAAAAAACGTCAATGAAACGTCAAGAATTAGAAGTTTTTTCAACATTTCATACTCTCCTATCACTTCCGGTTTCAACAACAATCCAACTTGGGAATTTCAAATGGAACACCCTGTCTATTTTTACTTTTTTGTATTCTATTGGGACGATTCTGAGTATGGTCACAAAGTCTTGAGACAAAAATTCACACAATGGATTTATTTTCAGAAGAATTTTTATTTTTGCGCTGAATTGAATTTCAATCAAATAGAATGAACCGTGGCAGTGCTAGAGTTATCTATATGGGTTCCGTGCTGTTTACTAACACTGTTATTATAAACAATGAATTTGTAAAATCAGAATCCAGATATCTTGAACTGAATGAAAATGTTCATAGTAAATGAATGTTCAGATAACTTTGTGAAAAAAAATTGTTATTACGAATCTCCCAGGTTTTCGTAGAAAATCCCTCAATAGTAGAGCTTGTCCGAGCAAGGGAGACCCGGGACCTATAGCTTATAAAGTGGATTCCGAACCACTTTAGCTCCGTGATGGCGGTGGGGATCAAACCCTGGGTGGGAGCAAACGCTCTAACACCTCGACCACTTCGCTCAGGTAGTAATTGTTGTTTTTCTTGAATTTCTGCAGGCGGCATGCCTCAAGGAACACCTCCTGAGGCAGTGAGTTTTAAAGCTTAAGCGTTCATTAGAAAAACGAACACTGGAAAACAGATGTTCGACTGGCATATCCTCCTAAGAAATTGACGTAATTCATAATTTCATGTAGTTTAATTTCTAAAGGAATAAAATTTTCTTGGAAACTGAAAAAAGTCAGAAAATTTTCAAGTTTTTGGTACACAACTCATATAGCGATACAGCAAGAATCATAATAAACTATTTTAGACCGTCAGCTAGTGACAGATTTAGGTGCCCCATTTTCACATACAAGCCTCGAATAGGGTTGAAAAGTATATCGATTTGGAGTAAAATGAAGATATTTTTACGAGTGGCTCCTGGGGATAACATACCGAGAATTCGATTTTTCAGAACAGTGCTTATTTGTGTTTCTATTTACGGTACGAAACTACAGAGAGTGATTCGTTAGGTCGTTTTAAGAAAAAAAGTTCCTATGAACATATGTCCGGAGTTGCTTCGTTTCTGAGATACAAAGGCGTTTGAAAAAAAAATCAATGCCCTGTATCTCAGAAAAGAAGCAACTCCGAACATATGTTCATAAAAACTTTTTTTCTCAAAACGACGTAACGAATCACCCTCTGTAGTTTCGTACCGTAAATAGAAACACGAGGGAAACAAATAAGCACTGTTCTGAAAAATCGAATTCTCGGTATGTTATCCCCAGGAGCCACTCGTAAAAATATCTTCATTTTACTCCAAATCGATATACTTTTTAACCCTATTCGAGGCTTGTATGCGACGGTCTATTTTTCCTCCTACCCCTATAGAAAGTACACACTTTCCTCCCGCAAACCAGGGAGGAAACGCATACTTTTCCTCCCCTCATTTCAAGTAAGTTGTAAAAGATGAAACTTGTGAATCTATTATAATCAAATTGTATCCGTAATTTTTAGAACATCTTATATATCCTGTATTCTTGGAAAAAATCAAACATGAATGTTACTTCTACTTTAGTTCTGTCATAGCTATTTGTGTATTCAGAGCGCAAAGTGATTGATTGTCGCTCGACAAAAAGATTAATCTTTGGAGAACGACAATAACACTTTGTTCTCGAAATACACACATTATTTTTTCTACAAGCGCAGCTTTCAGAAAAAAAAATGATCGACACTTCATTCAAATAGACACATAACATTACTTACGAGAATATCACTCAATAGCAATACGAAATGTATAAGCTATCTAAATGTCCAATAATTCAAATCACTTACAAGAAAAAAGTAAAATAACGTTCTTGACAAAAAAAAATTGAAATTGCCAGATGAACCCGGGACCTTCTGATTACAAGCCCAAGACGCTAGCCATTGCACCACCGCAGATTCTCAAATGGACATGACTGTATTGTCTATACTTTCCATCATGCAAGAATAGGTCCGTTTTAGACAAAAGCAGTTGAGATGCGTTTTAAATTTACAAAAAAAGGTGCATTAAGTGGGTAGCAGGAAAAATCATATGTATTACATGGGAGTAAAGTGCCTTTTCCTCCCTTGGATGTTCATCATGTACATCCTGCGGGAGGAAAAGTGGCACTTTACTCCCTAGTAATACATATTGCTATTCACATATAAATGAAGATATTACAAACAAACATTAGAGTTTTCCGGGTTGCAAAGCGCTGTATGCGGAAATAAATTTTCTCCGACTTCGTCTCTTCTTACCTTGTACATTGTATTCGTGAAACTTGTATTTAAATCACTGAACAGACCGAAGAGATGACTGGTGAGTGAGAATGGTCGATCTGTACTTTTATAGTTGGTCACACAGAAATGCTTTTTGCGAGAGGGAGCGATGCTTGACACTGAGCGAAAGTACTTCTTTCTCTGCAATCTGCGCGTCCAGTCCACGGACTATCGCCACGAAATCCCTAAATATATGCTCTACTTACCGTTTCTTGAACTAAATCAGATTGTTTTTTTTTGTGGAAAAGAAAGCGAGAGGGTGATTGTGGGTGATGACTAATATGCCACATCTTCACTGCTACTCGCCAAGTTGATTAATCAATAAATAATTCTCTATAAGTACAATAATTATTTATGCAATAAGTTCCTAATGACGATCATTATGATACTTGCCGTGAATATTATCAAAGTATAAGAAGTCAGCCGAGCCCGATATGTGTACCACAATAATTGTGTATAATCCCACAATTATATAAAAAAAATCTGCTAGCATCAATATATATATAAAAATTCTCAAATTTTAGTTCCCATAATAAGGAAAATCCTGTATTGTTGAGAACATCGTGAGAGTCAAGGGGAAAGTAGGTATAGGAATTGATGTTCTTGAATTTCTGAAGGCTGTATGCCTCAGGGACACCTCCCGAGGCAGTGACTTCCAAAGTTTTGCCGTTCGTTGGAAGAACGACTTCTGGGAAAGAGATGTTTGGCATATGTCTCCAAAGTATCCATAAATAAATCAATGGATGTGAGGACTGATCTCGACGGGCCAGTCTCGATGGGATGATATTTCGGAAGAGAATTGTCCAGGAAAATATATTTAAAACAGTGTTTCAGAGAAGTGATCGAGCTTGTGAGCGAAGCATCACCAGCGAGACATCACCAGCGAGACGAAGGGGCAGTACTCCACATACAGTGACCGGCAGAAAGTACGCATCATATGGGATTTTTTTTTATTAATAAATTTTGACAAATATCGATATGTGCAAGAGCATCAAAAGAAACCCCAAAAGACGTTGTACAGTGCCGTTCATCTTTTCGTGTTTGGAGGGAAATTTGAAAAATTTAAAAATTATTTCTCAAAATACACTTTAAAAATATCCAAAAATGTTATTCGGAAAAGATGTTTAGAATGAAATTTTATAGCTAGTGGCACTAAATTTTTTTCATCGATCTCGTCTAGTTTTCCATATCTCGCAATAAGGGAATTAAAATATTTGGGATGAAGCTACCACCCTGACCATTGATTCGCATAAATCTTTGTGGTTTGAATGTCAATCACAATAATTATGTTGCAGTGATGCTCAATTTTTTTACCGATCTTGTCTAGTTTTCCTTATCTCGCAATAAACGGAATTGAAATATTTGGGGTGAAACTATACTACCCTGACTGTTGATTCGCATAAATCTTGGTGATTTGTGTCAATTACAATATTTACGTTGTACTGACGCTAAATTTTTGCACCGATCTCGTCTATTTTTCCATATCTTGCAATAACGGAATTAAAATATTTGGGAGTGAAGCAAGATGACCAGAATATCGGGTAAACAGTACCTGTACCGTCTTATCTATATACACTATTATTTTGAACAAAATAATAATCAAAATATATCTATATAATAGTCAAATTTTTAGGACAGTGGTTGAGCGCTCGCCTATAATAGTGACCGAAAGCTTCAGGTTCGATTCCCAGCCGGCGCGAACTTTTTTCATTTTCAGATGTGTAAGTCTGCATGATTGAATTTCGTAGCCGTAGTTTGGGATATCCAATCCAATTTTTTCCACTTTCCTCATTATAACAAAGAAAACTACGTCCTAGTAGGTTTAGTAGGTATTACACTTATGTTTTACTTTATACCAAAATGCACAACGCACCCGGTATGTCCTTTATTGAGAGTAGTTGATATACCTACCTATATAGGTTCCTATAGGTAGACAAATCCTTTTATTAGTTGGAGTTGGACGTACACATACACCACCCTGTACTGTATCTGATATCTGATTTACGGTTCTTTTCGGCAAACATCGGTCTGTCCGTCTGTCTATCGACTCCCGTTTTAGAAATTAAAAATGGCGTTTGGTGCAACAAAACATAAATAAAACGTGGAATGTGGCACAAACCAAAGTTTTCAGGAAATTTTCACGATTTACGATGGAAAACATTAAAAGTTGCTGTATGATTGGATGTACAAATTTGTCTTCAAGTGACGGTAAATTCCTGTTTGGATTCCCCACCGATTTTAATCTGTAAGTACGTATGTTTGTTTGGGACGTGTTGGTGGGTTCAATGAACTTGGGCTACCTGTTTCACAAAATAAGATGAATTTTATAAATAAGTTTCAATAATTGGAGAAAATGTAGTAAATAGGCACTTCTTAAAAACCAAGTATAATCAATCAGTATTTTCCAGTCTACCATATCTTCTGTTAATAGGCCACGTGCGTGATGCATCACGTGACGAATGGAAGAATAACGCCAGGCAGTATTCGTGAAATGAGTCCCCGCTAGATGTCGCTCAGGATTTGGGCGCGAAACAGTTTGGTGGTGATCAACTGCCAAATTCCATAATTTTAATTTTATTCTCATTCAAATTCTGAAGATGTCGAAAGCTGAAATGAGTTTATCGGACATTTTCATCTATGCAGCAATTTCCACTTTTTGTTCGATTTGAAAATAATATAAATAAACTTTGTGTTCGGTACTACTGATCATTGGGGCACCGAGCAAACACGCCTGGTGATAGAACTTCTGACTTTTTCCGTAATTTCAAGTTATCTGATTCAAAAACTATGAACACTAGAGAATATCCCTCAACTCAATTTGTTGTCCAAAAATAGAAAAACAGTTGAAATAGGTACACTACCGGCACTATCGCTTATGGCAAAAAAAATCTGATACATTTTTTATCAGTTCAACCAAATAAATATAGATGGCGTACCCTTCGCGCTGAATGCGAATATAAGGGTATTTTAATTTGGTAGTGTCACTACTTTTTGAGACATTGAAATTACCCGACAGAAGGCGCTGGGAGTACATCAACTTAAAAATTTCCAAGGCAATAAAGTTCGAAACTGTGAAAAAAATTATTCATGAAATTCGAAAATAGTCAGATGGTTGTAAAGAATTCTTTTTTCACTGGTACTGTGTCATTTGATCCCCCATACCATTTTAAATTTTTAAATTGATGTACCCCCCGCGCCCTCTGTCGAGCAATCAGCATGCTTTAATTTCAAAAAGTAGTATCGCGGTTTTTTCCCATATTTGTAGTCGAACCGATCAAAAGTACTATAAAAAGTTCAACATGTTCAAAACCATTTGTTTCCAATCTCAATTTGATTGTGTAAAAGCTTCTTATATGTTCATATTAGTTCATAGTTCCATATATATAGTCCCATTCTTCACTCCAGGATAATTTTTCAGTATGTGTGGGAATGAAGGTAAAATACTCAAAAGCATCAAAAAATAATAATTCCCAAAAAATTAACTACATAAGTACTTTCATTTTTTTCAGATGTATGTTATGGGTTCAGAACAGTGGGAAACCAGCGCATTTTGAGGATTTTGCCTTTGGAGGAGCACAACCATTTTTGAATCGACATATATGTAGTGATCACTTTTTAGAAAAAGATTTCATCGATGCTGAGAATAAGAGCTTGGGGTGAGCATATAATTTTTTTGTTTAACAAGAGTACTTAGTTCCTTTCTTTAAACGTTTTGCAAATATAAGAATTATCAACATGTAATTTATTTTCTACACTTTTACTTTTGCTTCACAAAGCAGTTGTTATATTCTAGTGTGAAAATGTAGGCAGTGTGAGGGTTTTCGAACAGGCCTACAGTGTCCTATAATTGACCCAGGTGCCCGTTTGTGCATAAATATTTTTTTTTTCAAATAAAATTTCCACTATACAGGTCGGGCAAAAGCTTGCCATGCTATTCGATGTGCGAGACAGAATACAGTCGAACAGCACCAAATGTGTGACGTTCAGCTACTCATCTGAACCACTGCTTCCCAGAGTCAATCACCGCTAGTCGAGTGATTCCATTACTCGAGTCTCAGTCTCGCACGCCTGTCATAATATTTATATATGCAGAGGTCGACTGCCTTCTGTCTAGCAAATGACATGGCATGGCACACGCTATGATGCCTTAAATTTTAGCCCGATCTGTATATGAGTGAAAATATTGTTGGTAAATTTGAAAAATCTTAGCCTTTCAGCAATCCCACGTAATATGTCCATCTGAAACTAATCAGTGTTATGGAAGCTGCCCAAAAACTGCTCAAGCTGATGTGTTTTGGTCTTTCAATACGTCAACTCTTCTCTTTCAGAGTATTACCAGGAGCCATTCCGAATTTGAATTTTGCCATAAGCCAAGTCAACATCAAAGAAGAATGTTTGGATCCAGGTGAGTTATTTTTTCTCATTCATATATCTTTGAAGGCATGTAATGAATATTGGTTCAATATTCCAGAGTACTCTACGGTCTTGAACGTCATGTCGGACATAGACGTGTTATCACAGATAAAGTTAGAGAAATTGGAAAATGACACATGTGATGACGATGTGAGCGCCAACTTTTCCTTTTCTTCGAACGATGGTGAGTTTTGTCAGAAAACCAAGTTCAAATTTGCAAAACAAAAATACATCAATTTCAGACTCTGGCAACGATTTGCATACGAGCAAAAGCCCTCTCAGCGAGAATGATGCTGAAGAAATCAAGCTCAGGCGAGTTAGAAAGTGTTTTATCAACTTTTTCATCACACATTTCTCATGATAAAAATCTAATGGATTAAGATCGGGTAATCTCGCAGGCCAATTCGCTCTACAATATTTTTTTTAAATTTTTCAGTAATGATTTCTTCAGGGATTATAACAATGCCATGAAAGGAATCAGGAGAAGAAGCAATGAAAGTAAAAGAGCTCGAGTACTGAGGTAAGATGGTTTAGTCACATTTTTAAGATCGATTTATGCACAATACATTAACAATAATGATTATTAATAATTATAAAGGAACAGCTAACAAGTATGAAAGAATTGATTAATTTCGACAATGTCTAAAAACCCTTATTTCCAGTCATTCCTTAAAAGTTGAAAATGAACAAAATATCTTCCACAAAACAATAAGCAAACATAAATTTGCTGATTACAGATTGAAAAGGGAGGCCAAGAGAGCAAAAGAGAGGCGGTCCAAAGAAACGGAGGAGCAAACGATAATAAGACGCATGAAAAACGCCTTGAGAGCTGCGTTCCGAAGGAAAAACGAGACCCCAGAGCAGAGAGATACCAGAAGAATAAAAGACATGCTTCGAGCTCAGACGAAGAGGAAAGCTGAAACAGAGACTCAGGCGAGAATACGAAGGTATGTTGAACACTCAATCAAACAATCAAATATTTATTAAACTAGTTTACTTTTATGATAATATTAGGTGAAACCTAACAAAACTGGAAAATACTGATTACTCCAACAAGTCAAAAAGACAAAAAAAAATAATAAAAGACACTCAATACAGTGAAACTCATGAAATTTTTTAGAAGCAGCATTGCTCTGTTTGTCACTATATGGGATATTAGAATATTGTATCATCAGCATTCAGTACACTATTTGATTTGAAGAATAGCTTGCGTACAATTTCTCCTCGACTCGCTCGAGGAAGGGATATCGACGTGAGCTGTGTGCGGTGTGTCGCATTTCGACATGGTCCGTTAATGCGTCGGGTGGGAAACTACTGTGCGCCTCTCTTATTTATGTAGTATTATCATATCATTGTGTTCCTTGTTGCTCGCGTAGATTTCTCTCTATACCCCAGATGAAAAGTTTGCGATACTGTATAAACACTCCATTTATATCATCGTAACTCATTTCAGGTACAACGATGCCGTGAGAGCAGCATATCGAAGAAAAAACGAAACCGAAGAGGAAAGAAAAGAGAGACGCATGAAAGATACGATGAGAGCCGCGAAGAGAAGGAGCATGGAAACGCCTGAACAGCGACAGAGGCGATTGACCAAAGATCGGGAGAGGGCTTCCAAAAGGAGAATGTTGAAGAAGATATTCGAACAGATGAACCGTTTGAACGGAACCAACGGTATGTTATCTGCTCTACCTGTCATTGCCAAAATGGGAGATGGGGAATCTGGTGAGTTGAATGAATGAATTATATTATGGTATATATGAAACATTCTAATAAGTGAGTAATATTGCACATATTTTTGTGTCTTGACTCTTGTGTTTACAATAAGATTGTAACACCATTGACTTGCAATGAATATTTGTTTGCTATTATTATTATTATTATCATATTTGTTTACGTTCAACAGATACCGATTCCACATCGTTGCCAGATTTCTCTGATTCAACACCACTCACCATGTCATCATTAGGCGCTGTGGTGGGGCATTGCAGTGAAAGCAGCGATATGGAAAGGCTTCAAGAAGTTTTGCAATTCATCAGGAAGAAGGTGAGAGCTAAACCCAAATCGAAAAGGACGGCCGATTCGTCCAATGATTCGCAGTCTCTCATGTCGGCTGAGGATGACTCGACAAATGAAGGGGATGATATGGACTCTGCTGATGATTCGCGATACCAGCAGAATATTCTGAATTTCCTGAGCTGGAACAGGCTCCCCCTTCAGGCGGCCGTTGAGGAAGTTGTACCGACTGAGGGTCTTAGTAGGGTTTCTGATGTTGGTAGTGTACGGGAGGGATGTTCAGTAGATGAAAGTCCAGTAGGGAATACTTCTGAAGATTTACGATGATATTCAGTAAAGCAGTTAAAGCATTTCTTAGTTCAGTTCTTTAGTGAGTTAAAATGTATATGTATATTGTCCATATGACTTCAGTAATATACCTTTATTTACTGATAGGCAGTCATACCAATTATATTATATTATATTATATTTTTTTGGTTATTATTAATAGTGAAAGTTAGTTATCGACTATGGTATACAAGTATTACTTTTTGACAAGGATTTCAACTGAAGCCCTTTGGTCTTGTACATTTATAATATTTCTACAAGGGTGTTTTTTCTGAATTAGGCAAGTTCCCATTTGAATAAATGAATATATTTATATCAATTCGAAAATGTGTTATATTGCAATGATTGTTTTCTTGAAATTTTTTCTGTTGTGCTGACTGGATACTTTGATTTTTGTTGGTAAGTGTAGCTCAATACTGGTGTAATTATTTCCGTACTCATAAGTTTTCACAAATGAAGCAAATAGTTTCTTGAATTTTTGTTCTTCTGTAGAATAAATTGTTGGAAATTGTCTTGTATTTTTTGGCTTTTTCTCATTTTTTGTCTTTTTGTAGATTTATTGCTCTTTTCTCAGCTTTTTTTTTGGTCTTTTCTTAGATTTTTTTTGTTTTTTCTCGGCTTTTTTAGATTTGTTTGTTGGCTTATTTATCTTTTCTTGTCTTTTCTTATCTGTTTTGTCTTTTCTTGGCTTTTTTGTTTTTTCTTGGCTTTCTTGGCTTTTATTGTCTCTTTTTGGCTTTTTGTCTTTTCTTGGCTTTTTCATCTTTTCTTGGTTTTGTGTTACATGACTTTTTTGTATTTTCTTGGCTTCTTTGTGTTTTCTCGACTTTTTTGTGTTTTCTTGACTTCTTTGCTTTTTTTGTTTTTTGGCTTTTTTGCCTTTTTTGTCCTTTTTTAGCTTTTTGTCTTTTTATCTTTTCTTGGCTTTTTGACAAATATATATTTGTCCTTCACAAAAATTTTAAAGAAAATCCATAATCGTGTAAGTCTGTGAATGGAAATATTATTCAAATATTTTTTAAAATTTGATGTTTAAATCCTTTCATCTTAGCTGCGATATGATTCTCTTCTAAACATATATTTATACTTTCCTTACACAAAATTTAAAAGAATTTCACAGTTGAGTGAAAGGAAATCATTATGGAATGTTTTAAAATATCTGGATGTCAAGTGTAATATTTTGGTATCTACTAGAAAACTACTGGAAAAGCAGTGAGCTCTATTCTCCACAAACTGAGGTTCAATCTATTTTCAATTGTCAGTGTAGATAGATTCAACTTACAGAATGTTTTGCAGTGCCCAGACAAATAGTAAATAATATGTTTCCCTGTTTATCACACACTCGCAATGTACATAGTAGTATCTTCATCAGGATTTCAATTAATCTGATAGGAACGTGAATTAGGCTTGTGAGGCTTTATATTGAACGTTCATTGCTATTTGAAATTTAAACCGTTATTCACCAAGAAATATGGAATGTTAAAAAAATTATGAATTATTTCTGTTTAATTATCAAGTAAGGAAATGTGTGTATAGACAATTTAGGATTTAGATATTGAAATAAAGTATCTCTACCACAAGAGAATTGACCAAACCTAGTCAGGTTTTTTTTTTGTTTCTTGATCACTTTACATATTGTTGTTTTTTATTATATTCATATATGGAATGGTTAAAATAAATGTTTACTGAAAATTGATGTTTAATTATTTATTACTGTAATTGTGATGGGATGCAAGAGTGCAATGATAAAACACTTGCACACCCACAATTACCGAAGGACTCTTCCTCTCTGCCACTCCAGTAGAACTCCGGAAATAAGTTCTTTTATCAGTAAAGAGTATGCACATAAAATCAGAGAAAAATTTTATTCAATGTGTGGATAGTGTGAATGATGAGACAGGTTTCACAGTCTGACTGTAACTAATCGTTGAAATAAATTATGAAAACAAGGGTCCGAGTACAGGACCCTGTGGAACACCATATTGCACAGTATGAGCATCAGAACTTTTATTTGAGTATTCAACATAATGAGTGCTGTTTTTTAAATATAATAAATTTGGATATAGTGGAATACCTCTAATGCCGTACCTTTCAAGTTTTATTAGTGCACTGTATAAGATACTCTTATAAGGTCATAAATTGGAATGCCCTTTTTTATGAACTGGCGATACTATTTTCAATCTATCAGGAAAAACACCATTTTTCATGAATACGTTTAAAAGATTTGCGGTTGGCTGATCTAGTGTATGAGTAATTGTTTTTTACAAAATGGTATTTAAACCAAAACAATCCTTGGGAGTTCTTAAGATTTCCAATAATACAGCGAACCTCTTTTGTGCATTTGTTGGATGAAAGTAATTTAAGGTAATTCAAATAAAATTATTTATATCAATGTTTTATTTGTAAATCATTCTTATAAAAGAAGAGTTCATTTAATACAAAATACACGGGATAAATAAAAAATTTAATTTGCTAATACCTAACAAGAAATAGCAATAATAAATATAACGAACATTGCTGAACTGTAAAAATCTTGTTGATTTGATGAAGCTTGGATATAAGTCATGGTCATCTAGAACTAAATGCGATAAAAATCTGGATAAATATTGAATAATTCAACAGAATCCCGTAGCACATAGAAAATAATGATTTAAAATTTGCTGTCAATATTTAGTCAAACTCCAATTCATATAAGTATGGTTCATTCATTCACAAAACAAGTGACAAAATATTTCAAATAATAAAAAAATCGAAAAAGTACTTTAGGAATATCAATGAGTAGGGAAAGTTCAGCAATGTTATCAAAAATACATAAGTCTAATAATATGCAACAGGGTTCCTCAATTTCCTTTAAGGAATGGCCAATAAACATTTTGTTTACTCATTATTTATTTATTCATTAAATTCTGAGGTTTTATTATGTTATTTATTGGAACGTTCAATGAATTTCATTCATTCTTTTTGGCTTTTCAACAAAACAACAATTTTTTTTATTCACCTCAAACATTTTTGTAAGAACCCTATTGACACAAAATCGAACAACTACGTATCATAAAGGACAAACATCAGGAAAAGGTAAACATATTAACTGAAACAGCAATTAACATAAAACTTTGAAACACTCTTCATAAACATCAGTGATATTCAAATATCAAGTAAGAACCTAATTTGTGAACACCCAATACTTTAAAATCTTTGGTTTTTTGAGTCGGGACTCCAATGGCACTTGGATAAGTATTACAAGCTTGGTATAGCGACAAACAGATGTATTTAGATTTTTTTTAAATCTAAATATCTATTTTTTTCTCTCCTTACATAAAGAAAAATGAGTATGGATCATAAGAAAAGTTCGAAGATCAGTGCTTTGTGTTGAAAAGGGAACATTCCCCATCAATTGAAAAACATTCAAAAATGTGTTTTTTTGTAATATAATAATAATAAAATTTTATTTCCACCAAGACAAATTTACATTGTATGGGAATTGATGAAGAAATGTGTATTGATATCTAACAGAAAACAACTACTTCCCCAGCTAAAGCCATGCTGGACATTGAACTACATCTGATATTATCTTGAACGATGGAATATAGGAACTAAAGTTTTTCAGCTGCAGATGATTCCACAATTGATTTTATGAACATCCTGTTCATATTTTCAAACAAAAATCAGTGCTTTGTTACGATGAGACAACAAATTTCCACCTCACTCTCCAGACCTTACCCTGCTAAATTTTGTTTTCATTTGTATCAAGAATAAACATACTGTTCTGTAATTTTCGTAAAAAAACATAAAAGAAAAAAATAATGAGCGAGAATAGTATTTTTTTTATTTTTGGATATTTCTTGAGGTTTTAGTTCCAAACAAATTTATGAGAACGGACCAGGTAGCCGCATATGGAAAAAATTGTCACTGGTTAATTTTTATGAATTTCTGGTATGTGGTAGAATAAGTTATCAAAAAGTTGTATACCATGAAAATGTCGTACAGAGACCTTTTTAAATCAAGATTTTCTGATCACCCTGTATGACATTTAGCTTTGCACCACTTTATTCGATCATGAAAATTAAGATAGGAACATGCAAGTTATTTTGCTAGTTATAACAGTTTTAGTGTAATAACCATACAAATTAAAATTATAAAGGCATGGTTTCTCCTATGGAATATAACTTTTGTGATTTTGAACAATGAAAACATTATCAAATATCTGTACAAAACTTATTTATATAAAACGCGAGCGATTATTACGTCGATAATATTTTTAGGTTCCAAGAGATATTTGTTTTAAATTCCTAGAAATGAAGAATACATTATTTGATGAATCTTAAATCATCACTTTAATTTTTTTATACAAGCAAACTTTGTTATCCAAGCAAACTTAATTTTTCACCGAAAATACTGCAGATTTTTACAAAAATCTTGACTCCACCTCGTATTTCCTTTTTTCTGGTGACAATAAGAGTAAAAAATAAAAAATCATAACTGCCACTTACATGAGCAACTCTGTATGACAATTTCCATGTGACTCTTCTAGCAGATACTTGTATGAATTCCAACAAAAATTTCGACCCTGTATACACCTAAAGATCTTGTGAATCGAACTATACCAAGCTATACCTTCTTGGCTCCGACACAAAGAAGGTTCTTGTTTGCCTTTTCAAATCGATAAAAAATTATAAAAGAGCTATAGTTCCTATTCGTAAAAAAGATAACATAATTTTTGTCGTCCGACGAAAATCATGCCATCGTAATACTTCATTTCCAGCATCGAAACTTTCAACACGAGCTGGCTTAATCGCAGCTATCCCAATCGAGCTCCTCTTTGTATCACAGGGCTTTTCTGTGGTATTCGGGGGGCGCGTTCCCGTAGTCTTGCAAGTTGAACAGCTGCGTGCTGTTCTTCACCAAGTACTTGAGGAAATCCTGGAAGTTCACTTGGAGCAGCTGTATGCTGCGCTCGTCCATCGGGGTATAGGCCAGCATGGCGCCCAACTTGACGAATAAGCGCAGCAAGTGGATCGATCCGTAGATTTCCGACATGGGCTTGTCGGGGTGGGCTTGGAGGATCTCGGCGTACTGGGGTCTCTCGAACTTGTAGAGAAGCTGGGTGCCTAGCATCACGTTGAAATATTCTTTGATGCCTGGAAGATTATAAGATCTTTATTAACTAAAATTAGTAATCACAGACCTATCAGTGTAATAAATAATTATTTTGATTAGATCTCTGAAAAGTGTTTAGTACAATCTTTTATGAAAACTGCAAATACTGCTCTCTATAATAGATACAGCCAGTCACATATAAAGTATAAAACAAAATATTTAAAAACGAGACAAATCACATTGTAACAACAATATTAAATCTGTACGATTATAAAACATCAAATCATTAATAACTATCACTTGAAATATACAGGGTGTCCGAAAACTCAAGGTCATCCTTTGAGGGCTGATAGCCCAGCTCATGACAATATGATAAAATATTGATGGTTTTGGAGATATTGCGCTTTTATGAATTTCGTGAAAATCTCCAGATTTAAACCCTCTAGATTTTTTCTACTGGGGTTGCATGAAAGAGAAGGTCTATGCACACCCAGAAAATAATGAACTTGAATTGAGACTTGGTATTAATGAAGCAGCTTTCCAAAGTGCCAAAGGAACTACAGAACGAATAAAAAGATCATTTTTAAAAAGATGCAACGCCAAGTGGCAATATTTCAGATACTCTGACAAATGATTTCCATACAATAAAAAAACAATGGTCCAAACAATAACAGGTTTATGATAATTTTGAATAACATTCTGTATGTTATGTGGTAAGAGTAACATCAAATCAACTTGTTCTTTTTTCCTCCAAGGTTGTGTACCAATCCTTAGTAGAATCCCACTGGAGATATGGTTATTTTTTCATGATTTTACTTCATTTATTTTTGTTCGCTACTTAAATTAAATAGCCGCGGTTAATTACCCTTTTACATTACTACGTTTTATGCCAAAATATAGTTAAACTGTACGAAAAACCCAAAAAAATCGTGAATAATTAGAATTTTTTCAAAAAATCGTGCTTCACTCGATTTTTTTTAAAAAATCATGTTTTTTTTCCAACCCTAATAAATTATGTTTTGTACAAAAGTCATTACTGAAAAAATGCATACCTTTAACGATTTCTATGGTAGCTGATTCCTTACTAGAAGTAGTAGACTTAATGGATTTCTTATAATTCAAATAGTTGGTTAATATCTGTTCAACTGTGAGTTTAGCAGGCAAATTCAGCAGCTTCCTTTGTCTTGTGATGACATCCCAATCATCAACCAACAAAGGTTTCAGTTCATCGGGTATTTTAACTTTTATTTCGACCTTGCTCACAAACTGGTCTTCTGGCTCAACTGTTGGATCTAGACGGCCCTTCTTTTTCTTCGGAACATCAGAGCTGGAGTCTTGACCGCTTGAAGGAGTGCTTGCCTCTTTTTTCTTAGCAGCTGAAAAGAGGCAATTTTCAGTAACATGTGCCCAAATCACATTTTAATCAGGTACACAATCATTAAAAAATCTTTTGATATTACATGCTTGTTTTGGGTCTGCATGTAATGTTTAAAGTGGCAGGCAGCACAGTTTTAAAGAGAAAAGTTTTAGAGATAAAGCTTTATACATGGCAAATAAAACTCATTCAAGAAATCCCTAAAAAAAAACTCAACTAACAGTAGAAATCATGATCATCAAAATTAAACCAAAATAATTGAAAAAGTCCCGTATCTACAAAAACGCTGAAAAGGAGTTTTCATCAGTGGGTGTGCATTATTTTGCTAGATACGGGTATATAAAATGTAATATTAGCTGTCTTTTGTTAGTTACAGAGGATTTGCTTGGGACAGCAGAGTATTACATATAAAGTGGGAAATAGAAAAACTTTTTATTCGTGATTTTTCAAAAAAAAAAAATATAGGCTCGTCTTTAAGCCTACTTAGCACTCAGATGTCCTAAGTGATTTTCAGTTTCTTGAAAAAAACACATTTTTAAAATTTGATAGTAATTCATTGGTAGAGATTGATTAAAGTTTTTACAAGCCATTTGAATGCGAATCAGTCAGTTATGGAAGATATTTTGCCAAAAACGAGCCTTGTGACAAAAACCTTGCGTTTTTGCAAAAAATTTACTCTTGAATGAATTCCATGAAATGTAAAGGAATAACTGACAGTTTTCAATGGTTTTGCCAATCATCACATCGATGAGGTCATCCTAAAAATCTAAAGGAACACATTTTTCTCACATTCACATTGTTTAATGAAATCTAACAAAGATCTCCTTGAAAAACTCATCCACATGTTACTTATATTCCGAAAAATATAACTTTTGCTATTTTTGAAAAATGTGTTTTTTCAAGAAACTGAGAATCACTCAGTATATCTGATAGGGGCTAACTAGGTTTCAAGATGAGCCTAGGTTGATGACAATTTTGATTTTTTTTTTCTAATACTACATTTTTTTCCATTTCTTTAAAATATAATCAAGAGGAATTATAATTCATTAGAACAATAACATGTCTTTTTTGATGAGTCAACGATTTTTCCTTATGTAATATCTTGCAAAATTATATGTTCAATATATCACCAACAATCCAGCATAACAACAATCCAATAATATGGTTCTTATTAAACTTATTTGGCTTCCTAATAAAATACTGAAGATAAACCTTGATTCAGATAAATGGACAATGATAAATGGATCATATTTCTGGCTGACATAGTGAATTCAGCAGTTTTGTTATCTTTTTATTGATAAATTCCTGTCAGCTCTTAATCAATTATTTGAAAAGAGTGATTAAAAAAACATCCACAAACCTTTCGGCAGTTCAGCTACTGGTGTACTGGCCCTTGAATCTCCATCTTTAACCGATTCAGGTTTGGAAGAAATGGACTTTTTGCCGGTTTTCTTTGCTTTGCCAGGCTGAGCAGAATGAGCTTTCTGAACTTCTTTTTGCCTTGCTACATTGGCCTCATTATATTTGAGTACCCTACTTTCTGGAACCCACTCATCCCAACTAAAATTGTGTGGATTTAGACCTATATAGAAGAATATAAAGCGATCTTACTTTTTATTCCAGCCAGCATAGTGTATGAAATACTTGACTTGCTTTTCTTTGGTAATTGTTGATTTCAAACATTTCGCCTCGTAAATTAGGGGACCGTGAAAGCATAAAACTTTTTCACCTTCCGAAAATTTCAATTTTGGGGGCATTTTTGACTAGTCACAACTACTTTTCTCACTCAAAACAATATATAAAAGATTATAAATTATAACTTTTTTCGCCGTTTGATATTTGTAAACTTTCTCTTGGATTCTTCTTCCCAATTTATTATTAAATAAACAATGGATTTAATATAAGGAATATTGTAGTCTAGTTGGGTTGACAATTCGCGCCATCTGCCGGACAGTAGACGAAACTCATGTTGGGTGGCCACAGTTGATGAAATTATCAGCCAATTCAGGACGCGTTCCGATTTTATTTTTTTCACGGTGTCTTTAAGGCTCGTTCATACCCTTGCGAATATTCCCCTATTTTTTAAAGGGGACAAAAACTGGAGCAGGAATGTTCATACTCATACGTCAAAATACACTTTTAGTAGTACCAATATAAAACGGATTACATATGGCGACGAACACAAAGGTGCCATCCTCAGAGTAATAAAAGACATAGAGGTGCCCTGCCTATACCTACACAAATGGCTGTTTTGCAGTGAACATGAACTATCCTTTCCTATACAATTTGTGGGCGATGTAGCAATTTCCTACAACTGGTGTAATTTACACTCTATTTTTAGTATTCGTTGGCAACTCATTGCTTTATGTGAATTTCACTCAGCTACACTCGATTCAAAATGTGGAGTAAATTACACTACATTACTACACCTTGTAGCAAACGAATGAACCTTATGGTTCACAGAATTCAATCGAAGAAATATCTAAACAAAGCCGTATTTTCTCGATACATGGTTTTGAAATATTTTAAAAGTTTACAGTTGCACATTACAATTAATTCACAAAAGTATTCCGAAATATGAACATAACTTGGCTGGCTCATTGTTAACTTTTTAAATCATTTCAAAACCATATATCGAGAAATATGGCTCAAAGCGCACGAGAGTAGTCGTTTTTGATTGGCATTTACTTTCTGGTACTGTTAATGACGTCATAGTGAATAATGAAATGAATGTGTTGGTTAATGGTTGGGTAATCAATCAACACATTCGCTGTAATTTTTATGTCAACCGCTACCAGAACCAAACGCCAATCGAAAACGGCTAGTAGTGTCAAAGCGATTCAACATTCGACAGATGACAGGCAGTTGACGTTCCATTGATGGTTTTTTGACAGTTTTACACGTACGAATGGAAAGAAGTGAGATTTCTAGAGAAATGAAAATTTTATTCAAATAAACTATAGAGAAGATAAATCTTTGATAATTCAGCAGTGCATATGAACATAAAACGTAATTCTTCAACTGTACGGACATAGAGTTTTGTTTTACCTTTTATTTTATTGAAAATCTGAAAATGACTGCTATTGAGCAACCATGTTATACACTCATTAATTTACCGACAGACTCGGAACCATACAATGAAATGCAACTGAAAATGGATCTAGGTATGTATCACCTTTTTCTGCTCTGGTTAACGGAACCTAATACAGCTTTTTGTAGAGAAGGGCGACGTGAAAGTCAAAATACGAGCTTTAGAAAGAACAATACACATGATCCTAGCAGGAGAACGTCTACCGAACGGATTCCTAATGACAATTATAAGATATGTTCTACCCCTACAGGACCATTTGGCAAAGAAATTGTTACTCATATTTTGGGAAATCGTACCAAAAACCTCACCTGATGGTAAACTACTACAAGAAATGATTCTTGTTTGTGATGCATACCGTAAAGACTTGCAGCATCCTAATGAATTCTTAAGAGGTTCAACATTGAGATTTTTGTGCAAGCTCAAAGAACCTGAGTTGCTAGAGCCTTTGATGCCAAGCATCAGGACCTGTTTGGAGCACAGACATAGCTATGTTAGGAGAAATGCTGTTCTAGCAATATTTACCATATATCGTAATTTTGAGTTTCTCATCCCTGATGCACCAGAACTGATATCCAACTATCTTGACAGTGAACAAGATATGTCATGCAAACGTAATGCTTTTCTCATGCTTTTGCATGCGGATCAGGAGAGGGCATTAACATATTTGGCATCATGCTTGGACCAAGTTACATCGTTTGGTGACATTTTGCAGTTGGTAATTGTGGAGCTGATATACAAAGTTTGCCATTCGAATCCATCAGAGCGGTCTCGATTCATCAGATGCATTTATAACTTGCTGAATTCGAGTAGTCCAGCGGTCCGTTATGAGGCTGCTGGGACTCTAGTTACTCTCTCCAGTGCCCCCACGGCTATTAAAGCTGCAGCCAGCTGTTACATAGAACTCATCATCAAGGAAAGTGATAATAATGTGAAACTGATTGTCTTGGACAGACTCATTGCACTCAAAGATCACCCCAGTCATGAAAGAGTATTGCAAGACCTTGTTATGGATATACTGAGGGTTCTCTCAGCTCCCGACTTGGAGGTTCGTAAGAAAACACTCAACCTAGCTATGGAACTGATTTCATCACGTAATATTGAAGAAATGGTCTTGGTTCTGAAAAAAGAAGTTTCTAAAACTCTCGACAGTGAACATGAAGATACAGGAAAATATCGTCAATTATTGGTTCGCACCTTACATTCCTGTTGTATCAAGTTTCCCGATGTGGCAGTTACTGTAATTCCTGTGTTGATGGAGTTTTTGTCTGACAGTAATGAGTTGGCAGCTACTGATGTTCTTGTGTTTGTGAGGGAGGCCATACAAAAATTTGATAATTTACGACCACTTATTATTGAGGTAATTATTCTTCTAGTATTAACATAATTTGGTGTTAAGGAAGAAAATATATACAGTGAGATCTATTTAAAATGGAAGCACCCTTAAAACATATTTTGAAATAAAAACTATGCTTTATACAGTGCATTTTGAATATGCACGTATTGTTGAAAATGTCCTACTTAATCTGTATATGAAAGCATTGCACCATAAGTGGCTTGGTTTCAAATAAGTGTGGGTACATTTGTTCAGAACTAATTCATTTATCCTGAGATTTTATGTTTGAGGACCACATAACTAATTCCTTTCTCTTCTAATTGTCTAATTGCCTACATAGCTAACTATGTACTGATGATTTTTTAAATTGATTATATGAATGATACATGATATATGTCCTTTGATGCTACCTTTGGAACTGCTTCATTCAATTATTTGTTTTCTTTCTAGAAATTGTTGGAGACTTTCAAGGATATCAAATCTGTCAGGGTCCACCGGGCGGCCCTGTGGATCTTGGGAGAATATGCAACATCTGTTTCTGACATAGAGGCAGTGATAAAGCAAATTAATCAAACCTTAGGTGACAGCCCTCTCTTGGAAACCGAGCAGAAACTCAATTCTGGAGATGCAGAGGAAAGTGTTCCAAATTCAGGTAGTACGACAACAACGTTGGTCACCTCGGATGGGACGTATGCTACTCAATCCTCGTTCAATACAGTTCAGTAAGTAAACCTTTTATCAAATTACTTTTTGGTTTATTTCCTGATGATATCCTAAATTGATAGAAAATATGCTTCTGATCAAACAGAGGGTTATAGAGAATTGAAAATATTCTCATACAATTACCAGACAATTTTCCACAACTTTTATAGAATTTTTACTAAATTATCATATGACACCTGTATTTAATAATGAACAGGGATTTTAATTTTTGAAAATAATTTCTTTCAATCCTAAATATCTTCAAAACAGTATAAAATATAACTTGTGTACTCAGCAATAATTCTTTTTCCAGTAGATCAAGTAAAGAAAAGAGACCTCCACTTCGTCAGTATCTGATGGAAGGGGATTTCTTCATTGCAGCCTCTCTCGCTTCTACGTTGACAAAGTTGGCATTGCGCTATGGAAATCTAACATCTGCTGCCCAAAAAAACAGATTTGATACTGAAGTTATGCTTATCATGGCTGGAATCATCCATTTGGGAAAATCTGGTCAGTTGTTTTTTATATTCAACTATTTATTCAGTAATTACATAGTTTGCAAAAAAAAGGGTGTTTCTTTCATATATATTATTTATTTTATTAAGTTATGATGAAGGGTATATTTCATATGAGCACCAAAATAATTATTGTGCTACAACATTACGTGCCAAGTTTTATACTCTGTCTACAAAATAATATTTGGCCACCAAAAGTGATGAACAAGCACCAAAACACCTCAACCAGAAATAGAATCTATGAGCACCTGTAATATTAAGAAGTTGGCATAAATATTAAAATTGTACCTAATGTAATACATAAACACTAAAAACATTAAATAATCTCTCATGCATTTTCAACATGCAAGCTAGGCTAGCTTGCTCAGGTTAGGTTTGTGTGTCAAGCGCAAGCAAAAAACTTATTCACTCATTTTCGTCTCGTAAGCTTGGATTATTTTGGTGCTCAAAAATTTAGTGTTCAATATTACTTTGGTGCTCTGTTGAATACGACCCTCGTCTGGTAATCTTCACAGCTAGTACCATAATGATCGTCATTATGATCCTTATATCATAAATATCTATTTTGAATGTGCAGAAAACAAAACAAAAAACCAGTGTGAACTCAATTTGGTCTGATTGTCCTTTTGTTCTTTCCGTCATCCAGCAGCACTGTTATCAGCAACTGTCAGAAGTTTTTAAGAGACTTGTTAGAGTTAGAAATGACGTGGACCTTTCCTTTAAACGTGAGAAATCAGTTTGATGCCTTTATTACTACTGCTTGTAATTTCAGGCTTGCCTGCTAAACCCATTACGAATGACGACAAGGACCACATTCTCTTCTGCCTGAGAGTGCTTTCCGATCGCACAGCTGCCATCATCCAGATATTCACGGAGCGCTGTCGCCTCGCTCTCAACGACATGCTCGTAGCCAAAGAAGCAGAGGAAGCTTCTACCCAAAAGACAAAAGAGAAATCCGGCGTTGCCATCCAAACGGACGACCCTATAAGTTTCCTTCAATTGGAGGCCGACAAAAATGGAGAACTGGGTGAAAACATGTTCGAGACTTCTCTTTCTCAAGCTCTTGTCGGGGGTAGAAGCGGTGTTGGAGAATCTGCCACAGGAACCAGTGAGTATCAGATGTTTATATTCAACTTCGCTTGTCAATATATTGGTCAATATATAGTAATGATAATAATAAAATATTATTTCCATTAAGACATTTACATCGTATGGGAATTGTCAATACATCAGAGTGAAGATAACAAAATTAGAGAAAAGGATAATAGAGATCAAGACAATTTGATCAGTTAAAATATCCTTCTGTGGTTTGATAACCTCAATCAATAAATGTATTCTATCAGCAAACCCTGGCTGTTACATTGGTTAGTATGTAACAGTTATATCAGAAGTCTACGATTATTGTATATAACTAACAAATGAAAAAAAAAACTGAGCTGTGGATAAAATTTTGTATTGTATTCTCTTATGAGAATAAAAACACTCATATAATAAATAAATAACTATCAGTTCATGATGCTTTTATGAACCATACGTGAACAACAAATAACCAGCATCCTATTTTTTTTTATATCGAGACATATTTTCATTAATTTTCTTTTCACTATACAAAGTAAAACTACTCTCTGTCTTCAAGGTAAGTTGAACAAGATAACGCAGCTGACTGGATTCTCAGACCCAGTGTATTCAGAAGCCTACGTTCATGTTAATCAGTACGATATCGTACTAGACGTCCTCATCGTCAACCAAACAAACGACACTCTGCAAAATTGTACCTTGGAGCTAGCAACACTGGGCGATCTGAAACTCGTCGAAAAACCCCAGCCTGTGGTTCTTGCTCCTAAAGACTTCTGCAACATCAAAGCAAACGTGAAGGTAAATAAGCATGCTAGCTAATTTCCTCCAGATAAAATCAATGTGTTTGTGCCAGGAAAGTTTAGTATTAAGTATAATTCCAAGAAAACTTGCATTAGCTGTGTTATTCAAAAAAATTATTTTTGTATTTTTTTTCCTTTGTGTGTTGGCATCGACTGCTATGGTCATTAGCCACGTGTTCTGGATATTTGTTTAAAGAAAGTTTATTTGTTGAGAATCAGGTTTCAGTTTTCAGTTTTCTTGATAAATTATTAGAGAATTGTAGGAGTTATGGCGATTTATCAAGTTAGTGTGGCAGAGTAAAACAAAATCACAAAGATCATTTATATAGACTAAAAGCAGGAGTGGTCCGAAAACCGTGCCTTGGGGCACCTCATGCTCAACAGGGGTAATATCAGAATTGGTATTATTTGCCAAGACATATTGGTCTTTGTTTTAGTCAAAATTTCGTCAGAAATCATTATTGTATCCAAAAAAACAGAGGTCTAACAAGAGAACTCCAAGGAACTCCATGCTTTACATTTGCCCAATTTCATGACACTTTGTTGATGTTTGTTTCCTTTCAATCAAGTAAATGTAAATTCAATACATAGTTTTTTGCAGGTTTTCATATTTTTCCAATGGGTTGAAAACATTTTTTTGTGTCATCTGCATACTATATGGGTTATGAGTTGCTGGTGTACATCAAAAACTGACTTATTTATTTGATAATGAATGCAAAATGTGGCAAGTTAATATTACCAAGCTCAATCTACTTTAAGATTGTTATTTTTTGCTATATATCCGCCCTGTTGCAATACAATCAATTTTTCAATAGGTCGCGTCTACTGAGAATGGCATCATCTTTGGAAACATCGTTTATGACATAACGGGGGCAGCTTCTGACAGGAACGTTGTTGTCCTCAACGATATCCACATCGATATCATGGATTACATTGTTCCTGCTTCGTGCACCGATTTGGAATTCATGAGAATGTGGGCGGAATTCGAGTGGGAAAATAAGGTGGGTATCATTTATTTTGTTTTTTGTCCATCACAGAATGCTCCTATATTGATTCAATTGCTGTTAATTTTTTAATTTCGCAGGTAACAGTCAATACACCTCTCACAGATCTCGCAGACTATCTGGAACATCTCGTGAAGAGCACCAACATGAAGTGTCTGACCCCTGAAAAAGCTCTCAGTGGCCAGTGTGGTTTCATGGCGGCCAATATGTATGCCAAATCTATATTCGGGGAAGATGCTTTGGCCAATTTGAGCATCGAAAAACCATTCAATAAGCCGGAGGCACCTGTGGTGGGGCATATTAGGATCAGGGCTAAAAGTCAGGTGAGTGTTGGATTACATTCCATGTAAGTTTTTGCTATAGATAAACTCCCAAAAATTTTGTGCAAGCTGAGTTCTCCAGGGATTTTCCTTCCGTTTTAAGTAGCATACTTTCGTTTATATTAAAATTTTTCGTAATAAATTGGACAGCTATTGACTTGTCTACATTTACAGAGATTTTATTATTACTGCACCATTGGGATATGCTTCTAATAGATTCAATTGATTTATTTTGGGTTTCTCTCTTATACAGTCGTGCGACGATTAAATTAGTATCATCTGCGTAAAGTATTGGATAGCCTGTTTTACCTAATCCTTTAGGTAGATCAGTTATAAAGATATTAAATAATGTTGGTGAGAGGCATGATCCTTGTGGTGTGCCTTGTGGTTCGGATTTTGATAGGTTCTGATCTTACACCTTTGACCTCAACCTGCTGCTTTCTATATGATAGTAGTTATGAAATTGTACATTCCAAACATGGACCTCTGACTCCTATCTCATAGAGTTTTGTTCCTAATAGTCTGTGGTCAACTGTGTCAAAAGCTCGGTTCATATGGAAAAATAATCCCATAATGTTTTATTAGTTGTTCAAACCCATGCTGTGAGCTGTCTTTAATTTTCAGTTTCTCAAGATACTTGCTAAGCCTTATATTATAAGAGTGTTCATATATTTTACCAATATGATTCTGAATCGCCACTGCTCTATAGTTTTTAGCTTCTTTTCTATTCCCCTTACGTTGGTATAGTGGACAACCCTTGAGCACTTTAATTGTTCAGGATATTTATCTTCAAAAAAGCTTCTATTTATTAAGACACTTAGTGTGTATGCTAGAATATCACCAACAGCCTTCATGATGTTTCCTGGTACATTATCTATACCCGGTGATTTTTTGGTGCAAACTTTCGTGATAGTTGTGCTAATTTCTTCGGGGTCAGTGGGGTACAGATAAAATGAGTGGAGCTAGGATTTGATATTTATCGTGTGACTTATATTTATATTTTTATTTTCTGAGCTTTTCCTTTCATTTTCCTCTACAAAGTATTTGTTAAAAAAGTTAGATAGCTCCTTACCATTTCCTATAATTTCACCTTCTGCATTTTCTAGTTCTGTTATTTTATCCCTATGGTTTATGTTTGTATTTTCTTTTATTACATGCCAGCATGCCCGATTCATGTTGGAATGAGGTATTCTGTTATTATAAAACGTTTTTTTTGCTATATTGACTTTATGTTCATAATATTTTCTCAGAAATTTATGTCTTAGTTTTCATATGAGATATGGAATTCTAAAATAGGGAGCAGGTACTTTTGCCTAATAAAGAATGATGTAAAAGCCACTTTTCTGAACTGGGTATTATGTCCTTACCAAGTTTGTATATTTACTCATTGATTGTTTACATTACTAATAAACAGGACACTTTAAAGACAAGAAAGGAGGAACACAGTCATAATAATACAAAACAGAAAGATAAAATCAGTTTATGTTTTTCGAGATTATCAATTTGGCAGGAAAATCCCAATTATATGGGAACTAAATGCTACAATAAAATGTGTACAATGAATGAGTTCAGAGAATGTGAAACAATATTGTTCAAGAAAACACTCAAGAAGTTTTTGGTACAGAAATGCTATTACTCATTGCAAGAATTTCTTAATGATAACTGACTGAGATCACATAGACAGTTGACATAATACTTTAATATACTTATATTACTTGGAATTATGCCATTATATAAGTTGCATTATTATGTGTATGTAAGTTTCATTGTATTGTATTGTATTTTAATATATTTTATATAATTTTATCATACAACCAGGTTCCTATTGTACCAAATAGCGAATTAGCTAATCTGTTTGTGACGTTTCCCATAATGTCTAGTACTTTTCAAACTTGATTGTAATGATAATTGTCATCTGAAAAAACCCCATCTTATGCTCTGATAGAATCAAGCTCTTTATGTTGAATTGGATAGTCTTTATTAATGAATGTCTTATCACTTTTTCTTGCAGGGCATGGCTTTGAGCTTGGGAGATAAAATAAATATGACGCAGAAGGGCACCCAAACTAAGGTTGTTGCATCTTGATTTATCCATCTCTGTCGCCATTTCATTTTATAACCATGTTGAATATTAATAATCTTGTCAATATATTGATCCTGAATAAAAAGTATTAGTAATATTCAAATAGTTTATTTTCAACCTAAAGCTAACATATAAATGAAACACCAGTATAATGTTGTTTATGATTACAAATATAACTTTATTAAATAATTACAAATAAATGAAATAACGTTTTTCATAATTGTTGGAAAAAAAAACAGTTTAAAAATGTCTGCTGAAGGGAAGTGCATGTCATCTGACCGGATTATGATGTTATCGAATGTTGTTTCATATTTATCTTCGACCTGAAATAAGAAACAAAGTAAGTATGAGTTACCATTGAAACTTTTAAGGAACCCAGGATGATTTTTTGTACAACGACTTGTCTCACATGCCCACTAGCCCACTGCCAACAGTGCCAACAAAACCTTATATTTTTGCTTACCTTATCATTTACTCTTCTTCTTCCTCTTCGTCGTCCTCTTCTTCTTCATCGACCTCGACTTCCTCTTCTTCCTCCTCTTCCTCAATTTCGGCTTCAATTACAGGTTCCTTGAGGTCTTCATCCTCATCAACAAGTTGTTTGCCCTCTTCTTCGCCTTCAGGTGTTTCGGGCTCTCCGGGTTTTTTGCCAGGTCGCTCACCGAACCACTTGGGAAGTCTTGCTGTTGGAGGGGAAGTAAAAAAAAATAATTATTACGTAAGCCAAATGTATGGGGAGTCTTTTTTTTTTAATTGTAGTTGGTGAGTAGAGAATTTAATTTCGATTTGTATTTTTGAGTGTATAAAACACGACCAAAAAAGGCCCAATTATTTAAGACATAAAGCTTTTAGAGATGTAAGACCTGAAAATTTCTTTGATTTTTTTTGGAGCAAAATTCATTTCAACACATTGGCAAAAATGCAAAAAATACCATTTGTTGATACTGCAACAAAATAAATAATAGAAGAATATATTACATATATCCAGATCAAATTCTATGGAATAAACTATAACAGCTTTAGTTATAATTTTTAAGAAAATTATTGTTATTTTTCTCAATGATATATTTCGTTTTTTCTTTGTTTTTTATCTTATATCAATCTGACATAATCAGAATTATAAAATTCGTGAATACTGTTATTAACACAAAAACTCATATTACTGTGGCTGAAGGACCTTGCGTCAATAGCCGGTTAAGTATTTTTTTTATATTTCAGAAATTTAATTTATTATTATTGTTGTTAACATTTGTTACCTACTTCACAATATTCAGCTAATGTTTATCATTATTTTTATAAGTATTTTTCTTATCTTTGGAAAACTATTTCTTCTTCGGTAGGTAATATTTACTATTTCTTCATCAAGTAAAAGAGCATTTTGCAAACTTATTGGAGAAATCAGCTAGTGAAAAGACAATTTTCTCAAATGTTTTGCTCGAAAATCTGTAGATGGAAAAGATCTTCAATCTCAAAGGATCCTTTGAGTTTTCCAAAGAGGAGAAAAATAACATAAAGCCAAATTTTATTGAAAAATTTACCCTTCTGTCTGGAATCGAACTGTCCAAATTTCTCTTTCCAGCTCTTTTCACTGGTCTCTTTAATGATTTCTTCTAATCCCTGCCAAACAACAGAAAACACACTCAAACATAGAAGGAACAAAGGACATTAACAAAAAAACATTCAGGACGTTTCATGAAAATTATTAACGGAATAGCGGTCCTTTGGTTATCCTGTACAAACAGAAACAGTACCACAAAAACCTTTGACGATAACACAAGACTTTCCAAAAAATGGTACATTTTTGTGCACATACCACGAGGTCTGTTCATGAATTCCTCAATTCTTGCTTTCCAGACTTTTTCCATCTGTTCCATTAGGACCATATCAAAACCCTGAATGGAAAAAATATCTAGTTTCTGATTGATCACAGTGCCCAGGTTCAACCCTGTAGTTATTTTTATGAATTGAACTTTGTGCAAAATTTTTGTCATAAAAGTTGCTCGAAGGTAAGTTAGCAAAAACCAATATATCAGCCGAAGAACGCTATTTTTAATACGGTTGGTGCTTGGAGATGATCTGTCTGATCTAATTGCAATTAATACAACGTCAATTTCTTCCACAAAATGCTCCTTCAATAACTGGACTCATTTCCTCAAAGTAGGATTTTATGAAACTATATAGGGCTCGTTTTGCCCTAACAATAATTTTTTGAATTATGTGTTGGCCGATTGTTGCTAACTTTTCTCCGGACATTTTTCGCCCCCACTTATCCCGTTATTTTATTTTGTTGTGTACATACTTTATATTACTCTAGTGTTTTGACGTCTTGGAATATAGTGTCTGTGTATTCATCAATTTGCCGTTTGATCTCAACATTATTATCTAATAGTAAATGTAGAAGTTGCTCACCCCTTCAAATAGCTTCTTTTTGTCACCATACGACCTAGTATCGACACGGCGTTCATATTTGGATGCTACTTGGATTTTGGGCTAAAATAAAAAGAAAGTCCATGAAGAGAAAATGAAAAGTGGGTTTGTGAAGAGGAAAAAAAATGCTAGATTCGTAAAATGACCTCCAAAAATCTTGTTTTGTAACACTTACCGGGTATTTACCGGTTAGGGCTTCAGGGTCTAAACCCTTCTTCAGGGCTTTGTGCCTGAGTTGTTGTTTCTGCCTTTCTTTCAACTCTTTGAGCTGCAAAAAATATACATCGTTATGAACCAGTTGGAAAAAATGCCGGCTGTCATACTTACATCGTAGTCTTGACGTTTTTGCCTCTCTTCCAAATCGTACTTTTCAGTTTCCAACTTAACAATACATTCCCAAAGTTCTGTGGCTTTTTGGCGAAGTTTGTCAACGCCTAGACCTTCAACGACCAAAGGTTTGATACGGATGGAAAGGGAAATTTTCTTCTCTTCCTCCAATTGTTCCTTGGTCTTGTTGCGTTCCAGTTGAGCAGCAGAAAGGTTGGACTGAAACATTCAAGATTGATCATTCAATGAGTTTTTCAGATATGTTGTACTTGCTCTGAGATGTTCCGATAGTTCTTATTTAGAAACAGGCAGGTAAAAGAAAACAGCTTGGCTTATGAGTTTTGAATGTACACTAAAAACGTTTTTTATTTTCTGATTGAGATTGATTGTGGATTTTTGTCCATCTGATTCTTGTTTGCTCATCTCGGAGCCAAGCTGTTCTGGCTGAAGTGTAGTTTTATTATGGAATGACATTTTTTTTGAAATTAATCATGTAATCGAAATTTTGTTGTTCCAGGTATGAATTCCTAGCTGGTTTATGACTTGCTAAAAAAAGTCTAGTTGAAATCTAACATGAATTAATGGATTTTTATAGATGGTTAGTTGAATAGATGGCCTTTTAGTATTTCAACTGATTTCTTCATAATGATTTTTTCTTTTTTATTACAAAAAACCATCCAATACAAAATTACATCTAGAATCATGTGGATGGGCTTTTCGGGAAAAATTATATGCTTGTGTTTTAGCCACCGTGAATTTGTTCAAACTATTAAACTATCTTCCTACATAATATGTTATCTGCAAAAATATCTCATGTGTGCATATGGATTGATAATTATTGTTATTTGGTATCAAAATATATATCGATTTTCATTTTCAAAAACAATCGCAATTGCGATCTGAAAATCAATTTAGGTAATTTCTTATAATCATTGTTTATGTGCATAACATATTAACTCGCTAATAAAGAGACAAATTTTGATTTCGACCTCTGAAATTGATAGAACATTTCACTTAGGACAAAACATGACATATACATTTCCAACAGGCTGGAACTATAAAAAACCTGGTTTAGTCAACCAAGCATAGAGATCAGGAATGTATAGAAACCCTTAATTAGTGATCTGGATCATTTGAAATTGCAGTAGACGAATTTACCCATAGGCTAATGACTCAAATTTATAAGACGTATCTTTGAGAAGCTGTGGTGTTCATACACTCCGATAACGGTTAAAGATGTTAATAGCAGAACCGTTATGTCACAAAGTGAAAATTTGTCAACCACTTCCAAAGTATTATTTCATGTGTTACGTGAAAATTCCAGAGAACAAAAAAGGACCAAACGCTACACAGACTGCCACAAATTGAAAAATAAATGAGAATAAACCATTTATTTCCACCTAAAGTTGTTCGAGACATACAACTCATTGACTAAGGCAGACGTTGGATCGACTTGGCCATTTTCAGTTCCTCCTGTAAATGGTATAAAGAACTGTGTTGCTTACTGAAGCGTCCCTCTTGTTGATGGTGAAGTTGGGCCCCTTGTTCTTGTTCTGGTTCTGGAGCGCCGCCATCATGGTCTGGCGTTTCTTCTCGGCCTCCTCGAGGCGCTGCCTCTTCTCCTCGATGTCGCGCTGTTTCTTCTCCTCGATCTCGCGTACGCGCCGCTCCTCCTCGGCCTTCTTCCTCTCGGCCATCTTCCTCTCCTCGTCGGCGCGAGCAACCTTGCGCTTGGCCTGCTTCTCCTTCAGCTTCTTGAGGTCGTCCTCCTCCTTGGCGCGCTGCTTGCGCCATTCTGTGATGTACTCGCGGAGCTGCTCGTCGAGATCGGACCTTTTCTGATCTTGGCGTTTTATGAATTCTGGATCGCCAGCTCCTTCCCTGCGGGACCAGAATTCAGTCAGATCATCGGCGAAACCATTGGCGATTGGAAGGGAAACATATTAAGTTTTGCCGGATTTTGGGCATCGTTCGTTTCAAAAGTTTTGTGGTCTTACGTTTTAGAAGTTCGCGGAATGTCTGTTCTGATTCATTCAACAGTTCTCTCGAATTGTCTATAACTCTCCAGAACTTTCGAGAACATTTCGCACTTTTAGAAATTTCCAGAACAGAAGCATCGAGAATATTTTATATTTTTCTATCTTATATTCCAGAACTGTTGGCCGAACTTTCGAGGACTTTCCAGAACCCCTTTTCTGATTCAGTCCACAATTTTTTAGGATCATTAAACACCTTCTAGAAGTTTTGAAAACACTCTAGAGTTTTTTCTTATACTCTAGAAATTTCTAGAAAATGCTTACCCCCATCTCCCCTTGGTGATCTAACTTTCGAGAATTTAGTGTATTTTTCAATACGCTAAAACTGTATTGGAAAAAGATAAGTGGGGCTTTTACGATTTTCGGTAAATATTTACAATCCCTTCATTAATTACTTTACTAATAACTGCCGAGCTATATGAGCTACGAATGAGTTTTGGATATTGCTGCAATCAATCATTTTCACCGTGTATATAAAGAGTGAATAATTGAGGCACATCACAAAGGCTGTGTTCGATGGTAATCCCTGGCAATGTCAAAGATTTAACAGTTTGAACATTTCTAAATAGATTTCTCGAAATCTCAGCAATCTACCTAGATTTATCGATGATAGATAAACTTTTGAAACTTCTGATGCATTGAAACATCGTTACCCAGAACTCTCTGATATAGTACTTAATTTGTTTCACCTTTCGACCCTTTCGTCAACAACATTCATTAAAAATCAAAGTCAAAATTAAAACAAAAATGCAGTTGGAAGCAGATTCCATTATTGTTGTTAAAAATGGCAGAGTCCCACCAATCCATCTTATCCTAGCAAAAAAAATTATCACAGTTTAAAAATTAGATACATACTTATGCTGTTTTTGAGGCTGAAAAAGCTTTCAACATTTTTATCGGATGTTATAAAAATCACCTTTTGTACATAAAATGACTAGGAAGTGAATATCACACAAAAATAGCACTAAAAATTGTAAGAATGGGCGAAGATTTAGCTACAACTACTTTGCAAAGCTATTTAATTGATACCATCAATACCATTCAAATTGCAATTTTTTTTTTGAAAATGTGTTTCACATTATAACTAACAAAAAATATAATCCAAAATCAAATTCTGATGGAAACAATGTTTATGTACAAAAAGTTATTCGCGAAAATTGAGCAGCTCAAAAGCGGTTAAGCTGCTAGTTTTGTTGCTTTTCTTTCAGGTAGACTTACTCGACTTTGGTGGTAGTGGTTGTAGTAGTTGTCCTATATCGTACATCACAAGGGGCAGGGTCGGGGTTCACGGGTACAAAAAAGTAGAAAAACAAAATGAAAAATTTTTTTTGTGAAAATTTTGAAAAATCAAAACACAACACTACTGGTAAAAGCTACAAAAAATTCTAACTACATTTTCTAATTACTGAAAACATTTACGATTTTTACAAGGTAGGCTTGTTTGGGGAAGGGTGAAAAACTTACGTTTTTCTGCAAAGTAAAAACACAAGGCATTAATGAAAACTCAACAATACATTGCAGACAATGGTGTCCCCTCCTCTAGAGTACATCTGAAAGCTTTCAATGAGAAAAAAGTCTAAAATATCTCCAGATTGTATTGATAAAATTATGATTCTGCTTATAAAAAATTTCAAATATTTTCCCAATTGATTCATAGCTCCCCGAATAGGTACTGCAATCAGAAATTGTATTATATTACAGATGTTTCATAAAAAAATATTCGATCAACTTCGTTCTTTCAGGGTCTTGAAAAAAGAAATCGGGAACACCATTTTCATCTACAAACTTATTGATGTTTCATAATAGACTCTAAATCAGTTATAAAAAATGAGATGATGGATGCTTATTGACATTGAAAACAGATAATAAGTTTTCCTTTTACCACACACTTTTCGGTGCAAAAACATGTGTGGTAAAGAGGAAACATATTATTATTTAATATCTATACCATATTATCATATTTATTTGAATATATTATGAAACAGTATTTGAAAAAGGGTTTTCAGTCTTTTATGGTGTCGGTTCATATAATCAAGTTCAACAGAGTATCAAAAGTTAGGAACACTGATATTATGACCATCTTTGATAAAAAATTGTTGAAAACCTGCAAAGTATTTACAAAATTTCCAAGTATTCCTTTATTTTCCAAAAAATGTTCAACTAAAACATCCCCAATTACTTAATATAAGCTGGTGAGTTTTCAGTTGTTAAAATATAAGTCTCAAATATTTTTTCCTTCACCCATATTGATCTATATTCCATAATTATTCTAGCTGATAACAAACATGATCACTCTGTATGCATTGTTAAATAAAATTTCGTAAAAAATTTAGCTCTACAACCGACATCACATAAAAAGGCATTTCTGAACATTATGTCATATACTTACGTTTCGACAACTTCATCCTCCTCCTCTTCTTCGCTAAAAATTTCAACAAGAACGTTTATACACAAGGACAACAATATTTCGTCACAATTAGCAACAAAGCTCGAGGGACACGAAGGGAAGAACAACAAAATAAATCAAAGAAATCAATAAATAAAATACGTGGGACGGGTCTTATTGCGTAAAGCTCTTATTTGGCGAGTTATTTCCAGCGCTTCACTTACGAGTAAACTTCCTCTTCGTCGGACATGGTTGAAGGGGTTTATATAAATCTGAAACGAAGGAAAATAAGATGATGAGTCGATCGAAGTTGTGTCAATACTGGATAAAGTCAAACGGTTCCATAATATAAATAAAACAGTTGCCCAAGATGTTCTCGAAAGTTGGACGTGTAACAAACAATGCGAGATATATTTAGCGGAGCTATATAGAATCTGTCCGAATGATTGTATTATTGTTTCTACTATTTCTAGACGCTGCCGAATACACATGAAGAGATCGATCAAAGTTTCGTTTCTATCGTACATTCTTTCTTAATTATCACAGTACGTCTGAAGAGGGTGGTTTCCAAAAACATTTCGTAGATTATTTTAGACTAGCTGTGCTCGCGGCGATGCCTACGTGGAATCGAGTGTGTATACAAAATTATACCACTGTCCTCTTCCTTCGAAACTAGTGTTCCTCCTTATGTAATATTCCCGCATTATTCCAGTTTGGCGATGTTATTTCCACAAAATATGATTGACCGGATTTCAACATGAAAACAGATGGAGGGTAAGAGAAGCAATGGAAAAAGAGAAGACTAGAATACCCCGAAACAACATCAGTCTGGATTTCGGAGGAACGAAAAGCACTTAAACATCTACAAAATGACGAGACCATCAAGATCCTTCTTGCGAACAAAAGCAATACGACAGTCGTCATGAATATCGAGACGTACAACGAAAAAATTGAGAATATATTAGGAAAAGGAAATTACAAACTTCTACTAAAGAACCCAACCTCTTCGGTGAAGATATACGAATCTTACATCCCAAATAAACAACGACACAGCTACGCTACGCTCTGGACACTTTGTTGATATTATTGACATCAAATTACAACCTGAAGATCGTTTTGTCAGTTTTGATGTAGAAAGCCTATACACAAACGTGCACAAACTCAAGGATGACGACCAAAACTACACGAGAGAGCTGATTCGCCGATTCCAGCAATATTAGAACTATATGTAGTGACTCCTGCTTCCAGGAAAATGGCCCAAATGGATGGACTTGAGATGGAGTCCTTCCTATCCTCAGTGGTCGCCAACATTTACATAGAATGGTTTGAGAGCCATGTCATACAAGCTGAAAGAAAACCTAAGCTACGATTGAGATATGTTGAAGATACATTACATTCTTCTTTTTATCTTAAATTATTGACGTAGGGGACATCAGTACACAATGGAGAAGGACGTCAACAAATCATTACCTTTCTAATGTAACATTGGTTTGGAGGAAAATGGCCCATACTGGACAGTATTCGGCCTTCGACTTCAACCACCCAAATTCAATGATGAAAGGCATCGTAAAGAGACTCGTCAAGAAAGCGACGGCTATATGCAGTGATCAGGAAGCATTCCAAACCGAACTGATTGATATAAGGAGTGATTTGCGTCAAAACGGATATCTGCACAACATTTTGGAATATGTTGGAAGAAAGGCCACTACTCTGAACCAACCAAGACTTGTAGTCCACCTATCGAATTAATCTCCGAAAAAGTTAAAAGGATCGGGAATATGACATTAAAAGCTCCTTCAAATCCAGTAATACTTTGAGAGATTTTCTCATGAAAACCAAACCGGAAAATCTCACCACATGCATTAAGAATTGCATTTATGAGGCCTATCGTTAATTGGTGACCAAAAATCCCTGGTAGGATGAACATAACGCTTCACGCATCCTGGTGATACGTTCAATGCGGTATCGCAAACCATATGTGGAGAGAACATCACCAAATGCAATGGAGGAATGCGGGAGTTTTACATAGGGAGGAACAATGGTTCAGAGGGAAATTCAAAGAGGTTGTTTATATCCAAGCCAACGGAGGCTTCAGTCAGCCGTAGAGATTAAAAAAACGTTTGGAGATGGTGTCATCCTGATTTTACTGGATGTAGCAGGTAGAAAAACTGGAAAAGCTATTGAGCATAAAATTTTTTTTAAATCAGCTGAGTGTTTCGGAAAAAACCTCCTACATCCAAACTCAGTATAGACAAAGGGACCGAATATATCAAAATCATTCTTGCTATTTTTGTTCGCCCTGAATTCAACGAGAAAAAATAATAATCGACATAATAATCAACAAATGCATTGATTGGCGTGAAGTTTCAGCGGATCACCTTGTTTTCCAGGTTGTTCAATAATCCAGTATCTCGTAAACTAATGAATATTGCTCGATCAATCGGAAGAACTATGAGCTCTTATCAAATTATCAACTACATCTGTGAATATTATGAAAATATGTTGCTGAAAGGAAACAGAGTGGCATCCAAACATGGCTGTTAATATTTACACTGATCTATTTTTATTCATATAATGGCAACAGAAAATATCTCAGTTGAGAACTTTAATGGAAAACGAATTTTGTTAACATTATTTGCAGTTTTATTGTTCCGAAGTTAGGTAAGGTAATTCCAGATATTGGCCAAAAAAGCAAGTAGGTAATTATTCTTTCATCGAATATAAATAAATAAGATAGGTGGGAGTATTATGTGAGCATAAAGATCAGAGCGAGCTACCCAAAAGTGAAAATTACACCATCGCCCGAGTGTGGACGTATTTGGCAGCACTCATTGGAGGAAGTTATTCTTAGAGTCAACGTCTGTTATTTTACCCATCTAAAAATAAATCTTCACACATAAACTAGCGAAATTATGTTCAAATTTATATACATATCAACTTAGTTTTTAGCTTGGAAGTTTTGATTATTTCGCCGTTGATATACACCTGTAGGCACACCTCAAAATAGCGATTGAGAATTTTTGAAACGTGAGCGCTGAAAAAATTATTTAAAAATTTTCCGAAAATTGGTCTTCCGTTGTATGGGTTGAATTTTTGCTATTCTTGATGAATGAACTATAAATTGTGGTGAAGGTGCCAGTGGGGAAGGAAACACTAAAAAAATAAGGGAAATGCAACCCTTACTAGAAGGAAGGATGGTAATTGTAATGAATCAATTGTTCACGAATTGAAAACTATTTTGGCGAGAAATCCTACGTAGTTAGATTTTTCCTTTATGTAATATCAAAATAAAGTTGATGTATCACATTACTGTTGCAGATTCGGATAATATTACCACAATATGTTTTTCAACTTTCAACCTAATTTTTCTCATTTGAGAGTTTGATCTAATTTTGTAAACACAAGCGAAAAGCTTTCCAAATTTTTGGAAAGTTGTAAATTGTGAGAAATAGTACAATAATACAATCTTAGATTCATCTTTTATGATAAGAGAAAGGAAAGACTGGGAAACATTCTTTCGTTTCGATATCTGGAAGAATAGTATTGTAAAAGAAGATAATTGGGACAAATATAGCATTGAAAGCAGAGCATGGTGATAATAGTTCCGCAACAGATAACAATTGTCAAAAATTCAACAGCAAATGTTCAACAATGTTATGATAGTTGAATATTTTCAGCATTCATCCTACATATACAAATGCTGTTTTGAAAACTATTGCTGTCTATTTCGACTGGAATATTGAATATGTTCTGAAAAGTCCAGTATCGAAAAGGGATGAAGTCATCAAGAGAGAGAGGGTGAATATTTGAGCATATTCACTTTATATGAATGAAACAGGCTCTTATTGAATCAGTTCATTTATTTTTCTTCGATTATAGGATTTTTTCCAATATGATTTTTCACTATTAGCATTATCTGTTTATTGAGTAGGCACATCTCAAATAGCGACAGAGAATGTTTGAAACGTGAGCGGTGAAAAATTCATTTGAAAATCCTCTAATAAATGGTCTTTCGTTATATGGGTTGAGTTTTTACTATTCTTGATGAGTGAACTATAAACTAAATGTATGTTTATTGACATATGCAATTCTTTTTCGAAATTAAAAGGTAACAAACAAAAATTTTGGTGAAGTTGCCAGTAGGGAAGAAAACTAAAGAAAGGAAAGTTGTCTAGCACGTGAAATCTTTTTTTATGATTTTATATCTTATTTTTCATAACCTGCTGTTTTCAGAGCTCAGATTTCATTCACCATTCTGAGCTATCACACAAAATAGATTGAATTGGTTTTTAGATTTCGACCCAAATGTATTTCAACAGAAAAATAACCATAACCGTAGAGCATTATTGAAAGCACAGAACACTATAGCAGTTTCACACCAGATTTTCTGATTATCACATCCACTAATGATCCACGAAAGCAAACGTTTCGGAAATGATATGCCTTATCATCAGTTTCGAATCTGCACAGAAAAAATCTTCACACTTTGATTAGACGTCCTGTTTAGCACAGGTGGTGCATATGTTGAGTGACAAAAAAAGTTAAATACCACTGAAAATGCAGCGAATCTTAGCGGTGCAATAAGCGGGCCAGTAACTAAATGGAGACTTACAGCAGATGATAAAGACGGTCCAGGAGCACCACACAACTCAGGGAGTCCGGTAGTGACTGCTTTAGTTGTAGCTCAAATTCCCGGAGAAGATTCGGTGGCGCGCGCGCATCCCACCCACATCGCGGCGTCGCGGCTCGAATTTTTATTTAGAAATAGATAGAATAGACTAGTTTTACGTTTCTACATAACTACTTTTGCAGATTCCTGCGTGTTTCGTGAACGCATTACGAATGCGACGCCCTATCAGGCTGTTGATCTGATTTTTGTGACAACGGATCGAAACCGCTTTCGTTCGAACTGAAAATGTTTCATTTTCGAGTGTCTGACAATTTCGAAAACTATCAGTTGATGTTACATTTTTAGATTGTTCTTTGAGAATTCAGCGATTGTTTTCAATCTCTGGGCACCAATGGCTTAAAAGGTATTACAGTGCAACAGATTAAATTTTGAGTTGTTTGCGCGTCATCTTGACCTAGAGAGGGTCTTCAGGAATACTATCAATACAGATTTCACCATCCAGTCTTATACTTTTATCTTCAGTAATTAGCGAATCTGGTGCTTGGTTGGACGCTTTACCGATATCTTCCTTGGGACCTTATTGGATGTCGAATCTATCAGAATCACAGTTGTGGCATTTAGCTATTTGGGTGCCTCATTCTTGTATGGGCACGGTTTGAGTTGTAAAGTGCAGGTCACTTCCCATACAACACCTGGACATCCACTAGATGTTCGATGGATATCCATTCAGGATATTATGGATATCCTATGGACGTCCAGTTTTCATCTAAAGGATATCTTATGGACTTCCGATGGAGGTTCTCAGGCCACCAACCATTACGGACGTACATAAGATATCCATTACGAGCGTCCATAAGATATCCTTCATGGCCGTCCATGAGATATATCATATGGACGTCCAAAATATATTCTTCAAGGACGTTCTTATCTAACAATTGACAGAAGTGATAAGTAAATGAATACCTGAAATTCACAAAGAACATCAGGAAAAGCTAGTCTGATTTATTGTTTTTGGAACAGGAAAATAACATTTGTAATTTTGCATAAGAAAATACTCAGTTTAAATGTAATGATAATTCTATGATAGATTGGAGTCTAGAGACAAAATCAAACATACAAAAAATGTCTCAATAAACATACATTCATGAGTAAAAAACAAAGATAATATTATACAAAATATGCATTAATTCTTTGGTAGCTAACTTCCTTTGGAAAGAAAATTATCATATAGTAGGAACAAGATACTAGCATCGGCTTCCTTTGGGGACGAGATATATCTCTACCTCTCATTTGGCCTCCTCAGCCAAGCCTTATTAGCTTGTTTGCAAGATTTTCTATCATCTGATATTGTGTTGACTTTGGCAGCTTCTGATAGTATAAAAAAATAATTATATAACATTCAATAATATTCCTTACCAAGCAGATAGAGGTTCTGCTACCTTCAATCTCCCTTTCGCTCCTTGCTAACTGAACTGCGAAACAAAACCATTGGTGATTATTCATGAGAGGCATCATTTTGTGAAATCATAGCACCTATTTTTTAAATTTCTGTAACTTGAAAAGTTATGTCCGGCCAAAATTCAAATGATGAATATTCACAGCAGCCTTAATCTGGTCTTCAGTCTTCAGTCTTTGTTTGTCCCCCCATCACCTGATTACCGCCATCTTGTGACGTCAGCTGACAGTGCTTTACTGTCCTGTCGAATCTGCGTCAAAAAAACCAACAGCCATAAAGTAATGAGTATAGTTGAAGCACCTGTAAATCTGAACATAGCTCTGAAGCTCTTCAGTTATGACTCTACATCTCAGAAGTGTATTAAACTAAATTGATGGATGTAGGCGTTACTACGTTACTACATCATGCAAAAAGAGAATGAAAATAAAAAGTCTTATGTTTTTTTACAACTTTATATTTGTTACACTTTTTATTGCAGTCTCGTCCTATATGGACATTTTCAAACTATATTTCAAACTATTGATTGAAAATGCCCATATAGGACAAAACTACAATATGGCAAGAATATGAAGTGGTAGAAAAACATAGGAATTTTAATTTCTCATTTTTCATGTATTAAACTATTTCAATCTAGTACTGACACCCCAATCTAGCCGACCGCCGTACCGTTACGAGCTTTACGCAGTCATCATCAGAGCTGTCCCAAAGCACAGTGCTTAGTACTCGTGAAAGCACTGGAAGCACTTTTGTGCTCTTGAGCACTTTCTTAATTCAGTGCTTAGTGCTCTAAAGCATTTAACGGAAAGGCGAGAACTCCATTGCTCCGGAGAACTTTTCGCGATTAGCCTTTCCATATAAACGAAACATAAAGGCCGGCTAGATAATACCCGGCGACACCCCCACCAAAAATAACTTTTCTTCTTTTCAAAAGAAATCATCCAAAAATTTCGTTGGGGTGACATTTGCTATCTTGTTACAGTGTGTCAATGACCATTCTGTTATTTCTCACTTCTTATCTGTGAACCTCTTCACCAACTGAAAACGTGATGCGCACTCGCAGCACAACAGAATATAGTCTGTCATATATCCAGCGATAAAACACTCGGGTTACTCAGCTAGGTTGGTTTCACTGTAAAAGCGAATGCGCCACCGAATTTATTTGATCCGCTCCGGAGAGCCTATTGATTATTGATTAGTATGATCCAGACTCTGATCAAGGTACCAATCCTACAACGAATCAAACTACAGTATCGGCACTACTGGTCAGGTTGAGTGGAAGAAAGCACTTGTTCGTCTCTTCACTGAAACCGAACCAGAGCTAACTCTGCCTTTTGACAAATAATGTCACTTGTTCACCATTTTTGTTCACCATTATTTGTCAATAAAAGCGATTATTACTGCGCGCCTCTCCTGTTACCCCACCCGACGCATTAACGGACCACATGGCAATGCGACACACTGCACACAGCTCAGGTCGATATCTCTTCCTCGAGCGAGTAGTGGAGAAACTGTAATGTTCTCTCAACATATAGCAAGCTATTCTTCACGACCACCATACCCAAGATGAAAACTTTCCGATACTGTATATGAACTGCCAAGTGCAGTTATTAGTTTTTCGTTATTCGCAGTCACTGTTCACTCTGGTTCTGATTATTATACACGTTGGCCAAATACAGAACAGACTGGTTAAAATTGGACGATAATTTTGTGTCGAAAACAGCATCAGATGTCTAAGATAAATCAAGCCTCTACAGCGACAACCTATATTCTTTTTTATCGGTAATAATTCCTCTTATTTTGAAGAAATAAAATTTAAGGTATCTATATTAAATTTTCGGGCAAGCACAAACCTACACCAATTTTTTTCTAAAAATATAAATTGTATATAGCAAAACAGAGCTATTTTTATAACCAACAGAATTTTACTGCTGCTGAGCGGGGATATAGAGTATCAATTGAATGATATACAAGATGTAATTACGTTGTTATTCAAACGCATTCTACAGAGTGGTCCGAAAAAATTGAATTTTTTGTTTTAGGATATTTCTCAGATTGAATTATTCGGAATTTAGACTGGTTGTTGGAAACAAAATGATCACTTGATCATCTTATCCAAAAGAAACAATATGAGATGTTGAACCCTTTATGCATAGTATGAATTTTATACTTTCATACCAGGGTTCTCAATAAATACAAAAATAAGAATAATAATATCATATTAAATTTATTCAATAAATATTTATGTACATTTTGAGTCAATTCTATGAGTATGATGCTAAACATCAAAATAATCATTTTCAACAAATAATTAGTCAATAAGATCAACATTTGGGTAATTCTCATAGAATGGACTTTCCAGTTTTTAATGCTCAACATTCAATTCAATAAAAAATCTAATGTTAATAACAAAATATTACTATATACTATTATTATCACCGTGTCTCAAGTGCATTCTTATCACAAGTTCTATATACATAACAATTATGGAGAAATTCCCTGAAATATTGATCCACATAAGAACAAAATATATAAGACCGATTTCTGAGGGTGACAATGTTGTTTCATAAGGAATTTTTATTTTCTCACTTTGTGAAATTAGATCAATATTCCATGAACCATAAATTTATTTTATGCAGAAACAAAAATCAGCGACAACTTATGTGTTTAATTCAAACAATTGTATTTCTGATTTCTGGTTAGTTCTGTTATCGATAAGTTTTTGAAATTGGTCAGTGGGACTTATTTTCATCCACGATTACCCAATGTGGTAAGAGTTGAAAATGTTGCTTGAAATTTCTTTATTATCCGAATAGTTCCTGAAATCTGGTGCGAAGTATGTATTGTGCGGTAATGAAAAACTCAAACTCTGCTAATCAAGAGTAGTTATCTAAAAATATGCTATTCAAACTTAGTCTATCAACTTTTCCGTGTTATTTTCATTCAGGGAATTACTAGTTCGTCAGTTGTTGAATTTTCCTACTCAATTCTCCTTTTCTTGAACTTTCCGGAGCAGTGGTACAAAATGGCAGATAGATATATAGAAAACGAGAGAACAAGCGAGAATTTTGTTCCACATTTAACTCGAAATACAAGAATCGAAAGAAATTTGTGATTAACTCAGTATCTGTTTCTCTTCAACCAGTTGACTACAGAATCTAAATGTTTCGTTTTCCAGTTGATCTTCACTTTCATCCTATCCACCGTGCTTTGCAGGACGCCGGTTATCGTCTTCAGATCATTTTGGTGCAACTTGTAGAACGTCGTAAGCTGAAATCAATGTTTTTGATCACGGATTTGCTTTCTTTAACAACTTCAATACTGGCACTACTTTGGATATTAAAAACAATTGGTACAATGGGTTTATCTCAGAAGCGTATTGCGATCTTAATGAACATGAATAATGTAGAAGATCCGTTCTAATAAAGCCAAAACAAGCAGCAGTTATGGAACATATTTATAATATATTTGGAAGAGACAAAATTTTAACAATTGGAAAATGCAACATCTTGCATGAGAGAACTGCATTGCACAAGGCCATTCAGTTCGCACATAAGCAGTCTTGACTGTCGATGTTAAAAGCAGTTTATGAAAAATTGTAGACCATGACAGGAGTAAATTTCTCAAAAGCATGGAAATCTATTCTAACACCAAAACCACTTTCATTTCAATCGAGTTTTGCCAACAAAGCTAGGTTCATCAGAAGAGGTTAGCTCTTGATGCCGTGGTTTTCTATGATTTGAATTGCGTCCCCACCAAAAATTACAAATATTCAAGGATTAAACTTGTGTAGGTGCCAAAATATCTGACAAAGACTTCAAATGGAAGTATTTAATGAGCCTTACCAATCAAGGCAAAAAACCCATCAGTAAACTCATTTCCGCTTTATAGTTGAGTATTTTCTACATTGTTGAAAGCATGGAAAATAAAAAATATGGGGGCTACAAAAATTAATTTATAAGGAAATGTCGGAAAGTACTTAGAAAATAATCATAAGTAATAAAATATGAAGGAATCTCAATAGCAGAATAGTTGTTGAAATGACTGAATATATACCAAAAGATGATCTGTTTGGAAATATAGAGAGAACGGAAGAGGAGACAGCTTAAGACAAACGAGCTAAAATAGAGAATATGTTCTTTCTTACATCCTCTAAATCAGCTTCTGTAGACAGCTGACCGATGAAATCATGGAATATGGTACTGAAAACCAGATAGACCTCTTCGTATTCCTTGTAAATCCTGTCCCAGTTGAGCCTGAGGTATTGGAAACCCGTCCTAACCCCAACCGGGTGACTAATGGACTGCCAGACGTAAGGCACGTATTCCAGGCTTATATTACCCATGAGCGAGTACTCCAAATATCTGAAAATGTTTATTATATGTTGGAACTATTGTTCGAGCATATGGAAAAATATTCACCTGTTTATCAACCAAGGGTCGTAGGAACAGCCCAGACTAAGGTAGGCTGTTTGTAAGTCTACAGGAGTTATAGCCGGAGACAGAGTCCTGTTCCATAAAAAGTCCCATTCAAGTGGCCCTCCAGATTTTATGGCAGTGCATTGCGCTATAAAGCGGTAGTCGACAGATAATCTGAAGGAAAAAAATACAGATAATTTTAAATGTATCAAAATATACTTTTTTATTGTCTAAAGAAGAGGGTTCTTGTTGACAAAGCAAAAATGTGTATAAATAAAAAATACATAGAGAATTTAAACAGTAAGAGTATATGGTACAGTGGTCCGTGAATTGTATTCAGGATTTATCTATCCTATTGTGTAAAATTTTTTTTACCTATTGTGTTATACAGGGTGTCCCACGACGAATAAGACAGAGAATATCTCGGAACTCGAGAGTAGTAGAGAATTCAATATTTGGGTTGTAAATTAAAGCAATTGGTGCAGCTTTTTTGATATTGTGTTTTTGAGGATTCTACTCGTGGTATTTCTTCCACAGTCAGCTGGTGTGATCCCAGTAACACTCCATCAATAGGTGGTGGGGTGTTTCTGGATGTTCCCCACAGAATCTGCAGGTGCTGTCCTCCTCTAAGCCTAGCTTCCTCAGGTGTTCTTTGAGTCTGCAATGTCACGTTAGAAATCCCGTGATTGTCTTCAGACTAATTTTGCTGAGATTAATCAGTGTCTTCGATTTTGCTCGGCTGAAATTGCCGAGAAGGTCTTTGGCCTGCCTCAGCCCTGGAAGTCTTAGCCAGTATATTGCTCTCATTGCTTAATTCTTCAGCTTTATTGAGTTTTTCTCGGAAGTAAGATTTTCCGAGTTCGCAAAATGGTTCTGGCCCGATCAATGGCGTTGCTGCGCCTTTCCGTGCCAGGGTTTCTGCTTGTTCACTGCCCTCCACTCCGACGTGCCCCGGCACCCAGAGGAGGGTTACCTTGTTGTTCCTGCCTAGATCATTAGGTTTGTCTAGGCATTCCCAAACCATCTTCGAGTTGATGTTAGAAGAACTCAACGCTTTGATGGCTGCTTGACTATCGGAGAGGATCACGATTTGTTGTTGTCCAAGTAAACTCCAAGAAACTCATCTTCATTGGCAGTTGTTATGGTGTTTTCGCCCAGAGGAATACTGGGCAGGGTACATACATATCTAAGTCACAGCATTTGTTTTATTTAAACGATAGTAAATTTGCATTACACCATTCTTTGACAGGTGTCATATTACGAGCTATTTTCAAGGAAACATCATTTGAGTTATTATCGTGCCACAGTATCGTGGTATTGCCCGTAAAAATGTGAAATTCATTCCCTCAATTTTGATAGCAGCCAAATCATTGAAATACAACAAAAACAAAACCGGCCCAAGAACTAAACCCTGAGGAACACTACTTTTTATATGACGGCTATCGAAACTATTTTCTCTCTTTACAGTCTGAGATCTTCGAATCAAATAGGATTGGATCCATTTGAGACTCGGACCCATGAACCCATAAATATCTAGTTTGCTCAATATAATATTATGGTTCACGCAGTTGAAGGCTTTCGACAAATCACAGAACACTGCAACACCGAATTTCTTCCGATTAAGTTCGTTATATAATAGCATCTCTCGTACTTTTTCATAGGTATCAGAGTTTGGAATATAATGACCAAGAACTTACGGATTAAATGAATCAGGATCCTCCTGCTGCATCCACTCATAATACTGATTCCTGGCCCAAGAGATGCACCTTCCATACCTCAGCTTGCAGGCGGACGTCACAATGTGCAATCTAAGCAACTTCTCGTTCTGAGTATCATAGACCCTCTGCTCGGTGGTCAACTCGTTGAACATCGGCTTCACGAGCTTTAGCAAGAAGTTATCGTACAGCCCCGAGTACTCGTAGTTGCTGATGATATCTCTGAGCTCCTCCATGTTTTTCAGGGCGCTGTACCAGGGGATGTAGTTGGGCTCGGTTATGTAGAGGTATTTCACCAGGTCGAAGGCTATGGTGTAGTTGATGTGACCGGCGTCTGCCAGCTGGAAGGCGTCGTCGATGAGTTGGCCCCTGTTTGCGACCGGTATGGAACTCGGACTTCTTCGCAATTGGTACACCAAGAGTTTCCAATTCTCCGTGTCGTAGTTCACTCTATAGAAACCTATCGAAAAATTAGAACAATAACCAATAAGAATACATTTTTAGTTATAACCGTCTAACTGTGTTGGAATAGTGAAACAGAAAAAATATATAAAAAGTTTATACACTGATCTTCAATAAGAAGTACCAACAATAATCGGTGGAATTTCTCCTTCCTTTTCCCAAAATTTTTTTTAGCGGTGAAAAATAAGGTTTGGACGAAACCAATCTGAAATTACCAATCGAATCAAAATGCAACGAATGTATTGCTTTCAATACTCGATTTTCCGAATATAGATTCCAAATTTATGAAAAATGGTTGAGAACTGCAGTTAGGAAGAATTTGTTAGATAATCCAGGGTGTTTCGAGGAATGATAGAAGAGAGTCATAATATTCAGCTGGAGCTCATAAAAGTTATAGCAGATCTCATGTTACCATTAGTTCTTGTGCTCGAAAAAGGCTTAGAATATTCGTAATAAGAGTTTCTATTATCGATCTGAGATAGATTGCTCTTACTCTTTATTTATCAGTTATGTGCGTCACTCACTTATGCCATTCAGAAATAGTAAACTCCTTACCAGTTTCATCGATATTCAGCAAAACCCACGAATCGTTTCCGATCTCACTCAAGTTCAAAGTTGTCTTCCTTATATTCTCCAGCCATAGTTGTTGCACTGTTCGGCTGTCGTTCTTCGTAAGATAGGTAATGGGGATATACCACAACGTATCAGAAGTGAAGTTTGCATCTTCGGTCATTTTCGTTTGGTTTATCGTCGCTATTCCAGAAGAGTAGTCTCTGGAAACGGTAACGAAGGGATAGCCGCTTTGAAGGGACCAGGTATTCATGAGAGCGTTCACGGTAACGGTATCGGGAATTAAACTTTTGTTTCGAGCTTCCGTTGTGTAGATAGACCAGAGGTCGTCTTGGGTGGCTGTTTGGTAAGCACTGAAATTATGTTATCATTGATTATAAAAAGCTAATATGGGCCATGGTTTCCATGGCTTAGGTACAACCAAAAGCAACTCCTCTGGCTGATACTGCGTCGAAAAGTCCCACCACTGCTACCTACTCGGTAACAGGTTGGAAAGTACTCCACATGGTCGTCTGTTTGAGATGGACAAAATCCAGCTGTTCATCTATAGAAAATTTGCAAAACCCCTTTTTCTAGTTCACACTGGGTTACAAAAAAAGATGTGAAGTTTTTACAACTTCGATTTATTACATGCGGACGCTTTCAACAGCGGTTTTGGTGCTGTCATCTTTGCGAATCTACTCAAACTACTTGTTTTCGCTTTTTGTTTCTCTTTTATTCGGTCAGATCGCCTTGATGATCCTATGTTTGTTGTTTGTGATTCATTCATAAGGGTTTGGGTAAGTATTTGTTTTCTCCTTCCATCCGGACGTTTCATTAAATTTGCCTGTACTTGGGTCACACCAGGTAGAATCAGCTGGATCGATGTTTCTCTGGGTTCATCGTTGCTAGAATTCTTTATTGTTTTGTGGGACTTGACAACAACCATAGAACCATTAAGGCGATCTGACCGAAAACAGAACAGACAAGATGAGATAACATGCAGTACAAGTATAGCCGTGAAGATGACAGCACTGACTACTGTCAAAAGCGCTCGCATGTAATAAATCGAAGTTGTAAAACTGCACATCTTTTTCATAACCCAGTGTGAATATTAAAATACTGAAAGGAAGGAAAACCATGAATCAATCAGAAAAAAAAAGTTCACGGTGTACGTTTACGAATATCCATCGAGGTATAAGACAAGAAGTTATTTTCAGTTTGTCATATAATACAGAAACTAGACATTTCGAAAATAAGTGTTCTTTGATATGTCATTTTTTACGTGAAATGTTCATTCAACTTACTGTTTCTTAAGATATTGCTGCAATCCTATCTGGAAAATTTTCGGAGTTAACGTCGAGTTGAGCATTTTGAGAATACTGCTTCCTTTCTGATATATAATGGAATCAAACATCTGTTCGATTTGGGCATTGTTTGTAATTTCAGTTTGTATACTGTGGGTAGACTTCAAACTGTCATAGTAGAGAGTGTTGTATGTATCTCGGATTTTCACACTACTGTATGCATGCCATCTGGGTCTAAGCTGAAAGAGAAGTTAGATGTGAAAACTATCTCAAGAGTATGGTTTCACAAGATATATTGGTTTGTTTGGAAAGAATGTGTCCAACAATTTCATCTTCTCAACCATTTTTATATATCACGAAACAAAAAATGATCGGATGAGGCTAACACTCTGTAAGAAGAATGGGAGATCAATCTATAAAGTATTTTATGCAGTTATTAGATTTATTACTCAACAAAATCCATTTCTATTGCTATATCCTACACATTTTTCAAAAACAAATTCGATTTTTTCTCTTTTAACAAAATTGTGTTACTGTTGCTAAAATGAAAAAGTGTTCATTAATTTTGAATTAAAAATTTACAGAAAAATCAAACTCGTCAAAGTGACCCGTTCATAATATGCAATAAGTATGCAGAATTGATTTTGGAACAGTATTTTTATGAATAAATTATTCCATTACTAATCTTCGACTTCTCAAAGTCATCTAGTTTGTGTGGTAAACCAGATTATTATAATGTTTGTGGTATTTACATACGCTTGTTATTGCTATTTCAGCCATGAATGTACCGAAGCCTTCATTCAGCCACAGGTCTGACCACCATTCCATTGTCACAAGATTTCCAAACCACTGATGAGCAAGTTCATGGGCTATTTTGGCCATGATGAAGCTTCTTGTTCTGATGCTTTTTGAATCTGGATCGAAAAGAATGGAAGATTTTCTGAAAAAAATAAATCATTGTATATTCAAACAATAATAGCCGAAAGAAAGTAGTCCTATATTATATAATTTGAAAGTGGTTGAATGTTTTAGTTTCAGTGGAATTTTTCTAGACTTCTATGGTCCGAAAAACAAAGAGAAAATACATTTTCTTTGTTTTTTAGATAATGGAAGTTCAGAAGAATAATTCTAGTCAATCCTATATTAGTTTTGACAACTGAACTTCAAACTCAGATAATTGATTTCTTTGTTAGTATATTTGAGAGTGACAAAAGAAAGTCAAATAATATCGAAGACTCTACATAGTGGGCTGTTTCTGTTAGATATTTGCTTCATAGCCTACCTTGCAGAATTACTCAAAATAGATGTATTCTACATTGATTACATATTGATTGTTAGTTGAAGAATGAAGATGATTCCAAGACACCGTGGACCTTAACTCATTATTCAACGGAAAAAGTTTCAAGTTCACCCCTAAAAATCATGAAAAATACTAAGTCGTCACATCGACTTGAAATTTGCACTGTATACGTAAAATTTCATGCTCATTCCGAAAATGAATGCTTTTTATGTGCTCAGATATAAGATTAAGCCGGAAAAGGGTGTTTAAGGTAAAATATCCAATTTTCTGAGATTTTTTATTTTCATTTTTCAAATTTCATATTTTTGTCCTCGAACGTATTTTGACGTGCTGATTTCAAAATTTTTAACAAAAATGTCGAAAACTCATCAGAAATATTTTTGGCGGCAAAAAAACCATCTAAAAACTGATTTAAAGCTGACCAACTCGAGAACGGTTAGAGATAGACCAATTCTGCGAACGACAATCGATTTAGAATGGCCGAATTAGTATAGACTGGGAATTTGAACAAAGAAAATCAACAAATAGAAAAATCGAATATATCATCATACATCATTTTTTGAACTTTTTATTTTCCATTTTTCGAATTTAAAATTTTTGTTTTTGAACGTATTTTGACGTGCTGATTCCGAATCTTCGAACAAAAATGTTGAAAACTCATCAGAAATATTTTTGGCGGCAAAAAAAACATCTAAAAACTAATTTAGAGCTGACCAACTCGAGAACGGTTAGAGATAGACAAATTCTTTGAACGCCAATCGATTCAGAATAATCGAATTAGTATGTATTGTGAATTTCGAGTCAATCGGAAAAAATTAAAAATTACTCGAAAAAGTTGCAAGGGGTTCACCCCTAAAAATCATGAAAAATACGAAGTCGTCACATAGAATTGAAATTTGCACTGTATACGTAAAATTTCATGCTCACTCCGAAAATGAATGCTTTTTATGTGCTCAGATATAAGATTAAGCCGGAAAAGGGTGTTTAAGGTAAAAAAATCCAATTTTCTGAGATTTTTTAATTTTCATTTTTCAAATTTCATATTTTTGTCCACGAACGTATTTTGACGTGCTGATTTCAAAATTTTTAACAAAAATGTCGAAAACTCATCAGAAATATTTTTGGCGGCAAAAAAAACATCTAAAACTGATTTAAAGCTGACCAACTCGAGAACGGTTAGAGATAGACCAATTCTGCGAACGCTAATCGATTCAAAATGGCCAAATTAGTATATACCGAGAATTTAAACAGAAAAACTCAACAAACAAAAAAATCGAATGTATCATAATTTTTTGAACTTTTTTATTTTTCATATATCGAATTTCAAATTTTTGTCTTCGAACGTATTTTTACGTGCTGATTCCGAATCTTTGAACGAAAATGTCGAAAACTCATCAGAAATATTTTTGGCGGCAAAAAAAACATCTAAAAACTGATTTAGAGCTGACCAACTCTAGAACGGTTTGAGATAGACAAATTCTTTGAACGCCAATCGATTCAGAATGGTCGAATCAGTATGTATTGTGAATTTCGAGTCAATCGAAAGAAATAAAAAATTACTTGAAAAAGTTGCAAGGGGTTCACCCCTAAAAATCATGAAAAATACTAAGTCGTCACATCGACTTGAAATTTGCACTGTATACGTAAAATTTCATGCTCATTCCGAAAATGAATGATTTTTATACGCTCAGATATCATATTTAGCCGGAAAAGGGTGTTTAAGGTAAAAAATCCAATTTTCTGAGATTTTTTATTTTTCATTTTTCGAATTTCATATTTTTGTCCTCTTACGTATTTTGACGTGCTGATTTTAAATTTTTTTACAAAAATGTCGAAAACTCATCAGAAATATTTTTGGCGGCTTAAAAAACATCTAAAAACTGATTTAGAGCTGACCAACTCGAGAACGGTTAAAGATAGACCAATTCTGCGAACGCCAATCGATTTAGAATGGCCGAATTAGTATATACTGAGAATTTGAACAGAAAAAATCAACAACAAAAAAAATCGAATATATCATAATACATAATTTTTTGAACTTTTTTATTTTTCATTTTTCGAATTTTAAATTTTTTGTCTTCGAACGTATTTTGACGTGCTGATTCCGAATCTTTGAACGAAAATGTCGAAAACTCATCAGAAATATTTTTGGCGGCAAAAAAACCATCTAAAAACTGATTTAGAGCTGACCAACTCGAGAACGGTCAGAGATAGACAAATTCTGTGAACGCCAATCGATTCAGAATGGCCGAATTAGTATATACTGTGAATTTCGAGTCAATCGAAAGAAATTAAAAATTACTTGAAAAGATACAAGGGGTGTGAAATATATTGCTGGAACGGGTATAGGTTTTCCGTGTTGTTATATTTGAAATAAACCGTCATCTACCTGAATGAAATCAATCCCCAATTTTCCATAGCAGCTTTACCGAAGTTAGGAACAGCTAGCATATCGAGTTTTGGCAGCGGGAATTTCATTCCAAAATAGTCTTCCATGAACACCATCACCTCCTGGGTAACATCTAGAGCATACTGGGCCATGCTAAGGTCTCCTTCGGGGGCCCAAACTTTGACCACGGTGTCTAAATCGGTGAAGTTGGAGGAGACACTCTTCATGTCGCTTATTGTGAAGCCGACAAGGTAGGTCGACATTGGAGGGGATTTCTGGAAGTGATCCCAAACCCAATCAACAGTACCGTTTCTAAAAAAAAACAAGTTAAAATATAAGGATTTACTCCAATTATGCAATACACTCAAATTGTAACCCCTTCTTGAATATTATCTCCCTCATAAACACCAACAACAGTTATTTTCCAGGCATCTGTCCTAAGAACTCCTCCATTTACTGACCAGCAACTAAGTCTGAAAATAGATTCGATATACTCACATTGGTTCGGTATTTCTCAATGGCATGTTTGTCAAAACCGTCATGTTTGTTCTTCTTGCTACGCTTATTTCAAATGGAGCCTTGAAATTGGGTTCGTCAAAACATGGAAAAACTCTTCTGGCATAAATCGGTTGAAAATGAGTTGTAGCCAACCACCTGAAAAATCGTTCAACAACATAAATACATTTTTGATACTCATTGGTCCAATTATGGAACTATGAGTAACAACCCTATTTTGTAATACAATTAATGCAATTAATGACACACCTTTAGGTCATAGGTAACTTTTACCCGCCCATCCTACTTCACATATCAAAGAGTTAACGGAATTTGTGGAACCCTAGAAACCCACATAATCCGTGCCATGTTCTTTTATGATTCTAGCAATATCTACAGCCTACCTTTCATTTCCGGATAAATCCTTGTAGCTCGTCTTATACAACCCTACCAAGTTGTCCAAAATATCTCCCGAGTATTTGATGTCGATGGTGTACGTTGTGCCAAGAACGAGTGCATGTTTCGTGAAGATTTTCAGTTTCAACTGATTGTTGTCTCTCACTACATTACTCACTTCTACGTAAACCTTTTCTGTTTCGATGACAATTTTTTCTGTCGAAGGCTCCACGACGGGCGCATCGCTGGTTTCCGAGTCCGCTCCTACAGTGGAAGAGGAGATGTTTGCAGAGGAAGACGAGTTAGTAGTCGTGGGGGTATTTGTAGTGGTAGAATCGTTTATAGGGGTGGGTGCGTTTGTAGCAGTAGAGGAGTCTATAGAGATGTCTTCTAGTGATACCGTCTCGCTGGTAGTTATTTCACTCTCCATCTGGGGGGTGTCTCTTCGTGATATGTTGTGTGCGTTGGTTTTAGTTCGAGTTTCATTCAGTGTCATCGATTCCGATCTCATTTCAACCTACAAACCAGTTTTCTATTAGATTACCTACTCCAGTTACATACAGTGGAGTTACCCACCCGTCATAACGGACTAAAAAGAAAGGCACAACGTGAGAAATACTGTGAGGAAACTGGACACCTGTTTTCCCTCGGGAATTCCATTATCTGGATGGTTTTTATGACCGCATTAGAATGAGAAGAAATTCATATGTCTTGAGGTTATTAACAGGACTTCACGATGCTTCTTTTAGTCGATGTTGTCCAGAGTGGGTTTTCTTTCTGTAGACTGATGTTTGAATGGAGTCTCAAATTATCTCGACTTCGACGTCTACAAACGGTAGAACGTCGTTGTCCTCTTTTTCCATGGCGAATTTGATAGTTTTCCCGATTTCATCGATATCTTCCAGGAAGCTTTCGAGTTGTTGATCTCCATGATCCCATCTCATAAACATATCATCAACGTACCTAAGCCAAAGTTTATGACCAATCAGGAAAACACCTCAAGATATGTTTTCCTCTCATTACTCTGGCGGTCAGTACATACTTGATAACGATCGGATATATTGAACCAATTGAAACGTCGTGCGAATAGAAACAATCCAGACAACGGAACTCCGCAATCAATAAAGGTAATCAAATTACATCATTGTCTAAAAATATCAAACAAACCAAACCTCCAGTAAACTGACACATAACTGAACCATTGAAAAATAAGAATGAAAAAATTCATTTGAAATTATACTAGTATCAAGAAAATACATGATAATGATTTGCTGTAGGCCGATATAGAAGGAAGACATTGTTAAATAATTATCTACTTACATATCTTGTTGAATAGATGAGAATATCAGAATCCGTTATATTCAAATCATCCCAGTGCAACACGACTTTATCTGTACTTTCAGTGCAATTCACTTGTATCTGGACATGACCGGTGAAGGTGAAATTATTGTCGTTATTTTCATCGAGAAATGGATGAATTTGGAGCCTGTAGTGAATCGGATATAGGATTTTCGGAAGTCTCAGTTCTTCCAGCGGCTTTTCCTCGTTCAGAGTATCGTTGAGGAGTTTTTCTATGTCGTTTGATTCTTTTATTATCTGTAAATTGCATAATAATCAAGTTACATTCAAAGCTTTATCGTATCATTGAAATAGCCAACGATGATGTGAAAATGAAATCAACAACTTTGGTTATGTCACGTTATTGTCATTTTAGCATGCCATTTGGTATCTAGGGTATTATAAGGTAACTAACGTATTATATTGTAACTAATGCATTATGTGTTGTTATTATGTTATGATGTTAATAATTTGTAATGAAGATTTGACTTAAAGGAATCTTAATATTCAATAATACGATAAAGGATTGAAGTGGGGGATAAAAAGTAGCTGAGGAAATGAAAGTGACTAGATGAATCACAAATACAAAATGAAGAAAATTTTTCTCAACCGATTGCGATAAACATTGTTTTTTTTTATATCTGTAAAAAAAAAACAAAGGACTATTGCCACTTCAGGATGCCGGACGTTTGAAGATGGCAGTTAATTTAATGGCTACCGGTAAAACCCTTAAGGATGCGAGACTCGGAGGTCTCGGTAAACGAAGGAGAGATGATAGGACATGCGGAAATCGCAAAGTGGGCGGAGCAGGAAATTCCTATTTCCGTCCTCAGAGTGAAAAGCGCACAAGACAGACTGCGATGGAATAGGAAGTTTGCGCTTACTATTCCGAGCAGAGAACAATGGGAAGGAAACACAGTGGAGCTTCGTTCAGGAGGCCTAGTATGTTACACGGACGGTTCGCGTCTGACAAACAGGCTTCTGGCGCAGGCATCTACCTGGAAGGAAGAGATATACGAGGAAGCTACGCTCTAGGAAGATACACAACAGTTTTCCAAGCCGAGGTGTACGCCATTCTAACCGTAGCTACGAGGCAAGAGGTGAAAGAAGTGCCCGAACAGAAAATGTATATCTGTTCGGATAGTCAGGCAGCGCTCAAAGCTATCTGTATCCTAGACCAAGCTCAGTTTTGGTACAGGAATGCGGAGATGCTCTTGAGAAATTAGCGGAAACAAAGGAAGTCGAGTTGGTATGGGTCCCTGGTCACAAGGGGGTGCCGGGAAACGAGGTGGCAGATGAGCTTGCCAGAACCGGTTCCGCTGCGCCGTTCTGTGGACCGGAGCCAGTACTAGGCATTGCAAGAGGTCAAATCTCTTCTGCCCTAGATGAATGGGTGGAAAGAGAGCTAAACGAATCTTGGAGGAATACCGCCGGCTGCAGGCAGTCAAAAGACTTTATGGCCAGCTCTAGCAAGTCAAGGAAGACGTAGTTTTTAGGCAGAGATCGCCAAACACTACGCCTCCTTGTAGGAATACTAACAGGCCATAACAAACTAGGTAGACACCTGTCACTAATGGGTATAAAAGACAATCCCACTTGCCATATGTGCGAAGAAGACGAAGAAACTTCGTCTCACTTCCTTAGCGAGTGTGAGGCGTACGGGAGGCTAAGATTCGAAATCTTCGGAGTCGAAAAACTCCAACAAGAGGAACTCATCGAACTAGAGTGGACTAACATACTGACCTTCACTAGAAGGTCACAAAGGTTCGGAAAGGAACACTAGAAGAGGCAATGTAGTTATGTGGAGAGCAGGGGATGGCAAAAAGGGCCCATTGGAGCCTACTTGTCTGGCTGCGGCAGCGGCCTCCCCATGATTGCTACTACTACTACTACCGGTAAAACCCGATTATGTTTTTTGTTTCATGCTGAAAGACATGAAAAATTTTCATTTGTTGAAAAAAGGTTGTTTCAGTAACTTTTAATTAAGGCCTAACGTTTGACCAAATCAGTTCGAGAGATGAGTATATGGAGAATTTAAAATTAAATTCTATTTTTCGATATACTACTAGTGGATAGTGGGATGATTGAATATGTATGTACTTTAAGAAAGACGGATAAAAAGCTATAGTATCGATACAATGAAGTAATATTTTATAAATTCACACAATGATGGAAGTTCAATAACAATTAGACAAATTCCTTCGACTCATTTCTCATTTCTCGTCTTTTGTAGGTCAATGGTAAACGAATATAAATTTTTACCGTCATTATGCAATACACGCAATCAGTTATTCAAATGATCAGATATATGACCGTAATCTTATTGAAAAATAATGGATTTATTAATGAAATTATATATGATTAGACCGTCTATTTATACATTTTTATGATAAATACTCTCCCAAGATGCATTGAACTGTAACGAAATGCACCTACAAAGAATTCTAATTCATCTTCGTTCGAAATACAAGGGTTTCACAATGATGTGATTGATAAACATTTATTACAAAAACTGAATAGGAAATCCAAAGCGCTACATCCTCTGAAATGGGAATTTTGTCGGCAACATCCAACATCATGAAATAGCTACTGTTTCCTATAATCGCTGAATTATATCAGTCAATTTATTTGGGAAGCATCTACAAATGAAATTAATACTCCACAATGAATTGGTCTAATTCAAACAAATCCAATATACCGCGACGTGAGGTACGCCCCCCAATTTTTCTATAGTTTTGAAGATGCAAATTTCAAATTTGGTATGTCGCTATAGTACTCATACGTCCAGTTCTTGGAAGGTGTATGTCCACTATGAAGGTACGTTTCATCAAAAACACAATTGGTCGCTGTTGGCTACGAAAATAACTGATTTTTTGTAAATACTTGATCCTCAATGCTAATGTCCATTTTCTTTATTAAAATTCTTCTATCATTTTCAGTCCTTCTCCATCGGAAAGTCGTAATTTATCCGTCTAATATTGGAATACTCATACTCGGGAATATCAGTTACTGGTGCTCTTCTAGGCCGCTTCTTTCTTGGTGTGGAAAATTTTTCTTTCCCGTTATTTGCAGAAATTAATTGCTCCCCTTCTTTAACCACTTTTTCATAATCATATGGATATTTCTGTAGCAACAAAGATACGTGCATCTAGTTAAAATCATCAAAAAAATTCCACCACTTGTTTAATTACTGTTTACTACTATTAACTCGAGGTAAAATGATAATGTTTTTATCTAATAGTGTTTCAATTTCAACTGATTTCGAAAATATGATAAATATCATTACCTCCTTTTTAAAAGTTGAAGGTATTCAATTATTTGAAACAGCGATAACATTTTGCTGATTGGTGGTTTATTTTAGATGTATGCGACCATACCTGTAAGTAGTTGAAGTCAAATGACAATTAGTGCAAAGCAATTAATATAAACAACACACGTACAAAATAGCAAATGGGTACTGGTGTCACGTTTCGAACGAACGTCTTTGTTCGAATGATCAGCTTTTCCTTATTCATCATTTATAGTGCCTACCTATATCGAAGAATGATAATTTGTCAAGAAGTTGATTCGAGTGATTCATTAGGAAATTACTTCTAGTACGGTAAAGACAGACAAATGTAAAAAATCAGGGGTGAAAATCAGGGGTGAAACCCCTGATTTTTTGGTAATTTTTTTTTTTAACAATACATGATGGCAAGAAGTCATGTGCCGAGTTTCAAAGTGCTACGATTCTCTTCACTTTGGCTTACATTTGTCTGTGCTTACTGTACTATACAGCGCACATCTAAAGAGAACATTTTCCACTTTTTAGCGCATTTTAATCAATGCTTGTCTTCAAAAGGATTTTTTTATATTTTTTAATTTCATATAATTATATGTACTCTCCTTAGGAGCATATGTTTAACTTCTGAATAATACATTTCCAAAAGTGCTAAATTTGAAAGGCCTCGATCTTTCTTGAATTCAGGACACCTCATTCTAGTAATATACTTTCGGACAGTTGATTACCGCACTGAATTATGAATTCAAGAAATAAGAGAACGCGAATGTGGCGATTGAAAAGTGCAGTTGATTGTGTCGAACTGAAACCAAAGTATAGATTTTCGATAATTTGACCTCCTTCTAAGGTGAAATCGACATAAACCTGCTGAATATTCTACGGAAAGATTCCACAGTAATAAACAATATACTAATTTTTGCATTTCATTTGCATGGTAATGTCATGAAAAACCTTAAGAACACGGGTCTCTACAATACAATGAAGTTTCACGTGATGATTCCGATATGTTTTATTTCTATGACTAATATTGTTATTATTATATAATGAATTCAAAAACCGTGACATCACATTGAAATTCCATTCATAATCAGTTGCTGTTTTCCATGCAAGTAGATGATTGCCTGATTCGTGAACAAGTTTGGTATTCATGATTGTATGATTTCGAAGAAATTCGAAATAGATTTTTAATAATCAAAAAATAATATGCAAATGAATGAAAATAAACGAATGAACATCCTCGAAAAAAACATAATGGTTGACCGAGTGACTTCAAGCGGGTGTGGCTATTCGTCATAACCAAAAAAAAATATATTTGTTAATGTTGTTTTCAATGAATTTCCTTTAACTCACTCACCTTTTGACTTTCAGTTTTGGGTCCATAGAAGTACATCAGGAGAACTACGGTTGTCAGAGAAGCTACCGCAAAAATTACAAATGCTATTGCTTTTTTGGTAGTCACAAAACATCCTCCGTTTCTGTTATATTGCAAAATGGCTTCGTCTGACAGAAATTCTAATCTGTTGGAATGGTAGCCACCGCGCCCCATCTTTTATTCTGCAAAAATTAAAACAAATAAAGATCACTCAATCTATTTGTAGAAAGTAGAAATTTGGGCCAGTTAGTATTTTCAAGAATTTCAAGAACCAATTTATCAACTGTAATCCAGTAACGACAGACAAACTCGAGGAAATGTGAAGAATGAACCCAAAAAAAAAATTAATTCAAAAAAATTATAATTTTTTTGGTTGTTGTTTCAGAAAATATAAGATTTATCAAAAAACGATTTCGATAGGTTGAGAGATAATTCAATTCTCCACAAGAATTATTTTCAGAAATACCTTATGAAATACGCTCGTTTTCTCAGAAAACGTCGTTTAATGCCGACGCCGACGTCACATTTCATGCTCGCGCTAACCCGCCACTGCAAGTTCAGGCAGGGCCGAAAATTAGATTTGTCATAACTTTCCTAAAAATTATAGTAGGAGGAAAAGAAAAAGTGCATATCGTTCCTGAAGACTAATACTTTCTCATGCAGATATAACATGTGAGTATCTGAGTACCTAAAATGTGTTTTGTCCCACTTCACATAACCCTTCTATGATATTTACGGAGGATCCGAAAGTCATGGATATATTAGTTGATATGAAATAATTATATATACCAAAGCAGGAATCAGTACCCTCTTAGGACCATATGCAACGATTCAAGACTAGGGAGACAAGTCACAAGTCACTTATACATGCCAAAGAAAAAACTGGGTTTTACTCCTGCCTCAGTTTTCAACTCACCCATAATCCCGGCAATTTCTTCAGTAAATGTTGAAAATAATCGCTCATACACATCCTACATAAAAAATCAAGTATGTGATTTCAAGCTTGAGGTTTGCACTTCACAATAGTGTTATTAAATATATATATATATATATATATATATATATATATATATATATATATATATATATATATATATATATATATATATATATATATATATATATATATATATATATGCAGGATATGAATGAGGGATTAGTTTCAACATTTAGTGAAGAGAATGCCGATTTTATGGGTAAGTTAAAAATGAGGCAGGAGTAAAAGTTTTCTTTTTTGACATGTATAAGTGGGACCTGTCACACTACTTTAAAATTGTTGCATATAGTTTAAAGAGGGTATGGGTACAGTACAGTACAGTATGATAATTCCATATTTACTAAATTATTCATGATTTTCGGATCATCCGCAAACATCTCTGTGAAGTGCGACAAAACACATTTTAGGTACTCAAATTCTCGCATATTATATTTTCATGAGAAGGTAAGATAAGGTCCAGAAACTATATAAATTTTTCCTTTTCCTTCTCCGATTATCTTCAGCAGAGTTATGACCAATCAAATATTCGGCTCCGCCAGGACTTTCAGCGGCGGGTAAGGGTGAACCTGAAATTTGATGTCGGCGTTGAATCGCGTTTTCTGAGAAATTACTAGGAATAATTTTTGTCGAAAATTGAATTGTTTTTCACCCTGTTGAGTTGTTTTTCAGATAAATCATATATTTTCCAAGATTATAGCAAAAATCTATTTAAATAATTATATTTAAACGAAAAAAAAATGTTTCACCAATTTTTTTTTCGTGTTTATCATGGTTCATACCAAGTTTGGTGGTGCTACAATCGATTCTTGTCTCAAAACCCAATCGTACTGGATTCCTGGTAAAGTGCAAAATTTACACATTCCAAAAGTTACCGTTGATGAAATATGGTTTCGTGATATTAATAATTTTAAAGGAATATTCTGAAAACAGTCATCAGGGTTTGGTTTAAATAACGTATAATGATTGTTTCAACCTGAACAATAAAGTAGTACTTGCGTTTAACTCACGTGTTCCTTGGGTCACTTTGGTAATTTGTTAATTCCATCAAATTTCTAATCTGAAATATGTGCGAGATCATGAATGAAAAATCCCGTTGTAGGTAAATATAGTGGTTAGCGAATAAGAATACCTCACCTGCTATGGTGATTACCCACATTAACAAGAAAATAACGTGCATTTATACACCTGTTTATCAATGTCTGACTGTTTGAAATATTAAGAGATAACGAAACGTTTCAAATCGAACGTTACAATATTATGAACATTTATTTCTTCCAATCCCAGCTGACATTCGGGTTTTTCTTCACATGGGAATAACCAATTCTGATGTATATTTCACCGTGAGTTCTTCGCAGAATTTGAATCGAATTTTTTCGCGAAAAGACGCCCATTGTATGTGTGGAATTCGAGCTATCAGGAACGATGTACAAGTGTATTTGATGCGGGTAGGTTATCGTGGGCATTCAATGGAAAAAAGGTGTTGAAAACCTTGTGATGACTAACAAAAAAATGTACTCGCGTTAGGAAACGGAAATGTTTCGTACATGATCCAAACAAGTAGGTACTTCTTGGGTTATTTTGCATGAAAATATCATGAAAAAATCAGTTTGTTCCCGGAAACTCATGGGCTGACTTTCCAGAAAAGTTTTCGTAAAACGAGTATGTATTCAGATAACTGTGAATATTGAACTCCATCAAGAGAAGAAGGTACTTGCTGGTAGATGTTCAAAAATCATCGATATCTTCCACAAGTCTGGTCAGAATCATATAAAGGACTCCGCACTGGTCTTGTGGGTCCCGGTAAAATTGGCTGAAACTGAAGTATGTCTTCATGATCCTGATCAGAAGTTCACATGAGCCCAACTCGATCCTATTGGTAGTTTTCGAGATATAGCACCTCGAAAGTATGATTTCTTACCTATATGAGTGAAATCTAGGTACGACAGAATTAGTTATTTATTATACAAGGGAAAAAAGTATTAGATTTTAGCTCGAGGTTGTGTTGTGTCCCGACGCAAAAAACCGAGAGCTGAAATGTATTATTTTTCCCGTGTACAATACACAATTTTTTTCTGTGACGGAAAAACCTGCGATTTAATTGTGAAAAAATCAAATGACTACGGCTTAAGACCTTCCGGTTCGCGAGATCTTTCACATTTTCTCTTGTAAACAACCATTTCATCTACACATACAAACACGGTTCATAGCCGCATCGGTGGGATTGCGGCTTGCAGCGCAATAGTTACCCGGTATTTTGCTTCAGAATTTTCCGGGGTTCAACATCGAAATATCCGGCCTCATAAACTGCAACAACGCATATCTACATCGAATGCAAATTTCAACGACACGCATTAGCTTCGCAGGAGGCGTATGTTTTGCTGATCTACGACCATAACATAATGAAAAGTCCGACCCAGCGTTTCCATCAGTGCGGGCGGACTACAGCGCCCTCTCGCGGGTGAACTATGTTCGCTTTGGCAAGGCGCTCTTCTGCTCTCCTGATCCCCTGGGTTATGTAGAATGGAATCATGTTTAGTGACTTGTCATTATTTATGAATTGTGAAAATATGGAATTTATAATAAAAACCCTATTTATTTATGCCATAGGAACGTTGTTCAAACGATAGGTAGGCATTTTTTTTTTAATTTTATCAATTTTTTTGAACTTAGGAATAAAGGACGGTTAGGTTAGGTTAGGTTAGGTTAGGTTAGGTTAGGTTAGGCTAGCATAACATTCCATTGTGTTCATTCAAATACAAGGTCATTAGTATATACCAGAAATAGAATAGAGCCTAATATTGATCTTTAAGGGACTCCTTGCCTACGGGATGACTACTAACGTTAATTTTATTAATTTGCTGTTCATCAGATAAATATGATTCTAACAACTGAAACGCTGTCGTCCTTGATCATTTTGATGAAATAATATGACTAACGCAGTAATTAATAGTCGTTTCTCAACCGCATAGGTTATGCGGCTACAGGTTTACGGTATGGAGTATTATCATCATCATTATTAGGTATGATAGGACATTCATATTCATATTAGGATTGAATTTTCTGGAAATGGTAAACCATAACAATATTATGCAGTGGAAGCTAAAGGAATTGGTTGAGAAATTTCAGATTTAAAACACAAGTGCTTTTGTCTATAGAATAATTCAACATCTCAGAATTTGAATCCATATCCAGCTGATTCAACTTGAAGTTGGATATTCTAGTCTTCTGAAATATCATTAATCGTTCCACCGTTGGCGGTCCGAATATTTTTTTCCAAGGACTCGTTTTTCCAGTGAACGGCAAAGCTTTGGAACTCGCTGCCTCGGAAGGTATTCCCTGAGGCATACAGCCTGCAGGAATTCAAGAAGAACACCAATTCTCACCTACCTTTCTTCGTTTCTCACATTACAGAATTTTCCTTCTCGTGAGAACCAGTATATAAAAAAAATTCTTGGTGAATATGCTAATAGCAATATGCTCGAACCTTTCACTTTTTCAATTTCTATTTTAGTATCACTAACATTTTCATAATTCAGAAAATCGGAAGCATAACTAACACTTAGATTTTCTAGAATTGGTTACTAATTCATCTAATATTGTATAGGTGTTTTTCTAATAAATACTGCGACCATATAATCCCAGCTGAAAAGTCAAAACAAAACTTCCAAGCAGTACAAAGGTCCTTGGATAAAAGGTCACTTAAGTAGTACCTATAGAGTTCTGGTTTGTTTACATTTCGACGTTGACTTTTTGTTTGAATAAATATATTATTATTCCATGGAACTTAATTTTCCCTGCAGTGCAATGAGAAATATTATTCTATGAGTATCAAAAGAAAAAAAGATACAATTTTATGTATGTTGCAAGTTTCGTATAGTAAGATATGAATTAGAAATAAAATCTTCCGCGAAATTAGACCAACGAATAAATCTTTTTGTTTAGTTGTCAAATCAAAAATATACCCACTACAGGTTGCTCTTGCTCACACTCGTCAAACGTCAATAATCACTGAACGCACATAATCAGAAAATGTCCAGAAATCGCACACAAAATCACCAAATGAAAGTTCAGTCGCGACTAAGTACGTCCTCAAATTCGCAGTACCTCAATAATGGAAATTATCGAGCCGTGGTAAACACTAAACAATCCGGTGTTTTTCTATCAACTAAAAACGACTTTTTTCAAAGATCGGTCTACTGCGCTACGGTGATTAGTCCTCCAATAACACTCGCCAATAACAATACCAGCAGCTCGATAAATGGTATGCAATAACGAATAAAAATGTATGCGAACGAATACATTCGGCATATAAATGTTACATAAGATATTGCATTGAAAAATAATGATCGTGTGTGTGATGATGGGATACCCTTGAAATCTCCAGTTATTAGATGTGGTAGTACCTATGGAATTTTCGATATTTTGCCGGAATTTTAAACGGCTACTACCTATGAATGGGTTATTAGCATTGTGACCAGCTCAAAATAAATATTGAACCAAGCGTAACGGATGGTCACAATGGGTTATATGGGGTGATCCAACAAAGTTCAAATATCCCCGTGAAGGCCAAATGAAATCATAAAAATTCCAATTCATGGCATCAGGAATATTATTTCAAGGCGAAATAAGCAACGAACAATTACACGCGAGTGGCTGAAACAATTTCATAGGCACAAAAACAATTAGTTTCCTTCCTCATTGGCCTGAAGGAAAATAAATCTCCCATTATAATGACCTCAGCTGTTTATAGCCTTCCAATATAATGGGAGATTTCAATGTACACAACTCAAATTTTTAAACAAAACAGACGAGGCAGGTCAAGTTGAGGCCTTTGCTATCACGTATGGTCCATAGTAACTGGTCAAGCTACCCACACGCATTCCTGATGTCAACAACCCTGATCCATACAGTATATAAGTTTGTGCCCCACTTTGGAACACCGACTACAACTTCATCTCCACTCTTTGCTCTCTTCCTCTTCCTCTTCCTCTTCCTCTTCCTCTTCCTCTTCCTCTTCCTCTTCCTCTTCCTCTTCCTCTTCCTCTTCCTCTTCCTCTTCCTCTTCCTCTTCCTCTTCCTCTTCCTCTTCCTCTTCCTCTTCCTCTTCCTCTTCCTCTTCCTCTTCCTCTTCCTCTTCCTCTTCCTCTTCCTCTTCCTCTTCCTCTTCCTCTTCCTCTTCCTCTTCCTCTTCCTCTTCCTCTTCCTCTTCCTCTTCCTCTTCCTCTTCCTCTTCCTCTTCCTCTTCCTCTTCCTCTTCCTCTTCCTCTTCCTCTTCCTCTTCCTCTTCCTCTTCCTCTTCCTCTTCCTCTTCCTCTTCCTCTTCCTCTTCCTCTTCCTCTTCCTCTTCCTCTTCCTCTTCCTCTTCCTCTTCCTCTTCCTCTTCCTCTTCCTCTTCCTCTTCCTCTTCCTCTTCCTCTTCCTCTTCCTCTTCCTCTTCCTCTTCCTCTTCCTCTTCCTCTTCCTCTTCCTCTTCCTCTTCCTCTTCCTCTTCCTCTTCCTCTTCCTCTTCCTCTTCCTCTTCCTCTTCCTCTTCCTCTTCCTCTTCCTCTTCCTCTTCCTCTTCCTCTTCCTCTTCCTCTTCCTCTTCCTCTTCCTCTTCCTCTTCCTCTTCCTCTTCCTCTTCCTCTTCCTCTTCCTCTTCCTCTTCCTCTTCCTCTTCCTCTTCCTCTTCCTCTTCCTCTTCCTCTTCCTCTTCCTCTTCCTCTTCCTCTTCCTCTTCCTCTTCCTCTTCCTCTTCCTCTTCCTCTTCCTCTTCCTCTTCCTCTTCCTCTTCCTCTTCCTCTTCCTCTTCCTCTTCCTCTTCCTCTTCCTCTTCCTCTTCCTCTTCCTCTTCCTCTTCCTCTTCCTCTTCCTCTTCCTCTTCCTCTTCCTCTTCCTCTTCCTCTTCCTCTTCCTCTTCCTCTTCCTCTTCCTCTTCCTCTTCCTCTTCCTCTTCCTCTTCCTCTTCCTCTTCCTCTTCCTCTTCCTCTTCCTCTTCCTCTTCCTCTTCCTCTTCCTCTTCCTCTTCCTCTTCCTCTTCCTCTTCCTCTTCCTCTTCCTCTTCCTCTTCCTCTTCCTCTTCCTCTTCCTCTTCCTCTTCCTCTTCCTCTTCCTCTTCCTCTTCCTCTTCCTCTTCCTCTTCCTCTTCCTCTTCCTCTTCCTCTTCCTCTTCCTCTTCCTCTTCCTCTTCCTCTTCCTCTTCCTCTTCCTCTTCCTCTTCCTCTTCCTCTTCCTCTTCCTCTTCCTCTTCCTCTTCCTCTTCCTCTTCCTCTTCCTCTTCCTCTTCCTCTTCCTCTTCCTCTTCCTCTTCCTCTTCCTCTTCCTCTTCCTCTTCCTCTTCCTCTTCCTCTTCCTCTTCCTCTTCCTCTTCCTCTTCCTCTTCCTCTTCCTCTTCCTCTTCCTCTTCCTCTTCCTCTTCCTCTTCCTCTTCCTCTTCCTCTTCCTCTTCCTCTTCCTCTTCCTCTTCCTCTTCCTCTTCCTCTTCCTCTTCCTCTTCCTCTTCCTCTTCCTCTTCCTCTTCCTCTTCCTCTTCCTCTTCCTCTTCCTCTTCCTCTTCCTCTTCCTCTTCCTCTTCCTCTTCCTCTTCCTCTTCCTCTTCCTCTTCCTCTTCCTCTTCCTCTTCCTCTTCCTCTTCCTCTTCCTCTTCCTCTTCCTCTTCCTCTTCCTCTTCCTCTTCCTCTTCCTCTTCCTCTTCCTCTTCCTCTTCCTCTTCCTCTTCCTCTTCCTCTTCCTCTTCCTCTTCCTCTTCCTCTTCCTCTTCCTCTTCCTCTTCCTCTTCCTCTTCCTCTTCCTCTTCCTCTTCCTCTTCCTCTTCCTCTTCCTCTTCCTCTTCCTCTTCCTCTTCCTCTTCCTCTTCCTCTTCCTCTTCCTCTTCCTCTTCCTCTTCCTCTTCCTCTTCCTCTTCCTCTTCCTCTTCCTCTTCCTCTTCCTCTTCCTCTTCCTCTTCCTCTTCCTCTTCCTCTTCCTCTTCCTCTTCCTCTTCCTCTTCCTCTTCCTCTTCCTCTTCCTCTTCCTCTTCCTCTTCCTCTTCCTCTTCCTCTTCCTCTTCCTCTTCCTCTTCCTCTTCCTCTTCCTCTTCCTCTTCCTCTTCCTCTTCCTCTTCCTCTTCCTCTTCCTCTTCCTCTTCCTCTTCCTCTTCCTCTTCCTCTTCCTCTTCCTCTTCCTCTTCCTCTTCCTCTTCCTCTTCCTCTTCCTCTTCCTCTTCCTCTTCCTCTTCCTCTTCCTCTTCCTCTTCCTCTTCCTCTTTTTTAACAATATGCCAAGCGGTTAAAAAATTGGCAGGGTAATTTACGATTCCACTGTATAGTTAGTTATTTCAACTATCTATAGCAAATCACAATATACCTAGAACGTTTGGACTCAATTTTAATACTTGACCTTTATTAATTAATAATATCCAATATTTGACTACTTGGAAGTCTTTTTTCTTACCTAACTACCTTCGACATCTTGAAAAAAATATATAGAACCACCTTGAGAGTATCACCTATCACCTTAAATTAATTGTATTGATTGCTTCATCCTTTTATTGAAAGAACCGGAATAAATGTTCAAAGTTGGGTTTTCAATTTTTACTTAAATGTCGTTGGTTAGTTGGCCCACATTGCAGTAATAAGTAAGACGAGTTGCTAACATGCAAAGGGGTATCGACAATGTTTGACTAGTGAATCGCAGATGGCGGTAGATACTATTTGTAACGTTTTCACCTTGGATATACTCGCAAACTGAAAAAAAAATCTTTATCACCTCGAACCTTATAACAGGGTTTAGTTTCTTTTATGAATCTTGAATCTGATATTACATACAGGTTTTAGTCTTAGTTTTGATAGAAAAAGGACTTGCATGAGTCGAAGTTATTTGGTTTCTATGACAATAATTGTTGGTTATTTATTTGCTTTGTAGTAAATTCACTTGTTTCAATAATTTAATCCAAGTGTGTGTGTAATTGATTTCTCAAAAGCAAAGTAATTTTATTTTATACGACTGCGAATGTCACTCTTCATATGGATGAAAGGCAGAGATTCGAGAATAATGATTCCGGCACCGGTAGCACCTAATTTAATATTTAATACTAATTATCTTGTTGACTTTTAACTGAATAATTGGCTCCAACAGACGCATGAAAAAATCAGACGATAACAAATTGGCCCTAGCTCAGCAATAGCGAATTCGCTCAATAAATGCACTGTTAGATCTTGACTACTGGTTTCTAAAGATGCTAACAGTGTTGGAGAAGGTACCTTTCACATGAACGAGGTAAAAAAAAATGTAAAAGACATCAACAATAAGCATATTATTTCTAGAAATATCAATTTCATGAAGCCGAATGTTATTAAAGCCTTGTCTTGAATACAGTTTCCATATTGCAGGTATGAAGTCCAACATACATGGACATGGGTAAAGAATAAGTTCTATCAACCAAAAGCAAATATTTTGATTTTGTTAATTAGGGAAAGTTCCCTGAGACTACAACAGTATCAAAACTGATACCTAATTGATGAAAATCCAAGTTAACGTTAATAACGTTAGAACTTTAATATTTATTGACTTTCACAAACAGTATACTTCTGCTTGAAGATTTTTGGAAATCAACATTCAAATTTTATTATCGATTGAAGAGCCAAACAACTGAAAAAATATTTATTATACTTACTATGCCATTTACATATTTTAGCTTTATTACAAAAAACAGTAAAAATATATGATTGTTTCACTTACAACATAAGGACCAGAAAATTGAATGAGGAGCTAAAGGTTTTTCGTATAGTAGTATATTAGTACTCTTCACATCACTTTTTCCATCAAATATCGAGCATATCAAAATGTCGTAAATACAGTTTTAAATAAGATGACTAGTCTGATGGATGAACGTTCTACAAGTTCAGATTTTTTTTAATGAATAAAAACACTTCATTTGGTTTGAATGAATCATATTTTGAAGAATTTTAAAATCACGAGTAACTATATACACGGTCCCCTCTTTTCCCCCTGAAGTTTTTAAAAACGAACCAAAAACCAAATAAAATTTAGAATTCACCAACGGCGCGCATCAAAAAAGTTCAGGGGGAGAAAAGGGACTATGATCCATAAGAAATATCACCCTGTAGATTCTCACAAACCTTTGACATGTCCATTGATGTAAGCCCTATAACGTAACCTGTATTTTTAATTTTAGAGCCAAATATCTCAAAAACTGCATGATCTATAAAGAAAAAACAGAACAAATCTTGAAATTTCAACACCCCCTAGATCGTCAACAAAGCTTTTGCGGACCTATGTTTATATGAACTTTTCCTCATAAAATAAGCCAAGGAATTTCCATAATTTGGCTTTTGGATGTACATGATGTTTAGGAACACCCTGTATATTGCTCTATTATGTTAATTCAATTTACAATGTAAATATAATGTGGTGAACTGTATTAGTCAACGTAATCTTTTACTCATCCTAATCTGTAGGTGACTAGTCTAATAAAGTGGTTGCATCTGTGTATTAACATTTGTTATTTTTTTGTAATTCTGCTTTAAAAGATGAATAAATATATATTTGTACAACTGACATCAAAAATGACGTTTTTAATTCGTTGATATATGAACTAAAAACTGACAAAATCACTTTTAACACTAGTGTTAAAAATACTTTTAACACTAGTGGGGTTGCTCCACTCGCTAACGCTCGTTTCACAATAGTCCCAACTCACAAAATAAAATGCCACTTTTAACACTTGTATCATAAATAACCATTTTTTCTTTCTTTCTATACAATCTGATACATCGTTGCAACAAACATAGCATATATCTATGGAATGTATCAATTGCCCCTACTAGGAATGACAAGTTAGAGTAATTGACGAAGTTTCTCTACTTGAAATATAATTTTGTTTCATCGAATAAACAGCAACAAAAGAATAATCTTGATAGGAATCAAACGCAGCGTGAGTTTGTCCCAACATAAAATTGCATAGTGCTTTTGTGGACCTCTAATATGATACAAGGTTAAGTGAAGTTTTACTGAAATTCATACAGTTCCAATTGGAATTGGTGAGTATGGAAACGACAGTTGCCAAAATAAGAATCATGACAGCTTGGATTTAATTTATAATAATTATATGTGTAGGTTATAATAATTGGACATAATTGTGATGGCTATCGTCTATTTTTTTTATGAAGTTGAGACTTGTTCAAGGAACGATGAAAGAATGTATTTTGAGTATATAAAGATTCAAAATTTTTTTTATGAAGTTGAGACTTGTTCAAGGAACGATGAAAGAATGTATTTTGAGTATATAAAGATTCAAAAGCTTAGAGTTTTGCGCAGTTGGCCATCATCATTTCAACAAAAGAAATTCTATCCTGAGCTAAAAAAAAGTCTGTGATGGTGACGACAGCCAAAAGTGTACAGCTCAACATGGCTCTGGAAATAAATCTGTATACTACACCCAGAATATGACCTTCCTTCAATTCATTTTTGATCATCAAAATAGACTGAAACACGAAGTATTCTATGAATATAAGTTTAGCTAAGACCTGAAACTACTTATTTTACTGCTAATGGAAAATGTCTTGGAATTTTTTTTTGTAAAAAACGTTACCCAAAATTTCCTGGTTTCATGATTGAACACAACATAGAATAAGAATAAAATTAAACCGTCTATGTTAGACATGATAGTAAATATATAAACTAACATCATCCTCAGCCAATATATTATAACAAAATTTGTCAAAACTAAGAGAATCCACGGCATTCCCAGAACGAAAAACAACAAAGTTGCTAGTTGCATCTGTAGTTTTTGAATGTTGTCCTTGCTGCTATGAGCTTCGACAGTTTTCGCTGTGATTTGTCTCATCACTGCAATGAAAACGAACGTGTTTATTGAAATTATTGCAATTATCGGGGCAAAGAGGCCCAAATATAACGCCAAACCGGAAGGATAGCAGAAATTTCCCGACAACATTGAATAGTTATTACCACGCAAAAGTACGATAATGGTTACTGGTATGAGTGCAAAACCCCAGCCAAATACTAGAGATATCATCACTATTCTTTCTGGCAAGATAGTGAACACTTTCACGAACCTCATGTACTGTAAAAAGGAGTACACCAACATCCAAGCAAACTTGGAAAGGATCACGTAGTGAAGGAAGTTGCCTATAAAATGACAGTCACCTATCACAGGTTCATACCTAGCCAATTCTGTTAACGTTATCTCTAAGATTATCGCTATACATAAATTCAATAAAATTATGGTTCCTTGTTTCCTCCTCCACTTTTTGAACGCGATCGCCGTTATGAATATACCGGAAATTCCACTAACCGATAGGAAATCGCCCAGGTAGAGGAGAATACCCACAGTGGCGACAGCATTGTCTGGGTTGAGATCGTCTTTCAAAATCAACAGAGCGAAATGCGTTAGATGAGAAAACTCACAGATGTGAAAGAAACTTTCATTGTGGTAATTTTCCAAGTGATTTCCCCCAACAGTGGACCAGCTTCCTCTTTTCCGCGTGGTTTTCTTCCCGTAGTCCCAAAATCCGCACTCTGGGGAGCCGTTCGTAACCGACTTGAACAAAATCGGAAGCATACTTGGCAAGTAGCAACCGTACTCTGGTATCGTCACGCTTATTACTGGCCCCGTCGGCTCTTTAGAGTAGTTGCTCACGAAGAACCGATCACTCAAGAAAATTGTGGTTATTACTGATATGTTCCCACCCTGGAAACCTAACAAAATCTCCTCTGGGACGTGGAAGGCCATCCAAAAGTCCTCGTTGTACTTCACGTCCTCGAAACTGCCATACCTTTTCATGTTCTCAACTCTCACCCCTTTGCTTCCGGTGTACACCACAACTCCGGATACGTTACTTATCAGCGGGTTGCATATGTGAACGATCACATTTTCCTTTTGAATCAAGAATACTCCGGAATTGATTATCGGTTGTTTCAAAATATCGTCCACCAAATCGAGAATAGAATCTGTGATGTTGAGAGAATATTGCGCTTCTGCCAAGTTTTCCCTTTTGACGTTCAATAAGCAGTCTGTAATGTTCACCGTTGCTCCTATAACATCAAAGCTGCCATCGACAAAATTTCCCAGCCTATGAAAAGAGAAAATGTTATCCAAAATTTTCGTGATGTAATAAATAGACAGAACCGGCAAATCGGGCTCACTCCTTATGACGCTGCTCAAATTACCAACGGTATCGTTACTGAGAGATTGGTTCAGCAACGAATACAAGTACAGGGTGTTTTGATTGGGTTGCTTGTCATTTTGGCATTCGCCCGTCACATCACCCCAAGTGGCACCGTATAAAAAATCACCCTCACATAACCGATAAATGGGCATTCCGTTTGCTTGGAGGCAGATTTCTTCGGGAATGGCGGTCTGGCCAATGAGAGTCAACGGCCAAGTTATGGCCTTTCCATCTTCCGTGAATGTTGTGTTCGGAAGGCAGAATTCGCTACTCTTGAAGTAAACTACTTTTAAAGCGTTCGAGTCCTTCAAGAAGCTATTTTCGAGAAAGGAAAACTCATCTATTATGTCGACCATTTCGGTGGTGGTTATGTGTAGTAGGAAGTCTAACGTTTTGAAATCGAAGAAGAAAATATCCATGACCCTTATTTCATAGTCTTTAGCTATTTCGGCCATGATGTTGGGGACGAACTCTTCATACCGAATTGGAGACTCAGATTTACACTTGAAGAACAAACACACGCTGGATAAAACTATTCTCAGAGCATATTCATGCCCTTCTTTCTTTTCATAGGCCACAACTGTGTTGGATTTCAGAACAACTGAGTTTTCGTAGACCTCGCACCAGTATTGACCCATGTACCTCTCCAGAGCCACCTCATACACGTTGAATGGTTTCATTCCGTCAGTCTGTTCGGTTATTTTCCGGACTTCCACCCGCGCCTTCAATTCATCGAGGGAGGCGTCTGTGAAACAGTAAATAGTGTCTGAGTTTCCATGGCCGATGAGCTTCTCTGGCGAATAGATCATCAAAAACAACCTTCTCTGATTGTCCTCGAAGTTGAGAACCATTTCGACTTCGCCAGAGGTTTGTTTGAGTGATAACATTGAGCAAAGCGAGCATTGCAAGTCTTCCGTCGTATACGACCAAGTGTTCCGACTCAGTGCTTCTTTGGAACCTTCCAAGGCGAATTCGGAGGTTGGACCTCCTCCTACGAAGCATTGATCACGTCCCGCCAAGTCGGCTAGAATATTTTTGTCCATGATAGTGTTTACTCTCGCGAGCATAGGACAGCGTTGTTTTTGTTTGCAGTAACATTTTACGGAGTTGATGCCGGCACTGACGCAACCTTTGGGGCAGTGTTGATTGCCTTCCCTTTTGTCGAACTCGCAGATGTGCTTGTGGATGGCGGTGCAGCTTTCTGGCTCTAGTTTCACTCTCTAGTCCTTTTTGAAAAAGTCGGCATCGCCGACTGGGACTAGGGAAGCGGCTAAGAGTGGTTTTCCGAAATCTTTTCCCCATGTTATGGACTCGTAAGGGCCGTACTTGACGAATCTCTTCAATGGCAGCCAGACGGATTCGTTGTCTAGTAGATGTGAGTAGGAATCTTCGGAGATTTTCCCGATGTTGCAACTGTCTTCCCATTGCTTGGGTTCGGAAACGTAGATGCAACTGTCTTTGGTTTCTTCGAAATTCAAGGGACATCGTCTGTTGGCTTCTATCGTTTTAGAGCACGCTGGAGGTGTTTTGGGTATCCAGGATTGGTTGCTGCAAATCCTGGCTATCAGGTTTCCGAACTCATCCAAGCATGGCGGGACAGAAAGAAAGATTGCGTTGTTTGGGCCTCTGGATGACCACGAAACTGTTTGTGAACTGTTGTATACTTCGGATACTTCTCCGGGGCATTTCTGAAAAAAATAAATATTCATAAACATTGTGCTGAATAAATGTTGATACATATGACCTTATCGAACACAAAATAATTCATTAATTAGAATTATGAATTATGGTTTGTTGACGTAGATACGTCTGTTTTCTACGAAAGCGCAGGAGAACGAAAGAACGAAAGCGCAGGAGGGCCACAAGCAGTTTTTTTTCATCACTTTTTTCTCGAAATTTCGACTTTTTTCTTGAAATTTCGAGTTTAATCACTTCGACTTTATTGTTGAAATTTCGAGAAAAAAGGCGGAATTTCGAGAAAAAAGTCAAAATTTCGACATTAACTCAAAATTTCAAGAAAAAAGTCAAAATTTCGAGAAAAAAATCGAAATTTCAAAATTAAACTCGAAATTTCGAGAAAAAAGTCGATATTTCAACATTAATGACTTTAAAGTCGGAGTGATTAAATTTCGACATCAAACTCGAAAATTCAAGAAAAAAGTCGAAATTTCGAGAAAAAAGTCGAAATTTCGACAATAATGTCGAAATTCCAACATTAACGTCGAAATCACTTCGACTAAAAAGTCGTCGAAATTTCGACTTTGTTCTCGAAATTTCATCTTTTTTTTAACTTTAAAGTCAAAGTAATTAAATTTCGACAACTCGAAATTTCAAGAAAAAAGTCGAAATTTCAAAATTAAACTCGAAATTTCGGGAAAAAAGTCGAAATTTCAAAATTAAACTCGAAATTTCGGGAAAAAAGTCGAAATTTCAAAATTAAACTCGAAATTTCGGGAAAAAAGTCGATATTTCAACATTAATGACTTTAAAGTCGGAGTGATTAAATTTCGACATTAAACTCGAAAATTCAAGAAAAAAGTCGAAATTTCAAAATTAAACTCGAAATTTCGGGAAAAAAGTCGATATTTCAACATTAATGACTTTAAAGTCGAAGTGATTAAATTTCGACATAAAAGTCAAAAATTCGACATTAAACTCGAAATTTCAAGAAAAAAGTCGGAATTTCAAATTTCATCTTTTTTTTTAAATTTCGAGTTTAATGTTAAAAGTTCGACTTTTATGTCGGAATTTAATCACTTTGACTTCATTGTCAAAATCTCGAGAAAAAAGTCGAAATTTCGACGACTTTTTTCTCGAAATTTAATCTTTTGTTTTGAAATTTCTAGTTTAATGTTGAAAGTTCGACTTTTATGTCCAAATTTAATCACTTCGACTTCGACTTTCAAAGTCCAAATTTCGAGAAAAAAGTCGAAATTTCGAAAAAAAGTCGAAATTTCGACTTTAATGTTGAAATTTCAACATAAATGTAGAAATTTTTCTTGAACTTTCGAGTATAATATCGAAATTTCGACTTTTATGTCGAAATTTGATCACATAAAAGTCGAAATTTCAACATTAAACTTGAAATTTCAAGAAAAAAGTTGAAATTTCAACATTAAAGTCGAAGTGATGAAAAAAAAACTAGTTGTGTCCTTCCTGCGCTTTCGTAGGAAACAAACCGTGAAACATGTCATGTCTGCAGGAGGTCATTCTCAGTCAATGGGGGATAATATTCAATTCTGAATTGCAATTAACACTTGCAATTGTGTCCTCTTAGATGTAATTCGGTGTCCAAACTGAATCATCACAAAGTATGCAAATGTAAAAAATGGAATAGAAATAGATATTACCTGAGGGTAACAGGGTATTTAAAAAAAAAACTTGCCAGACCTATAATTCACAACTTTTCTCCAATCGGTTTGACATAACATGAGGCAAATATGTGTCAGAAAACAACTAGTTTGAATAACTAATTTTCCATTTTTTTAACGAAACATGAACGATAGATTCGGAAAAAGGGACACACTCTATTCATTTATTATTTATTACCGCGACTCTGGCTAAACCGTTCCAATCACGTTATCGCAATTCGCGGTTTGGCTATGTTTGCTTTTACTTAGTTTTGTCAACTCAATGTGAAAGCAATTTTAATGGATACCGAAAATCACACTTTGCACTTTTGCCTACCTTTGAACTTTCTTGGGAGCTCGTAATAATTTCCGCTAGCAGCACAATCGATAAAACAACACTCTTCACTGAAGAAACCAGTCTGACACGACGTGTTATCATCTTAACACTTTATAGTAATCACCAGTCCATATACAAGCAAATATCATTCAACATCATTTGTTGATACAGCTAAATTACACCTTTTCCATGTACACACAATAAATTCGTTAATTATCCCACGAACACTTGTGGGAGGAAAGTGGGGATGTTTTGCTTCAGGCCAATGTTGGCGCAACAATAGTCGCAGGTATTTGATAAAGATTTATTTGTATTGATTATGAGATAATTAGGCATTAACGAGCTATTGAAGAACGTTCGTGATTCCTTTATGCTGTTTTGGAGGAGAGATATAGTGCCGTTTCACAAAGGACCGATGATCAGCACTGACCAGCAATGATCGGTCGCCACCGATCATCGGTCGAATAAAATTCTTTTCACATACGACTGATCACTGATCATCAGTCGTCAACATGCATGTGAGAAGTACACAGCATCGCGTTGTTGTCGCTTTGTGCGTGAAAAGGTTGATAGAAAGGAAAAAAAAGAAACGAAACTCCAGAAATATTTGGGTTCATCCTTTATGTCTACAGAGGCCATATGTCATAAATATACCAATACAAAACAAACATTTAAAATAATAATAATCAATAATAATATTGAGAACAAAAAGTATTTTACCCCTTCACCACACAAGTAATTTAATTCCTAGATGCGCATTTCGATAACAAAGTTACCTTCATCAGTAGGATTACTAAACTGGAGTTTAGTAAACTGGTGAAGGGGTAAAATACTTTTTGTTCTCATTGAGTGACACCACAGGCGTCCAATATCCCATTTCGAAATAATAACATTGAAAACACAAAAACAAATCACCGCGGCAACTTTAAACAAAACTCATCTTTAACAATTGTGACGTAACCAAACTGAATACAACTGTACAAAACACTTCATTTTGTGTCGCATCCTTGATGTTCTAACGACCAACAGCGATGCGAGAATTGGCGATCTCGAGTTGGACATGCTTCATTGATCACTGTTAACATCGGGCGCATTTGAAATGTGAATACACTTAGCATGGTTATATTATAGTAATTTTCCTAACAAGTGCGGAAAGTGATGCTTTCCCGCACGCGACTGCCGTTAACCCGAACGACGCGGAGCGGAGTTCGGATAAGCAGTCGAGTGCGGGAAAGACACTTTCCGCATGAGTTAGGAGCAATACTTTTTCTACAAGCGTAGGAAACAAATTCATTTTTTCAATAATTTATTCATGCAAATGGAAACAACTAACAAGAGTAACATTTTCTATCCACTAATTATTCGTAATATTTATCGTAAATGTACAATTTGATGCATTATGTAAATTTATAGCGGAAGCCAGCATATTTTTGAAGATGGCTGATTTCCTGAAGAAGAAGGTATAACTCTGGGCAATACATTATCGAAAGAAATCGAATGTGCAGGCACAGGCATCAAATCGTCGCCGATCGATATAGACGTGGATGGTTCTAAAATGCACCCGGAAGACGATGCAGTGTTCAAATTGAGAATTTTGTTGGACATTTCTTTTTTTCGATTGGTGGAGTCTTCTAAATACCCCTCTACAACTGAAGTCGATTTCCATCCTCCTAGACGTTTGATATTAGTTATACCCACACCACAGTCAGCAAGTAAAGTGGCTGAGGAACGCCTGAAGCTGTGACCAGTGTAAAGCTCTGTATTTTGAAGGCGCAGATATACTGCTATTTCGGAGGGTATCTTTCCTATGGTATTGATTCCTACACATTGCACAGTACATTTTCCACTTTTGTAATACAAGAATAAACGACGGTGAGGAGTCTCTTTTGGACGTAAATGTACATAATTTCTGTATACGTTCAAAAAATAACCATCATTTGCTTCTTCAGATATCACGAAGGATCTAGAGGAATCATTTTTGGAATCCTTGATATTAACAATTATCAGGTTTTCTTTGTCGTCTATGTCGTCAATGGTGAGTTTTGTCAGCTCTTCTCGTCTGCAAGCACCAGCTAATCCAAAAATTGCTACTAACTTAATCATGAGGTATATGTCATCGGGTGCTTCAGTCATAAACTTTGAAACGTCTTCTTGAGTGAAGATTTTGGCCTTTTTCGGTCGAAAACCGACATTATGTCTTTTAATGAATGCAATTATTTTGTAAAATTTGCTAATATCTAAATTTTGCTTTACTTTGAATACACTCTTCAACATTGAATATCTTGCCCATAAAGTGTTCGGCTTCCATGTTTTAGACATTTCTAGAAAATAAGCCAAGAATACTTCTTCTTTATTTGGTGTTTTCACTTTTTTATTGTTGCACCATTCAATAAAACTCGTGTATTGCTTCTCATACCTTTGTTTAGATTTCGTTGGCAATAACTCTAAGTTCGCATCTGTAGCTGCTTGCAAGATTTCTTGTGGAAATTCTTCATCAGATGAATAATCAATTGTGGCAATTTCACTGAATCGAAAATTTTATATAAGTAACGATTTGTCTGACTCTGACTCTGACAATTACAAACAAATTTTTTGTATTGATCGGCATGACAACATCAATTGTTACCTACTCGTTATCAGATCAATCAAAGCCAATATATAGGGTGATTTTCATAACAATACATTTTTATTTATCAATATTTGTTCATTTTTTCAATAAATAGTGCAAAATGATGGATGATTTTGAACAAACTCACTTAGTATTGCAACAAAAAAGCTTGAACTTTCATATTTTGTCACCCACCACTTATATTTTACGAGGATATCACATAAATGTTTTTCCCACACTAGTGTGGGAAAACTTTTCCCGCACAACTGTGGGAAAATGACACTTTCCAAACTGAATTGCGTGCGGGTAGAGGGTGAATCACGCACGCTTGTAGGAAAAAATACTTACTTGCTTCTTCTTCCCAAGCTTTAATTTTGGCATCGCGATTTTTATAGTCCTCTGAAGAAGTATCCCAAATACATGGTTTTTGTTCTATTGCAGTGATTAAAAGTTCGGTATCAAAACGATATTTTTCTTTATAATTTGCCATTTTGCGTTTCACACACCACAAGAAAGAACAGCGAAAACGTAAATTTGCTCACCGCAACTTGACAATACTGCATTGAAACCGCAACTGATGATCCGCTTGCATGTGAAATAGTTATTTACCTAACAAGTGTGGAAAGTAGTACTTTTCCGCACGCGACGGCAGTTGCACGAACGACGCGGAGCGGAGTTCGGGCAAGCCGTTAAGGGCGGAAAAGACATTTTCCGTAAGAGTTAGGTACAATATTTTTCCTACGAGTGTTTTTGTCCATCTTATTTATGAAAAAACAAGGTTTTTAATAAACAAGTTTTTATAATAATGCTACAAAATGACTAATAAGACAGAATAGTTACATATATCATATAGTCCTAAATATCCTCATTTTCAACAATACAAAAATCGTGCGGAAAAGTAAAAATCGTACGGAAAAGTAAAAATCGTGCGGGAAAGTAACTTTTCCGCACGATTTTAAATCGTACGGAAAAGTACAACTTTCAAAACGAAAAATCGTGCGGAAAAGTTATTTTTCCGCACGCTCGTAGGAAAAGATCTATTTATCAAATGGCTCTGACTCCAACCGATGATCCGCACACGCCAAGGGCTAGACCGACGCCCGTGCGTTTTTCATCGGTCGACCGATGATACGCAGACATGTGAACGATCAATTTAAAACAATGGACTAGACGGATCGTCAGAGCTGATCATCGGTCCTTTGTGAAACGGCACTTAGCAAATTCCTATAATTCTTATTTGCGTATTTAATGAACTTTTATGGAAAATTGTTCCCCGCGTAAAGTGGAAAATGGGACTAATACTTGACACTATAGCAAATGCTTCATGGAATTGAACGGGTGTACACTTGCAAACCAGCTTCCGAGTCCTTGCCATGTGTGTCCCATCCAAAACCTATGGGTTTGGGTGCGTAAAGTATTACAATATTTCACTATCAACATATTATTAAACGGAAAAGCGTAAAAAAGTGCACTTTTTTTAACGGCTGTTGCTAGGCAACCGACAGTTTCATGCAACAACAGTGACAGATCCGAATAATAACGAAATCCTGTCATAAAGCCAGTTCTCATTTTCTTTGGCAACTAATAACCTATAAATATCTGACATACAAATGTTTCACCAATAATATTCTTAGCTAGTAATTATCATAATTCCAAAACTATCGCGGCAAATATATTCACAATAATAGCATACCTCTAAGGAACTATTGGACCTAATCTACACTAGGTAATCCAAGGTAGCTATGGCTGTTTGGTCGTTCGAAACTAGTTGACAAATATAAAATGAAATTTGTGAAATTGGGCATCTATCCAGATAACGAATTCTTGATAACTATAAATTTAATTTAAGTAGAAATGAAAAGTGATGGTTTGTGTGCGTAAAGTATTACAATATTTCAGTATCAACATACGATTTCATTATTGAATGGAAAAGCGTGAAAAAAAGTGCAGTTTTTTTAACGGCTGTTGCTAGGCGACCGACAGTTTCATGCCACAACACTGACAGATCCGAATAATAACGAAATCCTGTCATAACGCCAGTTCTATTTTCTTTGGCAACTAATAACCTATAAATATCTGATATACAAATGTTTCACCAATAATATTCTTAGCATTCTTACTATTAAATAAGTATTATCAAAATTCCAAACTATCGCGGCGAATATATTCAAAATAATAGCATATACCTCTAAGGAACTAATGGACCTAATCTACACTAGGTAATCCAAGGTAGCTATGGCTGTTTGGCCGTCAGAAACTAGTTGACAACAATAACTAATGAAATTTGTGAAATTGGGCATCTATCCAGATAACCAATTCTTGATAACTATAAATTCAATTTAAGTAGAAATGAAGAATGATGAAGATTGAACGGAGAAAATCGTGGATAGTGCAAATATGAGATTTCCTTGACATAGTTCAAAGAAAGAAAAAGGTATTCGTTTCTTCACGAGGATTGTTTATTCATTTTGAATACAAATCTAAGAAAGTGAAAAGTTACTTTGATGGACTAGTTATTCGAAAGTCAATTCAACATTAATAATAATAATATTGACCTCGATGGATATGTTATTTTAATATTCGCTTCAAATTTTCCATTTTGCGGGATAGTGTGAAGAGAAAGGGATTTCGACTCTGTCGAAATTTTTCGTTTCATTTGTTTGAAACTCAACTCTCCGGCATACTCTTCGAACTTTGTTCGAATAATAAATCAATAAAAATATGCCAAATTCATTTCATATTTGCAAAAAAATATGAATTGGTTATTTTTTTTGACAGTTGTAGAAAAAAAACTGTATGAAACTCGTGAGTAAAGTGTTTTTTTTTACTTGTAGGTATGTCAACATTTCATACTCGTAAAAAAAAGTATCACTTTACTCACTTGATACATAAATTACTGTTATATATTATATGACGATTTTTTTTCAGCATCCTTATGATGTGGCGACTATGTACGCTTCTACTTTTAGGATGCATAATATCGGCAAGTATATTTATTACTACCAGAAATCACCAGAATTATTCTCACTTTATGAAACAATGAGTATGACATATGACAAACATCTATAACCTTTCAAATTCTGTTTTGATTTAAGACTTATGGGCGTCGGATTCGAAGCTTGGACTTAATATCCGCCCATGCTTTAGTAACCCAGGAAAAAATTCCATACGACACGATGCCGGACGGTTACCACGTCTTCCTGCAACCCTTTCCGGCGCAGGGCTTCTTTATTGGAGATATCCTAATCAATGTCACAGTGCAGCAGAGGACAAACAAGATTGTATTACACGCTCATGCTGATCTGATCATATTAAGAAGTAATATTACACAACTGATACCGCCTGATGACGAACTGAGGAAGGAGTAAGTGTTGCACTCGAAACGTTGGCTGACTACATTCTAGAAAAAAGATCGAGACACGTCGATCAATGAATTCAGATGACTTGTCTGACATGGATGTCAGGTCAGTCATCTTCCCTTCGAAATCCTGCCCATTCTTTATTCAATTCAATCTCAATCAATACTGCATTAAAAAATATTGAAAATCCCCTTTCAATCATACAGTGCGGCTTCTTATGGCCTCTTCCCCATAAACGGTTCGACGTGCAAACACGGAAGAGCATTGAATTTTCTTTTCAACTATGTGACACTTGACACCCCAATCTATTTAAAAATTTGTTGTGCCTCCTGCGCCCTCTGTCGAGCAATCACCATATCTTTGATTCCAAAAGTAGGATTGGTGATACCACTAAACGGTTTTTCCCATGTGCGTACGTCGAAGCGTACAAAAGTTAACAGTGAGAGCTCAGAGTAATAAAATACATAGAGATGCCCTGCCTATACCCACACAAATACCTGCTTTGAAGTGAACATGAAATATTCTTTTTTATGCGATTTTTGGGCGAGGGGGTGAAATGTTGTGGACAGTTTGTTTACATTTAGAGTAAGTAGGACCATAATACAAACGAAGAATGACAACTTAATCCGAATCAAATGAGCGTGCAGACACGAAACTACCCGAATGAATACGGACTTAACATGTATAAGGGCCTCGCTTGTAAACAAACAAAGTTATGCTGATTTCAAGACAAGGTTGGAGGTGGCATCTCTGTGGTTTTTTATTATTCTGAGAGTGAGAGTCATGGTATATTTGAACAATGTGGATAACAGAACACAAGATCTTTTCGGAAATTCGTAGACGTGGATAATCGAACATTTTTTATCTGTCGGAAATATTTTCATCAATACAGCGTTGCCGATTGCAGAAAGTAGCTACTTCGTTATTTTAAAAGGATCGCTAACATTCTTTGATGATATTTTGGGAGATATTGAAATTTAAAGTTTTCAAGACTCTTTTTGTAATCACTGATCTTGCACAAACCGCGCTAAAACACTGCCAGCGGGCAGACACGCTGTGGCTCGGAGAATCAAACCAGCGCCCCCCAAACAAAGGTAACTGAAAGCGGTTTCATAAAATTTTTTGCGTCAGAAACGAAAATTCTTGCCATTTATTGATACATTATGTTCCATATAACAACCCATTTTCTTAAATGCTCCAATTTCGGAGACACCCTGTATACACATTAAAAGACACGACGATGAGCAGTGACGACAGTACAAGTATATTTCTGGGAAGTTCGACCACTTTCTAAAATATTAAGATTGATTGTTCTTGAATAAGATTCTGGAAAATTCGAGAATGAACCACAACAGAAGCTCCGGAAGTTTGTAGAGCGTAATGAAAACATCCAAGTGGGTTCTTGAAAGTTCGGCCACCAGTGGGAAGGCATTGTGGTGGAACTTTCAGAAAAATTTTTGAATTTAAGAAATAATAACAAAATGTTCTCAAAGCCTCTGAAGTGCAAGAAAATTCAAGACGCACAAGTGAAGTTCTCAAAAGTTCGGCCACCAGGGAGGTGCCGAGGTGGTGTAAAGAAAGAAAGAAAGAAAGAAAGAAAGAAAGATAAAAAGAAAATTCTTGAAAGTCCTGCAAGCTTCTGTTAAGAATTAGGGAATTCGAGATCGCCGTGGAATGAACCAGAACTGAGTGTCCCAAAGGTTCTAGAACGTACTGGAAATACACTCAAGTGAAATTATCAGTAGTAATACCACAAGTGATTGAATTTTCGCGATAAATCTGTCGATTCATTACTGAACGAAACTTAATTGTTTCGAGAAAACATAAGTCCATGAAAAATTTACAATATTTTGACACTTTCATTCAATGTTCGGGCAGGACAACTTCTGCCAGATCCGCTAGTATTTCATAAAAATATGCATTGTGAAAAAATCGTTTACTTTCAATGGTCAGGTTTTGCACAAACAAAATAATAAAAAACTAGAATTTTGTTGTTTGTTGTTATAGACAAACCCACTTAGCCGACAAATAGTTTAGAAAAGTACCAGTTTCCACTGTAAAGGAAAATTGCATTAAAATAAAATTCATTAGTTATAGCGTTCTTTTTAATATTTTGTTAAAGGGACATGACAGATAGCAATGGAACAGATTACGCACCAAGAGAAGTGGGCCTTATAGAGACAAAACAAATTCCAAGCAAACACTTGGTGCACCTCATTCTCGCGGAATACGTCAAGCCGGGAGCTCAGCTGCAAATTTTCATCCACTACACCGGCCGGCAGTTCAACGATACTTCGGAGGGGCTGTTCAGGAGCAGTTACGTGGATCCCATGACCAAAGAGACCAAATGGTTCGCGGCCACCCACATGAGGCCCAACATGGCCAGGAGCGTTTTTCCTTGCTTCGACGAGCCCGTGTACAAAGTTCCGTTCACATTGTCCATTTATAGACACAAAAACATGACTGTGGTGGCCAACATGCCCTTGGAGTCGACAAAACCAACTGAGTAAGATATTTATCATAAATTGATTTCAACAAATGATGAATGTAGACTGTTAGTGACCATATTCACCGTCGCCATATTGTCATGCGACAATACCAACTATCCATTGTTACCAATTGTTAAAATTATAATGTACCTATCTGTAACAAAACCGCGAAAATCAAAAATGTTTTGTTTGGTGCATATTTCATGCCCGTATTTAGTGAATTTCAGAAAAATTTGACTGATGAGAACATCTGGGATGAATGGGGAGATATCACTATCGGTATCAGCTTTCACCTGAGTTTTAATAAAGACAATATTGGCACTAAAACTTAGTAAAACATTTTGACTTTGCAAATTGAAAAAAATTACTATGAAAAGGCAAAAAGTGGAGCAAAATGGCAAGTATCGAAAAAAGTTATATGAAAAAGTTGCTTAGAATTTAATTTTATACGTATATACAAAGTTTGAGAATTGCTATTTTTTATATTTTTCTAGCTGTACACAAATATCAAATTATTTTCTTATGAATAGCTTGACCATACTGATTCATTTGTATTTCAATGATAATAACAAAACTTTCTCATTTTGTCCACACCAGAGAGCACAAAATTGAAAAAATTGATTTTGTCAGAAGTCAGAACCCTTGCTGTTACATTGGTTTGTATCTAACAGTTATACCAGAATTCCACGATTATTGCGATAATAGGAAAATCGTGTCTTTCCGATTATAATAAATTTTTTATGATAATCGTGCACGAACGTTTCATTTCGCACATATTCTTAAAAACAGTGCGTCAAATTAAAGAAATCGTCTCCGTATTTTTTTTTTTCACTCGTTCTATATGGTTTTAAATTTTAAATTAAATCAATTTCCTACAACAAGCCGCCCTCAATGTATTTTTGGCTCAATATATTGAATGAATATTAATATTCCATCATTTCAGTGAACCTAATATGGACGGCTGGGTTTGGGATACTTTTCAAAAATCTCCTCCGATGCCAACATTTTCAGTCGGGATTGTTGTATCAGAATTCAGTTACCTCGAGTATAATGTTACATCTAATGAAGGTAAGTAGGTTCATCTGTGTCAAAATTACTCATTTGCAACAAAAAAGAACATTTTAAAAATATTTCGTCACTGAACTTTAGATAGTTTTCGGATTTTTGGTTGTGGTCTCGTGGTAATTCTTCCTGACGTCAGTTAGAATCACCTCGAGACCACGACCACCAAACCCGAAAATCACCGAAAGTTCAGATCTTGCCGGTCGTGAAAGTTTACCTTCTCAGATATATGGATGCTGCTGCTAGGAAATATGTACAATACCATTTCAGATATCAATTTGAGGATTTGGGCGCGACCAGATTTCATTTCCGCTGTGAGAAATGTCTCTGAGAAGGTGGAAAAATCCCTGAAAATACTCGAAGACTTCTGGGGAACCCCATATCCTCTTCCCAAACTGGATATCTTTGCTTTACCGAACTACCAAGCCACAAGACCATCCGACAGCTGGGGACTCCTCATATTCAAGTAAATAAAATTTATACGTTTTACAAATCTACATGTCAACCAAACTAGCTCTGCCTCTCTGTCACACAGCTTCTATCGCTCTTTTTCGTTTGCGCAGAGGCAGAGCTATTTTTGTTGACCTGTACTTGGAACCACTATTGTGTCGATACTTATTTAATGGTGTTTTGCTCAGAGAAAGTGAATTGAGTAGCCGAGGATCTTGGCATTTGACTCAGGAGTTGGTGTACCAATGGTTAGGAGCCCTAGCCAGTCCGTTTTGGTGGAGCGATGCACACATCAACAATGCTCTGGTCAGATATGTGACAGCTTATACCACTCTGAAGGTAAAGCCATTGAAAAGGTTTATTTCAAAAATTTTAAAATGGCATATGTAAATATTAAAAATAATCATTTTATTTGGCTATTTTGGAACATAAAATGAGCATATATTGAAGGTATAAGTCAAAGGTTCGCATAAATGGTGAACATGTAATTTTTATTTGAGCTGCTTGAATTGCTTTCGATAGGTAAGGGAACTTTCTTGACATTAACCATAACCGCACAAAAGTGCATCCCCTGGACTTTCTGTGGACATCCCACGAACATCTGGTCACCAAAAAGGACAATAAATATCCATGTCACATGATGAATTTGTTACCAAAGACATGTCTGGGTTGTCCCAGGGATCTTTAAGCTACAGCATCCACCGGATATCCTTTGCGGAACATCCCTGGGAAGTACCAAACATGTCCTTGTACTTTGGAACATAAAAGGTGCATATATGTGGCATGTTGCTATGTTGTTACGAAACATGAATTGAAACATGAATTGAAACATGAATGGAGCAGTCATCAATTTTATTTTTATAAACCATTGCTTATATTTGAGCACATCAAATGATTAAAAGTAGTCCAAAATCTTACTGTAAAAACACTAATGTTTTTTTTATTGCTCTTAATATCTGTACGCCAATGGAGAAAATATATCCAGTAATCCACAGCAGTCCCTGTCGAGATTAGAAATCAACGGCTCTAGTCACCGAATTGACTAAATCATCAAATGAAAACCTTGGAAAATAAATTACATGTATAGTTGACACAAATCACTTCACGCCGTATGGTGTGTTGCCTATAGAAGTGTAGATCGACTGGAATTTTAGCAAATCAAAGCACAGAAATATTGAAAGGGCAAGAAATATTAAAATAAATATCCCATTTGTTCGACTCAATTTTTACGTATTAGTGTTCAGCATGCATTATAAAAAATTGACGCTATTCATTTCCTAACCTTAACAACAAATATTATCTCCAACGCTTTCTGAGTTTACTCACAATACGTATAAGTGTAAATACTAATCATAATCCTTGTGTTTCCATTATGGAAGGCAACAACCTGTGTATGACATTAGCTTTTATTCGAATATAATCATGAATAAAATTCATGACCTACAACTTGTACGTCATTTCTGAAACATATTCAGGAACTAAGGCCATTGGCGCAGCCCGGGGGGGGGCTTTGGGCCTGCAGCATGATATCCTTGATTACTCAATACACATTTATTATAATTATTTTGAGTTTGATTAAGTTCATCAGTTTGTTAAATTTCAGCAGTCGTTCATTTGAAGACATAGTCGTTTCATTTCTAAGCAGCATTTACTCTTTTTCACATACTCTATCAGATACTTTTTTTCAAAAAGCTCTCAGAACTCTTTGTTTTCCTCAACAAGAACTACAATGAAATTTTCATTTTGTATGATTCTTCATTATATTTTCAACAGACGCTCGTCGTAGAAGCCCTTGAATATCCAGTCTTCTTAGATATTCGCTTGTTTGTTACTTCTTATCAAACCAATGTCAAACTCGACTGAGGTCTCATGTTTTATTGGAATTTCAGATGAACGAGACTGAGCCATTGAACAACTGGCCGATGACAATGTTATACTCCATTTACTACGAGTTCAGCAAAAGATACCCACACGGAAAAAGTACGGCTATCAAACAAGATTTAACATCCGCCAGGACGGAACTCATTTTCAGAATGTTGAACTACACGTTGGGAGAGAGAACGTTCGTCCATGGAATGCAAAGATTCATGAATGATAGGTACGTATTTGAAAACAGTTTTCAACAACTTCAACGCCTTATTTCATCCTTGTATCATCGGTTACTTGATCTTGGTCTTCAATTGTTCCAGACAATACAAGACGTTCTTCGGAGACGACATCTGGCTCAGCCTTACAGAACAGGCGAGATTCGATGAAAAACTTCCTCAACCGATAACCGTCAATGAAATAGCAGCGTCTTGGATAACGAAGGACAGGTTGCCTGTGGTGACCGTTACTAGAAATTACGACAAAAACACCGCTAATTTCACTCAGGTGGGTATTCATTTTGTTTCAGTTCTTCATTAGCTCACAAGTTTGATCTCCTATTTCGTATCTACCATCTATTATCTATACTATCTAGTATGTATTATCTAATGTCTACTATCAAGTATCGATTTCAGATGAAAACCTTTCACATATTTCCAGACGTCTGAATGAATTGAAATTTGGCATGTGTTCATAATTCCAGTGACAATGCAAAATGACATTTTTGTTATAGAAAAAACAAAATGGCGGCTCCAATATGGCGGACGAGATTTGTGATAATGGTCCGATTTCAAAATTGGTATATAAGGGTTTTCGGGATCAGATATGATGAATTTTTTATCAAAATTCATAAATTCAAAATGTCGGCTCCAAGATGGCGAACGAGATTTGTGATTATGATCAGATTCGATTCAAAATTGGTATGTGGGGGTTATTTAGGTCGTATATTTCGAATATTTCGTCAAAATTCATGAATTGAAGATGGCGGACGATATTTGTGTGTATTAGTGTGTGACGGTTTTCGGGGTCAGAGATTATGAATTTTTTGTCAAAATTTATGAATTCAAGATGGCGGACGAGTTTTGTGATTATGGTTAGATTCGATTCAAAATTGGTATGTGGGGGTTGTTAGGTCGTACATTTCTATTATTTTGTCAAAATTAATAAATAAAAGATGGTGGCTCCAAGATGGCGGACGATATTTGTCATTATGATCTGATTCGATTCAAAATCATTGTGTGAGGGTTTTCTGGGTCAGAGAATATGAATTTTTTGTAAAAATTTATGAATTCAAGATGGTGGCCCAAGATGGTGGACGAGTTTTGTGATTATGGTTAGATTTGATTCAAAATTGGTATGTAGGGGTACTTTAGGTAGTATATTTCTAATATTTTGTCAAAATCCATGAATTAAAGATGGCGGCTCCAAGATGGCGGACCATATTTGTCATTATAGTCTGATTCGATTCAAAATTAGTGTGTGAGGGTTTTCGGGATCAGAGATTATGAATTCCTCGTCAAAATTTATGAATTCAAGATGGCGGCCCAAGATGGTGGACGAGTTTTGTGATTATGATCAGATTCGATTCAAAATTGGTATGGTTTTCGGGGACGGAGAAAGTTCTCTTGAGCTCTTGAACGCTCAGTGGGTATTGTTAAACTAAACTAATAAAGATCGAATGCACCCAAGCTTTTTTTTTACCTTTGAGTAATTCATTTGTCAATTATTTTAGTCCATATTGAAAGTAAATCGTGTTCTTTAGTTTTTTAAACTATTATTTTTTGTTATGCGAGTAGAAAAATAACCATTTTCATGTGTATAATTGCCTTTGTGTTCATTATCTACACTGAATTTTCAATTATCAGTATAATACCATAATTAATGCATTGGGAGCGTTTCCAAAACACAATAATGAGGTTTATCTGAATTCTAATAGTTTCCGTGAAAGACGTTGAATATATATATATGAAATGCCATGACTGTTATTACACGGGTATATTAATTTATCTTTCATTGAAATATAATATTATATTCTTAGACGAGCGTATAATGATAGCTTTTATTTTCGTTGATAAAAAATTCGAAATGAGCCGTAGGCGAGTTTCGGAATTATCCGAGAGTAGAAGACTATGGTTTCTCTACGACTATACGATAGTCGGAGTTTTAATGCAATCCAAATATTATTTATGAAAATAATAAGTACTTATTCATCCGTTCATTCATTATGCATTTAGAATTTATTCGATGTAATGATATATATTCCACAAGGATGATGACTCATATTTCTCAGAGAGATTTGTTAAATAAGCGAGAAGGACATTTTCCAGGAATAAATGTGTCTAGTTCAAGTTTCGCCAATCGATGAACTCTGCCGTATGTCTTCGAATATTGCTTTTTTGACCTTCTCCGGCAATAAGTTCAGAGTTGTTGTTCAAATATTTATTTTATATTTTGATCGTGACACTGTGACAAATCACAGTTAAAACTAAGAAAACAATAAATCTGACATTCGCGGAAGACTAACCGTGACACGTTGAATGAAGCAAAGCCTTCTTGAGAAATTTGTTTGATAGATTTGCTGTTTTGTTATTTGTCTGAACCTCTCAGTTCCCGTGCATTCTGAAAATTCTGAATCTGTGATTGGTCGAAATAATAAACAATATGTAATCAATGTAGAATACTATAGTTGTAGAGAAAAGAACTACGACACGTCTATTGTGTCCCATACAATAATACTCATAAGGTGATCATTCCATTTCTTCCAGAAAATATATGGAATCTCAGCAACTCTTTCATGTGTTTCAGAGAGTCTATTTGAGAGAACGTCCTCACGATGTTCCTGATCAAGAAAAGTTTTTATGGTGGATTCCTCTTGTTCTGGTTAGACAGGACCAGCTGCAATTCAAAAACACCACCCCGTACGTATGGATGAAGATGGAGAGAGAAGTCACAATCGAGAATCTACCCGGGAAAGATATGTTCATCATTGTAAATCCTGAGGAAATTGGTAAGTCGAATCGAGTTTACGCCTCTGCTTGATTTTTCATTTCGTTTGGTGCAGGTCCTTTTCCCGTCAACTATGATACTCGAAACTGGAACTTGCTGGCCAACTATCTGTGTACGGAGAACCGCACCAAAATTCCTGTGACAACCAGAGCCAAACTTCTGCACGATGCCTGGAATTTGGCGTATGCTGGTGATCTGAATTTCGCCACGGCGCTGAATATGACTTTGTTCCTGAAACACGAGAGGGAATATTTGGCTTGGGATCCCGTATTCACTTTCATCGACCACATCGGGCGCCATATCGACAGCTCCAAGGTCCACGCAAAGTTTCAGGTAAATCTACTATAAAACTTCCTTCAGTATACATAATAAATGTACCTGATAAAATTCAAGAATCTTGTCGAAGAATGGCAAAATGAACGAGGAATAATTTCTTGAATGCCGATTTTTTTCCTCCATATGAATACACTCGACTTTTATCCTTACACCAAATCAGTAGGTATTTGAGTACTCATAGACCTTTCCAAAGCATTTGGCACGGTACACCACGGTTTGCTTTTCAACTAGGTGTAGTCTGTAACTATTCGACAATTCGCCGTTTTCCGAAAACTCCAAAGTCAAACTAAATATTATTTTTAGAAACCACTTTGCATTAGTTCTGGTGCTGGTGCTGGGATCTCAATACCTATGACGCGATTCCAGTAGACGACAGTGTTGAAAACACGATCCTGGGGCCCGATTCTCAAATGTCTACTACCCTATGTCGCATGCGACAAAATATCTCTATCTCTTTTTAATGCTTGGTCCAGAAAAGTGATAGAAATATTTTGTCGCATGCGACATAAGGTAGTCGACATTTGAGAATAGGGCCTCTGGCAGACTATTAAAAATCCCTCGGTCTCCGACTTCAGCCGAAGGCGAAGGTAATTTTTTTGATAAGTCAAATCTTCGTAAAGGCGATCCATGCATTGGCTTATCCTTACGTAGCTGTGGGAATACTTTAGTCACCGCAGTTTCGAGCTTTTTGCTGAACGGATTTTGGGTCACCTCGTTCAGTGTTGATTGCTCGACCAAGTTGATTGGCTGCATGGACTGTTGCTTTTAAAAGTAATGCTCCGATCCCTGATTTTTCATAGTCAAGGACCAAGCAGATTAGGAGATCTAAACTCTTGATAACTTCACAGGCTCCATCCTGTACCATTCTGTTGAGTAGACACTCCAAACTCAAAAGTCCAAGGCCTGTTGTCTGGAAAAGCATTATCGTGGGATAGATTATTTGGGATGCAAACTCCTATTTTTTCAGTTTCAGATGTAAATCTGAGTAATTGAATCTTGTTGCTGGCTGGGGATAATCTTCAACGATTCACTGTTGCGTTAATAATTAACAGTGCTGCTCCTAAGGTGGCGTATGGAGTTAGTAACAAGGCCTATCCAGAACACGTGGCTAATGACCATAGCAGTCGATCATCGGCACAGCCAGGGGGGCTTTGGAGCTGCAGCTCCCCCCCCCCCCCAAACCACCAAATGACTATTAAAATGATGGCGTAGAATATGGGAAAGATATTGAAAACATTCTGGAACTTCCAGAAGTATTTTTTTGCGGTTTTATGTGCTAGGATGGGATCCTAGCGCACCTTTTACATTTATCGCATTTTGCGACCATAACGAGACACATTCGTCAAATACATTGGTATATAGAAAGAAAGCTAAGAAAATTTCCTACAAGAGGATGTTATTGTTTGCTGGCCTAACAGTTCGCTTGTAGGTGTTATAGGTGGTTTTGTTTGCTAGGATGACGGATTCGCGCGATACAATTTTTGTTGCACATTTTTCTTTGGTTTATGGTTTGGTGTCCGTTATAAAATATAGTACATTAAAAAAATATATTTTATTAATTTTTTTTGTTGTAGACGTACGTGAGAATATTGCTGACTCCCCTGTACGAAGAGTTAGGGAACGAGCCGCAAGAAGGAGAAACCGAAGGCAGAGCCCATTTTAGGAGTTCTCTGAACATGTTCCTCTGCCGAACTGGATACAAACCCTGCATTGAAAAAGCTCAGGCGGCTTACAAGAAGTGGATGGAGTCACCCAACCCAGACGAAGGAAACCCGTGAGTATTACCGTCGAAAAGTATTATTCACTATTTGTTTCTAATCGAGAGGGTATTCAACCAGAAGGTAGGTTAGGTTTGGTTTAAATTTTAAACGTTAGATCATCCAGAAAGTATGTAGTGTGGTTTTCTAAATACTCGAGAAGGCCTGTGGATGACACGACCCATGCCGACTTCGCACGGGTATAATTTTTGAAAAAAGAGGCTGACAAATGTGAAGTTGCCGCCTTTCATTATAAAATATCTTTTTCACAAATTTTTGCAGCTTTTTCGTTACACAATACGAACAAATTTTTTTAGGAAGTGACACGCAAAAGTGCTATTTATAGCTGTCCAGGTCTAAGCCCGCAACGTCTGAACTTTTTTTTTTATATGAAGCTAAACCAATTCCTGGAGAATGAACGACACAACTTGATGGAAGACCATTCATTTCGTTCGTGAAATAAACCTCAAATATTAACTGTGACAATTATTTTCGAACATAGTATGATAAGCCTAATAGAGCTATTTGGTTCATCATACATATTCAATTCACTATATTTGGTTAGCCTTGACTTGTTACATAAATGTCATGTTATTTGAATATTTTTGCTTGAAATGTGTAAATTCGAGCGTATCCATTAATTGAAATCTTCAATTATGCCACTGCCCTTTATTTTCACTAGGTCATGAATCTAGTCAGTTAGTGCCTCTGTACCTTCTAGGATAAAAAATTTGGCAGAGAAGGCCAGAAAATCTTTTTACGTTACCCTGCAATGTTTAGAGATATTGATGTTCTTCTTGAGTTTCTGCGGGCTGTATACCGCAGGGATCTCCTCCCAAGGCAGTAAATTACCGTTCGTTTGCAGAACGAACCCTGAAAAACAGATATTCATCATGTATCCAAAGTGACGACGAATGAATGTGAGGCTCAGGCTCGACGGGTCAGTCTAGATAGAACCGCTAACGGTGGAATGATCAGAGCAGCCTCGTTCATGGAAATATCTATAAAACAATGAACCATTCTGCGTACTTGGAAAATCTTACTTCCGAGAAGAACTCAATAAAGCTGGAGAAGCAATGAGAGCAACGTACTAGCTAAGACTTTCAGGGCTGAGGCAGGCCAAATCTCCTCGGCAATTTCAGCCGAGCAAGATCGAAGACACTGAATAACCTCAGCAAAACTAGTCTAAAGACAATCACGGGATTTCTAAAGGGGTATTGCAGACTCAAAGAACACCTGAGGAAGCTAGGCTTAGAGGAGGACAGCACCTGCAAATACTGTGGGAACATCCAGAAACACCCCACCATATATTGATGGAGTGTTACGCTGTACATCATAAAAGATTGAATACATTGGAATCATACCAGCTGACTGTGGGAGAAATACCACGAGTAGATCCCCTCAAAATCAAGATGGGGCACAATAGATCTAATCAGGTCGCACCGCATCAGTCACCATCCATACTTACCAATAGTCAATACCAATACCAAGAACATCACAATCCAAGTTGAGATACATGCCATAAGAACATATATACAGATGAATCTAGCTAGTGGTTATCTTAGAAAACACATTTACATTCAGAACGCAATAAAAGTCCTGAATTCAGTACTTAAGTCTAAATAAGTTTGGGAATGCCTTCAGAACCTCGATGAATTGCCAAAACATAACAAGGTTACACTTGTCAGGGTGTCTAGACATCGGAAAATGAAAGACAATAAAAAAGCAGACTAACTTGCAAGGCAAGCATCTGAATGACCATTCTTAGCCCCAGAACCAGTGTTTGGTTAGAAAAAAGCAAAACACCAAAAACATTGGGACGGAATCGAAGGGCATCGGCATACCACAACTATGGTGTATCACCCAAGCCAAACATTTGCAGCCCAACCTCAACAAATCTAAGATAAAGACAAGTACTGGCTCACTGACCGGACACTGCGGCCTAAGGAAACACCTGCACACCATGGCAATAAATAGAGAAACCGTGGAGTGCAGACCTTGTGGTGACGAGGAGGAAACAGTCTCTCACATCATTCTCGAATGCGATGCGCTGCACAACACGCGCAACAGAATATTCGGACAGATCAACTTAGAATAATATGAGCATGGTAATGGGCATGAGTCTGAAACATCTAGGGAATGGACCTAGTGAGAAACACAGGCATATTTGACTAGGAACCACTGAGGACAGAACAATACTGTCACGGAAATATTCAGACCTGGCGCCATCTGGGTGGACAAGAGCGAAATTATAACAGCGGTCTGAGTGATCACGCCACCTATGGACGAAGAACGGTGGCTTAAGCCTAGAAACGCCCGGAAGGATGGCAGAGTTCTCGAAAGATCTGGAACCTATGTTTCTAACTATGAGAGGCCGTGCGCATCGCTGTTGGGAAGTCTGGAAGTCGACTGTTTGTAGTGTATGTATTCTGTTTTGGGTGTTTGGTAAAGAATTTTAGAGTGAAATCGAGAAAGTTCTTTACAAAACAATAGACCGTGGCTGGGCTCAGTGTCAACGGAGACCCCTAGCGTAAACCCCGTATCTCGCACGTCAGATTTCAACCAACCAACCCTGACAGTATAAGAGTTGTTTTTTCGAGGAATATCGTATTCACAAATAAACTTTGTTCAAGGGTGGCGAACCAATACATCTGTCCGGTTTTCAAATGGGGGACAATGGAAGAATGGGAGTTCGGCCTCGAACGGGTCATCAACTTCCCTGCGACGCGCAAACCCAGCGAGCGCACGTATTTATTGAAGACTTTGGCGGGATGCCCGGACGATGAGAGAAAAATTGAGCGGGTGCTCGAAATCACCATCCTGGAACAGAATGGAAATTTTACCGAGAAGGACTCCTACCTCATCTTCAGCATGCTAACAGGCGGCGCCAATGGCTACACCGGCCTTTTCAATTTCCTGAGGAAGAATTGGGATATGATCAAAGTCAGGTGAGTGGGTATATTCGGTAGTAATACTATAAGTGCTTGGAAATATTCGGGTTATAGTTCTACAACTTCGGTATGTGATTTAGGCGTAGGTAAGTATTACTTTGACCTAGCAACCAGTAAAAAAAATACGCCGTTTTGACAACAGATTCCGATATAACTGGATCATGCAAAATAGTTTATTGAGTATCAAGAATGATAACCACATTTTACCGATCGAAGACAATTATTTGGAGGAGGAGCGTGAAGCCTACTACAATTATTTTTAATGAAGAAATCTACATTGTTCACAATAAGCTTGTCAAGAGAGAAACAAGATGTCCTGCCATACCCTCCTAGATTATGGCAATAAGCGTCGTCCTGATAGGGCAGGACATCTTGTTTCTCATAATTATTATTGTCTGAGATCGGCATTTTTTCCCTTGATCGAAACACATTAACTTCCAGCTAATAACTGCAAAGTTAAAAGTGTTATTTATATAAAACTGACACAAGGCGTCGATAATTTCTGTGCAAACGCACGTTTCAATTTTCCAAGCAAATGGATCAGACAATAAGTGATCCACTTGCAATCAAGTTTTCTAACCGGCAATTCATTGTTTCTGTTATCGCGTTTTGCGTTATGCTTCTGTGGATTTGATTACTAAGTTATGACCGTTAATCTTAAGAGTTTTATCAAGTTTCTCTGAATCAGCTTTTAACACTAATGGTTCTGCTATTTCTGTAGGAATTTCATTATCACGACACCCTCACATAACTTCATAATCATTGAAAATTCACTCAAAATGTTGTATGAATGTCGTTTTTGAAATGGTTATCTAAATTATTTTGAAAGACATTCAAAATATAGTCATTTCCTCAGCATATATTCGGCTATGCATCAAAACTGATGACACAATCAAGTTTTCGTGATTTTGATTTACTGCAAAAACTCAACTTTTCCATATTTTTCTTAACCTTTTCTTCGTTAACAGAAAGTGGATCTACCTACTGAGTGTTTTGTTAATACCCCACACACCAATTTAGAGCTTCCCCTAGAAAATCTACAGATCTAGACATGAGAATGATTCTCATATGAACTCGATGTAGGTACAATTGTGTGCATAAAAAAGTCGTAAAAGATTTGTATGGTATCTAGCTGAGGCAAAGTACTAATTGCACTAGAGAAATGTTGAAGGCGCGTTACTGACAAAAATAGTTTGAATTTTAACACTACTTGTCGAAGTCGATAAGAAGTTTAATTAATATTGACAAGCCTGACTCACAATAACCCAGTGGCGCAGCCCGGATTTCAGTTTGGGGGGGCTGAACCGGATGTTATGAATAACACCTACAAGCGAACTGTTAGGCACGCGAACGATAACATCATTTTGTAGAAAATTTTCTTAGCTTTCTTTCTATCTAGCTATGTATTTAACGAATGTGTCTCTTTATGGTCGTAAAATGCGAAAAATGTTTAAGGTGCGCTAGGATCCGGCATCCAGGAACATAAAACCGCCAACGAAAAATACTTCCAAATATTTTAGATTTTTTTCAATATTTTTTCCTTATTCCGCACCATCAATTTAATATGACACAGTATTCGAAAATTTTAAAATCGGTCCAACTCAAAGGGCACACGTTCATAAAAACGCCTACCAAATCTACGTTGGACTAGCAATCGATTTCAAATTTGGTCAGCGTATAGAAAAAAGATCAAATTTAACGAATATAACATAGAAAATATTAGAAAAAATGCGGGAAAACGGCACCTGCAACCTCTAGATAACATTTTCAACCGACGACCGAATCGAGATAGAGCAATTCTGCGAACGCCAATCGATTCAGCATGCCAAAATTAGTATATGCTGTGATTTTCGAGCTGATCGGCACAAAATGAATTTTCAGCCGAAAAAACATCAAAGGGTTATACCTTGAAAATGGCCAAAAATCCAAAGTCATCAGATTCACTCGAAATTACCAACGATATACTCAAAATTTAATGCTGATTCCGAAAATGTATGATTTGAATATGTTCGGATACACGGTGTACCATAAAACAAAGATTGTATCGCACGCGAATCCGGCATCCTAGCACACAAAACCACAGAACTTAAGACCTAAAGCAATATATAGATATGAGAACTTATCAAGCTACTGATGTAATAGACTATGTTGGAGTTATTTATTTTGTTTACATAGAACACCTTTCATTTTTAAAGGGTGTACCAGTTGGAATTCTTTGATGAGAATGAGAATTAATCTAATAAATTGGGTGAGCTCTATTCGTTTCTGAAACTGAGTAAACATATAACATCAGGATTGTTATCCATCCGATATTCGATTTGATACTATCAATGGATTCGGTGTGAAAATAAGAGTCTAAAGAATGGCTGTCTAAAAGATGTTCTCATTTGAAAAAAGTCAACTGTGCCATAATAAAGTGTGAAAAAAAGTGCAAAAATAAAAATTCCTTTGAAAAATTGAGTTTGTAAATGTTTTTTTTTTCAAAACAATGTGATTGTACTCATAATCGTCATAATAGAATACAAAACAGTAAGAATATACAGGGTATTCCATTTAAAATTCCTAAGTTGGGATCGTTGCCGGTGAAACCGGAAGTGATAGGGGAGTATTAAATATTAAAAATTTTCCAATCCTTGAAAAGAATGCCCCTGTTAATTTTAAATATCATACTCTTCAAACTCTAAAAACTATGGATTGTCTAAGGAATACGTTGAAACCCAGTATGGTGACTAGAGAGAGAGGCATGTCTTCACTTTTAGGAAATGGTTGTACTCTTTCAGTTTTCTACGTTTATGCTAGTACCTCCTCTAAAAACATAAAAGAGATCGAATGAATTGCAAGAAAACTGGTAGTAAAGCACATCCCGTCGTGTTTGCGGAGCTTGGTAATGTCCTTGGTAAGAGAACTTTTATGGATGTGGTATTTACAGAACTTGTAAGACAAGTTTCGTATATATGTCGGAACTGAGTCGACGCCTGCAAGCTTCCTTAAAGTTTCCAATCGAAGGCATCCTACTGTTAACACGGAGTACCCTGTTTTGCATCCTGTCCAACCTCAATAGAGGAGTCATTTTCAGGCTGAAAACACTGGACAAGCGTATATCATCGCAGGTCTGATTATTTGCTTATAAATCACAACTTTATTGTTCTGATTCAGTTTTGAGCCTCTAGCTATCAGGGGTAGGTACGCTTTAGCGCATCTCCAGCTCTCTGAATAGCCATCAGGGTTAGATGTTTGCCAAAGTTCAGACGCTTGTTCAGTTGTACTCCCAGGTACCTCGCAGTGTTCACGTTCTCCACAGCTTCGCCATTGATCATCAACTTTCTGTATAGTTTAGAGTGGGTATACTTTTTAGTGGAGCTGATGGTCTCTGACTTAGCCGGGTTCACCACTATCTTGTTATCTGCCAAATAGGGTAAGACCTTCCAATCCAAGTGGACTTGGATCCTGTATTGGGCAGCGACGCTCGAGAAGAAATGGGCTAAGATGGCGGTATCATCTGCATATATCGCCGTGCCCATATCCACTCTCTCGCGCTGAGGAAAGTCGTACGTATTTAGTGTCGACAACAACAAAAAGGTACGAATTAACCAGTCTTACCATGTATGAGGGCATGCCTGCCAACAGCATTTTAGCGATAAGACCTTCAACCCATATCGAGTGAAAGGCTTTTTTCATGTCCAGCAGGACCATGACTGTGTTGAGTCCACGTTGAGCTGTCTCTTTCACCCCGTGTACAATCCTTACGACTTGAGAGGCCGTACTGTGACCTTTTTTAAAGCCGAATTGTACATCGGGGATCATTTTGAGATTCTCCTCGAGACTCAATAACGTCTCAAGAGGATCTTCTCGACCACCTTGGCGATCACCCTTAGGAAATATTTGTATACTCACGTACCTTGGCATAGTAAGCGAGAACACAACCTGTGCTCCACCAAGACCCAATGGGGATGATATTTTTCTTTCACTAAATTGCTGATTTTCATCCAATTTTTCGTCAAATGTATGTCGAGAGTTGAGAAATGTCAGTCTTTTTTGCATTAGCAACATTTTATATAAAATTATGATATGGAATTTTCAGAAGGTATGCATATTATGAGTTCATGTTTTAAACACGTCACATGTAGTCATGGTAGATAATAATTCCCCTTTATCGTTGCAAGCATTCTATAACGACTATTCTGAAATATAAATTTTGTGATAAGCAAAACCGAATCCAAGGACTTATTGTCTAGTTAGACTGTCGATAATCTTCCATTTTTGTCACCTCGTTAATTTTTTTATTCAGATTCCAAGAAAAACCGCATCTATGGAATAGACTTATCACATCGGCTACGTCACTTTTCAAAACTCAAGAGGGGCTAGATATGGTTTCCGAATTGTACGTGGAAAGACAGAGTGAATTTGGCACGGCTGATTTTGTTATTGAGAAAGCCTTGAAGAATATTAAAGAAGAAACCAAATGGAGCAACGATAACATCCCGGTAATTGAGGAATGGCTTGATCAATTCATAAAAACTAACGATGTAGATCACGTGTAAGGGTAATATAGTTGTGTAATATTTATTAATTTGTAAATTATTGATTAGGTATTTAGTCTTATAGTCCCTTTAAGTTGAAAGATGTAACAAGTTTTATTTTGCATCATGTAATATCGGTTCATATCATATGTTTATTTCATTACATATTTCGAAATCAATAAATGTTGTTCAAGTGCATGCGTGTATTTTTTTCGAGTCATTATCAGGCGATGATTTTTATTTATTGTAAGCATTATGAGGAAGAGAAACATCTATATAATGCTGGTTGAAAACACAATCAAAGATTGAATTATCCTAGTATGTGAGAACGTAATAGAACGATGCTATTATACAGTAGGATTAAAATTATACTGTCCACATGCGGTTTTTGAAAACAGTAGGACAAAATTGTGCAGTTAGAACTCTATCAAAGTGCTCCAAAAAATTTTCTACGAAATAAAAAGGAAATATGGGAATTTTTTTAAATTTTTTTCCCGACTTTGATATTGAAAGTAATAAATAATGAGTACTCTCCACGAAAACTTTTCCAGTTTATCTGAAATGAATCGGCATTGAACTCATTTTTTTCTTAACGAAATGGCGTGATATCTGTCGTTAAATTGATATAATTTTTTCCAGACTTCAATGACATTCTTCGGATCGTAAAAAATATTATCATTTAAAAATGTCCGATAACGATATTACAGCCTACTGTAACAACTCGATGCTTTTGATTATCAGATTATTCAACTAAGAAAGTTATGAAATAAACGAATTATTATGAATTATTTCAAGTACTGCCAATATCTTGGTTGAAAATTGACCCAGGGTATCGACAAATTGTCAATACATATTCGGTCAACGATCAGGAATATTTTTATACCAAAAATCCAAACAAGCAGATCTCAACGTGCGATGAGTCATAAAATTATAGAGAAAACTCTTTCTGAAATATACAGTGCGGGTAACACCCTGTATGAGATGGTGGCTCCCTGGTCTATATATGGCCGACAAAATTTTATCATTATGGTCCGATTCTATTCAAAATTAGTGTGTAGTAGTTTTTGGGGCCAGAAATTGAGTGCGTTTGTGTGCTCGCGAGCACTTTTTTCGAGCACTAAGCACTAAGCCATTTTATAAAGTGCTTAGAGAACTAAGCAATAAGCACCGATTTGAAAAAGTGCTCCTAAGCACAGTGCTCATGAGCACAAAAGGGCTCGGAGTGCTTAGACAAGCACTAAGCACAGTGCTCGGCACAGCTCTGACGAAGAATAAAAGTTTTCTCTGAATAAATAAGGGTGACCGACGAAAGGAAGATTTCGAGCGTGGGCATATGAAAATATTTTGGGTACATTAACTATATAAAATATAAAATTATACTAGAAGAATAAAAAAATTACTTCTTAATAAAAAAGAAAATCCCACATGGGGAAAACCTTGAGCGTGGAGTAAAAAAAGTCTCTTTTAGAAATTACACAGTTTTTTCCATCCGGCAGTTCCAGTATCACTGCGACTCTGCTCCGGTCAGCTGACGTTCGTCGGACAGCGGTTCCCAAAATTTCGACGAATTTCCCAAAGCAATTTAAACTTTCCACAATTTTTTTTTTGAATTTTTCACACCTGCCCTTCGTTATAAAATGGCATTATACACCCGTTGAAAAAACATTCAAATATTGAATCATCCTAGTATGTAAGAACATAATAGAACGATGCTATTATACATTAGGATTAAAATTAAACTGTCCACATGCGGTTCTTGAAAACAGTAGGATAAAATTGTGCAGTTAGAACTCTATCAAAGTGCTCCACAAAATTTATTTCAATTTTTTTCTCGACTTTGATATTGAAAGTAATAATGAATTTTCTCCACGAAAACTTTTCCAGTTTATCTGAGATGAATCGGCATTGAACTCATTTTTTTCTTAACGAAATGAAGTGGTATCTGTCCTTAAATTGATATATTTTTTTTTTAGACTTCAAAGACATTCGGATCGTAAAAAATGTTATCATTTAAAAATGTCCGATAACGATATTACAGTCTACTGTAACAACTCAATGATTTTGATTATCAGATTATTGAACTAAGAAAGTTATGAAATAAACGAATTATCATGAATTATTTCAATTACTGTCAATTTCTTGGTTGAAAATTGACTAAGGGTACCGAAAAATTGTCAATACATATTTGGTTCTTGCAACGATCAGGAATATTTTTATACCAAAAATCTAAACAATCAGATCTCAACGTGCGATGAGATCTGTTAGGTGAAGAAAATGGAAAAGGGTCCTGGATGAGTTTGACTTCGTCATATTCTTGAATAAGAAACGTAGAATGCGGTTTTTAGACATAATCTTATTGCATGTAAAACAGTCTACAGTCACTTTCAGAACGAACCGAAAAAATCAAAAAATTTACCTTGGATAACAAAAAACAAACTTTTTGAATATGCCAAAAGATATCCAGAGAATCAGGACTTGAAACACTATATAAGAAATACAGAAATAAGTTAGTTAGTTTTTTCGAATTTTTCAAATGGCATTATACACACCCGTTCTCTACGGGAGTGCAAAAGGTTAGATTACACCCTGTATTATTGTCATTATAAAAAGTTATCACGTACTTTCACCTACCGAATTTCAAGTCATACAAATTGTGAAAATGGTAATATTCATAAAATGCGTTCTGCCAACTCTTATTCTCAATAAATTACTACCCTTCCGTTTTGCGAGAGAAAAATCTGCCCCTACTTTAAAAGTAGTCTACCCAATGCCCCCTATTATACGTCATTACGTCACAGAAAGTTTTTTAATTTCCATTTGTGTTGTGAATTTGTTGTTACTTTTTGATTTTTTCGACATGATAAATATTTGTTTTTAACTTTTGAGTTATTTTAATTTTGTGTTGTTTGAGTTCAATATGTTTATTATTCGCTATACAGTATTGGAAAGTTTTCATCTAGGGTATGGTGGTTTCATGAGAGCGTAAAGGATAGCTTGCTATATGTTGAGAGAGCATTACAATTTCTCCTCTACTCGCCCGAGAAAGGGATATCGACGTGAGCTGTTACTTCGTCGGGTGTGGTAACAGGACAGGGGTGATATTCTCCAGTTTTTACGTATGCGAATTCGATTTACTATTTCATACCATTACACATGAAACATGTATGTTTGTCTCTTTTTTTCGTATACGATTTGAAACCGAATAGTTCAAGAATAGACCCCCAGGCGCACTGTAGTGCGTCTCTCTTATTTATGTGATATTATCATATCATTGCGTTCCTTGTTGCTCATGTAGATTTCTATCAATACCCCATCAGATGAAAAGTTTATTTTACTATTATTTTAGGACCTATAGTACCTAAGTTTGATTAATTATAATTATGGGGGTACCGAGGGTTACAGAAATTTCAAATGGCACAGGGTATCAAAAGTCACCTCTGCATTTATTTGAAACTCGTTGATATTTTTATTTTATTTGCATTCGAAATACCAAGTATAAGTACGGTTTGTTGTAGAACAATGGAACCGAAAGTATTTTGAAGGGTATACTTTTTTTGAGAGCAGATATATTGCAATTACACGACAGATGATGCTGGGAACACATCAATTTGAAAATTTTGGAAGCATAAAGATAGAACTTGTGAAAAATATATTCACTAAATTCGAAATTATTAGGATGGTTGTAAAGAGAATTGAAATTGAATTCTCTTCTCAACCATGTCACACTTGACCCCTCATGCCATTTAAAAACTTTTAAGTTGATGTGCACCCCGCGCCCTCTGTCGAGCAACCACCATGACTTTGATTTCAAAAAGTAGTGTCGGTGACTCTCCCAAACGGTTTTTTCCCATGTTTGTACGTCTAACCGTTCAATAGTTAAGAGGAGGGGGGGCTATAAAGCCGCACTGATGTATAAAAAATTATAGTTTAAAAAACTAGAGAACAGGTATTACTTCCAACATGGACTTGAAAGTAAAAAAGAATTTTTAATGTAATTACTCAAATGCGATTTTTTTTCAACAAATGTATGCAATACTTAGCGCTCAGGAGTTCAGGAGAACTTTTATCGAGCACCCCACGCTTTTTTCACATGAGTTATTACAATGAAAATAGTTTTTTACTTTTTACATCGTGTTGAAGGTGAAACGTGTTCTCTAGTTTTTTGAACTATTATTTTGTTTTATTGTTTTTATCCAACACCTGACAGTTATGACTGTCATTATTAATGTCATTTTAGAGAAGTAAACTATCAAATAACACACTAGTGAGTTATGGATTATAACTCACTAGTGTGTTATTTGATAGTTTACTTGTCTAAAATGACATTAATAATGGGTCATAACTGTCATGTGTTGGATAAAACATTGTATGCCACTCATGTGTTATGTTTCCTAAGTCACTTTAGAATTTATACCACTCGGCCTGACGGCCTCGTGGTATAAATCTTTCTCGCGTGACTTATTTTCAACATAACACACTAGTACCATAAATAACTATTAGTCTTACGTTTGCATAATTTCGAGGTTATAAAGTTGATAAAAGTTAGCACAAAATGAAAACTAAAAATCGATTTTTTTTTCATGTATTTTGAGTACTAATTAAATTATTTTTTGGGTGAATTTCAATAGACTCTTGAATGAGCAAATTTTTCCCATTAAAACCAAATCCAAGTCTTAGGTCATCATCTCTTACATATAATTTATTTTGAATAACCTCGGTCTCAAGAAATCAATGAATAATAAATAATACATAAAAACTACAAGTATTTTGAAAAATAGTCGGAATCATCACAGCCACCCTTGTTTCGCAAACGCTAAAACCGTATCCTTCAGTTTTCGCCTATGATTGGGTCCCAGCAAGTCCTTCCTACTCCAATCGGTATCCTGGAATTCCTCTGCGCTATGTTGAATTTTTTCTTTCTCTGTACAAATGGGCTTCAACATTACCAGAACGTGGACAATTTCGTCCTTTACCACCTCATCGAGTTCTTTTTGGTAGTTTTTCCAAGAAAAAGGCTCTAGATCAAGACCAAAATCCCCCAAAATTTCCAAGAACTTCTTGTGGTAGATCCGCAGGAATTGGTCAAAGTGTTTTTCCAAAACGTCGTTGATCACACTGGTAAACAGAAAGAATAGCAAGTCTCGAATACAGCTCGAATATCTAATGAGTTGCAGGTCTACTATTTTATTTTTCACTGGAGTTCCCTTTTCATCCCTTCGCTGCATAGTATTGCTCGTCCAGAAGTCCATATGGCACATCGTGCCCCAAGGCTCGTTTGGAGGGGGACGATTAATAGCAGGGTGTTCTTTAGCGAAGTCACAGACCTTTTGTATTCTTTCCAAATAGGGTTTAAGGGCTGGAACATCCCTGGCTCCCTCCATTATAGCATCGTCGAAAGCTTTCCGAACTTCTTCAGGTAACCGTTCAAGCCCGCAATTTTTCACAAGACAAGGCATGATTTTTTCATCGAAAACCTGAGGTTTAGTCAATTTTAAAGCTAAAGGAGTAGCGTGAAAGTTGGCCATATCTTCCAGAATCATCTTAGCCGCATCAAAATCGAATCCTAGCAGCCTATCCTCGGTGTAAAAACCTTGCACTTTGAGATTTTCGAAAAGCAGTATTGCGCCTTCGTCAACTTTATTACTGTTCTCATCTATGCTTACCCTGCCTCCGAAACACTTCGGGAAAAGTTCGGAAAATCTGCGTTCTTCAGACACTTGGAACTCCTTTTGAAACTCATCAATTGCCGGTACGGCCTTGGTGTAAGCCAAAACTTCTTTTTTGAAAGTAACTTCGACGTCAAAGGCAACCCTCAACATTTCGTTCACAGGTAGAAGTTTCGCCGCCAAATGCAGAGCTTTTTCTTCGTTGTTTTCGGTCTCGGCGCGGATTTTCAAATCTAAAGCGAGCATCACTGATCCGTAATGTTCGCCAGGTCCAGTGAGGGCTGTGATTTTCTCTTCGGTGATTTCCAAATCGTAGCCCAACGATTTTCGCAGGAGGCACTTGATATCGGTTACTTTTGTTTTGGCCATCGTAGCTCCAGGAAGGGACTGTATGATTTCGACTTGTGTCGGTCGCTAATGAGGATTATGCGTTAACAATGCAATTGCGATACTTGGAGGGGACTAAGAGTAGGGGCAATCGTAAAAATAATCATCACGCGTCAGCTAAAACTCAGTATTAGGGGGCAACTTTGAGTCAACGATTGTACAAGGTGATGCGAAAAGCTAGTTGATGATTATTTCGAAGTAAACGCAAACAATTGTTCTTTTTAGTTTAACTAATTTAAAAGCGAGTTTTACAACATTCCAACGAATTGTTAATATCATTGAATAATATCAAAGCCAATTTCCAAACAATCTACATTATATATCATTGAACTACTATATTGGAAACAGAACAAGAAAGACTTGGTCAAAACAAACATAATCTATATCATAAATGTATTGCTAAATGTGTTGCATAGCTCAAAACTCGAGAACAGCTGGACCAATTAAGAGAAAAATTGGAAAAATTCCCGAAAAAAGTAAAAACAACACTTTTCTTTTTAATTAATACTTATTGCATTTGTAGTTTAAGTGGAGGTGAGGTTCGGAACTCACTAAAACTGGATTGTACGAGAGAAAATATAGAAAATGTCCCAAGAAACCGTGAAATGAACCATACCAGAAACTCCGGAAAATTTTAGAACGAAATAAATATTCACTCGAGTGAAAAAGTTAGATCAGCATCAGGGAGAAGGGGGCACAGGAACTATACCTGGAAATTTTCAGAGTATAAGAAAGAACACTCTAAAAAGTTTCTAAGAAGGTGCTCAAAGATATTAGAAAATTGTGTAATGAACCATAAATGAAACCTTGACAAAAACTCCGAAAAGTTCTAAAACTAAAAATAGGTACACTCGATAAATAAGCATTTGTTCTGACTCTGAATTCTGAATGTCCTCATATATGGAAAGTTAATATAAATTCACGATACAAGAACAAGATCTATAATCTTGTGGAGCAAGTCAAATCCATTGTTATGATTTCGTTCTGACCGAATCGTGATGTGACCTATCTTGACAGATGATATAATTCTCGTGGTGTCTCACACTCTCTGTCACCAACAAGGTCATACTTCATTAACTGAAAAATATAAAAAACTCTATTAAAATGCTAAAAAATATTAATAATTACAATTTATTATTATAATGAGCACATAGAATTCAGTAAAAAATTCAATAATTAATTCAGTTGATACCTATATGCATCATACTATGTGATAAAGTGAAAACTATTTGTACTCTATTAATACATAGTTCCTTGGAAATCAGTGACTGATAACTTCTTTATGAAGAAGAGAAATATATGTATTGTCCAGCTAGCGAACCCGGCAGACGTTGTCCTGCAGCATTAAACAGAATGAAAATGTCAAAAAGTCTTCAATTATCGATGGACTTATGTTTTCTTCTGATGTGTTCATTTTTGATCCGACGACTAACTCTCCGGAGAGTAACTTGAAAGAACATCGTGATACGGAAATTTTATACATCTTTTATAGCTGCGACACCCGACCTGGCCCGGGTATTTAATAATTTTACTTGAGTGTTTCTGTAGAACGTTCCAAAACCTTTTATAGACTCTGTTTTGGTAAACTCTACAGCGATCTCGATTTTTAGAATACTTTCCAGTAGCTTTCAGAACATTCCAGAATTTTTTTGTCTTATGTTCTAGAAATTTTCAGAAAGTTACACCACCTCGCGGAACCTTCCTGATAGCCTAATTTTCCAGAACTTCTCTTGAGTGTGTTTTTAGCACGTTCTAGAACCTTCCGGAACCTCTTTTCTGGTTCATTTTACGGATATCTAGAATTTTTTCTGAAACTTTTTCCTATCTATATTCTAGAAATTTTCTGAAAGAAAGCTCTCTGTGTGTGACACATAGCCTGGTGCCATCATACAATTAATCTCTGTGCATCAAGATTACGTATCAGCAGAACTGGGACGTCAACCCCAGTTTGTGGGAAAACACGCCTGTTAATTCCAAGTTGTTAGAGAATTCTACAGGGTAAGTTTATTACTGTCATCACTGCTCATCATTGTATCTATTGATATGTATACATTTGCAATAAAAAAATCAGGCAATTTTTTAAAAATTTTCTTCCATAAGAACCTTTCGCAAACTTCAAGGAATATCAAAAAATATGCTAAATTGGGCCGTTCTCGAGTTCTCCAGGTATGTAGATAGTCACCTGTTTTTAATTGGCATCTGCTAGTTGTTAAAGGAAGCATTGCGACGGGGGTGGCTGGTGGTGAAACGTTATGGACAGTTTGTTTACATTTAGAGTAAGTAGGACCATAATACAAACGAAGAATGACAACTTGATCCGAATGAAATGAGCGGGCATACGCGAAACTACCCGACTGAATACGGACTTAACATGTATAAGGCCCTCGCTTGTCAACAAAGTTATGGTACCTTCAACACATGGATGGAAAAGGCCTCTCTATGCCCTTTATTACTCTGAGGTTGATGCACAGGACTAAGGCCGGATTTACATGCATACTACATCCGACTATATCCGATGGTACGAAAATGTCCTGATTGATTGAGTTGGTAGGCGTGACAACAATTCAACCAATCAGAACATTTTTTCGACCAATCAACATTTTCCTACCATCGGATCGTCGGATATCATACGCATGAAAATCCGGCCTAACACAGGAACACACTCGACAGTTCGACTTCGACACCTCGACACATCAATGACATGACAGCTTCTTTTATGAGGTCTGTGCATGACAGTCATGAGTCATGACGTAACTCCATTGACAATATTGACAATTGACATATAACATTTCATTTCTTCCAGTTTCCGTTGTTATTGACAATTGTTGTTGATTCCTTCATTCCATCAATTTTTTTATTATAGTACTGTACTGATTTTAGAGATTTTTTATAACCGTTGAACTTGAATTTTTGTTAGCGTGTCTGAAAATTGGGTTTGTGTTGTGTGGTGTCATGTTGTAAACGATGGTGGTGCTACATGTTTATTTATTTTTATGCATTTCAACAAATTTAATATCAGCACGTAAGTAAACTTTTTGATAGGTTACATAGTTTATTGATATATTTTTAAATGGCCCATAAAAGGGCAACAAACAACATTCATTTTGAATCCGATGAAGTTTATTTTTAAGGGAATATTGCATTTTGTATTAATTATTGACCTTTATTATTCATATAGGTATAACATTTGGGACCAGCCCAAAACCAATGAGTCATTCTTTCATGGCATTAATTAACAATTATTATATTTTTCATTAGAGGTCATTAGGATGAAAGCTCTTCTGGCATTTCTAACAATTGGTATTTTCATTTTCATACCAAGATGTAATGAGATTTTCAGCTTTGATTCTTTGAATATGCAAGCTCATTTGAAGAATTTTTTCAAGTACTATTGTATCTATGACATAGGATGACTATACTCTCCTAAAGATAGGTATTTACCAAGTTTTTCTGGAACAAAACCTTTATACAGTTTGTAAAAAACGTCGTAATGGTTTTAAGTCGTACTTTGAATCGATCAAGTATAGTTGTCAAACATAATGAATTTATTTGTTCCATTTTGATTTTTCAGAATATTACAATGAATATGAATGCAATACTCCCCTTTTCACTAGAGCAGCACTCAGTGCTACCTCTTCTATGAATGGAAGAGGACCTGAAAATGCAGTTTTATATGGTGAGTCATTACAGTTTTGTCGTAAAGTTATTAGTATAAACATCATTTGTGGATTGATCGAGCTAGAAGTTGAAATCTCACCTGAAAAAGAAATAAAACTACAGTGATAACCAAAGTTCATTATTCGATGGTTGAAAATCTTTGATTAATTTTTTTTATTTCTGCATTAAACTTGTAAGAAATTTCACAACTCCATTATTTTTTGTGTAGGTTGGCAAAAGTGAGATCCTCAAGAAAATTTTGTGTTTCTGATAAACTGGTTATAAATAAAGTTTCAAAATGAATACAAAAAGCATACGTTGGGCGTTCAATTTTTCCAAATGGCATCCATCTCATTCTGACATATTGCTCGCATCTTCTTGCATACAAATCGAAGAGAAAGATCGTCTTGCAAGATTCGTTTTCAAGAAAGACCTGAAGTCTTCCTTGATAGGACTGCTAATGCTGAGAAAATTTGTTTGCGAAGCTTCTGGTAAAAAATATAACGAAATCACATTCGTAAGGGATGGAAAGGGAAAGCCTCTACTGCATCCTGATAGTAATATTCCTAAAATGAACTTCAACGTATCGCATCATGGCAATTATACAGTTTGCGTCGGAGAGGCAGGGGACATGATGCTTGGGGTAGATGTAATGAAATTGGAATACTCTGGTGGCAAATCACTGTCTGAATTTTTTCGAATCATGACAAGACAATTCTCATCTGATGAATGGGCTACTATTAAGGGGGCAGGAGATGAAACCGAACAAATAGCAATGTTTTGTAGGTGAGTGGACTTTGTCAAAGATATTGGTACCTTATCTCACCAGATTGGTTCAAGTTTGAGCAAGAGGACACCCAATTGACTTATTTGTATTATGAAGCTGTGTACATAAAAACACTGAAAAAAATTATTTAAATCACCGTTTTCAATAAATATTCTTGTTTGAATATATGTAGCCAATTTGAAGAGATAGTGGAAAATTTTATCTGATGTGAGAATACCGATTTAATTTCCAAACATCAATAACATCAAATATATCAAAATCATCCAAAAAACATAAAATGCGGAAGAGTAACTCTCATCTTATGTATGTTCTAGGCACTGGAGTCTGAAAGAAAGCTATGTCAAGGCAATAGGGGTAGGAATAACAATAAATTTGCAAGATATCCAGTTCCAAGTGAATACGAAAAAACTGTGCTCCGTTGACATAATTACCGACACAGAACTGTATGTGAAGGGGGAAAAATTGAACTGGAAATTCGAAGAGATGCTCTTGGATGCAGAGCATTGTGTTTCGGTAGCGATGAATTGTGATTCATTCAAAACCAGAAGTTATTTTAAAGAAATCAGTTTTGAACAATTGGTGGAAAATGTTGTGCCATTGGCTCAGGCTGATGAAACATTTTGTGAGAATTATTTCAAAAAATCAGAGAAACCTTAAAATTTTTACTTTTGCCGGTTCTGGGTTTTTACATTTATTTTAGTTAATATCAGTGTCAAAAATAAAATATAAATGGTTGAAGTTTACGTAAAGTTGTTATCTCACTGAACATATTTCTAGAGTAAAATTGAAAAACTTCAATATTCTCTGTGGATTATAAACTGAATGCAACTCTCAGTTGCAGTATTTACAATTTTCTTCTCATCTGTTTATCAGTCCACAAATGGTAGTTTCCTAAACAAATATTTGTGTTAAGCATTGTAAGTATGTTGTACCACCCAGTAGAAGGCACTGTGTTCATTCCTAACTTGCATGAGATGTGTTTTAGTTTCAATTGATTTTTGATTTCCCGTTGTTATTTGCATGTTTTTAATAGTTGTTGAATCAATGACCTAGTTTGATCAATAAAGTGGATAAAATCATTTGAATACGTGAATTTCAGAGAAATTGGGGCAACATTAGTTGAAAGTCACCAGACTGACCATTCTGGTTAACCAATTTTCAAATTTTCAAATTTCCCACACAAGTTTTTTCACTCAAGAGTACTTATTTTTAAAATTATTTTATTCTCTTGCTCTAGATACTGAGAGAAATATCATGTTACTTTTCTCCATACATTTGTAAATGTGTCATACTTTGTTAAATGTTAATTGGCAACTGTAATAAATATGGGATTAATAAAATAGATAGTTTCTAGGAAATGGGAATTCCTTATTTAAATTAAAATGAACAGTTATATATTTCAATTTAAAATTCACTGATGAATATAATCCAGTACGATTGGGTTTTGAGACAAGAATCGATTGCAGCACCACCATACTTGGTATGCTAGTAGTTGGAACCATGATAAACACGAAAAAAATTGTTTACCAAAATTCCAGGGGTGGAACATATTTTTTTTATTCGTTTAAAAATAAATAAATACATTTTGGAAACAGGGTGAAAGACAATGCAATTTTTGCTCGAGTTTGTCTGTCATTACTGGATTATAAAATAATATTAAGAATGAGACTATTAGTCTTTCGGGCGGTATCAATCCGTATTGGGATCATCATACTGAGTGTGATCCACCAGTTTTCGAATTAAGGACCGGAAGCATAGCGGTAATTGTGCCTGACTAGAGATTGGGAGGCCCGGGTTCGATCCCCTGGTGGTCCACATTTTTATTTAAATTTTTCATTTTCATGTCTGAATAGTCGTGAAAAATATTCCTTTCATATTATTTACAGACACCAAAACTAATTAACTTAATATTAAGAATAATAAACACAAAATTATATTATATGAAATTAAAATTATTGAGTGATTTGGCGTAAGTGTTTTATTCTGGGTTTTAATTTGTTTATTGTCTGCAATATATACCAGTAACATACTGAATTAGACCTTGTGAAATAGAGAATTCACAGTTTCTCTGTAATTTGTGGTACAAATATTCAAAATGTGTTTTTGTCAAAAAAGTATGAATTTTTAATATCACTGAAAAGTAAACTGTAGATAGGTAGGTAGATAGATAGATAGATAGATGTATATTTTTATTCAGCCTAGATACACGAATCAGTGAGGTCTCTTATGAAAATAAAATTTCCTTGATCTAGTTATTTCTGGAGATAACAAATTTTTCTGTCGAAAATGGCATATTGGATGCCTGTGGTGTCTCAATGAGAACAAGAAGTATTTTCCCTTTACCACAAAATTAATTCAATTCCTAGAATTCTTCTGTGTTTAACAAAAACCATTCCAAAGAAGATAGGAACAAATTGCCAAAAAATATAATTTTCTAATATTTTTATAAAAATTTCTACGGTTACAAAGGTGGTAATGCTTGGAGCTCAAGAGACAATGATTTTGACCAGTATTTGAATTTCGACCTGGGACAAGTAATGAACATAACGAGGATATGGACTCAAGGTAGGCCGCACAGCAATGAGTATGTTATGGAGTACCAAATCAGCTATGGTACCAACGGTCTCGACTATGCAGACTACAAGGAATCTGGCGGAAATATCATGGTGAGATTTTATTTCAAATGTCACATTTCCTTGGATTATGATTGGTCATTAAAAAGAACTAACAAAAATACATTCATTCAACAAGTCATAGGTTGAACTCTCGTTTGGAACACTCTACTTTTCTGTCATCTCCTTCCATAAATTATCATTCGGTTAAGTATGAAAAGCTTACTAAATACTATGACTAATGAATATACTATTTAAAATATGTGAATCAATAATTTCAGAATGATAGTAATGAATAGTGAATTGATAGATATAAAACTCCAGCCTATGGCATTTCCTTTATTGGCATTTCCAGCTTACATCTGTCAGATACACGTGCAAAAGTTCTAGAGTACCAACTTCCCTAGTACTGATTATTGAGACAAGACATATTTCTTGGCAACAATCAATGTCTCTTCAACATAAAAAACGTGCATTTCAAATAATTAATCAAAAATATGTTTCATAGAGTCTGTGAAACCCCAAAACTTTTGCACCGAAAAAACACTGCAAATCCAATGGTTTTCGAGTCGTCTCTCTAGAACTACACACTGTGGTCTCACCCTGTTCATGAAATTATTTCAAGAAACTTTCGGAAAACTATTCTAAATACTTCATTATCCATATCCTTACCTGTTTGTTCTGTTTGAAAAACTGATAATAAAAATGTGTACGTACCTTACATGGTACGTGCATCAAATTAACCAAATAACATTTCTGAAGTCCTTGGTGTATTTAACCTAATTATAACGCATGTTTTGCTGCATGTCTGTGAATTTAACCTTTTTACCAGTAGTTTGAATTTGCATGAATCCCTTAGTAGTTCCTTGATAGTTGTAACAAATGAGCTTTTCCCCAGTTGCACGTATTCAATTTTCAACCTAAATTCTCAAAATGACCTGTTTCTCCTCATTAGAAATATTATAAAATGAGTCGTTAATCAGGAATCAATGGGAGTCATGTGTGGTGCTTTTATTCATGCCTTTGATGAGGTTAGAGGTGAAATAAGTTGAATCGACAATGTCGAAGTACCCTTCTCTCCAAATATTTCCACCATATGGAGAATATGAGAAAAAATCTGACAGAAAATAACTACTTCCCTGGCTAATACCACGACGGACATTGAATTACATCTGACAGATATTTGTGCAGCGTTCTTCCAAGACTCAGTTGCAAATGCTTATTATTAGTATACAGCAAATTGAGGTTAGAAGCCTTGTGTCCAGCCTTTATTAAAGCTAAGCACATCCTTGCTACAAATATTGATCGATACAAGACATATAGCAAGAACATGGAAAATAATCCTGACCAGTTATCGAAACGGAACAACCAAAAAAGATGCAGCACCCATTTCAATGAAAGCAACACGAGCTGTCACTAGGATTATGCAATCCAGACCGGCATTTTGACTGTGATAATGTCTAATGCAGCTGTAGACGAAACATCAGGAAGAATTGCTGGATTCGAATGTCTACTTTTTCTGTTTTTATAAATTAGTTCTACGTCAACACTTGATTCATGGAATGATGGCAGTAAGGAAGAACAATTTTTTTTTTTGTCAGATTATATGTTTTTTATATTAAAACTCAATAGAATTAATAACATAACGGTGAGGTTGGTGATCCAAATGGTAATATTTTACTGTGAATTTTGTCGAACCAAGATCAGTGTTTCATAGAAACACTATTCTTTTGTTGCCAATATGTCTACTTTTACCTAATTCTTTCGCGGCCATCGTTGAATGAATGATTGTTTTTCGGGTGTTAACAGCTTCGATCACTGAACACTACTTGATATATCTCTTGAAAGTTTCAAGCACTCGACGAAACGAAACGTCGAAACGAAACGTCGAGAATATCTCAAAATAAACGTCGGCCTAAAAACCCGAGAAACAGTCATTCAGAGATATTGAGGGTTTTGAATAGGGCTTTTTTTCAACCTGATATGTCCTATTCTGAAATATTTTTTCTCGCATTTATATCCAAGCCCTCTTTTGTGATTAGAACCTGTTGAATGACCATTGAAATGGGTATTCGCTTTTCTTTCAATTGTCGGAATAAGTAGGATGACGGGTGAGTTGGTTGTCGTTAAATAAACGGACGCAGAAGTTAACAAACACAATAACACTTTATTTACAACACTGTTACAATAGTGAACACTTGAACAATAAAAACGTACAACGCGATGGCGTCGTTGATCTCGACTCGGGAACAACTGATAACTGATTACTATGAATGTGTGTCTAAAACTGATCTACCAGTCGAACGAGTAGATGATAACTGATGCAGTCGAATTATTGACTGCTAGCTATATACCCCTAACCTAATGCCTCGCCAGGTTCTTGGAGTCTTATCTGCTTGTGACAGAGATTCTCTACTTGTGAAAATCTAGGTATACATATTGTTTAGAATGGAAAACAAATTAGATTTGTTCATAACAACGGTGCAGGACAAAATTGAACAACAATTCAAAGTAAACTGTTTCAATTTAAAATGTAGGAAAAACCATACAAAAGTTTTTACTATTCTCATTATACATTGTGGAAAGTATAAAGTTGACATGAAACTTTACCTCTTATCACATAGCCCTGATGAAGAATTTAATAAAATTCGAAACGTAGCCAAAAAAATAATAATTTTTCTATGGAACACTTCCCACCCCCAACAAGCTCACGATAAAATAATTAAAAACGTTATTAAACAACATACTCTCTAAAAACTAACTAGGTTTCTTTGTTGCTAACCTTTCTCTGTTCTCCATTCAATAGGGGGATCGGCTTGGAGTCCCAAAGAGAGCACTTACTTTGAAAAACTAATCCTGGATCTTGGTAGTCGGTACGAGATCCGGTCCATGGCTACTCAAGGCCGTGGGGGCGGTTCTCACGAATACGTCACGGAGTACATTCTTGACTACTCTGACGATGGTGAAGGTTGGAAGAGTTTTCATGACTCTGAGGGAGAGACTGAGGTGCATATTAACCCTTATTGGCTTTCTTTATAGTCACATTGAAGACGATTTGAACTCGCTGAGTGTTTTTGAGAGACGGGGTGTGTTGGGCTGTTTTTCATGAAGTTTTGAGTCCTGTAGTCTTTTTTTGCGACTCCAGACTGTTAATCCAATATGAAATGTTAGCTGAAAAATGGAAACAAAACACAAACAATAATTCTTGTGTATACAATGTTGCCAAGTGTAACTTTGATGAATTTGACGAAATCAATTTTTTCTTCATTATAGAGAAACTGGTAGACAGAAAAAAAATCCCGAGTTATATCAGCGATACACTTTCTAATTACTATGTTCATAGTTTGTGACAATGTCCATTGCCATTGAAACAAATATATTAAGATGATAATTTGAATAATCAAGATGTATCTGACATGGTCAACTCTGACAAGAATCAATACAAAATTATCAAATATACCTCAGCGAGTTCTTACATCTTCAACATATTTTGCTGATTCACTTGTTTAATTGCTTTGGATTGTAATACTTATATTTTCTGTAATTTTACAATTGCACATTCCTTCATTACATAATTACAATGATAGCATTATTTATAACTTCACAGACAAGTTATATTTTTGATTTTTGCTTATGCTAATGCTAGTTCTATATGCAATGAACAATTACACAAAATAATAAATGTGGTATCAATTTATTCAACTATTGTACATAATTTAACAAACTGCTTTGCATGTTTCTATCAACAACATCCAGACACTTTCCTTAAGATTTTAAGCTTTCCTGAAACTGCTATTTAACATTATTTAATAAAATTGATTCTAAAGGAATGTATATATACATTGAACATTTCATACATTACATTCCCAAATTCGAAAGTTATTTTTATAGTGTTATGATAAAGTTCGTAAAGTAGTACCTTTGAACAGTGCGTAAAAACTTTGTTTACGCACTCTCGTAGAAAAATCCTACTTTCAGAACAGGATATTAATAATGTTTTTTAGATGTTCCGAGGAAATGTAGATGGAGACACGGTTCATAAAAATGAATTCGAGGTACCAATTATTGCTCAGTGGATAAGGATAAATCCCACACGTTGGAGAGACCGTATATCTCTTAGGGTCGAGTTGTTCGGTTGTGATTATGGTGAGTTCAAAACTTACACAAATTTTCTACAAGATATTTTTTTCATCAAGACAATTGATGACCTTAAGGTTGATTTCGGAAATTAGGTTTTTACAAAATATTTTAATTTTTTATAGAGGCTGATGATATGTATTTCAATGGAACTTCACTTCTCAAATATGATCTCCTCAGAGAGCCCATTTCGGCTCTTAAGGAGAGTATAAAGTTCAGATTCAAAACGTCTGCCCCAAATGGAATTCTTCTCTACAGCAGAGGAACACAAGGAGATTACATAGCTTTACAACTTCGTGACAACAGGATGCTTTTAAATATAGACCTGGGTATGTAAAGATACTTTGATTCACTCTTTTGATTTGATCTTAACACTAATATTTTGCAGGCTCTGGAATAGTGACCAGCTTATGCGTTGGAAGCCTTTTAGACGACAACATTTGGCACGATGTCGTAATATCCAGGAATAGGAGGGATATTTTGTTCTCTGTTGACAGGGTGGTGGTATATGATAAGATCAAAGGAGAATTTCAACGTCTAAACCTGAACAGAGGGGTAATTTCAAAAATAATATCAACCGTAAAAGTATTTTGGTGAACTAAATTTCAATACAATAAAATTACAAAAATACACTCACTCTTCAGGTTTTAAATAGTAAAATAATCAAGTTGATATCCAAGATTTCTAAACCAGAAAATTTTCTTTTAGTTTTATGTTGGGGGCGTTCCAAATATTCAAGAGGGCTTGGTAGTAGTCCAGAATTATACAGGCTGCATCGAAAACCTATACTTGAACTCGACAAACCTCATTCATCAAGTGAAGGAAGCCTTTAACTACGGAGAAACCTTCAAATATGAGAAAATCAATACCTTATGGAGTTGTCCAGTAAGTATTCGAAATATTTCTTAGTAGTTTTTTTTTATGTTCTCCTTTTTTTTTTAGGAACCTCAAATCATTCCAGTTACATTCAAAACTCAACATTCATTTGCCAAACTGAAGGGATACGAAGGAATGGCCTCATTGAATTCATCTTTTGCTTTCAGAACATTTGAGGACAACGGACTCATGCTCTATCATGCTTTTTCAACAAGTGGTTATGTTGCAGTAAGTAATGGTTTCTATTAAAAACCTACATCGATTTTATTTCTTGGTAAATTGTGGATTTTTCAACAGTAAAAACCAAGGAGCTTTTTTTTATAGGATAAATTTCATTGTTTGATTTTTGAGAATTCTTCTCTTCATCAATTTCCAAACTTTGTATCAGATTTAATTTCATTCTTATTTTCAACATGAAGTATTTCAGAAGTATGATTTTCTGTGAGTAAATGGACAGCAAAAATTGAATTTTTTGCAGTCACGCACAGACAAACTACAAAATATCTTCCACATATCTGTATCAATTTAAAAAGTTTTCAGTCATTTTATTGTAAGACACGGTGGCGCAGCCAGGATTTCAGGGGGGGGGCTGAACATACCATTTATCAGTTACCAGAGCTTTTTTTTTCGTCAGCCGGATGTTATGAATAACACCTACAAGCGAACTGTTCGGCCAGCAAACAATAGTCCTCTTGTAGGAAATTTTGTTAGCTTTCTTTCTATATACCTATGTATTTAACGAATGTGTCTCGTTCAGTTCCGTCTCGTTCGTGGTAGTGGTCGGACATGTCGAAGTGTGTCCGATCATAAAGATGGCACGAGGATACCGCATGAGGGCGGGACTCAATTCTTGAATAATTCAATTATTAGTTTTTTATTATAAATATTCATTTTTGTGTGACGTTATATAACTACTTGTGAAAGTTTCCGGTTTCCTGGCTATACGCGAGTAACCAGGCTCGATGGCAACGCATTTGCCGTAACCAGGGTCCGGCTATTTGTTTCATTTACCATTTGTATTTCTACTTTTACCTGATTATATAATAATATGATTCAATAATTACCTGATCTGGAGAAATTGATTCCGCATAGGAGTCAGAAATCCAAAAAACTAAGTTAAGAAGAAGAATGTGTCTCGTTATGGTCGCAAAATGCGATAAATGTAAAAGATGTGCTAGGATCCTATCCTAGCATAAAAAACCGCAAAAAAAATACTTCCGAAAGCTCTAGAATTTTTTCAATATTTTTCCCTTGTATGAAAAATGATAAAAAAAGTGCACATGTTCGTAAAAACGCCCACAAAATCTATGTTTGACTAGCAATCGATTTCAAATTCGGTCAGCGTATAGAAAAAAGATTGAATTTAACGAATATAACATAGAAAAAAATTAAACAATTTTTGGCGGTAAAATGGCACCTGCAACCTCTAGATAACATTTTCATCTGAAGACCAAAGAGCAATTCTGCGAACGCCAATCGATTCAGCATGCCGAAATTAGTATATGCTGTGATTTTCGAGTCGATCGGCACAAAATTAATTTTCAGCTGAAAAAAACAAATTTTATTCCCATATAACTTTTTTATTGATGTATGCATTCCTACGTAATTTTCACAAACCATTTGAAAATGTCGTGAATCCAGTGATGCCGTCAAATTCTATATAAAAAAATCGCTACTATGTGTTTTGGATTTTTGACCTTGAAAAAAATTCGAAGTAGGTCTTGAAATTTTTATTGCGAATTTATGGCTCTCAGCTAGAACTATCGATGCTCTATCTATTGAAAAAAAAAAAAATTCTGAATCGGATAATAAATAACAGTTTTGGAGAGGTGGCCCGCTTTCAAATAGGTCACTCTCTAGATAAATGTAATAAAGTCAGTAACCGAATTTAAGGACATCATCGTGTATTTGTAACTCAGTATATTTCTGCTTGAAAAACATTGTGTGGCGAAACATATGTCGCGGTTTTCTTAACCTAACCATGAAACTTGTTTGTTTTCAGATATATTTAGAACGAGCCAAGCTGAAAGTGGAATTGGTCACCCCGAACAACCCGAAGGTGATATTCGACAACTACGAAGACCAATTCAACGACGGCAGATGGCACACGGTCGTCCTCACCATCTCGAACAACCAGGTGGTTTTCAACGTCGACTACCGACCGATGACGACGACTCGTCTCTTGAAAATCGTCACGGGCTCCATTTATTTCATAGCGGGCGGCGTCAACGCCGCCCTCGGCTATTCGAACACGATTTTCCCGGGATTCGTGGGATGCATGAGGACCATACGCATAGACGGCAACAACAAACTGCCGACGGACTGGACGAAGGAGGAGTTCTGTTGCGGGGAGGACGTTGTTTTCGACGCTTGCCAGATGACGGATCGATGCAATCCGAATCCTTGTCAGCACGGAGGTGTGTGCAAACAAAATTCCATGGAGTTTTTCTGCGTGTGTAAGGTGAGCAATTTTCTACAAAATAAACATTTAACAACAAAAAACACATAGAATTTAATCAAATAGCGCGATACGGGCGAAAGAGCGCAGCGCAGCGACTGTCATTGACATCGTACTGTGCTCTAGCAGCAGCTGTCGCCAGCGCGTTCAACACGATTTGGCAACACCTCTCTAAAACTAGTCTCTTCTTCCCTCCGCATGTGGACACACTTCAAAATAGTCCTAGTAAATAAATACCGTCAAATGAAAGATCGTGTATTATTTGAAATATCTTCAGGAAGTATCTTTAGAAGTACATTATTTCAAAGAATAACAATACCCCCATTTTTCAAATATGCATCCGTAACATTAATTGTATGTCAACCAACATCTCGATCTTTGCGCCAGGGAACCGGCTACGGAGGCGCTGTCTGCCACAGCTCCATCAACTCTCTCAGCTGCACCGCCTACAAGAACGTGCAGGCGGTGGGTCAGCGCGCCGAAATCAAAATCGACGTCGACGGCAGCGGCCACCTCGCGCCCTTCCCCGTCACGTGCGAGTTTTACGCGGACGGCCGCGTCGCCACCATCCTGCACCACGGCAACGAAGAAACGACGCCCGTGGACGGGTTCCAGGAACCGGGCGAGTTCTCGCAGGACATCCACTACGAGGCGAACGACGACCAGATCTCGGAGCTGATCAACAGGTCGCTGACGTGTCGGCAGCACATTCAGTACGCGTGTCGGGGCGCCAGGTTGATGGGGTCGCCGTCGGAAGAGATGAATTTCAGGTAAGTCAGTTGTCCTGTCTTTGTTTGAAGGTTGTGGTTGATGTAGTAACTTGATTACTTACATTTCAGACGTTTAATGGTTGAAATATTTCCACCTCTTTCGATCTTTCACAACGTTTCAATTGTTTAAATCCGCAATAGTCTTCAGATGAATACTGACAAATTAAGATGCTACGCGATGTTTTTTTATGTCGGGCGATGTGGTGTAATTACGCGCGGTCTTGTGCCGCGCGTGGTTTTGCGTTTTTTCTTGCCTCCAAAACGGGCAATGATAGATAGATAGATAGGTAGTTAGATTTATTCACCTCAAAAAATTACAAAACTAGTATAGCAATACAATAAATGTAATGCAATGTGACGAACCAGCCCTGGCCATAGTACTGATAATTTTCTTCTGACTCACCATGAGTTGTCCCCAATATCAAAATTCCATAGGCCAAATGGCAGTGTACCATGCCATACATTTGAGCTGAATAAGTTTCCATTTATGGCAGTGCTTCCTATGACTTTTGCTCTATTTTATTCAGCATAGTGTCATGTATCATAAGGGTGGAGTCGTCTGCATACACAAAAACGTCTGCAGTATCAATAAAAGTTGGTAAACGATTCATGTTTAAAATAACAATAGTGGCCCCAGCACAGAACCCTGAGGCACTCCAGGCTTGGCCTCTGTCGTCTTTGATACTTCACTATTATAAGATATATACTGTCGGCGGTCCTCGAGATATATTTATAGAACCCGCCTGTATCGAAGCCGACGGAGCCTTCAGTCAGCCGAGAGTGGAAATTAGAAAAATATGTAGACCCAAAATGAAAGAGGTAAAAATGTTTCAAGCATTAAAACGTTGGGAGTCCGAAATGTAAGTAATCAAATCTGGTCTTATACGATGCTTATCACTTAATGAGTTTTGTCCATTCATCGAGCAGGCCGTATTCGTGGTGGGTGTCTAGACACAATCAGAAGATGGATTATTGGGGTGGCGGTCTGCCAGGATCAAGGATGTGCGATTGCGGTGTCTTGAGTACCTGCACAGACCCCACCAAATGGTGTAATTGTGATGCTGGATCTGAAGTATGGCAAGTTGATGCTGGTGAGTGGATCTTTCAACTTTCGTAATTCTATCTCTGGTATTTTCTGTCAAACTACTAATCCGTCAGATCAATACCTACCGAACGTCATCACCAGAAGTCAATGCTCTGGATTATTATAGATTTCGGTGGACGGTTTCTATCATAGTTGAAAAAAAAATCAAAAATCCTTTGTTACATGTCTAGTTATAATGTGGTAATTAATATAATTCAGGAAGTCGAATTTTTTTATACCCAATAGTCCAAGGCACACATCAGTTGATACAAAGACTTTGAGAGTATTTGATCATTCAAATTGTAATGTACTTCATCTGAAAAAATCATAACGTCAATTCCTCAAAAATTCAGTATTATAACCAACTGTGCTTAAGGTAAGACCCCCACGCCAGTCCCAACTCGCACAAGTCTTCTGAAGACTTCTGAGGGTTACTTTTAGAGGTGCAGCTGGATGGCGGATAGAACACATTTTTGAGCACATATTTAGAACAGCTCTTTTGATAAAAATGGATTACATTCAATGGAAATCGAAGTAGTAGCTAATTGTTTTTGAATCAATAATATTTCAGAGCTACCTGCGTTTCTCCAACTCGTTAATTACTACCACTAATTTTTACCAAGTTTATTAGAAAAATTATGCCATTTTCATCAACTACTTAACTACTTAGTAAAATAATTGAATTCCAATAGACAAAGCAAAACAGGAAAAACAGGAAAAATGTTATGAAATGCTATTAATCCCATTCAATATGAATCTTCCTGAGATACTGGATATATACAGATGCTTCATCTAGTGGATATGGTGCTGTACATTAAATATTGTTACAATACTGGGAATCGATGCCACTGTAAGCACAATAAGAATGTTGGAGGTATTTTTTTACATCTCAAATAGAATACTATAATTTTTTCTTATTTCATGAAGGCGACATAATCCAAAAAGACGACCTTCCCGTGAAGCAGCTGCGATTCGGCGATACCGGCAGCGCCCTGGACGAACGCGAGGGGCGCTACACGTTGGGCCCGCTGATCTGCGAGGGCGACGACCTGTTCGACAACGTCGTCACGTTCCGCATAACCGACGCCACCATCAACCTGCCGACGTTCGACATGGGCCACAGCGGCGACATCTACTTCGAGTTCCGGACGGCGGTGGACGACGCCGTCTTGTTTCACTCCACGGGGCCCACGGACTATATCAAACTGAGGATCGTCAGCGGCAACCAGCTGCAGTTCGAGTACCAAGCCGGGTCCGGGCCCATGGCCGTCATCAGGTAAATATGTCGGTAATAATTATGAATTCGAACAAGTCCGAAAAGTGTGCCGGAGAGTTCATCTAAATGAAACGAATAATTTCGACAATGTCAAAATACCCTTCTCTCCACACTATCCTACGAAGTGGAACATTTCTGTCAGAAAACTACTACTTCCCCCTACGAACATTGAATTACATCTGACATAAATTTGTGCAATTTTTCTCCAAGAGGACACAATTTCAAGTGCTTGAAACATTTGCTTTACGCAGTCTTCGTTCACTATTACAACTTAGCCAAAGATAGAACGGACTGGTACAAATTTGATGACAATTGCGTAAATAGAATACCTTCTTTGGAACTGGACCTTTTGGAGCCTTCGAAGACACCATACATCCCATTTTACCATAGAGCAGATTGTCACAATTCGTCGGACCTCTTTAGAAGTGGTCTACCAATGAATTCCAACTCTTCAGATGATGTGGTGTTGCAGGTTTTTTCGGGTTTTCCTGCAGCTCTGAAAGCGAATGCGCCACCAATATCATTCAAGCATTTTGATGTTTTTACTTTGTTCTTGTTAGTTTCAATATGTTAATTTAAACTAATAATAAATTGTTTTTTACCGTTGCAATAAAAAAAAAATCACGATGCATATCTCTTCCTCCGCAGAGAGACGTCTTACAAACTGAACGACGATCAGTGGCATTCCGTATCCGTCGAAAGGAACCGCAAAGAGGCCATGATAGTTATCGACGGCGCTTTGAAAGCCGAAGTCAGGGAACCCCCCGGTCCCGTCCGAGCGCTTCATTTGACTTCGGAGTTGATCATCGGAGCGTCGACGGAGTTCAGGGACGGCTTCACCGGATGCATCCGAGCGTTGCTGATCAACGGGAAGCACATCGATCTGCGCCAGTACGCGCGCATGGGGCTGTACGGGATCTCGGAGGGTTGCAACGGGAAATGCCAGAGCGACCCTTGTCTCAACAACGGCACGTGTCATGAAAGGTAAGGTATCACTGTTTTTTTTTTAAATCTCACCTCGGAAATCTTGAGTTATTTATATCCAAGTGAAAATTTGTACAGGGAAACAAAGAAAATGGATATAAGACAATTATTTGGATAAAACATAATGGTTTATATCTATAAATATAAAACGAATATAAACTTCAATAATCATATATTATATAACACAAGGAATAAGAATAATATCATATAAAGTTAAAACAACAAGGTCTCAGAAAAATTTCAAATACTTATTGCCATTCTACTATGAATTGGTTCCAAAACATATAGAAATGAACAAGTCTTTCACTTCAATTAACTGAGTCAATTTGCATTTTATTATAATTATATAATTATTTTCATTTTATTCCATTTCGAAAATTTACAAAACATGTATATATGTGTATATATGTATGTATATATAATTCTTACATGTTATTTTCTAGCAACAAGTTTTTAACTTCGCGAGTATAATCGAATCGTTTATTCACTTTTTTACAAATTGTTGTACATATTTTTTGGAATTTTGAATGAATTTTATTATTATTATTATTAATTGTTAAAACAAAAATAAATCCATTTTTCAGTCATATTGTCCCTCACATATTCACAATGGAATGCGGTTTTATTTATTGCTAATCAATTCCGGTCGCTGTGAGCAATGTATGAAAACTTTTCATCTTTTCTTTTCTTCTTGGGCAGAGAGGCTACATTCTTAAGGTTTTTTGAAACAGTGAATGTATATGGGGAGTAAAAAAGTTTTGGTCACTAAACACCTAAACTTTTCATCACTTTTGTAGAGACGTTCAACAACTTCAAAATGTTCAGTTCATTTCTAATTTTTTACAGTTTTTTTTTCATTCAGCTCAAAACGGTTAATTTCAAACACTTTTTTCGATATCGATTTTTTTGTTATACAGAATATTATATATTTGTTTTTTTTCCATATCATTTTCTAGACTTTTTTGATAGAATGATTTCTATGTATTGTTAATTTCAGTTATACTCTCTGTTGTTGATGTATGTCAGTTTGAGAATTAAGTTTTTTTTATCCCTTCCATGAACATGTTATGTTGCTTGTGGTAATACCGTTCGTTAATTGATTGAGATTCAAATTCACTTTCACGTTTTGTGTTACTATAGATTATTTTTAATTATTATTTCCGTCAACCAGATGCTCCCTTACGAGCAACGCTCGGAAGTCTTCGAGAGACTTGCGTGAGCTTGGGAAGACGCAGCCCTTATTTGTTAACGTGCGATGCCTTTCACGGGATCGGTGTCCGCGTTGGGATTTGAATCCACGCTAACCATTGATCCACCGTGCAATAATAACGGGTAAAAAATATTTTGGACCATAAAATGAAATTTAATTTTTTCTCAAGGTATGACAGTTACATGTGCGATTGCCGATGGACGGCTTTCAAGGGTCCCATCTGCGCTGACGAAATAGGAGTCAACATGCGACAGAGTTCCATGGTCAGGTACGACTTCGAGGGCTCCTTCCGATCGACTATTTCCGAGCATATTCGCGTTGGTTTCACAACCACAAATCCAAAAGGTTAGATTACATTAGATTTATTAACATATCTGTACAATTTTTGGAAATATCGTATCACAAAACTTATTGTTGTTCAATTATCATGAGCCAATGGACAAGTAAAACTCATTCCTCAGATGTTTACAATTTTAATGCCCACGTTTCGGCGAAATTTTTACCTACACGCATGTGTGTGTAAAAACAAATAACAAATTACGGACATATACATATAAAAAATTGAATTGTTGAAATGTGTGAAAACATTGTGTATATATAAAATATAAAAACCGTAATAAAAGTGAAATACTAAAGAACCCAAAACATATATCAGAAAACAATCTCATATGTGACAATTCTTTTACTCACTCTGAATGTAAATTTTCAGAAAAATAGTTGAAAATATCAAGATATGATTTTTGATGAGAAATCATGAATGTCAAGAGAGGAGAGTAAAGTTGGAAATACAAATTTTATGAGTGGTAAAATTGGAAAGATGCACGGCAGAAATTTCGTTCAAAATCATCCTCAAATGGCTGGTTAATCTAGAATTAATTCAAGTTTTTTTTTACTTAATTAAAGACCGTGTGGAAATTATTTTTTTTCATTTTTTTGAATGATAAAGCCGGGATTTATTTGACAAATTCCAGGGAAGGGGATTGGGGAATATCAATTCCACAAAAATTTCAGATACCGAGAATTCTCTCAGCAAAAGATTATTTATTGAAATGGCCCATATTGCAATCAACAATAATAATGTCAAATTGAAGACTGACTGCAAAAATGTATATAGTATTTATAGAAATAATAAACTTAATCCGGCATTATCATTTGAAAAAGGAAAAAAATTAATTTCCACACCGTTTAATCATGTTAAAAAAAAACTTGAATTCAGTCTAGATGAATCAGTCGTTTGAGGATGATCTCAAACAAAATTTGTGTTGTGTATTGTTCCAGTTTTACTATTGATGAAATTTTCATTTTCAACTTTACTCTTTTGACATTTATGATTTCTTTTCAAAAATCATATATTGATATTTTTAACAATATTTCTCAAAATTTACACTTGGGGTGAGTAAAAGAATTTTCACATTTGAGTATGTTTCCTGACAATGTTTTGGGTTGTTTAGTATTTGACTTTTATTCAGGCTTTTACAACAATGTTATTCATTAATTTCTACAATGTAATATTATTTATATGTTGTATACATCTATAATTTGCTGTTTGCATCCACACACACTTTATTGCAGCCCTGAAAAAGGCGAAAATTTCTCCGAAACGTTGAAGTTAAAATTGTAAACATTTAGGGAATTCATTTTCCTTGTCCATTGGCTTGAGATGATATAAAAAATTTGAGCTTCGGACGTCAAAACAGTATACAGAAAACCAATTTTCATAATGCAGGTTTCCTGCTGGGTTTCATCTCGAACATCACCGGCGAATACATGAACATCATGATCTCCAACTCGGGCCACCTCCGCATCGTCTTCGACTTCGGCTTCGAACGACAAGAGGTCATCTATCCCGACAAGCACTTCGGCCTGGGGCAGTACCACGACCTGCGCGTCTCGAGGAAGAACGGTGGCGCCACCCTGGTGCTGCAGGTGGACGGCTACGAGCCCAAAGAGTTCAACTTCAACATCAAGGCGTCGGCCGACGCGCAGTTCAACAACATCCAGTACATGTACATCGGCAAGAACGAGTCCATGACGGAGGGCTTCATCGGGTGCGTCTCCAGGGTGGAGTTCGACGATATTTATCCGTTGAAGTTGCTCTTCCAACAGGCAGGGCCGGGAAACGTCAAGTCTTTGGGAAGTGAGTACGAATCGATTATATTGAGTAAATTACCACCACTTACCGAATATAGAATTGGGTACTGGTCTGTCATGTGGGAAAGCACCTGTAAAATTTTAGAGCTTGCTGTGATGATTTCCACATTTTTTTTTCAAATGAAGGGCCAATGAGTAATGAGAGTTCTGTTGAATTCTCTGCTTTGGTGCTTCTGCGGTGTGTTGTCACATGCTACTATCGTCGAGTGTGTGGAGATACAAAGAAAATCATTGTACGACATAACCTGTGTCCTTCAGATAACTGACAGTTCATGAATACTGGCAATCGTGCACGTCCACATCACATAACACCCGTCAGAAATATTCGTCAGTTATTTTGCAATAAGTTATACAGTGATTGTATTTCAACTCATATCGGATATCAATAATGTCAGTCTCAATACTGCCACTTTCGCGTGGCAGTATTCAGATATAAAAAAAACTGACTATTGAATTGTTTTTATCCAGAGGCGGCGCGTTCCAACACTTATGAAAGGTATTTTTTTGATAAAAATTTCCAAATTTGACCTAGTTTTCCATTTCTTTTGGTGAGGAGAGCACACTGTATAATTTTTGGTAACTGGTCGTAGTTAACCGTGTATTTGTTTTATGACGTGGAAACAAATTTAACAATGGACAGATAATCAATTCTGTCTAGTTATTGAATTCATTGATCTGTCTAAATTTTCTAATAGATTCAATTTCAAACCTTTGTTTTCTATCTAAGGGATTTCAAAATCATAATCGAAAATATAATTTTTTGTTGATAAATGGATCGCAAGAGTTAAAATAAATGTATTTTTCTATTTACTGTTTCCATGTTCAGTTATTCTCCTTTAGAAGCTTTTACCTTTTCGTCCAACGTTGAACATAAGATACATACCAAAAGTGTATCCCTGTATTAAACCTTGCTGTTTCGAGAAATTACTTATTTCATTACAGGGTTTACCAATATATGTAATGATTCTAAACCTTTGGTGGTGTTTAATTAAAGTAAAGGTAGACTTATCAAATTGCTTCTTTATACTGTTTTTTTTAATACAAACTATTAGAAAAGATTGAAAACAACAATGCTAACCACTGTTTGTTTAATAATACCTAGTAATAAAATATGTAATTTCTGAATCAACAAAGAAGAAGTAGAAAAACAAGAAAAGTGTAGAGTCTGTAAATTAACTTGTGGTATATGTCCTATATTTTACATTGGACAAACAGGTAGAACCTTCAGTAAGAAAATAACTGAACATAGAACATAGTAATAGTTTTTTAAACACATTTTCGAACAAGATTCTGAAAATACTTCATGTCTAAAATAAGTGCTGTAAAAATTATCAAAATATTTGAAATAACGACCAGACAGAATTTAATAACTTTCCATTTGTTGAATTCGTTTCCAGTTAATAAAATAAACAGGTATATGTAACTATAGGAGATGAATTAATTTGAGAAATTGATTAAGGTACAGGCTTACAAACAACTGAATATCATTAAGATTACTATTTATATTAGGGTAACAATACAAAAGATGCCTTGGCACTTTCGGTTCGTCGTGGTTTTGTAAATCCATAACTTGTGAAAGTCGCTCAATGGGAAGTGAAAAAAATACAGTTTACCGCATAAGTAGTTTAATTCCTAATTTGAGAAAAATTATTTTTGTTCTCAATGTCTTGGTCATGACTTGTGTTTGGCGTCCACTTTTTCATTTGATTTTTTTTTATTGTAGCTCCTCTTACTGAAGACTATTGTGGGGTGGAACCATTCACTCATCCTCCTGACACTGTTGAGACCAGACCCCCACTCAGTGTTGATCCAGATAAATTACGCAAGGCGTATAACCAAGTGGATTCTGCCATCTTAGGAAGTGAGTCTAGTCTGAAGTTTTTCTTTTGATTTCTTTATTCATTTCGTTTATTTTTTAACAATACATTGGTGTTGATGCAGTAAAAATATTAGTAAATGATTTAATCATTCTAATATTTGTAACACCACGATATTAACGTATCTTGAGTTATTTTAGTGACCATTTCAGATATAAAGTAAACTTATGGTGATTTGAACATCAAATACAATGTAAAACATCTTGCATTCAGAGACAATATTTTTGCCTTTTCAAATCAGGATACAAAAAATTTCAAAATATAAAGTTTAAGATCTCTCATCAGAAAAGTATACCCTAATTTACTTAGTACATAATAAAAAGCAATATTCCAAATTATACTGAAACAAGTATAAAATACAAATATGTTTGTGATCATATTTAAAAGTGTGGATTAAACTCAATAAAAATATGGCTTTAATCCTACTTTATCTCCTCACTCTCCCTTCTCCTAGCTTCACCTTCTTTCTATCTACCACTTGCTACCTGTATTTTCTCTGACAATATAATTCGCTATCTTTTGCATTCCTTTATTTCTCTTTCGTTCTTCTACCTGGTTTCTTTAAGTTTCTTGCTCTATATACCTTACGCTTTTTTTTATTTGCTCTGTTTTGCTTTTCTCCTTTCTCAATTTCCGTCTCTTGTTATCTTTCTCTAGCGTTTTTTCTCTCTCCTGCTCTGTCACTGACACTCTATTTTACATTATATTACCCACTCGCTTTCTCTATCACTTTTTTTTTCTGTTGCTTTCTCTGGTATTGAATCTACCTAGTCTTCCACAAACTGTTCTTATATGAATTGTTCTATGTTTTAAAAATGTTTTTGGCCTTTACTTACTCTTACGTATGAATTACACAATAAAATTTAGAAAAATCCAAGATTTGTAAAAAATAAGTTTAAATTATCTAAAGGCAATTTTTCTAAGGTAAAAAGGGCTATCTAATTTCTGTTTTACATAGAAGTCACTTGAATCTCCGTCTGTATACAAACATGCAAGAACTTATACAGTGTGACCAATTTAAAATGGAAACATCATTATAAAACAAACACTTTTCAACCCATTGAAATATTTTTTTATTTCTCAGGCAGACAGGTAGAGTCTTTATTTTAAAAATCAGAAATCTAAAAAAATTATTAGCGATTTTCTGTCGATTCTAATTCGAGTCTTGTTGTTTCCCAGGCATATTAGCGATCGTCTTCTTGGCGCTGATCATATTGCTGGTTATCATCGGTAGGTACCTGCACAGACACAAGGGCGAATACCTGACGCAAGAAGATGCTGGCGCAGACTCTGCCCTGGACCCAGACACAGCCGTGGTGCATGGCACTACGGGCCATCACGTCCAGAAGAAGAAGGAATGGTTCATCTAAGGACGGCAATTGCGCGTGGTTTGGAACGAGGCCTAATAGTACAAGTGCATGTGTAATTAAGTTAGTTTTGGAACCTTGTTACGATAAAATTGGATGCACAGGCTCAAGAGTATAGTGAGAGCCGGAAGAGGCTCTCCTCAATATTGGTAGCTTGTTTGTCTATTAACAGTTTATCCTTGAATGAACACTGCTTGAGAGTACTTATTATTGTGGATTATTTTTTTTGTCGGAACAAAGCTTCCATGAATATTCTAAATCTTGCAGGATGAACATGTTTTTATTAAATCTGATACTCTTTCTCGTCAACTCGTCCTGTATCTTTCAGTTACTGTCCATTCCAATAATTTAGATTCAACTACATTATTTTTATCAATTTCATTGCCAAAGTATTTTGTACAGTTTTTATTTTTCTGTGGTTATTTTCCGTCCATTTTTTTATAATTTTTATTTAGTTTAATGTTTTTTATCAATTCCCTAGAAAGTTGAAGAAAATGACAGTGCCTTCGGCATATTTTTCAAATATTTATAATCTTAGTACCTCATAGGTGGCACCCAGTATATAATCCATTTATTTGTATATCTTTTTTACAAATAAAGTGTTGAACAAATATTTTGTTTTGTTCTTTCAAACTCGGAGTTGGCCATACAGAGCTGATGTGCTTCAGTTTCATTTATAAAATGTTTCTATTTAAAAAATAAACTGGAGAATTGAACCTAGAAACGAGTGAAAAAAATTTTGAAAATATAGCCAGGTTATCAAAAGCAAAAGCAAAAAACGTTTATTTAATAGAAATATATAAAATACGGCCGCACACATAAAACAGGAAAATATATAAAAACAATTTTAAACTATCGCTATACCACAGGGTAGGGGTAAAGGAGGGAGTTTTGTGAATTGTTTTTCCCCGGAGCGAGGTTTCCCTCCTGCCCTTCTGGTGGTCCAGCGGGCGGGATGAAACCATGACTCACCTGCCCGAAGGGCAGGCCCCACGGTGTTGTGTGGGCCACTTCCACGGAAGTGAACGTATGATACTCCACTTCGGCGGCTTTCAGGGTGCTCTTGAGAAGGGTTATCGCTTCCAAACAAGATATGGTAGAAGTATAAACTGTTACAGCTAACTCAGTTTGTCTATTGAGTAACAGATGTCGCGAAAATAAGGGAAAGCATCCTTTTTATAAGTCGACTTATTTCAAGAAATTTCACGTCTCAGAACTGCATTAAATTTGTAGTACATGAATGCGGAATTTGAAATTCAATCAATTTCACTCTATCAATCGTAGTTTTTGAATAATCGTGTTTTTCGTGATCACTAGCGATCGCTAGCGACATCTGGCAGACAGTAGAAGAGACTGAAATAATTAGATTCTTTCGAATACAGGTTTCTCGCAACTAACTTTTCTAATGAAAAATAACTTCAGCCATTCACTAAGAGATAGCAGCATAAGTTAATATTTAATGTAGCTACCGAAACATAGATGGCGATGAGGTCTGAACAAATAATCCTCTAAATTAATTGTGAAAAACTCGAAAACCAAAAGAGTTTTAACAGAACCTCCTCCACTTCCGAATTCGGCTAATCGTACCCGTTTTTCCAGATAATTTTAGCTATTTCGCTGTTCAGAATTGCTTCTCGATCGATCGTAGTATGGAGGCTATAGGAAAAAGTTGATTCTTTGGCATGTTCAAGAAAGAAGGCTTACCCGTTTGAAATTATTTCAAGAAATTTCACGTCTGAGAACTGCATTCAACTTGTAGTACAGGATGGTACAGGAGGATCTTGAAATGCGGAATGCAGAGATGCAATCAGTTTCGCTCTATCAATTATAGTATTTGAGTAATCGTGTTTTTCGAGAAAAAAAAGTCGTTTTTTCCCGAAAACTCGTTCTTCCAGATAATTTCGGCCATTCCGCGGTTCAGAATTGCTTCTAGATTATCCGTAGAAAATATGGAGGCTCCAGGAGAAAGTAAATTTTTTGGCATGATCTAGAAAAAAATCATGTCTCAGAACTGCATTACATTTGTAGTACAGGAATATGTTGGAATGCGGAATGCAGAGATCCAATCAGTTTCGCTCTAACAATTAAAGTATTTGAATAATCGTGTTTTTCGTGATCACTAGATTATTGAGCCATTGCTTAAAGACTTACTCAATGTTGAAAAGGAAAATATTCTCCATAAAAATTGAATAATGTGAATTATTTGTAATATCTAACAAGAGGTTATCTTGAATGATGGAAAATAGCGACTAAAGTTTGTCTTTCAGTCGCAGATGATCCACAACAGATTTTATGAATGTCCTATTCATATTTTCGAACTAAAATCAAAACTTACTCAATGGTTGAGCGATCGCTGGCGACATCTAGCAGACAGTAGAAAAAACTGAAATAATTAGATTCTTTCGTGTACAGGTTTCTCGCAATAAACTTTCCAAGTAAAAAATAACTTCAGCCGTTCACTAGAAGATGGCAGCACAGTTCATAAATTGAAATTCAATGTAGCTACCAAAACATAGATGGCGGTAAGATTTGAATAAATTATCTTCTATATTTCGGAAAAACTCGAAAACCCAGAGATTTTACAGAACCCACTTTCGAAGTCGGCTAATCGAATTCTACCTCTGTGAGCAATTTCAGGCAAATCTAGTTTCATTTTCTAACCGAGAAAGAGTGAATTTTCCGAAAACTCCGCTGTTCATAATTGCCTCTAGATCAATCATAGAAAATATGTTGACTCCAGGAGAAAGTTGAGTTTTTTGCATGTTCAAGAAAGAAGGCTTACCTGTTGGAATTTTTTTCAAGAAGTTTCACGTCCCAGAACTGCATTATATTCATAGTTCAGGAAGATCTTAGAATGCGGAATGCACAGATGCAATCAGTTTCGCTCTATCAATCATAGTATTTGAATAATCGTGTTTTTCGTGAAAAAATCAGTAAATTTTTTCGAAAACTCGATTTTCCAGATTATTTTGACTATTCTGCTGTAGAGAATTGCTTCTATATCATCCATAGAAAATATGGAGGATCTAGGAGAAAGATGACTTTTTGGCTTGTTCAAGAAAGAAGGCTTACTCTTACCCTTTGAACTTTTTCCAAAAAATTTTACGACTCAGAACTGTATTGAATTTGTAGTACAGGAGTATCTTGGCATGCGGAATTCAGAAATGCAATCCTTTTTGCTCTACTTATCATAGTTTTTGAAAAATCGCGTTTTCCGCGAAAAAATAATCTATTTTTACAAAAAATTATTATTCCAGATAACTTTTCCAATGTTCAGAATTGCTTCTAGATCTTCCGTATACAATACGAAGGCTCTAGGAGAAAGTAAATTTTTTTAGCATGATCAAGAAAGAAGGTTTACCCATTTGAACTTTTTTCAAGAAGTTTCACGTCTCAGATCTGTATTAATAAGTTATGAATAAGTGAATCAAATTTGAGCATTTATATAAATCTTTTTATGTACATTTATTTCAATTCAAGATGAACCAATCAGAGTAAAAGGAAGTCTGTGACCATCTTGTTGAATTCCTCCGAATATCTCAAATGGATATTGTGCTTTCCTTCGGGAAACCTATGTAGCCTGTAAGTAAAGTTTTGTAAAAAAAAACAGGAAACATTGATAAAAATTGTACCCACCTAGCTGATTTGATATTAGAAAACAAATATCCAGGATGCTCAGCAGCTACCATGGGATCTTTATCACCGTGGAGAATAAAAGTAGGGCACTTGATATCCTTCAAACAGTCATTGCATAAGTCACCACCGTGGTTATCATATAATTTTGTAACAGTATTGCACCATGAGGTCCACATATCTTGCAATCCTTTTTCTGTGTAAAGAGCTACAAGAGGAGCTCGCATTTTCTCAGACCACTTACTTATATCTTTCAGCTCTGAAAAATAAATAAATGTTTTGGCAAATATAAATATTTTTTCTCGGGACAACACTGAATCAGAACTTACTGCTGTAAGCTTCTTTCTCTTCTTGAATAATGTAAGAGTTGGCACCCCATATGACCAATTTTTCTACATTATCAGGATACTTGGCTGCCATAATCATTCCTGAAATGCCTCCATCACTCCAGCCGAGTAGAGAATACTTATCAATTCCCAAATTCTACAACTAATATTGATAACTCCAGAATCCTTAGTATTACATTGAATCTGCTTGGGGGTCCTTAATCATATTTAATTAAGTGGGGAGACCCTAGCGTAATTATAATAAAATTCACCTTCATGAATTCCTGTGCAAAATCTGCATCATCTTGATAAAAAGTATCACTAAAACTTCGGCTTGGAGGTCGGCTGTATCCATACCCTGGTGGATCCCAGGCGATAACTGTGAATTTACTTCTATCCAGGCCTTCGATTTGAGGTTTGAAGTCGCTCCATATAGTTCCTAATGCTCCAGGTAGACAGAAGACGTTTTTCGACCCCTCTCCTACTTTTACATAATTTATAGTTTGATCTTTTACTACTATTTTTTGTTCCTGTAATAGATAATCTTGACGAAACTCATCTACTTCCTGATATCACATAATATCCTTACTTGCACGGTAGACATTTTCACAACAGAATACCAGGTAGGATGGATATATTTGAAAATACTATTAATTTGAAGAACACGCATAGAAAACATTTTTGATGCTATTCAGAAAAGATAACTGAACAAAAAATGTATTCGTGACATACTTGTCCACTATCCCACTATATTTACAAAACATTGTAAAGTTTAAATTGGCGTTTGGTTCTGGTAGCGGTTGACATAAAAATGACACTAATGACAGAGGTATACTTTTTGGTACTGTTCATGACGTCATAGTGAATAATAAAAAGAATGTGTTGATTGATACCGCAACAACAACACAATAAACATTACCAGAAAGTGAACCGCTGTCATTTTTATGTCAACCGCTACCAGATCCAAACGCCAATCGAAAACAGCTATTGATATGGGAATAAGGGTTTTTTAGATCGCTCTCAGAGTAATAAACAAAACATCCCCACTACACACCGATCCTTTTCCTTCTTTTTCTTCTTCTTTGATTTCCAGTCCTATCTCCATTTGGTGAACGGAAATCCGTCTTGTTACGGCCAAGTTACTGGAGACTCATCCGTAGGATTCCACACAAAAAAATGTTCTTCTATAGTTTTTTATGAAATGCAATGTACGTGTTAACACAGCATGTGACGTTACGGCACACTTCACACACAAATGCTCACTCAATAATCGTTTCAATGCACGTACTAATTTTTAATGACTACAAACATCACAACACTCATTCACATATCCATGCGGAGCCATAAAAGTCTCTATTCGCAGTCTGCGCAAAGGGTGTGACATCTATAATTATTTGGTTGAACTGATAAAAAGTAGATCAGAGTAGTCTTTCCTACCATAAGCGGTAATATATCTATTTTAATTATTTTTTCATTATTAATCGATTTTTGGAAAATAAATTCAGTTCAGTGATATTCTTTGTTGTTCATAGTTTCAGAATCAGTCAACTTGAAATGGCGGCATAAGTCAAAAGTTCTATTAATATTAGCAAATTTGCTCAGGGCCGCAATGCTAAATGTACTATCAATAGTAGCAAAGACAAAGTTTCTTCACATTATTTTCCATTAAAAAACAAAGAGTTTTGTCAGATATGGCAATGTCGTCGTAAATAGAAATGTCTGATAAAAGCCGTTTTCGATTGGCGTTTGGTTCTGGTAGAGGTTGAAATAAAAACTACTTTACTTTTCTGGTACTGTTAATGACGTCATAGTCTTAGTCATTGGTTAGAGGTTGCGGTAATCAAACACATTCGCTTCATTATTCACTATAGCCGTTTTCGATTGGCGTTTGGTTCTGGTAGCGGTTGACATAAAAATGACAGCGGTTTACTTTCTGGTACTGTTAATGACGTCATAGTTGTAGTGATTGGTTAGTGGTTGCGGTAATCAATCAACACATTCGTTTCATTATTCTCTATGACGTCATTAACAGTACCAGAAAGTAAACCGCTGTCATTTTTATGTCAACCGCTACCAGAACCAAACGCCAATCGAAAACGGCTAATCTCTCAACATCCGCGCCGCCGTGGAATGATTTCGGAGTGGCTTGGTGTACGCAGTTACATTAAGCCAGGACTCCACCAAACTGGGCTCCCGGCGACTGTTGCCGAGGAAAAATCATTTTGTATTGAACATCTTTTCGGGGCCGCTAGCATCTGCCGCCAGCATAATTTGGCTAGTGGGAGTGGGCAAATGTCGGTAAAGGCGGGTCCACCAAACTGAACTGGCACGGTGGCATTTGCGTCCCTGCCGCCAGCACAAAATGCCGCTATACTTGCGGCAGCTTTGCCGCGGACTCAAATTCGACTCCACCAAACTGGGCAGATGTGTCGGTTTGAAGCCGGTCTTCCACATCAGATTTTTGACGCTGGCGCCTTGTCTCTAACCAATCCGAGTACTTCAAATTTAGCTGCTGCTTTTTCAAGGTCACGCCACTATTTTTTGGTTCAAGTTTCACTTTCAGCGTCAAGCTAATTGACTATGGGCAAGTTTTTAAATTCATCGAAGGCCACCTTGATGCAGAGACTGCAGAGCAGAGAGCTCAGATAGGTCTTGTTCGACTGTTCGAGTTGTTGGTCATCCGAAAATGTCAATGACTGACACTGACCTTTGACCTTAGTGAGAGTGACCTATGATAATGTACGACGACGATGACGAAATTTTGTTGTTGTAACTGTTGTAAGAGTATATGGCCCTGAAAATTATTACCAAATATAACATGTACCACGTAAACAACGTACCGTTCGATACAAATATTCTAAACTGACTGAAAACACATGTTCTCAGTGTTCTCACTGGCTCAGAGAGAGTCTATAAAAATATCCATAAAACAAAGACAGATCGCCACCTTTCTGCGGTGTTCCAGAGAAGTGAGCGAGCTTATGAGCGAAGTAACACTGACGAGACGAATGGCTCATCTTTTTTTTACAGAATCTAAGGGTTTCAATGAGTGTTTCGGTGCTACACTCCAAATAATATGGGAACATTATTTCAGAACAGGATGGATTTGTGCCTTATGAATCAGAATTAGTTGACGGGAAGTGAAATATTTTTTGGCACGAACCAGAAACCCAGTTTTTGAGGCAAAGAGAGTACTGCTGATACCGAGCATTGAAATGGAAGATTTCATTGGTAGGGATACTCCTGTTGGGCACCATATTATCGATCATTGATAATTCCTGAGCGTTCTAGATGTTTTATGGGCTCGATGCTGATGGCTTCTTCCATGACCCTTGAGCTAACAGATAGTAATGCGATAGGCCTGTATTTGATGCATAGGGTCTTTTTTCCCTTCTTGGGGACTGGTTGTACTCTTGAAATGTTCTAGTTGGACGGAAATAAATGCATAAAACTTGCAATGAGAAACATTACAGAAGTACCTATTTATAATAATGCAATGCCAGCCGCGTATTAGCAAGGGAAGTAGCTGTTTTCTGACAGGCAGGTATCTGCCCTAATAGCTAAGACAATGGGTGGAAGTGAGTAAAAAGGGTGAAAACGTCAGCCAGAAATGACTACCTATCATTATTATTGTTAGGGCTGGTTTATCATTCAAATGTGTCTGCTATGTGACTGATGGTTAGAATGTGAGTTATTCCTTTATTAGCAAATCTCAAATTCATGCCGACCACTAGTTAAATTTAGCTAGAAGTCAATCTGATAACTCTTAATTGATAAACTGAACCTCATCTATATAGACGTCTTTCCTGAAAAAGCATGAGACAAAATATTTCACTAATTATTTATATTGCATTGTGAATATATTTTCAAGATAAAGTTTTGATGCCTTTATTCCTTCGTGGGGAAAGAAAAGTTGGGGTAGTTTAAAAAAGACTTAACAATACAGGAACCCGATTTATTTTTATTCATTGCATTTATTGTTCAATTGAATCACTTAACAATCTTTATATGTAAATAACACCAACTGAATAATTCTGCTTTGAAGTTTGACTGGGTGTTTAGAATACGTGGCTCCTACCAGTACTTTTGAGAGTAGTTAGACTTTGTTATAAAGAAACCAATATACTCCAAACATGAAACTTGGGGGACTCTTTATATTACTTTGGCTAACGTACTTCCTAACCTCATCCACATTCATTTCCTCCACATCGATAAGTTCATCACCCACACCACCACCTTCTGAAACTTTCATGTCGTCAGTAACTTCACAGTAGAATGTAGTTATTTGGCTGGACGAAATACCGACTCCAGACCTACAGGACCCAACTTTTTCTAGACTGCCCAATGGAACATCATAACCACACTCTTCCAGTACTTCCTCTTTGGCTATTTCTCTTACAGATTTATTTTTGTCTACAATTCCAGCACACAACTCAATAGTGATGCCAATATCTGGAGTATATTTTTCTATGTCAATTTCACTATCCATTTTTCGATCTTTTTCTGGAATACTACCGAAATACACAGCCGGGCGGAATTGTTTGACGAATATCAATTTGCTTCTAGTTATATTATATATGATGATGGCAACACTATCATGTATAGTTAATAAATCCCAAGTCCTTTTGGTTCCATTTTGTGTAAAGTGCATGGTAAACGGCTTCATATATATTGATTTCTCTAAAGTTTTCACTACTACTTCAGAAATTTTGTCCATGACTATTATTATTATTTGGGAACTGGGTAGTAGACAGTAGTATTTATTTATTTTTGAGGTTTGTCACGTTCACTTCAGATTTTTGTTAGGTTTTGTTCAATTTTGCTTCACTAAACATAAAATGAAAACGTAGCAATAATAACAGTTGGATTATTGATTATTTGTGTAGTGTAGTACAATTGAATTGAATTTGAGTTTTCGATTAGCGTTTGGTTCTGGTAGCGGTTGACATAAAAATGACAGCGGTGGTTAGTGGTTGCGGTAATCAATCAACACATTTGTTTCATTATTCACTATGACGTCATTAACAGTATCAGAAAGTAAACCGCTGTCATTTTTATGTCAACCGCTACCAGAACCAACGCCAATCAAAAACGGCTTTAATTTTGATAAAAACATGAAACAAACTGGAAACTACTCGCACAGAATACAGATGACTTATGACGTTGAGCCGCGTCCTCCCTGAGTCGACATTGTCGATCAACGCTGTCGACCAACAAATCGAAAAGACTGCACAACAAGTAGACAGAAAGTTTGTCGACCATTCGAAACGAAAATGTTTGATGAAGAAGACTTCATTATTGCCTGTGTCGCAATTTTTTATTTTCTGTGTTCCACCACTTTCTTGTCTATATTAAATTCTTTGGCAATATCCATCAGGGCATCCTGCCTCATATTTCGGTCTTTATAATAATTGCTTCTAGTGTTCCACAGATTTGTTTTCGCTTTGTACGCTTCAATAAACCCTATCACCTTTTCTTTTTCCCATTCCATTTTTCCCTACAAACAACTTGCCAGGACATACTTCACCTTGATACTAAACTCAATCTGTTGCACTCTGGGATTCTACTCGATTAACCTATAGGCAAGTTTTTAAATTCATCGATGGATCCATCGATGAGCATTGCATCCTTATTTAACTACTGCCACTTTCAAAAATAAACTTGTAATGATACGCTCATAAGATAGGTATGATTTATTAAAAAAAGAGATTAATTGAAAAAAATTGCATAAGTTAAACTAACGAGTCGTGAATTACATCAAAAAGAAAAAGGTATAAATTAGTAACACAATACTAAAAAGCTCAATCGTACAAGTCCCCATTCTGCATGGCCTGCTGGTAATTATTCCCGCCCTTCTGTTCAGAATCTAATTTGATCATGTCGTCAATTCTCAATATTGTGATGGCAGCTTCTGTGGCAAATTTCAGAGACTTTATTTTGGACATGGTCGGTTCCAAAACACCGGCTTTTTTGTTATCCCTAACCGTACCTGAAAGAAAGAAAACACACTCACATACAAATTTGAAAGAAATAAAAAAAGGTGTTCACATAGAAACACACCAGCCAGTAAGAAACTGTTTTAAGCATATCTCCAACTTTCTTCAAATTTATTTGTAATTTCAGTACATAAACTTGATAACGTCGACTTTTCTAAATTCGGCTTATTTTCACTTTCCTAGCGTCCTCCTTATTTTCCTTATTTAACTACATGTGCCTTTTTTGTAACTTATCATGAAGAAGTGGGAGGACAAAAAATCACTGGCAATGATAATAAGATGGTTCACACAATATACGGTGAGGCTGAATAAAACAAATACTCAAATCTGAATATTTGACATTAGTACCTGAAAAAACAATTCTATACCAGAAATGACACTCGTTGCTGATTGGAAAACATGTTGATAAATAAATATATGCAAGGGAATATGTTATTAGTTTTTAGATTGATGGTTTTGTTATATCAGCTGTGTAGGTCACAGGTTACTCGATGAATTTGAATCTTATTATAATCTCAAAAAGAAAGGTCTAAAGTAATATTTTCAAGTTTGCAGACAAAAGTTTGAGACCGATTTTTATTATGATTATTATAACAGATTAAATTTTATTTCTTAGGCAATGAAAAGTCATAACAAACATAATACAAACTGGAGCATTGTCCACCAAACTCAAAGATAGAGACCTGCTGCAAATGTGATACATATACACAATGTGATTAAATAAATTAATGAAATATAATGAATTATTTGAGAAAAAAGTTTTTGAAACATGCCGGAAAAGTTTTTGAAACACGCCGGCCCCAAGTTGGGCGCCGGATAGATCTTAAACAAAATATAAAACAAGTCTTACTCACCCTCGACGAGATCCAATCCGACGTACTTGAGATGCGCGTGATCCTTCTTGGTCTGGCTGGAATTCTGATAGGCGCGCAGCTTGGCGACCAGGTCGGTAGCGTCCTGCGCCGCGTTGACGGCCAGCGTCTTCGGGATGACGAGCAGGCTGCGCGCGAACTCGGCGATGGCGAGCTGTTCGCGCGAACTCAGCGTCGTCGCGAAGTTCTCCAGGTAGATGGAGAGCGCGGCTTCCACAGAACCTCCGCCTACGACAACGCTCTTCGACTCGAGGACGCGCTTCACGACGCACAGCGCGTCGTGCACTGACCGTTCCATCTCGTCGCAGTAGAAGTCGTTGGGGCCGCGCAGGATTATCGAGGCGGCTGTGCGCGCTTTCGGACTGAAAATTGAGGGATATCAAAACATTTATGAAACTCAGTACTCGCACATTACTCTTCATTAAAATTCATATGAAATTACTGAACTATTACGTTTTCCGTTATCCAAATGAGAATATTTTTCGAATAAACTTTTCCTTTAGATCAGTTTCAACAATATAACTGTTTTTATTCGAGTGCCTAACTTCACCGATGACCTCAGGTAGTCTTGCTCAGTAATGACTCTTCCTTGGATTGTACCTATACTTGTTATTGCGTTGATATTTGAAAACATGTTTTTACCTGCCGTCGAACCACTATCTGAGTAAAAAGCTAGGAATTATCTTCACATACAAGAAATACTGGAGATTTTTCAAGTGCCTTTCAGATCGAATGGATATAGTGAAGCCGAAATCAACAAGACCATGAAACCAAATACTTCTTCAAGTCATAATAGGGAGAAGGCTCAGACGGTGGCACTTGCATACCTACTGTATGTCCCTAGGGAAGCTAACAGAATCGAAGAAAACACAAAATAAAAATGGTTTTCAAGCCCACCAGAAAAATAGCTCCAAAGCCTTAGGTGAAGTGATATCCTTCTAGATACGGCCGCAGCTTCTATATCCCCCAGACAATGGCTAGGCACTTCTTCTCTGAGTAGGCTCGTTCAGCGGAAGTCAGTGACCTACTGGCGTATGCTATGACGTGTTCTCCTCCACCAATGGCTTGGGTTAATACGGCTCCAAGGCCTTGGTCGGAAGCATCGGTTTGAAGGGCAAGGACGGGTGCTTCTTTTCAGCTTCTGAAAGGCCTCGTCTTGTTCATGGCTCCACCTCCAGCAATGGTGCTTCTTAAGCAGACAGTGAAGTGGAGCGGCTACCTCGGAGAATGCTGTCACAAACCTTCGGTACCACGACGCCATCCCCAGAAAGCGCCTTAAACTCCGTACAGTGGTTGGGACAGCCAATTCTACTATCGAGAAAACTTTCTCTCGGTCCGTGCGGATTCCTTTGGGTATCACCACATGGCCGAAGTATTTGGGTGACCTTCCAAACTCACCCTGACTGAGAAATATCTGGAAATGAATGGAATTCCACCGCTCAACTTTTTACAAATCACTAAAAAAAAGTGCTAGCCTTGTACTCACTCTGTATATCGTGGATATGTGCAGGAATTACTATACTCTATAGTGGATTTGGAATGCATGGTTGATTTGGAATGCATGGTTGATTTGGGTTATATATTCGAAGAAATGGCTTCACAATGACCATATGAAATTTTGGAAAAGCCAAATTCAACACCCTGTATTAACTAAGCCGTTGAACTTAGAGCATTTATGCAATGGAGACATTTGATGAGCGTCACGAATTCTACACTATATAAAAAGTTTAAGCTAATTTACCGAAAGCCAATTTCCCATTGAAACGGTGCGGGAGTCCTTTATATTTCATAGGGACACTCACCCCTTGATGATGATCAACTCGTCGTCGGCAATCCTCTCCTGCACCACCTCGGCCGCCTCGCCCACCATGGTCGCGTCGAACGTCTCCTCTCCCTCCATGTTGGTGAGCGAGGTGAGGAAGGTGGCGCCCGTCGCCTTGGCGATGCGCTTCAGGTCGCGCTTCTTGACGCGCCGCACTGCCATGGCGCCGCTCTCGACGAAGTACTTGAGGCACAGGTCGTCGATGCCGCCCGTCACGAGGACGACATTCACGCCCGTCGACAGGATCTTCTGGATGCGCTCCTTGGTGATGTCGAGCTCGCGGCTGCGGATGCCCTCCAGCTGGTCGGGGTCGGTGATCAGCACCTGGTGGATCAATCGAAGTTACTACAATCCGATGGTGCCCGGAATTTTTGTTCAATAATTTTGAAACGCCTCACGACATATTTTTAAGAGTCAATAGTGGTAATTCTGTTACCTTTGTGTTAATTTTTATCCATTTAACATATTTTGTTACAAGTTTATATAATTCTTATAGAATAAATAGATATGTGTATATGTGAGAACATGAACAGGCCATACAGCTTGCAGATGAACAAACAATTTCAAAGAAATATTACAGCACGTACATAGATCAATGTTTTACCTTTCTTATGATACCCAATTCATTTCAGTTGAACAAAGATTGCTTCAAATTTTAATGGAAGACAAATACTACTTCAGCTACCTGAAACGTCCTCTAGAGGCCTGTCCTTGTTTGAAATCGATACGACGAACCTTTTTGAGTTATCAATTGACTCTTTCACCCTAAAAAGCGTCCCTAATTTGGTCACGCTCATGCACTTTTAATAATAATATAAGGATATTATTACTGAAAGTTTCCGGCCAGTCAAATATCGCAATTGACTTCATTCTTGAGTCCGCTTTGATAAAAAAGTATCGATACAGTTCAGACACATTTGTAGAAATCCAACAAAACAATCAATGCTACCCAAATTCATATAAAATTCGATCAGATGTTTGTATGTATTGTCACTGTCAGCTTGATCAATACAAACAAACATTTCAAGTGATCCCAATCGGACGCACTTTTCGTCATGGAGTTGCACAAACTACACAAAATCCAACAAGTTTTGGAAAAATCCGTTTCGGCAACATTGGGGCATCTGAAAAATGTCCAGTACCACCAGGATGCCACGGATTGCTTCGAGAAACTGAACGATGACCGACAAAAAGAAAGAGAAGCGCTCCAAGAAAAAATAAAGGAAACACTGAATATGCTGAAGCGCAAGTCCGAAATTTTGAAAGGCAACAACATTCCGGACATAACAGACTTCAAGCAGTTCAAGCGAGAAATGATATTAATCCAGGAGAATATACAGAACCTTAGGTCCGAAGCCAAGTCAAAGCTTGAGCAATTAACGAAAGAATATGATGAGATAGCCGAGGAAGTGGACTATTACTCAGAACTAGTACCCAGTTGGTCAGAAACAGCGAAAGATCATAATTTTGGTAAGATTAGATATCTGAACACAGAGTTCTTTTTGGGAGATCGTTAAAGAAATTATAGTCATTGCCGACCGATGTTTTACCCTTTAACGCCCATCTCCACCTACAATGCTGTGAGCTATTATGGCAAATAGATGTCTGAAAACAACTATTTCCCTAGCTAATACCGCGACGGGTATTGAATTATACTTGTGCAATGTTCCTCATTACAGAGAATATAATTGCAATTGCTCCCTGTAATCAAAAAGCAGAATTACTATGTTTAAATGATAGTACACGATAGTGAAATAAAATACTGTACAGGCAAAACGAGAAATAAACACGCAAAATGAAGTTGCAGAAAAACTCATGCTATTTTTATGGACCAAAGGATTTAAAACTCAATAAACCAAAAAACACAGTCGAAATTATAATAATTATAACTATTGATAACTAAAAAAAAGAGCGTCTGAATAGGATAATAAATAACAATTTCTTAGAGGGATTTCAAATAGATCACCCCGTAAAAAAGTTACCAATAATATAATTAATTCTTGTAAAATAAAGGATTTTGCTGCTTCTACATGGACAAAACTGGTGTAGGTTACGTTTAGCAACAAATGGTATCAATTGTTGCTTGAAAATCGCCAGTTTTGGAAGTTTTCAATGACCTATCTCCAAAACTGAGTGGTGCACCGTGTTATACTATGAAAATATTTGTGAAAAAGCACATTTTCTAAGATATTTGCCAATCACATTATACAATAATAATCGATTTTTTCAGCATGCAGATTTCAGAAAAACTCGCTTTCACTGAAAGGTCCAAAATGCAAAGTAACCAAAGAGTTCATCGATTTTGTGCACAAAAGTAACGGTCATGAAAACGGCTGGCGTAAAGAAGACCATCAACTCTATTTGCGGTATAGAAAAAAATTCAAAAATGCAGACGCGATAGCTCGAGAACTACACGAAACCTTACCAGACCTCTGCATTGAAGAGATAAAGCGCCATGAAGAGTGGTACAAACAGTATCTGGGCCTGCACAGAAAGAAAAAAGAAGCAATAATGGAATGGAAAAAATCGAAGAGCAGGAATAAGAACCGTTTCAGTAAAGATGCAGAGATGGACCAGCCGAAGATGTGCAGACAGCAAAAACCACAAGACATAAGGAAGAAATTATCAGAATGGAAACTGGAGAAAGAACAGCAACAAATTCAGATCGCACGAGAAATTGAGCAAGCCCAAGAGAAAAGAAAGAAAGAGCTAGAAGTACAACAGCGAATCAGAACTGAGGAAATGAGGAAGTAAGTTCGCAAACTTCCTCACTTAACGCTTCAGTTCAGTTTCATTTTGTTAATAAAGACAGAAAGGAAAAGTAAAAAAAGAGGTTGAATTGCCGTTAGTTATCACATTGGCAAAACAGTTTGGTCTTTCAAGACGTATATGACATTTCCATCCTCTTTTTTAGGTTAGTGGAGCAGTGGAAGAAAACGAGAACAACCTTGGTTCAGCAAAAAAGGGAAAGAAAGAAATGGTCAACAGAAAAAGAAAAAAGAAAGAGAGCATCTGAAGCCAACAAAATGATTAAACAGTTCCAAAGTCAAGACGACCTGTACATCTCCAAGATGCTTAAACAAAGAAAAGAAGTAGATATGCCAAAGCCCACAAGGAGTAAGTCTAGTCAACTGGCTAAAAGAGACCCTGATCGACTACTCAAGCCTACCAAACAGTGGATCAATAGAGTGCACGATGACAATATTTATGCCAGCGAAAGTTCCAATCTTCCTTTGAAGAATCTTCCCAAACTGAGCGTGCCTGAATGGCGCAAAAAGGTTCAGTGAACTGTATATATATGTATTATATATTATTATTATTCAAATTATATTTAATGTTTTTCTATTGTAAATCCTTACAGTCAAGTACAGGAACTGTTATGAAAACAAATTCATAGAATTCAAGAAAAAGAAATACTCAAAATACCAAAACGTATGCTTTCAGCTCTGGAGGTTGCTAACTTTGTAGGTGAAACACACATCGAGCGAAAATTAACATAATTTTGGTATTTTGGGAATTTCTATTTCTTGAATTATATTCACACCAAAGGTTCATATTTATTTATTCAAAATTCGTAGAATAAATAATTCAGAAAAACATTTAAATTGGAAATGCTAAAAAGAATTACATGAGACTATTTTTATACACCATTTTCATAAATTCTCTCTTCCAACTATTTTACCCCTCAAAAATTTGTTTATTCATTTTTTCATGGTACATGGATAATACTGTAATTTTCAATCAGATTCAACTTTTTTGAATATTGTCAATATTGTAAAAAATAAAGGTACTTTACTCTGTATCAAAATTTACATTTTTAGACAAACCTCATGTAGGAATTCTGAATATTTGATTTCTGGCTTTAGCTATGCAGTACTTTTTATCAAATTTTTTTATGATAATAAATTTTTTTTCCATATGGTGCCAACTTAATTGGACACACTGTATATAAAACCTACAGTGGTGGAGGGATGAAAAATTTATTTTTCAAGAGATTGAAAAATTTCAATAATTCACCAAATGATCTCAAAGAAACAAATACCTTGAATAGTTGAAAAAAAAACTATTGATTATTAATTTTTTAAATTTATGTAATAATTTATTGACATTTTGTACTTATTAACTGCTGTTTTCTTTCAAATTTAAATTGCATTAGTGAAAATGTCTGGTACTGTGAGTATATTTTGGATCATTTTTGGATCATTCTTTATAAATTGAAGATGATTCATTGTTGTAACATTACGTTATCCTATTGAATACAGATTTGTCCCTTATCATATAATGACAAAAAATATAATATTATACACAATACAGACTTCAGCAGAAATCTATAGGGTATTTTCGTCTGCAAGTGTCAAAAAGAAAACAACTACTGCCCCCTATCCCCTTGCATTATACTATATCTGTTAGATTCTTGACAAAGATGCTAGAACTATTTTGCAGTGCTCATCCAGAAATTATACAAAGGGAGTGAAATCTCTGATATTACAGACTCTATATTGTATTTCTGATTTTTCAATGAGCACTTTGAATGCGCCAAGTTACAGTTGATGTGTCCTTGTGTTGCCAATTACTTTTTTTTTATTGTGTATGGTTTATAACTTAACTTTGTCAAAATTAGTATTTAGAACACTAAGTAAATCTTTTTCCCTATCTTTGACACCAATTTAAAACAATATAGTATAAGCATGTTATGTTCCATTGAATTAAAAAAAAATCTAAAAAATATCAAGACATTGATTTAAAGTATAACAAAGAAAGAGACCTTATATTTTGGCCTACTTTGATTCATTAAGAAAAATCTAATAATGTTAATTATTATTGAAATCACTAGTAAAACTTTTTGTAGCAATATCATGTATAAGTATATTCATGGTTTGTTTAATGTCAGAGTAGGATTATCTCCTATTCTAAAATCAACTAAACTGAAATTTATATTGTTTTGGTTGTTTTCCAGGTTTTGCTGTGGTCAACTTTGATTAAAATTTCCAAACGTTTCAATGTAACTGAGAAGGTCTGAACCCTAAAAATTTCATAGCTTTTACATTGTGTTATAATAGAACCCCGTTATGCTAAGGAACCAACCAACAATTTGTAAAGATTTCAAATACGAAATATTATCAGATATTCCATCATTCTCTGTATACCTTATATCAATGCAGCCTTTTACAATTTTGACTTGGTACTCACCTGACAAATAAACTTTCTTATATTAAATTAATTTCTTGACTTACCTGAACTCCCAACTTCATCTTGGCTTTCTGTAGAGAAAAGTCCAAGCATGCCAGTTTGGCATTCATGATTTTTTTGGGCATGGCTTGACTGGCCACAGTGCAGTTCAGGGCGTATCCCTTGATGAGAAAACTCTCTCTGGCGCTTTTACCGTGGGCCTTCAGGACATTGACTGCCTTGATGGGGTACATGGGTTTACCTCGTGAATCTAATACTTTGATGGCCTTGGCCGCATCTACTACTATCGACGAAAATAAATCTGCATCACTGGTACAAAAGTTCAGGAAAATTTCAAGTAACAATACAGTAATTTATTAATATTTTATAACTGATAGTGAAAAAAGGATACGCTCCGATGATTTTAGAACTCATGGACGTTTTTGCAACATTTACAATGCATTCTGTTCCTAAATCGTCAACGGGAATGGTAAGGTGGTCCTGTATATACCTGCAGGCCTCTTTACAAGCTAATCTGTAGCCACTTATGATTGAAGTGGGGTGGATTTTTTGTTTTACCAGCTCATCTGCATTCTAAGTACAAATAACGTAAAGGTAAAAAATTTGAAACTCAAACAGTAAAAAGTTGAGAAATTACCTTTAGCAACTCTGCTGCAATGATTACGACAGACGTGGTACCATCGCCCACTTCTTCATCTTGAAGTTGTGCTAGTTCTACCAATACCCTGGCAGCGGGATGTTCGACTTCTAGAAGGCGTAAGATAGTGGCCCCATCGTTGGTCACCGTGACATCACCAATATCATCCACCAACATTTTATCTAATCCTACGGGGCCCAGGGAGCTTTTGACTACATTGGCGATGGTCGATGCTGCCATGACTAAAGAAAATTTACGAAATCTATTGGTTTTTGTACCTCGTGAGCGAAACATTAGGTTAGGCCGGCAAGAATGCTGATACCGACGAAATGAGAAATGCAACTTACCATTTTGGGAACGAACTGAAGATCCAGTTGTTCTGGATCCTGCAACGGACAAAGGACTAGCTAAACTCGACATTTTTCAACACATAAGCTTTTCAGCACCCACAACTACCAAAATGGAATGGAAACCAAAAGAGTCGAAACGAGAGACGAGTGAGAAGACAATTAAATGACAGATGACATTGACGGATGACATTGATGGATGACAGATAACACGGGACAGGACAGGACATAACAAGGGAGTTTTTATTTTTTAGATCACAGGAACCTGTTGTATTTTTTATTTGAAAATTGAATGAACTGTTTAATTATACCTATCCCCTCTACGAAATGGAAAATCACACCACTTCAAACTCAGTTTGTCTTTTTTTTGTATTTTATTTAAACGCCCCGCCAATACAGTGACCAATCACGTCTCAATACTAATGGCGCATTCGTGGTTAGTATTTTAAGGCAAGTCGAGGCCGATCCGTGCAGCGATTTTGTATAAACAAATGATGGACAGACGAGGCACTGTGTGTCACTGATCCAGTGAATTCACAAGCACGGAACCGTACACGTTCTCCTGACTCATCTCTATGCAATGTGAACCGGGAAAACCAGGCGGTGGTGTCATAATGTTCTGTTTTTTCTCACGTAAAATATATTACTGCAGTTTCATTCTATATGGGCATTATCAAAATATGAATTTTTTGTCCAAAGATCGATGGTAAGAAACACCTTATATACTTTCATCAGTTCAATCAAAAAATTGAAGATGGCGACTAATGCGATCTGGCATCACTGTTCTGTGAATATAATTTTGGCGGCAATACTCAAAATTGACAGTGTCAATTTATACAAATGTTTTACATTACAATTTTATACTTTGTCGTCTTTTTTACTTTCTGTTTATCATGTTTGCCTTCTCCCCATCCCATTTTACCACACCATATACATCTGATGGAAATGAAAACTTATGCTACCTACGATCAGTGCAATTTTACTTTGATTGTACCTAAAAAGGTGATCAACCCTTACAAGAACGAAATTCAAAACTTTGTGCAGCAGAAACCCTTTGGATCATTTTGCCTCAAATGTGCAGCCTGCTTAGCAGTAGCAGACCAGGTGAGTGGTTTTATCTTGTTAATAATGTTCTATTTCTTTTGGAATCTAATATTTTTTAGATAGCTTCTAGGATTAAAATTACATTAGAGGTTTCAAAAATGAAAGACGAAGGACAGGATTTTACTAACGAAGAACTTTCGAAGCAAATAAACAGACTTTGTTCTAGCGGATTCAAAAAGTTGGTATATCCTTTTTTTAGAAAAAAAAAATGTTGATCTGAGTGCAACTCTTAGAACTATTTGTCTTTTCAGTTTTGATCTACGTAAATACAATGACAATAGTTTGGTTACCAATAAATTGAAGTGTACAGAACATGTCAATACAAAAATGGACGGAAATTGGACCAAAAAGTAAATATCTTGTATTTTTTTTCTGTGATTTTTTTTTGTTGAATATTAATTTTCTAGGTTGCGAGAAATGTGTACTCTATACACTTCTTATATGGATCTAAGACACATTAGTAACGATTATGTTAATAAAACACAGGAACTTGCTAAAAATTTGTGCAGGTGAACTTTTGTTTTATCTCATTTTATAAACTCACTTATTTCTTTCGCAGTGGCTCTGGAGTTTTTAGAGACTGTCATAATATAGATTCAGAAGAATTAAAAACTATTCTAGATGAACTGGAATGCTGTGATGATTGTAACTGTAAAAAATAAACCTCTGGAACTGGAGTTTTATTTAAACAAGCAGCATGGAACATATAGAATTCTGTAAAAAAAATTCATCTGCAAAACTACAATGGTCATGGAATACTAAAAAATCGTATCCCATTGTGTTTCTCGAAATTAATTCAAATTCAAATTTAGATAAATTTTATCCCAATTCAGACGGTTTAACTTCAGTGGTAGTCGCTCCCTTTTGGGTAGTCTGCTGCAGTAGATTCTTACTGAACCACGACGGTCTGGATCTCTTCATTTCTACAATCCTTTTTCCTTCAAAAAATTCCTCTGGCTTATCATCCTTCTCACCATCATAGAGCACCACAACTTCTTTTTCCACAGGCTCCAATTTTAATTCGTTCTGTATGACTTCTTGCATCACTTTGGTTTCGTCAATGACTTTTTTATAACAAGTTGCTGAAATTATAAAAATTCATATTGATGCCAGATGGGTAAAAAATGTTACAAAAAAGCTAAAACACTATGAAATTTGTCAAATTTTCAGTCCCAAGGTTCATTCCTTGTACCTGCACTCTACTGATTATATCAAGCACATATTCGTTTACTGTTATCTAGTTACACTCAGGTGTTTTGCAGATGATACCAAAATATTGACCACAGATTTGAAGACAAAGACAAAAATAGGTTTTCTTGTAATTTTGAATTGAAAGAGAAGTATTTCAGCAGATCACCCTTTAAGAACATAACTTGTCATAAACATGTGAAATAGTTAACAACTATTAATGATACTCAAATCGAAATTCCACATTAAATCAGTTTTGTAAAAAACTATTTAGTAACTTTAATACTACTTCAGTTAAAAAATTAGCGGATTGTCAGATAGTGCTAATATATTCATCAATTCACATGCATCTAATATATGTAATAAAAATAATGATAGAGCCTCTTTATTTTATTAAAACATGTCAATTGAAATATCATATTCTTTACAGAAATAGTGTTTGAATAAAATGAAAAACGAGTAAACCTTACTTACATAGAAAAAAATTGACATGCACATTTTTCACATAGAGCAAAATTTATCCGGAGAATAGACAGACTCAACTAATAATAACGACTTCAGTTCGTTTTTGAATTTTTGGAATGTCTTTATGTTATTTACACTTGAGGGTAGAATATGAGATATAGAAATACTCAATATACCTAAACCAATGGAGATTGCGATCAATGGTAAGCCCTAGCAGTTTACCGTATTTTTGGTAATTCAAGTGTCTTGGTTGCATTTGAAGAAATTGTTTTATCACAAATTCACAAATTCATGACTTTTTAAATAAAATAAAGTGCATGTTTGTTTTTCTACTCAAAACTCAAATTCAGTATATATTTCTTGAGTTTAACGAACACATTAAACATGTTATAGTACAATCCATGTTGTTGCTCCTGAAGAAGTGTTTAGATTATTTGAGGCGTTCAGTGGAAGAGTTGCCTAAGCCATTTTGAGGTATACCTGTGATAAAATTCGACTATGTATAAGTAATTACTTTATTCAAAACAAACAGCAAAATATTATGTTGAGACATTGTCGCTTTTTAGATATGCCAAAAACCTTTAACAAATCATTTATAAAGACAATAAACATTGTAGGGCCTAATATGGATCCATGAGGTACTCCACGTTTAACGTCTGCGAGATCTCAATTGCTTATACGTTGGCATTTTGAAAATAATTAGTGATATATATGAACTGAACCAATAATATGCAACACCTCTATTACTGTTGATAATTTGTGCAATAGAATATGTTGATTGACACACAGTCTCAACAATATCACTTACAAACTTGTTTAGAGCAGTCTCAGTTTTTTTATTTTTGTGAAACAATTTTGATCTTGTGAAAGTCATTTTGAAAAGTGTATGACCTTTGATATTTTCATACCATTCGGTAGAATAACTTGTTCCTAAGACACATTGATTATTGATCAGAAATATTATTATTTCAATTATATATAAAGCTATTTGTTTAAGGAGAATAATGGAGATTAATGGTTGGTTGATCCATTGAAGTAAAATATTCATTAAAACTATTTATATATTCCGATATATAATTTCAGAATATACTGGAGTTTCATCCCAATACCAAATCGCTATTTTTAACACCTCAACGTTTCAATCACCAGGAGATCATCTTCAAGAGGAAGATTAAACTTAAATAAAATGTTTAATCTTCCTCTTGAAGATCAACACTTGGTGATTGATTGAAACATGGGTTTAGGTGTTAAAAATAGCGGTTTGGTGTTGGGATACTACTCCAAAGGTTCCAAACGGTGCAGTGCATAGAATTTCCTCCTGAACCCATTGGAACTACCATAATTGCTCTACTAGAAATACAAGAAAGCTTAGATTTCACATCTAAAAAACTCAATCAAATAACAATATTTTCAGAGGGAGGATGAGAAAGTTTTTTTATAAAATGTTTTCTACTCTGTACAATTCCACATTCGTCAGATTTACAGGATAAAATGTGAAGCCATATTGAAAGTCTCAGACTGGTAGTATAGAAATGTCTCTGATGAATCATCTGAAACCGCTAAGTTCTGGACTTCATTGATGGACACCATATTATAACCCAACAGAAAAAAAAGGTCTGCTTAACCCACACAGAATTGATTGATCTTTTCTTTGTAATATTATACTGAAAGATTTATAAGTTCAGTGGTAGGTATGAAGACAATAAAAAAAAAATATTACTATGGGAGCTCGACGCTTGCTGAAGTGACAGTATAGGTGTTCGAGACACATGGGTTTAAATAAACATACAGAAATATTGTGTTTCAACCAACTGGACCGAATTTACTATATTTTTGAAAAAAGGTTAGCAGTCTTTTAGTCACTTTCTCAAACAGTCCAACATACACTCCCGTTGCCGAACTCTAAGTATTTTGAAAATGGATGAAATACTTACGGCACAAAACGCCTGCTTCATGATCATCCCCGCATTCGTTGCATGTCCTCAAATCAGTTCTAGAGGTGATGGTTTTGAGCACGTATTGGGGCGACCCATATCGCCTTTTCATCCTCTTCTCTAGAGACCTCCTGCTTTTCGGCACGGCCCACAGGAAACCCTCGCCCAGCAAGTCCTTCAGGCTCCATTTGGGGCCTTTCTGCGGCAAACGCTCGATTTCGACACCAACAAGGCAAAAGGCATCTGTCAAAAAGTAGGGTTAGGTTGCGTAAATTCTACTCAAAGTGCGTGCTGATTGATGTTATGTAATTAGTTGATTACCTGGTGGATAGCCCCGTCCAAAAGCGATTGATAAAGCCTGCTTGAATCTCTGAACTGCTACGTTAATCCGCGACAAAAGTGAAACAGACATTTTCTCGTACTTGGAGGTTAGGTGGACTTGGTGAACTCCGTAGTGGGACTAGGCGGGCCTAGCGCGGGCTGGTGGAAAGGTGGTGTGCCGTGCTTCTTTTGTCGCGATTGCGGTCTCACAACGGTCTTAACGATGGCTTCTATAGGGTCTAGTAGAATTTGTGCTCGGGTCCACGAGAAACTGTGTCAGTGGGGACATTCACAAATCATCGCCAAAAAATCGTGTGTGCGCCAAAAATTTGGATTTCAAACCCCGGTCAGGAACTTTGTACAGGACTCCACACAGGTCAGATAATTTTTATTTTTTCTGTTTGTATTCGCTCCTTTTAATAATTGGGTAATATTACCACGGGCACGGGTTCAGATATATTAACTCTTGACTCATTAAAAATCTTGAGACGTTTTGACGTTGCCGAAAGAAAGCGACATTCGAACCATACGAAAATAAGAGTGTAATTTTACGATTTACATAAAAATAACTTTTACTTTTTCGCTTTGTCGGCCATTCGAAAGTTTCATTGATGATGAGTTTATTGTATTAATTTCTCGTCCTACATTCCTATACACACATAGACGAGAAAAGCAGTTTTACAAGATCGGGCACCTGTTACAAGATGCGTCTTACCGTTTTTCGCTTTTACTTTCGAAGGAAAGTGAGAGTACCTCTATCGAAATGAATTGAATCCGTGATTAGTCTGAAGATTAGTTATATATATTCTAGATTTAATTATGTATATTTGATTTCATTGCTTCTATAACACCCTTACCTATTGTAGTACCCTGTACAAATCTAAGAAGCAGTGCCGGCCTGAATTTTTTTTCAAGGGACCAAATTTTCTAAACCGCGCTTTTTAATGTGAAATGTACCGTGGCTTGTTCTCACGGTCGACTGAGAAAAAATTCCTTTTGGAACGCGGTTGCTATATACAGGGTGTTTCAAAATTCAATACAAATATTTTGAGGGCGTTCATATTCCTGAGTTCACCCCCTCCAAGCTACAAAATACAACATTAACACGAAACTGGAAAGCACAAAAAAAGTAAAGCATTTGAGAAACGTCAAACTTACTAGTCAAAGTGCTAATTTACAATTTTAACGTCAAAACGGAAGTTCTAGCCCACTAAGGGCCCGTTATCCTATTAGTGTAGGTTGACTGACAGCTAAATTTGACTGATTGTTAGTGTGTGAGTTTATTCGTTTATTCCTTCATTTGAGCAAATGTCACATATTTATTCTAACCACCAGTCAAATTTAGCTGTCAGTCAAACTACGCTAACAGGATATTGAAAAACTGGCGCTAAGTATTTTAGTTTGTTCCTTTTATTTATCATATTTCTTTTATTTAGCATATTTCTTTTATTTAGCATGTTTCTCGAAAATGGTAGGCTAATTCAAAAAATCCAAGAGCCTAAAATTTTAGTTGTTTTCATCTCCAACTCAATGGCGATTTGAACTTGAGTTTTTTTTTGCGGGAATAGACAATTTTGGCCATAAAAACTGTAGGCAATCCTCATTCACTCCCTCTTGAATTTGGGTTGCCTTATTTTTAAAGCAAGTAATGACCACAGCGTCCAAAAAAACATATGGCCTGTAAATCTTCCGAATATTTCATAATTGTAGTGAAAATTAAAAATTTACTATTTTTTTTTCACGACACTTATTGCAATGTTTGTAACTTTAGGAGGGGATACATTTTAGGACACATGTTTATGGGTTAAATAACTCTTATTTTAACCCCGGGAAGATGCCCTTGACATATTTGTATTGAATTTTGGAACACCCTGTATAGTACTTTGTATAGTACCTTGTAGCCTGAGATACGATTTTCAAATATTTTGTGGGTAGCGTCTGATCTGAGAGCAGAAAAAAAGTTAGATGAGTCCTGTGAAACAGAGAACATAGGTTTCAGAGACCGAAAGCGTGGCGCGTACTCACCTCGAAAACCATTAAAAAAAATTGGCAAAAAAAACTGACAACAAAGCAAGTTTTTCGAGTGCCCCCTTTTACCGCCCCTCTGTGACCCGGCCCTGCTGAAAATTCCTTCTACCTCGATTTTAGCTATCTAAGGGCCAAAATGAAACTGATGAACTAAAAAGTGAGAATATAGAAAACCGGCTAATTTTTGACCTGAGACATTTTCGAGAGGAAAATTTTCAAAAATTTTTTTCCAGCTCCGGCCCCAACCAAATTTTCTTCCGCTTTATCAGATGATAACTAATCACTTTCTGAATAATTGACAAAAATTATTGGAATAACTTTCCAAATTAATTGGATAACTTTCTTTTAGGACATTTGTCAAACTTTTGAAATTCTCAACGGTTGACGAGTTATAGACGAAAACAGGCTTTTTTTCACCAAAGGGGTGGAGTGAAGCCATGCCTCTCCGAAACGGATTATTGTGTTTTTATGATACCTACTTATATTGGACCTCTACTAACAGTTCATGAAAGAGCATTTCCTTGCCGGATTGTGTAGGAAATTTCTACACTGCCTCTAATATTATGTACATTTTGAATATAAGATATTTTGAGATATGACAGTCTGTTAATTTTTTTTGACATACCAGAAATCTCCTCCGCGAATATGCTAGGTGCACTTCTGACCAACCTACACTATACCCACCTATTGAGATCTAGGTTCACCTAATTCATGGATATTGCACTGTTTTAGCTGTTTTGTTATGCGACTAGGTCACGGTCTCTCGTACTAGTAAAAAATTAGTTAAAATTTATGTATTAAAATACTTATGTTGCCATAAATCTCAGGTAACTCCTTACAGGTTATTAAATGATTTTTTTTATTATATTTTTTTCTGAATTCTTAATGAATTACTTACATCATCTTTGAAGATGCTTGGCAATTACTATGCACATTGACCCCATTAAGTATAAACTATAGGTTCTTTCACTATGAATTGGATGTGGAAATATGAAATTTCAGTTGATTTTTTTTCTCAGTGCTCGAGGAGGATTCAATAACATATAAAATATTGAAACCAATGTTAAAATTTTGTATTAAGTAAAACGTGTTTACATGATTTTCGGCATTCTGCTCCATAGAGGTATCTGATTTTCTGCTTTTCTAGTACAAATACCTACTGATCGATATTACACAAAAGAAATAAATACACTCCTTATCTTGAATGAGAGTCAATAAAGGTAGGTAATAAACAGATTCAGCAAAGGCAAACCCTAATACGCGTGTTTAGTGAAGACGTCACACCGTCAATTTTTGTTGGTGTTGAGTCAATCTTTGGATGCAAACAAACCGACTTTGTTTACATGCAAACCGACTTACACCAACAAATTTGGCGTCATGTCATCACACTTATTGCACGTATTTCTTTGAAGTAGTTTTCAAAACATGGACACACCAGATATACCTACGAATACGAATTGTGTAAAAAAATTCAAGTAACTTCAATAAAGTGCAATATGACTTGATAAAAAAATATAACCAAGCTTTGACAGAAGGAAAAAAACGCATTACTCCGCTCAAATTTCACTGTCCGACAACAAAAAAGAAACAGTTTGGAAAATCATAAATTGAAAGGGTAATGATAACCCAATAGCTAAACCTGAATTTGATGCAGATATTTTTAACGAATACTTCACCAACCATGCAGATAACATCGTTAAGGATATCCCTGCAATTGGAAATCTTTCAATTCAGCATAATACCAATAAATTCCCAAATTCCTTTTTTATGCGATCCTTCGGCGGTCTCATCGAGATTGACCCGTCGAGCTCAGTCCTTTGCCGTATGCCGTCACTTTGGAGACATTCCGCACATCTGCTTTCCAGGGCTTGTTTTTCCACAGAATGGCAATGCTTTGGAATTCGCTGCCTCGGTAGGTGTTCCCTGAGGCATACAGCCTTCAGAAATTCAAGAACACCAATTCCTACCTACTTTCCCTCGGCTCTCACGATGTTCTTTGAACAATATAGAATTTTCCTTTTCGTGTAAACCAAGCATGAATATTCTCTAGAAAGTCCGATATAACAGTGGTGAGAGTAATTATTATACCATACCAATGAAATCCTCAATTTCAGTGCTTGGTATTTTCATCAGCAGTACCATGAGTGAACCATGTGATAAGGTTCATTACCAAAAGTGCCTCTCAATATCTTGGTTTTCTGTTTCGTACCAATAGCTATTTTACTTTCCGTCAACTGCTTATGATTTATAAGTCACAGATCCGACCTGTCCTGGAGTCCTGGAGTTTCCCATGTATGGAGTGTAGCCCCTAAACACATTCGTCCTATTAAATTCTGTCCGGAAAATAGCAATTTTTTTACTTGGTCCCATCGACACTAGCCACCATAAAACTGACCCATATACTATTATGGGACTGATGACTGGCATTCGCTTTATGCCAGTCATTTTTTGTCGTAGTCCCAAGTTTTTTCACGCATTCTCCTGCGCAAATTGAAGCTCGCTGTAATTTTTTTGATTAATTTTTGTGTTGATTCCATGTTAGCTTATGGTCAAAGAGGACTTCTAGGTATTTTTATCCCTTTTAGTATAGTAATAACGCCCTTCTAGTCAGTTTTTTCGTGCGAATTTAACTATTTGGTTTCATGAAGGTTTACCAACAATTCCTCCTCTTTCACCACCTGTCAATTGTATTTAGAGCTGTTTGTTTAATATTTTCTTTCAAATTTGTTTTTTGCAATAATCGCTATAAATCGGTATTATATCCAAAGCAATAAAAGCCGCTTTACATTAATCAATCCATTTTGATAGCCCTGTTTGCTTCAGCTGTCAGTGTTATTCCACCAATTGATGATATAACGATGTTTTTCAAATCAATGTTCAACCATTGACACAATAGCAGGGGCACTCCTTTGCAAGGGCCAGGAAAATTAGTCCAGTGGAATAAGATCTAGGGGTCTATCAGGCCATTTTATTGTTACGATATATCTAAATAATAAAACTCCGAGCATACTAAACTGTTTTTATTAACGTCACTACAAAAATACAACTTCAACTCTGACCAATAATTCAATGGGATTTTTTCAAGCTCGTAACAATACCTCCTTAAATAAATTCGTAAATACCTAAATCTGCTCGTATGTTGACGGGTTATATCATATTTTGCCTGAATACAATCCTATCAAATTGCAGGATTCAATCTATAACAATGTCATGGGTGACAGGATTAGATTTGCATAGGCAGACGTTATCCTATAAATAATGCTGAATTTTTTCTATAAATTCCTATACACATTGCATCATAATTCAATTGAAATTTCAATTCAAAGAGCAAAAGTCGTAAAATCATCTATATGCTGAGTATGCAAATAACTTAACGATCTTTGTTCCATTACTGATGTGTACGATGAGTCAATATGCCCCTTCAAATATGGGATTGAGTGAACACTGTTTTAAAATCAATCAGTGTACTAACTAGCACTGGTGATAGTTCTCTATAGTCAATGGAATTAGTAGTATACATGTTATAATGTCCCATTTTTATATTATTGGCGTTCTTCATCTTTTATTCTTGTTTCTTGCAACCTTCACAAACATTTTATATGTTATGTCGATCTTTGCTTCTGTGAAATGGGTTATTTTTTTTATTTTGAGCCACACGGCTGAGTGCTTCAGAATTTCTGAATGAATTCAATACAAATGAAAAATGGATAGTTTGAAACTGTTTCTCTACAATCAGTGGTTGTCTTCAATATCTCTTGAATGTTTGTCGTCTCGCTAATGAGACAGCTGTCCTACAAGTCTTTTTGACTAGATTATGCCACTGTCAAGTTTATACCAATCGGCTCATTATTATTATCTTGCTCGTTTGCGTATGTAACGTTGAATATGTTTTTGGAATATTCAGGATGGGTTATAAATTGTGTATCTTTTACTCCATTATAATTGCTTTATTATTATTTTCGAATAAAAACACTTTTTCAGCTGGAAAGAAAGCAAATGTCAACTTGAAAAAATATTCGTGAAGACCAAATGTCTCATACGTTTCTGATCTTGAAATCAACTTTCATCAGTGATAGAATCAGAAATGAATGGTTTCAAGATAAAAAAAATATTATAATTCAAAAAACTAAAGAAAGATGCTTTCAAAGTAAATATAGTCTGTGCACATCGCGTTAGATTTCTAATTTTTGGCGAAGGATCTCATCGTTCAGAATAAAACTCTTTTCTAATTTCTAATGAAAGTTTTGTAATCATAAAACTTTCATTCTATTTTTAGTGAATATGAATTTCCACAAAATAAATTAGCTCTTAACTAAGTCCGAAACTATATTGTTGCTTTTTCAATATGTAACTCTTGAATGTTCTCCAAGAGCTTCTGCTATCAATCGAAAAAGATATGCTTTATTGTCGGAAAAAATAAATTTTTGTTGACAAAGCTAGTACTTAGAAGTGAATATTTAACTAACCATATAAATAGGAAAAAATACATATAGCGTCACAATCACGTTATTAAACATTCGTAGTCACAAAAATGTAGGTAAACATAAAAAACATATAAAATATATAAAACACATACAACCTATAAAAATATGAAACATATAGAATATATTATAAATAGTCACACTTTAAAAAGTTAATGACAATGTGTTTTCCCATCTCAAAGCTATTACAGTTCTCATTACAGCTTACCTTGGAAATCATTAATAATTTACTCCATTCCTCTAATGAGAAGTAATATTTTTCTTTCTAGGAAAAAACTGGTTAAGTGGTATGAATAAAATTATGGAGAATTATTTGAAATTATAATTACTTGAGTGTATCAACGTACCGAACAAAGTTCGAAAAACGAAAAGTGTGTTGGAGAATATCAAAAAATGTGTTTCATTTAGTTCTTGTATTAATAAAACATTTGTAACAGGTATAGTCATTTCTGTATTATGAATAGTTCTATTGTTTCACGAACATTCATTGTAGGATAGCATGTTGATGTGCAAGTTGAAGGTAAACTTATAGTTTTATTAGAAAAGGTAGGTTTTTGTAATAATTTGGCAATTCACGTGGGGTATCCTCATATATCCTTCAGCTACTACAGCCCTCCTCCACTCTCTATGCCTTTTTAGGCACAGTAAGCCTCCTACATTTTCTGCCAGTAATACTGCTGAGCTGCGCATTAGAAAATGATCAGTTATAACACTCAGAATGTTATAATTTCAAATATTTACCCGAGTATTTACCGTGACATTCTTTACTAAGAATATTGTGCCTAATATTTTGTTTAATATGTTTAAGTAGGTAGGTTTCTTCGTACTAAAATCAAATTGGTAATCATAAAAAAATAGATTTGAAGTACTTCTATCTCTTCTATCTTTCAAAAAAATCTCGATAATTTTGAAAGAGTTATGACCATTCAATCAGCCTTAAAATCACCATTTTCAACTACATATTGTGCTTCTGATGCCTCTTATGCCAAAATTGCGATAATGTGTGTTTTGGCCGCAATTTATTTTATCAATTTTGAAGGACGCGTCCAAGACGCAAAGGCAACCAAATGTGACTTTGTTTTTTTTTTGTCATTTTCTCATTGGTCCCTCCAAGACTGAACTCAACGAGTCAGTCTCGATGGAACGATTGATCATATTTCTGTAGAGCTTCGGTCATGAAAATATCAGTGAAACATATAGACAGATCGCCAACGTTTCTGCGGTGTTCCATAGAAACGAGCGAATACTTCTTGGGACGAAACAGAAAACCAGGTTTTTGTGAGGCGCTTTGGCAATGGTTCTCACATGGTTCTCCCATGAAAGGGTACTGCTGATGGTAATACCGAGCATTGAAATGGAATATTTCATTGGTATGGATATTCCTGACATAGTTACTTTGATCACAGTGAGATCGGTTTTTCTAGACGACAAAACATGCTTGGGTTTTTATTCGCATTGAATTCCACCAAGTTGTTGGATCCCCTTTCTGAAATACTCCATCGACCACCACGTGGTGAGATCGGTCTGAAAGAAGGCTAGATAGCAGGGAACACATATGGGGAGGCAAGCTATAAGAGAGAAAAAGTTTGGCAGTGCGATTGGTCGCAGTTGCTGGGTAGGCTTTTTTTCTCCTTTTTGGGGACTGGCTTGTACTCTTGCAATCTTCCAGTTGGACGGAAATGCTCCCAAATTATAAGAGAGTTTGAATAACTTGCAAAAAACTTGTGTTATTTCGGGAGCACGATCGGCGGTATTCCGTCAGATCCACTAGATTTGTTGGTGTGAAGACCCAGCAAAATGCGTTTGATGGTTCATTGGCGAAAGATAATCGCAGACATATGACTGTCAATGGGAATGATCTGGAGTTGTTTGCCCATTCAATCTAGCGTGAAGTTTGCAGCAAACATATTGACACAGATATTGGCTTTTTCCGGAGCGTTCGTTTCTAATGATCCATCTTCCTTGGTTATGGGAGGGAATGTGCTGGAAATACTGAGAAAACATGTGAATACTATCCCAGTCGGCTTGATTGTAGTGCCATAAGAGACGAGGCAGTTTTGTGCTGCTTGATGTTGTAGAAAAAGAAAGCAAAGAGTGGAGATGAGGTGGTCGTTGGAAATATGTTTCCATGTAGGTATAGTCATGATAAAAACAATAATGTTTAAAATTTCTTTTTCAGATATTGAGGGATTATGATCTGAAAATCTGGAAAACGTCTTTCAACTCATGTCAATTCTATCCCAGATTTTTCGAAATGTAGGCTAAGCGAATCCGCAATCCAGCGTGGCTGTATCGGAAACATTCCGTGTTGGTACTCAACCTTTACTTTCTCAACCTCCATCTTCGTCATAGTGACGCCGTCCACTTTCTTTTTCCTATTCTTCTATGCGGTTGCGTTCGATTTTAAAAAGTAAAACCGTTTGGGTAACTGTAAGGATGAACTCGCAATCGGTGGCATTGACCTTCGAGCGCTTTGTTGTCTACCGGGCGAGTCAGCACTAGGATAAGAACTGTTTTTTTTATGCGGTGGTTGGTGCACCAGTTGCAACTGCATCTGGCTTGATGTTTTGTGACTATTCCGAAACTAGATTTTTTCTCATCGGTTTAGGAAAGTAGAGGATCATTTTATTCTATTATTTATTCAAGAAACGACAGTCTAAAAAACAACTCAATGTCCAATAAGACGTTTTCGTTACATTGGGAATATTACTCATAATGTTGCAACCGTTTTTTTCACGATTATCGCAGAACTTGCCAATTTTGAAATCAAATTTGATAACAAAATACTAACATTCTCTCTCTTGTGACAGTAAAATATTCTCACACAGGTTTAGCAATAATAACGTTAGCCTTGACTGTCATCCTAATGAGAAAATTCAAAGTGCCAAAACACGAAAATGTTTGTTGTATTCGTTTTTATTTATTATAAGTATAAAATTTTTGATCATGGAGAAAGTATAGTCTGTTACTCGGTTGATATGAGAAGTCATACATAGGTAATGTATGTGTTTTTTGAATGAACTATCTTTTTTCTTTTTTTTCTGATGAGTTATATTATGAATTCCACGTTTTGTCACAGACATAATTTTCGTAAATGAAACGTGTTTTGTTATTAGATATATCGAATGTTGTATAAATGAAGAACCTCCAACCTTCAATTTTTTGAATAATTAACACTTACTATAAATAATCTCTTGCAATACCTGAAATACTCTATACATCATATAATAACTAAATTCATCCTAATTTTGCCTGATTTCTACTTGTTAATTGCCTAAATATAAATTCCGATTGTCGGCCTTGAAACAATTCAAAATCAATTATCATTCTTATGAAATATTGCAAATGATTTCTCGAAGATTTTCAGTAGTTCCATATTAAAGTAATGCCCACGTCTGTATTCACTTTCCATGTTGTGAAATATCAATGTAGGTTAAAGAATAACTTCTCATTCCAAATGCCAAAGACACTCACGATCATATTTTTTTTTAATCGGGCGATAATGGAATATGGATGAATAATGGTAAACAACCTTTTGCGGTTATAATGTAGCCTTGCTGTTAATTATGAAATCAAGACAATAGACATCCCACGCGAATGAAAATGTACGGTTGGATGATGATTCTCGACTAATTAGTAGAAACACTCGGTTTTTAGTTGAGATGAGACACGAGGTCATCTTCAGTTCGGCGATTTTGGTGACACACATCTAGGTTGTTTCCTGCACTCAAAATTGTGTTGCATTATCCCATTTGAATCTGATGGTTTCTTCATCTATATTGCGACACGCAAAAATGTGTTAGGAGGCCATGTATATCAACAATTGAAGATGAATATCCTTCACATATTTGGGTTCGTTGACTAATAATTTATAATGACTAGAAGAAAAAGCGCAGTCGACTGATTGTCTTTCAAGTTGTGCAAATCTTGGTACTATGTACCTATTGTTTTTTTACAATTGCCGGACGTCTTTAAATTCATCAGTATCACCAATAACATTGATACGCAGAACATTATTTTGCTGATGACATATTGTTTTTCACTAACGATTTACTACTGATGATACACCCTTGAAGTACGCCTTTTCCCAGAAAGGCAATCTCACATTGTCAAGTTTCAGTTTAGTGTTCAGTATCCAGTATTGCTAAAAAGAATATTTACTATTTCCTAGGAAAACCCCGTGAAGTATGTTGCCAAAATAGCCCCTCAAAAACACGACTGCCCCCGTAAAATCCTAATGGAAATTTAGTTTTTATAGGATGAAAGTAGCGCTAAATTTCTTTCAATCTTACCTGAGCAAGAAAATAGCGTATCTCCTCTCCGTTTCTGTTTATAATGTATTTTAATATATTCTACAACTTTTTCCATCAGGATTCTAAATATAATTATTTGATTTAACTGGTTACAGCTCTTTTGACCGACATTATTCGATTATGCTTCCCCTATAAGATCAATATTAGATCAACATTATGAAATTCTTGTTGACCAGAAACCTATTTTGGATCTTCTCTAGTCCAATTTTACGATATCATATAGTGAATTCCAGATCATAAAATTCAGCCTGATATAAATATGAGCAAAATATAGGAGGAGATTGCGATGGGAGGTGTTGACAGATTCTACTTATGAAACCCAATATCTTCCTAACATTTATTAACAATGTACCTACCCACTCACGATTTGATTTGAAATTTATCTTACTGTCAATATTATTCCCAAGTCCTATTTTCAACTATATCTAGTCTAGATCACTTTCAGAAAAATTATAATTGAATCTTAACTGAGACTAATTTCTTATAAATAGAAATAGAACATTTGTTGAAATTAAGCAAGAACCGGTTATTACCACAGTAATCAGCAAATCGAGCAAGATCTACTGTACTGACACTGATGTGGCAATCAGTATTTGAGTGGTACTCCAGAAATGACAACAATTGGTTTTAATTCAAACTTGAAACCATTTACTGTAATGATTTGTTGTAGGTGGCAAACCATCGATGGAAAACGCCAGGTACCTACACAAATATCAGAAATCTCTATGGACTATGGAATCGGAGATTTATTGACTGTTCATTGCAAGGTTACTTTCAATTGCACATTTAAAAACAGCGTTGTTCATCAAGAATTGTACACCGTTAAGTCCATGAAACAGTTGGTCATAAACTAAACTTTCTAGAGCTTTGCTAAATATACATAATTTACTTATTTTCCTGTAACTAGTTACTGAATTTTTAACGTATGAATTTATTTATATTGTGACTAGATACGCGGTTTCCTACGGAAGCGGACTATGAATGAAACATTTAACTGAAATAACGCTATTTCAACTTTAAAGTCGGAATTCCGAGTTAAAAGTCGGAATTCCGAGATGAAAGTCGGAATTCCGAGATAAAAGTAGGAATTCCGAGATAAAAGTCGGAATTCCGAGATAAAAGTCGGAATTCCGAGATAAAAGTCGGAATTCCGAGATGAAAGTCGGAATTCCGAGATGAAAGTCAGAATTCCGAGATGAAAGTCGGAATTCCGAGATAAAAGTAGGAATTCCGAGATAAAAGTCGGAATTCCGATATAAAAGTCGGAATTCCGAGATGAAAGCCAGAATTATAAAAAAAAAAATTGCGGAAGAGTTGGCCCTTCTACGCTTCCGTAGTTTCCTATTATATTTTTGCTGATGCATTAAAATAATGTGCTAAAGAGCTGAAGAATTGTAGTTATTCAAAAAACCTAGAAAAAATAATCAGCAATGAGTTTCCGTATCACTTATACTTACAATAGTGAAACATATCCCTTAAAAAAACTATGGACAACTAACAACTAATCTTATCTTGTCGTCTGTGTACTTTGACGTCTGAGTAATTCACTCATTATAATGAGTGATAACACGGTAAAACTCCATTTTTGTGATGTTTGATTTTTTACCTCGGACAATTTTTTGCAGATCTAAAAGAATAAATGGGATTATATTTCCTGCCCTACCTAATTGGGTTGAAAATCCATCAGAAAACAACTTCTTTCCTGGCTAATACCACGACGAACGTTGAATATCATCTAGTGAATTTCCTCTCTTGACAAGCTTATTGTGAACAATGCAGATGTCTTCATTTGTATTGGTGGTTAAATTGATCACGCAAGTTTTGGGTATTGCTTTGGTTTAGGGGCTGGAGTTCAGATGGCGCCCGTGGTTTAGTGAACCTAGGCTGCGGGCGGTGTCTCAGCTTCTCCCTTGACATGGAGAGTTTGTTGAAGACATTAGTTATTTTCTGCAGAGACCTACCCTATACTGATGAGGGCAAGAACCCAGAAATCGATCTATAGGTGGTCCAAATGTTTCAAAGAACATTTCCATGCAACTAGCAATTGCGGAGACATCCTTGTAGAAACTCTGCACGGAAATTCATTAGATGTAATTGAACGTTCGTCGTGGTATTAGCCAGGAAATTAGTTGTTTTCTGATGGATTTTCGACTCAATTATTCCTATTGTATAGGATTATGGCAATAAGCGCCATCCTGATAGGACAGGACATCTTGTTTCTTTCTTGACAAGCTTATTATGAACAATGCAAATTTCTTCATTTGGGATTATATTTGTTAGAAAAGAATGTATCCAGCACCATTCCTAGGTTCCAGAGAGCACTACGATTATAATATCTACTTCTTCCGAAGCCAAAGGAGTGTCAAACATTTCTTCTCTTCAGACAATTTCGTTAGCCAGACTTCTTAGAGCTGCTTACAAATTGAAGCATACTTTATACATCACAATGTTGATTTTTAATCTGCGGTTCTTTTCAATGTTGAAATGAACTCATTTTCCATTTTGCCAGGTGTTGGGCAGAGGTGATTTAGCGGTCGTATGGGGCTGTTGGATTATTTTCTCTTCGATGCTTGCCAACAAAACTCATATAGTACAGGAAATTTACGAAAGGCTGGATCATTTATAATAAATTTTCATTTTATGATATTTTGTTATAGTTTTCTGTGATGTTTGTTTTAGAGCCGTCTGTGTGCCATTTGATGGCATCATCATTCCTTTTATAGATATTTCCGTGGTCGATACTTTTCTGATTTATTGCCAATCTTTACAATCACAGCAATTTTATTTAATTATGATGTCTAAGGTTGTATCCAAAGCTTGCAACCTCTAAAAATTCAAAAACAGTACCAATTGCTATATCATTCCGCTCTCCACCACTGGTTTTCAAATTTTTTTGATACCACTCTGGTTGTGAGGAATCCGAGAAGTAATAGGTATTTACGTAGGCTCAGGCATTAGTAAAATAGCAAACATCACTCCGAAATAAATGAAGTAATCCTAACAGGTGCCTGTATGGGTGTGGCGTTTTGAGCTTTCACTTCATCTCGTTTACTTACGACATCTGGCCATAAGTAAATCCGACTTAAGTATTATTGATGCTGCGAGAAGGTCGTCAAAATAGTGTGAAGGTCGCTATTTACCATTTTCAAATACTTTGATGGATTATAGATTAGCAAAACTCAAGTGTTTCCTGTCGAGATGTTAGACCTAAGGTGTTAAAGTCCTTTGAAGTATTTGAAGTAGCCCCACATGTGAATTAACGCTTTGTTGATTTTGTTTCGGATTTGGCATCACAGACTTGGCCGATCTTTGTCAATGACATTGTGTGCTTCACGATCTAATAGTTTGATCAAACCATATGATGTCATCAAAGGCATCCGTTTGTTTTTCTGTTTTTTTTTTGTTAAACAGCAAACAGTATACAATACCTATTGCAACACGTCTGGCTCTAGGGGAAGCAGGGGAAGCATAATCGATTTATGCAGAAATGAAGATTTGATTAAAAGAGTTTGATTAAAAATTCTCTTTGAATTAACATAACGATTGTTAAAAGGTATATTTAACGACTTGCTAAGGAAGTGACGTTGAAAACACATCTTTATAAAGTATTCTTTCAACGTTGAAGATCACACTAAATTATTGCCGTTAAAATTTTCAACTAGAAACGTTTATTCAATCAATGCCACGTTTATAATACGTTTGAAAAACGTACGTGTGCCCATTGGGCATTTGTTCAAAATTCTAAAACAACGTATCATGTAAAATTTCAAATGACAATTCATTAAATGACAAGAGTAACGGTCAAGTTAATCCAAGACAAGCCATTAATATGTATATATTACAATTTTGACCTTAAATTTCACTTTATTACGTCTATCTAAGATATTCCATAATCGCCTGCTTTGTTATAAAACATCTGTGAATGTTTTCGCGGATATTTCAGTTTTCAACCAGTTTTGCCTCTAGCTCATTGCACAAAATAAACCCATAAAATTAGTCGAAGGTAATGAAATAGGCGCGAAAACCATTAAAACCATGTTTTATAGAATATGATAAAATAGCTGAACTATTAATTCCTATATGTAGTAGGTATTATAAAATCTTTGAAGGAATTGTTAGAATAACAATTGTAGCAATAATCCTTGCCTTGGGGCAAAATAGTACACTATACTTTTTCTACAACTATCTAAATCATAAAAAAAATCTGTAATATTTTTAATAACACTTTTTATCATAAACTTTCCTGCCGTGGGAATCATGACTCCCATAATACATACAACCTAAAAAAGGAATTGAAGATACAAATGTTGAAAATTATAATAAAAATCGAACACTAACCGATTTAATAAAAGAAAAAAAAAGTAGTTTATCTGAGATTGAACCGTCACCCCCACTATCCAAAACCCGACCGTTCCCTCACTCATCACTCGCAGCTACGAGCTCACATAATAATAGGATGAAATTAATTGCTATAGAAATTTTCTGCCAACTAGGTATTCGAAAATATAGAATTCGATTGTCATCAATTTTTATATTGAAATTAGCGGTGTAACTACCCATGGCATCACAACAGTGCCGGTTTAACCAGGGGTCTTTTGGGTGCTATAGCACCAGACGGCAAATTTTTTAAGGCAGTTGATGTTAAAAAGTTAAAACATAAATTTACAATAATTTACGGTGATGTTAAAAGAAAACTATAGCAAACAAATAAAGATTGTTCGGCATTTCCCATGTGAATATAATTTTAAAAAAATCCGCAGGTCGCATTGCAAGGGAAAAAATATTTGGCGGCATTCTTACACAAAGAAATACACGGATAAGGCGGTTCCAAAATAAACTAATAAACAATGAGATGTGATATATATAATATATTTAATATTTCTATTTCCTTCATGTGCTCATCAGTAATACAATAGTCAATAATTCTGTTTCACAAAGCTTCCACAAAGTAACAAACATTATTTCAATCCAATTCGTCAATCCAATCCAATTGTAACCTCTTTTTGAGTTCTCACATTGTTCCTGATAACCCAGCTGAACCTGAAGATAAAAAATCAAAGAAGATGAAAAAAACATTTTTATTGAGTCTACCAGCCTTTTCGTTTGTCTGACAAAATTCATATCATGAATAATGCAATTCTTTCAGTAAAAAATGCAGAAAGGCGTCCTATATTCAGCCATCCCGTGTAATATCTAATTAACGCGTAATTGGAACTAGTCTGTTATTGCTCCATGAGATTTTGCAAGTTCAATTGTAAGATAGAGTTCGTTGAACACGTTAAACTTTTTATCTTCGATCGCGCAGGTTTCTTTTGTTGCAGAAATCACATTCACGTTCCGTTTCTTGTATGTTTTCGTTAAATTCATTAATAATTGTCTCTCCATATGCCGTGTCATATGTTGGATGATTTCACAAAGACTTCTTCAGTACAACTCGCACGTGTCTTCGAATATTTGAAACAATTGGTGAGTTCGAACTCTTCATGGTGTCTCTCGCTAAAAAGAAATCACTGTTGTTCCATTAAAAATACTCGAAGGATCTCCAATGGCAATGGATTCCCATTTTGATTAACATGTTCATCAGTACATTCCTAGACTACCGCAACTACTTGTTTTTCGACAAATATTCAGTAAAAGATAAATGTTCACAGAATCTTGTATTTATTGACCTTCTAGTTTGGCCACTATAGACCCTACTACAATGTCAACAAGTATTTGTCTATCCAGAGTTGAAGTAGGGTCTTTTTAAAACATTTGTAGATTGAGTAGAGTAGGCCGTGTGCAATTTTTGGCGAATCTTTGAATCATTTGTATTCAAGAATCGTAGCATTTGTCGATAGTAAAACCTAATGTTAGGTTGAAATGCCTAAAAACCCTGGTGTAGCGACTCATACCTGCTAAACTGTGGAATAAAACGCGGTACATTCGCCAGCTTGATTAATGAGAAAACAAATGAAATCCTGGTAAGCTGTACGCTTACTACGCTTACTAGTAAGCGTATTGCTCTTGAGAATGCTAACTTTGTTAGCGAAACGCGCGTCGAGTGAAAGTGACGTAGTTTTGGTGTTTTGGGTAGCTTCTATTTCTTGAATTGTAAATCAAGTGTATTGTGCTGGTGATTGTATTTTTGCGGTTGCATTTGGATTATTTGTTCAGAAGAGTCCAAAACTAAGTAGTTCAAACAAAAATTTGTTACCATTTTCTTTACTTTTTTCTAATCTCGATTTAAAACGTATATATCCATCATAAAAAAGGGCAAGAAAAGAGAATGGTATTCACAGAACTGTCTTTTAATTGAAGAATCAAGAACAACTAACAGCAAACCTTTGTGGAAAGATCTCGCCGGGTGATTCTTTATGAATTTAACTTCACAGGATTTGGCTTTATAACCATGACTATTCATTTGTAAAACATAATCACGAAACCAGTTTTTGTACTGGACTGGAAGGAAATTAACTGATGGGAAATAGAAACTGCACAATATTTAATGAAATTTCACGATACAAGAGCTTCTTCAAGTGAAATAAAGCGATCAAAGTCAGTTCCGAAATTCTCATTTTCCGAGCTGTGGACAAAATCGTTTCGGTAAACAATTACTTTTTGGAAGAACCGTTGTGCCATGCTTCTTTCAATTTCTTCATGGAATTTACTAACTTTTCACAATGGCCATGGATGTGCTCACACATATTACGCTAATTCGTTAGTAGTGTTTGCGTTAATTAAAGAACAAACAAATAAACGATGCCACATACGTGGTACTCTGCTTTCAAACAATTAATCTCTGAGGGTCAAGTACGTGATTTTTGGTTTAAAGTTGGCAAACTAATTGGTAAAGTCTCAATCTCATTACTGGTTTAATAACCCTTATATTGATTATAAGACAAAATAAAAATATTGATCCAATACCTTTGGAAAAAAAAAACATATTTGGCCCATTCACGAGTTAATTCTTTTTATTAGCTTACTTGGATTCTTCCTACTGTAAACGAAGGGTACATTTTAAATGAGCATCAAAATAATTATTGTGCTACAACATTACGTGCTAAGTTTTATCTTTTGTCTCCAAAATAATATTTGGCCACCAAAAGTAATAAGTGAGCACCAAGAAACCTCAACCAGAAATAGAATTCATGAGCACCTAAAATGTTAAAAAGTTGGCATAAATATTAAAGTCGTATCTAATGTAATACATAAACACAGAAAACATTAAATAATCTCTCACGCATTTCCATCATGCAAGTTAGGTTAGCTTGCTTAGGTTAGGTTTGTGTGCCAAGGGCGAGCGAAAAACTAATTCACGCATTTTCGACTCGCAAGCTAGGTTTATTTTGGTGCTCAAATATTTAGTGTTCAAGTGAGATTTGTAGTATCAACAATAATTAGTTGCTGCTGAAATATATAAATAAACCTCAAAACTCAAAAAAGGTATTGCGCCAATATTTTTATTTTGGATTTTATTCAATAGAAAGGTTGTTAAAGGTTGCATAAAAAAATTAGAATCTTAAACTATTGAGATAGAAGTGCCAATATATCCAAAACTATCAATCGAGGGGGAAACTACTCTTTCATTAGGTGTACATCATAACATTTTCATTAATTCATTATTAATTTTAATTAAATTCATGATTCGAAATGTCGAAAACTCACCAGAAATTATTTTTGCGCAAAAAAAACATTTGAAAAGTGATTCAGAGCTAACCAACTTGAGAACGGTTAGAGATAGACAAATTTTGCTAACGCCAATCGATTCAGAATTGCTGAATTAGTATATATTGGGAATTTGAACGAAAAAAATCGACGGACTAAAAAGGCAAGTATATCATGATAAATAATTTTTTGAACTTTTTAAATTTAAATTTTTCAAATTTCAAATTTTTATCCCCAAACGTATTTCGACGTGCTGATTCCGAATCTTTGAACGAAAATGTCGAAACCTCATCAGAAATATTTTTCGCGCCAAAAAAAACATTTGAAAACTAATTCAGAGCTGACCAACTCGAGAACGGTTATAGATAGACGAAATCTGCGAACGCCAGTCGATTCAAAATGGCCGAATTAGTATGTATTGTTATTTTCGAGTCGATCAAAAGAAATTAAAAATTACTCGAAAAAGTTGCCAGGGGTTCACCCCTAAAAATTATCAAGAATACCAGGTCGTCACATCGACTTGAAATTCGCACTGTATACGTAAAATTTTATGCTCATTCCAAAAATGTATGATTTTTATATGCTTAGATATAAGATTTAGGCGGAAAAAGGTGTTTAAGATGAAAAATAAAATTTTCTGAGATTTATTATTTTTCATTTTTTGAATTTCAAATTTTTTTCCTCGAAAGTAATTTGACGTGCTGATTCTGAACCTTTTAACAATAATGTCAAAAACTCATCATACAAATTTTTTGCGGCAAAAAAACCATCTAAAAACTGATTCAGAGCTGACCAACTCGAGAACGGTTGGAGATAGACAAATTCTGCGAACGCCAATCAATTCAGAATGGTCGAATTAGTATGTATTGTGAATTTCGAGTCAATCAAAAGAAATTAAAAATTACTGGAAAAAGTTGCAAGGGGTTCCCCTAAAAATCATGAAAAATACCAAGTCGTCACATCGACTTGAAATTCGCACTGTATGTGTAAAATTTTATGCTCATTCCAAAAATGTATGATTTTTAAATGCTCAGATATACGATTTAACCAGAAAAGGGTGTTTAAGGTAAAAAATCAAATTTTCTAAGATTTTTTATTTTTAGTTTTTCGAATTTAAATTTTTTTTTCCTCGAACGTATTTTGCTGATTCCAAATTTTTTGCCAAAAATGTCGAAAGCTCATCAGAAATATTTTTGGCGGCAAAAAAACCATGTAAAAACTGATTCAGAGCTGACCAACTCGAGAACGGTTAGAGATAGGCACATTTTGCGAACGCTAATCGATTCAAAATGGCCGAATTAGTATACACTGAATATTTGAACGGAAATAATCAACGGACAAAAAAGTCGAATATATCATCATTTTTTATTTTCTAGTTTTCGAAATTCAAAATTTTGTTTTAGAACGTATTTTGACGTGCTGATTCCGAATCTTCGAATGAAAATGTCGAAAACTCATCAGAAATATTTTAGGCGGCAAAAAAACATCTAAAAACTGATTTAGAGCTGACCAACTCGAGAACGGTTAGAGATAGACAAATTCTGCGAACGTTAATCGATTCAAAATGGCCGAATTAGTATATACTGAGAATTTGAACGAAAAAAAATAACGGACAAAAAGTCGAGTATATCATGATAGATAATATTTTGAACTTTTTTATTTTTCATTTTTCGAATTTAAAATTTTTGTCCCCGAACGTATTTCGACTTGCTGATTTCGAATCTTTGAACGAAAATGTCGAAAACTCATCAGAAATATTTTTGGCGACAAAAAAACCAGTTGAAAACTGATTCAGAGCTGACCTACTCGAGAACGGTTAAAGATAGGAGAATTCTGCGAACGCCAATCGATTCAAAATGGCCGAATTAGTATGTATTGGGTATGTATTTGGGAATTATTTTATGACACGGTACTAAAATGAACCTTTCTCTGTTCTCCCTATGTAACCATCCAATCTCCTTCAATTATGTGATACTCGTTGTCGTCTTCTCACACCGAAAATCAAACGTGGGCATGAGTTCCGAACTTTCTGGATCTTATTTTTATTCATAAGAGTTAAATTATGTCCATACAACGCATCCACGTAATTGAACGGTAATTATCTTTCATTGCCACCTAAAACTTTTTCATTATTTTTCATTAGAGATAATTACTGCACTGCTTTCATTAGGTGTACAAAAAATGACTAGTTGTTTCCCCCTCGCTATCAATATACTAAGGTCATATTGTGATATTCTGGTCAGTCATGACTATCAGCCCTCCAAAGGATGAATTTGAGTTTTGGGACACCCTGTATACGGGTGTAATCTAACCTTTTGCGCTTCCGTGAAAGACGGTGTATAATGCCATTTTATAATGAACGGCAGCTGTGAGAAATTCTAAAAAAAAATTGTGGAAATTTTAAATTTTGTTGGAAAATTCGAAAAATCTTGGAACCCGCTGTTCGAATTACACAGTTTCTTCCCTCCGGCAGTTCGAGTATAATTGCGGCTCTGCTCCGGTCAGCTGACGTTCGGCGGACAACAGTTCCCAAAATTTCGAAGAATGTTTTTTTTCGAATTTTTCATCGATGCCATTCGTTATAAAATGGCATTATACTACCGTCCTTCACGGGAGTGCAATAGGTTAGATTACACCCTGTATATGCATGTTTCAAGGATTTTGCCTCTCATCAGTGGTGTAATGGGCCAGACAACGTCATAGTCGTCTTGTTTCACGATATAATGAAATAAAAACATCAGAATTTCAGAAAAATTGACTCAGCATTTCCTTCCCAGATTTCCTGTCGCTTCATTTCTTTCGGCCATTTCAATTGTTTGTCTGGTTGTCTGGTGAACTCTCACTTTTCGTGCGCGAACAAATTCTTCTGCTCGGGTCGTTGGGATTTCTGTGTCAAGTTGCAAACTTGCGCAACACCAATCGACTACACACAAACTGGTTAATCAAATTTTTTCATTACCCAATAATTCTCGTTCGGTAGGTAGGTAAGGTACACCTGATACGCCGAGATTTGTTAACCGTCGTGTTGCTAAGAATGAAAAATGTGTGTGGTAATGATTTGTTAATTTAGCTATTTCTCTAATTAGGTTACCTACAGGAAAAATATTTGTGACATATCTAATTCATTTTACTTGAGCATTGTTGGGTCTCTCTTTGAGTATTCAAATAAGACACTTTCTCACATGCACATTTGAATTACCTTGTTTTATTCATAAAACATATGTTTTCCAACTAATAATTTTTTTTTGCATTACGACTTTCGAAAATTCCACTAAGACATATAAATGAATCTTCATTTTCATAGTCAAGTATTCTTATTTAAACGACAAAAAATAAATGAAATGGGAAGTAGAAAATGACAACAACACGAAATGAAAGAATACTTTTTTGTCGAAAAAAATTATTTTGGGAGATATATCCTTTGTCCCACGACGTTTTTTAATAAAATATCGATGTTTATTATAATTTTGCCTTGTTTCAATCATCACAAATAAACCTAAATAATTTGGCAAAGCTCGTTTCAGACGTAGTGGGACAAAGGATTTTGAAATACATCCATTTCTCAAACTAATCGTTTTAGACCCCAAATGTGATAGTTTATTAGAATCTTTTCATCGTGAGTAACATAGAAATTCCAAAATATACAGGTTGTCCTATTAATAATTTTGAATCTGATGTCACGTGACCGAAAACAAAAAGCTCATTGGGTAACATAATATCAAAAATAGCTGCACCAATTGCTTTAATTAACATCCCCAAAATTTCAATTCTCTACTACTCTTGAGTGATATACTGAGATTCATATTTCATGTAGATTCTCTAAGATCCTGTGACCATCGTTCTTTATATCTTGAAAGTATTTTGATTTATTTCAGTGGAGCAAATTTGTTTAGGATATTACTTATAACCCAATAAATAGTCCTGTATTTTTCATCAATATATCATACATGCTAAAATCCCAATTTACTTCTTGCAATATTAATCGGTAGCTGTATTATTTAGACTGCCTTTAGTTTTTATTTGTCGTCATTATCTGAACATCACAGGCTCTTCCCTTTCATAAGAATCATAACATAAAAATACCATTGCACAGTAAAGAAATGTCCAGTTGATTCATGAGTGCCTATTAACGTTTTAAAAAAATCATTTTGCTGAACGCAAGACAATAATTTGTTCGCCATTTTCTGACGATCACTGTATATCTTCACTTTCATTAACCAATTCATTATCGTTATGGCGCTCGACTCTGCATTATATTACGATATCGTTCAAATAAATTAATGAAATTACATATCGTGTATCATTGTTGATTTCTACTACGGTTCGCTTATTAATTTAATTTCGAACTCAATTAGAGCATTGCATTTGGTATTGTAATCGATATAAATGAGTGTCCTTGAAGGATATTGAACTGATCCATTTAATCCGCTCACAATATTTGTAGAATGCAGAAGGAGTGCAAATAACGAAAAGATACTTTTAATTTCAGTGGTCAACAATTTTCAGTATCATAGAAATGTAGGCTTCCACGACTGGTGTCAATGTTCTGGTTCGTTTCCGAGGCTTCAACCACAACTCCGACAGCCATCATCAGGCGCGTGGTCCAAGTACTCTTCTCGACATATCAACTGGAACTGAATCTTACAGTCATACAATGAAAGACAGGAGAGGAAATTGAACCAGATTCTGAGAAAACAGCCTGAGTATCCAAAACTAGACATGAAGCTGGTTGTAATCAATAAAACCAATATACCATTATTGACAGAAATTCAGTGTTTCACCATCGACAATACCCATAGAAGAAAGTATCGCGAACATAGAAGCCGGAATTAAGAAACTTCTTGATGTTAAACAAGAATTATGAAGCGAAGCAGAAAGAATTCTAAGAAAAGTCAAACCTCTAAAATTCAACATTTCAACGGATGAAAAGACAGCCTTAAAAAGCTTCAATGCTGAAGGAGAAATAAACATCGTGTTCAAACCAAGGAAGAAAATATCGGAATATATGGGATCAAAAAAAGACAGCAGAGATCCACTCAAATCAGCAGGATTCCATGTAATTGTGTTAAGGCTTACATAAGACAAACGAATAGGAGCATTGGTACTCGTCTTATCGAGCACAAGTATTGTTGTCGTTTGGGATAATTCGAGAAGTCTGCCGTCGCCGAACATGCGTTGTCCGATGAAGAACTCATAATTCTATTCGAAAAACTTAGATGCTCGCAACGTCGAATCATTATCCAATAGAATGTATCTAGAAGCCATAGAAATATTCAAGCACCAAGAAAGAAATGAAAGAGTAAGCACCTACCAAAGATCTGGCACATCGGACTGAAAAACGCCAAAACTAAGCCATATAACCCAAAACGGCCGGAAAGTACGCGCGAACCCACCATCGCAAAATGTTTGTATCAAAACAGCATTATAAAAAATGACGTGCTAGGAACGAGAGCTTCAGTTTCAGTTGATACGTGAAAACCACACCACTCAAAATGAATTGCCGCAGTTTGGAGTATTAACCAATGAAGACCGACCATCACGGCAAAACTCTGGAAACAACCAGAACAATCTTCAATTTTTCACTGTAAATAAATCATTGATACTGAAGTATTGTTCAAATACTGAATTTCAAATGTTTTGGAGTCCTCTTAGAGCTCCGTAAACAATTCAATAACAATCTTTTGCTCGGATGTAGGGGGTCATCAACCCCAATTTTTTTGTTAAAAATGTTCCATTACTTATGTTTCTCAAATTATATTCATTTCCATTTCATAACAAAACATCTTTCACAAAACATATACTAATCAAAAATGCACCGCTTTAATCGTCTTTTGTTTAACTTTGAGTCAATATCTCAAATTGAAGAGTTTCAATTTACATGTCCAATCTAGCTGGCAGTACCAACATCTTATGCAATGGAAGAAGAGCAGTTTTCCATGACTTTTTCGATTCACCTTGACTTGCCACCTACATTTCAGCCAGGTGCATAATAATTTTTCAAGCCTTTTATTTGCATAGTGAGCAACAGTTGCATTTCGGCTATTTTGTTATGCAAATGTTTGCTCTGGTGCAATAAATCCGCGTCCCTGAGCACTTCGCCAATATTCAAATATGCGACACGCAAACCCAAATACTAACGACTTTGGTGTCTATATTGAATGCGTATCCAATTAAGTAATTAATAGCGATAGTGAACTATATTTTATAAGCGACGCTTGCAGAGAAACGCGTTCGATCGGTATTCGATGTGAATTTTCATGAGTTTTTTACACTTTCGCTTTATTGGTTCATGACATTGGCGAGGAATGTCGTTCATACTAAGGAAATATAATTCAGTCGTTTTTTTCTCTTTCGAAAGTACCATCTGTTCAACTATGCAGTAAATCCAAACATAAACAAACACTGTGTTGAAAATTATTACCCACCACCTGTTAGTTGCCTTGGTCTATAAATGTCTGTCTACTCTATGATTCCTCAAACTGGTTTTGCCATGTATCCATTTTGAACTTACTTTTTCTATTTTTTGGTTATTTTCTTTTTTCGTCAACCGGCTGCACACTTCCGAGCAACCTTCAGAAATCTTGAACAGACTTGTGCGAGCTAGGGGCCTGTTTTACCTGCCCTTTTCTTGTTATATTTGAATGCTCCTACTTATCCACCTTCAGTTTGAAGTTTCCTTTCGCATGTCTGCTTGAATTTTTCCCCTGCTTACCTGTTTTTTCTTAATGTCTGTTTCTTCTTCTCTTATTTGTTTATTGCTGAATATTTTTCAATCATTGACTGTATCTCTTCCCACCTTCAATTGTCTGTTTCGCTTCTCTCTCGTTATCATTGCTTTGCTCTGCTCTGCTCTGCTCTGCTCTGCTCTGCTCTGCTCTGCTCTGCTCTGCTCTGCTCTGCTCTGCTCTGCTCTGCTCTGCTCTGCTCTGCTCTGCTCTGCTCTGCTCTGCTCTGCTCTGCTCTGCTCTGCTCTGCTTTGCTCTGCTCTGCTCTGCTCTGCTCTGCTCTGCTCTGCTCTGCTCTGCTCTGCTCTGCTCTGCTCTGCTCTGCTCTGCTCTGCTCTGCTCTGCTCTGCTCTGCTCTGCTCTGCTCTGCTCTGCTCTGCTCTGCTCTGCTCTGATCTGCTTTGCTTTGATTTTTGCCTGTTGTAATGCTTTCTATGGTCTGTGGTCTCATATCTATCTCTATATTTGCTACTATTGATTTTCATTGTTGTCTGCGCCACTCTTTATACTTGCTTCAGTTTTGTTCAGTTCGCTCCCTTCTTTTTTTTTAAGTTTACGTTTGCTTGGTTGGTTGGTTGGTTTGAGACTGATGAGCCAGATGCAGGTCTCTTAATACTGAGACCTGCTAGGGTTTGTTTTATTACTCTGTCGCCAGTGGTTCCTGGTTAAATAGACCTGTGTCTTTTGCCAGGTTTAGTAGTTCATTTACCAGGTGTTTCGGATTCACGCCTATTCCTAGATTGGTCTGTCCGAATATTCTGTAGTGCCTGTTGTGCAGCGTGTCAATTCGAAGATGATGTGAGAGGCTCTTTCCTCCTCGTCACCACAAAGTCTGGTTTCTCTATAGTCTGCAGGTGTAGATTTGTTGAGACTCTCAGCCGTCAGTATTTGGCTTAGGTGCCTCACAATGGCTGCGCCATGTCGATGCCCTTCGATTTTGTCCCAATATGTTTTGTTTTCTCACCTTCACGTTTATTTACCTTCTATATTCTCCTGTCTGTTAGTCATCGTCTGTCTGTACTCCTCTTCAAATTTTGCCTGACTGTATATTTCTTCAGATTTTCTCTTTCAGCTTGCTTTCTCTTTTCATACCTAGTTCAGCCAAGGTGTATGTGCTTGCTGCCATGTTTTTAATATTAGCTTTTCATCTCTTTCCTATTTCTGCCGGCCTGTATCTATCTTCATGCCTGTCCCACTATCTGCTACTACTTGATTTTGCTTGCATCAGCTTATCCCTTCCTCTTCATACTGTACCTTTTTTATCTTTTTGCATCATTGCTTGCCTGTCATACTAGTTATCTCTTCTTTAGCTTGTCTACTTGTTTGTTTTTCTCTTGAGAGTTCAATCTTTATCTTCTTGATGCCTCCATCTGTTTGCTTGTTTAAGAAAATTTGCTGCTCTTCTCTGCCGCTTTCTGTCGTATACTGCCTTTGCCAGCCAGTAATAAACCTACTAAGTCTGCATGTCTCACGATACTCTGATTTGTTTCTTGCCTTTTTTGTCAATAAAATTTGCCAGTAGAATCTAAACACTCGGTTGTCTCGGTTTAGCATACAGAGATGCACTTTGCTTACATACTGGTGCGGACAGTGTATGTGTTGTTTGGTTTGGCTTTGATCAGGTTCAGTTCTTCCTTAGAGAGTTGCTACGTTCACTTTCACATTCCATCACGGCTGCGAATGTGGGTTAAAAGAACTCGAGATTTGTGGACCACGCCAATAACTCTACAATTATCAACAAACACGTTATACGTCGTTCAACGTTTTTTCGTTACTTCAGATGTATTCGTCTTTTGATATGCTTACAATATTGATGCATGCTCGGTTGAAATTGATGACTGAAATTATCGATTGAAAGTTTGATTTTGTGCAGGAAATTCGATTTTTGACATGATTTTTTTGGGTATTCAATCTTCCAGAGTCTGAAAAGGTAAATCCAAGAAAATATGTACAAGTGTGGAAGGGCAAATTAATGAATTTGCCCAATAAGTTACTCCCTTAACAAGACTTGTCTTGAATGAAATTATAATTTTTGTTTGAAAGTATAAAAAAATACGATCCCATTATGGAGTGAATATCTCTGTATTTCCACAGAGAATCAAAGAATATTTTCTATTATTCCCACATTCTTCACACATGTCTTCTGATAAGGCACAAGTAAAAGACAGAATAAGTGCTCTTTATAGTTTGACTCAGTTCGAGAATATTTGCCGAAAGTTGAAAACAAATGAAACTAATGCATTTCTCAATATAGAAATACTCGAACATTCTCACAAAGTGGAAAATATGAGCCAAATATCTGTCAGGAAAAATTACTTCCCTGGCTAATACTACGCCAGACATTGACTACACGTGAAAGATATTTGTGCAACGTTCCTCAATGCCCATTCATTCTCAAGCATCGCCAAATTCATTTGGATAGGGACGTCATGCCGTAATTTCTCAGGAGTTGAGAATCAATGACGAGGCCGTTGAGATCGCGAACCTCACAGCATCATGGAGACGTTTCAAGTAATTGAAACGTATTGAACAATTGAAAGAGTCAGAAATGTTTCAATCATTAAAACGATGGACATTCGAAATGTAAGTAATCAAATATGTCAGGAGTATCCATACCGATGAAATCTTCCATTGCAATGTTCGGATTTACAATCGCAGCAGTACCGTTTCATGGAAAAACCATGTGAGGTCCATTGCCAAAACTGCCTCTCAAAAACTTGGTTTTCTGTGTCGTTCCAAGTATAATTTATGAGGCAAAAATCCGACCTGTCCTGGAATATTGTTCCCATATATGGAGTGCACCACCTGAACACACATTGAAACTTTCGTATTCTGTCCAAAAAGAGCCATTTGTATCGTCGTTGATAGTTCTCTTACAAGCTTCTTTGGAAAGTTGGCTATCTGTCTTATTTGTTTTATACATATTTTCATTTTCCGAAATATCATCAATTTCCACCTTTACCAGTCGAGCTCAGTCTTCACATCCATATGCCGTCACTTTTGAGACATGCTGAACCATTTCTTTTCCAGGACTCGTTCTTTCAACGAACGGCAAAGCTTTGGAACTCGCTGCCTCGAGATGTATTCCCTGAGGCATACAGCCTACAGAAATTCAAGAACCCCAATTCCTGCCTACTTTCCCCTTGACTCTCACGATGTTCTCTCAATAATACGTGGGAACCATGACTTGAATAAAATAATAGAATAGGGCGAGAGTGGGTACCATCTACCACCAATGGTTATTCTTTTAGTCGCCACTTATAACATATTAGTGGCAATTCTGTTAGCTTTATGTTAATTTTTACCCATTTAACATATTTGTTTATACGCTTATATAATGTTTAAAGAATAAACAGATATGTTAATATATGTGAACATGAACATACAGGCCATACAGCTTGCAGAGATACCACTACATTTATATATTTTTTACAGAATCGCCAGATACTAATGCTGGATTCATGATGAAGTTTTAGGTCGCAAGTAATAAGTCAGAAGTTTTAAGTAAGAAGTCGTAAAAATGTTCAATCATTGGTTTTAAAGAAGCGTTCATGAATGAGTTACAAGTTTCTAGTCATAAGAAAAGTTGGCCAATTTTCATCTCTTATGATTAAAACCTATGACAAATCTTCAATACGCATGCGTCAAAACGAAATCTGTCATCGGTGTCATGTGTCATCCATCAAGAAGCGAAATGTTCTGTAGTGCTATTTTTTTTTGTCATTTTTGCTATGATTATTTATTATAAAAGATACATATTCATTTTAATTAATGTGATATTTTATATTTTTGCGATTATCAATCATAAAGTTTTGCGATAATTACAGAATATCTTCGTTATGATAATTACAGTCTTAAAACTTGTTTATGAATGGTAATTTTTTTCCTTGCGACTTATGGCTATTACTTAAAACTTCTGACTTTTTACTTCCGACCTAAAACTTCATCATAAATCCACCATAAATATGTATGAAAATTAACACCCGTTAAAAATTAACGTACAGCTTAGAGAATTACCCCTATACGCAGATAGAATTTACCATACGATCGATACGAAACAATACGAGTCTTATAACTATAGAAAATCGGTGGTCGACCAGCATATTTTGTTTTTTGCTTTAACAAAAGCACGGACAATTTTTATCATAACTCTTAGACAACTCGTGCAATATTAGGACAAAGCAATTAGCGAAATACAAGACCAAGGCTGTGTATTTAGATGTCGAAAGTTATAATTTGAGGCGATGTATTAAACAGCTTTTATTGCAATATTTTCAGTCGCTTACGAAATATATGAACGCGAACAAAGTCAAGTCATTCTGTTCGTACACCAAGTGGTCTGTCATTAAAGTAATATTCACTTAAATGTTCCTTCAACCATGTAATAGTTTCGGAGGTATGATAAATGCACGTAGGATTCTTTGCGATTAATCATTCTAGAATGTCAATATCCGACCCTATTTCGCCGTGAAAACGAGTTTTTATTCGAGAAAATTGGCTTCGGCTGGAATATTAAATATCAAATGTATTCACAATGTAATATTCAGTTGCATGAATTGCACGAAATATAATAGAATTACACACCTTAATGTTCATGAAAGCGAACCAAGTAGAAGCAGAAATTTCGAGAAGTTAATGAAAGCCGAACAAATAAGTGAACAGCTTGTTAGTTCCAGAATTAGGAAGGTGGTAAAGTCTGCGAAGAAGCTGTAAAATATCTTCAGAAAAAGGGGATTATGATATACCTCATACCTATTTGCCGTTTTCTAGTAGAGCTGGAAATATACCATCTTTCCCGGGATATTTGGAAGGTGAAAATATTACACACAAAATATAAAACAGAAGTTAATTTCTAAATCATTCGTCGAAAACAATTGACTTGTTTACTAATATCCAAGTAAGATGTCTAAAAACCCTGGTGTGCCGACTGATTAGATTTTGTTTAGAATTTTTTGAAGACAAAACAAATGAATTAGTGGTCTACTTTTATAATCCACTCCAGAGATGGCGTCATCTTCCTCGTGTCAACACTGTCAATATTCCAAGGAAATGGTGATTGTGATTGCTAATTGAATTTTAAGGAATTTTATTAAACTTTTTTATTACCATACGAAAGTAATAGTCCATACTCGAAATGGAAGATCAAAAGTTTTATTGAAAAAATAACACTACTAAAATGGTGTAATTTTTTCCAAAAAAAATTTAAAAACCATTTGAAAGTCAATAGTTGTGGTGTAATAAAAAAATGTGCACTTTTCTTATATTATTGATGTGTTTCTTCATTTTCCTTATATTTTAATAATTTGATCATGTTCCGCTTTCGTGCCGACAATCCAGAAAGATGAACAAAGTAGGTAACCAATTTATATTCAGTACAGAAATTGAGTACTCACCACTTAGAATCTGAACATACTTTGAAACAGACATTTTATTTCAAAACGCCATGCATGTTGACAATATTTTATGGCAAAAATGTTTTCTAATCGATTCGATCAACTCCGGATGCGTTTTTATATCTTACCGTTTCTTGAAATCTTCCATAAGTAGCGAAAGTCCGCGATAAACTAAAAAAATATAAATTTTTCTCCATTCCCACTGAAATCTATCAATGTTTTGTCTTCAGTAAGCTTGTTGAAGTTTTGGTTATTTTCCATGCATTCCTTTTATTTTGAAATGGGGAAATCTTTTTAGTGTAGTTGATCAAAATTGCACAATAGAAATATTTTCACTATTAAGTAAATGTCCTATTGAACGGTTTTTTAAAAGTGGAAGAACAATATAACACTTTAACTCATAACAAATATCAAATCCCAAATGCAATTAAACTCAAAGTCACAAAATTATTCTTTATTTCTTTAAAAAAGTTTATAGTGAAAACTCGGGCACAAATGCACAGATATCAGCGAGAGAGCATGCGCTGCGCATAAGATTGACAGGTGCTAATGGTGAATTTCAATGCGATGCAGCTGAACTGCAATACTTCTATGTGAAATTTAGGTTAATTATATTTCAGCAAAAAAATTAATAAATCACGTCGAAAATGTAACAAATAGAACTGATTGGGGACAGTGATTCCGTATATTCCAATAATTATATTGTTTTATTAATTTCATGTTCCTGAATCGTGGGCAAAACGTCAAACTTCTGTTTATGAAAATTAACCCTAACAAGAAAACCGACGGTGGCGGTGCACTCAAGTGTCGCGGGATATTCGAAAAACAGCCCACGGATTCATTTGTTTTCTCGTAATCAAGTTGGCGAATGTCTCTCGTTTTATCCCACAGATTTTTTGCAGGTATAAGTCGGTACACCAGGGTTTTTAGGCATCTTATATCCAAGTAATATGAACATATGAACAGATGACGAGTAGTTAAAAGAGAAAACAAATGTGTTGAAGTCATTGTTACCAACTATAATTAGGTACCAACTGTTGAAGAGTGATGGCAGAAGATTGGTTGTATGCAATTACAATTCTGATTGAATAATTATAGAATTATTATTGTTAGTTTGAAGAGTACTGTCTACCGACAGTAAGAAGGAATATATATTCACTTAAATGATTTATATCAGTTCTTTTATTGATGCAATTTTTATCTGGAGATATGAAGCCCATTTCTAAAAAGGTTCTCTTAGTCAAGTGTAACTCTTTTGCTAATATTTTTTGTTAAATTATAGTTCATTCGATGGTCAAGGCTGTTAACATGTTCAGCAAGAGCACATCGTTCAGAATGAAGTCTACAATCACTATTATGTGAGGACATTCTACTTTTTAGACATCTAGAAGTTTGGCCAATATAATTCTTATTACAGTCTTGACAGGGAATGCTTTATACAACATTCGAAGTGGATGTTAATGGAATTTTGTCTTTAAGTTTCGAATAAATTGATCTTATGTGCAAAATAGTTTTATTTGTAATTTTGATGTTACATACCGAATGATTATGCCTAGAAAGTTGTAGTCAACCTTTGTTTGGGGCGATACAGTTGGCAGTGGCTTGGGTGATGCGTTGTCACTGCCCAGTAAAGGTGGCCTTCCATACCAGCTTTCAGCTTCAACTTCTTTCGGAAGAAGTGCTGCTATTTTTATATGACCATTTCCACAAGGGCAGAAAAACGCTACGCTTTACGTCAACTGTCAAATAATTTTTCTCCATTGTTAATTAATTCAATTGTCAGTTCTTGGCAAAAACACCCAAGAATAGTTTGATAACACTCCCTAATTTATTTGGTTTGGGTTTTATGACTTATATTATTTTATTCGTTTCATTTATATGACTTATATGTCTATAAAAAAAGAAGGCAACATATTCATAAACAAAGATAATCAACGGCATGACGCTAAAAGTAAAACTTGAACCAACAAACAGCGGCATGACCTTGAAGAAGCGGCGGTTACTTTTGAAGTACTCTGATTGGCTAGAGACAAGAAGCCAGCGGCAAAAAGCTGGTGTGGAAGGCCGGCTTAAGAGGGTAGTGCTATCTCATCTAAATATTACTTCTTCTTTTTCAGACAGTATTCATAAAGTTTCACGGGTATTGAAAAATGCCTCGAGGTCAGTGCGAAAAGTCCCACAGTTACTCAATATAATAATCCTGTTGAATATTTGGTATGGTATTGCACCTGCTGGAGATTTTTCCCAATTAGGTAACGGAAATGCATAACCGTTGCTATTTTTAATTGTTACGAAGCTCGAATCGAGTGACACGAATATCAACTAGTGTGTCGATCGAACAATGGCATTTCTGCAAGAATTTTTGCATTCTATATGTATTACTAATAGATGTTTTGTAATGGTTAACCATGTCTCTAGCGAAATGATGATAATTACAAGGTAGCGTCATACTGTTATAGAATTCTAATCAATTGAAAACTAAGCTATACCGTATTTGAAAGGTATTTTTTTGTCTTTGGAATTTGGAATTCAAGGAAGTGGTGGTTCTGGTGATGATATATCTAGTCGTCAATGTTTGAAAAAAATAGTTTTGAGATTATTCAGTATACTCTTGTAATTTTGAAAACTTGCAATATTCCGAAAGAAATATAGAACATTCTAGAGAGTGTATTTTTTAATACATAAAAATTGAAATGAATAAGAACAACTTCCTTTTGCTTGAGAAAACAAAATACAAACACAAACTAACAAGGAAAGCATCAACAGATAATGTAACCTCAAATTCTTTGTTTAAAATCAGTTTTTGACAAGAATGACATTTGTGACGACACACTTTTCTCGTCTATTTTCCCTTCCGGGGTTGCAACCACCTTGTCCAGAAGTCTATTGAAATACGCTGGAATCATGAATGTCTACCAAACTCCGAACCCAGAAAAATCACGTTTTTAAGTCGAGTGTTCCAGAGCGAACACTTCTTTTTCACGTTATTTTCGAACTTCGATCATTCAAAATTTATTGGTTGAGGATTTGCAAAAAAAAAACATTTGAAAACTGATTCAAAGCTGACTAACTTGAGAACGGTTAGAGATAGACGAATTTTGCGAACTCCGATCGATTCAAAATGGCCGAATTAGTGTATACTGAGAATTTGAACGAAAAAAATCTACGGACGAAAAAGTCGAGTAAGCCATGATAGATAATTTTTTGATCTTCTTTATTTTTCACTTTTCGAATTTCAAATTTTTGTCCCCGAACGTATTTTGACGTGCTGATTCCGAATCTTCGAACGAAAATATCTAAAACTCATCAGAAATATATTTGGCGCCAAAAAAAACGATTTGAAAACTGATTCAGAGCTCACCAACTCGAGAACGTTTGAAGGTAAACGAGTTTTGCTAACGCCAATCGATTCAGAATTGCTGAATTAGTATATAAATGTCGAAAACTCATCAGAAATATTTTTCGCGCCAAAAAAACCATTTGAAAACTAATTCAGAGCTTACCAACTCGAGAACGGTTAAAGATAAACGAAATCTGCGAACACCAGTCGATTCAATGTGGCCGAATTAGTATGTATTGTTATTTTCGAGTCAATCAAAAGAAATTAAAAATTACTCGAAAAAGTTGCAAGGGGTTCACCCCTAAAAATCATTAAGAGTACCAAGTTGTTACATCGACTTGAAATTTGCACTGCTTACGTCAAATTTTATGCTCATTCCAAAAATGTATGATTTTCTATGCTCAGATATAAGATTTAGCCGGAAAAATGTGTTTAAGGTAAAACATTAAATTTTCTGAGATTTTTTATTTTTCGAATTTAAAATTTTTGTCCTCGGATGTATTTTGACGTGCTGATTCCGAATCTTTCAACAATAGTGTCGAAAACTCATCAGAAATATTTTTGACGGCAAAAAAACATCAAAAGACTAATTTAGAGCTGACCAACTCGAGAACGGTTAGAGATAGGCAAATTCTGCGAACGCCAATCGATTAAGAATGGTCGAATTAGTATGTATTGTGAATTTCGAGTCAATCGAAAGAAATTAAAAATTACTCGAAAAAGTTGCAAGGGGTTCACCCCTAAAAATCATCAAAAATACCAAGTCGTCACATCAACTTGAAATTCGCTCTGTGTACGTAAAATTTTATGCTCATTCCAAAAATGTATGATTTTTATATGCTCAGATATAAGATTTAGGCGGAAAATGGTGTTTAAGATGAAAAATAAAATTTTCTGAGATTTTTTATTTTTCATTTTTTTAATTTCAAATTTATGTCTTTGAAAGTAATTTGACGTGCTGATTCTGAATATTTCAACAATAATATCGAAAACTCATCATAAAAATTTTTGGTGGCAAAAAAAGCATCTAAAAACAGATTCAGAGCTGACCAACTCGAGAACGGTTAGAGATAGACAAATTCTGCGAACGCCAGTCGATTCAATATGGCCGAATTAGTATGTATTGTGAATTTCGAGTCAATCGAAAGAAATTAAAAATTACTCGAAAAAGTTGCAAGGGGCCAAAAAAACCATTTGAAAACTGATTCAGAGCTGACCAACTCGAGAACGGTTAGAGATAGACAAATTCTGCGAACGCTAATCGATTCAAAATGGCTGAATTATTATTATTGGGTATGTATTTGGGAATTATTTTATGACAAGGTACTAAAATGAACCTTTCTCCTGTTCTCCTTATGTAACCATCCAATCTCCTTCAATTTATTTGATACTCGTTGTCGCCTACTTACACCAAAAATCATACGTGGGCATGAGCTTCGAACTTTCTGGATCTTATTTTCATACATAAGAGTTAAATTACGTCCATACAATGTATCCGCGTAATTGAATGGCAATTATCTTTCATTGCCCCCTAAAACTTGTTCATTATTTTTCATTAGAGATAATTACTTCACTGCTTTCATTAGGTGTACAAAAAATGACTAGTTGTTTCCCCCTCGGTAGGATAAGTGGCCAATATTTGACAGAATTCCACTTTCCTGGATACCACACTGACGGATACTGAATTATATCTGACAAATGATGAGACATTGTCTATTTTCGTCCGATGATAATTCTGAAGGAAAAAAAATATGGTTTGAAAAATAAAAAAAAAATAGGTAAATTCCCGAATTCTTAAAGGAGTTATAGATCCTTAGGAGCTATCTACCTTATTGGCGCTCCCAGCTACGTAGTTTCGTTACGGACAGGTGCTTCGTTACCTCCAATATCACTCTAGAAAAATATATCCCCTCGAGAAAAACTCTGAATCAGTATTTTTTTTTTCAGGACCAGACGCTAAACAACGCCGTCGCAGCAGCGGCAGCAGCATCCACATCTCTATCGACGGCCGGGTTCTGGCACCCCTGCATAAGACCGGAAGTCGTCGGCACCGCGCGAACGTTCGCCACGATGAGAACGCAGCAACCCGGTTCACTTCCGGACTACCAAATCGATCCCTATGTGATACTAGAAGACGACCTTAGAGACGTTTACGATTACATTAGAAATGTAAGTGCGATCATTCTCGAAAAATTCGCCCGAAATGTTGATTGAAAAAATTTTTGGTTTACAAAAACGCGACATGCGTTTCGCTAATACAGAAGCAGAACTATAATTTAATTATACAAATTTCCTTAAATTATTTTTGGTAATTCACCGAACTGGCCAAAATCATTGGGAACCAAAGAGTTCAATCAGAGTGAATGCAGCAAGACGGACAACGCTACGCTACGATAAAGTCGTGCTAGGTTTCGGGGCAACGTATATGTGTATTAATTTTATCACCTTTATTTTCGTCCGTGTTGGTGGAGTATTTTTGTACGAATTTTCCAAAGTATTTTATAAATAGCTACAAAAGAAATTGTGAACTAATAGAAGTAAATCATGATTTTTGATTTCGTTTGTAATGGGAATTTATACTATTGAAAAATGATCCATTGATCACATTGAATACAAAAACCCGATTCCCGTGTTGCGGAAATGCGTAGTTGCCAAGTTGCCCATGTTGCCATGGTAACCGTTGTTATGGTGAACAGTAAACGAAAATGCATTTCCCGTTTTGCGGAAATGCATCGTTGCTAGCGCGGATTTGCGAAATGTCGGCCGGACCCGCGATTTTGTCGGGAGAGACACCTCGCTGATTATTGAGATTTTCAAACTGACACTTTTCTGACAGTTCAGTTTCAAATTGAAATGACGCATAAAAAATATTCATAGGTAGCTTGACCTAACAAACTGAACTGAACTAACCAATGCTCAATGCTAACATTATTTTGGAAGAGACGAATTCACTGTTTATACCAATTATGAGTCATTCATTTAGGAATGAAACATATAATTTATTCACTAGTTGAAGAAACCAAAAATTAATTCAAAATATCAGATCCAGAACACAAGAATCGCGAACGAAGCGAGCGGGTCCGACCGACATTTCGCAAATCCGCGCATTTTGCCGTAACTGATTTCAGCTAAACTGTAACTGACCCAACTTGGCAACCACGCATTTCCGCACCAAGGGAATTGGGTTTTTGTATTCTCGTAACCATAGCAACGGTTGCCATGGCAACAGTTTTTCCGTAACTGATTTCAGCTAAACTATAACTGACCCAACTTGGCAACCACGCATATCCGCAAAACGGGAAAAGCATGTTTGTTTACTGTTGACCATAACAACGGTTACCATGGCAACCTTTTTTCCGTAACTGATTTCAGCTAAACTAAAGCAGACAACTTGGCAACCCCGCATTTCCGCACCATGAGAATCGGGTTTTTGTATTCTCGTAACCATGGCAACGTTTGCCATGACAGCAGTTTTTCCATAATTTTTTTATGAAAAATATTGGAAATCGACCTAAGTACTCTTTCAACGTATTCGACATTTCAATTTTAATTTTTCTCACTGAAGAAAAAAAACAGGAAGATTTCTATTGAAGGCAGAAACTTTTTTTCATTATATCTAGAGAGGTGGGAGGTGGTCAGAGAAATGATACCAAATCAACTTTCACATTTAACTTATTCAATACTTTATGTTCAATATTTTTCGTGAAAAAAATCCCAAGATTATATGAAAACCAGAAACTTTTTTTCATTATTTCCAGGGGGTCAAATGAATGCTACAGAATCAACTTTCACATTCAACGTATTCAATACCTATTAATGTTCCTTAATTTTCTGTGAAATAAACCCCAGCAAGATGTCAATTGTAGTCAAAAACTTTTCAAATTATTTTAAGAGGGGGTTACTGCGTTCAATGAATGCTATAAAATGTTAGCCAGTTGTACACATATTTGAGTGCACCATATAAATAGCAGGACTTATATACATATACTGTTCTGTTGTTATTCTGGCCTCCTTTCAAAAATCAAAGCTCCTACAATACTTTTAATGACTCAATATTTATATAACAGTGGCCCTAGAATTGAGCCCTGGGACACACATCTATAATAACATGCATAATACTTATCACTTTGATGATATGATAAAGGTTTGTTGCAACACTACCTTTAATTCATCTAATGAGACTTAATTATCACTCATGTCGAATTTGTTAGTACTTCCCTTGACCAACTTCCTTGTCATTGTCGTTGTTAAAGAAATAAATCAGCAACTAATGGATAATCGGATGATACTTCACTATATGCACATTAGAGATGTTTATTTTTCTGAACCTTTTGGTTAGCGTAATGATGTTATAATAATTTTCACCTCGGCACATATACGTATTAAACGTAGCATGATTTGCAGTTTTTTAATTCAAACGAGATGAAGTGTATGGGGGGAATCATTTTTTCATTGTCAAACCTTTTTTTTATAATCATTATTTTATTTATTTTGATACATTTGTGTATTAATTATACAATATTTTGTGGCACAAAAGCATAGTAAAAAAAAACAGGTGAAATTTCAACATACCTGGTACTTATATATCATTAAAGTTTCAGATCAATCTATTCACAGAGTAGGTTTGGTCATGAAAAAATATTGTTCCTTTGTGGCAATTCAAATTTAATAAAAGAAACGAGATAAAGAATCTTTGGATGATCATAATAATGATTACCTACCGAAAAAACACGCGAGTACAAAAATGGCTATTTATGATACAAGTTCGTAAAGTAGGACTTTTTTGTATGAACGTGAAGTTTGTTGAATGAGGCGCAGAGTTAAGTTATTATTTTGCCAAATTGTAGCAATTTTATCGTTAATTTGGATATTTTATATTATGAATTGCCGTAGTAATATCAAATGATGACTTCTGAGTAAAATTTGATGAAAAATTTCCAAAATGCATAAATGAATGATCGGTGCCTTGAAAAATTTTTTTTGGAACCTCGCCAAAATAAAATTATTTTCATTGATTTTAGGGACTAAAGTGTGACTGTCATTGATACCTGTGAAATCGAAAATAACTGCAGTATTGAAAGTAAAGAACAAGTCAAACTGGGCAACAAAATTAATATTTATTCATATACAAGAACAGACCACCAATCAAAATACAATCCTTCCAATATTATCAAATGACAGATAATGCACTAATTCCAAGACGCCAGTTCTCATGTCATCACCAGATATAATTTTCCTGTCGTACGGTTTTCATATAATATTTTATCATCAATATAAGTACATTGAATGTTTCCATTACGATCATGTTGTAACTACGATGCGGCCTAATAGGTGTTTTAAACGTTTTTCTAGGTCTTAAGAAGAAACACATTCCAAGACAATTTATACGAAATAGCTACATACTATTTCGATGGACATGGCAAGGCGTTAAGGCCAATGGTCGCCATTTTGATGTCGAAAGCGATAAATTACCATATGTGCAAGGAAGAAAGGTAAAATAATTTCTACGAGTGAATTGTACATTGTAGTGTCCCTATTTTTTTTTAATCTTGATCAGTCGGCGATTTTTCAAACTTTATAACTTTTTACAATTATGTTTGTGCAATTTGATTATTGAGCTCATGTTTCCTATTACTCATGCATACGTGAACTCTTTTTGAACTTTTCAAGAATCCTAATTCATTCAACCTTTCAAACTTCTACAAACCCTTCTACAACTCACTTCAACCTTCTAATTCTAAACTGTATCTCATTTATTTTTAATGATTTTCTTAAAATTTGTTTAAACCCTAAACTTTTTATCATTTCTTTCAATTAATTTTGCAACTATATCTCACACTTTTATTGACACCACTTTTTGTACACTTTTCTGGCTTTTTCTTATTTTTTTTTCAATTTATTGAACGTCTCTAACTATCAAACCTCTCCTAGTCTACTTTAAATTCATGGACCGTCTCAAATCTTCTCTAGACAGAAATCCTGCAAACTTTTTGTCATAATATGTTTAAATTCTCTTTGTGCAATGATTGAAAACCTTTTGTCCTCGTTATATTGTGACAAATATCCTGCCGAAAATAACTACTTCTCTAGCCAATATCACGACTGATATTACAACATCTGACAAATCGGTCTTCAAACAAGCTATTTTTCTATGTTCTTGTTCTCATGAGAAGGAAAGACCTGTGTTCGTGAGAGCCTAGGGAAAGAGAACACCTCCCGAGGCAGCGAGTTCCACAGCTTTGCCGTCGTTGGAAAAACGCCCTCTGGGAAGAAGACTGAGCTTGACTGCGGTCAGTCTCGATGGGACCGCTGAAATATCTATAAACCAGGGACAGATCGCCAAACTTTCTGCGGTGTTCTAGAGAAGTGAGCGAGTTTGTAAGCTGAATATCACCGACGAGACGAATGGCTCTTTTTTTTGTGCAGAATCTAAAAGTTTTAGTTCCATGTAGCTCGCAACAAATGTTTGATGTAAAGAAAAACAATGTTGATGAAATTAATCCTTGCGGAGCACCACAATAGGATAGCGGTCGAACGCCTTGAAATTTTTTCAATGCTGAGGCCAGAGTTTCACGATATTCGGTCTAGCACTCAGAGTATTAAAAGACATAGAGATGCCCTGCCTATACCTACACAAATACCTGTTTTGAAGTAAACATGAACTATCCTTCTATACAATTTGTTGGCGAGGGGGGTGACGGGTGGTGAAATTGTATCACAGTTTGTTTACATTTAGTGTAAGAAGGAACAAACGAAGAATGACAACTTGATCCGAATGAAATGAGAGGGCATACACGAAACTACCCGAATGAATACGGACTTAACATGTTTAAGGCCCTCGCTTGTAAACAAACAAAGTTATGTTGACTTCAAGACAAGGATGGAGAAGGCATTTTCATTACTCTGAGGTCTGAGGTCTAGCACAACAGTCAAATACAATAGCGTGCTTCCATCCAAAATTGAAGACGACCCAGTCATGAATGAATAACAAAGACAAATCCCACCTGGTCTGTGAGGTGAATTTGTCTGTTGTTGTCAGTTATGTCTTGGTCCTCGATCCTCGTAGTGGGAGAGGCAAGGTCGTTCGGTGAATTATAGCCGTTATTTCAGCAGCGGTTATTTCATCAAGAAGGAGCCTCCTCGTATGTGTCTGGATCTTGTTTTTTGGCTGCGTTTCACTTTCATTTTTCGACTCGCTTTCACATATGCTCTAATGTAAAATCAATTCAACTGTTATAAAAATAATAAAATATAGAGTTATAACACGGCGATTCCGTTGTTATGCGATTGACTTCACGAGATAATGGAGATTTAGTATCGTTTGTGGTTCAGCATACAGGGCGATTTGCTAATAACAAATTCTCCATTAGGACAAGAGATGATAATGAATGATGCGAAGGCTTTTTATATATATACGTGAATAAATTTATTATTTACCTTACCTGGAAGTAAATACTCTGATTGAAGAGATTGAAATTGAAAATTGAATTTTGAGGTTATGAAATTCAGAAAAGTTAATGAGTAATGAGTAAGTTAATGAGTACTTCATGTTGCCTGACTGGTAAGTACTCATTAACTTTTCTAAATTTCAATTTTCAATTTCAATCTCTTCAATCAAAGTATTTACTTCCAGGTAAGCACTGAAGATGACGCAAGTCGAAACCGCTTTGCAATAAATAATAAATTCATACACTTATACAGTGACCGCCAAAAATTATGTACCATATGGGAAAAAAGTTTATTATTAGAGTATTGAAAAAAAGATTCTTGGGAAAAGTTTGTGCATGTCCGATAACCTAAAAATCGATTTTGACACATGTCACGTGATCGCTGGTATGGCGGCAAATTGAAAAAAATTACCATGAATAGTCAAAAAGTCGGATAAAATGGCAAGATATCGAAAAAAGTTATTTGAAAAAGATGCTTAGAATTCAATTTTATACACATATACAAAGTTTGAGAAAATTATGTGGAAATATTGAAAACAGCAATGTTTTTTAAATATTTTTCTAGCTGTAGAAAAATATCAAATTATTTTCTTATGAATTGCTTGACCATACTGAAATATTTGTATTCCGATGATAATAACAAAACTTTCTCATTTTCTCCACACCAGAGAGCACTAAATTGAAAAAATTGAATTTTGTCAGAACCCTTGCTGTTACATTGGTTCGTATCTAATAGATATATCACAATTCCACTATTATTGCGATGATAAGGAGATCCAAAAATATCGTGTTTTTCAGATTATAATCAATTTTTGATGATAATCGTGCACGAACGTTTCACTTCGCACATAATCTTAAAAATAGTGCGTCAAATTAAAGAGGGTTGAGTTTTCAACATTGCATGCGAAGTGAAACGCTCTGGCACGATTATCATCGAAACTTGATTATAATCTGGAAAACATCATGTTTCTGGAGTGTCATGTCATCACAATGGTCGTGGAATTCTGATATAACAGTTAGATACGAACCAATGTGACAGCAAGGGTTTTAACAAAATCCAATTTTTTTAATTTAGTGCTTACTGGTGTAGAGAAATTGAGAAAGTTTTGTCATTATCATTGAAATACAAATGTTTCAGTATGGTCAAGCTATTCATATGATAATTTGATATTTTTATACAGCTAGGAAAATATTTAAAAAAAAATTATATTTTCAATTTTCTCTCATTATCTTTTCAAACTTCGTATATGTGTATAAAATTCTAAGCAACTTTTTCAAATCACTTTTTTTGATATCTTGCCATTTTACCCAACTTTTTGTGTTCTCATAGTACTTTTTTTCAATTTGCCGCCATACCAGCGATCACGTAACATGTATCAAAATCGCTTTTTAAGTTATCGGACATGCACAAACTTTTCCCAAGAATCTTTTTTCTAATACTCTAATAATAATTTTTTTTCCCATATGGTACATACTTTTTGGCGGTCACTGTATACAAATCTTCGCTTCATTAGCTCAGTCAGTAGTAGTACCTATATTCAGAACTTTCAACAGTATTTTTATAAAATGAGTTCACCTTTAATACCAAATTTATTGGTATTTCGTATCTAATATATTTTTACTAATCTTGATTTAAATTTCCAGTGGTCTTTTGTCATCGCAGAGAGAAGTAGCGATGATATCGGAAATGATCCACACAGCATCACTCGTTCACGATGACGTCATAGACCAATCGGATTTTCGGCGGGGGAAACCTAGCGTTAATGTCAGATGGAATCACAAACAAGTAAGTGAGCCGTTGAAAGAGTTTTTCACTAATTTTAGTGTGTTGATTAACCCCAAGTTTGATACATCACTCTTCCACCGCATCCAGTGGAAATATGCCAACGTGTTAGACAAAGAAGAACGCTAGTTTAAACGAAAATTTAACGAGTCCTTTTACTTAAAAAAAATAAAAATGTGTGGAAAACATTAATTGATAATGGGTCAATTCTAGAAGAATATAAACTATGTGGGTCCTCACCCCAGTACCGGATTAAGCCAGTGCGGGGCCTGTAGCAAATTCTCTCATGGGGCCCTTGGTTTGCTTTAGGTTCTCAAGTTTAGGGTATTAAATAAAACAAAACTATTACAAATAAACTTTTCTGGATTTAATATGGGCAAATTTAGAGATAACACTTTCAATATCGACTTCTTTAAGCAAATCATGCTCTATATTCATCAAAGTGAGATGAGAAAGTGAGATGATTAAGACGTTCTTGGCCCATCGTGTTCCTTAACTCATTTTTAATACGTTTTAATGTGGAAAAAGAACGTTCGCCACTGCAGTTAGTGATCATGAGAGATAAGTAAATTCGCAAGGCAATTTCTACGTTTGGGAAACACGATTCTAAACAATTATTTAGTAAAAGGTTATAAAATTGCAGTTCCAGAGGCTCCTGTTTGTTGCTGTCAATAACAGTAGCCACATCTGTTTTCAGCAGCTCAGCGAACTGCACTAATTCGTCACCTAGGCTGTTCTCCAAATCATCTTTGTAAGCACTGACCATTATTGAGGATTTTTCCAAAATCTCTTTTGTTGTAAGAGATTTTAGCTGTCGAAATACTCCAAAAACACTGGTAATTTTATGATAAGCTTTCATACGTTTAGTTAAAGCGGACAGTACGTTATCAATAATGACAATAAACACCTGAACTTCAACAACAAGAATATACACATATAAGAACAAGATATAGCCGAATAAGAAGGAATTGCTGTCTCTTCATCTACATCATCACTTATAGAAAGTATTGCTTCATCAGAAACAGTAGTAGTACCACTATCATATGTACAATGAGATCGAACTTCTGTATTTGCTGATGTACTTTCTGTAAATTCAGCAACATCACTCTGAACATTGAAAAACTCGAACAGCTTACGTGTTTTTGATACAACAGCTTCGTTCTTTTTTTCTTTTTCTTCTTTTGCTTTACGCTTAGCACTTCCAGAAGCGTAGTGCCGACCCGTATCTCTAGATCTGCCGGTCATGTTACCTACGGTGAATGAAACAAAGAAGTGAGACAAGTATTTTTTTTAAATGATTTTTTATCTCACCCAGATTTAAATTTTTGTTTTGTCAATATGCATTATGAGAAAAGCTGTTATTTTGAAATTACAAACAGACACTTCAATTTTATTTATGTGTATGGATGGATATGCAAAACATACCATATAATAAAATATCTTACCTTAAGTGAAGTTCACTGAGGATACACTATAAAAACACTTTTTTGACTATTTTCCACGATAATTTTTATATCACTTTCGGTCATTACACAATTTTCAAAACTAACTAGATTGCATTCTAATTTGAGTATTTATATCTATTTCCATTGCCTATACCTGGGCTATACCTTAATTAATACCAATGATGAATGAACATAACAAATAATTTGATATCTACATCATCTATACCTCTGGGAATGTGGGAATCCTAGGATATACCTTAATTAGTAGCAGTACCTATATCGATTTTCGGAGTCAATATCAATGATAAAGGAACATAACAAACAATTTGGTAAATGCAGGTATTGCAGGTTGTGGGTTGTTCGTTGAGGATACGCTCAATTTTAAAAATGTGGTACAATTTTAAATTATTGTTGTAGATTTTGATACCAACGTTTGTAGTGGTAGGTATTAATTATTATATTTAGATTTTCAGGTGGAAGTGAAGCATAGCCTAAGAGCTTCGCGTTTAAGGCATGCAATATTTTACGGTCCTATCTAAATTTTAAATTTGTTTACGGTCAGACAGGTGTTGGAGCGCGGGGCCCTCCAATGCGCGGGGCCCGTAGCATTTGCTACTCTTGCTACGTAGCTAATCCGGCACTGCCTCACCCATTACCACGCTTAACTATGGCCGATTAGGAAAACAGGTGGTACCGTTAATTGAGGTATAATCAGAAATATAAAGTTCCTGTCATTACTCTGGCGGTTAGTACACATTTGAAGAGAGACTGAACAATAGAAGTCTGCAAAAACAATAATCACGTCCCATATTGGATGGTTTGGATGGAAGAGCAAGCTGCCATTTGATATGACATTCTATTTTCTATATATGATGACTTTCATTCAATCTGTTATTGCTATTCCTATCAATAATATCTATTATTATTATATAGGATGCGTCAGAGGAGATGTTTTCACTGTAATATTACTATAAAAATTCGTAATGGTTCATACCAATCCTATACTCCCAACATTTTTTTAGAGGTGTTTTCAAATGCATGTGGCAATATCTTTATTGTCGTGAAGGTGATGCTAATCATTTTCTTCACGCTACATTCTCGAGAAAATATCTTTGCACTTTTTTTTTTCGAGAAATAATAGAAACCTTGACATCTATGAGGAAGATCCATGTATTGCGAAGTAGTTGATGATGATTGACATTTTATTAAGTTTCACAATAATTGGTCCTTGAACTTAGAAGTATGGATGTGTATATAAATATAAGTGAGACATTGATTTTCGTTTTGTTATGTGGTAACCAGCCATGTTCAATTATAAATATTGTGATTAGCAATGGGTTCATAACTCCCTCTCATTAGGCCTCTGTCGTTTTAACATTTTTTTTCATACCTATCCAAGGTGATATAGTTGATTTGTAGGAAAACGAAATATAATAACTATGTATACACCAAAAATATGCGTGTTTTGGTGGTTCTACATTGGACAAGAACCACAAGTTGATTTATAAACTCCACTTTTTTCCTAATTTTTCAACATTACAGAGAGAGAGAGAGAGAAAGAAAGAAAGAGAGAGAGTGGTGGAGGGGTGGAGGGGGAGGGGACAAGAAGAGGATGAGAAAACCGAATCAAATAGATCCCAGTGAAACTACTTGTCCTTGATCTAGTTTTAAGTATTCCGCACATTAATTCCTTCATCTAAAATTGAATAATCCCAATATATTTTGAACATATATTGGGATTATTCTACATATTGTCAAAAATTATTTCTTTCCTGCTAACACCATTATCTGATGAAATGTTTGCCGTACTTCACTATAAAGCTGCATGAATTTCTACATGTTATCTGATTTTTCTGAATCGCCCATTTGTTCAGCTGCCAAAATATTTTCTACGTGAAAAAATGCGGTATAAATGAAGCAAGGACATCGCGATTTTGTCATCAAATCAAGACCGTCGCGCCGATTGAATTCCAATTAAAAGAAACTATCCGTCGTTTCCAAATTGGTGGCCGACGCGACGAACGGATTCCTGTCGAAAATATTTCACGTCCATCCGCATCCATTTTCATCATATTTACATAACCTTAATGAATGATTATGAAAATCTCTTAGCGGGTCGAGTGGATTTTCTATTGTTTAATTATCGAGTTGTCGACCGTTGCGTTTGAAAAAGGTTGGCTTGATCCAAATGCTTCGTCGAATTGGTATTTGTGTGTGACTTATGTGACACAAGGTTTAAGGAACGTTAAATCTGGTACAAACAAGTTATTTTCCTACAACTGTCGAAAAAAGTCCACTTTTTTTGTGTGGTTTGTGTGCGTGAAGTATTACAATATTTCACTATCAACATACGATTTCATTATTAAACGGAAAAGCGTAAAAAAAGTGCACTTTTTTTTAACGGCTGTTGCTAGGCAACCGACAGTTTCATGCAACAACAGTGACAGATCCGAATGATAACGAAATCCTGTCATAAAGCCAGTTCTCATTTTCTTTGACAACTAATAACCTATAAATATCTGATATACAAATGTTTCACCAATAATATTCTTAGCATTCTTACTATTAAATAAGTATTATCAAAATTCCAAACTATCGCGGCGAATATATTCAAAATAATAGCATATACCTCTAAGGAACTATTTGACCTAATCTACACTAGGTAATCCAAGGTAGCTATGGCTGTTTGGCCGTCAGGAACTAGTTGACAACAATAATTAATGAAATTTGTTGAATTGGGCATCCATCCAGATATCGTGGATAGTGCAAATATGAGATTTCATTGACATAGTTCAAAGAAAGAAAAAGGTATTCGTTGCTTACCCGTCAGAAAAGTAATAAAAATATAAAATCGTGTCTTAATATTAGGTTTGTTGTCTTCATTTTCGTTCTTGGTATCGAAAGTGGAATAGGGAGTATGTGAAGTCTATAAATTGATACTTCACCTATGTTATACATGATGGGACAAACAAGCAAACCCTTCAAACAGCTAATAACTGAACATAGCAGTAGCTTTGTGGCCTGAAATAGTTATTTACCTAACAAGTGCGGAAAGTAGTACTTTTCCGCACGCGACGGCAGTTGCACGAACGACGCGGAGCGGAGTTCGGGCAAGCCGTTAAGGGCGGAAAAGACATTTTCCGTAAGAGTTAGGTACAATATTTTTCCTACGAGTGTTTTTGTCCATCTTGATTATGAAAAAAAAAATTTTTAATAACCAAGATTTTATAATAATGCTACAAAATGACACATAAGACAGAATAGTTACATAGATCATTCGGTCAGTCCTAAATATCCTCATTTTCAACAATACAAAAATTGTGCGGAAAAGTAACTTTTCAGCACTAGTGCGGAAAAGTAACTTTTCCGCACGATTTTTTTATGCACTGAAAAATAATGAAATCGTTTATCGTTATAATAGGAAATTTATTTGAAAAATATTTAAATAACAATAACGAACAAATTAACGATGGTAAATATTGAAATGGAAAGTGCAATTTGTGTTTGTTGCATGCGGCAATATAGCAGATGCCGCAACATCTTGAAGAACGTCGTTTCTTATTTGGATTTGATTGGTTAGTGTTTGGCCCACTACAGAAATGCCTTGATCAGTTTGCTGCTGAGTATTACTAGTGTAGTGAATGGAGGAAGGTAGATTGGTCTGAACAGGTTGTAACACATTACAAGATCCCTCTTCCTTCTGCGCTTCTGGTAGCATCGGTACAGCAGCGGACTCACTTGATGAAAATGCAACTTGTGTGCTGGAGGACGGTTTTTCAAATGGAAACGATTGTGAACAGGAAGTTACTTGCATCTTGGACGTCACTACTGCATTGGAAGGCATTTTAAAAATATTCTCGGCGATTTTCCGTTTATTTTCTATGGATTCCTCAATATACGATTCGGCAACACTGGTTGATTTCCATCCACCGTGTCTTTTAATGTTTGTTATATTGCAGCCAGAGTTTGCCAAAAGAGTTACCGATGACCTTCGGAAGCAGTGCCCGGTGTATAACTCTGGATTTTTCAATCCAAGATAACCCGCAATTTTGCAAGGCATTTTACCGAAAGTATTGATTCCAACGCTTTGGCTTGTACACTTCCCGTTTGTATAATATAAAAAAAATCTTTTATTTGGACAGTTCTTGGGACGAAGCGCTTTATATTTTTGATACAAGTTAATGTAGCTTGGTTTGTTCTCTCCTGGATCGCAAACAACAAATTTTCGGGGCTTGTTGGTTTTTGTACAAGGTATTGTAACTATCAGAATATTGCCATTGTGTTCTATATCATCGGTGGTAATCTTCATTAGCTCCTCACGACGACAAGCTCCAGCTAATCCAAAGATAGTGGCTACTTTGGTCATTAAATATATGTTATCTGGAGCATTAAAGATGAAATTTTCGGCATCGTTTTGCTCTAAAACCATGGATTTTTTCGGTTTGTATCCATCGTTGACTCGCTTTAAGTAAGATGTTAATTTATAATATTTACTGATGTCGATATCCTTCTCCAGTTTTATGACAAGTTTTAGCATGGAGTATTTAGACCATAGAGTCGATGGAGCGTATGTTTTTGATAATTTGTGGAAATACGCTAATATTACCTCTTCTTTTATGGTGGATACTTTTGTTTGGTTGCACCAGTCCTCGAATACTCGAAATTCTTTTTTGTACCTCTCTTCTGACTTCTGCGGAACTAAGGAATTGGTCGCCTCTCTAACCGCATCAATTATCTCCGGGGGAAGACCTTCAAAGTTTTCGGAATTGTCCATTTTTAATTGGAATTGGGTATACAGAAAAAGGACGCCTGAATTGCTTTTTTGTTGACTGTCAGTTTATAGCGACTGTTGCTATGGGTACGTTTTGGTGCCAACAATAATTATCACCACAGGTCTCCTGTCAAGCCCATTATTATTGTCAATGTATTTGATAGTATTTTAGTAGAGTGACCGACTTTTTAAGTTTAATGGTTGAAGTACAAAATAGTATATAGAAGTAAATATTGTGCTTTAAAGAGAAAATCGTGCGTAAAAGTAAAAATCGTACGGAAAAGTAAAAATCGTACGGAAAAGTAAAAATCGTGCGGAAAAGTAAAATCGTACGGAAAAGTACAACTTTCAAAACGAAAAATCGTGCGGAAAAGTAACTTTTCCGCACGCTCGTAGGAAAAACAAATTATTGTTGCTACCCATCCACGAAGATAAAATCTCACCGTGATTTTGAAATACCTTCTTTATGTAGAAATCAAATGCTTGAAACTGAAGACATAAATAAATGAAAAAATTCTCAGATCTCAATTAATGACCTAGCAGAATAAATTAACTCCTCATCATTCAAGTAATTTTATTAGATAGTTCAATGAACAAACAATTGCCTAATAACAATTAGATAAGCAACATGTATTCACAATGAAGACTAATTAGTTTAGTGTTACTTTTTAATAGTAACATTGCAGAATGAAACTTATTATATTCACACTTGAAATAAGCATTGTATGGCGAAACAATTGCGGTGTAGTTTTGTGAAATATCATCTCTGAAAATTATTAAGATATTTGGAACCTTCGGTGTGAATACAATTTAAAAAATAGAAACTTCCTAAAAACAAAACTACGCCAGTTTCATTCGATGCGCGTTTCGCCACAAAGTTAGCATCTTCAGGAGCTGAAGCTTTCTAAACGGACCTATCGTACCCTAATCCTATACAGTGAGTCCCTAGACCAGTGGGACAGTTGATCATCTCTTGTACCAATAGGAATTATTGAAATATTATAATTTCAAATCATACGGCACTATGAAAACTATCTCAGGAATCACTATTTTTTTACAAGGGGCGCAAGGGTCATAGGAATTATATGATTTTTGAGAATCCTACAATATGTGTGGTGGGTTCATTTCCCATCATATAATATGCTATGGACTATTGATTAATAACCTTGAACGGTTCCTTGAATTCTGCGTATTATACGTAATGAGTTTTTAAAAAAAATCCGCATTTGATGAAAAATTTATATGATATTTGGCAACGCCTTGTCGCATTTCAAAAATGAAAAAGTTATAATTAGCCTAAATGAATAAGAATTCATATATGTTGAAATATGTATAGTGTTCCATTTAAAAAACTGATTTGTGATTTCATGAGACTTTCTCTCGTGAAAGTAGTTTTCATAATGCCGTATGAAATCATAATATTTTGAAAATTCCTATTGATCAAAGATATATTCAACTAGGGACACACTGTATATACCCATAAATAGAGTGGCTAGGCGTACTCATTATACTATGCCTGTTGAGCCATACTCTATTTTCAATATATAAATTCAATATAATATTGAAAATCGGACATGATGAGTTTGACCCATATACTTCTGGCAGACTTTACAGCGAATTTCATAAATCGCTACTTTTATTTAATAATTTTTTTTGTCTCATCTCTGGGAGTGCCTAAGATGTGTTGTAGATTATACGAAGTTTTGTATAATAACGCTTCATTCAGAAAGGATTTTCTTTTTATAAAAAGTCGAAGGATATTTATTCTCAAATCCATGTTTCTAATCAGTGTGTCCCCTAAATCCACAGAATAACTGTTTAGAGAGTTGGCTGAGATAAGAGGTAAAAAGCATATCTTGACTTTGACTTACATATGTCACAATGTGCACATTTACCATCAATCACAATGTACTACATTTAAATTACTATTTTCGCTTTTCGATTATATGTAACAAAAGTTTGTGTTGAAGGCCAAACACGCACCAAGTCTGCTCAGATGCCCCAATCCGGATTAAAAGTGCGTTTTTTAAACGCTTTCACTCGAGTTGGAATGTATTTTGTTGTATAACGTTTTTATGTCTTCTTAATTATACAACTGGCGAGTATATCGATTGCAGAATCTTCGATAATATCCTGATTGACCGCTTTTTCCTCGCCTTATTATTTCACATATATAATTTCAGTCGTTTCGGTCAGCAGGTTGATGGTAGACGTTACATGCGTAACTTATGAATAAGTCTGAAGGGTGTGTCCGCAAATTTTGATAAATAGGGCTAGATTTGGCGAAAATTAACCCAGTACTTATGTGAACAGTGGAGGTATGCCGGGTAAAAGATGCAGTCATCCGGGGTACCCACTGAAAACAAGTGTCATCTATTTCAATGCTGTCATTATAGGTTTTCATCTTATTTTACTTAAAATCATTGTAATTTACTATAGACTCTATTTTAATCTGGCCGAATGACAAAATGTCGAAGCCATAAAAAATCTATTTTCATCCTCGGTACTATCATCAGCGATGTCCTTTCTCAAGAAACTGTCAGGTCCATTGCTTAAGATGCCTCTTGAGAAAATTCTATTGCCTATGTTTACAGCTACTTCCGTCTGTTAGTATCTTTTCCACTCTAGTGAAATCGGAATGGTAACGGAGGAAGAAATCTCACTATCCGCTATCAAAGTAATAAAAGAAAGGACAAAATTAGGTGGAAAAGGAAGATCTCGATAGAGATCCCAGACAGAAGAGGGTGGGAAGAGGAAAGGGTGATATTTTAATATAATTCTACTTCTAAGTTCATGTATTGTTTTCAAGTTGTGTAAGTTGTGCGATGAGAGTGACATCTGGTAACAGAGCAGGCCATTTCAATGGACGATGTCGACCAATGCACCGCTCTGGATCTATATGATACAACCAATAATAATAATAATAATGTAATAACTATTTTTTACAGTGTGTACATATGGTAAATCAAACATAACATGAATATGGATAAAACCATAGTTACAACTTCTCTTAATTTCCTGAACAGTTTGAATATTCAAATGCGCCTGTATGTTAGCCACTTTTTAATTCAGGAGTTCATGACATCAAGTATTACATCTAGTTGACATGTGTATTTTTTAAGATGATTTCGCGATATTCCTGCTGACACTTTAAATTTTTTAGTGGTCTGAGTATGCCTTGACGGAAATTATGCTAATGTACATACGCCCATTATCGCAGATTTTGACGTTTGACATTTCTGTCTGAAATGAATGAAATAAGTAAGGTTCGTTTATTCTTGTTTGTCCATTTTTATTATTTTAGGTTACCATGGCTGGAGATTTCATTCTTGCAGTAGCTTCTATGATGATCGCACGATTGAGAAATAATGAAGTCACATCAGTTTTAAGTCAGGTTAGTGAGTATATAAAAAAACGAACATTGTATTAGTGAGAGTAGAATTCTTCTGGAACTCCAAAAGAATTCTACTCACTATGAATTCTCTCTCCTTCAACTTTCTGTGACCTAATCATCTTTCGACTGTATGCTCTTGCCAATGAAATACATTCTACGAACCCACTAGTTTCTATTTACAATACCGTTCACTTTCAATGACAGCTGGTGTGCAGTTTCATTGAAGTGAAGCAGCACTTCACATTATTATTTTTCTTTATTCATAAATCAATTACGACACACTCAAGTTTCAATTTTCGAGTTTCAGGTGGTTACAGATCTAGTCCAAGGAGAGTTTATGCAGTTAGGATCGAAAGAAACTGAAAACGAAAGATTTGCTCATTATCTTACCAAAACTTACAGAAAAACTGCCTCGTTGCTTGCAAACTCAGTCAAATCGGTTAGTATGCAGGTTTTTACTTTGTTTCATTGGTGTACCATAAAAGCATCACCATCAAATAAAATGTTTAAGGCTTTTGCAGCCGAAGTTTTCACTATCACTATTTTTATTCGAGCTTAAAAGCCGTCGTATTATGGAATTGTTTCCTAACGTTTAGTGATCGCGATTAGACGTTCTCAAAGGTCTGTTCGTCTTTGATATTTCACAGATGACTCAACGTTTTCTGTTCCGCAAGCTATATTTATGCTGCCTCAGGTAGTCTTGCTCATCAATTATAGTTTCTTGGTTCGCACCTATCCTTGTAATTGTGTTGTTATTTGATGATATGTTTTCACCTGCTGTCAATAAATTGTTCTCAGTTGTTCTTTCCCTCGCATTTTTAAGAATGAGATTTTAGATTCGGTTCAGGTGCAGAGTCTCTTCTTTCCTATAGAAATTCTCCTCGTGACTGTGGATCTTTATTGCTTTCCGTACAAGTCGTGTTCCACTATTGCCCATTTGTCCGTTGGACGTAACCTACTCTCCGATGTTCCTTTAGCCTCGTTTCTACGGATCTTCTCGTGGTTCCGATATATATTTTTCCACAAGTGCACGGTATGCGATATACCCCCACAACTGATTCTCTCTCTCGGTTCTCTTTTGTCTTTTGCCGACCTAAGGCTTTGTTGTGCTTTCTTGGTCGAAACCTGTTTTTATTTTAATGTTCTCCTGTGAGTTTTCCGGATCTGTCAGTAAGCCTGAGTATACAGTATCGGAATGTTTTCATCTGGGATATGATGGTTTTATGAGAGCGTGAAGAATAGCTTGCTATAATGTTGAGAGAGCATTACCATTTCTCCTTTACTCGCTCGAGGAAGGGATATCAACTAAGCTGTAAATTCGTCTGGCGATGTAACAGGAGAGGCGCGCAGTAGTGCGTCAGTATCTTGACCCTCCTTGCCCTGTCGGGTCCCGATATCATACGGTTTGACTGCCTGCAGCCGTCTTTTTCTCTCCACTCTTCTCCTTATGTATCAACGGCCCACTCATTCAGTGCAGTGGTTATGGTATGGTTGCTTGGCTAGCTGATCCGTCTGCTCGTTGCCCTCAATTCCTGCATGTCCCGGGACCCACATCAGCGTTATCTCCTTTTCAGTCGCCAGCCTCTCTAGTGCGTCTCTGCACTCCTGGACCAGTTTTGACCTGATTCTCGTTGCGTTCAGAGCTCTGACTGTTAGAGCAGACATATACAGTATATGTCTGAGCCAGACCTCACCTCTTCCACTCTGGTTGCCTCCAGGATGGCATAAACCTCTGCTTGGAAAACTCTTGTTAGAGAACCTAGCGCATAGGCTCTTCTTTCTCCGTTCTCCAAATAAACTATCGCTCCAGCTTTGGACCTGTCTGTAAAACAGACGGGGCTTTCTGTGGGAAAGATCACCAGTTCGTCTTCCTTTCTGGGACCTCTAAAGAGATCGTCCTTTTCCACCTAATTTTGTCCTCTGCCTCTATCACTTTGATAGCGAATAGTGGGATATCTCCGCTACCATTGCGATTTCGGTGTGCCCTTTGTACCCCTATCCTCGCAACTCTCTTAGTCCCGCATTCTCATAAAAAAACGACATCGCTTTCTTCTTTATGCAAATTGGAATCGACGACAGACCTTATCGCGCCGGTTATTCCCCGGCAAGCTAGTCTTTGGATTTTCCCCAGCTTCTTGGTTCTTGTTATATGGTCCACTCTTGGCTACCAGACCACTGCTCCATAATGGATTCTGGGTCTGTTTACCGCCAATATTTACCGTTCAATAGAGAAGAAGAGACTCGGAACCTGAACCGGATCTGGAATCTCATTCTTTAAAATGCGAGGGAAAGAACAACTGGGAACAATTTAACGACAGCTGGTAAAAACATCTTATTAAATAACGTCGCAATCACAAGTATAGATGTGAACCAAGAAACTATTATTGATGGGCAAGACTACCTGAGGCATTATAAATACAATTTGCGGAATAGAAAACCTTGAGTCGGTGAAATATCATAGATAAACAGACCCCTGAAGAAGTTAGCCACTTTCGCTAACGAAACGTTAGGAAACGATTCCAAAAATCTACTGCCTTTAAACTCGAATAAAAATAGTGATCCTTGTCAAAGTTGCTAGTTTTTCATCACACCAACTTTCAGGTAGCAATATTGGCAGAAGCCGACCCGGACATCACGGAAATATCATTTCAATATGGAAGGAACCTCGGACTGGGATTCCAGTTGGTTGACGACTTATTGGACTTTGTTTCGTCCGCCGAGGCCATGGGAAAACCGACAGCTGCCGATTTGAAACTAGGTTTGGCGACAGCGCCCGTTCTTTTCGCCTGCGAAAAGGTAAGCGAACGGCCTAAGTGCCGGACCTTGAGGCACCCCGAATTGGCCCTGTTTTCTACGTAGAACTTTTGTTTCAGTATCCGGAATTGAACCCTATGATAATGCGAAGGTTCCAAGAACCAGGCGACGTGGAGAAGGCATTCGAGCTGGTTCACAAGTCCCGGGGTCTGGATCAGACGCAGTTCTTGGCGCGGCAACACTGCCAGGAGGCCGTCAGGCTTGCCAACCTCGTGGCCGAAAGCCCCTATCAGAAGGGGCTCATCGTAGCTGCTGATTTCGTGCTGAACCGCATGAAATAGCGCTCAGAAAAGATAGGTACGGTCTAGGTAGATTACTTCTAGTTATGAAATTCACCTGAGAGTGTACTGGCTTCGTCCAGTGATGGGGAGTGGATGGGATTTTGAATGAATTGTTTTTCTAGAACAAAGGACTCCGCTTTTTTCTTATGGACATTTAGATCAGCTAAAGGATCACTTTTCTGGAAACCCTTGCTCAAAAGCTGAGATATATGCAAACAAGTATCAAACCTGCATATAATAAACTCGAAGTATTACGAAAGAAACACATAAATAATATATCCATATTTTATGTGAATTAGAATATTTAAATCATACTGATTTTTGTTTGAAAACATGATCAGGATATTCATAAAATCAGTTGTGTAATTAAGTTTTCTATTTTCGAATCTTACCATGCAGATTTGGATTTTTTCTCTGTTCGTCTCTCTATACAGTATTTGCCATACTTTTTCTCGTAACATACTAGTACTATTATGATTAAAAAAACAAAGGAAGGTTTGCTCCATATTGAAGGCATTTATTTATCTGAAACAAAAACATTTCGGCAAGCTAACTTGCCATCTTCAGACACTCACAACACTCAGCAGAACAGCACCAGCATATGTAAATATTGAATATTAGCATTTTTATACAGTGCCCTTCAAAATGTACGACGTAACAAATAGAAAAAAGTTATTAAAGTGGTGAGAAAAAAATCTTTAGGGTATCGATTATGCATGTCCGATAACCTGAAAATCAATTTTGAAACATGATAATCGTGTACGAGCGTTTCACTTCGCACATAATCTAAAAAATGTTTCGTCAAATTAAAGAGGCTTCAAGTTTTCGAGATTGTATGCGATTATCATCCAAACTTGATTTTAATCAGAACAATACGATGTTTTTGGATTGCCTTATCATCACAATAGTGGCGGAATTCTGATATAACTGTCAAATACCGACTAATGTAACAGCGAGCGTACTGGTGAAAACTATTTTTTTTATGATGAATAAAATGAATTTTTTTTACAGAAATACAATTCTTCCACATCAGACAAACTGAAAAAATGTTCCATTGTAAAAAGATCAGAAAATATTTTTTAAAAAATAGCTTTTTTTAATTATCCCAAAATATCATTTGAAATTGATCATCTAGAACTGTTTTTTCGATACTTTAATCATACACTTTTTTCAAATATGTTGCATACTTTTTGGGCGACACTGTATTTTAGTGCTGTTTGTGCTGCTGTGTGAGCGTCTTAAGATGATAAGTCAGCTTGCCGGAAAAAAATCTGAAGAATAAATGCCTTCAAATACGGATGTATCATCAAATCAGCCAACATAAAGTAAGACATCATTTTCATACATGAATGATCAATAATGGCCCCGGGACAGAACCTTGTGGGACATCAGTTTTGTTATTTGAGATCGATTTCCTGGCCATAAGAAAATGCAGAGTCCTCTTGTACAATCTTCTGCTGAAAAATCAGCAATCACCATAAAGTCAAAATTTTCAGGAATTTTGAGTCGCCCTATCAAATGTATCGTATGAATGAATGAACTTGCTGATTCTGGCTGTGTGTGTTGGCTGAATGAAATGAATGTTGAATGTTTATAGGACATAAAGAGAGCAAGTGGAAAGATTAATTTGACGATGTACATATTTTAAGAATATTTCTTAGGTGTAAATCAATTATTCTAAAACAGAGTGATAGCTGGCACTACCGACAAGAACTCCACAATGATATTATAGAACGATGAATGGGTCTATTTTGCTTGTTTGGTTAATAGAGTTAATATAAACTGTTTGACATTTGATAAAATGGTACAACTGAACACCTTACCTATACGGAATATTTTCAGCCATTTGATAATTTGGGTGACATTTTCTCGACTTCAATTGAAATATGGCTCGCGCCATTTCATCGTTCTTCTGTGGCTACTTTCGCGCAAGCACAAACATTATCTTCTGACAGGAGACTGTAATGGCGCTTCTGTGTAGGTTAAGTGTTCCGTGGTACAACTATTGTATTTAAAATCTCGTGCCCTCCTATCGATCACAACCTCAAGAAACAAGTTCGTTTATATTTTCGAGAAACTGGACAAAACTATGTCTCTAGAAAAAAATGCCTTGTATTTGAGTTTTATGATTTTTTTTTGTTCGAAAGTTTGAATTTTTATTCTTACTTCACTCCTTCATTGAATGATAATTTTAATTGTTAGGGGGGACATGGGGACTTTAGGATGTGTCATTCTCACCTCACATTTTGTGCATCTGTACGAAAATGATACATAACAATGCGTTTTCCATATTGAAAGATCTTTTCTGTTCAATAGGGAGTGACGAAAACTCAAATTTTTCAAATGGTGTCCCACACATCTTGAAATCAGAATAATCCGTTTTAAGGGGACATGGCACCGCCCCTAAAAAATACTCCCTTGTAAAAAAAAAAATCGCATATAATTCGCCAAAAGTATTTATCACAAATACAGAGCTAGATGAAAAAAAACAGTGCTATTAGTGGAAATAATGTATTGTTGGATCATATAAATTTTATGAATTTGTTAAAATTGTGTGAAACAATTATCTTTCGTCCGTTGGTATTTAGCACCATATTAAAGTCACTCAAAATACAGTTGTCTATTTCTCTGAAAAACTAATTTCCATATTGGGATAACTAGCCTACATTTTTCCCTGATGATTCATGGGTTTTGTTCTTTTCACGAAAATCGTAATAGTTTGACAAAAATAAGGCACTCAAAATAAGTTGAGAACACCTTTGCCAGTATTTTTGATTATCAATTTTCATTATATGTATATTTAATATGTTTGGTAACTGCCTATTATTATTCAGTCACGCTGTATATGCTCTTAATGGAATGTGTGTTGAAAGATGTATACATGCAATAACGATTCTGTTTGAATGGCAGAAACATTTTTGCTTGTCAATGAAATGTTTCTAATTCGATAACGTTCAGTTGCAGTAAGATTCGAAGAAAATATTTCTCTGCTGCTTCCATGTTGTTGATTTGAATAACATTTCTGTTTGTTATCTAGTAATTATTATTCTTCAAGTGTATATAAATATGTATTGTTATTTTTTATTGTGGATATATTGTTAATATGTATATTTGAACAAGTAAATATGTAGTATTTTAATCAAATAAAGAAGCATGATTGTTATGTTGGACTTTTAATACTTGTACATAGAAATTTATTTCCTAAAGCTATGGATCCAGTCAAGAAACCAGTTTCAACACAGTGAAGGATTGAAGAAAATTTTTTTTTTCATATTGATATATATATATATTAAAATAAAGAGATGTATAAAAATCACAATTTTCGAAAGAACAATGGGTGGGTAGATGATCTTGTTTGCATCCCCAAAAACCAAAAATATTGATCCTTCCATTAAAATAACAACATTAAGTTTAACGCAGAGTATTGACAAGTACACACTCGACCGGTACAAAAAAAATGTATTCAAAATAACTCAATTTTATCCTTAATCTCGCAATGCTGCATTTTGCATAGTTGGCAATATCAAAGTTACCTCCAATTCGGATATTGTAGATAGTGACTCATAGGTTGTACGGTTCATAATTCATATAAAGCAAGTTTTACTTTGCCACTTTCTTACATCCTCTCCACACTCTCAAATCCCGTTAAAACTTGAAAATATATACACTATCTACAATTTACGAACTAAAGTGATATATGACTAAGGTAAAACACAATTAAAATTTCCACAAAATGTATTGTCCTCACATGTTTCTATAAACAGTACCTTTTTCAAGCGAATGTAGTACATTAAATTATTCTTCATTGGAAAATACTTAAATACTTTCTTATCAATCAAAATAATTTAAGGCTACCTAAAATTATCACTAATTCCTAGACTCCTACAACTTATAAAATTTACAATAACAAGGTACCTACCTGAAAATCTCAAAAAACTCCAAACCAAGCTACTACTTAATTGAATATATTTAACAAAGGGGAACTATTCAGGTCCAATTGATCATTTAATAAACAAGTTGAATTTTTCAATTTCCAAGAACTCTAAATAATTTCAGGTAAGTACATTGTTATTGTCAATTGTATAAGTTGCATGAGTCTAGGAATTAGGTAGTTCCTAATTATGTTGATTGATAAGAAAGGTATTTAAGTATTTTCCAATGAAGAATAATTTAATGTACTACATTCGCTTGAAAAAGATACCGTGTATCGAAATATGTCGTAAAGACAATAAATTTTGTGGAAATTTTAATCGTGTTTCACCTTAGTGTCATAACTATGGATTTCCATCAAGTAACAGCCACGTCAATCCAAAAATTAGAGTTACATAGAATACCTAATACATTATTTATCAAAACATCCATTTTACACTTTCATGATCTGTATTCAAAATAAATATAAGTGGTGTGCTTATATGATAGTCAATAAATTATGGAGAATGAATATTTACAGATGTTTTCAACAGTTGGATATATACAGGTGAATATTTTCATCAGTTTTATAAATTGAAACGTCTTATTTTATGGTAATTCCTTCAACTTGTAAAGGATATGGGAAAACTTTTTATCTCAAATTTCTCCTAAAATAATTTTCATAAAATCGTCTGCTTATCTTGAATTTTAAAAATATGAAAATTGCTGGAAAGCAAATAAGAAGAAAGGAGACTTACACTTATTGAATGAAGATCGAATATTACGTCACAGTTACCTTTGATGACTAATGATTTCCATAAAAAAAAATTGTTGGAAAAAATAGATTTGGTGATGAATTATTATAGTCTCTGTTCGAATTCTTTTTCGTGTGATTTGTTGAGAATACATTTTTGCTTGACATTTGAGTAGAACTACTTTTCGTGATGAATCAATAACCTTGAAGACTGCTTTTCATTTAGTAAACTATTATATGTTTACTTTATGCTTTTAGGTAACAATGAATAATGTACATCTCATGAAATATTTCGGAGTTGATATTGATGATAAATCGGAACACAGTCATCATATTTCTGAAGTGAACAAAATACTATTTAAATTTATATTAGCAATATTTGGTTTACAACAAATAAAACTGATTCTGAGTAATTTCACTAATGGTGAAGGCAATTCGATGTCACTGTGACTTGGGAATGATGAAACGGAAACAGATACAGAGCTTTTCTGATGATATTCAAAAATAAGAGCAGTTTATGTTTTGCACCACTCTTGATATTTCCAGATATAATACAAGAAATAAAGATACGGTGAGGAAAATATTTAATGAGAAATATGATATGAAATTTTTTCCCACTTGTATCAAAAAATCTACCAGTCGATGAATATTTAAAAGTAACTATAAATCAAATGCCTAGGCCTAAAGTACGCATTCACAGTAAGTTATTCAATTGCTCAGTAAAATACCTACTATACTCATACTGAGAATAAAGAAATCAGTATCAAAACTAATTGCTTGATCAATTCGTAAAATATTGCTGTAGCCTTGGCTAGAGATGCCAAACTCTTAATAAAAGAGTCGTGGTTTTTAGAACAGAATCTCAACAACGCAAGCGCTGAACGTACATAACAACGAAATTTTTCTTAATTGCAAGAAAATTAACTGAAGGAGAAATCTTGAAAAACGTAATTGCAGATCGATCTTGCAACGAAGCTAACTGATAAATCTTGTAATTAGTGAATTGCAAGATTGATCTTGCAATTAAACTACTTGAAGGATAAATTGAGTTCTAATTGAAAGATAAATCTTACAATTATTGCTCAATTGCAGTATCAAACTTGCAATTAAGATATTTGACGGGTATATCTTACAATAAAATCCTAATAGCAAGATCTATCTTGTAATTAAGCTAAATTAAAAATAAATCTTGCAATGGATAATTGCTGGATCGATCTTACAATTAGCTCAATTGTAGGATTTATATTTCATTAAATCTTGCATTTAGGTACGAAAAATGTCGTTATGTCCGTTCAGTGCCTTCGTACGAAATATCCCCCAACAAATTTTGATTTCCTATTATGTCTATTTAAAGTCAAGTAATGTGGTTGGAGTAGACTGAAAGAGTTAGTGGGTTTTCCCAGTTGGAGGAATGATTGTGCAGAACTACGGTCTTTCCACTAGGCGTCTTTTAGTTTAATACTACTCACTACGTATATATCTTACTGTGCAAGTTTTAAAAAAATACTGTGCAGCTCATCAACGAAATACTGAAAATTTAAATGTTCAGTTTTCGAAATTTCTGCTGCCAGAATTTGTCACAGAAACTAAAAAATATCCATTAGTATAAAATATCACATATTTACAAATGTCCATCAGTTCCGTACAGTTTTATACTTGTCTTCAAAGAGTTTCAACAGCTCTGTGGAATAAAATCAATCGACGGAGAGGCAATGTATGCAATTTCATAGAAATCGTCAATGTCTAAGCATACAAGGACTCGCTGAGCGTTCATGATCTATTGGAAAATTAAATCGTTTCCATCACTTTCCAAAGGTGCCAACGTAGAAAGGCTCCTGGTGGCCTTCAATTAAGCCTATTCGTGCTTCTGGGAGAGGAGGTCTTCTCCTCAATAAAATTTTCATTTCGCTTCTTTTCGCTTTCTAAAAAAAAATAATGTATTAATGACTAATTCACTGTGTTCTCAAATAGAATTATTAAAGGAACCTGCCGCCAAAACATCTGAAGACAAGCCTCTTCGATTTCTACCTCAGTTTGTCATGTCGAAATAATTCCAAGTAAAAATATATCAAAGTAGGCGTATGTCACGTCCTATGTTTTTGAGTTGAAACTCTTCCTTCGAAAAGAGAATCGCCGTACCTATTTATTGAAAAATGACTCATTAATAGTGAAGTAAATGGTTTCATTCACCAGTCAGAGTCCCTTATGAAGTTTATTAGTGAAATTTCAGCAAAATAACTAATAAGTGCTTAAATGATGAACTGAAATCATTCGTTGTCAAATTTGACAAAGTGTACATCATCCTACAAGAGCTGATTGTGAGAAGTTTAGCTTCCTCAAGGTTAAGATAAGGTATTTATTTACAAGTTATATAAACCAAAACTGAAACCATAACAACTACAGATGTTTAAAAAATCGTTGGTATGTTGCCTGATCTAGAGCAGTTTCTGCTAAACCAGGATTCATCAAAAATGCTGTTCTCCTTTAAATATTTGCATCCCCAGTATTATGATCTCAGACATTGTTTCCGCGCATTGTGCTGGATCTCCATCCATATTGATGAGGTATCCTTCATGGATATCCATACGATATCCCTTAAATATATAGATGATGTATCTCAGATGATACCAGAATAACATAGTTTCGAATGACCAGGTGGACCTGTACAATTCTCCAATAATTAACTAAAACTTCTATAATGTATAGATCAGGCGTTATTTTTAGTTGAAACATGGTAAAATGGCTCACCCTTTTTCTTTGATGTTTCTTGCACGTGCAATTTCTCTTTCCACGAACTCCTTTTCGACTTCTCGGTGTTAACTCTTCCTCTTCAGTGCTGTCTCCTTGTCCGTAGCGACTAGACCGTCTCCGATCTCTGACTTGTAATGGCGGAGTTACGGATTCTTCTGAATTTTTGAAATCCAGTTTGAACCTCTCCAAGGCTTCGCTAAGAAAAAACGAAATAGTTATTCGTGATATTTGACTTCAATTTCAATTATTTCTGTACCTAAACTTCGGGCACAGGAAAAATTTCCATTTCAGTCCCCTAGGAGGAAATCTAAATACGAAAAGTTAGGAAAGTACGTTTCTAAGTATTCAAACTTTTTGTTATGCTTACGTGTTGATTGTGCCGCAATAATTCTCCAACAAATAGTTCAAAGAGCACTTATTGTGACAGCACTCTGTAGCTATTTGCCTCTTTTGCCGATGGTCTATAACAAAAGAAACCCATGAATGAAACGAATAATTCGACAAACATTTCCACACGGTGGAAAATACGAGGCAAATATCTGACAGAACACAACTACTTCCCTGGCTAATACCACGACGGACATTGAACTGCATCTGACAGATATTTGTGCAATGTTCGTCAAGGAGATCAAATATATGAGCGGACTTTATTGTCCAAGAAATATCCCTTAGGAACAAAGTGAGTAAATGCAAATTGATAAAAAATAAATTACACATAAATAAACAACGGAAATACTTGCAACACAAATAATAAACGTTAAAATTCATCTTTGTAATATTCAACAGTAATCGGGACTGGCAAGAGTAGATTCCGCCTTCCTCTTGTATGTATTGCTGAATTCTGCCACTTTTGGTATTATCGGTGACAATCAAAACAGTACCGTGAATATGACACTTTATTTATATCATCAAAATTAAATATAACTGGTTATTCAGAAACGTTATTTTTTATAAATCCAAACATATTACGTAAGCTGCTCTATTTTTCGGATCAAATATTGTGTTTATACCCATTAACTCTATTGTCAATATTTTGAATGCGTTTTGATAATGCTATATCTGAAATTCCTCATACTTTATTCCGTTCCAAAATATTTGAATAATTATTTCTTTGTTCCAAATCAACTCATCACATATTCACAGGATTCATTGAATCCATACCAACCAGATAGGGTTGCATAAGTTTGGGTGAAGTGGGGTACAAGTTCGTATATAAGTATGTATATTTTTTGATAACCTGCATTACAATCATCAATACTTTTTTTTGTGGCTCGAGCTCTGTGGCTAAAACGGTCTTCATAAAAACTTAAATTTTGTTCAAGAGCTACTTCATGTCTCCAAAATAATGCTTATACTTCTAAAGAAATCGTCTCACGAACTAGCTTACTAGAAAAATTGAGGATTTGTACCAATAGCAATGTTTCAAATATTATGATTTCATATTATTTTTAACCACAGTGTACACTGTTTAAAAAAGAAACTGAAGAAGCTCTTAACACTTACATTATGCTTACACAGTTGTAACTATTTATTGTAATTGTGTTATCCTGTTATTGGGCTGTTGGGTAACCTTTGCAATTAATTAAATAAATAAATAAATACAGCGCTAAGAATTCTATCTTCCATTACCATTTTTTATACGAGGACGCAAGAAGGGCTACGAAACCGAACATGATTTTTTTCAATGGATCACCCTATATATTTCAACATATATGAATTCTCATTTATTTGGACTAATTATTGGTTTTTCCTTTTTAGAAATCGACCAAGTCGTTGTTTTTCATATAATGCGGTAATTGTTTAATAAAAACCCATTACTTGTCGGACAACTACTTGACAAAAAATTCCAACAAGAAATTACTTAAAGAACAACTAGGCATAATTTGCAGATGAAATTCACGTCACTCTTTCACAACTATTGACTGTAAACAAATACCAATGGGATTTAAAATGATAGGTACACATTGTAGAATATACTTTTTGAAAAATTGAGGTAAAGAAAGTTAGAATTTCGTGAAAATCACATCATGGAAAACTTGTGAACAAGATGACTATTTTCTATGATAGAATTTGCTATGATAAAATTTGATATGGACTATCAATACTCTTGAACGGTTCCATAAATTCTAAGTAATATAGGTCATGGGTTTTTCTTTGAAAAAATCCGCCTAAAGAAAAACCCGCCTTATCGGATTTTCTAAAATATAAAACTAATTGACAGCTTGAATAAATGAGAATTCACATATGTTATGTTGAAATACCTAGGGCGCTCTTGCGCCCTTTATATAAAAAATTTTAATTCCAGAAAATTCTTATTGGTCCAAGATATATTGTACTGTCCCACTAGAGTCTATAGGGGCACACTCTATATTCCCAAATCTATTGAAGGGAATGAGAGTTGCATAAATGTAACGAATAATTTTGACAAACTCGAAATACCCTTCTCTCCACACATTTTCACAACTCACTCAAATTTAGAGACTGATATTTTATGTATTCGATTGTATGTTGTAAACTTGGTCACTTCCTCTTATTGCAAACATAACGGAATATCTTACCTGGTAACGTCGGATAAATCAAGCAGAATTGTGACATAATCCTAGTTAATTTGGTGCCACAATAACTCTTGGGACGGGTCAATTCCAAACTAGCTGCATATAACCTACCGATTAATAATACTGGTATGTAAATCAGGAACAAGCGCATCTTTCCCCTGAAATAAAAAATACATTGACCGAAGTTTCTCTGCAATCTTATCAGAAAATATAAAAAATAAAGAAGAGAATAATGGAATCTATGAAGGACCAAATAGTATTATTAGTAGTGCAGAGAAAGAAATTGAAATTATGTTAGTCAAAAAACAAGCAATTCCCTCTAGAGAGATGTATTCGCAATTAATCTGGAAGGGAGGTGGATAAAAGATTATGATAAATTATCCAAAATATAGACAAAGCTTTGCATTATAAACTTATGAAGGTCCAGTCTTCTTACCCAAAATGTCATGCGATGATGGAACCAATTTCGAAACGTATAAAAAGTATCAAATTTTACTCACTAGACGTAGTGACCGATGAACATTTGTCTGGGAAATTACATTCATTTCCAAATTTCGAGCATTTATTCTATGAAAGGCTATCAAATTTCATTCACGGTTTCTGTTACCATGGCTGAAAACCGTTTGATGGGGTATCTTCTTACTGAAATTTCGAGGGAAAATCTAATTTCAACCTTTTGTTGTATATAGGAATATTGAAAACGAGGCTTGTAAGGACATGATTTATAGTTTTGTGGAAAGTTGTACGGTGTCGGGTTTCGACGGTGCGATGAGGAAAATGACAAACACAAATTGGATAATGTCCATCTGAAAGGTACCAAGCACCAAATTGGCACTGCACCGAATCCGTGCATGATATACAGGGTCTTTCATAGTGAGCGTTTATTAGGGGCACATAAGGAGAGTTGAGATGACAATTAAAACGAATACGAGCTGAAGTGATTTAGTAAATCAATCGAAGAATACAATTTTTTTTATGGAAATATGAAAGTCCCGGGGAGTGTGTCTCGTGAAAATAAACGAAGTACAGTACCTTTTTATTTGAATTTGTTATTATTCAAAGTAGTACTTCCACAAAACAATAAAATTCAACACTATTACTATTCTTTCTACATCTATGTTTTAATTTAATACCTCAATTGGGTAGGTAATTTTACCTGAATATACTTTAATGATAGGTCAAGCCTGCCAATTTGCTAATCTCATTTATTTATCATCAATAATAAACTAAATCGGGTTATCCCATACATATACCGGGTGTCAACGTATTCTTTAGATCATAGCCATAGATTTGCAGGGGTATCGATTTCAAGAACTGACTTTTTTTTTAATATTCCATACTATCCTATCACTTTCGGTTTACCATTATGATTTCTAGGAACGATTCTGAGTACAATCACCTAGTTCCAAGAAAAAAAATTACACAACTGATTTTTCAACATAATTTTTATTTTTGTTTATAAAGTACGCTGGCCGCACTTCAATCAATGTGAGGGACATGAATGGAGAATAAAAGATATTAGAAACTTTGTTTTTGCGTAGTTGAGTAACTATGGCAGTTTGAAATTATCAATATCACTATTTCTAACATTTTTTTTTAAATGACAACATATTTTAGATTCATTAGATTCTAATTTTCATGACGAATCCATTAATGTTCTGATGTACTGAGAGTGTGCTTATATCAATTTTGCTATCACAACTAGGTACCTGGAATAATAATATTCCTAATTTACACTTGAATATTAAATTCGGATTACCTTTGATGATTTTATGTGATAAAATATAGGTAAGTAGAGTTGCAAACCTTTTTACGGTGTACTGGTATGTTGTCTAATAAATGATTACCAACCAACCAAATAAATACCAAACTGTTTACTGATTAAACATGGTGTAAATAGGCAGTAACTTATTCACTTGGTCAGAATTGGGTATGGTCAACTTGGACAGAGTACCAAATTCATGCCCGGTATAAACGACCTACAGGTACCTGCTATCCACCTGCAACCTGCATATGATAACAATGTATTTTGGGTCTTGTTTATACTCGACAGATTAAAGTACTTGTTTGAATAATAAAATATTCATAACATTGTTATCTCTTCAAAGCTAAATATACTATTGTCTGGAATGTTCGATAGTTAGGTATGGCACCAAAGTTGATCAGTGAAACTAAGCCAAATTCAACGTAATCTATTTTCAATGTCTAGTGGTTTTGTGGAAATAACTCCAAGAATAATAAGCGACAGACAATGATGTGAAAAACAAATTATCAGTCGATGATAGTACCCCATTATAGCATTGATATTTATAAATAAACTGTCTCTATATCTATATGCGGTCAATAAATCCATAAATACCATCCGTAACCTCAATTCTAGAAATAGTCCCTGGAGAAATATTAAATTGAATTGTTGCCTAAAGTTTCTATTTATTTCCTGAAAAGAGTATTGATGCCAGCTCCTATCAACTATTGAAGAAACCAAATGTATACCTATATAGTATATACCCTTGTTCCTACTTTGAAAATTCTTAAGATGCTACCTTTTCTAATCATTGAATACGACAAATAGTTTTATTAGTTATAAGTAGGATTAGTTGATGTTAGACAAACAGCTCTAGAGGGTATTATTTCAGGGTTATTGTATTAAATTTTCATCGAACAGACTCCAAACATTATGGTTTTTGCTTGAATACGCCCCGACCCGACTGTTCATACGAGGGTAGTGCGAGAATTTCTACCATTTGCATTTATACTTTGATAAATGGAGAGGAGTCTTGAATATTTTTGTAGTCGAATCAAGCAGAATATAACGCACGAAAATCAACAAAAGATACTCATTGCTTGGCTCTTTTCATGAAGTATTTCAATAAGAAGTTCGACTTCTCGGCATAGGTACACAAAATTCATCAAAAACTAAATTATGTCTTCTTTGAGACAGATATAGTTTTGAAAATTTAATTTGACACATTTCCATGAAAATTATAATAACTCGAATTATTTAATATATGTTTTATTGGAAATATACAGACTGCCTAGTGGTGAAATAACATACAGGGGTTTTTATTTGTAAATTCTTTTATCATCACTGTAGTGTATGCATACCATCATGGTATCGATGAATGAGTATTCCCATTGGGTATTCTACAACCATTATTACCAAGTTGTGGACTCTAGTGAGGATTGCAAATAGCGAACACTTCAATCACTTTACGAGCTCTTTTTAAGCCGAGATGAATATTAGAGTTTTCGACTATTGTTCTTATAAAAATAAATGGATTTGAAATTTGATCCGTCTCAGTTTTTCTGAAAAGAGACTAGCATATATTTCCAAACTATTCTCAAGAACTATTATTACATTATGTGCTTGAATGATAAAGTACGCAGATTCATGATTACTGTTGAGAAGAAATTGAATTTTAGTGTTCTTTATTATATCATTAAATCTCCAAGAAATAATTTATTTGGAGGTCGGAAAAACTATCAAGTAAGAGAAGAGCAATATATTTTATCCACAATCATCTTATAATTGAAGTTTTATCCATATTTGTGAACCGTATAAAGTACCACTTTATCCACTGGTGGAATAACGAAATTACTTTACACTAGTGGAATAATACAATCTTGAATTCATCACATTATACTTATTTGTTATTGATATTAACATTTATATTTAATCTATAATAATAATAAAATAATTTTTGTACGTAATTTCAATGATTTTTGAGGAGCAGGTGACAACAGCCTCTGTCAGAGCAAAATATCAAATGATTTTTTCAAGAAAAATTTTGGCGATTCTGATTCTAAATAAGTATGATTGTATAAATGAAATGTTTTATGGTATGTGTTGTAGAAATATTTTATTCGCTTAAGAAAATTAAACGCTCGAGCTTCGCTTTCGCGTTTAAACATTCCTGTGCGAATAAAATTCTATCTAAAATTTTTTTGTTCATTTTACGAATATCCCATGTTTTTTGGAGAAAACCCTTCGGAAGCAGAGCTTGTGTGAGCAAGGGATATCCTCTATATTAATAATAAATGTATAAATTGACCAACGTCTCCACTGATGGCTAAATGTAGATATGATTTTTTCAATTAACATTCAATTTCAGAAAATTGACAGAGTCTATTCTCAAATAAAACGAGAAAATATGAATATGAAAATCTTATAATTATTTAATCTGAATTTCTGAAATCTGTATTAACTTCAAATGAGTACACGTCTTTAGACTGGCTAATGATGTTTTCTTTATATTATGTAATTATTTTTAAGATGATTGTGTATTGGCGTACAGGCAGTATATTTTCAGATCAAAAAGATTATCAAAATTTGATCATTTTAGAAACTACAACAAATCACGTCAGTTTAATTTATTTAACGAAGGAACTTCCGATTAAAATTGACTGGAAAGCAAAATATGGAAAAAAGAGAAATGATGACAGAAAGCTATGTCTATAATCCAAAGGGTATAAAAACTCACTAGAGAATTTTTTTTAATTATTTTAAAATTTTTGCAATTGTGAAATTCTTACCTTTACACTCGTCCCGTAGAAATCAGAGCCCATTTGACAATCGCCCGCCCACTCCAACAATCACTAAGCACTTAAACTGTTGAACTATTTGCTCTCGATCTGAACCTCAGCACTGCTCCGATCAGACTTAGAAATCCAGTGACGTTCATCGGTAAGAAGTCATCATTTTGGACTAACGAAAGATGCTGATCGCGACAGGGTGGTCAAGCACAACGTGCAACCTTTTCCCCCGCATCCCAGGAATCAATGACTTATTCTCATTTCATTTGGCTCGATACGGGGGTATCATCCGAAGTGTGTTGAACTTGAACTTGGTTGTTGTGTTAACGACTCTCCTTGTTGTTGTTGTTGTTGTCCAGAGGGTCACCGGCCGCAAAATATTTTGAGACGCGAAAGCCAGCGAAAATGCGCTAGTTTAATTCAACAATTTTTCAATTGTATTTGACCCCACAAAAAATATACTGTAATTATCACTTCATGAAATGGAAATAGATTAATAATTATCCAGCTTTTGGCACATACCCTATATATATTATACCTGAGGTTAATGGCTAACATTCAACTAGCAACTTTGCAGCTAACAATATGAAAGTTTTGTTCTGTCAATTCAAAATGCCATGATAAAAAAAGAGAAATCGAGTTAAAAAATACAATTTTTTTGTTTTAATGGGCTTGTAGAAAAAATGTGTTATATACTTGTTACATAATACGCTATTATAAATGTACCCATTGTTCACTTACCAATGTCCGACTCTGTACCAGCAAAGGAACTATGAGCTAGTTGTTTATGCACATACACGAGTTTTGATAAGATTCGCATGTTTGTTTAGCCTATGATTATTTTCATTTTGTTTTTTTTTTTGAAAATTTGTTACTATTAATCTCCCAGGTTTTCGAAAAAAAAACCCTCAAAAGCAGAGCTTGTGCGAACAAGGGATATTTGTTTACTCTTTATTGTTACAATTTTATTGGTTGGAGTATCAGAAAATGTAATAGGGTAGGTAGTAGTAGGTAGTTACCTCATTTGCATATTGAATTCCAGCATTAGTTTCATCAGCTCATTTGCTAGTTTTCCATTGACGAAATTCATACTTTAGAATTAGGAAACTCAAAACTGTATGGTGAGCTACTCATCTCATTTACATAGATATATCAATTGTATAATATAGATCTAACTTTAGAATAAGTAATAATAATGTGTAACTCATATTTTACGATTCGGAGACAGGATCTTATTCTATTTCAAATGAATATTTATCTATCCAATGCCTTTTATTCCTATGTGCCTGTATGTTACGCCAATGGAAAAATTACCGTGCTAGATTTACAACCGTATGTAAGCTATTACTCCCACTACCAATACTGGTCGATTTATGAATGAGTCGCTCTTTCCTTTTTTTTTGTATGTTGGCATCGACTGCTATGGTCATTAGCCATGCGTTCTGGATAGAGGCCTTGTACCTAACTCTATACGCCACCTTAGGAGCAGCACTGGTAATTATTAACGCAACAGTGAATCGTGGAGGATTATTCCGATCTAATCAGTCAAACATCTGAGAATGAAAAAGCCTTGCCCCTGCCAGGAACCGAACCCAGAACCTGTCGGTCACAAAGCTCAAGGGCATTTACTTTCCAAGTAAACAAGAGATTCAGCTGTAAACCTGGTTTCGGCATTTCTTCCAGAAGTTCTCAAAGAATATAATGTCATTAAGCGGTAATTAAGCGGTCCTGAAGGTCAGTAGCTGTTTTCTGTTGAATTTTTTCAGATATCTCCAAGGCGTTTGATAGCCTTTGGCACCAGCGACTCTTTGCCAAATTTCCATCTTATAGTAAGTGTGTTCCTTGCTTTCTCTCAAACCGATATCTCTCCACGTGGTGGTTGACGGAGTATAATAATAATAATAATAATAATATTTATTTGAAAAGAAGAGTGCATATATAAATATAGAAGTTACATCAAAATATCTTAATAACGACAATATTAGTAATAATGTTATTGATGATATTGGAGAACAGATATTATTGATTCAACTAAAAAAAAAAGAATTACAAATAAACATAGGTGAGTCACAGAAGTGTATAGCAGTTTTTAGCTGCTATACTCCTTGTGCGTGACTATTAATTATAACAAATATATTTTTGTTTTTTTTTTCAATATTACAATTTACAAAATCTTAGAATATATATCCCAATAATTTTTGCAAGACGATCGAGTCAAATGGGGACCCATTAGAACCGATTAGGTTGAGTATGGGTTTTGATCGTGTCTTGCAGGTTTATAGGTTTATATATGAACAAAGCATTGTGGTGAGTTATTGTATAATTCATGGTAAGTATTTAATTAAATCATTCCACATTCCAACAATAAGGGATCTATTTTAGCACCAACACTGTTTCTTCTTCATATCAGATTTGTTGAGAGCTACCTCATGCCCAGTGCCCAGTACCCTTTCATATCGCTTTCTCTTCCAAAGTTACGATATTAGCCAATTAAAGCAAAGAAGAAAAGGAGAAGAAAAGGAGAAGAAAAGGAGAAGAAAAGGAGAAGACAAGGAGAAGAATCGTGAACGAAATAAATACGGACTTAGCAGAAATTCTAGAATGGGAATACAACAGCTTGGTTGAATTCAATGCGAATAAAACCCAAGCATATCTTTCTCTCAGTGGCGTGCGTAACTATATGTCAGGAGTATATCCATACCAATAATATCTTCCATTTCAATTCTCGTTATTATCATCAGCAGTACCCTTTCATGGGAGAACCATGTGAGGTCCATTGCCAAAGGTGCTCCTCCGAGCCAAGAAGTATATCTGATTTTGACTTAAAAGACACAAATCCGACCTGGCCTGGAATACCGTTTCCATATATGGAGTGCAGCACCCAAATACATATTAAAACTTCTAGATTATGTCCAAGAAGAGTAATTAATCTCGTTGGTGATACTTGGCTCACAAGCTCGTTCACTTCTCTTGAACACTGCAGAAAGGTTGGCGATCTGTCTCTGTTCTATAGATATTTTCAAGGAGGATGCTCTTCCGAAATACCTTCAATCTTCAATCGTTCCACCGTTAGCCGTCCCATCAAGATTGACCCGTCGAACTCAGTCCTCACAGTCCAAGAGCTGAGGGAGATAAAGGCTGATATTTTGATATCAGGTCATAAATAGGTTGAATATTAATTTAGAAACTAGATATCCTACCATACCAGGAAGCTCATTGCAATTTTCCTTTACAATATAGGAATATATTGGGGTCAACTAAGGAAACAACTGTTTTTTTGGCTAATACCACGACGAACGTTGAATTTCATCCATTGAATTTCCGTGCAGAGTTCCTACAAGACTATATCCGCAATTGCTAGTTGCATGGAAAATGTTAATTGACACAAATTTTTTGACGGGTTAAGCGGGCTGTTGACGCGTTATGTCCCAATGTTTTGCTGACTGACTATATCCACATAGTTTTTAGTTGTCTTGCTATAAAAAGACTAATTTTCAGATTTTATAAAACAGTTGCGACATACGTGTTTTTTACAAGTTCGGAACCGCCCCCGCGCCAGTTGTCCCAAAAACTGGCTGACTGACGACATGCTATTAATATTCAACCTATTCATGGCCTAATATCAAAATATCAGCCTTTATAAAACTGTTGCATTTTTGGTCCTTCAGCTCTCCGACATCATATGACGTCACTTTGGAGACTTGCCGAACATCTCTTTCTCAGGGCTCGTCTTTCCCACGAATGGCAAACCTTTGGAACTCGCTGCCTCGGGAGGTGTTCCCTGAGGCATACAGCCTGAAGAAATTCGAGAACACCAATTCTCACCTACTTTCCTTGGCTCTCACTATGTTTTCTGAACATTACAGGATTGTCTTTTTAGTGAGAACCAGAACAAAAAAAAGACAAAATTTCTATTGTTTACGATTCGAGCAGAAGAATAAATTCTAAATTCCTTTTTAATATTTCCTAGCTTTCTGAATTTCTGTCCAAATGATGTTTAAAAAAAATATATAAACATACAGTTACTTTTCAAAATGCCAATGATTTTCCTTTCATGATTTTGATTCTATATAGATGTACCTAATTATTGACGAGAAAGTGGTTACCTATAATATTCTTTCAAGAGTCCCAAATTATCAGTAATTGTATTCTGACATGGGACTTAACGGGCGGCACAAAGAAGTGAAAGAAAATTAATATTATATTTGCCAAGATTCATAAATTCATTTGTTGGTATATTATTGAATTATGTATGCCTTTTTCTGATCCTTTTGTTATGACCATCTGTTTTGAGGAACAGCTGAAACGAACCTTTCTATTCCAGGCTTAATATTTATGGAGTCAAGGTTTAGAAGTCTATTATAAGATTTTTAGGTAGAATTTATACAGGGTGGTCCATCATCTAAATGAAAGATAAGTTTACAATGTTATTTTCAGATATTCTTCTGTAGATTGTTTCCTGAAAGCCGAAAGGATATTCGAAAAAAAAAAAAAAAAAGTATTGTCTATTAGGATTCTTTCAGGAAAATCAACCTGGGTCCTACGTAATATTTTTTTGCAGTTAAATTGACCCCTGATTGGATCGTTTAACAGAGTATGTCATAGCGTTTTCCTCCATTTTTATTTTCAGTGAGAGATCCTGAGAGATCGTAGTTTTCTTGTCTATGTCAAGCTGGCTCTTTGAGGAAACACCTATTACAAATAAATAGCGAAATAATGGAAATGAAAATGTTACAAAATTATATTTTCAACCTAAAAACAGTATAATTATATAATAATTATTGGGTTTTATCATTTGTTCAGGGATTGAAAACCTTTACTTTTTCGAGTAGATTCAATTGTTCCAATTGGGCTGCCGAACACAAGGGAGTATCCACTTCAACGGTATTATCGAATTTGGAAAAATCAATCGCATATCCCAACTTCACATCGTCTCGCATCACCACAGGCTCGAATCTTCGGCCCCACATTATTTCTCTCGATAAATAACTGGATCTAGCTTGAGTTTTTTGGTCGGTACTTTCGATAGTAGCCTCCAAGGTGACCACTATCTCGAAATTTTCTTCCTGCAGGTCGCTCGAGGACATCTTGTACAAGGGAGATTTTTTGTCTATTTTATGTACGAGCGACACCGGCCAAATGAAGAACAGATCGCCCTCGCAGTCGTCAACACTGACCGCCAGTTTTGTTGCATAATTCGTAAAGTACTCTCCCTCTCTGGTTTTTCTCTCCCTTATCAGCTGGACTTTGATACGGGGCGAGATTAATCTACTTTTTTGTCTGACATCGGCAAGTCGAATAATTAAACAAAGCACGTTATCGCGCATGCAAACCAAGGCTTGCTTGGAGAACAGAATAGTCCTTGTCCTGAACGTGGGTCTGGTCATCTTCGCGAACACTATTCCTACCAAGAAGGCTTCTATTATCAGGCCCACTATGTTCTGTAGGCACATCAGGAGAATGGCATCAGCGCATTTTTCTGTTGGTCTTTTCTCGCCGAAACCTGAAAAAGGAAACTTTTATAATGGGTTCACGATATAACGGTCCTGAGATAAAAGCTCTATTATTATTTTTTTTCCCAAAGAGTAACTCTCGATATTTAGTCCGTTTTTTCCTCCTCTTTCGAGCGATCTTCGTTTCGCCAAGAGCCGACAACTTTATGACGAAAATCGTCCTACTTTTATGGGAGAGGAGGATAATACTTATTTGCTTGAGGGTGTGGAATGAGTGATCCCAATTGATTCAACACTTCTCATTCGTCTATAGAATAGAATATAAAGGCTCGATTTGCGCGGTAAAGTTACCCCATAAAATTATGCAATAACTTAGATGAGAGTGGAACAGTGAAAAGTATGTCATTCTCAGGACGTTCGCATCAACAGTGTTCTCTAATTGTCTAAGAATGAAGATTTAGGTTGACAACTTTCTACGTAGTATATCGATGTGTTCAGCCCATTTGAGTTTGCTGAGTAGGGTGATACCTAACAGTTTAACTGGTACGTCTGTTGAAAGGAGCATATTTGTAAAAAATTTTGCGTTTTGGTGTCATTTTCCCATTTAAATACACATTTATTGTTAAAATTGGTGTATATGGTAGGTTTGGTCATTCTTGTAGGTGAGTGATATCTGATTTGTTGAAAACTAAAGTAAATTTCTGAAACTGAAAGTTTAAGAAAACTAAAACTAACTGTTTTTGAGATAAAGAAATAAATTCTTGTAGATGGTTCAAGTTGTCTTCACAAATTCCTCCAGCTAACCCAAACCCATGTTTCTCTACAGGGGGGAGGGGGTTAACAGCACAATGATGACGAATTTGTTGGAGACGGGTTTGAGCTATTATTTTCAATTTATTCCACGACTCTGGATATAGAGGGTGTGACAGGACACACTGTAGTCACTGTAGGTTTATTCGTTTGCATCGAGGTGTAGCACTTTCCTACACCTAGTGTAATTTACACTCGATTTTAGCATTTGTTTGTAAATTAATTTGACACATTCCTTTGTTTGAACTGCACTCAGCTACACTCGATTCAAAATGTGGTGTAAATTACACTACAGTACACCTTTATGCAAACGAATAAACCTAGTATTGTGAGGATTGTTTGTATTCGCAGTCTGCGCGAAGGGTACGACATCTATAATTACGTATTTGGTTGAACTGAAACAATTTGGATCAGGTCTTTCTTGCCATAAGCGGTAATGTATCTATTTCAACTGTTTCCTCATTATTCATCGATTTTTGGACAACACATTGAGTCTATATTCTTTAGTGTTCATAGTTTTAGAATAAGTCAACTTGAACTGACGTCAGAAGTCAAAAGTTTCATTACTGAGCGTATTTGCTCAGTGCTGCAATGCTAAAGGTACTATCAATAGTACCAAAGACAAAGTTTCTTTACATTATTCTTCATTAAAAAACAAAGAGTTATGTAAGACATGGCAATGTCGTCGTGAATAAAAATGTTTGATAAACTCATTTCAACTTTCGACATCTCGAGTACTTCATTCAAATTTGAATGAGACTGAAATTAAACGCTATGGTCTCTTATGGAATTTAGCAGCTGATCACCATTATATTGTTTCGCGCCTAAATTTTTATCGCCACCTAGCGGGAACGCATTCCGCGATATTTTTAAATTGAAACGTTGTAATAAAATAGTTTTTGGGTTTGGTTCGGTTCGAGGCCATACAGAGAAATATATTTCTCAAATGTATCGTTATCGATAAACGACCACATCCCTTGTCAAAAGCTATTGCCTATTAATTATATAGTTAGTATTATTCATTTCACTCATTTCTACCTGTGGTGTGCTGAGTTTCGACGGAAAAAAGAAAACAGGACGTGAAATCGTAGATATCCGTCACACAGGGTGTCCAGTTGGAAGCGACCTGGTGCATCGGGAGATGATATTCCTCCAGATCTCCGTGGACGAGCGCTACCAGCCACCACGCAACGGCGAACGCCACCCAAGACCCGAAGAAACCCATGGAGAATATGGTTATGGTCCACCGCCATTTCATGTCCACCAGAGTCAGGAATATGTCCCGCAGGAAGATCGTTTTCGATATTCTCGAGGGGTGGATGTTGCATTCGCCATTTTTTGATACAGCCCTCAGGGGTTTTCGGCTAACTCCAGGAATAGATGACCTGGAACGGTTCAAGAAGCATTTTATGATTAATGGATAAAAAAGTTATGAGGGAATGAAAACTTTATTACTCTCACGAAATAAAATCTTAAAAATAAATCAAATTATAACTTGAAGAATGCATGAAAATATGTATAACAACAGTAGCCAAGTAAGTAGGTCCCCATATGCCCTTTTTACCGTCATCTGCTCTCCACATATCTATACCACGTCTAATCCCTTTTGATTATTCGTGACCTCATCAGCCATCACTCCAAATCGGTGAGTTCCTTTTGCTAGCCATCTCCAAATATTTTAAATCTTAGCTTCGTTTTCTTCACATCTACCGCAAATGGGGCTGTCTTGTATGCCAATTAGTGATACATCTCAGCCTAGTCTGTTATATTAGTATCCTATAAGGAGGCGTAGTGCAAGGCGATTTTTCCTAAGAGCATGCCATCCTTGACTGCTAGAGCCGGTTACAAAGCTTTTGCACTTCCTGCGACCAGCGATATCCCTCCAAGGTTTGTTTAGTTCCTCTTTGGCTTCTTGCGATAGCTAGTGCAGGCTCCAGCCCACGATACCAGGTTCTGGCAAGTTCATCGGCCACCTCGTTTCCAGGAACCCCTCTGCTGTGACCAAGAACCCATACCAACTCAACTTCCTTTGTTTCGGCTAGTTTATCAAGAGCATCTCCACATTCCTGTACAAGTGCTGAGCTTCGTTTAGAATGGTAGATGGCTTTGAGGCGTTTCCTGACTATCCGAGGAGGTATAGTTTCTCTGCCCGGACCCTTCTTTCGCCTCCTGTCTCATAGCTACTGTTAGGATGGCAGCTTTGAAAATTTTTGTATGTTTTCCCCAAGCATAGCTCTCTCGTATACCTCTTCCTTCCAGGTCTACCGTATTTCCTTCCATTGTTTTCCGCTTGGAATAGTGACAGTGAACTTTCTATTCCACCGATGTCTATCTTGTGCGTTTTCCACTCTGAGGGTAGAAATGGGAATCTCCTACTCTACACACTTCGCGATTTCCGCATGATCTGACATCGCTTCTTCGTTAACCCAGATGGTCTGCCATTGTCTTGTTCTTCATACCGACTGGAAGTGGCGGTAGCATCAGCAGTACGGTTGGAGACGTCCTCATTGCACCCATATTTACCAAGCGGGCTAGCCTCTGGACCTTGCCTAACTCATGGCCAATTTGCTACTAGTTTGGAGTCCAGGACAACCTCCAGGTATTTGACCTGTTGGAAAAACTCCAAAGACTTGCATGCCTTAGCATAATGGGAGCTATGAAAACAACACCAACATAAGCCATGGAAGTACTGTTGGACCTCCCACCGATTGACATAACAATCATGGGAGAGGCAAGAATGGGACTTCTAAGGCAACAAAACTCGAGCAACAGGTCGGATCGCAATAAGATAAGGAACTGGTGCTGGAATATATAGTGAGGGGGGAAACTCCCAAATAAGCGTCTCACTAGGAACGAACACCTCATTCCAAGCAGAGATGTACGCCATCTTGCAATGCGTGAGAGAAATCAATATGAGCACATTGCACGGATCAAAATATGCACAGACAGCCAGGCGTCATTGAAGGCACTCATGAATCCGAAAGCGACATCAAGACGGGTATGGGAATGCTGAGAAGAACTCAGTATTCTCATAGAACACAACAAATTAACTTTGATATGGATTTCAGGACACTGTGGAATCCAGGGCAATGAAAAAGCTGATGAGTGGGCTCATCAACTCCATACATTGGCCCAGAACCAGCATTAGGGATTAATAAAACCGACATTCGAGGATGCATTCGGGACTGGGTCAAGCGAAAACAAAAGGAGAGGTGTAACAAAGCCCCTCTCATGCACCACGGGAAAACATTCATTGAAGAATCGTCAAAGCACAGAACTGAAGAACTACTCAAGTTGAGCAGGAATCAAGTTAGAACAATAACAGGCCTCTCAATGGTCACAGCCCAATGAGAAAACACCTGCACAAAATGGGGCTGTACAACGGAGAACTTTCCTGCAGACAATGTGGTGAAGGGACAGAAACAGCCAGACGTGTACTGTCAGAATGCGAGGCATTAGACCGCAAGAGACAGGCAATATTCGAGAAACCTGGAGTAACTCCCGAAGAATACAGCACGGTCAACCCGGTGAAGAACCTGTATAGACTGGTACAGGGGACTAGAGTTACGTTGTGGGTAAAACTAATCCGGAAAACGCAAAAAGCCCAAGAGGCTGAGGTGTAGCTGGGGAAGGTACAGCATCTAAAAAAAAACTCCAACTCTTGGCTGCACGTGTTTTTGCGGAATTTGCAGTTTGCTTCATGGCACAATCTTTCAATTATTCTGTAGGCGACCTACATACGGTCGCAGATGACTTCAATGAATCATCCGCTGACCAATACAAATGCATTTAAAATTATCAATATGTTTATATCAATAAAAATAATGACAGTTAAGTGAATTACCATTCTTTATGCGAAAGAAGAACTTACTTTTCACTGGATTTGAAGAAAACTTCATCATTTCGGAATGTCAGTGGACTATCTGCCTCGACACTCAACTCGGAAACTTTTGAAATGTTCGTGTTATGTTCTGAAGCTACCCTGTTTCTTATATCCGTGTAACGTTCCATATTTTCTGATCCCATTCTAAGAAAAAAAAAAACAAAACAAAAACTCATTAAACGTTATATTTTTGGCAGCGCATTTCTGGGAATATTATCGGTTTCATTGATTTTTTTTATGGCTTTCACATTTTGTCATTCGGCCAGAGTTTTAATGAATTATATTTTATGAAAATCTCAACGGCAAAACTGGAAAACCAACCAGAATATTTACGCCAGCCGTGAAAGCCTACATTTCTGTCTTATCTTTGCAATTGCAAATTGCAAATTTTATTAGCACGACGTTTCAATCGGTACTCTATATCCAATCGTTATCAAGTGTCAACTAATGAGGGGAACTTTATATGGCCTGAGGTAATTAATAGGAGCGTGGTAATAGGTGTGTATCCTTATCGTTTGTATTCTTCCAGATACCTTTTAGACCTGTTATTGGTAGGAGAACAACGTGGCTTGGTTGTTGATCCTGTTTTTCTTGTCTTCCAGGGGTCTATCTTGGTACCCGTTTTGTTTTGTCAAACAAGGCAACAAGAAAAACAAGGATCAACAACCAAGCCACGTGATTCTCCTACCATGCATCATAGGCGTATCGGAGAAACTAAAAAGGATCAGGAATAAGTACTTCAGAAGCTGTTTCAGATCCGGGATCACATTGAGAAGCCTTCTAAAAAAACTAAGCCTGAGAATCCATGCGAGAATTCGAAAAATTGCCTTAACCAAATACCCTGCGAATGCGGACTCCGCTATATCGGTGAAACCAAAAGACCGCTTGCGCAAGCGGGAGTTGCAGTTTTCGGTCGTATTTTCAACCCTCTGGGAAAATTATAAATATTGGTCCTACAGTTCCGAGAGTTGGAACTTGTTTTTAGGAAATTTCCTCCTCTCTTTTTGCATCTTTTTAAAAAATCTTGATCAGTTTTCGAGATATTTACAAAAAACCGAATCCTTTTTTTACTAAATGGTTTATTACTTTAGTAATTTTTTCGAGCAGAATTTAATGTTTTTCAAAAATCATCCAGACGAGCACTTGTACTTGTGAGATCGGAGGTATCAAAAGTTGCAAAATAAACCTCCATAAGAAATAATATGGGCTAGTCCCTCCAATCTGTTTCATATAATTTGCCAGTCGAGCAGTTGTGCTTTGACGAATATTTGCTATAACAGCCTATACCGTAGACCTAAACATTTTATGGCATTCGGACAAATAGCGGATTGATTCAGTAGTATGGGGCTACAAAACTATTTCAAACCATTTAGTCTCTGACCAGCCAACAAAAACGATTCACCTTTTCGATTCGTTATGAAACGAACTTGACTGCGAAGCCATTTAAATTTGTTGATAATTGCGACTGCATGTACATACCTACTGAGTTTGATATCTATTCCCTACATAGAACGTCCTAATTCTAGCGCCTCTCTTGCACACACCTCTGTCACTCTTTTTTTATACTGAAATGCAGTCCGTGCGTGTATCTCAATCATAACAATTTTGCATTCCTTTATTATCTTGTTAGCTCAATTCCGCTAGTGAGATGAAGAATGGCACTAATGGTTCGTATTTAATGAAATTCGAGTGGGCGACCAGCGGCATCGTATTTATACCCCACAATATACTTAAAAATTATTTGGGGACAATGGCATCTTCCGTTTGGACTTTTCAGCCAATTCTTGATCCACATTATACCTATAAACTGGACCGTTACTTCTACCTTGTCATCAATTGAGAATGGGTTTATTCAGAAGGATCAGAAATATGATTCTTTCCCATTTTCATAAAGTACCTAATCTTCTTTAAAAATCAGAAGTTGAAAATTAATTGATTGTGAAACCGTATTCTTCGACAATTGGCGCGCAGACATTCTGTCGTCATATCAACATTAGCAGCAGCTCAAAGCAGTCCTCGTATACATATAAGCTGTATAAATATGATCTAGCCGAAGTGGATATCTTTATGATCATGGACTTTTTCAACAAAGATGAAGACTTTATCAGTAGCGAAATGATCTCCTCAACAGTATTTCGATCCTTTTTATCGGATCCAAAATCAGTTCTTCGCATTGCAATAAGCTGCCAAGCTTTTCTTATTCTTTGATAAACTGATCAATGTTGTTTGGTGCTAATATCGATGTTTTTTACATTCTGGTATGTACTATGCAATACTTGTAAACTTTTTAATGATCCGTTATAATGAGTCGATAATAAAACAAAACTCAGTATATAAGAAGATGATATCTCGTAGAAAAGCTAGTTGATAACTCGCTCTGAGGATGTCAATGTGTGTCGAAACAATTGTTAGCTCAATTTGAGGTTTTCATCAGTAGAGTTGAAATTACACATATTAAGTGCCAACACTACAGAGCAAGCCAATAAATTACTTGAGATAATCTTCACAGAGAATAAATTGAATTATTGTATGGAAGTGAACGGCGAACATTTTCCACATATTTTGATAAGATAAAACATCCCATAATTACTATAATATCATAATTATTGAATGTGGCTCGAATTCAACAATCGAAGCAGCGTTTTACAAAAAAACTTAATACTAATGTTTTATAACATACTTCTTGCTACTTGAAAAAAAAAATAGGGCAGATTCCACCACCCAAAGGTTTGAAAGTACAAGGGCCAATATGAGAGAAAAATAGTTCTCCCTAACAACAAGAATTGTCGGTTCGAAGCGTTCTTTAAATTATTCACTTAAAAAGCTTTAAACCTAAATGGTCTGTTTTTGGTCAGCCACTCTGTAGGAAAGGAAATCCCTTGGGCGATTCCCATGTCTATTTTCTATTCAAAAGGTCATACTGCTTATAGATAAGTGGATAACATTGAAGGGGTCAGAGCAAGACGCGCAATAAATATTATCATAGACAGGTATTATTATGATCAGCATTCATCCAGAGCCTGCAGTACTGTGAACTAGTTTGAAGAAGAATTGCCAACGAGATGCTGCAAACTCTTTTCTGTGTAGTTTTGGCTGGATGTCTCGTCTACTCTCATCAGTCTGATAGTGACACTGTGAAGTTGGTACACGTGGTGAGTAATAACTGGAAATATATCACCACAAGATATATTTTTAATATACCGGGAGATTCAACTAAATATTCGCGGTCTTGTAACTTTCTTGTTTGAAGAAAAAACCATACCGTATATACCTGACACATTTTTCAATGGTTGAATTTCAATTATACATGATTTTTGTTCGAAAATATGAATAGGATATTGATAAAATCTTTTGGAATCTGTGGAATTATCTGCGGCTGAAAGACAAACTTCAGTCGCAATTTTCCATTGTTCAAGATAACCTCTTGGGAGGTATTCTTGTTTAAAAGGGGAACATTCTCCATGAAAATTGAAAAATGAAAAATGTGATTTATTTGTGATATCTAACAGAAAACAACTACTTCCCCCTCACCTGTCAAAGACTTAATTACATGTCATTTTTTTTCAAATGATTTGTCCTATTTTTTCTTTGTGTCGTATAATGGAGGCTGTCTTTCAAAGTTCAACTATATAAAACATTATCTATTTTTATCATAATTACGGGGAATAGTACGGTAGTTAGATGTCCTGCTAGGTCACCAGAACCTACCACACATACGTCATATTTAGTGGTTTAAATTATGTACTGCTTCCCAGCATGGTGAGATTTTGTAGTGGGTAAGTTTTTCTCATCCTACTTTTGAAGCTTCTCAGCTTTCTCTGACGAAAGGCTCAATATATTGAGCCTTCTTTTCTTTCCTGATTCATTGCACATGATCCTGTAAAATTATATTTGTAATCAGAAATTCGAAATATTATTTAAATAATTCTGGGACAACCCTGTATAATGCCAATTACACATCATCAGCATATAATACCAGATAATCTCTTTCCATATGCATAGGTAAGTCATTGATAAATACTAATTGATAAACAAGATGAAAATAAGTGGACCTAATACGGAACCCTGAGGGATTCCTAGATCAACCCTCTCAAATTCGGAAAGAGATACATTGAGTCTGACAGTAATTTATCGGTGGTTCAAATAAGACCATGAACCATAATAGTTTACCACAAATTCCCAGCAAATACTACTTGGTTTCCGCTTTACTAAGATTTAGGCAGTCAAAAGCTTTGGTAAGGTCGAAGAAAAGTGCACCTACGATCTTTCTTTGATCTAGATATTTGTATATATACTCAACATTCTTGTAAATAGTTAGCATCTACAATCGTTTTCGAGTGAGTCCCACAAAACGGATAATTGAGGCGAATATCTGTCAGGCAACAACCAATTTCCCTTGCGAACATTGAATTACATCTGACATCTATTCATTGCCTCTTGTGTTGAGAGAAAATTATATTTTTTCGCCCTCGATTGTATATATTTATATGGGGTGTTAATTGTCCTCAATTGATCAATTATTGGTAATTATCATAAAGTCGTTAAGGCGGATGAAATATTGCATGAATTAGAGTTATCATTGCTTTCAATTTTTATCATATATAATTATTATATATATATATAATTAATATTGTAACATTTGACGTAATTGATAATTTAGCTACTTATAAAATATTTGTGTAATAAATTCATATGGTGCAATATTTTGTAAATCGATTTAAAATATGAATATCAGCTTTTCGTAGGAGATACTGCGATGTTTTCAACTTATCGATATACATATTATTATACAAGTTTTATAGGACACCATTTTGTCGCACGTGTTGTTTGGAGAAAAGTGCGATAATGTGACTTATAAAACGTTTCATATACTATATTTTCTATTTGGCATTTTTTTGTAGTTTTTTATTGGAAAAAATTGGATTTAATTTTAATGAATAATATCAGAAATATCGGGTTCGTAACATTGATAAAATATTTAAAATTTGAAGGAGGCTGTCAGGTATGCTATATACGCAGATTCGATTTTTAATTTTCAAAAGCAAAATTCAAGCATCCATTATATTTTTGCATTAGCTGTTAAATGGTGAAGTGGACTGACTCCCCACTACCATTATCACAAATTGATGTTCGTGTGCCGAGATCAGATTCTAACAAAATATCATATATATGTGATATTTTCAACTGCAGTATAAGCATGAATTAGGAAATAGATCTCGAGCACATCTCTAAGCAACTTGGAAATAGCTATCCTATAAAATTGCCTGGTACATGGTTTCTGTTGTGCATTAAATGCTTTGTTATTATTGTTATATCAATATCAAGAAATTACTGAATCATAATTATTCATCAGATTTTCAGACATGGAGCAAGAACACCAGCTGAAATTGATCTTTATCCCAATGATCCTTACAAATTGGAAGCATTTCTGCCTATGGGATATGGAGAACTAACAAATGTAAGTATTATGCTGGGGCGAAGATATCGCCACTATATCATGGTAACGAAAGAAAACGAAAAAAAGAGTTATTTTTTGTAGTTTGTGGAAAAAACTATTTCATTTTCGACCTTCTGAAAAATTTCCTCATTCCTATAGATCTGGTTTGAGAGATGTTTTTTGTTCACTGGATACAAAGATTTTTTCTTCTCTGTCTGCAAAAAGTGCATAATTTTGTTCCTGAAACATTTTAGCAAATACAGGAAAATTCAGTACAAATTTGAACAAATTTGAATGTGAAACCAGTTAAAATCTTGAATTGCCGAAAGATTCCATATTATGTTTCATTGGTTTCATTACTTTAACCCTTTGCGGTCCATTGTCGGGGTAGCCCTGACAGTATCACGTTCCGTTCCCATGTCAGGTTGGCCCCGACAATGGCTTTGGTTGAAGTCGCTACTTTTTTGTTTGTGGTATGACCATGGTTTTGTTCTCTGCATGTTTTGAATAATATGCTGTTTTTCATCTCTTTGATTATGACAATTTAATTGGACCGCAAAGGGTTAATCCTAATCAAAAGTGTCCCTCTCTGTAAATGTATTACTAACTCATTCTAGAAAGGAAAGAAACAGGAATACGAACTGGGTAAGATGCTGAGGAAGAGGTATAACAAACTGTTGGGCGAAATATTCTACACGGACATCGTCTATGCCCAAAGCACCGATTATTCCAGGACCAAGATGTCAGCTCAATTGGTCCTAGCAGGACTTTTTCCTCCTGCTCCTTCTCAAAAGTGGGATGAGGAGCTGCCCTGGATACCAATTCCGGTGGGGTACGAGAAGTACCATAGGGATTATGTGAGTCAGCACATTGCACATCTGAAGAAATAATTTTTTACTTTTTAGTGCATTTTAATAAAATCTTGTCTTTAAAAAGTTTTTTAAATAATATTTTATTTTCATTTTTTTTAGTTAGTACGCAATAATCTTTAGATTTCTGGTAAAGAATGGTTATTAAGTCCTCTTTCCTGTGAGTTTCTAGTTATCTAGACCTTCAATGAGATGGCCATCTAATATTTACTCGTCAGCCATACTGAAGCGGTCATCTTCAATTTATGAGTTTTAACAAAAAATTCATGATCTTCCATCCCAAAACTCGTCCACCGCCTTGAAGCCACAATCTTGAATTTATGAATTTTTGACAAAAATTCGTAATCCTCAAGCCCAAAACCCCCTACATACCAAATTTGAATCAAATCGAACAAAATGTCCAAACTCGTGTGCTACATTATTGGAACCGCCATAACTAATTCATGAATTTTTACAAAAAAAAATCATAATATCCAACCTCAAAAACCCCCACTTACAAATTTTGAATAGAATCGGACCAAAATTACAAATCTCATACTCCATCTTGGAGCCGCCATATTGAATTCATGAATTTTGACAAAAAAATCAAAATCTCCGACCCCGAAAACCCCCATATAACCATTTAAAATCGATTCGGATCAAAATCACAAAACTCGTTTTGGAGCAGCCATATTGAATTTATGAATTTTGACTCTCCGACCCCCGAAAATCCCCACAAATTTGATCCGCCATATTGTAGACGCCATTTTTAATTTTTCTCTAACAAAAATTTCGTAATGCATTGTCACCGGAATTATGAACACATGACAAATTTCAAATCAATCGGACAAGTGGGTCAAAAATCAGTTGCAAGATTTGATCAAACATGCTACTAACAGGAAAAGTTAAATAAAAGCTTGTAAAAATAGCTTAATTGGTCCAGCCTTTCTCGAGTTTTGCGCTTAGCAAGGAATTTAACGATTCATTTTCGTTATAGATTGAGCATTAAAATCAACTTTTTCAAATGCTGAATTTATTGTCCTACTGCAGTTGTCCTTAAACGAACTTTATCTTGATTTTCAGTAATTTTCCATGTTTTTGAAGTTATGTATTTTTCAGTTGTTAATGAGGCCAAACGAGTACTGTCCTAAGTACCTCAGAGAATACAAAGAAGCTCTTCAGTCTGACGATGCACTTGGAATATTGAGCAAATATCAAAGGTCCCTTGATCATCTAACCAACCATTCAGGACAGGAATATAAAACAATCGAAGATGTATTCGGAATATATCATACTCTGATGACCGAACATGCAATGAATCTGACGCTGCCCGAGTGGACGACGAAGATTTTCCCTCAAATAGTCACCGATTTTGCCATAAAGAGAGGCGATGTCGAGAATCTCACGCCGTCCATGAGAAAACTCAACGGAGGTGAGTTCAACAGTTATTTATTGTAGAAAGTGTTTTAGACAAGGTTTTATCTGTGCAAGAATGCGCGTTTATGTTTTTCCCAGACTTCTGTGGGCTTTCCCCTCCCCATTCGTTTTTCTTGATACAAGGAAAATGTACATTTTTTTTAGTGGAATTGATTATTATCATCATTATCTCATCTGAGAGTATCCACATGGATAATATTGATCCACCGCGGTAGTCAAATTCGGCTACTGCCCAGAAGATAGCGGAGCAGTGCCTAAAAATGTTTTTGGCGATAGAAGAATGCAAATATATTTAGAACCATGAGAGATAAGAGAAAAACGATCTCGTTTAGGGATTCCGCTCGTCAAGGTCCTCTTATGTGTACATTTTGAAGCGAATCTATTTTTCATTTTCATCCTGAAAATTTCCAAAACGGTTAATCTTGTTTCTTGAAACTATTAAAAATCTTTTTAGTGCAGCAAAATTCGTTGTGCAGGCTTGAAGCCTTTATCTACTGCCGAATAGCATTAACTCTATGGAAGGTGGTATTTTTTCATAGAATTGCAAAATTTCAATCTGATCTGAGAGTATCGACATGCCGCCATTTCCACACCGCGGTAGTCAACTTTTGCTACTATCCGAAAGATGGCGAGCAGTGCTCCAAAATATTTTTTACGATACAAAATTTCGAATATCTGGAGAACCATGAGAGATGAAAGAAAACTGATTTCGTTCCTAGATTCAGCCCGTCAAAATCCTTCTCTGTGTGCATATTGAAGTGAATTTATTTTTCATTTTCATCCTGAAAATAAATTTCTAAAGGGGTTAACCTTGTCTCTTGAAACGATCAAAAGTCTCTTTTTTTTTAGGGCAGCGAAATTCAGTGTGCAGGATTTCGGAGCCATTATCGACTGCGAAATAGCGTAAATTCTAATCAGGAAAAGCAATATTTTTTCATAGAAGGGCAAAATATCAATCTAATCTGAGAGTATCGACATGCGACCATTGCCACGCCGCGGTAGTCAACTTGGGCTATTGTCCGTTGTGCAGGCTTTCGAAGCCATCATTTACTGCGAAATAACATAAATTCTAATTGCGAAAAGTAATAATTTTTCATAGAAGGGCAAAATTTTAATCTAATTTGAGAGTATCGACATACGACCATTGCCCCGCCAAGGTAGTCAACTTTGGCTATTGTCCGAAAGATGGCGGGCAGTGCTCCAAAATATTTTCACGATACAAAAATTCAAATTTCTCGAGAACCATGAGAGATGAAAGAAAACTGATTACATTTCTGGATTCAGCTCGTCAAGATCCCCTTCTGTGTACAGTTTGAAGCGAATTTGTCTTTCATTTTCATCCTGAAAATTTCCAAAGTGGTTAACCTTGTCTCTTGAAACGATCAAAAGTCAAAATTCTTCTTAGGGCAGCGAAATTCAGTGTGCAGGATTTCGGAGCCATTATCGACTGAGAAATAGGGCAAATTCTAATCAGGAAAAGCAATATTTTTTTATAGAAGGGCAAAATATCAATCTAATCTGAGAGTATCGACATGCGACCATTGCCACGCCGCGGTAGTCAACTTGGGCTATTGTCCAGAAGATGGCGGGCAGTGCTCCAAAATATTTTTGCGATACAAAAATTCAAATTTCTTGAGAACCATTAGAGATGAAAGGAAACTGATTACGTTTCTGGATTCAGCTTGTCAACATCTTCCTCTGTGTGCAGTTTGAAGCGAATTTATCTTTCATTTTCATCCTGAAAATTTCCAAAGGAGTTAGTTAACTTTGTTTCTTGAAACGATCAAAAGTCAACATTCTTTTTAGGGCAGCCATATCCGTTGTGCAGGCTTTCCAAGCCATCATTCACTGCGAAATAACATAAATGCTAATTACGAAAAGTAATATTTTTTCATAGAAGGGCAAAATTTCAATCTAATCTGAGAGTATCGACATACGACCATTGCCACGCCGCGGTACTCAACTTCGGCTATTGTCCGAAAGATGGCAGGCAGTGCTCCAAAATATTTTCACGATACAAAAATTCAAATTTCTCGAGAACCATGGGAGATGAAAGAAAACTGATTACGTTTCTGACTTCAGCTCGTCAAGATCCTCCTCTGTGCAGTTTGAAGCAAATTTATCTTTCATTTTCATCATGAAAATTTCCAAAGTGGTTAGTTAACCTTGTCTCTTGAAACGATCAAAAGTCAAAATTCTTTTTGAGCAGCGAAATTTGGTGTGCAGGCTTTTGGAGCCATTATCTACTGCGAAATAGTGTGAATTCCAATTACGAAAAACAATACGTTTTCATAGAAGGGCAAAATTTCAATCTAATCTGAGAGTATCGACATGACGCCATTGCCACGCCGCGGTGTTAAACTTTGGCTACTGTCCGAAAGATGACGGGCAGTGCTCCAAAATATTTTTACGATACAAAAATTCAAATTTCTCGAGAACCATGAGAGATGAAAGAAAACTGATTACGTTTTTGGTTTCAGCTTGTCAAGATCCTCCTCTGTGTGCAGTTTGAAGCGAATTTATCTTTCATTTTCATCCTGAAAATTTCCAAAGGGGTTAGTTAACCTTGTCTCTTGAAACGATCAAAAGCCAAAATTTTTTTTAGGGCAGCGAAATTCGGTGTGCAGGCTTTTGGAGCCATTTTCTATTGCGAAATAGCATGAATTCTAATTACGAAAACCAATATTTTTTCATAAAAGGGCAAAATTTCAATCTAATCTGAGAGTATCGACATGAAGCCATTGCCACGCAGCGGTGATCAACTTTGGCTACTGTCCGAAAGATGGCGGGCAGTGCTCCAAAATATTTCTTATTATACAAAAATTCAAATTCTCGAGAATCATCAAAGATGAAAGAAAACTAATTACGTTTTTGGATTCAGCTCGTCAAGGTTTTTCTCTGTGTGCATTTTGAAGCGAATATATTTTTCATTTTCATCCTGAAAATTTACATGGGGAAACCTTAATTCTTAAAACCACCAAAAAACTAAATTCTCCGTAAAGCAGTCAAATTCGTTATACAGGTTTTTCAAACCATTGTCTATTGCGGAGAGCATCGGTTTTAATTATAGAAACTGATATTTTTTTTAGACTAAGGTGAAATTTCCATCCGCTCTGAGAGTATCGACATGACGCCATTGACACGACGCGGTCATCAACTTCGGCTACTGTACAATAGATGGCGCACACTGCTCAAAAAATTTACAAAAATTTAAATATCTTGAAAAGCATGGAAGATGAAAGAAAACTGATTACATTTCTGTATTCAGCCCGTCAAGATCATTATCTGTGTGCAAATTGAAGCAAATTTATATTTTATTTTTATCTTGAAATTTTCCAAAGAGGCGTATTTACCTTTTTTCTGGAAATTTTCATAAAATAGAATTCTTCCTAGAGCAGCTTAATTCGGTATGCAGCCTTTTAAGGGTATTTTTGTTTCATATAACTGGACAAAATTTTAATCTGATCTGAGAGTAGGGATATGATCAAATAAGTAAAATCATGTGAAGTTAATGTAGAAAATAATAATATATCATAATAGACAAATATAGAGAATATCAATAATATACATACAAATAAAGAATAATAGTAAAATGAACTGAAAGGTGTACATCCAAAATAATGGTTACATTTTGGATAAATAAAAACAATAACAAAATTATGATTACCTAACCTTTTATTTTATTTTAAATAAATTTTGTGAAGATAGAATCGTTTTCTATGCAGTTTCTACGATATTCCGTTTATAAGCCTTCTTGCATAATTTTTTTAACTAAATAATGCACAAAATTAACAGCTTCCAAATTGAATTTGTTTGTTTTAGGGCGCCTCCTACAGCAGGTGCTCAAGAATATCGTCGCTAAATCTAAGAATACCTTGAAACCTTCAGGGCGGAAAATTTATCTCTATTCTGGTCATGACTACAATGTAGTGAACATTTTGAAGGTGTTAAACATATTCAAGCGACATTTTCCAGATTATAGCTCATCGGTAGTTATTGAATTGCACCATTTCCCGGATGGTAATAATTATGCTGTGAAGGTAATTAATAAGTGCATCAAATATGAAACTCGAATAAATATATACATCAATTTTTCAGATTCTCTACTCCAAATTTGCTGGGGAGGAATATGCAGAGAAAAAGTTGGATGGATGTGAAGTGATGTGTCCTCTCGAAAAATTCTTGAATATTGCAGAGAAAGTGATTCCTACTAACTATACGGCTGAATGTCAAGCCACCATCGACCTGGATTCATGAACGAAATTCTTGAATTATGTTTAAATCATTTCTATATTGTAATAACACGCGTATAGGTCCCATATTGTATACCTCCAAGGTGTATAGTCGGTACACGGACATGTTTGGGACTTCCCAGGGATGTCTCGCGTAGGATATCCTATGGATACCCTAGCTGGTACATCTCTGGGACAACCCCAGGGAATTTTTCGGTATCAAATTTATCAGGTTACATCTCATTGTGGCCCTTTTTGGTGGCCAGCGAAATTAGGTATGTTCAGCTTGTGTTGTTAGGTTTATTTTTGTAGCAGTCGTGTAAATCCTCATCTTTTGGCAAAAGTAATAAAAATTAATGCCCAAAAGATCATACTGCAAAAAGCTCATTCTTTTGTTTAAAAGTAGAAACACATTGTATGAGAGGGTTTAAAATTGTGATATATATTCAAGAAAGCCTCGATTTTTTTTTGAGCCAGGACCTAGAAGGATGATATATTAATCATACATTGAGTTTTGAGAGAAATGAGGACCATTTTTTGAAAATTTACTTTTTTCAATTAGCAACCTAGACATTTGAGAGAAATGACAAACTCTAAAAAATGCTGAGGAATTATTTGATTGAGAGTAGTTTTTACAATTTCTTTTTTTCATTACCAGAGATGTTATATCCACTGTGAATCGTGTTGTCGTGGGTTTATGTGTACTTTTACGATTCCAATACTTACATGTTATCTGTGTCTAATGGAAAATAAGATATTATTATTATTATTAGTTCCACAATTCACTAATCAATCTCTAGTGAGGAACATAATGAAAACACCTTCCTAACTGTTATCATTTTATTTACAAAAATATATAAATCTATAAAAATCCTAGGCGGGTAAGAGATCAAAATCGTCCGAAACATGAACCATCGGCACATGAGTTTCATCAATTTTCGGCGTGGACTTGCGATCGCACAAACTGTGCTCCTTCATCTTCCACTCCCAGTCCATTTTCTGGACGGCGTGCAGAGATTCCGCCTCGTTGTGGTGTCTCAACAGCATGTGTTCCTTTATTTTCTCCCATTTGTCATCCACGTCTTGCAGCCAACTCAAAAAAAGCCGTCCTGCCAATGAGAAATAAAAATCACCATGGTGAAAAAAGTATTCATGAAGGGCAGCAACTGCAATTTTTCATAAAAACTTTGTACTAAATACAATAAAATACAAAATTATCTAACCAACTGGACTCAAAGTACTTAACCAGAAAGTTTTTATTAAGGAATATCAACATTTATTCTGGTGTTCCACAAGGATGTGACCGTGGCCCTTTCTGATTGAAAACGTTTATCAATGATATTTTTTCATTGTTCAATTGAAGAATGATCTACATTTCATCATACCCTAAAATTATATTGAAATATTATTCCATTAATAATAATAAAGTTTATTGAAAATTCTAAAAATATGTACAACAATTTGTAAAAAAGTTGATTAACGATTCAATTATACTCGCGAAGTTAAAAACTTGTTGCGAGAAAATAACATGTAAGAATTTTTCTACTTTCTCTTTTAAAGGAATAAATGTGTTTTTTTTTAATGTTTATTTTAGATGTAGTATTTCTTGGAAATACTAATCTATCATTATCAATACACTCCCACTCTTTCCAATATCCAATCCCACTCACCGTTGTATCTCGACCTCGCGTTCCTATCCTTCTCCTCCTGTTCCGGGGTGATGAGATTGTACACTTCCTCGTCACTCAAAATCGTACAAACGGAGAACGGCAGAGACTGATTCGCCAGCGCTCGCGCAGCCCTACCGTGCACCCTCAATATCTCTTGCTCCACAGACAGGACCAACTTTTCCTTTTCTATGACATGCTGGAAAACGATGATATTCAAGTAATAAATTCAAATGGTAATATTATTACGGATGAATTGAAAATAGCTGAGGTGATGAATAATCACTCTTCAACTACTGGTGGAAATATAAGAACAAAAATGGTTACATATTACAATACTATTTCAAAAGAAGATTTTCCTCCAGTAAATAATAATTCTTCAATGCTTCTGTTCTACTGATGAAAAAGAAATTTTAAATTTGATAAACACTGAAAAAAACTCGTCCAGATTCAGATGGTTAGATAACTAAATAAATTTTTAAATTTGAAAATATTTCAGCGGAACCCTTATCAAAAATTATTAATGCATGTTTCTCAAGAGGAATATTTTCAGATGGATCGAAACACGCTTCCTTTAGAGCTATTTATAAAAGTGGTGATCCTCAAAATTCCGGTAATTATAGACCGATAGCATCACTGAGCATTTTTTCAAAAATTATTGAAAAACTATTGAAAAAATCCATGGTAAATTTCATCAATGAAAAATAGGGCTTCGATGAAAACCAGTTTGGATTTCAAGAAAACAGTGGTACTCAATCAACAGTATTACAAGTAATTGATGAAATTCTAAGACTAGAGGAAATCATGTGATAGCAATATTCATGGACCTCAAAAATCTATTTGATACCATTGATCACATAACACTTTTGAAACATTTGGAGTTCAGGGAATCAGCGACAATGATTATAATCTTGAATCATATCAATCTAATATTACTATCAGCACCAAATCTTAACCGCGTTCGGTATTTACGTCGGACTGATTAGTCTGTATCGTTCGTTTATATATTCAAAATAGTTTCACACTGGGTTTAGAAGGTAAATGTACCTTTTAAGTAGATGATACAGTGGTTTTATATAAGAACTCTGATCCTTTAATTTTAGAAACATGAACAACAAAGATATAAAAAAAAAATATGAAAAGTGTTTTTTTGGGGAGAGCTGGAGAATAGCGCCGTGAAGAAGCTGATCCAAGAAAATATATAGAGAGAGTGTTTTTTTTTCTAATCTTTTGTCATTAAATACAAATAAATCTGAACACTTCATTTTTCAACAAAAAATTTATCTCAATTTCAAAATAAGTCTCATATAATAAGTAGAATTATCTATCTCATAAACATTTGGGGAACATGTTTCGAAAATAATATTAAAAAATTCCATTTTATATAAAAAAGCTTTAAAAGTCTTGTATCGTCTTATTTGCCGCCAACAAGTCAACTCTATATAATTACAGATATTTTTTGTTAGAAGAACTCCATACAATAGAAACTTTCAAAATGTCTTTCAATATTGTGAATAAAAAGTTAAATTAAACTTCATATCATCTAGAAATTCTGATATACACAGTTATTGGGAAAAAAGAATCACACATTCAGCTCTGTCAAATTTTAAAGGATTACCGATTCAGATCAAGAATTCCTGAAACATTTTACAATTTAAAAACCGATTAAAAAATTAATATCCATTTTCAGTATGTGAAATATTCGAAGCCTCCTCTACTTTGAAACTACCAAAGACTTTTTTGTATATTTGTATATCTGGATCTTTTTTTTATTGAATAATTTTTCTACTCCCTGTATTTTGATGTATTATGTAAAGGAATCTGTAATTGTTCGCAATGAGCTTATCATGAGAGAAACAAGATGTCCTGCCCTACCAGAACCGCTCAATGCAATAATCTTATACAATACTTTCCTGGCTAATATCACGACGAACGTTGAATAAATAATCTTATAATATTGCTATTATTACTTATACCCTGAAAGATTCTTTACCTGTGTTCTTAGCCTGTATCGTTCCTTCTCTTGTTCGGTGAAAAGATCCTTTAACTGCGCTGGCAAACTCTGGGGATAAGTGACGTTGGGTGTGGTGGGAGCTGTTCCGGCCAGGACGTAAGTGCATCGGTTCATCAAGTAATCCTTGAAACCTTGAGGTGGTTTCGGTTGTACGGGAAACAAACCCCTCCGTCTCTTAGCAATCTATCGAGAGATTGAAATTAGTCTCATATTCAGACAGACTTTTTTTTTTAATTATTGTTTTCAAGATGACGGCTCCAAGATGGCGGATGTTTTTGATCTCCTTACCTGTTTTCGTATATTCAAATACAGCTGGTAACAGTTGGTGATGGGCTGTTCGTGAGGATGTACTTGCGCCTCCGCGGGCGTCTCCTGCGTCTCGACAGGCGGCGTCGCCTGGTCTTTATTCTGCTTCATCTTCCTCTTGCGAGGGTGGAGTTCTACGGGCGCGGGCGCCGTCGAAGGGCCGGCGGATGTCGACGCCGAAGTAGAGGCTTCCGTATCGTTGTTCGGTTGCTGCTTAGACTGAAAAATAAGCGCGACTAATGAGGATCTTTCAAGGCCAGAATGGCTGGCAAGCAAAAATAAACGCATTTCTATAAATTTGATTTTTCAGAATGCAGAAAGCACAAATGATGTTATCTTTCCCTTTCTTGATCATGTTTATACATGCCTTAATAAAGGGAAAGTCCTAGCTGCAGCATTCTGCGACTTTTACACTTTTGATTGTGTAAATCATGAGCTTTTTTTGCAAAAGTTACATAACTAACAGAAAACAGTTAGTAACATCAATCGGAAAACTATCACACACCAGAGATGTCTTATGGGGTGTTCCACAAAGTTCAGTTCTAGGTCCGATTCTATTTCTTATATATTTGAATGACCTAGCCACTCTCTTGATGCAAAGCAGCCTTACAATATTTGAGGATAACACCACTCTCTTTTGGCATAGCAAAATTACTATACAATGAAAGATACTTTTACTAGTGAGTTGGAAATAAAAAAAAAATAACTTGCTCACCTTCAGTTCTGATATTGATCATTTATACTTTATTGGACATACTCTAGAAAATAAACACCAATCCGAATTCTTAGGAATATTTACACTAAACATTTTATATTGGATTTAGTTATATTTATTTGTAATTTATTTAAAAAAAAATAAAAACAACAACTTTTCAGCATGTATAATTTTATTTTATTTTAGTATTTATCTATTTTATTCACCAGACACTTTAACATTGTATTCATTTATATTTATTTATTTGTATTTGCCACAAACAAGTATGTTCAGTACTTCTTCTTCTGTGATATTGTCATGTTTATTCATAATTATGTTCTTAATCTTTGTATCATGAATAAACGTCATTATTATTATTATTATTATTATTACTCATCAATAATGAATTAGCATCAGGATCCAAGTCAAAAAAAAAATTCTGCAGTCAAAAACTTCTGTACTCAGTTTTCATTTTGCAAAAACGAGCAATTAGATTCCTTTGCAACGTGGGAATGTGTGAGTCATGTAAACCATTATTTATAAGAGACAAAATTCTTGCTGAACTTGTATTTTCATCTTGGAAAGTGTCTGCCTGATTTACAAAAAACATATTATGGTCGAAACTCCGAAACAAACAAACAAATTACGTAGCCAGACTGAAAATTAAATACCTTTTCCTTTTTCAAAATCAAGTTTGACAAAAAATTCTTTAATTTATGACTGTAAAAAGTTCAGAAAGATTGTTAAACAAGCCCTTGCAAAATAAAGCATACAATCTTGAAGAATATAACAATGAAACTTTGCTGACTTTATATTGCCTACCTACTCTTTAATTTGAATCTTATTTGATACTGTAATATTTTATACTTTTTAACTTGTATTCAAATTGTTAGTTTATAATATTTATAATTTTATTATCGATTATGGCAATTGTTCATGTCAATATTTAATGTGTACTGCTTATTCACTTTTTATAATTTAAATAAAGGCTTTGTCAATAAGAAATTGTATTTCTTCGACAATAAAGAATCTCTCTGGCCCTCCCTCTCTAACTCTCACTCCCTCTCCGTCCTCTCTCTCCCTGTCTCCGTCGCTCCCTCTCTCCGTCGCTCCTCTCACCTTTGACCCTCTCTCTCCGTCGCTCCCCTTCACCGTCGCCCCCTCTCTCCGTCGCTTCCTGTCTCCGTCGCTTCCTGTCTCCGTCGCTCCCTCTCCCCCTCAGTAAAATTTGTAAAAAAAATTGGAGAGAATTGAAGATGAAACTTTATTGCTTTAATGAGGAATTTTTGCCTTCCCTGGGAAGTTCACTGTCAGTTTCGGACTTATTAAATCGAAATTTTATAGTTAATGACTTGCAATTCTCGGAAAAAGAAAGTTGCCAACTTCAACAAAAAGCTCTGCCTCTCCAATTTCAATTATTACTAACAATGACATACCTCCTCTGGAAGGCTGCCTGTACCACTGTCTTTTTTCTCCTCGCTTTTGCCGGACGAAGCCGAAGGTTCCGGATTACTGCTTGCTGCCGATAAAGTATCCTTTTCATTAGCCGGATCGCTACTACTGGAGCTGGCGACGACATATGGCAGGGCTTGGTGAGTTCGCTGCGAGCTACTTTTACCGGTCCGTCCGGCTCCTGTATCTTGTTCGCTGCTAGATGACGGAATGACAATTTTGAGCGGAGGTACCTACGCAAACGAAATACAAAATTGAATTTAGTTTTTTTGGAAAAATTGCACAATATGGTCACCAAACCGATTTTGCTGAAAATTTCACAGATGATTCCAGAAACACTAAAAACGATAAATTCGTTGATATTTTTCCGCGGAAATGCCTGGAAGATATTTTTTTTTGAAAAAAATGCTCAGTGGTAGTGTGTACAAATGCACAAACATCAGCAATTGAACTATTCACTACTATTACATTTCCAACACAAACTGGAACACAATAAAACATTAATTTCGAACCATATATCAGAAGCGATTCGCATACAAAATTGGACAGAATAATGATTTATAAAAAAATTATTTAAATATTCAATTCGGAAATTATCCATTTTGACATTAATAAAAACGTCGAATGTCAAATATAGCGAATACTTGGAAGAGTGCAAAGCGACGTTGTCGGTTCTTCTCGAATTTCTGCATACTAAGTAAAAAAAATTATGTTGTGATCAGATTTCACAGTATCGGTGATTCTAGAATCTGTTATTTTTCAGATATTAACAACAAAAAAAATATGTGAAAAGGTATGGAATATGGGTAGAACTCGGATTTTGACGAAATTTCCACAGATGCTTCAAATTATGATAAAAACACTAGAACAACTTAAATCTTTGAGCGGAAAGAATTTGTAACAATTTATGGGTAAAATATCCCTCAAGAATTAATAAATAAATAAAAAACAACTCATTATTAAATAGACAGCAAATAATATTTTTGATAAGCAAATGACAGCTCTCTAACGAAGATAATTTCGCGACATTTGATTTCAGAAATATTCAGTTCATGTATCACATGGAATATTTTAAAGAATGACTGTGTGTTGTTTATTCTACTTCGGTACCGGTATATATTCTAGTATTTATCTGTCATTCATGACAGTTTTTTTTTCATTCATGTTGCGTTATTTCTATATCATAAGTGAATTTTTTCCTGAAATGGTACCGGAATGGAATAAATCGTCTTATTTCTTGATGAAGGTCCACAGAAAGAACAAAGCGCGCGGAACTGCGAAATGTCAGCCTATTTTTCCTTTTTCATTTACCTAATGTAGAAACGTTGAACCCTTATTCCTCGGTGAAGGCCTATAGCCAGAAATACACGAGCGAAGCGAGCGCGCTCTGCCGACATTTAGAATTCCTCCACACGCGCGGAATTGCGAGATGTCGCTCTTCTATTATTATTTCATCCGGCGTGTCTCATTTTTCTGCCTGCCCCGTGGGCTGCTCAGAATGGACTGAATTTCTTAACCTAAAAAGAAGGGACACAACTCGACCTAACCTAACTAACCTAGCTAATAGCTATCCAAGTTGCTGGTAATTAGATTACTAATTAGTAATTAGTATGGAAAAGTGAAAGCAAAGCAGATGCTCGCATTCATAAATTATCAGAAGAAAGATGAATTCGTGAAATTTGGCAACGTCGTATTTTTCATTTGTTGTGAGTTCAGTTAGCTGCCCGGTTGTCAAATATGATTACTTGCTTCTGTCAAATCAAATGAATTGAGTTTCAAAAATTATTTATGTATTTAACTTCTCGGGTGTTATTTAGGCAACGATTTTCTTTATTCTCGTAAGATTTAGTGTCTAATAGTTAAATTTGGAAGTAAAATTCGTAGGACGTTCCCATCCATAAGCATGTTTTTGTGAAGTGACCACTATGACACATTTAAAAAAAAAAGTATATTACATACTTTTCCGCGCTGAAATTTCGACTGATACAGTGATTTTATCGTATTTTAAACATTCTGTGAAATTTTCAGCAAAATCGGTTTGGTGACCATATTGTGCAATTTACCCGTTTTTTTTTTGGGTCCACCCATAGACACAATAGCGAACTTGACCATCAAGTTTTTGCGCAGGCCAGTTGCTACCTGCAATCGACAATCAACTGATGACATGAATGACATGATACTTTTCCATTTCGACATTTGTCAGAAAACATAAGTTTATTGTTTATAGGTATACAGTATCGGAAAGTTTTCATCGGGGGTATAACAAGGAACGCAATGATATGATAATACCACATAAATAAGAGAGACGCACTACTGTACGCCTCCCCTACTACCTCGTCCGACGAATTAACAGCCACGTCGATATCCCTTCCTCGAGCGAGTCGAGGAGAAATTGTAATGCTCTCTCAACATAATAGCAAGCTATTCTTTACGCTCGTATGAAACCAGCATACCTCCGATGAAAAATTTCCGATACTGTATGTATTTTTTATTACGACAAAGACAAACCACGCAATAATTTCAGAATTATTCTTTCAATGTTATTGTCATCGACAAATTAATAGTACAAATTATGAACTTGAACCCAACGACGAAAATAGAATGATGATGTTGAAATTCCTGGAAATTTTCTTTAAAAAGGTAAAATATAAGCTGCTTTTCACAAACTGATACTTATTTCCATCCGTCAGTTTCCATTTCCTATCACCATTTTGAGGAAGTAACTACATATATCTTGTTTATGGTAACTACCCAAGTACCCACATAGTTTACAGATTATTCAACTGAAGTATTTGTTATACCACGTTATACCTACTTGTTCTCCTTTGTCCTGATAAATAAAATGAAGATTTATTTTGAAACTCTTTTATTTTAACCTCAAACAAACTAACAGGTTCTACGAATCGATTACTGTATATATTTTATAAGTGATCGATTTGCCATTCCTGTCTTTCATGTGAAACAACCATTCCTATGAAACACAGGAATGGCAAATTGATAACTTATGAAATAATATACCTTATCAGCTATATGAATAGACACAATTAAAAAACCCGCCTTGTCTCAATCGGTATAATCGAAGAGAAATCTGTTTTACCAACCGTACTAACTTAGTTCGGCCAGTTGCGAGGTAGGCCGCCACTGTTGAACGTTGAACTTTTACTGCAGGTTTGACTACTACTCTCTTTATTTTCAGTTTCTCTACGGGTCCACCTATTGTTGGGACCCCAGAGGCACAGTGGCAAGAAGGGTTATTTTGTTCCCACTGATGATTATTTTATACCCACCTACATCACAGTCTTGCTCATTAATTATACTTTCTTGGTTCGCACCTATACTTGTAATGGAGTTGTTATTTGATAACACGTTTTTACCTGTGGTCATTAATCAATATGTAAAAGTCAAGAGTTTTACATCGGAGGAGTTTTACGTCACTTCAGGAGTACCACAAGGAAGTCATCTAAGCCCCTTCTTGTTCGAAATAATCATCAATGATACTGAAGGAATAATTAAACATTCAAAATTTTTGCTGTTCGTAGATGATCTTAAAATCTTTAGCCATGTCAACATCGAACAATATTGTGATAATGTTCAAAAGGACCCTACTTCAATTGTCAAATGCAGTACTGAAAATTACAGGGAGTTGAATGTTGAATTTGGGTATAATATTGATGGTGAACCACTCACAAGGGCAAACCTAAATTATACCTTTGTCTCAATAAAAGTTCATTATTTGCAAGAAAATAGTCATACAGGAATCCATAATATTTCAAATTCTCAGCTGAGAATTTTTTTTGAGAAAATTAAAACCTATTGCACTATTAAAGGAGAAACTTACCTTCAAATCAGTTTTTCCATCTTCGACTTCTGCATCAGAAACAGCCGGTTTTGGGCTGGAACAAGGACTTTTTTTGTCTCCAATTCCTTTGGCGGAACTCATAGCTCCGGATTTACTTTGACCTGCAGACTGTTTACCGCCTTGTCCTTTATTTTGACCTATAGTTTGAGAGTAATTATAACGATGATTTTATTGCACATACAAAAAGTACAGATGGTCAAACAGAAGAAAATCAACGTCCAATTGCTGTGGCGGAACTCAAAGCTCCGGATTTACTTCGACCTGCAGACTGTTTACCGCCTTGACTTTTATTTTGACCTATAGTTTGAGAGTGATTATAACGATGATTTTATTGCACAATACTCGATTTTGAATGTGGTTAAAGATACTTTCACTTTGCATAGGTGAAATAAGAATATACATTATTCATAACGTAAATGCTCATATCTTCCCTAACAATGAGCAAAAATAAAAAATTCATACACTGTTAGATACAGAATTGAAATACCTTCCAATCGAGGTGCCACATGAACTACCATCCAAATTTATTTTTTTCCCCAAATTACCAGATTTGTAAAAATTAGTATTTATGGTCTCATAAAAGTGTGCCAAATTTGGTTGAAAAATATTAAATCATTAAAATTAATTAGGGGGGGGGGGATATTTACGTCTACACTGTAAATTAAATAATTTTCATCGTACAAAATATCATTATATTTCATTCTCTCTTGAAATTGCCAAAATTCAGGATTTTAATTTTTCAAATATTTTCCAAACGACTCAAAATATTTTAAGTGAAAATTGTCAAGCTGTGTGCACGTTCCAATGTAATTGGATGAAAAAAGATTGTAAATTTCTGCACGAAATACAAACTTTTTTCATCCAATCAAAATATTTTGGCACATTGAAGCACATTACGGTTATGAGATAGCAATTTCAGGATAAGATAAAAGAAACAGCTGAATAAAAACAAATTTAATCAAGTTCTTATCAAGATTCAAATGTTAATTCGATTTAATACTCATCCCACCAGTATACTGAGCTTAGATTTACTGACGCAAAATCTCTAATGAAACAAACTATTGTCAAATATAGTTATTTTCCTAACAAGTACGCAAAGTGCTATTTTCCGTACGCAAATACAGTTAGACGAAAGACGCCAAGAGTTCGGATGAGTTTTTGTGCACCTGTTAGGAAAAAAAAATTCCTACGAGCTTCATAAAAATGTGTCAAAGTCGACAGAGGTACGCTTGACATTATAAGGTACTTAAAAAAAAGATTTTTTTTTTGTTTTAAGCTGAAATACAACTATCGGAATATAATAGCCTACAGCTACTAAAATACATATAAATTTCACCTACCAATCTGATTTTTGAGTAGTTTTACTTTTCCGCACGGCGTGCGGAAAATAAAATGTAACTTTGCGCACGCGAATGTGTGCAGAAAAGTACTACTTTGCGCACGCTCGTAGGAAACCTATTTCTGTATAACTGTCTTGTACCCACGATTGAAAACTTACCGGCATTTCTCAGAGCGGCCGATTTCCCCTCTTTGGCGTTGTCTTCCTTACGTTTCTTCCGCCGGTTTTCGTCCTCGGCTCCGGCGCTCGGCGCAGGTCCGGTCGCTTCCTCCAACGGATCGGTCGTCTCCGTGTACCCCCTCTTGGAAGCGGGGGAGGGGGAGACGTCTTCGTTTGACGGCTGCGGCGCGGGCGTCGACAGACTCAAAGGATCGGACGCGTTGACGTCCATTTCCGAGGCGTCTCTGGAGCCGGCACCGCCTTTGAGCTCGTCCAAGGACGAATCGAGACCGTCCTTGACGGATTTGAATTCGTAAATGTCATCGGAGGCCTGGTTCGGATAAGAGTTCGTAAGTACTAATATAAGGGTGTCTCACGAAGATTTGGGCAAGGAATATCTTGTAGACAAAACATAAACAATACACAATGAAATCCACCGTCTGTTCTGATACACAGCAGGCAATAACATTTAATAAATATAAAAGGAACCACAAGTAAAATATGTTGGCTTTGGGCTATAACTGAAAGCTCGCTTGTTAGCGGAATGTAAACACACAATTAGACAAACAGCTAATGTCGGGCGATACATTCACAGCGTTGCCACGTTGAGTGTTGAAATAGCGAGTTGTGGGTGGAAGAGCGCAGCGCAGCGCAGCGACCGTCATCGACATCGTGCTGTGGTCTGGCAGCAGCCGTCGCCAGTGCGTTCAACTCCATTTGGCCACAGCCAAGATATGTGGACCTTTAAATCGAAGTATCTCCCATTTCTCTCTAAAACGAGTATATCTGTCCCTCTGGAACCTAATATGTGCTCTAGATGAAGACATTTCTGTGTTTCGGTCAATTTTAGAAGTAGACATTCACCGATCTTAGTAAAACCCCTCCACTTGAAGAGGAGATGGAAGCATACAGCTCAAGCCAAACTTTCTCGACTACAACGAATGAAATATTACGGTTAGACTGCGCTGTAAACATTTTGATCTACGGTCACATTCTAAGCACAATTTTTATTGCCCCTTGTTCCGCGGAAAATAGTTGCCATTGCCAGTCGAACAAAAAATCAGCAAATCTGAGTTTCTGCTCAATTACCTGCTCATATACAATGTATAAGCTGATAATTGCCGTGAAAGAAGCGGGAAAAACCTAATGTTTAGAATGTGACCCAGTATTGACCGCAGCTAAAAGTGTAAATAATGCAGTCTAGCCGTAATATGTCATTGACTACAAGCTATTACTACTATCCAAGTATTGATTTGCGGTGCCGATCGAGGAGCCACTATGTTGCTATTTGAAAAAAAAAATAGCAATAATAATTTAAAAATTAAATTTTACCCAGCAGATGCAATTCAATCTAAAACTATAAAGTTGTATTTTTCCCAATACTACAAAATCAAAAGTTTATATCACTTCCGGCGAGACCGGAAGTTGCATGAAGCTGAGTCACTTGTCAAAAAATGCAGTTTTACGAACCGTTAACGATGAACTACTTTTTGTGTCCATCGGCGAGTCCTTCTGCTGTTTCGAGGTGCCTGATGATGGGGTGGTGGGGCAGTCGCCGATCGAAATTTTTTTGTCATCCCTGGACCCTCGAGGTTGCGGTCGGCTGGTCGTCGTGTTTTCTGCAAAAATGTACGTCGCTCAGTTTTACGACGCTCATTGTTGGCATAACATTTTTTTCCTAAATCTTCTAGATGTGGAATTTGTCACAATCGAAATCATGATTGGGTAAATTCGTTTTCCAAACATTACGATAGTGATATGAGTTTAGAAATGAGATACTTTACCGCACTAGTAACCAGCGCGTCTTCCGAATGCGGCAGAAGTCTTAGCCAGACCCATGAAGAAGGCCTCCATTCTTAGCTTCTACTCAGGGCATATAATTTTCGGACCCAGTAATCACTCACCGCTCGATGAAAGGACCCGACTGGGATATTCGTAACGGATAATAAATGAGAATAATATGAAAAAAATCAAGAAACCAAGAAATTGAAAGATTTGTCTTATAGTGGTCAGAACCCTCTTTTTGACAGTGGAGATGAACTATAAGATAAGTTTGAGGCACGCCGATTTTGACCCAATCTTGCATTTTATTACAGCAGTGAAGCAATAATAATATAAACAGAAACTACTTCCCTGGATAATATCTCGAGGAACATTGGAGACAGCTAGTTGAGTGATGTTTCTCAAGGACTCCATTGCATGGTATAAGCCGATCAAATCGTTTTTTTTATATTCCAGTTTTTAGGGTTAGTGGAGATAAGTAATTCGATGTTGTCAAAATGATTCGCTTTTTTTTTATCACCCTCTGACAAACTTTTCTTTTTATAAATGGTTGAAGAATTCCGTTTATCGAAGTGGGGTGAACCATGTAGATCTCAAAGTAATCTGCACACTTATAATAAGTTAGGTTACATTCCCAAACGTCCGGTTGAAAACTTAACTTCACCACATATGCTTGTGGAGATGACAGAGCATTATTCCGAGATTCTCTCTTTATGTCTGTATCTTATTGTCTCTTATATCATTCAAAAATGAACCCGTTCAAGAATTATTCTTTGTTGATTCAGATAGAATACAATTTTGCTGATGTTGAACAAATGTATCGCTTATCTAGCGAAAATATCATCATTTAATGAAAGTGTCAAGTGATGGACAAACTGATACTGATCTTGACATAAAAAAAAATGTGTTCCGAAACAACCTGCATATGATTCACATTTTCACAGATTGAATTTATTAAAAGTAAAAGGGGTTTCTGTGGAAATTATATTTCAAAAATTGTCAAACACGGTGTCTGTGTATATCACGCGGGTTTTGCTTTTATTATCAAAATAAATGAAACATACATATCTCCCATCATTGATTTTACATTCCAGTCTGTTATTCACCGAATAAAAAATATTCATAAGTGAAGTTTTGTACTCGGTTGAGAGATCAAGTAAAAGACCTCTTCGCTAAATAAAAATGAGAAATTTTATCATTATTATTACTATTAAAATCGGGACGAAAAAGTTGAGGAGATTCCTGACGTTAAACGAACATCAATTTCAATTCGGCACATCCTCTGTTATTGACTGACAAGTGCAATCGATGGTCATCTTCTTTCTCCGCGGAACGAAAAGGAAAACAAAGCGGGCCGGGCACACACCGATCATCATAATAATGCGAGAATGCAACGTACCTATGCGTCAAAAAAATCGCGAATCTAACGCATAAAAACATCACTTTTGTGGTGTTATATGAGACCAGTACCGATATTGGTCTTAGGAACCAAATCGGCGACGGCAGCCTTCGAAAGGAATAGCGAACCGTGGACACCTAGACAAGTCGAAAAGTGGAGATTATCTGACATTGACATACCTTTATGTATATTCGATGCCCGACGTTGCATCTGGCCGGCTGCTTGAAACACTTGCCTGCCTGCCGTCACTTCGAGCGCAATCGGTGGATTCGGAGACGAGACCAGAATTGAGCGGTGTTGCCAGTGTCGGAATGAGATATTCCTCGCCGAGGACAAATGGTAATCCCGTTTCCTTCACTTTTTTCCGCAAGTACAAAATGGGTTCTGTGATGAAAAGGCGATGGGCATAAAAGCGACGGACAAACTAGCGAGGCCAAAACAGCAAAAGGACAAACTAGCGAGGACAAACTAGCGAGGCCAAAACAGCGAAAGGACAAAATAGCGACAAGACATAACAGACGACAGCAGAAATGGCGATAGACTAAACAGCGACAATAGTGACAAAAGAAACAGCGACAAGACAAAATTCAGTGGCGTCCAGAGACGGCCCGGATATTTTGGTTGGCGAGCATCTTGGCAGCTTTGGTTCTTGTTACTGTTTCCTTTGTCACTATTGTCGCTCTCTTGTATATCGCTATTTCTGCTGCCGCTGTTTTGTCCTATCACTGTTTTGGCCTCGCTATTTTGTTCGTAGCTTTTATATCCATCGCCTTTTCGTCTACAAAATGATATAGGGCAGCCAATATTCACAATAGGTTCTGTAATTACTTCGCCGGATTTTCTATTTTCATTAGTTTTCATTAATTGTAGGCACCCTGGCCTACAACTGAAATTGAAAATCAAACAAGTTTTAATTTTTTTTTAATTGTAACTGTGAATCGTACAAAAACGCTCCAGGACCAAAGGCTTTTTTTACCATTTCTACCTTAATGTTAAAATTTCGGGAAAAAGTAGAGTTTCCGACATAAAAGTAGACACTAAAAAAAATTAATTTCCAGAAAAAAGTCGAAGTTTTTTATTATTAGACACTAGCGGACCCAGCAGACAATATTTACAATAGGTTCGCCGGATTTTCTAGATGCTAAGGCATGAGTTAATTTTTTATTCGACGACCAACACTTCGGAGATTGACTAGGACGAACATTGTGACACAGGATTTTAATATATCTTATAGCTGTTCATTCCACAGCATTCTCAAATTTTCTAATACTTTCCAAAAACTTTTAGAACATTCTAGAGTTTTCGTCCTTATGTTCCAGAAATTCCCAAAAAGTTACACCACTACGGCATCTCCCTGATGGCCAAAGTTTTTAGAAACCTTCCGAAGCCTCTGGTCTGGTTTATTACACGGAGATCACGATTTTTTTTAACTTGCTAGAAGCTTTGAGAACATTCTAGAATTTTCTTTCATACATTCTTATTCCCGGAGACCTAACTTTCTGGAACTGTTTTCATTATCTTCTAGAGACTTCTGGAGCTTCAGTTATGGTTCATTCTAAGATTTTCTCGAATTTTCCAGAATATTATTCAAGAAGTCAATTTTATATTGTAAGTTGTCACTGCTCATCATCGTGTCTATCGATGTGTATATTTTTGATTCACCGACTATATATTTTTGGCGAAGTCGCTGACAAAATCCTCATATTTGCAATAATCTGTTATTTTGCTATCGGGGCGGATACGAATGCAACAAATAAAAGATCATTAAAATCTGTCCAACCGTTCTTGAGTTAATGGTGTAACTAACCCAACTTTATTTTATTTATTTAGACGAGATAAGTAAAATCACTTGATTTCCTTGAATTCCCAAATTCCCTGACATTTCAATTTCCCTATAATTACTTCGTGTGATTTTCTTGATGACCCCTGCATGGTGTCGAATTTAACCGTGGATCGTGTGACTCTTTGGCAAATCCTTTATTTTCTACTGATCGTTCCACAGTGGTTATATGTCCTAAAAATACTTTGAACCGCCTCTTTCCCAGCATGACCAATTGGAAATATGTCATTACTTAGTAGGAAGTTGTACAAGGAAAGTGAACAGTGAACCTTGCCATTTTGTGTTGAACGTGGTGATAGCTTGAATACGCGGACATGCATCTTTCACTTTATTACTGATTAACATTCGATTTTTGTTTGGGCTACGCAAAATCGAAACGTAACTGGTCCAGAAAAGCACACCCTCATTTGTGGGAAAATATTCCCGACAATCAGGAAAATTTCAACTAGTCGGCAACACTGCAATAAAGAATCCGACTGGAGCCGGTGCCCAAATAGAACACGAAAATATTCATGTAGGCAGTCAACTATTCGACCTAAACTCCATTAGCAACAGAGATCTTGATACCGCACATAACACCGTCCACCTGTGGTCTTTACCGGTCTATTTTCTAGTTTCTTAATTCACCGATTTTTATCAGAATCTTGACGCGCGCGCGATGTTGCCACTTGTTTCTAGTAGTAGCAGGAATTTGTCAATTAACGATAAACATGACAGGGACAGTTCAAGTGGAATTGTTGCTAGAAGGCTGGTGTTTGGTTCTTAGATTGTGCTGTCTTCCTGGTTATTTTTATAACGTCATAAAAAAACATTTATAAAAATTGCATACTTTTATGAATGGAATTATTATCACTGAATTATCATTATTTTGAATAATATAAAGAAGGAGTTCATTGAAAATTATAATTCTTTCAATAAATTACGATGAAATTGAAAACAATAATCAAATTTATGAAACTGATGCTTTTGAAAAGCCCGCCAAAACATGCTTGATATAATAATATATTTCCTTGCACAAAAGTTGTTGTGATAAACAATGGAAACCACATTAACTTTTCACTTCACTTTATAAACAATTGACAAAACAGTTCACGTGTAGTTTGTGTGCTGCCACTGTCTCTCTTTTACTCGGACGCATCGGATGTTATCACGTCAAAAATGTTAACTGATACTTAGAGTAAAGAAATTGCATTAAATAATCAAATTATTATCAGCCACTTCTCTTTCAAACACACTCTATGATCACATTTTAGAGGAAATTATCTCCTTATGATTATCATTTCTGTTGAAGTTTACACTGATAATTTTCTATGCATCCTGTCACTTTTGCTTGTAGTGTTATAGTGCATAATCATTTATTTGCACATCTGACGTCTAAGATGTCAAACTGTACACAGACAAAAAGTACAGGACAATAAGTTTTCACTAAAATGCTTCAAATCATATCATTCAGTAAACTTACCCGGCAAAGGCAAATTGGTGTTGAGAAGGAACGGTTTGACTGAAGGCGGTGCCACATCCAAAGGTGTTTTTCCCTTGGAATTCTTGGCGTGTATATCAGCTCCGCGTTCAACCAGCAGCTTAACCAACCTGAGGTGTCCATTGATCGCAGCATCATGGAGGGGTGAATCGTTATCGAGTCCTCTCGCATTCACATTCGCACCAGACTGTACCAGTCGCAGAGCAACCTCGTACCAACCATGGTTGCAGGCTTCGTGAAGGGGTGTCCAGCCTTGAATTAACAGAGAAAAACAATCGGATGCTGTTTTAACAACATTGGGCATCACATGAATTGTAAAAATAGGTATTTTACTGGCATATATCTAACAGAAAACGGGTACTACCTGACCCATACTTTTACGACTAGTAAATTAGATACACTTAATGGATATCTGCTGATGTCACTATACATTATAAAAAGCACTCATAAATTTGGTATCGTAAACATTCTCACAGGTATCAGATAAATTTATTATTACCTATAATATATATGTAGTATTTATTTGTTAATAGGATATCCTGATGTACACTTCTTTTAATTCCAAACATCTAAATTAAACAATCAATCAATATTTTATTGAAGAAGTTTTCTCTTATAATGATATCAAAACGTAGCAAAATTGGAAAATACCAGCTAATCCAACAAGTCAAAAAAAACAAAAAGACAGCCACTGAATAGAGTGATTATATATGAGGTAATGAAATGGTTGATTTTTTCAGAATGTAGAAAACAACCAATGAAAAACACAACACTAAATAAAAATATCACATCAAGTTATGACTTTGGTAAAAATTCATTAACTAAGTAGTAGGTATGCTTTTTTTACCAGATATAAGTTGATTTTTTTCTTAAATACACTGACATTTGGAGGTGCCTCTTCCTGAACTGAATATTTTGACTGAGTTTCAACACATCTGTTTAGACTTTTTTTAACATTCATTTTTGCAATTTTCAATAGCTATTGAGATAACACTGATCAGATATTTGAACTGTAGCATCTTGAGCTTTATGAACTAATATGAAAATATGCTATGCAGATACTAAAATGCTTGTTATCTGCAAAAATTCCAGTTAAATGATGCTTCTGTATGATATTTAGGAAGATCAAATCTGAGACTAGCAGTACTCCCATTGATACACTACTCAGAATACTTATTGAAGGAAATGGCTTATTTTCACCATTTCAAAGCACATCCACAAATTATATAAAGCTAAGATTTATGTGTATGTCAACCCAAACCCAACATTCAATAACTTGTATTTCAGGATATAGTAGTTGACAAAATTACCAGCAAAATCAGCTACATTAGGATCGGCACGATGTGCCAACAATTTACAGACTTGCTCTACATCCCCCTTAATAGCAGCTAAATGCAAGGGAGTTTCACCTCTTTCGTTACGTTCTCTGGTGCGGGAAGTGCTCGAACTGGGGCTCCTGGAGCCAGCTTCGTTGGCACCCGATGTCATCTGCATCAATAAGGCCATTTGCTGTCTCTCAGACATTGGGGTTACCGGAAGGGCTCTATTTCCACTACCCGACCCCTTAGGTCGCAATGGTGGGGGCATATTTTGTTCATTAAAGTCCTGTCTGGCTCTAAAAAAAATTCAGAATGTTGTTTACATAACCTCAGTCACAGTATTTTCATTGTTAGATACGTCTTGGCAATTACCTAGTTGAAAATGGTTAAATATTGAGAAGGAAATGAATCGACATCAGTGCGAAGGAATTATTATCACAAAAATTCCAGCTCTTTGCTTTTCAACAAGCTTTAAACTAAAAAATAAAACATAATCACCAAACACCAAGAGACCAAGACACAATTGACACCTTGGCACGGTCAGTCTGTCAACTGTCAGTGACAGGGTATTCTGTGCTGTCAGTCAGTAGGGCCACAGAATTGACAGAATCCATACCTCAGAGTAATAAAAGACAATAGAGTGGCCTTTTCCATCCTTGCCTTGAAGGCAACATAACTTTGTTAACAAGCGAAGTCCTTAAGCCCTTAAGGTGGCCTTCCATACCAGCTTTCAGCTCCAACTTCTTTCGGAAGAAGTGCTGCTATTTTTATATGACCATTTCCACAAGGACAGAAATACGCTACGCTTTACGTCAACTGTCAAATAATTTTTCTTCATTGTTAATTAATTTAATTGTCAGTTCTTCTCAAAAACACTGAAGAATAGTTTGATAACACTTTCTAATTTATTTGGTTTGGGTTTTATGACATATCATTTTATTCGTTTCATTTATATGACTTATATGTCTATAGAAAGAGATGGCAACCTATTCATAAACAAAGATAGTCAACGGCATGTCGCTAAAAGTAAAACTTGAACCAACAAACAGCGGCATGACCTTGAAGAAGCGGCGGCTACTTTTGAAGTACTCTGATTGGCTAGAGATAAGAAGCCTGCGGCAAAAAGCTGGTGTGGAAGGCCGGCTTTATACATGTCAAGTCCGTATTCAATCGGGTAGTTTCGTGTATGCCCGCTCATTTCATTCGGATCAAATTGTCATTCTTCGTTTGTATTATGGACCAAGTGATCATCTTCAAGAGGAAGATTAAACTAAATTTAAATTTACATACAGAATTGTCCTTATTTATATCCATTAGATATCTTAATGCCATCTATACTTTGTATGACAACACATGAAAACACGATTGTAATGATTGTATAGAAACCTAGAGTAAATAGTAAAATTTTTATTGGCTTGCAGCGTTGTATTCTAGATGTCTCAACTGGCAACGCGACATTACCATCTATGGCAGAAAACTACATTTTTGGTTTGGAGGAAAAATATGAAATTTCATTTAAATTTTTATTGGTATGTTGTGCAATAAGTATGTTGTAAAGTGCTGAATAATATGCTTCCCAAAGGTTAAATTGATGATTGAACGATCGTAATGTGTCATTTTCAATTGAGGCGCTCTCTGATATCAATTTTATCGATACCAGAGCCTTCAATTAACCTAGCTTTTTATCGGGTAAGTGGTCATTTTAATAGTTTAAAACATGCTTATCGAATAGTGCATGATGATGCTGATATTGTTGTCGAAACGCGCGTCGAATTGAAATGACTTAGTGTTAGTGTTCGTGTAGTCTTCTTTGTCTCTAACTTTAGAAGGATATTTTATGTGTTTTCTGTTTGATTTTAGGAAATGAGCAAAATCCCAAAATCTAAAATATGGTCACCCTGTGAAGAACTTACTGCAGATATCAAAGAAGAAAGTTATGGCATTGTTATTCTCAATACTCCAATAATCAATTTCGGATCTGACTTTGTTATGGGATTGTGGAATCAAGGTACTTCTACGAAGATGAGTTTTATATGACAGAGCTCTCTTTATCTTAGTCCAAAGTACCTAAAATAATCACTTTTCTAGCCAGAGTGAGGATTACAGTTGATGGGGGCACTGAAAAATGGATTCAATGGTTGGCATTGCATAAGCTTGATTCTGACAAAGTTTTACTGCCAGATTTAATAACAGGTGATATGGATTCTGTTCCCGAAGATATCCTGAAAAATTTCCAAAATAGTGCCGCAGAGATTATCGTTACACCTGACCAAAATGAAACTGATTATGTGAAAGCATTGAGAGAGACAGAAAAATATTGCAGCAGACGAAACATAAAGGTGGGATACTTTTTCTCTATCTATAATCTGGAAATAACCATTATTGACCCAAATATGGTTATTGTCTTCTTTATTTCTTTTCAGATAGATACTTTATATGTGATAGCAGACACTTGTGGGCGTTTCGATCAGATAATGGCTAATGTCAATGCTCTCTACAAGAGTAAATATATTTTAGAAAAAATCAATCTGTTCCATTTGGCTTCAACATCCCTAACATGGCTTCTAGATAAAGGGAGTCATGAAATAAGTGTTCCATTGAATTTAAGAAGTGAAAAAGAATGGTGTGCTCTCATACCAATTGGATTTCCTTGTAATGTGACAACTACAGGATTAAAATGGAACTTGGGTAAGTGTGCATTTTCAAATCCGTGTTTTATATTGTATTCTGTTGTTAATATTTTTCAATTATTTCAGATAATAGACGATTAGAATTTGGCGGTTTAGTCAGCACATCAAACACTTATGATGGCTCTCCAGAAGTTACCGTCACAACCGACCACCCTGTTATTTGGTCAATGGGCATCAGCACTTTGTGTGACAACTGTGAAAATTCTCGGTACACTTGACACAAATAAACATGGTGAAATTTGATTTGCTCCTCACTGGAATCCAAGTTACCTTCTATTGCTTTTTACCAGGCCTCTAAGACATTCAAAAATAGTTTTTTATCAATAAAGATCTGTTTCAAATGGTGAGGCTCTTGTAGGTAACTTTTTGACCTAGATAAAGCTATGGAATGGCAGAGTTTTAGGTGATTCTAACAGGATCCAGGTGTTTTTATGTTGTCTATGATATCTTGTTCAATTGTTGACAGATATAAATCCTAGGCAATATCCGTCATGGTATTAAGTGTGATAGTAGTAATTTTTGTGATATTTTCTTTGGGTATGGTGTTTTAAGCAACCCTTGAAACAATGTGATTAATTTTAGCTCCAGTCACTATGTGCTTTTGTTGTTGATTCTGTTGCTGTTTCCTATGTAGGTCGTAATAAAAGACTATTATACTTTTCCTGCCTAGTTCCAAATCTTGACTTAATTTAATTTTAGATGGAAAATGGGAAATTATTTTTAAGGTGTTTCATTATTTTTTTGAAATATCCTGTCTATGGGGTTTCTCTCTTTTTTAAATAAAATTTGTTTTTATACAACGAATTGTGATTGTATTATAAGTAGATTTTTTGAATATAACTTCCAAAATAGGTTTTGTTTTATTCAAAACATGGAAACTTCGTGTCTTATAAAATGTATACCAGAATATTATATTTTTCGATTGTTTCTGAATAGTATTGTCAACGACAATAATTCAAAATCTTTATTTTCCTTGAAATGACAAAAAAATGTATATCTTAAAATATTGTATATTTTAAATACTTTAAATTAAAATAATTTTTAAAATCAAACTTACTGTAAAGTATGTTGAAGGAATCTCTCATATTTTATTTGGTGGCTCCAGGAATACCTTTTAATGTTTTTTTATTTTAAAGAAAGAAGAAAACTGCAACTGAAAATGAAAAAAAATAAATTGACGGAAGGAAGATTTCCTAAAACAAATTTCAGAAATATAATCGGTTTTGATCTGTCTCATAGTTTTCAATACATATTTGGAATTTTTTTATGAAAAAAATGTTTCAAAATTAACTTCCTTTAAGTACGTACAAATGTTAGAAATAACGAAATATTGTGAATACTTATACTTTTTAAAATAAGCTCTTGCTTCACTGCCAAACTTTTAGTTAATTTGACTCCCATCTGTTTTTGTTTATTTGTTGTACTCTTCTTTCAGTGTTCTGGTTCATGTTTTCCGCAAATTCTCTACACTGCCATCTCTTTGTCGAAAACCGAACTAACATGCTCATACTTCTGATATTTTTCTACAAGTTTCTAGAAAGAAGCTGTCAAGATATTTCTTCATTGAGAAACAAATGATTATCACATGCTAGTCCGCTGAAGAAGGAAGAAATGCTGAAACTTGTATATAATAATGTCAAAACTATATCCGTATAGCAGAATTGTTGTACACTGCCATCTCCTGTTCAACAGCTCAACTTGCAGAGGCGGTAGTGTTCACACTTTATTCGTTTTGCTGCCATCAGTTTTTCACTAGCTGAACTCCACTTGCAGTGTTCATCCTAGGGTCACTGGATCCAGAAAGCTTTGCTTCCCTTCTGCCATTGCCATCTGTTCCTCGGAAACCGATCTGACTTGACCAAGTTTTAATTCGCGAAATTCATTCCCGCTAGGTGGCGCTAAAAATTAAGGCCTGAAACAGTATAATGATGATCAGCTGCTAAACTCCATAAGAGACCATAGTGTTTAATTTCAGTCTCATTCAAATTTGATTGAAGTACTCGAGACGTCGAAAGTTGAAATGAGCTTATCAGACAATTTTCTCTACGACGATATTGCCATATCTGACAAAACTCTTTGTTTTTAATGGAAAATAACGTAAAGTAGTAACTTAATATCTGCTACTATTGCTAGTACATTCAGAATTGCGGCACTGAGCAAATATACTTATTAATGAAACTTTTGACTTTTGCCGCCATTACAAGATGACTGATTCTTAAACTATGAACACCAAAGAATATCACTGCACTGAATTTATTTTCCAAAACTCGATTAATAATGAGAAAATATTTAAAATAGATACACTACCGCTTATGGCAAGAAAGACCTGATCTACTTTTTATCAGTTCAACCAAATAATTATAGATGTCGCGCCCTTTGCGCAGACTGCGAATACTTTTTTGAAACTAATGCTAGTCCGCCGTGAAAAATGCAGGATAATTATGTAAATAAATATTTCTCTGGAAAAAATGTATTTCCTCGGAATGGTGTTCCCGCCCAGTCTTTATTTGAACAGCTTAGCCGTTCGTTAGAACTACGATCCTTGGAAAAAAAATCGGCAAGTCTCCAAAGGGATGTGGAAACTGAGCTCGACGGATCAGCCTCAATGGAACCGCTAACCCTGGAACGATTGATGATAATTCAGAAGGGCATCGTCCACGAAAACATTCATAAAACTGAGACAGATCGCCAACCAGTCTGCGGTGTTCCAGAGGAGTGAGCTCGTAAGCGAAGTATCACCGACGAGACGAATGGCTCTTTTTTGAGCAGAATCTAAAAGTTTAAATGAGTGTTTAGGTGCTGCACTCCATATATGGCAACAGTGTTCAAGGAAAGGTCGGATTTGTGCCTTATGAATCATATTCAATTGACGGGAAGTGAAATACTTTCGGATACGAAATAAAAAACCAAGTTTTTCGGAGACACTTCTGGACTTTTCATGGCTTTTCCATGAAACAAAGGTGATATCGGCCTATCTAGAGAAAATATATGCTTGGGTTTTATTTGCTATAAATTATATATATTGTTTGATCCCCTTTTCAGAATTTTTGCTAAGTCCGTATTATTAAATCGTTCACATTCTTTATTGCTTTTATTGGCAGATATCGGAGCTTTGGAAGAGAAAGCGGTATGAAGGAAGGTACTATCATCCGCAAAGCTGACTAATGGGTATGAGTTAGGTCGCAACTCTTCATGGATGGAAAGAAGAAACAGTGTTGGTGCTAGAATAGATCCCTGCGGAATACAACTGGGGAGGCAAACCATAAATTGAAATTTTGGCAAGGAGTCCCAAGTGCCAAACGCGAGATATCTGTATGAGACGTTCTGAGGTCCACCATATTTTTCGAAAGATTGCTGTCAAATATGTGAGACATAAGCAAGCAAGTCACCAGTTGATCTCTGATGTCTGATGCCGGACACCATATTGTCGATCATTGATAATTCCTGAGCGTTCTAGATATTTCATGGACTCGATGTTGATGGCTTTTTCCATGACATAGATAACAGATAGCAGCGGGATAGGTCTGTATTTGCTGGGTAGGATTATTCTGTTTTTTTAGGTACTGGTCGTACTTTTGCAGTACGGAAATATCCCCAAATTATAAGAGATGTTGAATTACTTGCAAAAGATTGGTGTTAGTTCGGGGATACCTTGAGATACTTGAGAACGATTACATTCACTAGCTTTGTTGGTGTCAAAACCGAGCAAAATACGTTTGATAGTTAGTTGATATTACTTCCGGAGTGGGGATAATATTTCAAAAATATCGTTATTATTTTCTTGCTGAATCAAAAGTAGATTTTATTGACAAAAAACGATAATAACATTTACAAAAATATATGCCATACAACATATTATCCAAAATCTCACAGATCATTCTTGAAAATAACCAGATGGCGTGATATAACAAATGAACTTGCCACCCGGTATATATTTTTAGAAATATTTCGTTCGTTTGTGTCAGGTTCTTCTACTCTAATTGATGCAATTTCAAGAAATTCAGTATATGACCTCAATTGTATAGGGCACCGCTGAGTCAATTGATATCCTTATTAAGAGTGACAACGCCCAATTCATAATCTAGTTCATGATGTAATCATACATATTATGAAATACCAAATAACGTACTTCAACCGTTTCATTATTGTAAATTATGAAAAGTCGTCGGATCCAACATTTTTTCTATTTTGTAAGGACATTCATGCTCTACAATGTCTGGTTGGGAGCATTGAAAAGACTTACGTGACCATATCACTGAAGGAAGGAAATATAAACTCCTCACTAATCAGATGGATACAATCAATACTGAAAAGCTGCGACTCTTGGGGGTGGGTAGGAACAGAACGGCAGAAAAAGGTTGTCTCCAAGGAGAATTTCTGTCGCCTTTGCTGTGGTCACTGGTTGTCGAAAACCTTATAGTGGAGCTACCAGACTCTAATTTCACAACTCAAGGTTACGCCAATTACTTGATTGTCATCTTTAAGGGTAAAAATGAAGTAATTTTCAACAGCATGCAAGTAGCACTATAAAAACACAATCAGAAGCTGGTGGAGCAAAGATAAACTGAATTCTAATCCCAGCAAAACAGTGCTGGTTCCATTCACCAGGTGGCGAGAGTAGGAAATCCAATCCCAGCTCTGAATGGAACCCAGCTATTATTTTCCGAAGAGTGTGAATATCTAGAGGTTATATAGTCGACCAAAACATCGACAACGCACAGAGAATTCAATCACACTCTTTCCATAGTTATGACGACAAGCTGGACGTACAATTCTTGGTAAGCCATGGGGTTTGAAACCAACAGTGATCTGCTAGCCATCAAAATATGCTTTACTGACATGGTGGCCAAAGAAGAAAGTACAGCGGCTAACTTGTCTGGGAATCACAGAGACAATATTTACGTACCCATCTTCAGAATTAGAAGTAATGCCTCTGCCTCTGCCTTTGTGTAATGAAAAAATCAGTAACACACAGTAAATTATTTTGGAACACATTTTCCTAGAAACCACGTCTGAACCGACAGAAAACATGAATTGGTCATGAACAACCACAAAATTTTCACAGAGAACAGACCTCAACTGGGAAGGGATGCATCTTGGTATACCGATGAATCCAATATAGTCGAAAGGACTGGAATGGGCGTTACTAGACCAATTACCCGAGGGTGAGATACCTCGGAGAATATCGAATAGAAGAGGGAGATCTACGTAATCTGAAGCCAACCGACTTGATAAATAGATCTTATAGGTAGCAGTATTGACATCCCCCTAAGCAGAACAGAACGGAACGATATCAAAGCCTGGATACCTTACCTCTTCATCATACTCCTGGGCGTGAAAGCCTTCATTATATACTGTAGGTTTTGTTTGAGAGAGATCTGGTTGTTTTTATGGGTAGCAGTATTGACATCCCCCTAAGCAGAACAGAACGGAAGGATATCAAAGCCTGGATACCTTACCTGTTCTTCATACTTCTGGGCGTGAAAGCCTTCATTGTATACTGTAGGTTTTGTTTGAGAGAGATCTGGTTGTTTTCCTTAGAGTTGCCTGCTTTTTATTATTATATATCAATTATTTATTGATTAAGAAGTCTAAATTTTTTGCTTCCCATTTAACATTACTCTTGACGTTGTTCGTGCGATTGCATAATCAAAAAACCCACCTCGCCGCAAAATCTTTACTAATGCACAATACACACCGCAAAAACTACCGAAAACAATGCCCTGACGCGAAATGAGCGCGATAAATCTCGCGAAGCGGATAATTACATTCATAAATAAAGAAAAATCCGGAGTAATCGGGTTGAAGGCAAGAACGCAAAAACGGAAAAACGAAAAAAGGACATCGAGCGCCGCGGCGTTTTAAACACTACTTTGCAGACTAAATTGCCGAACGTAATGACCGGCATCGGTGACAGATGGCGCTGGTGGCGCTACGCCATTCATAACTCGACGCGGTGTGCACAGATCGGGCCGGCGATCGCCATTAGTAACGATTTTGCGCTTCCGGCTCGTTCCATTTTTATATTCGCAACGGATGGCCTTCATGACTTTTGCTCGTGTTCGGTTTGTTTTTGCCTCGGTCGGAGGGTCGGTGTTCCGATAAACTTGCGGAACAACTGGAAATGAATAATTATAGTCTGGGTTTTTGGTTCTGCTGCTAGAAATATCGCACATTCGTAATATCTGCAAGATTAGTTGGTTGGGGATGTTTCCGTTGTAGGTATGGTTTTTCAAATTCAAATAGTATATTCTCTTGAATTATTGTTCAGTTTTGTCCCGCACCATAATAGTTTGATATATTCTTGGAATCCGTTCAATATTTTTACCTAGAATCTTCTTCAAGAAATTTCTGTCATAAAAAGCAGGTAAGACCCCAAGATTCTTGCCAGTCATTAGGCTATGGGGAATATAGCTAGCAGTCAAACGACTTTATAATTGGTATAATGCTTTTTCTACTCTTGAGAAGCTATAAAAACTATATTGATAACTGTTATTCATAGCGGACTTGACAGACGTTGTCCGGTCAGTACATTGAACAGTTTCAAAGTATTTTTGATTATTCATGAACGACTAACTCTCCGGAGATTAGCTTGGAAGAGCGGGATTTTCATATATCTTGTAGCTGGAACACTCGGCGGGTATCTTGATAAGGGTAACTTGAGTGTCTTTCCAATACGTTCTAGAACGTTTCAGAGACTCTGTTCTGGTTCATTCCACGGCTATCTCAAATTTTCTAACACTTTCCATAAGATTCCAGAACTTTTAAGAGTTTTCAATCTTGACCCCGCACCAAATACATGGGAAAATGGCTCTCAGCCAAAATTGATAATTTTTTGGGGTATTGTAGTACAAGTCACTAGAAGTTACACGTGCAAGTTTAAATTAGTTTCTATGTCCACTTTCTGAGATATGAATTTTTGAATATCATGAAAATGGCCTTTTAACTAAAACATCGTAAGGTTCACTTATCCAAAAGTATTACTTTCCAGATGATTACTTACAAAATAACAGCATTGCTATGGTTTGAAGAAAGTCAAATATCATATCAGTCAGTCGGTCGGTAAGAGAGAAGAAGCCACCTTTTATACAGGGTGGGTCAAAATAAGCGACAATTTAGCATATTTTGCCAATCATTATCATTGGTCCCATTGGAGAGACTTGAGCATTTTTCATTACAAAATCTCTATTGGAAGTCTTTTCTCATGACCAGAATATTTTTTCTCTAAAAGTTTTTACTTTATATACAACAAACTCATTTTAAGCTTCGTCTAGGATTTAAAAAATTAACCATAATCGGCCAAATTCCTATGAAGCATTACAACATATATTGTGAGCTGAAGTAAATCACGTTTTTCTTTACTTGATAACGGAATTCTCAAAAAAAAAATCAAGAGTTCTGCTCGCATATTTACTGAACTGAACTGATTTTGAACCTATGAACAGGCTGTGACTAATATTCTTGATCATAAGTTATTCTCACAAAAATTCTTTGGTAAGTAGGTAATGTATCCCTAATTAAAATGTTCGAAAAAAAAAACTGATCGAGTGAAATACCTTCTAGTTGTTATTGATTTTTTAAATGATTTATTCTATGTAGAATTTTTATTTCTCACTAGAGCGGTAATAGTTTAAAAAGAGTACTAATGCGGTAATAAACGCAATGATATTCATAAAAGTGCCAAATTACAGTCATCACTTAACAATTGTAGATAAAATTGAATTACCGCAACGCCTACAACTCAGGAATGAATAACGACTGATATTTTGTCAATAGATCACGGAATCGTACAAAAATAAACCCGTCGAGAGTTCATACAATGCAACGCATTCCAGTTCCACTTATTACACTAAAAGGACCAGGGCGAAGGTAGACAATCAACCATGATCTCCGCGCAAGCTCCAAAATTTGCGAGCGTGGAGCGGCTAGTCCTAGCGAACCACCTCCAAATTTCGCACGAGCAGTCACTTTGGCGACGGCAGGCATCGCGCGCGTCCTTTTCACTCCGACGCCTCATCGCGACATCGAAAAACCACATAAACAATAACAATACACGCAGTACTGAGATCCTGCATTTTATATTTGTCACTTTTTAATATAACGTATATAATGGAAAGTGTGGTGAACGCGACCCAACCGGGCGTTCGACACTTTCAAATGTAGGTTAGAACGTGTTTGGCAGAAAAACCGGCCGGTATTGAACTTTGTGCTGTTCCAGCTGCGGTTGAGGTAAGCGTTGCGGTAACAGTTGAGCGAGAGTGGCCTTGAATTTTGAATCCGATCGAGAGATGTTGCATTCTTTATTGAAGGTTGACTGTGTTTTATGTAGGAATTACACTGATGCTCGATGATAGCATTTGATTGATGGGGTTCGTAATCACCTGATTTACCGATCAACGCGTGGAAACGAATCAGACTTATTACTACTTTTTGGCCATTCAAATAGTTTTCAACACCCATAATCAGCACAAAATTCCTTCATTAATCTGATCGACATCAATCTACCTGAATGAGACCAAGATGCATCAAATTTTCTCGATCAACTGCAATCACCAAAGGACTCTCCCTTTCTTTTTCCACTAATTTTATTGTAAATGTAGTTCTTAAAGCCATTCATGAACTGAAAAATTTTACTTTTCCTGATATTTATGAATTAATTAGCAAAATAATAAATGGAACCTGTTTTGTTCTTGTAGAAGTTCTTACTGTTCCTTTCAATTATTGTTTCTCTGATGAAGTTTTCTCTGACAAGTTCGAACTAACCAAAGTGATAGCAGTCTACAAAAAAAATATAAGTATGCATACTATTGAAAACTTCCGTCCTATTTTAATTATTGCGGTCTTTGGAAAGATTATTTCTCATTCTGAATAATATATTGTCTTAATAAATATTGCCTCATATCTACACTAACTGTTAGGTATTGGTTGACCATCACTATTCATAATTTTATTTTGTTTACTTATTTCTAAGCTTTCATATGCATCTAGCTACCTGTTGTTGTTAACTTGTCTAACTAATCTTAACGAACTGAAGTCTATGGAATGGTTTTGTTGCAAAATATGATGAGCGACTGCCGATTTTTTCGTTCTTCCGTATTTTAGATGTTCTGAATCTACATAACTACAAGATTTCATCAGGATTATTGACTTGTATTTGCCTGAGAGTGAAAATGAGTAGCTTTAACAAATTTGGCAACAATGGTGTCTCGACTTTACCCTACAAGTATCGTACGAAGTGGTATAGCAGATGTAGCGTTGCGTTATGCCTATGAATATAGGCTGAGACCGCATAAGCTTGACAAACAGACACCAAATACATTATGGTTATGGCCCCACAACACGCCCCATCACACACCACACCTTCCTGGCAGGCCATTATGAATCCTCAGTCTCCGACTTCATTCCACTTGACCTGAGGAAGGCAAACGTCACATTTTTCAATAAGTCATGACCTTCGATATTCATGAAGAAGATTCCATTCGTTGGCTTTTCCTTATGTAGCTGCAGGAGTATTTCTCCTCAGCTATCACTTGAGCTCTTTGCTGAACGAGTTCCAATTTGATAACAGAGTTTAGGTCATCTTGTTCAAAGTAGAAAACGAGACCAAGTTCATCGCCTGCCTCAAAAAGAAATACTCCTTTCCTTGATTTGGGTCGCAGACCAAGCAGAGAAAGGAATCTAAACTTTTCATGACTTTATGAGCTCCTTCCAGTATGAATCTGTTATGTAGAGACTCCAAACTCAATAATCCACGGCCTCTCTTTTGTCTGGGACGATTTAGGATGCAAGCTTCTATGAGGATGAGTCATTTGGCGAGCTTTCACGTCGAGTTGTCGCAGCTTTTCTTGAGTCCATTTCATCACTCCATAGAGTAGGATCGGAACGGCAAGCATATTAGTTGCAGCAACTTTCTTTTTTTTCGACAGTTCTGATGACCATTCATGACCTCTTTTGCACCACCCTTGAGGACCAATGTAGATCCATTTTTCTGGAGGCAATAGTTTGAGGTCATCCTCGTATAATAAATGGGTGACCTCGTGCCTCTAGTTGATGTAGGTGCCGCAGTTGTAACCACGATTGTTTTTGAGTGCAACGGACAATGGCAATAGTAATACTTATACAGAAAAGAAGAGAAAATTTCCTTAGAAACGCCCGTTCTGAAGATTACGTACTACGTATGGACTCTGGAGTCCTCCAGAGCGACATTACTTGCCCAATGTATCTTACTATCCGATCGGATATTGAAAGCATTACGGTATTTGACCCAGGCCATCGAAAGGTTGTGTGTATACTACACGAAGTCCTGCAGGATCTTCTTGAATCCAGCGACCATATTTTTGTACCCTCTTTGCTCATATATCCGTTCATACACCGGGTTAAATGCGGAAAGTAATTAGATGCGGGTAAACATCTTGTAACATGCATTCAAGCATGTTATCGGTATGTAGTTCTTTGGATCAGACAAATCTGGAGATTAGCACGGTTCGCCCATCGACGAACCCATCCAGAATCTGCTGGTCCCCATCTAGCCATGAGTTGAGGTAACCAAGAGTTATTTAACCCATCAGGGTTTGGAGCCGCAACGTTTTTCGAGCCATTGAGGGCCTGTCAAACTTATTCTAGAGTTATCAAGCTGCTCAGATTGTTGTACTCAGGCTGACGAATCCGCCTGCAGAAAGCTTCGAATCACGCTGGGGCTAGAGTATCTGCTTCAAGTGGTTATGGATACTCATAGATGTTCTTCTAGAAGGTTTCTACTCGATCAGGGGCCAGTGGGTTATTCTTGGAATAAGCGAGGTTTATCGCCTCACTAGTGACTGTTTTGCAGCAACCAGCACGGGCATTATTTCTCTTCTCCGTTTGAGATAGGGTCTGAATGGCGTCATACGCAGCAGAGTTGATTTGCTAGATATGCCAACCCCTTCTGGAATTTTTGCTTTGATTTTGGGTAATATGCGCATTCACCAGTGCAAATTGTTTTGGCTTCAGGGGTTTGGTGTTATAAAGCGCTCTGCAGGTTCTGATGTCCTCTATTGGTGGTATGATGTGAGCCTCCTCCACAGCCAGAACGACAGGTGGCATATCTGCCACTTCTGCCACTTCGTTAACCGGCTGAGGAGGAGCTCTGACATAGCCTCGTTGATCCCGAAGGTTTTGGGCGAAAAAGGCGGCAAGCTCTGGGTATCTCACGAGAGGGTCGGTTGTGAGGGCCTCTCACTCGTGTTTGGAACATTCCTTGAGTAAACCTATTCGAGTATATCCACGGCCAATATCAGAGGGGCTCCTTCCCTCCCGGGTGCGAATAATTTATACGATTCCTACCTAGTTAATGTCTTGAACTCAGCGATTGGAGCGACTTCAAAGTCGAGAGTTTAGAGTTCAAAGAGAAAATTATGTTTTTTTACCTTCAGATCCAAAACCTCAATTTACTCAGCGAAAAGTTATATAATTTCGAATTCTTTTTAACTTTCACGAAATTGCGGATAAAATATCTCTCCCATTAATTCCAAGGACCAATAAAAATACTTACTTCTGAAGCGGCAATACTTACTTATGTAAATTTGCGTTACGAACACGGCTTTCGCGAAAGCCGCGTCTTACCTGATTTTTATAGCATTTTCTGGTAATGAACGAATATATTTGATAAATATACACAGCTGATAAATGTTTTCCCCGGAGGAATTCGAGTTTGCGGATTAGGTTTTATAGGGGTTATTACGTCACCTAATGAGACGTCAGAATTTTATTAATCTTTCAATTTTTAAAGGAGATTAACGGGCACCATAAAAGTTTCACCCGTTTAGGAAGCTATAATTTGGAAATATTCCACGAGATAGCTGTAAGAATAGCGACAAGTAAAATGTATTTAGTAGTTTTATAAAGATACAGCCGATGAACTAAGATGAGTAACTTTGATTTTTGTTCGAGAATATGAACAGGATGTTCATAAGATCTGTTGTGGAATCATCTGCGGCTGAAAGATGATCTTTAATCGCTATTTTCCATCGTTCAAGATAACACCTTGGGAGGTATTCATGTTGAAAAGGGGAACATTCTCTACGAGAAATATGATTTTTTTTGTAATATCTAACAGAAAACAGCTACTTCCCCGGCTAAAGCCACATTGAAAATACTAAAAATTGACTGAAAGAAAAAATCTGAAAGTGAAAATTTTCATTTTCATTTCATTCAATTTTCATGGAGAATGTTCCACTTTTCAACATGAGTAATTTTCTTTAGCCCAAAATACGCCTTATTGAAAATGAAACATCAACAATACAAAAGAATACAATATAAATACAATATTTCTATAGACGATCTGACACGCTCCCATCACGACTGGTGATCTCTGAACTTTCGGTGATTTCCGGTTTTGTTGGTCGTGGTCTCGAGATAATTCTTCCTGACGTTTCGTCTGATGTCAGTCTGAGCCCACTACCGCCACTCAGGCTCAGACGAATGCTTCGTCCGTCACCGCACCGCCTTTAATAATATCTACCGCAGATGAAGACGAAACGCAACCCATTGGGTCAGCACATATGTCAAAGGATGGCATGTGTCCGACGAGACATCACCATCAGACCATCGTCACGTAACCCAGTCAACACAGAATGGTCTCAGAGATAGTACTGGGCAGTGGGCTTCACATTCATGTTTCGAATCGATCGATTTGGTGCATTCGAATCAGACAAAATCCAACCTGCGAGGAGCAAACCTACGGATTCCTTCCCAATGCTTTGGAACTCGCTGCTTCGGGAAGGCATACAGCTTTCAGCAATTCAAGAAGAACACCAGTCCCTAGCTTCTTTTTCTTGGCTCTCACGATGTTCTTCGAACAATAAAGGATTTTCCTTCTCGTGGGAACCAGAACTTAATAAAAAAAAAGGAATTCGGGGAAACCACCCTACGGCCAGGTTGCATTTCCTCGTTCATGCCTAAAACGTTCTCATTATAATGACGAGTATCTCATTATAATGACGTGTATCTCATTATAATAACGTGTATTTCATTATAACGAAGAGTATCTCATTATAATGACAACTATCTCATTATAATGACAAGTTTCTCACTATAATGACAAGTATCTCACTATAATGACAAGATCTCATTATAATGACGAGTATCTCATTATAATTACAAGTATCTCATTATGAATGACTAAGAACAAAACATGAAGACTCGGACTCGGACTCGGACCCAAACAATACTGGCTATACACTGCGTTAGTAAGGCTCTTGATAACGTATGGTAGCTAACGGTTACAACCAGAGGGAGGCTATCTATTTTACAAAGACTGGCCATGCTAAAGGTCAATGGTGCTACGCCCAGCATATCTACGATTAGCCTGGAGGTAATTTTAAACCGTCCTCACCTGCATTTGCATATTATAGCCGAGGCGAGAATAGAAGCGTCCAGACTTGCCCAATGTAGGGGCAACAGTCTAGGCCACTCCAACCTAATGGAGCTCATGAGAACCGACACATTTGAGATTCCGTCAGACAAAATTACTCCAACCTACTCCTTTGATGGAACATACACCCCCATCATACAAAATGGGAAAGTCACATAGAAGGCCATACCAATGCTGTCAAAAGAGGAAATCTAGTACACGGGTAGCTACAAGACAAGCAATGGAGTAGGGATTAGAATATAAAGATCGAGGCAAGACATTACTTTAAGCTTCGGTATATAAGCCTGTATATTTCAAGCCGAGATAATGGCTATTTTCCTTTGCACGAGAGAGATATGAACACCGTAGTGCAGAAGATATCATCCAACAGGGAAACCTCGTGAGAAATCTCTAGGAGTTCAGCAGAAGATCCGGAGTACTTACGAGCTAGATTTGGCAGCGGGAAGCAGAAAGGTTCTGGACAGAACGACCTGCACTTCGGCTGAAAGACAACAAATAATTCTGTGGTACTAATGATGCACCAAAACAGAATGCTTTCTCTGGATCATACACAACGATTTATAAAGAAAATGCCAGAAGGGCCATTTTTCTGACGCTACTATTCTCCAAATCCAGTCCACACCAACCGATGCAGAAATCCGAAAAAAGAAAAACGTCCCTTCCGTCCAAATTGCGGCCCTTCGCCCTCGCAGCGAAAGTTTTCCAACTCCCCACGCACGCCTTGTTTCCAGTTTTCCATCGATAATTGATAAGAGTTTTTCCTTTGCGGATGCTGCTTTCGTTTCTGCACTTCTCTTTTTCTCGTCTCGCGAATTTCACGCAAAATTTCACACGAGCCGCTTTTCGATTCCGGAATCCGTTCGTGTATTGCTAGAGTAAATTCGCTCCGGGATAAATGCTCGATTCGGCTCAAAGGTCAATGGGTTTCCGGTATAATGAGGTGGCGTCAGAGGAGCCTCTCAACACTTGACTGGCATATCGAATTAACTTGTGATTCGAGGCCAAGGAGATTTTTCTTTTACATTCTGTCGCTGCGAAGAGCAGGAGGGCGTTTGGGGGCAATAGCTTTTTCTCTCATAATAATTACAAGTATCTCACTGAAATGTAATTTTCTCATTATAATGACGAGTATCTCATTATAATGACGTGTATCTCATTACAATGACGTGTATATCATTATAACGACCAGTATCTCATTATAATGACAACTATCTCATTATAATGACAAGTCTCTCACTATAATGACAAGATCTCATTATAATGACGAGTATCTCATTATAATTACAAGTATCTCATTATAATGTCAAGTATCTCATTATGAAAGAATAAGAACAGAATAGCTTCATGGTTAATTCTGCTGTTTTGGGAGTGATTTCGAATAAAATAAGTTTTTTTTTAAGAAATTACTCTTTCTTGTGGATATCTTTATATTTTAACAAACTTCTGTATATCTTTGTGTATCCGAGATCCCAAGAATAAAATTTATGGTACTCAAATTTGAAACACGCTCCCGAGAGAAACTCCTTTAACGAATATTCAGGGTGACTATATGAACAAGAATGGTTTGTATTCCAGAGTCGTTAACATACAGAAAAGCAGTGCTTTCAAGGGGTTAAATTTGTTTACAGTACAGCACAATCCAGTCTTGCCTTTGTACAGTCTATTCACCGCCTTTATGGAGTGAACATTAATGAGCTCAGAGCATAGTTATTGTTGTTTATTGTGATTGGAATATATTGGGGGAATTAGAGTTCCGATGGCAAGAGGCATAAAATAGCGTGGGATATTCAAAGTTAGATGAGACTAAGGGAAGTTTTCTTCAGACAATTCAATTGAGTACTTCATAGTGAGTGCATTGGGTTTGATTCATGGAAATAGTAGGCACTTGCAACAATATTTGTCCAAGAACTATGCATTCTCTCAAGGATGACCCTAGCACTTGGGTGGCTACCGTGAACCTGACAATCTGTGAATATGGGGTTCATTTCGAAAACTGGACGGAACTTGTAGGTCAGGTTGAGGGTTACTATCTATCCAATCGGTATATCATCCTCACTCTTTGGCCTTTCATCAATTGATTTCAAAGCTAAAGAGTCGACGAAACCACACAAGCACTTCGACCTATCAGCTCTTCCGTGCTTCACCCTTAATATATTCAAGACCCGAGATTCCCAGGCTTCGTAAAAGATTATGAGCGTAGGTGAGACCTGCTTGTTTGCCACTAGTTGTCTCAGTCGTTCTTTTGCAGTTGTTCCAACTTAGCTCAGACTAAAAGTGTATGACTTCAATGCTTTCAATGCTGCTTGGCTATCTGACAGCATATATATTTTTGCCTGTTTTTGTAATATGTGCGCACTCCAACCGCTGCTATCGAAGTCATTCTAAACATTCTACCACTGCATACAACTAGGTACTTGGAGAAACTAATCAAAAACTGGTACACCAAAACACCAAAATCAGTCATGAAGTCAACAATGCCGAACTGGAAAGCATACTAGTCAACATGATTCCCCAATTGATACTCACATGAACAACTATTCAAAACACAGATCAAGTGGAATGAGTAGGACTTGAAAGTAAAATGACTATCATCTGGAAACATCACAGTATTCCAGCTGAGTCACACACCTTTAGGACATGTATACAGATGGATTCAGAAAGTGGGTATGGAAGAAAACATCTGACAGTCAGATCGCAGAATGCTCTAAACTCTGTCAAAACGAATTTGGGAATTCCTTTAAAACTCAGTTATAACACAACAAAGTCACAATTCTGGGTGTCCGGATACAGAGGAATAGAAGCAATAGAAGATAATAAAAAAGCAGACCAACTTGCAAGACAGGCAGCATCTCAATCGCCATTCACAGGACTAAAATGAGTGTTTGGCATTCTCAAAACCCGATTTTCAGATTCAGAGTGCTTACAACGAATTCAGTTCAGGTCCTACTCTATCCTCGAATACAAATATCGGGAAATTTCTGCTTCAATACTGTCTTTTCTACTATCTGCTGTAGGGAAAGTTAACAGGCACAATACCGAATACAAATGTAATATCTACCATATTTCCACCCTGCTGGCAATTTCATAAAAGTGTACCAACACGTATGACACCCAATTCAATTCAATATTTGAGTGTTCCGCCACTATGTGACCTATATTCTCGCCGGATGCTAAACACTCGTTCACCACTTGAGAATCTGCAGGCAGAAATATTTATAAACGTTGCAGTATTGCCTGTCTCCGGGTTTATATTCACAGCACACTTCGTTTTTGTTATCAATATTCCTATGCAGTTTAAAATTATTGCATTGAGAATAGGAAAGCATAAATAAACGGTTTCAACCTGGTGCATAACTTTGGAGTTTTCACTTTTCAATAGGGAATGGAATTTATTGTTTTTGTTGCTTGTTTTCATAAGTTTATGTTATATATCAGAAATGCTCGTTTATTGACACAAAAGCAGACGATGATGCTCGCGTTGAAGCGAACCAAAGGGATGTTTCGCAAATTGTGAGAAAATACCATGAGACTTGTTCATTTATTTATTCGTAATCAACAGACATATGTCCAATTATAGACTACATCCGAAACATATAAAGTAATAATAATAGTGAATATGTATTTACAAATAATTATTTACGGTATATGGAAGAATATGCACAGACAGCCAGGCGTCACTGAAGGCCCTCATGAATCCGAGAGTGACATCAAGACTGGTATGGGAATGCCGAGAAGAACTCGGTGATCTCACAGAACACAAAAAAATTTACTTTGATGTGGGTTTCAGGACACTGTGGAAACGAGGGCAATCAAAAAGCTGATACTAGCCAGATACACAGTCAAATGCATCCGTGAGATCACAAATAGTAATAAGCGAATAATCTCCTTTTTCGAGGCCATCTACCACACTCGCAACAACATCTAGAAGAGCTTTCGTGATTGAAAAACCTCGTCTGAGACCAAATCGTCCAGAACAAAGTGAAGCATTTACTTCGAAATCAGTCACTGTTTAACCAGTATCTCTATAATCTTTGCAATGATGGGAATTGTCCACCATTTTGGGATCCCCTTTTTCAATAATGGTAAATTAATCGAAATTTTCAATGCATCTGAAAAGATACCCTAAGAGAAGCAGTTATTTAACACAGGAACTAAGGGATCAGCAATAATATCAGCAATAGCTTTGATGATAGTACTGCTAAGCTCATAGAAGTCAGAGCAACTCGATTCCTACGGTATGTTTTGTGTCAGGTTTGCATTGGTTGTTTCAACCTTTCTGTTTATGTCTGTTGCAGTAAAATATTGTTTCCAGTTGCTCAAACTTTTCGAAAGCTTCAAATTTGTAATTTTCTATATTTTAATTTTTTTAAAGTTGTTTCTTTGCTATTACCTTGTATTTGCTCTTCTTCTACGTCTAGTGAAACACTTAAGAAAGAATATTCTTGTCGAATATTTACCTTCCAATTTCTCCTCAATTTCAATTTTGATGAAAGAAAACTCCTTTCGAGAGTTATTTCCTGGAGGTATTACTGCTATAATCACAGAGCCAGCTCGGTACACAACCTTTGAGCTTTTTAATTCGCCACGGTTAATGCAATCCTGCTCTTCCAAGCAGCGGAAGATATCCGCGTCCTTTGTAACTAACGTTTTCAACTAAGTTATTCTCCAATTCCGTCAGCTCCGAAAATAAATTAGAATTTTGTCCGCGGGGCAAGTTGCAAGTGAATACTTTCAATGCGGCATGTTTTCCTCTATAGTTAGAGAATCTGTTTGCAGGAAAATTTAATTTGTTACGAACAGTATTTCGAAGAACCTCTAGACGATGCATTACGCTGAAATGTATTCAGGGCGCAGCTTTTTATCTTATTTTCAACGTATTTCATTGCGTTCTTTCATTTCCGGCAGTTAAGGCTGTTTCTCGTAGCTAAAATCCGAAATAGTGAATAAGAAAAGGATATAAATATAAGTGTAACTAATTGGCTGAATTTGCTGCTTGGTAATTGCAAGGTTGAATGCTTATTATTCCACCACTGACTGGAAGGAGTACTGGAGGGTACTGAACGAGAGGACAGTCCTCACTCCGGATATCCCGGAGGGAAGACTGGACGAAGAAACTCAGAGGCTGATCGAGAATATCCAAGCAGCCCGGGTCCTTACTACCAGGAAGAAGGTGGTGGGAGAGGATAAGAAACTTCTGCCAGACTATATCTCTGATCAAATCAGACTAAAAAACAGCTAGAGGAAAAAGTGGCAGACCATGAGGTACCCCGCACATAGAGAAAACATGTTGAGCCTGGGCATGGAGTTGAACGAACTGATCCAGACTCACAGAGATGAGGCCTGGAAGAGGAAACTTGGAAGCCTGAGTGTGCGCGACTGCTCCCTATGGCGGATGTCCAAACGTCTCCAAAAGAGATTTAATGACATTCCGGCAGTGGGAGATGGTCTTGCACACGCGGTAACCCAAAAAGGGAAAGCGGAGTTGTTCGTGAAATATTTCCAGGGCACATTCCAGGCGGGTGCTGACTCTATGCGTGAGCATGAGTCGGTCGCTATGGAAGCCAAGAATTTATAGCAAGACCAAAAGTAGAAATAGATAGAAGAACCTTCCCGAAGTTGATGACCAATGCGGGGAGGTCCAAGACACTATAAAAAGGCTCCCTGGGAACAAAGCACCCGGCATTGATAGAATTGATGCTATTCTACTGGGGAACCTCCCGAGGAAGTCCCTGGTACAATCGATTTACATTTTCAACAGTATAATCAAATGGCAACACTACCCGCAAGGCCCAAAGCAAGCGGAGATAGAGCTTTCCGGGTGGGGGTGAATAACACCAGCTCATCGATGAAGCCGATCGGAGCCGGAGTATCACAAGAAACGTGCTTGTCCTTCTCGAGGAGAGTGAAGGAGGTATACATACCCGGGGGGGTCAGGGTTCTGGGAAACCGGATAGACGAGTCCGACGCCGTGCGGTACCTGGGAGTACAGCTGGACAGGCGTCTGTTCCTACATAAGCATGTCAACCTGGCGGTCCAGCGGGTAACGGCGGCGCTCAAAAGAGTGTATCCGCTTATCGCTAGGGCCTCCAGGCTGAGCATGGAGAATTAAATACTTTTATACAAACAGGTCATAAGGCCAGCAATGACCTACGCCTGTCCAGTGTTCTGCGGAGTCTCCAAAACCCAAATGGGACGTTTGGAGGTGATGCAGAACAAAGTACTACGTATCGTCACGGATAGTGATAGATACATTCGGTTGGCCGATTTGCGTGAGCTGACTAAAATACCGAAAATTGAAGAATTTATAAGGAAACAAGCAGGACAAATTCTATCGGCACCTCATCCAAGGAAGTCCTTTGACCAGGGACATAACATCTGTAAGAGAGCACCACGATATCCCTTGGCGATATGGGTGCTATATATACCAAACCCTGGATATCTTCCATGATAGTAGATACTCATAGACCGAGGCATGATGTACATAACCGGTTTTTCGTTGTTTTTCCGGGAACTAATCAGATCTTCAAACGATGAATAATTCAGTTGCGTGATGTCTCTCGATGAAAACACTAGTTCCCCTGCATGGATAGCCAAGAAGCAGGGACATAAGAAAAGTGATGACAGAGCCCATATTCGTGGAGGTGGCCCACATAACATCGTGGGGCCTGCCCTTCGGGCAGGTGAGTTAGAGTTATGGTTTCATCCCGCCCGCTGGATCCCAGAAAGGTAGGTAGGTAGGGTTCTATTTAATAAACGTTTTTTTGCGTTTGCTTTGCTCGGGTTGTTCAAACTTGGGGTACTTCTAACCCCAAGTAAGGAGGGGCGAACCCAGCAAGTAAACAAAAAGGAGCCGCAACACCTACTGGCTATCTGAGGAGAGCATGCTCAATAAAAAAGTTTTGATTATTCTCATTGCGAACTTCCATTTTCTGTAGTGTTTTTATTAGCACGACTTTTCAATCGGCACAGTATCTCCGACCGTTATCAAGTGTTAACTAACCTGTCAGAAAATAACTACTTCCCTGGCTAATACCATGATGAGTATTGAATTATATCCAACAGATACTTGTGCAATGTACCTCATTGCAGAAGGAACAATTGCAAGTGCTCTCTGTAACCAAACAGCAGAATTTTGTTTTGATTCGGACTGGGGGACCACCTGCAGACTAGTTTCGAGATTCTTGCCTCGTCATCAGTACAGGGTAGGTCACTACAGACAGCTTTGAAGCCATCTGTTCATCGTCCGAATCATCCCACAGTTCCGTCTATTCAGTCAATCTAGACTCGTGCTCAAGAGTATATATAGATTATTTTCCTCAAGGTATCCCTTTCGAGGCACTCCTGGGCACATATCTGTACAGCATGTTCTTCTGCTTGGAAGATGGTCCGGGTTTTTATAAAGGGTTCTGAGAGCCTAAAACGTGGCCCTGTTATGCCCATTACAGCCTTTTTATGCATGTCACACTGATGGCCTTATTGATATATAATGTAGAGTTTCCCGAAATTTTGATAGCTGGATCGTTAAAAAATTACAAGAAGGGGATCAAATTTATATATATACTCCTGAGCTCACATTTGCTCCATCAAAGTTGAAGTTTTTACATTTTGATAACTCTGAGCTGCACCACTTGAAGGCCGTTAGATATTGGAAAAAAATAAAATGCAATTGCTCGAACAGTGATTGTTTTATGTAGAAACATAGAACTTAAACAATCGATTACTAAGAATACTGCACATATGAAGACTTTAATTAACAGTTAATGGTGACTAATTGCATTGAAAGTGAAGTCATTAATAGCGGGGCTTCCAAATGTCAACATCCTTGCACCCCTTTTTCTTCTGTGTCTCAATCTACCCTACGAACACAATCATTTAGACAGCTTCCAAAGTGTAAATTTCAGCTTAAATCCCTCGCCGAACAATCCGCTCTTAAATTCCCAGCGTTTTCTTTTCCATCGGCAATCCCCCAGGCAAAGTTGTCTTGGTCGGTCCCAATAAACACCTGAGGGTCCGCGTATTATCCTTCCACATGGATTTTCGCGGGATGATATAAAGTAGAGCGGCAAAATATGAGGCCGGAGCTTGTTTAAAGGTTCTTTTGGGGATTAGGTGTGTTTTTGCCGGTGTGTATGTCATAAAATATACATTGTGGCGGTTTTTCCCGAAATATGTGGATGAACTTCGTTGGTGCGGTTCGTAATGTAGTGTCGAATAATGAAGGTGTCTACAGGGTTGCGAATAGAAATGTTGTTACCTGAATAGAAAATGTTCGGACTGATTTGATGCGTATGTAGTCTTCGAGGGGAGATAGTTTATCGTCAAAGTAATCGACACAGAGTACTGAATCTTAAAAAAGTACTTGTAATTTAAGGAAAGATAATATTGTTATGAAAAAATTGAACCTTCGCAACTTGAAAATGAGCATGTGCATTGCTCGAAATTGTCAATGTCATTACTTCAAGACTCCATTGTTATCAGTGTCGTGTATTCTTACTGTTTGTGTCTATAAAATTTTTGGCCAATTATAAGTATTTGTGAAGATTGCTAAGTTGTAGGCGAAGACGGTTTATTAGTATAATTTGCGAGACCATGTTTTGTTATTATTTTTTTTAGAGTACCCCACAAATTTTTTTATAGTTGAAAATTCTCATTGAGATTGGAATTGTTCCTTAACTTAACCTTTAGGAGACGTCTCTGTTTTACATATCCTCAACGTGCATGTGTATACTAGTTTGCGTAATTTTCTTAAATGGGAGTGCTCATCCAGTTTTATTATAGGACAGTGTCTGGGATCAATGTGCCACACTGATGGCCCTAGGGGTACGTTATCGATTCCAAATCTGAAAGTTACAACACTATTGGATATGGAGAATTGTTTGGGGTCACATTTTTGTTTTGTTTTTGTTTCGTATCAGTATTCATGGAGGTGCAATGCTTTTCATGAATATAAAATGTTTCAATATTTTGTTTGCTTGCTGACCATGTTCTCTATGATATTACGACCGGAAAATAAAACACATGCGAGCGGCTCAACGGTTTATTCTATACTGCCTTTTAACCCTTATAGCGTATCTGCACGTTACCTATCCTATTGAAAATAACACGTACAGGGTGCTTCCACACACCACCGCAGTTAGATATTAGGATGATGACAATAATAATACTAATGCTAACACTGACATTTGACTCCGAAGTCACACCTGATCAACTGAATGTGTGGCAAACCCTAATGCACCTACGAAGCTTACTTACGTCTGACCTATCGAACTGCCGAAACCCATTCCCTGTACACCCGACCCGAGTGTAACAACCGTTTCCACGCCAGAAAGTAATCTCTTCCGATCAATCGCTCTCCATTGTTACGCGAAGAACTATTTTCCATTAGAGCACCAGTCGGTCCTTTATACCTACGATGTAGGGCCGGCTTATCTCTTGGTAATAATCTGGCGGTGGTAATTTAGGGAAATCAAACACATAACGTTGATTTATAGCCGAAGAACGATCCATTCACAGAAAATTGAAATGGAGCCGATCAATTTTAGCATATTGTTGTTGATTGCGTGATCGTATCGGGCTGGCTTTTAATGGAAGGGAGTCTTCGATGTAGAGGAAATTAATAGTATCGTTGGGAAAGTCAAGTTGGCAGCGAGTCTTAGCTGGCTTTGATTTTTGGATTTGACGTCCATTCTAGGTATAAATAGCCTACACGTAGTTTTAACGAAGCAAACAATTTTAAAAGCTGGTTCAGTATGTCATCGATATTTCGAGAAATGATGAATTTGAGTGTTACGCTTAGTACGTATAGGTACAGGTTGGATGTTTATGGAAAGTGAAGGAATCTGCAATATGTTCACAATGAGCTTGTCCTGCCCTACCAGGACGGGCTCATTACATATAAATCACAGACGCTCATTGTCACAATCCTATACAATAGGGATAATTGGGTCAAAAGTCCATTAGGATAAAATTACTTTCCTAGCTAATACCACGACGAACGTTGAATTACCTCCAATGAATTTCCGTGCAGAGTTCCTACAAGGCTGTCTCCGCGGGAATTACACTAGTAATTTTTTATTTTTTTTTAAATACTCAAGTCAAACTGCGTGAAATAGTAATTTATGTATCAAGTGAGTGAAGTGATACTTTTTTTTACGAGTAGGAAATGTTGACGCATAGGCGGAGTGCGGCATTCCTACGAGTAAAAAAAACACTTTACTCACGAGTTTCATACAGTATTTTTTCTACAACTGTCAAAAAAATAACCAATTCATATTTTATTGCAATTATGAAATTAATTTGGAATATTTTTATTGATTCATTATTCGTACAAAGTTCGAAAAGTATGCCGGAGAGTTGAGTATCAAACAAATGAAACGAATAATTTCAACAGAGTCGAAATCCCTTTCTCTTCACACTATCCCGCAAAATGAAAAATTTGAAGCGAATATTAATAAACATATTCATCGAGGTCAATATTATTATTATTAATGTTGACTTGACTTTCGAATAACTAGTCCATCGAAGTAACTTTTCATTTTCTTATATTTGTATTCAAAATAAATAAACAATCCTCGTGAAGCAACGAATACCTTTTTCTATCTTTGAACTATGTCAAGGAAAACTCATATTTGCACTATCCACGATTTTCTCCGTTCAATCTTCATCACTTTTCATTTCTACTTAAATTAAATTTATAGTTATCAAGAATTCGTTATCTGGATAGATACCCAATTTCACAAATTTCATTAATTACCACACAAAAAATTGGACTTTTTTTGACAGTCGTAGAAAAAAGTATTTTTTATTTTTTTTAAATTGTATTGGATCCAGAAAAAAAGAATTGGAAGATAATTAATTCAAACACTAGCTATTTTCGCCCGAACCATCATCGGTATTTTATTGGACAAATATAGATTTGTAAATAGAAACACAACGCAACCACGTGCAACTTCTCAAACTTTTTATATCATAAGTCTTGAAGTTGTTTTTCGTGAAATCAACTGCAACTCAGAAATTTGCTTTACTCATACCTGCTTGCCTTCACGTTCTTCACTTCATCTCCGCTAAAATCTGTATTTGTTCTTTAATATTCGAAAACCATTGTTGAGTCAACAACAGGTAGATTTTGACTTGTAGCTTTCTCAAAACCTTCTTCCATGACAGCTCTCACTATATGATGCACAACTTAAAATTTGATGATAAAAATAACACTTTTTTATCAAATTGTAATGTGAATGAACAATGAACAATGGTAATTTGTTTACATCTCTGTTAGGAGGCTTTGAATGTTTTGTTTGATGTCCAATTTATATCGTACTAGATACGGTTTCGAAAAAGTAAAAGATTTCTAATTGATTCCTTTTTTTTTTTCTATGATTAATGATCATAGCTTCGGAAATCAAAGTCCAAAAAAAGATCTCTCCATATATTGCAAGATCGGAATCAAAACAAAGTGTGCCTTCCCATTAAATTCAACTGAATAGTTTCGAAAGAAGTTTGATCGGGTGTACACTGTGATTCAAAATGGGAACAACTCTCGTATTCTCAGAGGACTCAAGGACAAACGTTTGTAGAGCAATAATACCATTTAATACCAAAGAGTAGGGGGTACAATACTGATAACATCACTCCGCGAAAATATGGCGTTTGAATCTATCTCAATATGGAATAGTTTTGAAGTGAATTGTAGTCAATATGAAATAGATTAATAGGTTCGTGGTGTGATTTTACATGCATCGTATATACAGATTAGATCATTTGTTACAAATAAAACGTCATTTTTTATTACAGTGTAATTCCCTATTGCTAGTTGCATGGAAATGTTCACTGAACAGGGGCGGATACAGGACGAATTACAGGGTTGAATTGAAGGAATGTTTTTTGTAGACATATAGTGGCGTGGGGGATAGGAACCAATTTTTTTATTTACATATTGAATATATGATTTTTGGATATTTTGAAGTATTGAAAGTAGGTCTTCACACTCAGTCAAATTGAATTATAAAACCAATGATATCATTACTGCATGAAATGAATACGTTTATATATGGATGAATTATCTATTTAAAATATTCATTAATAAAGGATTTATATATACCCAGGTAGTGTTGGGATAATACCGATAATAATTTGGTAGTTTGTTCCAGGAACGGCTTATAGCAATTGATAATTTGTTTTGTTGGGTTTCATTATGAGAATATTTAGAAATATACCTAACATTTCTGTTGGGTATTTTCAAAATTCCATGGAATTTCAAATAAAATCGTTTCAATTTATCTATTATTGAATACCAGGGTCGAAAACGATCGTACATGAGATCCGCATTTCAATATTGGAATTCATGATTATGGTACAAAACAATTTTTAATTGGTTGGATTGTATCAAAGATATCCGCCAATGTCATTGAAACATTTGGACCGCCAATAGATCGATTTCTGGGTTCTTGTCCTCACCATTAGATGTTTTTTCGATGTTCACTGTCTCCTCAACTCATAAACTGTGAAAGTTATGGAGTCGGTTGAATGGAGAAAAAGTTGCAAATTTCAAAAACCAATTAAACGGTTTGAAAAAAACACCACTTTGCAGCTCGCATTTCATTTCAGAAAATGAGTCATTCCAGCACTCTTGCGAAAAAAAACTTCTCTAACACAAAATTTTTAGAGAGCGCTATACATAATATTTCCCGCTACATAAGCAAAGTTTTAGACTTACTTTTTCTAACACTCAAATTATCAAACTTCCGAATGAGTCACTTAATTTTTTCATAAAAAATAAGCCGGTAGCGGTAAGGCTTTTGCTTTACTAAGAACACCAACAATCAACACAAGCAAAAATCCTGCAGAGTGTAGTGAATTGTACTCACGTTTGATATTGATGTAAATAATAGTTTTGGTATTTTGGGTATTTTCTATTCCTTGAATTGTATTCATACCCAAGATTCTAAATATTCATTTATTCGATTTAAAAACATTTTGAAATTTGGACACCACTTTATCAATAGAAGATATGTTTTGCGAATTTTGATTAGTGAGATGAAAAGTATCTCGATAAAACTCCTATGGGGCAATATATTTTCAATTTCTATAATGATATCTTGTTATCTTCCCAATCGAACGACTTGGCGGTATCATGATGATCCATACCACTTGCAGTTTCATTAAAGCCCCAAAAAACTCCTCCCTCAACTTCACAGTCTATCAATTACAAAAGCAATCAGTGCCTAGTAATCGATGGATTTCGGTTGAAGGTTTAACTTCCCGAAGAGGCATTCGACATTTTTCATCTACGCCCCACTTAAGACATTATTTTCGAGAAGGAAAATATCCAAGTTTAGCGCCGATTAAAAGTTGTCGCAAATATGCCAACTTTTCTTCATTTAAAGTTGAGAATTCCGTCTCGCGGAAATTCAGACAGTCCATTATTCATCAACAACGCGGCCGGAGTGATAAAATGATCTCGTTCCCAAGAAAAAACTTTCGGAATATCCTGAATGCTTCCAGTAAAATAAAGAAAACTTTCTATCTGCACTCACGGAAATTGAAGTTTTGCCAGATTTGGAACATGCTTTTTTGTTATTGTGTTGCGGAAAATTAATCCAAGAACATTTCAGTTATATTAATACTAATAGATTGTTGAAACTCCCAAGAGTTGTTCTGTGTTTCAATTCTATAGAAGTTTCGTACTGAGCTGAAATCCACAGAGAATATTGTTCTATACACAATTCTTTACACACTAATTCTTAAAAATAATGAAAGAATAACTTTTTCGAGAGGAAAGTTGGGAAAAACATAATTCTTTTCATTTTCCATTTATCTTCATTTTTATATCCTATATAAGACCTTTTATGTTCAGAGGATTTCATGGGACATAGGATGGAATAGTCCTTTATTGGATACTCATTTAATATGAGAGATTGAAAAACGCATTGGACTATATCATAGTGTGTAATCTTGTTGGGCAAGTATACAAATGTTTTATAATACACTTTAAATTGCCGACTTTTTACATATCTTTTTCAAGTATGCAAATTTTCAATACTCATGAACTGGACACGGGTCAAAGACAAGAAAAAATGTTGATTCCTATTCTAACAGAAACAAGTTCTTTTCTCTGTATTTTTATTCCAATAATATTTTTTTATTAAACTTGTACCGTATCTACCGTAGATTGCTGCCAATTATATGAGTTATAAGCAATCAGGTCACCAGTTATTTTTATTGTCGTTCATTCACAATTCCTGAGCGTTCTGGATATTTCATGAGCTCGATGTTTATGGCTTCTTCCCTGACCTTCGATAAAACAGATAGGAGTGCCATAGGTCTGTTGTTGGAAGGGTAAGGGTCCTTTTCACCTTTATTGGAAATGCCCTCAAAATATAAAAGAGGTTGAATGCAGAGAACTGGTCTGTTCGGAAGCACATTTCTTGAGAATCAGATCCAGTAAAATATAATAATGTATTTGATGGTTCGTTGGCGGAAGATAATTTCCATCATCTACATCCTTGCTGAGTGAAATTGCATCTGAAATGTCTCTCAATTCTTTCGACCTTCCTGATGATCTTGGAAGAGTCAAATAAATTTTAGACGACAAAGATTTGTTGGAGAACATTTTTCCTATCATCTACTTATATACATTTTCAATAAAAACTGGATTATCAACTATCTGAATGAAAATGCAAATTTTCACTTCAGTTTGGTTCTTTTCACAATATCTGCTAGATATAGTTCAATGTCTAGCGTGACTTCAGCAGGGGGAGTAGTAGTTTCTGTAAGATATTACAAAAAACTATTTTTCAATTTTCCCTCCTCAATAACCTCAGGCATATGACTGTTGATGGTAATGATGTTCTGGGGTCGCTTTCCAATTAATTTAGCATTTGTGGTGAACATGCTGGCAAAAATATTGGCTTTTTCCTAAACGTTCGTTGTCAGTGTTTCGTCTTCCTTGGTTATGGGAGGAAATGAACTGGAAGTGAAATTTCTTTCCACGGATTTGGCAAGTGACCAAAAAAAGCGGACTCAACGAGCTTGGATCGTATCTTGGCGTCTCGTAAGATTCCCTCCAAGAGTCAATTGTCTCCTTGCAGATGTTTCTTGTTTCACCATATTCCGATCTGGTCTCAGGGCCCTGATTTTTCAACAATCGAAGGAATACTGCCTAATTGAAGATGATAGCTCTGTAGTAGTTTCTGCCAAACCAGAGTTTATCAAATGATGTTCTTCTTGGCGTGTTTGTATCCCCAGCATTATGATCTCAGAAATTGTCTCGGCGCATTGTGCTGGATCTCCGAAAGATAAACATACTATTTTCCATGGAAATGCTATGTCCTTTCTCAACCAACTTTGTATGAGGATCACTTCAAAACCAAAATGAAGTACCATTCCCAGAAAAAAATTCTTATCGATGAAAAAATTCCCTCAGGCGATTCAAATGAATAGTCAGCATATCCAAACCACTGAGAAAATTATCATACGGAGAAAAGTCCTTCGAATAAACAAAAGCGAAATCAGCCAACCACTTATCGAGGCGTCTCCGAAAAGTCTACGAAAGTTACGGAGCGCTACAAATCCCCGTAATTTAGGAAATGTCCCCTTGAATAATGGTCTCCGTGTCGGAGTCTCTTCCCGCTTACATCAGCATGAGCATCTCGTGATCCCTAGAGAGCCACAAGCCTGATTACAATCTCAGGAATGAAGAAAAGACACTCCACCAGGATGGTAGGAGGACCACGAAGACAAGACGACTGCTCCCTACAGGGTACAGCGTGGAGGATAACCTAGTGTGCTAATATTACTTTCTTGAAAACTATAAACAGAGTTTATGTTTTAGCATGTTTTTCTCAGAATTTTTATGGGAAATAATGTGTTTCTCTTTGGGAGATCCAAGATAATTTGTCGAGACACTTTATACTATGCTACACAGATAGTATTTTTTTATATATGATGAAATCACTCTCTGGATGAAAAGGGAAACATTCTGTTCTATTCTGCGGCTGCAGCAACAGAACCAGAGAAACTTAAAATAGATGAAAAATGTGAAGGCGTCAAAGTGTCCACACAGGTGAAATCCCAAACAGGCTTGCCTCTTTGCCATGGAACAAGAGTCATGCCATCCGGGCGTTAACTATCATCTAGGGAAGTCCCAATGGGCTCTAAAATTGCAGGAATTTTAGCGCAAGATCAAGCTCGTTTAATCATATCGTTCACCGGTCTATGACGGGGATATCAACCAGCACTAAATTACAACTCAGCCCATGGGTACCTTCGACGCTAATACACATTTGTGCTGAAAACAAACTACTGAACCCAAACGAAAACCAACTATAACCCGGAAAGAATCATTGTCCAATAATGTCCCAAGAGAAGATACATAATGCCTTCAACCACTCGCCAGTGTTTTTCGACATAATTGCTTCGAGACGGTTCACTTGAAAAGTTGTTGAACTTGTACAACTAGCCTAAAATATATTTTCTCGTTCTAAAGATGAAGCTAACCTTTTTAAATTGTTGCTCAGTATGTTGGACACTTTATAGAATCTGATATCATTTCATTGGTGCTGAAACTTGTACGCACACGTTCCATTTTGGTCTATGTTCGAAGAAATATCGAAAATTGCTATAAATTATGATCCACCCTGTAAAGAAATTGCAAAGGTGAAGCCGACCATATAACATAACGAAACTTTGGTGATTATGAAGTTTTGCAGCCTCCAATTTAACTTCGGATTTAATATCCCCTCTATAACCATTGTTCAACAGAAACTGAATTGTAATTAGTCTTGACAAGTTGTAAAATTCGGCAGCTAGTGTATTATTCCGCTTTGGATATGGTTTGTGTGGTATTTCGTGGGATATTAGGCGTAGATCAAAGTCTCTGCTGTGTTTTGTTCCACCCTGATTACTTCAATACCTCGATTATAATAGTTAATGAGATGGTTGCAAGAAATTGTCCTATTGCTGATTCTAGAGTCATTATAGGAAAACAAACAAGGTAATGTTCAAATTCAACAAAAATACTCAACAGTTTTCTTCTTTTTGAAATGTGTATCTGTGATAACGGAATGAGAATATTATCATATTTCTATTTCGTTTTTGTCTACCATGTTCAACAGAATCGAAGAGCTTTTTTCGTATTACGATATTCCATGACTTCCGATACGTTATTATATTTCTGATAGGTACCGAAGAAACTCATGTCGCATTATTTACATACCTATGTATCCATTTTTCCATAAAATATTCCCGTGCAACCTTTATCGAGCTCCCGTTCGAGACGTCAAGCTTTTCTCCAGTCGGCGAATACGTCCGGAAGAAAAAAGAAAAATGCCGGCATTGCACGTTATATTGCACCCGCTTCCTTATCGAGGGGGAGAATTAACATACTTCCTACGTTATTTTTCCATTACACGCAAAAATTAAACACGACTTGTAGGTGAGAATTGGCCTCGAAGTTGCTTTAAATACCGGGTATTACAGAAATTGCAATGGTAAAAGAGGGTGATAAGATTTTATAGTGTTTTTATTATTGCAAGGTGTGAAAAGGCAACAATTCCACAAACCTAAGTGTGTCGGCGAAGAAACGGTTTTTTTTCTGTTTATACTGGAAAACCGTATGTCAGATGTCGAAGGAATTTTTGTATACACTGTAAAGTTTGTTTTGTAATGTCATCCACAGCTTATCCACAGCTTTCCAGGGCTGATATGTTATAAACAGGAATATTTTGAAGTGAAACTTCTACAGTATCGGAAAGTTTTCATCTGGGGTATGGTGGTTTTATGAGAGCGTGAAGAGTAAGCTTGCTATAATGTTGAGGGAGCTTTACAATTTCTCCTCTACTCGCTCGAGAAAGGGATATCAACTGAGCTGTTAATTTGTCGATAACAAGAAAATAACAAGAAAACTTCGCCGACGGTTCAGTTTTTTGAAAGTCACAACAAAAGTGAACGACAACGAACGAAAAAAGTGTCCTCAATAGCTTGTTCTGTTTAAAAGTTGAAGGGGGGGTGTGCTTTTCACGTCCTCACTGTATTAAGTTGAGGAAAGCCAATAACGTTATTGGTAAGCGCACAATTCACACAAAATTCGCCTTGGATACTGAAAATAGTTACATTATTTGAGTTATTCTCATTTAAAATAAATGTAACGAGTGTTTATTTCAAATTTAATTTAATATACAGGGTTATAATTTTGAGAATTGAATTCTTTAGGAAGAACCTAGTTTTGAACTTGCTATGAAAGGAAACTAGGTGGTGCCCACATTCTTTTGTACAGATGAGGTGGATTCTTCTCTTAGTTGCTTCAACACACACCTGTAGTTTACCAACAACCACCTCCACTTCGAGCATGAGCATGCACGTTATATTTTGACCGTCTGTCCTGAGACAAACCCTTGTATTTGTAGTATTCACTCCTTACCTGTATAGTACACGCCTTGAAAAATAATTGTAGGTTACAAATGGCACCCAACGTGGGGCAGTTGTTACATCGTTATCGCTATGGTGTACATTTTATTAGAAACTTCATGACCCCCGTTTCAGAAGTGTGTTGAAAAGACCTCTTCCGAAAAATGAACACCGACAAGAAAGGTAGCGTAGTCCCCAAAGTCCCACACCTCGTTCCATGGAAATCATCCACTTTGACATGTCGCCGTTGCCGCAACAAGAAACAATAAGTTCCGATTTCGATAGAGGGTGGCGGACAGCCGAAACACTGCGGAATACGCAGCCATGCATACCTGAACGGGCTCTCGACAAGGTATGAGAATTGAGAGCGAGCCGGAGAATCAGCGAGGTATGAGGAAAACGCGACCGCGAACAACAGCAGTGCAATGATCACGTTCCGCGGACGAAGCGATCGATGCCAGAGGCGGCGAGTTAGTGGGAACAATGGGGGAGGAAATCTGTAACAAATCTGGTTTTACTGATCCGGAACTTTGAGAAACTTCTTGGTCTCGATTACTATTCTCATATATGTAACTATTAGTTTGCACATACTTCGAACTTTTCAGTTTACCTGCCGTTGCCATTGGAAACTGATCCGCTGTAGCGAATCGCATTAGAAACGGAAAATCCTAGAAATAGAAGTCAATTCATGACAAAACCTGTAAAGCAAGAAGTTCATATCAGATAATTTCTCAAAAACTCAAAATCTTAGCTGGAACAAATTGTCATACTCTACATGGATGAGCAGGTAGATGAACTGAAATGCTGTAATAAACGTGACTGCGGTCTCAGGTGATAATATTCATTCCACTGTTATAACAAATTTAATAACTGCTACCGTGGTTACAATAGAAAATAAATTCCTGGTCTGGTCACATATGTGATAAATGTGACATTTGCCTGAAAGGCATCCACCCCTCAGGTCAGACCTTTTCCTGACCTAACTGCTAATTTTAATATCTCGACACGTGTATCAATTATCAAGTGATTATTTTCAAAGGGCTACTTTGAACTGGTTCTGCTCTTCTTATCTACATTAAAAACTTCTTCATTTCGTTTTCGATACAATTTCTGTTACCAGTCCTTATATTTTTGTGTTTTCTTGCATCTCCACTACTCATATTCCTTCCTTTTTTGCGCTTTCATTCCTCATATTTATGATTTCGTCGCTCTTCATCTTTTTGTTGCTTTCTGTGTTCTCGTTCTTCATTTCGTTTCGTCGTGCTTTCTCTTCTTGTCTTTCTTCAGTTCTTTCTTTCCCATTACTTATTTTTTGACATATTCCATTATTTTCTTCTTTTTGTAGTGCTTCCTCTTCCTAGCTTTCTTTCGCTCTACGGTCCTTATTCTCTTCTAGCCTTCGTTCTCTATGTACCTGTTTTCTTATTCTGTTGTTTCCTGCTTCTTCACAAAGTCAGCTAACTCTCTGTGAACATTCTCGATTACAATCAGCTGCTATCCAGTATCCACCTCTACTATTCTCAACTGGCCACTGATTATGATAGCAACTATAACTCAAAAATTCCTTGGAGACTGCCTGTGGCCAATGATCATAACTAATTGTATAGAAAGGAGACGATTTGATCAAGTCACTTGAGGAAGCTATCGTGATAGAGAAACATGACGTAGTTGAATAAAAGTTTATGACGATCAAATCGTCTCCTGTCTATATAATTACTATGGATCTCCATCAAGTAGCGGCCGAATCATCAGAAATCATACTTAATTTGAATGTCCTATCGGGAATTCACCTAAAAAGTACGGTATGTATTCAACTGGATTATATTTCTTGATCCAACTTCAACTATCTCGTCTCCACAGCTCGTCTTGTATACAAGATTCGAATTAGCGAGAACGCCAAGAATCGTCTAAATCCTTATAATCCAGTACGATTGGGTTTTGAGGCGAGGATCGATTGTAGCACCACCAAACTTGGTATGCTAGTATTTGAAACCATGATAAACAGGAAAAAAAATTGTTTACCAAAATTCCAGTGGTGGAACATATTTTTTCTTCGTTTAAAAATATATAAATAGATTTTTGCTGTAATCTTGGGAAGTATATGATTTATTGGAAAAACAACTCAACAAGGTGAAAGACCATTCAATTCTCCACAAAAATGATACCCAGTAAGTTCTTCTGAAATGCGCTCGTTTTCTCAGAAGGTTTTCCCAGATTTAACGCCGTCATCAAATTTCAGGTTCACGCTTACCCGCCGCTGAAAGTTCTGGTCATAGTTCTGCTAAAAATGATCGGAGAAGGAAAAGGAAAAGTTCATATCGTTTCTGAAGACTCCTACCATTTAGCGCACCATTTACATTTATCGCATTTTGCGACCATAACGAGACCCATTCGTTAAATGCATAGGTATATAGGAAGAAAGCTAAGAAAATTTCCTACAAGGAGATGTTATTGTTTGCTGGTCTTACAGTTCGCTTGTAGGTGTTATAGGTGGTTTTGTGTGCTAGGATGTCGGATTCGTGTGACATATTCAAATCATACATTTTCGCAATCAGCATAAAATTTTGAGTACATCGGTGGTAATTTCGAGTAGATCTGATGAGTTTGGATTGTTAGCCATTTTTAATGTACAACCAACCCTTTGATGTTTTTCAGCTGAAAATTCATTTTGTGCCGATCGACTCGAAAATCACAGCATATACTAATTCCGGCATGCTGAATCGATTGGCTTTCGCAGAATTGCTCTATCTCTGTTCGGTCGTCGGATGAAAATGTTATCTAGAGGTTGCAGGTGCCATTTTCCCGCCAAAAATTTTTCTAATTTTTTTTTTATATCAAATTTGTTGAAATCAATCTTTTTTCTATACGCTGACCGAAATTGAAATCGATTGCTAGTGAAACATAGATTTGGTGGGCGTTTTTACGAACGTGTGCACTTTGAGTTGGACTGATTTTTAAATTCATCATTTTTCATTTTTCGAATACTGTTACATGTTGAATAGATGGCGTAGAATATGGGAAAAATATTGAAAAAATTCTAGAACTTTCGAAAGTATATTTTTTTGAGGTTTTATGTGCTAGGATCCTAGCCTTTTACATTTATCGCATTTTGCGACCATAACGAGACACATTCGTTAAATACATTTGCATATAGAAAAAAAGCTAAGAAAATTTCCTACAAGATGTTGTTTGCTAGCCTAACAGTTCGCTTGTAGGTGTTATTCATAACATCCGGCTGACGAAAAAAAAGCTCTGGTAACTGATAAATTGTATATTCAGCTTCCCCCAAACTGAAATCCTGGCTGGGCCACTGTTATCCGCTTTATTTTTATTCCTTTCCAACTACCTTCACTATCCTGTTTCCTGGTTCAATTCTCCCCACATTTACCATTAGGATTCAGATTGTCAATTGTTCCGCTACTCGAGGACCCCTCGAATAATGTCCATTCTCCGCCCCTGACCTACCCTGAGGTTGGGAACGAAGTTGACCCAGATGCACGCCCACTAGACCATTCTTTCCTTAATGGAACTCGTGATGGAATTCTTGGAACTTGAAAGGACTTGCAGCAGTTGAATAAAGGGATTGTCGGTCACTGGAACTAGAGATATTACGATATTGAGATTCATGTTCGAATGGCTGTCAACTACCCTTATAGTTTCCAAGGGTGACGACGATTCCAAGGGCGCCTATCAGTGGTGGCTGGTTGGTTGCTTCTAGCCCAGTTATAAATTGGGGGTGTAAGTTAGCTAGAGAAAATTAAAGTTGGCGCACTTTAGTTCTTATGGTACACAGAGCACTCGTAAAGTTGTGTCTAATCACAATTTCAGTCGGCATAAGGGTTTTGTGGAGAATTCATGGGGCAATTGTGCGCTGAAATAACCGAAAAACGCTGGCTGGTTCAAAGCAGCATAACCGGAAAGTTATATTTCCAGGATAGTTAGGTTTGCTCTCTGATGGATAACAACAGGAAAATCGCAATAGAAAAACGGAAAATTGCATGGAAATTAGGAAATGAGAGGTTCGTAGTTCATTCTATATATAAGGGTCTCATAGCAATTCGGATCTTCATTAAAAATACAATAATTGATGAGGATAACTTTTCCGAATCTTTGAACGAAAATGTCGAAAACTCATCAGAAATATTTTTGGCGGGAAAAAAACCATTTAAAAACTGATTGAGAGCTGACCAACTCGGGTACGATTCGAGATAGACAAATTCTGCGAACGCCAATCGATTCAGAATAGCCGAATTAGTATATATTGTGAATTTCGAGTCAATGGAAAAATTAAAAATTACTCGAAAAAAGTTGAAAGGGGGTTACCCCTAAAAATCATGAAAAATTCCAAGTTGTCACATCGATTTGGAATTTGCACTATATACGTGAAATTTCATGCTCATTCCGAAAATGTATGATTTCTATAGGCTCAGATGAGTCAGATATAAGATTTAGCCAGAAAAGAGTGTTCAAGGTAGAAGATCCAATTTTATGAGATTTTTTATTTTTCATTTTTCGAATTTCAAATTTTTGTCCTCCAACGAATTTTGACGTGCTGATTCCGAATCTTTGAACGAAAATGTCGAAAACTCATCAGAAATATTTTTGGCGCAAAAAAAACATTTGAAAACTGATTCAGAGCTGACCAACTCGAGAACGGTTGGAGATAGACCAATTCTGCGAACGCCAATCGATTCAGAATGGCCGAATTAGGATATACTGAGAATTTGAAAGGAAAAAATCGACGGACATAAAAGTCGAGTATATTATTTATTTACCATACATAATTTTTTGCACTTTTTTATTTTTCATTTTTTTAATTTCAAATATTAGTCCTCCAACGTATTTCGACGTGCTGATTCCGAATATTTGAACGAAAATGTCGAAAACTTATCAGAAATATTTTTGGCGCAAAAAAAACATTTGAAAACTGATTCAGAGCTGACCAACTCGAGAACGGTTGGAGATAGACCAATTCTGCGAACGCCAATCGATTCAGAATGGCCGAATTAGGATATACTGAGAATTTGAAAGGAAAAAATCGACGGACATAAAAGTCGAGTATATTATTTATTTACCATACATAATTTTTTGCACTTTTTTATTTTTCATTTTTTTAATTTCAAATATTAGTCCTCCAACGTATTTCGACGTGCTGATTCCGAATATTTGAACGAAAATGTCGAAAACTCATCAGAAATATTTTTGGCATCAAAAAAACCATTTGAAAACTGATTCAGAGATAGACCAATTCTGCGAACGCCAATCGATTCAGAATGGCCGAATTAGGATATACTGAGAATTTGAAAGGAAAAAATCGACGGACATAAAAGTCGAGTATATTATTTATTTACCATACATAATTTTTTGCACTTTTTTATTTTTCATTTTTTTAATTTCAAATATTAGTCCTCCAACGTATTTCGACGTGCTGATTCCGAATATTTGAACGAAAATGTCGAAAACTTATCAGAAATATTTTTGGCGCAAAAAAAACATTTGAAAACTGATTCAGAGCTGACCAACTCGAGAACGGTTGGAGATAGACCAATTCTGCGAACGCCAATCGATTCAGAATGGCCGAATTAGGATATACTGAGAATTTGAAAGGAAAAAATCGACGGACATAAAAGTCGAGTATATTATTTATTTACCATACATAATTTTTTGCACTTTTTTATTTTTCATTTTTTTAATTTCAAATATTAGTCCTCCAACGTATTTCGACGTGCTGATTCCGAATATTTGAACGAAAATGTCGAAAACTCATCAGAAATATTTTTGGCATCAAAAAAACCATTTGAAAACTGATTCAGAGATAGACCAATTCTGCGAACGCCAATCGATTCAGAATGGCCGAATTAGGATATACTGAGAATTTGAAAGGAAAAAATCGACGGACATAAAAGTCGAGTATATTATTTATTTACCATACATAATTTTTTGCACTTTTTTATTTTTCATTTTTTTAATTTCAAATATTAGTCCTCCAACGTATTTCGACGTGCTGATTCCGAATATTTGAACGAAAATGTCGAAAACTTATCAGAAATATTTTTGGCGCAAAAAAAACATTTGAAAACTGATTCAGAGCTGACCAACTCGAGAACGGTTGGAGATAGACCAATTCTGCGAACGCCAATCGATTCAGAATGGCCGAATTAGGATATACTGAGAATTTGAAAGGAAAAAATCGACGGACATAAAAGTCGAGTATATTATTTATTTACCATACATAATTTTTTGCACTTTTTTATTTTTCATTTTTTTAATTTCAAATATTAGTCCTCCAACGTATTTCGACGTGCTGATTCCGAATATTTGAACGAAAATGTCGAAAACTCATCAGAAATATTTTTGGCATCAAAAAAACCATTTGAAAACTGATTCAGAGATAGACCAATTCTGCGAACGCCAATCGATTCAGAATGGCCGAATTAGGATATACTGAGAATTTGAAAGGAAAAAATCGACGGACATAAAAGTCGAGTATATTATTTATTTACCATACATAATTTTTTGCACTTTTTTATTTTTTATTTTTTTTAATTTCAAATATTAGTCTTCCAACGTATTTCGACGTGCTGATTCCGAATATTTGAACGAAAATGTCGAAAACTCATCAGAAATATTTTTGGCGCCAAAAAAAAACATTTGACAACTGATTCAGAGCTGACCAACTCGAGAACGGTTAGAGATAGACCAATTCTGCGAACGCCAATCGATTCAGAATGGCCGAATTAGTATATATTGTGAATTTCGAGTCAATGGAAAAATTAAAAATTACTCGAAAAAAGTTGAAAGGGGGTTACCCCTAAAAATGATGAAAAATACCAAGTTGTCACATCGGTTTGGAATTTGCACTATATACGTGAAATTTCATGCTCATTCCGAAAATGTATGATTTCTATAGGCTCAGATGAGTCAGATATAAGATTTAGCCAGAAAAGAGTGTTCAAGGTAGAAGATCCAATTTTATGAGATTTTTTATTTTTCATTTTTCGAATTTCAAATTTTTGTCCTCCAACGAATTTTGACGTGCTGATTCCGAATCTTTGAACGAAAATGTCGAAAACTCATCAGAAATATTTTTGGCGCAAAAAAAACATTTGAAAACTGATTCAGAGCTGACCAACTCGAGAACGGTTAGAGATAAACCAATTCTGCGAACGCCAATCGATTCAGAATGGCCGAATTAGGATATACTGAGAATTTGAAAGGAAAAAATCGACGGACATAAAAGTCGAGTATATTATTTATTTACCATACATAATTTTTTGCACTTTTTTATTTTTCATTTTTTTAATTTCAAATATTAGTCCTCCAACGTATTTTGACGTGCTGATTCCGAATATTTGAACGAAAATGTCGAAAACTCATCAGAAATATTTTTGGCATCAAAAAAACCATTTGAAAACTGATTCAGAGATAGACCAATTCTGCGAACGCCAATCGATTCAGAATGGCCGAATTAGGATATACTGAGAATTTGAAAGGAAAAAATCGACGGACATAAAAGTCGAGTATATTATTTATTTACCATACATAATTTTTTGCACTTTTTTATTTTTTATTTTTTTTAATTTCAAATATTAGTCTTCCAACGTATTTCGACGTGCTGATTCCGAATATTTGAACGAAAATGTCGAAAACTCATCAGAAATATTTTTGGCGCCAAAAAAAAACATTTGACAACTGATTCAGAGCTGACCAACTCGAGAACGGTTAGAGATAGACCAATTCTGCGAACGCCAATCGATTCAGAATGGCCGAATTAGTATATATTGTGAATTTCGAGTCAATGGAAAAATTAAAAATTACTCGAAAAAAGTTGAAAGGGGGTTACCCCTAAAAATGATGAAAAATACCAAGTTGTCACATCGGTTTGGAATTTGCACTATATACGTGAAATTTCATGCTCATTCCGAAAATGTATGATTTCTATAGGCTCAGATGAGTCAGATATAAGATTTAGCCAGAAAAGAGTGTTCAAGGCAGAAGATCCAATTTTATGAGATTTTTTATTTTTCATTTTTCGAATTTCAAATTTTTGTCCTCCAACGAATTTTGACGTGCTGATTCCGAATCTTTGAACGAAAATGTCGAAAACCCAGCAGAAATATTTTTGGCGCAAAAAAAAACATTTGAAAACTGATTAAGAGCTGACCAACTCGAGAACGGTTAGAGATAGACCAATTCTGCGAACGCCAATCGATTCAGAATGGCCGAATTAGTATATACTGAGAATTTGAACGGGAAAAATCGACGGACATAAAAGTCGAGTATATTATTTATTTACCATACATAATTTTTTCCACTTTTTTATTTTTCATTTTTTTAATTTCAAATATTAGTCCTCCAATGTATTTTGACGTGCTGATTCCGAATATTTGAACGAAAATGTCGAAAACTCATCAGAAATATTTTTGGCGCCAAAAAAAACATTTGAAAACTGATTCAGAGCTGACCAACTCGAGAACGGTTAGAGATAGACCAATTTTGCGAACGCCAATCGATTCAGAATGGCCGAATTAGTATATATTGTGAATTTCGAGTCAATGGAAAAATTAAAAATTACTCGAAAAAAGTTGAAAGGGGGTTACCCCTAAAAATCATGAAAAATACCAAGTTGTCACATCGATTTGGAATTTGCACTATATACGTGAAATTTCATGCTCATTCCGAAAATGTATGATTTCTATAGGCTCAGATGAGTCAGATATAAGATTTAGCCAGAAAAGAGTGTTCAAGGTAGAAGATCCAATTTTATGAGATTTTTTATTTTTCATTTTTCGAATTTAAAATTTTTGTCCTCCAACGAATTTTGACGTGCTGATTCCGAATCTTTGAACGAAAATGTCGAAAACTCAGCAGAAATATTTTTGGCGCAAAAAAAAACATTTGAAAACTGATTAAGAGCTGACCAACTCGAGAACGGTTAGAGATAGACCAATTCTGCGAACGCCAATCGATTCAGAATGGCCGAGTTAGTATATACTGAGAATTTGAACAGGAAAAATCGACGGACATAAAAGTCGAGTATATTATTTATTTACCATACATAATTTTTTGCACTTTTTTATTTTTCATTTTTTTAATTTCAAATATTAGTCCTCCAATGTATTTTGACGTGCTGATTCCGAATATTTGAACGGAAATGTCGAAAACTCATCAGAAATATTTTTGGCGCCAAAAAAAAACATTTGAAAACTGATTCAGAGCTGACCAACTCGAGAACGGTTAGAGATAGACCAATTCTGCGAACGCCAATCGATTCAGAATGGCCGAATTAGTATATATTGTGAATTTCGAGTCAATGGAAAAATTAAAAATTACTCGAAAAAAGTTGAAAGGGGGTTACCCCTAAAAATCATGAAAAATACCAAGTTGTCACATCGATTTGGAATTTGCACTATATACGTGAAATTTCATGCTCATTCCGAAAATGTATGATTTCTATAGGCTCAGATGAGTCACATATAAGATTTAGCCAGAAAAGAGTGTTCAAGTTAGAAGATCCAATTTTATGAGATTTTTTATTTTTCATTTTTCGAATTTAAAATTTTTGTCCTTCAACGAATTTTGACGTGCTGATTCCGAATCTTTGAACGAAAATGTCGAAAACTCAGCAGAAATATTTTTGGCGCAAAAAAAAACATTTGAAAACTGATTCAGAGCTGACCAACTCGAGAACGGTTAGAGATAGACCAATTCTGCGAACGCCAATCGATTCAGAATGGCCGAATTAGGATATACTGAGAATTTGAAAGGAAAGAATCGACGGACATAAAAGTCGAGTATATTATTTATTTACCATACATAATTTTTTGCACTTTTTTATTTTTCATTTTTTTAATTTCAAATATTAGTCCTCCAACGAATTTTGACGTGCTGATTCCGAATGTTTGAACGAAAATGTCGAAAACTCATCAGAAATATTTTTGGCGCCAAAAAAACATTTGAAAACTGTTTCAGAGCTGACCAACTCGAGAACGGTTAGAGATAGACCAATTCTGCGAACGCCAATCGATTCAGAATGGCCGAATTGGTATATATTGTGAATTTCGAGTCAATGGAAAAATTGAAAATTACTCGAAAAAAGTTGAAAGGGGGTTACCCCTAAAAATCATGAAAAATACCAAGTTGTCACATCTATTTGGAATTTGCACTATATACGTGAAATTTCATGCTCATTCCGAAAATGTATGATTTCTATAGGCTCAGATGAGTCAGATATAAGATTTAGCCAGAAAAGAGTGTTCATGGTAGAAGATCCAATTTTATGAGATTTTTTATTTTTCATTTTTCGAATTTCAAATTTTTGTCCTCCAACGAATTTTGACGTGCTGATTCCGAATCTTTGAACGAAAATGTCGAAAACTCAGCAGAAATATTTTTGGCGCAAAAAAAAACATTTGAAAACTGATTAAGAGCTGACCAACTCGAGAACGGTTAGAGATAGACCAATTCTGCGAACGCCAATCGATTCAGAATGGCCGAATTAGTATATACTGAGAATTTGAACGGGAAAAATCGACGGACATAAAAGTCGAGTATATTATTTATTTACCATACATAATTTTTTGCACTTTTTTATTTTTCATTTTTTTAATTTCAAATATTAGTCCTCCAATGTATTTTGACGTGCTGATTCCGAATATTTGAACGAAAATGTCGAAAACTCATCAGAAATATTTTTGGCGCCAAAAAAAACATTTGAAAACTGATTCAGAGCTGACCAACTCGAGAACGGTTAGAGATAGACCAATTCTGCGAACGCCAATCGATTCAGAATGGCCGAATTAGTATATATTGTGAATTTCGAGTCAATGGAAAAATTAAAAATTACTCGAAAAAAGTTGAAAGGGGGTTACCCCTAAAAATCATGAAAAATACCAACTTGTCACATCGATTTGGAATTTGCACTATATACGTGAAATTTCATGCTCATTCCGAAAATGTATGATTTCTATAGGCTCAGATGAGTCACATATAAGATTTAGCCAGAAAAGAGTGTTCAAGGTAGAAGATCCAATTTTATGAGATTTTTTATTTTTCATTTTTCGAATTTCAAATTTTTGTCCTCCAACGAATTTTGACGTGCTGATTCCGAATCTTTGAACGAAAATATCGAAAACTCAGCAGAAATATTTTTGGCGCAAAAAAAACATTTGAAAACTGATTCAGAGCTGACCAACTCGAGAACGGTTAGAGATAGACCAATTCTGCGAACGCCAATCGATTCAGAATGGCCGAATTAGGATATACTGAGAATTTGAACGGGAAAAATCGACGGACATAAAAGTCGAGTATATTATTTATTTACCATACATAATTTTTTGCACTTTTTTATTTTTCATTTTTTTAATTTCAAATATTAGTCCTCCAATGTATTTTGACGTGCTGATTCCGAATATTTGAACGAAAATGTCGAAAACTCATCAGAAATATTTTTGGCGCCAAAAAAAACATTTGAAAACTGATTCAGAGCTGACCAACTCGAGAACGGTTAGAGACCAATTCTGCGAACGCCAATCGATTCAGAATGGCCGAATTAGTATATATTGTGAATTTCGAGTCCATGGAAAAATTAAAAATTACTCGAAAAAAGTTGAAAGGGGGTTACCCCTAAAAATCATGAAAAATACCAAGTTGTCACATCGATTTGGAATTTGCACTATATACGTGAAATTTCATGCTCATTCCGAAAATGTATGATTTCTATAGGCTCAGATGAGTCACATATAAGATTTAGCCAGAAAAGAGTGTTCAAGGTAGAAGATCCAATTTTATGAGATTTTTTATTTTTCATTTTTCGAATTTCAAATTTTTGTCCTCCAACGAATTTTGACGTGCTGATTCCGAATCTTTGAACGAAAATGTCGAAAACTCAGCAGAAATATTTTTGGCGCAAAAAAAAAACATTTGAAAACTGATTAAGAGCTGACCAACTCGAGAACGGTTAGAGATAGACCAATTCTGCGAACGCCAATCGATTCAGAATGGCCGAGTTAGTATATACTGAGAATTTGAACGGGAAAAATCGACGGACATAAAAGTCGAGTATATTATTTATTTACCATACATAATTTTTTGCACTTTTTTATTTTTCATTTTTTTAATTTCAAATATTAGTCCTCCAATGTATTTTGACGTGCTGATTCCGAATATTTGAACGAAAATGTCGAAAACTCATCAGAAATATTTTTGGCGCCAAAAAAAACATTTGAAAACTGATTCAGAGCTGATCAACTCGAGTACGGTTAGAGATAGACTGTTATACTTTCAGAGAGTAAAACGCAGCTGAACAGGGAAAATAGTAAATTGTAATATATAAACACTTGGCAAGTTATTTGACAATCAACAAGAACATGGACTACTACATTTCATATCAAAAAGAAAATATGTATATAGTATGATGATAACAAAGTAACACACATTGAAAAAACTATTTTCTTCAACACCCCCTCTCAATGTGGGTTAACATCTTCAAGGCCCAAGCTTCCTAGGTGTTTCTTGAATTTTTCTTTGGAGAGTGCCTTTGTCAATATATCAGCTGTCATATCTTCGATACATAAATATTGCAGATCTATCTCTTCATTTTCATGCATTTCTCGAACATAATGATGGCGAATGTCTATGTGTTTTGTACGGGAATGATCGACAGGATTCTTAGTTAGCTTTGGAGCCCCTTGGTTGTCACAATACAAAATGGTAGTTCCAGCATCTTCTTTCAAATATCCGAGTTCTTTCAAAAAATTCCTCATATATAGGGCTTCCTTTGCAGCTTCGGAGAGGGCCATATACTCTGCCTCAGTACTAGACAAAGCAACTGATTTTTGTTTCCTGGATTCCCATGACACTGCGGCTCCAGCAAAAATGAAAGTAAATCCTGTGTATGATTTTCGATTATCCAAATCTCCTCCCCAATCAGCATCTACGAATCCTTCAAGAGAACATCCAGATTTTCGAAAATATAATCCAAGCGAACTTGTTTCCTTCAGGTATCGAAACACACGTTTTGCTGCCGTCCAGTGTCCTTTACCGGGATTGTTGTTATATTGACTGAGAATACTAACTGCATGGGCGATGTCTGGACGAGTTGAAACGTCCAGGTACATGAGAGATCCAACAGCTTGTCTGAAGAGTATACTTCTCATTTCTTCCATATCTTCTTTCGACTTTGGTTCCATCTCCTTGGATAATTTGATGTTGGAATCGATTGGAGTTTGAATGGGCTTACATTCTTGCATATTGAATTTCTTCAAAATATCCAAAGTATATTTGCGTTGAGACATGCAAACAGATTTTGTTGTCTTATCTTGTTGAAATTCTATGCCCAGGCAATAATGTAATAAGCCCAAGTCTTTCATTTCGAAAGCAGCATTCAAGTCATTTTTCAATTTATCATATAAGTTTTGAGAATTTGTGGCAACAACCAAATCATCCACATATACACATATAACAATGCAAGAATCTGCCTGACGACGAATATAAATGCATTTATCAGCATTCAAAGGTTTACTTCCGAAAGATTGAAGGTATTGATCTAACTTCTTGTACCACTGTCTACCAGATTGTTTCAAACCGTATATTGATTTCTGCAAGGAATAAACTTTGTCTTCCTCTCCTGGAACAATGAAACCTTCTGCTTGTTCCATGTATATGGTTTCATCCAAATCACCATTGATGTAGGCCATAACCACATCCATTTGATAGAGTGTTAGACCTAATTCTGATGCCAATGCTATAACTGTACGTATGGAACTCTGCCTTGCCACTGGTGATGTTGTTTCATGGTAATCCACTCCTGGTGGTTGACTATATTCCTTGGCTACAAGACGAGCTTTCAGTCTTTCAACTTCTCCAGTGTTTTTATATTTTACTCTCAGCACCCATCTACTTCCTATAACTTTTCTACCTTGAGGACGATCAACTAATGTCCATGCTCTATTTTTTACCAATAAATCGAATTCTTGTTTCATTGCTTTCTGCCATTCTTTTGCAAAAGGTCCATCCATAGCTTCCTTCAAGGTTGGGTTGCTCATTTCATCAATGCCAATCTGAGCTGTTTCTTCTGAATTCACTGGTATCATATTATAGACTTTTCTGGGCCTTCCTGCGGAACCGTTTCTGAGTAATGATGGTCTTCCTGGCCCCTTTTTCAAAATTTGATTTTGTTCATTTGGAATGACTGAAATTTCTGTCAAGTTTTCTGCGTCAACTGTGACATTGTCATCTAAATGATTTTCTGTGGCCTGAAATTGGTTTCCTTCCCGATTACTATCAGAAATGGCACCGGTTTCAAGTTTGAAATCAAAAAAGGTAGAATTTTCTGGAGTTTGCTCAATCGTCGATCGCTTGCTTTCCAAAAATTCAACATCAATACTTTTGATAATTTTCCTGGTATTTGGATCCCACAGGCGGTATGCTTTCGAGTCTGATGAATAACCAACAAAAACGCATTCATGTGATCTGGACTCAAGTTTTCCCTTTGGTGATTTTATCAGAACAAAAGCTTTACATCCAAAGGTTTTAAAATGAGATGCTGTTGGCTTTTTATTTTTGAAAATTTCGAACGGAGTTCTGTTATTCAGACTACTTGAATAGCTTCGATTTCTGATGTATGCCGCAGTGGCAACAGCTTCTGCCCAGAAGTGATGTGGTAAATTTGATTGAAGTAGCATACATCTTGCCATTTCTACAAGCGTACGGTTCATTCTTTCGGAAACCCCATTCTGTTGTGGTGTATATGCTGTTGAATACTGCCTTTTTATACCATTTTCTTCTAAAAATTTGGTGAATTCCGATCCACAATACTCCAATCCATTATCTGTCCTCAGGATTTTTATTTTTCGTTCTATCTGCCTTTCCATATACTTCTGGAATTTCCAAAATGCCTCTTTGACTTCGTTTTTATGCTTCAAGAAGTGAACTTCAACCCATCTGGACTTATCATCAATAAAAGTAGCAAAATAAACTGCACCTCCTATTGATTTACTTCTAATCGGTCCACAAATATCTGAATGAATGATATCCAGTAGGTTTTCAGATCTATTGAGGGAATGTTTTGGTAAAATTGCTGCCGATTGTTTACTCTTGATGCAAACTTCACATGCAGGTAACTGTTCACGTGAATTGAATGAAATTCCATTGACCAAATTTTCATTTTTCATTTTCTTCAAATCACCTTCATTTAAGTGGCCATAACGCTGATGCCATTTTTGTAAGTCGCTGACTTCCTCACATGCTACGGCTGTACTTTCTGATTCAGCTTGAATGTAATAGAGTTCACCTTTTCTAAAAGCTTTTGCGATAAGTTGACTATTTTCATTCACGATCTTTGCATCCGTTTTTGAAAATATGACGTTGCGACCTTTGTCTGAAGCTTTCGAAATTGATAAAAGGTTCGTTTTTATTTCGGGAACGTAGAGAGTATTTTCTAATCTCAAACTTCTAGTTTCAGAACCTTCGGAAACGGATAAATGAACAGTACCTTTTCCGATTATATCAGTGGTTTTGTTCACTGCGAGACGTACTTTTTGATCACTGACATGAATAAAATCGGAAAATAGTGATATATCGTGACACATGTGTGAAGTTGCACCACTATCCAAACACCATTCTTGTGTATTGGCGGTATCTGCACTGAAAGCCGATGGCATGCTTGTGATTTCTTTATTGGTGGGATCTTCTGAATTTCGAATCATTAGTGCTTCTTCCTCCACATTTGATGTACTTTGTCTAACTGCTGATCTTCTGCGGCATTCTGAACCCTTGTGGCCGAATTGGTGACAGTAGTTACACTTGTATTTGAATTTGGTTTTCTTCAGAAATGGATCATCTGACTTTTCGCTTTTCGTCTTCGAATAGTCATGTTCTGATTTCCAGTTCACTCCTTTTCTAGGAAATTGTTTGGATTTTGTATAAAGGGCACTTTGTGATGAAGTTTGATCACCTTTTCTTGCGATGGATTCATCGATAAGCTTGACTTTGAGAGCTTCTGGTTTGGGAAGTTCGTCTCTTGCTTCTATGGCACATCGAAAATTTTCGTAGGTTTTAGGTACACTATATAACATCAGGATTGATAGTAAATCATCTGCCATTTCAATTCCCATCTCTTTTATTTTGTCGACGGTGTCAAAGAATGAATTGAGATGATCTTTCATGTCATTTTCTTCTGACATTTTTGTGAAGAGAACTTGCTTCAGGAGAGTTGCCTTCCTTGCTGGTCCACGAGATTCATAGACTTCCTTGAGTTTTTCCCATACTGCATTACTGGTTTTGCATTGTTTTATGAGACATAATTCGGATGCTTGCATAGATAAAATTATGTCTGCTCTGGCTTTCTGATCAATTTTATTCCATGCATCTGCTGCTGTAGCATCGTCCGGTTTGGCCGTTTCACCATTTACATGAGACCAATGATCGTTTTTAATGAGAATTGCCTCCATCTGCAGCTTCCAGGTGTCATAGTTGTTTTTCCCCAATTTTTCTACTTGAGTTAAGGACAGCGCCATCAAAATTAATTTTATTATTACTTTCCCTTTTAATATTTATACTGAGCTTTCTGGGCCCATAACCTGTTATACTTTGAGAGAGTAAAACGCAGCTGAACAGGGAAAATAGTAAATTGTAATATATAAACACTTGGCAAGTTATTTGACAATCAACAAGAACATGGACTACTACATTTCATATCAAAAAGAAAATATGTATATAGTATGATGATAACAAAGTAACACACATTGAAAAAACTATTTTCTTCAACATAGACCAATTCTGCGAACGCCAATCGATTCAGAATGGCCGAATTAGTATATATTGTGAATTTCGAGTCAATGGAAAAATTAAAAATTACTCGAAAAAAGTTGAAAGGGGGTTACCCCTAAAAATCATGAAAAATACCAAGTTGTCACATCGATTTGGAATTTGCACTATATACGTGAAATTTCATGCTCATTCCGAAAATGTATGATTTCTATAGGCTCAGATGAGTCACATATAAGATTTAGCCAGAAAAGAGTGTTCAAGGTAGAAGATCCAATTTTATGAGATTTTTTATTTTTCATTTTTCGAATTTAAAATTTTTGTCCTCCAACGAATTTTGACGTGCTGATTCCGAATCTTTGAACGAAAATGTCGAAAACTCAGCAGAAATATTTTTGGCGCAAAAAAAAACATTTGAAAACTGATTAAGAGCTGACCAACTCGAGAACGGTTAGAGATACACCAATTCTGCGAACGCCAATCGATTCAGAATGGCCGAATTAGTAAATACTGGGAATTTGAACAGGAAAAATCGACGGACATAAAATTCGAGTATATTATTTATTTACCATACATAATTTTTTGCACTTTTTTATTTTTCATTTTTTTAATTTCAAATATTAGTCCTCCAATGTATTTTGACGTGCTGATTCCGAATATTTGAACGAAAATGTCGAAAACTCATCAGAAATATTTTTGGCGCCAAAAAAAACATTTGAAAACTGATTCAGAGCTGACCAACTCGAGAACGGTTAGAGATAGACCAATTCTGCGAACGACAATCGATTCAGAATGGCCGAATTAGTATATATTGTGAATTTCGAGTCAATGGAAAAATTAAAAATTACTCGAAAAAAGTTGGAAGGGGGTTACCCCTAAATATCATGAAAAATACCAAGTTGTCACATCGATTTGGAATTTGCACTATATACGTGAAATTTCATGCTCATTCCGAAAATGTATGATTTCTATAGGCTCAGATGAGTCAGATATAAGATTTAGCCAGAAAAGAGTGTTCAAGGTGGAAGATCCAATTTTATGAGATTTTTTATTTTTCATTTTTCGAATTTCAAATTTTTGTCCTCCAACGAATTTTGACGTGCTGATTCCGAATCTTTGAACGAAAATGTCGAAAACTCAGCAGAAATATTTTTGGCGCCAAAAAAACATTTGAAAACTGATTCAGAGCTGACCAACTCGAGAACGGTTAGAGATAGACCAATTCTGCGAACGCCAATCGATTCAGAATGGCCGAATTAGTATATATTGTGAATTTCGAGTCAATGGAAAAATTGAAAATTACTCGAAAAAAGTTGAAAGGGGGTTACCCCTAAAAATCATGAAAAATACCAAGTTGTCACATCTATTTGGAATTTGCACTATATACGTGAAATTTCATGCTCATTCCGAAAATGTATGATTTCTATAGGCTCAGATGAGTCAGATATAAGATTTAGCCAGAAAAGAGTGTTCAAGGTAGAAGATCCAATTTTATGAGATTTTTTATTTTTCATTTTTCGAATTTCAAATTTTTGTCCTCCAACGAATTTTGACGTGCTGATTCCGAATCTTTGAACGAAAATGTCGAAAACTCAGCAGAAATATTTTTGGCGCAAAAAAAAACATTTGAAAACTGATTAAGAGCTGACCAACTCGAGAACGGTTAGAGATAGACCAATTCTGCGAACGCCAATCGATTCAGAATGGCCGAATTAGTATATACTGAGAATTTGAACGGGAAAAATCGACGGACATAAAAGTCGAGTATATTATTTATTTACCATACATAATTTTTTGCACTTTTTTATTTTTCATTTTTTTAATTTCAAATATTAGTCCTCCAATGTATTTTGACGTGCTGATTCCGAATATTTGAACGAAAATGTCGAAAACTCATCAGAAATATTTTTGGCGCCAAAAAAAACATTTGAAAACTGATTCAGAGCTGACCAACTCGAGAACGGTTAGAGATAGACCAATTCTGCGAACGCCAATCGATTCAGAATGGCCGAATTAGTATATATTGTGAATTTCGAGTCAATGGAAAAATTAAAAATTACTCGAAAAAAGTTGAAAGGGGGTTACCCCTAAAAATCATGAAAAATACCAAGTTGTCACATCGATTTGGAATTTGCACTATATACGTGAAATTTCATGCTCATTCCGAAAATGTATGATTTCTATAGGCTCAGATGAGTCACATATAAGATTTAGCCAGAAAAGAGTGTTCAAGGTAGAAGATCCAATTTTATGAGATTTTTTATTTTTCATTTTTCGAATTTAAAATTTTTGTCCTCCAACGAATTTTGACGTGCTGATTCCGAATCTTTGAACGAAAATGTCGAAAACTCAGCAGAAATATTTTTGGCGCAAAAAAAAACATTTGAAAACTGATTAAGAGCTGACCAACTCGAGAACGGTTAGAGATAGACCAATTCTGCGAACGCCAATCGATTCAGAATGGCCGAATTAGTATATACTGAGAATTTGAACGGGAAAAATCGACGGACATAAAAGTCGAGTATATTATTTATTTACCATAAATAATTTTTTGCACTTTTTTATTTTTCATTTTTTTAATTTCAAATATTAGTCCTCCAATGTATTTTGACGTGCTGATTCCGAATATTTGAACGAAAATGTCGAAAACTCATCAGAAATATTTTTGGCGCCAAAAAAAACATTTGAAAACTGATTCAGAGCTGACCAACTCGAGAACGGTTAGAGATAGACCAATTCTGCGAACGCCAATCGATTCAGAATGGCCGAATTAGGATATACTGAGAATTTGAAAGGAAAAAATCGACGAACATAAAAGTCGAGTATATTATTTATTTACTATACATAATTTTTTGCACTTTTTTGTTTTTCATTTTTTTAATTTCAAATATTAGTCCTCCAACGAATTTTGACGTGCTGATTCCGAATCTTTGAACGAAAATGTCGAAAACTCAGCAGAAATATTTTTGGCGCCAAAAAAAACATTTGAAAACTGATTCAGAGCTGACCAACTCGAGAACGGTTAGAGATAGACCAATTCTGCGAACGCCAATCGATTCAGAATGGCCGAATTAGGATATACTGAGAATTTGAAAGGAAAGAATCGACGGACATAAAAGTCGAGTATATTATTTATTTACCATACATAATTTTTTGCACTTTTTTATTTTTCATTTTTTTAATCTCAAATATTAGTCCTCCAACGAATTTTGACGTGCTGATTCCGAATGTTTGAACGAAAATGTCGAAAACTCATCAGAAATATTTTTGGCGCCAAAAAAACATTTGAAAACTGATTCAGAGCTGACCAACTCGAGAACGGTTAGAGATAGACCAATTCTGCGAACGCCAATCGATTCAGAATGGCCGAATTAGTATATATTGTGAATTTCGAGTCAATGGAAAAATTGAAAATTACTCGAAAAAAGTTGAAAGGGGGTTACCCCTAAAAATCATGAAAAATACCAAGTTGTCACATCGATTTGGAATTTGCACTATATACGTGAAATTTCATGCTCATTCCGAAAATGTATGATTTCTATAGGCTCAGATGAGTCACATATAAGATTTAGCCAGAAAAGAGTGTTCAAGGTAGAAGATCCAATTTTATGAGATTTTTTATTTTTCATTTTTCGAATTTAAAATTTTTGTCCTCCAACGAATTTTGACGTGCTGATTCCGAATCTTTGAACGAAAATGTCGAAAACTCAGCAGAAATATTTTTGGCGCAAAAAAAAACATTTGAAAACTGATTAAGAGCTGACCAACTCGAGAACTGTTAGAGATAGACCAATTCTGCGAACGCCAATCGATTCAGAATGGCCGGTTTAGTATATACTGAGAATTTGAACGGGAAAAATCGACGGACTAAAAGTCGAGTATATTATTTATTTACCATACATAATTTTTTTGCACTTTTTTATTTTTCATTTTTTTAATTTCAAATATTAGTCCTCCAACGAATTTCGACGTGCTGATTCAGAATCTTTGAACGAAAATGTCGAAAACTCATCAGAAATATTTTTGGCGCAAAAAAAAACATTTGAAAACTGATTCAGAGCTGACCAACTCGAGAACGGTTAGAGATAGACCAATTCTGCGAACGCCAATCGATTCAGAATGGCCGAATTAGGATCTATTGAGAATTTGAAAGGAAAAAATCGACGGACATAAAAGTCGAGTATATTATTTATTTACCATACATAATTTTTTGCACTTTTTCATTTTTCATTTTTTTAATTTCAAATATTAGTCCTCCAACGAATTTTGACGTGCTGATTCCGAATCTTTGAACGAAAATGTCGAAAACTCAGCAGAAATATTTTTGGCGCCAAAAAAAACATTTGAAAACTGATTAAGAGCTGACCAACTCGAGAACGGTTAGAGATAGACCAATTCTGCGAACGCCAATCGATTCAGAATGGCCGAATTAGGATATACTGAGAATTTGAAAGGAAAAAATCGACGAACATAAAAGTCGAGTATATTATTTATTTACTATACATAATTTTTTGCACTTTTTTGTTTTTCATTTTTTCAATTTCAAATATTAGTCCTCCAACGAATTTTGACGTGCTGATTCCGAATCTTTGAACGAAAATGTCGAAAACTCAGCCGAAATATTTTTGGCGCCAAAAAAACATTTGAAAACTGATTCAGAGCTGACCATCTCGAGAACGGTTAGAGATAGACCAATTCTGCGAACGCCAATCGATTCAGAATGGCCGAATTAGGATATACTGAGAATTTGAAAGGAAAAAATCGACGGACATAAAAGTCGAGTATATTATTTATTTACCATACATAATTTTTTGCACTTTTTTATTTTTCATTTTTTTAATTTCAAATATTAGTCCTCCAACGAATTTTGACGTGCTGATTCCGAATGTTTGAACGAAAATGTCGAAAACTCATCAGAAATATTTTTGGCGCCAAAAAAACATTTGAAAACTGATTCAGAGCTGACCAACTCGAGAACGGTTAGAGATAGACCAATTCTGCTAACGCCAATCGATTCAGAATGGCCGAATTAGTATATATTGTGAATTTCGAGTCAATGGAAAAATTGAAAATTACTCGAAAAAAGTTGAAAGGGGGTTACCCCTAAAAATCATGAAAAATACCAAGTTGTCTTATCTATTTGGAATTTGCACTATATACGTGAAATTTCATGCTCATTCCGAAAATGTATGATTTCTATAGGCTCAGATGAGTCAGATATAAGATTTAGCCAGAAAAGAGTGTTCAAGGTAGAAGATCCAATTTTATGAGATTTTTTATTTTTTATTTTTCGAATTTCAAATTTTTGTCCTCCAACGAATTTTGACGTGCTGATTCCGAATCTTTGAACGAAAATGTCGAAAACTCAGCAGAAATATTTTTGGCGCAAAAAAAAACATTTGAAAACTGATTAAGAGCTGACCAACTCGAGAACGGTTAGAGATAGACCAATTCTGCGAACGCCAATCGATTCAGAATGGCCGAATTAGTATATACTGAGAATTTGATCGGGAAAAATCGACGGACATAAAAGTCGAGTATATTATTTATTTACCATACATAATTTTTTGCACTTTTTCATTTTTCATTTTTTTTATTTCAAATATTAGTCCTCCACTGTATTTTGACGTGCTGATTCCGAATATTTGAACGAAAATGTCGAAAACTGATCAGAAATATTTTTGGCGCCAAAAAAAACATTTGAAAACTGATTCAGAGCTGACCAACTCGAGAACGGTTAGAGATAGACCAATTCTGCAAACGCCAATCGATTCAGAATGGCCGAATTAGTATATATTGTGAATTTCGAGTCGATGGAAAAATTAAAAATTACTCGAAAAAAGTTGAAAGGTTACCTCTAAAAATCATGAAAAATACCAACTTGTCACATCGATTTGGAATTTGCACTATATACGTGAAATTTCATGCTCATTCCGAAAATGTATGATTTCTATAGGCTCAGATGAGTCACATATAAGATTTAGCCAGAAAAGAGTGTTCAAGGTAGAAGATCCAATTTTATGAGATTTTTTATTTTTCATTTTTCGAATTTAAAATTTTTGTCCTCCAACGAATTTTGACGTGCTGATTCCGAATCTTTGAACGAAAATGTCGAAAACTCAGCAGAAATATTTTTGGCGCAAAAAAAAACATTTGAAAACTGATTAAGAGCTGACCAACTCGAGAACGGTTAGAGATAGACCAATTCTGCGAACGCCAATCGATTCAGAATGGCCGAATTAGGATATACTGAGAATTTGAAAGGAAAGAATCGACGGACATAAAAGTCGAGTATATTATTTATTTACCATACATAATTTTTTGCACTTTTTTATTTTTCATTTTTTTAATTTCATATATTAGTCCTCCAATGTATTTTGACGTGCTGATTCCGAATATTTGAACAAAAATGTCGAAAACTCATCAGAAATATTTTTGGCGCCAAAAAAAAACATTTGAAAACTGATTCAGAGCTGACCAACTCGAGAACGGTTAGAGATAGACCAATTCTGCGAACGACAATCGATTCAGAATGGCCGAATTAGTATATATTGTGAATTTCGAGTCACTGGAAAAATTAAAAATTACTCGAAAAAAGTTGAAAGGGGGTTACCCCTAAAAATCATGAAAAATACCAAGTTGTCACATCGATTTGGAATTTGCACTATATACGTGAAATTTCATGCTCATTCCGAAAATGTATGATTTCTATAGGCTCAGATGAGTCAGATATAAGATTTAGCCAGAAAAGAGTGTTCAAGGTGGAAGATCCAATTTTATGAGATTTTTTATTTTTCATTTTTCGAATTTCAAATTTTTGTCCTCCAACGAATTTTGACGTGCTGATTCCGAATCTTTGAACGAAAATGTCGAAAACTGATCAGAAATATTTTTGGCGCCAAAAAACCATTTGAAAACTGATTCAGAGTTGACCAACTCGAGAACGGTTAGAGATAGACCAATTCTGCGAATGCCAATCGATTCAGAATGGCCGAATTAGTATATATTGAGAATTTGAACGGGAAAAATCGACGGACACAAAAGTCGAGTATATTATTTATTTACCATACATAATTTTTTGCACTTTTTTATTTTTCATTTTTTTAATTTCAAATATTTGTCCTCCAACGTATTTTGACGTGCTGATTCCGAATCTTTTTCGAAAAATAATATTTTACACCAATTCATACTCTGACTTTGTACTCAGGATCATTGGTGCACATGACCACCATTGGTTTATTTTGCTAGGACTGAGCTCGATGGGTCAGTCTCGATGACACCTCAATCATAATTTTCGGAGACTGCTGAAAAAATTTGACCAAAAAAGCACTTGTTAACTAGACTATCAGAAAGTCTTCGAGGTATTTGTGCGAGCTAGGGAAAACGTAGCCCTCACCTTCCAACGCGTGATGCCATGTTTTAATGAGTCTGCTTCATATCAATTCTCTGTTGAGAAAAAATCCCTATTGGAACTTTTCGTTCACTTTATTGTACATGGAGTGGCAGTAATCTTGTCAACTAAAACAAAAGGTCCCAAATTACATGAGTATGCATATACACCAAACCACTATTTTCAACACCTCGACACGTGTTTCAATCACCAAGGGGACGATCAAACTGAATTTGCATACAGAATTGCCCTTATTTATACCCATTAGATATCTCTGCCAGATACCTGCATCTTGTTTGTTTTAAATTAATTTCACAATATTGCCTTATCTACTAATTAGGTTAATGTTGAATTAAATGGCATGGAAGTTAAATGACAACGTCCATCATCGCAGTCGCTATACACATTTCCACTTTTTCGCAGTTGCCAATTTACGTGAAAAACTTTTCGAAAAACCTCCATCGTCGGCAATTAGGCTTCCTCTCTCGCGAGACAATGGCCAGGACAAAGGCCATTCGGACGGCGCTCATTGTGAAGTTTTCTGCCGGAAAAGCGTAGTCCAAGAACTGTCCACCGTCAAATGAGTGCGTGGCTTCCTTTTTATCCCGTTTCTGAAAATATTAGACCGGGGAATTGTGTGACGCCTTTATTAGAACTTCATTCTCGTGGAACGAGTATTCTGGGATTAGCTCTTGTTATTACATGACCTCAGGTCTTACTGCTCCAGGGAAGACCCACGCAAGTTTTTGGAAGCGAGTGGATTATTTAAAATGCGAAGTTCTGAAATTATGAGTTGGAATTGTAGTACAGTGGACGATTTCGAGCTTTTTGGATGATTTTGGTTTCATCAGCTAGAGTAATTTGAGTTTTGGCATACGAAATCGATTCTCCTTCATTATATGAATTATCTTCAATGCTAAAAAATAGGAAGTGAGAGGTCAATCAATCCTTGCCAAGCACTTGCCAAGAGATATCATCGAAGTGATTATGTGAAAAAAAGATACGTGCTTAGGAATGTTATTCAAACGTGAGAAGATTAGCCGAAGGGGTTCTTTTTTCATTTATATAGTCAGATAATCCTTCCTTTGATAAAAGTATACCAAGGAGATTTCAGTTTGATTTGTTTGCAGTTTTGATACCACAAGCTATCTTTTTAAATTCAGTATAAAAATCGTTTGGGTATGATGGAGATATCAACTCACATTTTTCAAAATTAGGTTTTAGGCGAATTCGCTTGGAAGGTTGGATGAATTCCTCAATTTCCTGCTTCTCACTTTCACTTACGAGTAGCTATTACAACTGAATATAAATGTTATCAAGCACCACACGCTTTTCTAACAATAGAGTTAATTTTTAAGGATAATTTTTTACTTTTGAGTCTATATTACTGAAAATACTTATTTCTTCAGTTTTATTATCAACAAATTCAACCAGTCTATTGGTAACTCAAGAACTCCTTTCAAAGTTGTTTATTCTCTCGCAATTTTCCACAAAGCGTCTCTCGTAACAAGCTCCTTTCAGTCTCATCCTCGTTATCCTTCAATACGGTGGGAATGCCACATGGCTAATAACGACAAGGAGAATGTTTTCCTTTCCGCTAAACTTGCCTCAATATTCCACATTCTATCGGGATTTCAAAATAAAGACAGTCAGACGTAATTCCAACTTATATGAACTGACATTCAGTTCATTATAATTGAAATTCAAAAGGCTTATATCGCTCGGCCAACCGTCCACCCAATTGAAGTTCATGATGGCGCTTCGTTTCCTCAGAAATCTTGAGATTAATGGAAAATATTTCCATACTGAGAAAATTCACAAAATTAAAGAAAGCATGGGATCAAATAAACTGCAAGCTTGATTTTCTTTCTATACCCGCTTAAACTGTTTCTGAGATCCTCATGGAAGAAGTTTCATTTAAAACTCCCTCCTGTATATATTATATTTAGGTTAACCATTCATTTTGCCATAATATTTTTAATCGACACTTCCATTTGCTGGACAAGGCTCTGAATATTTTCTCCAAGAGCGCCCTTTTCAGCACACAAAGCCTACCCAGATTCCCATTTTGGGTCAGCGTGTGCCCTTTGACATCCATAAATATCCCCTTTTGTGTTAACTGAATCAATAATTCATATTCTCAATGAAAATATTTCCGAAACAGCCTACATATTTCAATAGGAAGCTTTTACGGTAACAGACCTAAAGCTCTATTCGAATATAAATCCGTATCCGGTGTATATCCACCCTTTCTACCCTTTTCGGATGTCCTCATTCCTTCCAGAGATATGTCCGACGCGCTGAAATCTTCATAAAGTTCCGGTGTTTTCATCTTTCTTTGACTTAGTTACATTTGAATATTTTATAAAAAAAATTGTAAAAAATAGAAACTTCCCTTAAATATTAGATCTTATTTTTTGGTACCTGTCCACGACTAACTTTCATTGGGAATGACAAGGACTTCACCGGCTGGTCTACTGTGCACCTAATATTGAAGGTGTAGATGGGGTAAGTAAGGTGGGATACTCGGTAACCCATAAGGTTTGTTTGTTTTCTGTGATAATTACGTTCCTATTCCATTAGCTCAAAATGTCAAAATGTCGACCCATATTTCACAAAATTTTACAACTCTCCAATGTTTCGCATTTTCCACAACTGCCATTCGGCAGCTAGACAGTTCGATGATGTCTTCAATTTAACTGTTTTATTCTTCCATTTTCATTTCATTGTCAGCTAGTGGACTCATTAAACTCTCATTTGAGTTTAGGCTTTTCGAGGCTGCAATCTCTCTTTTTGAGATATTGAATATTGAATCTTGGAGGTCATGTCTTGAAATATTTACTGCCTAAATCCTTGTTTCTTCCGCTTCATCATCTGGCAGGAAGATATTCTGGAACCATTCCAACTAGGAACCAAAACAAACCTATCATTTGCTCGGATCCATAATTAATGTTTTAACAGAATGAAACAGTTCCCATGAACTGAACATTACATAATTCTCCTTTTCAAAAACTGAGATATGAATTACCACCAAATTCAAAACATTCAGTTTATTCAGTCTGGCGGGATTTTGTACATGATCAATTGATTAATTCAATACCCGTCATTAATTTATATTACAGAGGTTAATCAGTTCTATTATAGTCCGATTAGCAGACTGATTGTTGTTCCATGTCAAAAACGAACACGTAAATTGTTGACTCGGCGCTATTCAGCTGGTTTCAATAAAATTTTTTCAATGGAATATTTTCATTAGCATGCATGCAGATATTCATCCCAAACAGGAAATGGAAGCATTTTTACCCTTGCATTTTCCATGCGAATTGAAGGAGCGATAGAGCGGGTTTTCCGGTCAAGTTGAAACGTTTGCAGAATGTCGTGGCAGCTCTGCAATACACCTGGGGCTGAAAAATCGCGAGATTCGTGAAAAAACGAACAAATCGATCGATTATAATTGCCTATTGTGAATTTATTGGGACCGCCGGATTCCCAATCCAGCTTTTTCTGTCGAAAGCTGCAATTGGATGAATAAATTTGAATATTTGCCGGGAATGCAACGAAGGAATACAATAATCTGAAATGGATGGGAAATGTACAGTCGAAGAAAACAGATGGAACATGGAATAAATCCTGAATGAGAATGGTGACCAAATTCAAGAAGAGTGATACATGAAACAGAAGTTATTACGTACGAAAGTTTGTTGAATAATTTGAAAAAACTTGCTCTATGGTAAGGTTTCAGCTACAAGAATATTTCATAATTATTTCCTTGACTGCAAGACCTTGTGTTGAGCCAGTTTATATTTTTATTATATATATATATAATGCCGCTATAGAACAACTGTTTCAAACATTTCTGAAAATTACCGAAAAATAACAGCAAACATAAATTATACGATGGAAATAAACATTTGGAAATCGAAGACCAATAATTTTTCAGTTGTCATAAAGTCCTTTCAATCTTCTGGCTACCACATTTCAATGTACTCCCTGTGCCACTCACAAAAACCATTTTCAGACCTAGAGTGCTAAATCTTGATTTAACTTGCATTAAGAGTGATATCGAAATTCGTCTTGGACTCTCCCAGCTATATCACTAAATCTTCATCCATTGTAACTCTATTGATTTCTAATTATTTTTATTCCAACATCTAAAAGCTTTCTAGGTAGATTGGACATAAATTTCTCGAAGGACAGGCATATTTTAGGTGTTGGAGTGGTGATGCTTTATGTGTGTATTTGGAGAAGATATAGTGGAACTCCAGACTTTCAGCTGTTAAGAGGGGTTTGTGAGAATTTATCAACTCATCATCTCGTTCTTTTTCTGCAGGATAGTCGATAGAGTGTTGGTTTGAATAAAAAACCTCTAGTTTTATCAATTGTTATTCAACTCTATGACTAAAATTTATTCCTCGTTCATTGAGAAGAAGTAATAGGCCTCTATAGTCCTGAAACATTTCGAAAAAAGCTGATATCATTCTTGAACTATTCATCTGTGCTGTATTCGTTTTAAATAGAAAAAATATTCCATACTGAAGGATCATTACTTTTTAGATCTTCGAAGTTTCAAATATTACAATTACCGAAATAAAAAAATTAGGGCCATTTGCAGTAACTAATGAATTCGTCAAGGTTATGAAAAATTAGCGATTTTTTAACAAAAATACAATGAGGAAATCGACTCTGCCATCACATGAAGTAGTTATACAGTATCGAAAACTTTTCATCTGGGGTATACAGTATCGGAAAGTTGTCATCGGAGGTATAGACACATCTATGCGAGCAACAAGGAACGCAATGATATGATAATACCACATAAATAAGAGAGAAGCACTACTGTATGACTCCCCTACTACCTCGTCCGACGAATTAACAGCCACTTCGATATCCCTTCCTCGAGCGAGTCGAGGAGAAATTGTAATGCTCTCTCAACATAATAGCAAGCTATTCTTTACGCTCGTATGAAACCAGCATACCCCCGATGAAAACTTTCCGATACTGTAGACAGAAATCTACGCGAGCAACAAGGAACGCAATGATATGATAATACCACATAAATAAGAGAGACGGACTACTGCGCGCCTCTCCTGTTGCCTTGCCCGACGAATTAACAGCTCAGTTGATATCCTTCCTCGAGCGAGTAGAGGAGAAATTGTAATGCTCTCTCAACATTTTAGCAAGCTAGTCTTCACGCTCTCATAAAACCACCATACCGTTCATACCCCAGGTGAAAACTTTCCGATACTGTATACTGTTGTGATTTCGACTCGTTACAGTCATTTATTAATTTGTTATAAACATTAAAATACAAAAAACATATTTTTTTTTTAGTTTTTTGCTTATACAGTGACCACCAAAAAGTATGTACCATATGGGAAAAAAGTTTATTATTAGAGTATTAGGAAAAAGATTCTTGGGAAAAGTTTGTGCATGTCCGATAACCTAAAAATCGATTTTGACATATGTCACGTGATCGCTGGTATGGCGGCAAATTCAAAAAAAAATATAAAAAGGCAAAAAGTGGGGTAAAATGGCAAGATATCAAAAAAAGTTATATCAAAAAGTTGCTTGGAATTGAATTTAACACACATATGCAGAGTTTGAAAATATAATGAGAGAAAATTGAAAATAGCTATTTTTTCAAATATTTTCCCAGCTGTATGAAAATATCAAATTATTATCTTATGAATAGCTTGACCATACTGAAACATTTGTATTTCAATGAGAATGACAAAATTTTCTCATTTTCTCCACACCAGTGAGCACTAAATTAAAAAAATTGGATTTTGTTAAAATCCTGGCTGTTACATTGTTTCGTATCTAACAATTATATCAGAATCTCACGACCATTGTGACGACATAACACTCCAGAAACATGGTGTTTTCCAGATTATAATCAAGTTTCGTTGATAATCGTGCCAGAGCGTTTCACTTCGCATGCAATGTTGAAAACTCTAGCCTCTTTAATTTGACGCACTATTTTTAAGATTATGTGCGAAGTGAAACGTTCGTGCACGATTATCATCAAAAATGGATTAGAAACAGGAAAACACGATATTCTTGGATTTTCCTATCATGGCAATAATAGTGGAATTGTGATATAACTGTTAGATACGAACCAATGTAACAGCAAGGGTTCTGACAAAATTCAATTTTTTAAATTTAGTGTTCTCTGGTGTGGAGAAAATGAGAAAGTTTTGTTATTATCATCGGAAAACAAATATTTTTCTACAGCTAGAAAAATATTTGAAAAAAATTGCTATTTTCAATATTCTCACATTATTTTCTCAAACTATATGTATATATGTATATGTCTATAAAATTGAATTCTTAGCAAACAAATATTTTTCTACAGCTAGAAAAATATTTGAAAAAAATTGCTATTTTCAATATTCTCACATTATTTTCTCAAACTATATGTATATATGTATATGTCTATAAAATTGAATTCTTAGCAACTTTTTCAAATAACTTTTTTCGATATCTTGCCATTTTACCCGACTTATTGCCTATTCATAGTAATTTTTTTCAATTTGCCGTTATACCAGCGATCACGTGAGATGTGTCAAAATCGATTTTTAGGTTATCGGACATGCACAAACTTTTCCCAAGATTCTTTTTTCCAATACTCTAATAATAAACTTTTTTCCCATATGGTACCTACTTTTTGGCGGTCACTGTAAAATGAAAACGAATACAGCAATCTGGTTAATTCAATGTAAAGAATTATAGAGAATGGACTAGTTTTCATTTTCTTATTATGGAATAATTCTAAAAATTTGAGTGAAATGAAACAAAAATGTGAAAGAATCATTAAAATATCTCTAGAAATGAAAAAGATATGGGACTTTGAAGTTGCCCTTGGAAGAATAATTTCATAGTAGGCAGCTCTCAAGTGTCTGACGTCCGTCCAGCCACTTGAACGAAGCGACTGGTATTCGCAGAGTGCTTACAAAATGACAGATGTATCGGTCTACACTCATTTGCGCCGTTCGTGTCGTGTATTGTTCATTACAGGATGGCTGAAATTAAAAAAATCACCTACAAATATTGTATTGTCGCTATGTGTAAAAGCACGGCAATTAAAAACCCTAAATTGTTTTTCATGTACCAAATGACATGAATAAAAGGAAGAACTAGTGCAAACTAATGAGGCGTGACTTACTGCATATGTGTGTGAAGATCATTTCGATGTAAGTACCTATTATTAGTACTAGCTGCCTATTTCTGATTAATAAAAATATTCAGCTGTAAGTAGGTTTGAAATAAGTTATTGAGGAAAAATAACTAACCTAACCTATATTTTTACAAGCTTCCATTAACAAGTGAATTTTGATTCACTTCTAGTCGTCCGAATAACTTGAAATGTGGCAGGTATAAATGATTCCGGTGAGAATGCATTACGATTTTTTTTTAAAGAAGGGGACTTCGAAAGGGCGGATAAGTTTTGTGATTATGGTCCGATCCTATTCAAAATTAGTTTCTGGGGGTTTTTGGTGTCGCAGATTATGAATTCACTGTATGTAGGTATAGTTTTGCTTTTGAATTTATCTATATATCTTCTGGAAAAACGCGATTTTAAGCAAAAAAAAATAATAGAAATATATATTTCGGCTATCTCAGAAAAGGCTCTAACGTTTTTGATGATGAATTTTTGTGTGTAGATGGGGTTTCGCTTTATGAGTATATCTATATGGGTGTCTTTCCTGAGAAAACGCGATTTTACGCAAATAATAATAATAAGACAAGTTTTGTGATTATGATCCGATTCGATTCAAAATTGGTACGTGGGGGTTCTCGGGGTCGGAGATTATGATTCTTCTGTCAAAATTCTCAAATTCAAGATGGCGGCTCCAATATGTCGGACGAGTTTTGTAATAATGGTTCGATTCGATTCAAAATTGGTATGTGTGGGTTTTCGGGGTCGGAGATTATGATTGAATAGTTTAACATCGCGTTTTCTTAGGAAAGACCCCTGTATAGATCAACTCAAAAAGCAAAACTTCATCTACATAACAAATTTCATCAAAATCGTTAAAGCCGTTTCCGAGGTAGCCGAAATATATATAGATATATTACTATTATTGTCATTGTTTTGCCTTAAATCGCGTTTTTTTTCAGAAAATAAAGCTCAACTTTCGTTTAGCTGAAATCAGATATGGAAAAACTGTTGTCATGGCAACTGTTGCTATGGTTGCGAGAATATAAAAACCCGATTCTCATGGTGCGGAACTGCGTGGTTGCCAAGTTGGCAACCAATAATAAAATTTGAGAAATATGTAAATGGAATTTCACGAAAATGTCATTTTATCTCAAAATTTTTATTTATCAACAAATTTCAATGAAATTATAGTCAGTGATATTTCGAGACTTTAATCCGGTTGTGTAGTCAAAGTTTTGATAAAACTTCTGAAATTGAATTGGTGGGTTGTTTAAACGGCATATTTTTCAAATTTCATTCCCTTATAACTTTTTTATTGATTAACGCATTTCAACATAATTTACATATGAACCATTTGGAAATATTGCGAACCAGTGGTGTAGTCAGGTTTTTTATAAAAAAATCGCTAGTAATTTTTTTAGATTTTTTACCTTGAGAAATAAGATAAGTTCGCCCTGGAAATGGAGATTTATTCATGAAATTTGGTGTCCTGGTGGACTTTTTGAATGTCTACCGAAAAAAAAAAATAAATAAATCGTTTGAAAAATGTAAGTTTTAGAAGGGTGCTTCCATCTTAAATGGGTCACACTGTATATACTTTTCGACCCTATTCGGGGCTTGTATGCAATAATGGGGCAACTATATCTGTCACTATCTGACGGTCTATAATCTCTGATGTCTTAAAAACGTATGAAAGAAAGTTTTCTATTGCCACTAGTATATCTCTGAACTGATTCTTGAAACAAAGTTAAAAACACATTCAGCTTTCCCCTTGACGAGTATACCTTATTTGCAGACAGAACATATTTTCCAAGACATGATCTCATATTTGGTTAACCAACACCGGAGTCCTAAAGGTAATAGCATTTGCGGGCGTAACTTGAAAACAAGGGCCGCATTTATTTTTTTCCGTTTTCTCTCCCACGAATCGATGTGGTTCGTGTCTCTGCAATATTACTTTGGGAAAAGCCCGAGATTTCATGAACGAAGAGCTTGAAAGGCCTAAGTGTCGCTTCTGGCTGAAAGAGAATTGGTGATACAGGAGAATCGACTTCCAATTACTGAAGCTTGTACAATATCCTGAGTGGATTAACTATTCGAATTTAATTTTGGAAATGCCTAGAGTGAACTATCGGTGGTTTTCGGGTTTGTTGGTCATGGTCTCGAGGTAATTTTGCCTGACGTTTCGTCTACATCTGCGGTGGACATTTTCAAAAGCGATTCTGTAACGGACGAAGCATTCGATTCGTTTGAGTCTAACTTTGCGTTACCACACCTTTGAAAATGTTGTCCGCAGATATAGACGAAACGTTAGGAAGAATTATCAAGAACCTGAAAATCACTGATAGTTCAGAGATAACCGGTCGTGAAAGTTTACCTTCTAAGATGAATACTTGAGTATTTCAATTTTCAAATTTCATTTTTGAGTTATGATTTCTCCAATTTCTGAAAACCAATTTGTTGTTATAAAATTGAAAGTTGCGGTTTTTGTCTAATAGTCTTTTCTGAATCCTTCTTAGCACTTTGCCACGAGTTTGAATATTTTCAGGTAATCATCTACTGTGATAAATGGATGATTTTCTATATTTTTCTATAGCCGTTATTTTTAAGTATACGAACAAGGATCGCGATTTAAGAATGTAAGATATTCTTCAAAGTAAATAGAAACATTTAAAATGATCATATGACTTCAGATAGAATATTCATTGATAATTTTTTTGAAAACTGAACTTAAATGTTGAAATTTTCATTAAAATCTCAGTTAGCGAAGATAAAATACTTTCATGTTCTAGAACGTAATAATTATTTATGTACCAAGGACGAAAAACTTTCTATTATAGTCGAGCCTATAAATTGTTTATAGGAAATTAGGCTTTCACTACTTGACGTACCAACTGAAATTGAAGCTTTCGTTCCTGGCACGTCATTCATAATGCTGTTCTGGCGCGCAATTTCTGCAAGGGTGGGTTCGCGCGTACTTTTCCCAATTCAGTTGGTGACACTTTCTATGTATGGCAGTGTATCTGGTGTTCCTTTTCTTACACACAAAGAATATTTAAATAGAATTAAAAAAGAGATCAGATAATACAATAAACTTGCGATTTGCACTTCAACTCGTAGAAGAGAACATAATATGCCCCTTCACTCACAGTGGATTTAGACGTAACTAGTGTAACAAGGGAATCATTATACGCGTTCCATGAGCCAGCAAAAGGCTGTGTAGTAACCGCTATCACGTAAACCGCTGTGATAAGAAACTGCATATAAACTGTACTGACAAGGGCCTGCAACTTCGTTCGAAGCATAACAGCTCAAATCCAAACGCTCCAAGGGAATTCCGATAGTGACATCCAACTTTCTCCAGAATCTTCTTGTCGAAGAAAACAGTTTCAAATGAATCACTGAAATTTATAGATCGAAAGGGATTTTATGCACTTTCTTTTGACTTTGCACAGCGAACACATTGGTTTAACGTCACCATCCAAAATTTCTTCCTTGGTAAAAACATCCAAACATTGTGGCAAACACAGTTGTCCTGTTTTTAAGGTATCGGTGAAGAGAGATCCCAAAATGGATCGAAGTTGACTGAACAATGACCACATTTCAATGTAGATTTCAGTTGACCGATAAAGACATCTACAATCGCAGAGTTTTCAACACTGAGGAATCTAGACCATGATTCTTCAGCCTTTTCACTTTCACCCAAATCACCATCTATATCTTCCGAAGATTGATTAGGTTTCTCCGATATTCATGTAGTCCTTCAAGTAAATATCGTAGAAATTCATGAGAGTCTTGTTGGGAAAACCAATATGCGAGGTGCATCATATCTCTCAATATGATGTTTGAATGAGACCGTATCGACCACTCTGTCTGATGAATCTTCCAACCACAGATTCTTGATTATCTCCGCAAAAGCTTTGGCACTTGAGGTATTCTTGTTTGATATAGGCATCCTCTTTCAAAAACTGTCTGGCTGGCTGGCACTGGATTATGCTATTCATGAAGCAGGTATTACCATAATTTTTTAACCCAATGAGACCAAGTATTTGGATGGAACCTCGTACTATGTGCAGCCTGATTGAGTTGAAAATGTTTGAGCTGCATTTAATAGTGCTCTTGGCTTTCAAGTGATCTTTCAAACAGTTAGTATCTTTGTCACTGGAAAGGTGTGATGATGAATACGAATTAACAATGCAATATGTTGCTTTAGATGGATTAATAGTGGAATTGTTGGACACTGGATAAATTGATGAACGAAATGTAGGATTATCTGATACTTGATGTTTGGGATTACTCTCAGAATCTCCAGATATTTGAGATGCAAAGTTTTTCACTATCAAATCATCTCTCTCTTTTTCAATTTCGACCTGGCGTTTGATATCCAATCTCATTTAATTGGTGAGAAGAAGAAATTGTGCCGAATAACCACGCATAACCACGTTGGATAGCTATACTGATCCTCTGAATCAAGAAAGAAGTTGATCTATTTTCCTCAGTTGCTAGGCCTAGTTTTTTTCCTAAATCGTGAATGAAAGAAAGATATTGGTATGTTTCATAATTTTTCCATTATCTTTTTATAAGTTCTAGTCTCAACTCTTGTTTGAATCAAACTTCTCCAAACAGTAATTTCTCCATGTTTCTGAATTCTGTGGTCTGCCTAGATGTAGTTTGAAACTCACTGCCCCAATTCGTGGAAACAATGCCTGGTCGCAAACCCTTTGAGTCCGCATTGATAAAAATTATTCGACCAATTGTCGTTCATCAACGATTTCCTAGCTTGACTACGCGTAAAAATCCAGTACATAAATAGTCGAGGAACTTGCTCTCTCGAGTAGAAGCACAAAACGACCGTCGGCTCCATTCACGATGGAAAGTTGACCATTTCCTTTTCAAACAAAGCTCTCGCTTGTATTTGCGAACTTCTCGTGCGGTTGGTTTACCAAAGGCCTCTACATTCCGAAAAGACTGTTCGCTCATTCCTGGAAGTTGTTTAACTTTTCGATTTGACGAACAGGATATTCGAAACGTGAATTGAGTTACGCGTTTCCAGGAGTTTTCAGATTAATAAGTTTTCTGTGACGATTATGGTGGGCGGTGTGTAACGTGGATAAAGTTCGGAAAATACTCGTCGGTTTTCATTTATCCATTTCAAACACACTTTGTACATCGAAACGAAATTGTGGATAACCTAAATAATGGTAAAAAGAGTCTAGCAGTATTTTTAGATTTAGCCAAATCATTTGATACTGTCAACCACGGTATTTCACTTGACTATTTGAGGAGGGTATAAGAGGAACGGCAATAAATTTAATTCGAGATTATCTGTCGAATAGGTTACAGATAGTATCAATTGACAACATCAGTAGTGAGCTACTTCCAGTGACTATGGGTGTTCCTCAAGGAACAGTTTTGGGCCCACTCCTCTTTTTGATTTATATAAATACCATCACAAAAATAAAATCCGTGAGTGCATCCATGATCTTTTATGCTGATGATACTGTCATTTTATGCTCAGGTAACTCTTGGAAAGAAGTATACTCTACTTCGGAATCCAATCATGCTAAAATAAAACATTGGCTATATTATAACTTACGCAGTTTGAATATTCCGAAAACTCATTTTATAACATTTATCTCTTCACAAAAAGACTAACCTGATGAATCAACCATCAAAATGCATGGGTCACAGTAAACTGGGACTAGCTCCTCTTGCAAATCTTGCAATTGTTCCCAAATTGACAAAGTACGTTCCATGAAATAGCTTGGATTAATTCTAGATGAGCACATCAAATGGACTGATCATGTCGAATATGTGAATAAAAGTCTGGAAAAACTCATATATAAGTTCTACCAGGATTTCAGTTTGGAGGGGGGGGGGCTGAACATACAATTTATCGTCAACCGGATTATATGAATAAAACCTACAAGCGAACTGTTAGGCCAGCAAACGATAACATCCTCTTGTAGAAAATTTTCTTAGCTTTCTTTCTATATACCTATGTATTTGACGAATGTGTCTCGTTATGGTCGCAAAATGCGAAAAACGTAAAAGGTGCACTAGGATTCGGCATCCTCGCACATAAAACCGCCAACGAAAAATACTTCCAAAAATTCTAGAATTTTTTCAGTATTTTTCCCGTATTCTACGCCATCAATTCAACATGACACAGTATTCGATAAATGAAAATAATAAATTTAAAAATCGGTCCAACTCAGAGTGCACACGTTCGTAAAAACGCCCACTAAATCTATGGTTGGCAATCGATTTCAAATTCGGTCAGCGTATAGAAAAAAAATTGAATTTAATGAATAAAACAAAGAAAAAAATTAGAAAAATTTTTGGCGGGAAAATGGCTTCTGCAACCTCTAGATAACATTTTCATCCGACGACAGAATCGAGATAGAGAAATTCTGCGAACGCCAATCGATTCAGCATGCCGAAATTAGTATATGCTTTAATTTTTGAGTCGATCGGCATAAAATGAACTTTCAGCCGAAAAAACATCAAAGGGTGATGCCTTAAAAATGGCCAAAAATCCAAAGTCATCAGATTCACTCGAAATTACCACCGATATACTCAAAATTTTATGCTGATTCCGAAAATGTGTGATTTGAATATGTTCGGATACACGTTGTACCATAAAACAAAGGTAAATGTGTAACAAAAATTGTATTGCACGAATCCGGCATCCTAGTACACAAAACCAGCTATAACACCTACAAGCAAACTGTTATGCCAGCAAACAATAACATCCTCTTGTAGGAAATTTTTTTAGCTTTCTTTCTATATGCATATGTATTTAACGCATGTGTCTCGTTATGATCGAAAAATGCGATAAATGTAAAAGGTGCGCTAGGATCCTATCCTGCGCTGCAGCCCCAAGCCCCCGCTCTTGGCTGCGCCAATGCTACCAACTAAGAGAAATTTAAAAAAAAACACCTCGTTTCTTGTCTATAATGCTTTGACAGAATCTGTCATAAAATACTGCATTATAGTTTGGGGAGGAATGTACAAGACGTTTCATCATAACCTGGAAACGACTCAAAATACTTTGATGATCATCATGAAAAAATCAAAACGATATTATACTGAAAACAATGTATTCAGGAGGTCTCGATATATCACTGACCAAAATTTTATCAAAACCTGTTCATAATCAAGAAAATAAGATAATAAAATTTGAAAAACACGTTAATGGAATTTCAGGAATTTTTTTTTTTTGAGAGTCCCTGAATTCAGTGGTGTAGTTAGAGTTCTAATTAATGTTTTGAAATTGAATTTGTGGGTTGATTACACGGCAAATTTTTCAAACTTTTTTATTTATCGATTTATTTCAACATAATTCACAAATAAATCATTTGAAAATGCCAGGAATCCAGTGGTGTAGTTTGATTTTTTTTTGGATTTTTACCTTGAAAAATCAGATTGCCCTGGAAATGGAGTTTTATTTTTGAAATTTTGTGTCCTTTTGGTGTCCCTTTTGAATATCTACCTGATGAAAAAAAAAAAAAATCATCCAAATGGGTTGGAAAATGCTGGATTTTATAGGGTGCTCCGGTCTTAAGTGTGTCACACTGCATAAGTAATGCATTTTTAATTATTAAGTGCTTCTGTCAAGTGGTGTCGTTCCGCCAAGATCATTTTGAATAAACAATTACTGTCAAACCAGTGCTGTATCAAATTGTTTTAATCAATCTAGGTGTTCAATTCTTCGATAATGCACCAATGATCCTATTATGTTCGAAAAAATTACTCAGCAGGCTTATACTATAATGTTCCAAAAAATAAGGTTCTCCATTTTCAGAAGGTGGCACTGATTTAACGACTTGATTTGTATTTCACTTTTTGTTTCCTACATAGGGAACTGAGGCATTTTCAATGATCTGTGTTTAGCCTATAATGCCTTTTGGAGATGCTGTTAAAATGGAAAGTAATTCAACAAATACAAATGCTTTTCTTCAATCTAAAACTACAAGAATAGAGATCTTTTTCGTATCCAGTGTAATTCTCTCTTATAATAACTCATCTACAACTCGTCAACGGTTCATCTCCGAAGACGCAGACGATAGTAGATATCCCTCGACAGAATATCAATTTCCCATAACTTCATTATCAGAATGGAAAATACACAGATGAATTTGAGAAGGGTGACACCCCTGGAGATAAGTTCTCCTGGAAAAGGCCCCGTTTTGAAAGTATAATTTGATCCGGCGTGTCTTTGGTTGACTGCGTCAGGTGTACGCGAAATGGAATACTGAAAATTGGAAAAATTGAATTACTTTAAAGCCGAAACTAAGTTATACTTTTCTCGAATGCGAATTCACGCGAACGTATTTGGCTTATCGAAATAGATTCTTTATTGCAGGATTCACATGTAAACGAAAAGTGCAATGCCCAGGAAGTACAATTTTAGGAATATGTCTGCATCTCACCAGAACGCTATTATTATTTATATTCGACGTAAGTTTCGATAACTATCTTATCTTTGAAGAACTATGTGTTAGAGGGGTACCTTTGAATTGGATTCCTTCTTTTTTAAAAGATCGTGAAAAATATGTCTCTTTGCAATACTGTCATAATGGAGGAGCAACTGAAATAAACTCAGAGTCAGTTTCTATCGATATAGGTGTCCCACAAGGGTTTATTTTGGGACAAGAGCCTGTCCAATTCAAAACTATTTGGTTACAGAGAGCACTTGCAACTGTTTCCTCTGCAATGAGGTACATTCCACAAGTATCTGTAGGATATTTGGCAGGGGAGTAGTTGTTTTCTTATAGATATTTTATGAATACTTCATAATGAAAAAAAAAGCAATCAATTAGGTTAAGTATTCATAAATTGTTGTAACTGAACAAGGCAATTCATTAGTGTCACCTCCTGCCAAAAGAACCTTGTTCATTTTCTCAATTTTCTAAATTTCCCCGCTTCATCGCATTGGCTTCATTACCAGACCTACTTTTCAATTCCATCAACCGAACAAAAGTAATTTCGTTGCTGACAGACTCGTCAAAGAGAGCTCCTGAACAAACGAGAACGCTGGAGTATATCTTATTTATAAGGAAACTCTCATAAGGGAATTAGTTTCCACCAAAAATAATAAGACTTCTCCTTCCAATATTTATCCGGATCATCTGAACAGAACCGTTCGAGGGGTAAATATCCCCATTTGATTACACTGTATTCTCGTGGGATCCGCTATTCTTGTGGAAGATATAAACGAAATATAAGTCGGAATTACGTCTGGCCGTCTTTATTTTCGAACCGGATGGAACGTGGATTATCGGGGCCAGTTTAGCGGAAAGGAGAACATTCTCCTTGTCGTTATTAGTCCTGTGGCATTCCCACCGATTGAAGGATAACGAGGATGAGAACGGAAGGAACTCGTTACGAGAGGCGCTTGTTGGAAAATTGCGGGAGAACAAACAACTTCGAGAAGAGTCCTTGAGTTACCGATAGATCGGTTGAATCTGTTGATAAAAAAAATACACAAATAAATACAAATAATGATTGATTTAAATTACATAAACACCCTGGATACTTCAACTTAACAAAGGGTTTATTACAAAATTTGACACAATTAACGACAAATATGATTTAAAAGATATAATCACTCTTGGTAAAAATGAAACCTATACAAGGGGGAGAGAGAATAATTGGACAGATTTTGTGAACAAATCAAAGAATTCTCATGTATTAATCCATCACTCTTTGAAGAGTTCCACATATTGACAAATATGCAGTTAGCAGAGCCTACTCTGTTACAGTCACACGATTAAAATTAAATTATGATAAATATCTGCACATCTCCACAAAATTGGCTTAGTAGAAACGAATATTTGTAATAATTGTAATAACGAATCAATTGCTGACTTAAACCATATAGTTTTTGCATGCAAAAAATATCAACAGGCTAGTCGAAACCTAGTCGATTTCTTTTTTGGTAACAGTATACGACTATTAACATAACCCTATTTAGTATGAATAAAAAAATATATTTGACAAATTAGTTAATTTTTATCTGATAAATTGTGAAAAATAATATGATTCTGTGGCAAATGGATTCTCCGATGCCAACTCTCTTTTTTTCACACACAGACACAAGAGTTTATTATGAACGTCCAAAAATTAGAATATAGACAAGTCAATAGTGAAACATTAACCGATACATCTTTTGGGAAAGATCCTTCAGGGACATAGACTTATACCTCAAAAATATTTGTTCATCGTTCCTCAAGGATAATACTCCACATTCACTGTCTTATAAAATCTGCTTCTTTTGAGAGATCGGTAATTTTGTTTGACTCTTAATTTTTTTCCAGGACTGAGCCATGGATATTGGGGACTGAATTCTAAACACCGCATCTGCCAAATCTGGCTTTCCAGTTGTCGAGGTAAATATATTTTCAGTATCAAGTATCGTATATTTTTTGTCACATTAAAAAAAAAAAACTGATAGCGTTTGACGAAACTATTCTTCATAAAAAAATACGCTGGGATAGGCCAACTGTATCTTCGTGCTGTATAGAAATAAAAGATAATGAGTTCCAGAAGGTTTTGAGCTGACAAATCAGTTGGTGGTAAACAATTCATTTAATAACTCTAAAGCTTGATATTTGACACTGGAACCTTCTGACCTCTTTTAGAATCTGATGGACCGGACTAGCAAACGCACAGACAGTATGGACATGGACGCTGAAATCAGCGTCCACACTGTCCGAGAATTCGCTCGTTCGGTGCTCATTCGGTGCTCAGCTCTAGTAGGTGCGTGGCTTTAGCGTTCGCCTGGGGCTCCAACTGATGAATTCTCAGAGATTTGATAAGTTTTAAATTGGTCGAAAGTGCTCAAACGGCCGCAAACGATTTAAAACCCGCCAGCGCGATAAAACAGATCTCTTTGTTTCGAAAATGGCTAGAAGTAATTTTATTAAATGCAAATTAAAGGGAACGGATCAGATACGAAGGGCTATTTTGATTAAGTCTCAGATAGGAAGTTAGGAATGTTTGAATAATCTTCTGAAAGATCCATTAGAAAGTTTTGGATTGTGTGTTCGCGATCGCGTGAAATTGAATATTTTGTGGATATTCGGAGACCCAGATATGAAACTTACAATTAACTAAAGTCAAAGATATTTTGTTTATATTGTGAATCCAAAAATTTTCATTTGAAATATAGATAGATGTGGTGTCGCTCGAGGAGAACAAAAATAAATTTTTCCCTTTCACCACACAAGTAATTTGATTCCTAGTTACTCATTTCGGCAAGCAAGTTATCTTCATCAGTGGGATCTACTTAACTATAAGATTTACAGAATTAATAGTTTAGTATATGTTACCGATGAATTGGTTATCAAAGTGCACACCTAGAAATTGAATTACCCAGTCAGAGTATGACCGTAATAAATGTCAAAACAACTGCTTTGAAAATAATTTTCACCAAAACTTTTCTTTCAATAATGTATATTCATTACTCTTCAATATAAAAGTTTTCTTAATTGATATATTGGTTACCATCACAAGTGGGCTGGGCTCATAGCGGATATTTTACAATTTTATTGTCACGAGTTTCGCAACTGTTTTATTTACGCTATTTTCGCAATTTTTTTCGAGCCCCTCGACCAACATGATTTTCACCGTTATTCTTTATGTATGAATCCATTGAAACTTATAATCTCTCTAGCTGGCTTTCACGAGGACAGGTGATAAAATTATTCGATGATTCCATTGTTTCTCGTTATCTTACGGATTTTTCCGATTTCATTTTCGCGAGTTTTCGAAAAAAAATTCAAGAAAGAGGTGTTTCAAGCGCCCAATCGAGAACGAAACCGCTGGGTAATTTGGGTGTACATGTCTTGAGTATTAGTGGTATTAGTGGTATTACAGGTATTACTGGTGTATTACTCGGGCATTGGATGAATTAGTTAGGCATTATTGGGCATTACACGGAAAAGGGAGGTATTACTTGAGCATTATATGGCTATTACAGAAATTATTGGGAAGTGACAGAACAATTACCGCACAATTATAATCGTTGAGGGGCAAAAAAAATAAAAAAAAGAAACTCAAAACATGGGAATTGGAAATTACATGAATTAGCACTGGAGGAAATCAGAATTTTGCAATAAAAAAACAGGTCTTCAGAATTGCACTTAACCACAAACCGACACGATATTATATTTTTATTACTTTTCTGACGGGCATTATTGGCATTATTTGGGGGTATTTTTATTGATTATTTCGATTTTAATTTCGCATGTTTTCCCAATTTTTTTCGAGAAAGAGATCAGATCGACATATTTTTAATTCTGTAAGATTCGGCGTATAATTTTTCAAATTTAATAATTCTATGTTTCTCTCAAAGTTTAACAGATTTTTCACGAGTTTATGCAACATTTTCGAAGAGTGGGGGGAGGGTTCGAGCCCGACATCATTTTTTTTGTTTGTTTGTTTGAATTTTTACGCGTTTTCAATCTACCCCTGGGGGAATAATATTTTTTGAAATTGATTGAAATTGATTTCAAGTTTTGATCCGGAAAGACAGTAGTAACGATATACCAATGGATTGAGTTAAATAAGAGTTTCAAATTAGAAAGTTTGTAAGACGTTTGTGAGGTACATGGCGATCATACGTTTTTCATACGCCTATGTTGAGTTGAATACGCCTATTTGAAGAGAGAATAAGTGTTCTGTGTAATTAGTCTTTTCTTTGTTGATAAACATTTTGCCAGAAATAATAGTCCCAAAATTTTACCACAAAAAATGTTTGAAAAATTCTGTCGACGGACGGCGCAAAAAATGCTTCCCAAACAATATGATGCAAAAAATCAGTTCGTGAAAAAATTCATTGACTCTAAAGCTTGATTTTTGACACTGGAACCTTCTCATGGAAAATTTTCATTTTCATTTTCATTTTTCAATCTAATACTTTTTTATTTTATTTTGAAAATTTTGATATTGACGTTGTTTTGTTCAGTTTGGTTAATTGCAGTTGTTTTTCTTAAAACTAGATTCAGACATTAATACTCATGTATTGTTTCATCAATTATTTCGTACTATCGATCAACAGAACAATTCTGATGGTTTGATAGCAAAAAAATTCTACCATATGAAGACATTTTCGACTTTTAATTGCCTTTTTTATTCTATACACATTCCATTTTCCAATTGTTATCTCTATCCTTTTCATCCTCCCACTCTTTTCGAACAGGAAAGATGAAGAAACCCTGTGAAAAACAAGAGCCCAGTGACCAGAATTTTGAAGTTCATTTGTATGTATAGATGTTGTTGAGTGCAACGCCATTTGGAAAACTAATTACCAGCCTATTTGGCATTTCCGTCGTTTTCGAATAAAGAGCTGCCGAGAGAACGAGGACAAGGGGTTCATTTAGGACAGCTTCCAAGATCTGATGGACAGAATCGATTTCTGGTTTATTTTCAACAATCTTCGGAATGCTTTATGCATATTCAAGTAGTAAACACTCCTTGTTTTTGTTTTATGATGAAATACAAGATGATAGTATTATCTTTGCTATACAGTGAAGGAGTAATGTTCTTATAATATAAAAAGAAACATTTAAATATATTTCTTTGGGGGAGGTGATGAAAAATTGGAAATTGCCTATGAAATTCTTTATTTTCTCATCAATGTAGAAGCATGTTCCACTGCAACAGTAGAAACACCGAAATCGAATACTTTACCGGACATAGTTGAATAAATGATCCTACCTAGCAACTACAGACTTATTGCACTGTTAAGCCATCATTATCGATCCTTCAAAATTCAAGAAGAACATCAGTGCCCATTTACTCTTCCTTGACTCTCATGACGTTCTCTGAACAATAGAGGATTTTCCTTTTCGTGAGAATCAGAACTAAAAGTTACGATATAGAAGTGATGAAGAAAAACAAAGCTTTTAGTCATTATGTTAAATGATCGGAAATATTCGCAAAACCTCCGACTCCGTGGAAAAACCATTACGCTACTTAGTCGACCCAATTCTCTCTACTGGAGTATTTATAAAGTACTTAGAACAGCACTCATACAACCACTACATTGAGAAGCGAACGTGGAAAATTACTTGAACTTTCGAACTACATCTATTATTCCTAATTTATCTGGAATTATTGATTTCATAATGGAAGGAAGACTGCCCGAATTCTGAGAGATAATTAATTACTTTGCAACTTGCAGTTTAGTTTCAGGTGAACGAGAACAACTTAACGTAGTAGCTCTCTGAACATGAAAAATTAATGAATTACAGTTCGGCAAATTTATAAAGGGATATGCGCGAATTATAATGAGAAAGTAGTCGGACGATGAAGAGGGTAGTATACATTTTACAGTTTGGTAAATCTAGCAAGGAATGTGAATGTTGGGTGCGCAGTAGGCCAGCCGGAAGGCGTCCTTGCAATCCCCAAAAAAGTTGATAGTGGACAGACCCTCTCTGTTTATCGTTGGCGCATCTCACATTCCTTGCTAGACCAGCACTATCCGTCTCCGTTGATCTTGAAGAATTGAATTGTTTCAATAATATGAATAAGTTGTTATTTCAAAGCAACCAATCAGAACAAAACAATTCGTCTTATGGTTTGCCTCTGCAGTTGTGTCCCTTGCTATCTAGCATTCTCTCAGACCGATCTCTCCAAGTGGTGATCGATGGAGGATCATCCAATACTCTGACAATGAATGCTGCTATTCCACAGGGATCCATTCTAGCACCACCGCTGTTTCTACCGCGTAATCTAACCTCTTGCACTTCCGTGAAAGACGGGTGTATAATGCCATTTTATAACGAATGGCAGGTGTGAAAAATTCGAAAAAAAATTGTGGAAATTTTAAATTTTGTTGGAAAATTCGGAAAATCTTGGAAACCGCTGTTCGAAATTACACAGTTTCTTCCATCCGGCAGTTTCAGCATAATTGCTGCTCTGTTCCGGTCAAAATTTAGACGAATTTTCCAACACAATTCAAACTTTCCACAAATTATTTTCGAATTTTTGACACTCGTTTGTCATTCGTTATAAAGTGGCATTATAAACCCGTCCTTCACGGAAGTGCAAGAGGTTAGATTACGCCCTGTATATCGAAATCGATTTTTAGATTTTCTGAGAAATAGAAACTTTCCCTATGGCATGTGTTTTGGAACCTTGATATTAGAAATGTCTCCTATATGTTGCAAAAATTGTGGTCCATTCTGTATTGAAAAAATAATTCATTAAAAAGTAAATTTTTATCGCAAAATACCAAACAAGAAAATTTAACACGATCATCACATATACCGTAACAAGCACTTCTTCATCAAATATGCAATAATTGAAAATCCCCTTCTTCCCCATATTAAGGAGAGTATCTGCCTCAAAACAGCTTGCAATCTATCACAAATTCAACTTGAACTATCGTCTCAGAGTTCATTACATCATCAACTGAAGGCACTAATTTCTGAAGAGAATCTCTCCGCTAACGAAGCAGCTTTGATTGAGAAGCTTCCTGTTTAATATTTGATATAACGTGTCGAGATGGAGCTATTGTTATTAAACGGGTCGGGAACTTTCCCTCTGTGAGAGTTCACGAGCCTTGCCAACTTTCGGTTGGTAGAATTCCCGAAATGCGATAAGTAAATTTCAGAGTAGTTGATAGGAACTCTATTTGTGACAACTGATAATTGAGGTGCAAAAAGTAGATTGCATCATGGCAGTGGCATTCCGAGTGTTTAGAGCTATGTCGAGATGGAGAATTCGCTGAATTGTTTAGTTCTGTCGACGATAGTGGTTTAAATGGAATTCTAACAGCCCCTGTCTGAAAGTTAATCAAGCATTTGCTGAATTGAGTGAGGTGTGCCACAAGTCTAATGGGATTGGTGCATTGGTCGACAAGTCGATGAGGGGAAAATTCAGTACCTATAATGGTAGAATTTTCCAATGTTCATATTCGAACAATTCCAGCAATTTCTCGTATCCACAAACTTTCTGATAATTTCTTGGTCTGATACTGATCTCAAAATTGATTCATAATAGTTATAGAGTTGGTGGTTGCTTGTGAGCATTCACTGAAAAAATCCAAGGAACAGAGAAGGTATAAATTAAAGACTGGTGCGTCTGCCAAAACTGCTTTAGGTATGCAGAGATCGATCGTCAGTAGATCTTTAGGCCAGTAGATATAGACAATCAATTGACATTAATTCCAAAAGTTTTCAAATTTTGGTCAAATCAAATTTTGGTCGAGAAAGCAATGAATCTCAATTTGCAACCTCTTCCGAAGAACGCAATATTGTCAAAATGGCAATTAGCCTGAATTTTGCTGTATACTTGTTGAGAAAACTCCAAAAGTTCCGCGAACTTGTAGTAGTATTGAATATATTATATCATATCACGAATCAAGTTTGCAACCAATTCAAGTGTACGGACAATTTTATCGAAAACTAATGTTTTTCTTTGATATACCATACGAGAAAATTCAAAAAGTTCTGCAAACTTGGCAGATACATCGAAAAAATAATCCGAACAGTTGTGCAGATTTGTAACCTTTTTTGACCGGTTTCTTTCTATACAGACATGTGTTTAACGAATGTGTCTCCTTATGGTCGAAAAATACGAAAAATGTAAAACGTTCGCAACGTTCCGGTATCCTAGCACCCACAACCACCTGTAACATCTAAAAAAGAACTGTCAAAATACGTCAAAATACGATAATTCAAACAATCAAATGTTAAAAGACAATAACAGCTTCCCTATGATGGAAAGTGTTGACTGAACAAATCGATTGTTCAATTTGTTTGTTTTCAACCAGGTCGTAAACAGCTACAGTATTCAATTCCAGCGAAACAATATCTGGGATTTCATGAAGTCACCGAGAAACATAATTCATATTATTAATGGATATTTGCAGTGGAACACGACGCAGAAAGAGATCAATCATCCCCACTGCATAACAAATTGTTTTCCTTTCCACATTTTCCATTTTCCATTCACTAATCGCTGAGAATTCAAGCCGACGAACAGACAATGCGATCTAATGGATCCGTAGAATTCCAGAAGGGGAACATGCATATTCAATCGTTCAGGAATCAATTAGATTGTGCCCGCATCATTCTTTTGTTTCTTTTGTTGAACAATGGCTCTGTTTATTTTGGCTGATGCTTTTTTTGGATGCGTAAATATAGTCCAGTTGTTTGAGGTTTTTTTCTCTAACCGGGACCAAAGTTGATGAAATTTGGCAGACGGGTAGTTTGAGGCGGAGAATCGAAAAATCAAAGAATCTTTGCTGGGAAAAGTCAGAAAGGGGATGAATCTACCCCCCGAACTTTTAAATGTCTTTTCATTCATGAAGAGTTAGTTTTTTCTAAAAAATAGTGCTATACACCATTCGGAAGAACGGAAAAATGTACTCAGGAAATGATCATTCGTACCTCTAAGATATTTTTCTTCAAAGCTTAAATTTATACTCATTGCAAAGTATGAAGTCAGTTGGTTATATCGTTATGAATAGTTACTAACACATTTCTCTCAAAAATAAGGAGATGTTGATACGCACGCACTTATTCAACTTCAAATATCTTGAAAACCGTTGATATTTTTGATAACGGAATACATAAATTATATGTACAGGAAATATTGGGGATTCAGAAAAAGAAGACGAAATCGATAATAATCCAGTGGCGTGAAAGTTGGGGAGGGGCGATTATAGGTACCCACATGCCGTACGCGGAAAACATATATTTTTGTTGGAACTTATAGACTCAAAATGAAGTGAGTATTCCACCATCGAAATTCCCTTTATTCTCTGACACCCTGTATAATGTATACATTGAGAACGCCGCGCGCCCTTCTATTGACTGCTGACGGCGTTTGTTCCATAGAACTTCTGACTGACTATGTTAGTCTTGTTTTAGGTAGGTACTGTGAACTCTGCAAGAACATTTTCAGATTTTATAAAACACTTTTACACCAACCAAAAAAATTACGGGTTAAGCAGGCTGCTGACGCGTGGTGTTTTTTAATACTAATTTTCAGATTTCATAAAACATTTACGACCAGTGCCGGATTTATACTCACTTACGCCGGGGGCTAACTATTACGATGCCGCCGCGCCGCCGCCAAATAATAAATTTCAATTGTCAGTTTCAAAGTACCCGTACACTGCTTTTTTTTTCACAGCAAACAAATATCCAACTTATTTTCTTTATTCATCTTCTGCCGTTTCCAGAACGCACCACCTTCTTTTTTACTGATTTTTTAAATAAATTTCAGTTTCAATACTTATCATTATCAACGACAACTTAGTGAATACTGAACTCTGGTTTTGTTACTTGTTGTTGAGTTAGACGAAATTACCCCTACTGAGTAGAATGCGGCTTAATTTATCTTCATCAAATAAAAGTATGTACCGCAGCCGCTTTTGTAGACACCGCTTGATTTTCACAAAAAACAGTATCCCAACCTAGTCCTTTTGATGCGGTGCTGGCGGTCGCTAATTGTGCTTTTGCTTTGAAAGACGACGAGTTAAGAGGCAGCATATAAAAAGCAAGAAGCAATATAATATACTTGACGAGTATATTGCTGCTTGCTTTACCGCCTCTTAAAATTCACCGCCGGGGGCTGACAGTCCCATAGCCTCTCCATAAATCCTGCACTGGTTGTGACACGTGTTTTTTTATCACCCCCACGCCAGTAGTCCCAAAAACTGGCTGACTGACGGCAGGCTATTAATATTCAACATATTCATGACCTATTATCATATTTTCAGTCTTCATAAAACTGTTGCCGTTTTGGTCCCTCAGCTCTTGGACTATCAGTAATGACTCGCTAACAAGCCAGCTTGTCCACACCGTCCCCTACTAATGGCTGTGTTTCAGTCACCGTGAGAATGGAAAACAAGTCACAATGGAACGTCCTAGAATTTTCTTTTTTCTTTTTCACCTTATCATCCCCTGCCAATCGATACGGCTGACGATATTACCGAACAGCGCCAATCGTTCCAGGGCGTCTATTCAACCGAGAGGAAATCTAATTGCTGGATACAGTCGTTAAACAAACAGTCGCAATTCTTTAACGAAAATGTTTTTAATGATCGTGCTGTCGACGGGCTGTTCAAGTACGGCCCTGATCAAACGAACCCATCGTTTAAAGTGGATTTGCCATAGTCCAGAGGCAAATACTGAACAACATTATGCTCAATAGGGAATTTTTCCAACGATGATTTCACAAAAAATAAACTGTTGCTAAAGACAGTTGAATCATATCTTTCCGATCCAATCAACGGTTCATATTTTTGAGCATCCTTGCAGGTAAGTTATCAGGAATATTCTCAATTTTGAGCTAAATTCTTGTCAATGGCATGTTCCTAGACTTCTCTCTCTCCCTCTCTCCCTCTCTCCCTCTCTGTATGTTCCGATTTTTCCAAGAGTTCAATGTCTCGAGTGATTTCCAGTTTTTGCTCACTAAGTAGCCTTTTGTTTGTTCTGAGTAGCCCTAAAATCAGCCTACCTGATCGAATTTATCTCTGTGATTTTCTATTGACAACCAAATTCTCAGACGGAACTGATGTTAGGCTTGTGACCTGACCATGCTTGATATTGTTTTTTTCGATATAGTGTACTGGTTTTGGCAACCGTCGTATGATGCCGTTTTGATTCACCAGTTCGTCAAAGCTTTCATTATTACATTGTACACGCATTAAAACACAAACATCCGCGTGAGTAACTTCCAGTACTATGGGTTTTCTTGATTTGGTGTGATTTATTCGACAATATTTGGCACCCTGGTAATTTGATCGAAAGGAAAGCTAATCGACTCGTATTTATTCGGACATAAATTTGTTCGACAAATTTTTGTAAATGTAGTTTATTTTTACCCACACAAAATGATTGATTTTTTGTGTTTTGTTTTGGTGCTTGTTCTTGTGGAAAAGGGATGCAATTCGTGTTGAATATGATCGATTTTCATTATTTTCAACATTTAGAAGGGAATAACTCAAATAGTATTGTGGAAATACCCTAATTTTTTTCGGGATCGTGTTCAGGAAATGAAACAACTACTACTGACACTACTCACATAAGTGTATCGTTTTTTACCAACAAAGCCTCCATCATCATCATAGTTTTCTTTATTAACAACTTCAATTAAAGACCAGTACTTTTGATTATTACTCCAAGTTATGTTCAAAAATTAGCCGATATTTGAATTAGCCAGGCTATGAAAGTGAAGAAATGTTTATTCCATGAAAGAACCTTCTGAATCTCCACTATCCTGACACGTCAAGCGTCTACAGTCGTGGCATTATGTAAGCACATCATGTAACAAGAGAATCCTCATCCTCATTTTGCCTTCATAAACGTAATCCATCTTTCATTGGTGCCTGGACTATTAAGTGCACCCTTTGCTAGCAGTGAAATTCCTTAGTGCCGTATATTCATTATACTTCTCGTAATAAAGCTCACCACAATAGCGCCAGAATTATGGAGTGTGTTCGTTGTGTAATTTTTTATGGTAATAATTCGGAATGTTTTGCTGTTGTTGTTATAACAAGCTTTTATTTGTCGTCTGATGCTTTTTAAACTAATTGGCTCCGATTGGAAAATATCATTTGATGGCATCAGTCTGTTCTTGGTTTACATAGGGAGGAGCGTTGCCTTTCGTTGATGGGACTGTTTTGAGAACCAAAAGCTTCTTCAGGCATTGTCGATTAAAATTGATATTCTCCCTCACAACCGGTTATTGGAAAGCACTCAATTAACGTAATAAAAACTCTAAACTATTCTCAATTATCATTCGTTCGGTTTCAGAAAACGTTAATGCAATGAAATTACAATCATAACATTTTTGAACATGATGATGATGATGAAAAGAAAACCTGGTTAAGCGAAAGTGTTCAGGGATGACGACACAACTACTGCTTTATGTTATAAACAATAAGTATCGTCTATTTATGCATCAACATATTGTCTACGCCTATGATCCTATTGCGTGAATTTCTCAGAAACAAGCTACTATTTTTACTGCCAAAAAAGTGCCTCGTTAACCAGGAAAAATTCTTTATTCTCCAGTTCGTCAATTTCTTTGACCGTCTCTGAACCCAACCATTAATTTAATTCTCTCACAGTGTTGATTCACCCATATATTCGTTCACTAATAATCCTTGACGGGTCGCTTGCATCCAAAATAACCCTAATTACTCTCAACAAGTTCGAACACGAGCATAGTTGGTGTAGAAAGTACTCCGCATAAATTTCAATTAGTAGCATCGGGGGAGCTGTTCTCAAAATGCATTATAGAAATGTGGGGGCTATCCTAGAGATTTGTGTTGGTGTCCGCGTACGTGATGAAGAATAGGGTAACGCGGGTTATTGTTTTCCATGCAGGGTGATTTACGACTACTGACCGAAAATTATACAGTTTGCTCTTCCCATCTTCCAAAAGAAGCGGAAAACTAATTTGAATTCGAAAATTTTTACCAAAAAAAATACTTTCTATGAGTGTAGGAACGCGACGACCCTGGATGGAAATAATGAATGGGAGCAACTCCTTTCTCAGTTCCTTCACTGCAGCTGGTGGTTTGAAATCGAGTTTTGGCATTACTCTCAATAGGATTTTTTCAAGTTCTGGTTCACACGAAAACGAAAATCTTATATTAATTGGAGAACGTCGTGAGAGCCGAGGAAAAGTTGCTAGGAATTGTTCTTCTTGAATTTCTGATAGCTGTTTAGCTCATGGAACACCTCCCGAGACAGAGAGTTCCAAAGCTTTGCCGTTCGTTGGAAGAACGAGCTCTGAGGAAGATATCTTTGACATGTCTCCAGAGTGACAGCATACGAATGTGAGGACTAAGCTCGACGGGTCAGTCTCGATGGGACCACTAACGGTGGAGCGATTGATGATATCTAGGAAGAACATCGTCCATAAATATAACTATGAAACAGACAGATCGCCAACCTTTCTGCGGTGATTCAGCGATCAAAATATCAACGATGAGACGAATAACTCTTTCTTGGACAGAATCTAAGAGTTCCAATGTGTGTTTAGCTGATCCACTCCATATATGAAAACAGTATTCTAAGACAGATCGGATTTGTGTCTTATACATCATAATCAATTGACGTAAAGTGAAATACTTTTTAGCACGAAACAAAAATACAAGTTTTTGAGTGGCACTTCTGGCAATGGACCTCATATGGTTTTTCCATGAAATGGTTCTGCTGATGGTAATACCGAGCATTTAACTGAAATATTGATACGGATACTCTTGACCTGGTTACGCTGGCCACTACTAGAGAAGAGACATGCTTTGGTTTTATTCGCATTCAATAGTACCAAGTTGTTGAATCCCCATTCTAGAATTTCTGCTAATTTCGTATTCATTTCATGCACAATTCGGAAGGAAATGGTATGAAGGGTATCATCATCCACAAAGCTCTGCACCGGGCATGAGGAAGCTCTCAACAAATCATTTATTGAAGAAACAATTTTGGTGCTAAAATGGATCTCTGCGGAACACCAGCATTTATTGATAAAGTATCGGATGATACTCCATCACCACCACGTGGAGAGATCGGTCTGAGAGAAAGCTAGATATCAAGGAACGCAACTGGAGAGGCAAGCCATACGATAGAAGTTCGGCAAGGTGTCCTTGGTGCCAAACGCGATTAAGCGTCTTGGAGATGTATGATGCAAGTTTCACTATATTGTTGATAGATTTCTGCCAAATATATGAGACCAGTCACCAGAATTTGCAAAAATTGATGACTTTTTTCAGAAAACAGCACTGCGTTATTAGAGTTGAAGTAAATTGTTTACATTTGCTGTCAAATGAATTATCACAATGACACCGGCACAATATTGAAGAATAAGGAGATTAATGATAAAAGTGAAAATACACCCCACACCTTACAGTAAAATCATACAATAAATAATGACGGATTTTGACGGGTGGCATGAATGTGGACGTGCACGATTGTTGGATTTATCGAATGTTTGTCTGTACTTAGGACGATTAGGATTTTCAATGAAATCTGGAGGATACGGATTGTGTCGTACGATGATTTTTTCTGTATCTGCACACTCAGTGGGTATTCGTTGTGCAATTGGTAGACAACCAAGGCAAATCGAGAACCAGTGAATAATAATTATTTGTTACGTTTGGTTTTACATACCGCCTTTTTGTACAGTCGTCATTTAATTTTCTAAGAATGAAGGCGAAGAACGATTTCTCCCTAAATTTCAGTCTTTTCTGATTCCTGCGTTACCCTTTCTGGCAAATTCGCCTGCAAGATTAGCATACTACTATTCCTGGTAGCAAAGGCGTCGTCGCTATAAAGGATTAGGCGTCCAGTGCGGTAAATCGCGCAAATGGATACTGCAAACTTTGCATGGAATATATGCATGATTCTGCTAATGCGTCTATGTGTATTATGGCAGGAAATTGTTAGACGGAGTGGCGAGAATTACGTATTGCGTACGGCGGATTCGGTGTGGTCAGTTATATTAATATTGATTATTCCACTTGGGAAACTATAACGGGAGATATTGTTAAAACATGTAGAATTAGAATTCCACTTAGACCTATCAGAAAAAAAAATTGATAAGATACCTAGGGCAGATATCCACATTTTTCAACTACCAGGAACACCAAGTTAGGTAGTTTATTGTTACTTATAATATGGGTACTAGCGGAAATTTGATCAGAAAAAAAAATAATAGATAAACATTTGATCGCAGTATTTTCTATATCTAAAGTATGTAAAAGAAATAGACATTCAACTTTTTTCCTACGACCGTTTTCGATAATTTACCACATATTTCTCTATGAAAGTAGGTTGTGTTTACTCGTTGCTAAGTCAAACTCATCGGTATAGTTATTTACCTAACAAGTGCTGAAAGTAGTACTTTTCTGCACGCGACGGCAGTTGCACGAACGACGCGCAAGCCGTCAAGGATGGAAAAGACATTTCAATACGAGCGTGCGGAAAAGTTACTATTCCGCGTTGTTTTTCGTTATGAAAGTTGTACTTTTCCCGTACAATTTTTGTATTGTTGAAAATGAGGATATTTAGGACTCAATAAATGATCTATGGAACCATTCTGTCTTATGTATCATTTTGTAGTATTATTATAAAATCTTGTTTATTAAAAAACTTTTTTTTTCATAAACATGATCGAAAAAAACACTCGTAGAAAAAACATTGTACCTAACTCTTTCGGTCTTATATCGATTTGCACATGAATTCAAACACTATCATCTATTGTAGCACTCCAATTTGTTCTGGAGCTACGACTTCACTATAAACAGTTAGTAACATGAGTTTGGAATCAGCTCGCCAAGGAAAATATAAATGTTGAAACATATAAGGGTCCATTAAAATAAATTCCAAAGTTGAGCGTTATACATATCGGTGTAGAATGGTTTGGGTGGAGTCTGGAGTTCGTGGAGGCGAAAATCGTCCTTCGTTGCTGGTCGATGGAGACTAAATCAGGCTTATTGGCGTGTGTTTTTCTGATGGTGGTAAATAGATTTGGCACTTTTTATTCTCCACAATGAACACAATATCCCCTGGAGTATGACGCAACACCGTGTTATGCCTGTGTATATAGTCTGAGACTCCATAGGCAGAGCATTGTCTCACGAGCCCCACGATCTAAATCAAGAGGCTTGGGCCTCTATACCCATCACTGACTACGGTAGAACAGGGTGTTGAACACACCATCCTGGTAAGCTATTATGAATCCCTCGGTCTCCGACTTCACCTCACTTGACCTGAGAAATAGGACTCCGCAGCCTTTTTCTGAGCTTTTTTCTGAACAGATTCCAACTCGCTGAAAGAGTTTGGGCACTTTGTTCAGTGTCGAATACGAAACCAAGTTCTGTTGCAAGGGTGGCTACTTCGAAAAGGAGTGCTTCAATCTCTGTTTTTTCATGGTCGTGGATGTTCCCCTATATAAGCTTTTTGATATGTTTTTGACTCTTTCTTGAAGATAAACTCATCAACATTCTTTAAGAGTGGATCGTTTTAATTGGATAGCACCATACATAGAGTTCACTCGGCGTTTATTATATCTAAAGCATTATGTTCTTCAGTTTTCTCTGACATCAGATTGATCGATGTCTGTTGACATGCCCGTGAGTATCAGAATGCATGTATAACGTACTACGAATTCTGGTTCGGGACGACGATTTCCCATCTGTTCCGGAACATTCCCGGTATTTTTCAGCAGTTATTCCAAACCATCGAATCCAAAACAGAGCATATTTGGTTTGGAGCACATAGCCAAACTAATGAGCAGTTCAAATTTATAGGCTGACCCGGAGCTATGAAATCGTTTCATTGTAAATTAATTTGCAGCGTACCGCTTTTCACTAGCGAAGTGAAATGGATAATATTTATTACTTTAATATGTTTATACCAGTCGAGATAGGTTGGCTATGAGAGGATTTCTGGATAATCCTCTCTGCGTTGTTACGAGTAATAGACGATGAGTATCAATTCAAATAATGCCACGTGAAGTCGAAACATTAAAACGTTCAGAGGAGCTGCATGTGCAACAGATTTGATGAAATATTTGAATGAATCAAGATAGGAACTATCAGCTTGGCAAATCGGCACGCCTATCGATGCGGGGGGACAGCAGAGCTCAATATATATTCTAAATGAATGTACGAATTATACTACCCCCTTTATCGCCTGAATACTTTCTCATTTTAATTCGCGCCTCTCATACGTTTATCGACATTCCTTGCCAGATTTGCTAAGCTGTAACTCAAGAGAAATGTAACTTCAGTCCCGTGTCTACCCAGTATCAAACATCTCGCAGAACATACTTGAGTGTAAGCAGGTATAATAATTCAGAATCATTGAAATCAGAGATGGACAACAATATCTCAAAGTGCACCACAGCCTGAAGAGTATTCAATGAAAGTCCAACAGATTCCAGCAAAAGTTTAGAACCGAAGTTGACTGACTCATTAGTTTGACCTATTCCCAAGTACCAAACAGTGCAGTGCAAGTACCAAAGAAGTTCATTGAACAAATTGGAACCTTCTCCGATGGCTTGAGGGATACTGACATGTAACAAGCTTCTCGACTCTAGGACGTCTTCCAACCATGAACGTATAAAAAAATACGAGTTCAATACGTCGTGTGCGAGAAACTTGCCATTTTGTAACGTAATATATACATACAAGTCTTTCTGTAATTTTGTAAGAATACAAGCATAGGGCAATAGCTACATTTATAATGAATTGCATAAACGAATCTTGAATGATGGTTCTCATTATGTTGCCGAGTAGACGGTATAGGAGACACTCCCAAGATCTAACTTTTAGTTGACTAGTTATCACTATTAAATTATCTATCAGACTGCCTTTCGACTAAATCCATCAGTTATTTATAATTCATTTCTCCAGAATCTGTAGCAAAAACATTGATTCTGATAGGTACCGAAAATATCTCTAATAATATTGAAGCTGCCGCAGAGAAGGTAATTTTGAATGTATTACCGAATTAATCTGAACCAACGATTTTCATATTCACACTAGTATCGATATGAACACTAAGCTATTGGACTGTATATCAGTATTAGGAAAACAGCTTCCTTCCTTAGAAAATAATAAGAGATATTGTTATAACTGCAGAAAACCTGGTCATCTACAGAGGAACTGCTGGGTGAGATCTGGATCTAGAAGTACAAGGAGAGAAAGGTCATCGTTTACAATCTCTCAGTCCATAGAAGAACAACATGGTCATTTCAGTAGAAGAGAATGCAGAAGAAAACATCGAACGTATAGAAAAAGCCTTTCTACCAAGCAAGACTACGATAAGAGGGAAACAAACATTCGCCTAGAGCTCATACAAAAATCTGTGGGGCCGATAAAACAGAATATTATATTTGAAACTGCTACGGAACAAACCGGACAAATAATTGGGGAAACGCTTTCACACATTCAAATAGGTCCCGTCACTATTGAATATTACATGTTGGTTGCGAAAATAGAAGATGAATGTATGGCCCGGATATCAAGTCTGAAAATTTGATGAATAATAATAATGTGGCTAATGATCATAGTAGTCGATGCCAACAACCAAAGAAAAAAAAAATAAAAATGTGCCGTAGTGGTCGTGATGTTATAGGGGTATCGGTTCAAATTCCGGTCACAGGTACCGAACAGTGTAAATAGTCTGAAAATAAAAGTCTTACTATGAACATGACATTTTCCAATTATGAAGAAAATAACGCATCACGTTATCGATTTTCAATTGTTTTTCTTCTCAAATGCTCAGAGAATTTGTGAATTGAAATTTGATTTTTGCTTTCAGGAGAATTTCCCCTGGTTCTAAGTCACATATGACAGATGTACTCATCACAGAAACGCCCAGTAGGTGAGTAGAAATAATTTCCTTGAACATTATCTCAGATGTTGAGATGTTGAGATGTTGAGTAACAATGAATAAACACAGAAATAGCCTTATATTGATCTCTTCTCTCGCCTATATCATAGTTTCAATTTCTTGAAAACTCCGGTAACGATTTTCCTGTCTCTGCGATACTGAAAGAGTCTGCCAATGTCTGCCAATGTCATCTGAAATTCAAGATATGAAATCATTCAAGAGAAAAATAGCTTGCTTCTGTCGGAGACACGCTTCTTTTCAAATTATTGGTCTGAAAATATGACAGAACCTTATACTAAGCCATCGTATGATTTTCTGACACCAGAGTTTTCCCTTATTTCCAACTGACAACAGAAAAACAAAGACTTGGAGACGTAATAGTCGGAGAGCCAAATGCTAGGTGATTTGTTTGTTTGTGCTTGTTGTATAGAAGTCCACTATATCGTATAATATGTGATTTAAAATTGTTGGGTTATTCAACTAGTGATTGAAATTTTGTGTTCAATGCTTTAGTTTGAATAAGTTTTTCTAGGTGTCGGAATAAGTAGGGTGAGAGTTGGTTGTCGTTGAATACACTGACACAAAAGTTGACAAACACAATAACACTTCATTGACAACTTATTCACAATAGTAAACACTTTGAACAATCTGATCGTACAACGTGATGGCACGTTGCTAAGTTTTGACTCGGAAACAACTGAACGACGACACTGCTCACGGCAATCAAGTAACTCAGAATCTCTGTAAGAGGAGAACTGTAGAACACTAGACTGATTACTGATAACTGATTACTACGACGGTATGTCTGGAACTGATAACTGAACACTGATCCACTCGAACGATTTACTGCTAGCTATATACCCCTAACCTAGTCACTCGAAATGCTCCTACCCGCTTTAATGACAGAGATTTATCTGTAGATGATTTAAAAATCTAGATGAGCATACAGTAGGTAAGCATGTAAGCAAGTCATCAAATGTTAAGAAATGGCAAATAAATTAGATTTTGTTTATTTCAAGAATTTGTTAAATTTAACATTATTATCATTCTTGAAAGCCCTTCTTCAATCAGTCCTAAATGATTCTACGTGAAACAGGGTAATTGCAATTGTAAAGAAGCATTTGAATAATGGCTCATCAAAAGCTTTCTCCGGAAGGTGAATTTGTACAATAACCTATACTGATAATTATTGACAGGCAGCCATTGCCTGGCTTCCAAATGATAATCAACAGTATCTTCTACATAGCGTTGATGTTGACGCTGTGCAACATTCTTTATTCAGACTTATTCAAGCCAGACAAACTTTACAAGTTGATGGGGTCACCATGGGCAGGCTCTTCAGCCCAGTGGTGGAAAATTTATACCAAAACATATTTGAAAACAGATCTATCCAAACAATTTGGATAAGGCTAAGGTATGTTTGTTTTTTCCATTCGCCAGCAGTCGTCCCCTTACGAACGGCAGCCCTCAAAAGTCGAAACTTGTGCGAGCCAAGGATTAACGAGGTCCTACCTTTTAACGTGCGATTCCTAGCACTTTCACGGGCCATAAAAATCTGAAGTCGCTAAGGATTCGAACATAGCCGACCAGTAGTCAATGGTTTGGAACGCGAAAGTCTCAACCAATGACCTTATGTAGATGACACCTTCGTAGTTTGGAGCTTCAGAAGAGAAGAACATCAGAACCTCTTATACCTTATGGAAAATTTTCACCGAAAAGTAACAATTTTAGTGAGCTTATGAAATGGGAAGGGGGTTTTCGTTAGTTTTATACAACTTGAACTATTCCAGAATATTTTCGAGTCCAATTTTGATTTTCCTACGCATTGGGTCCCCGACTAACAGAAGGAATTTTGCACATCAGTTAGTGACGGCTTTTTTGACGCCACATTTTATATTCACAACGTGCGAAGTATATTACTTTTTTCCCCTCGGGTTTTATTGGAAGAGTAACATGTCGGTTTTATGATTGTTGTATAAAGATAGATACTTGTGCATGAGAAGGCTCGTAGGGAAATGCAGGAACGAAGAGATGGAGTTATTGATAAAATGGAAAAATGCGGGTGATATGGACTGACGAACGAGCAATAACGTCGAAATGAGAGAATGTTCGTGAAGCACGCGCCTTTGTTTCATTCCATTCCATAATTGAACTGTTTGTGTCAAGGCGTTTCAGTGATGGGGAAAAATAGAAGTTGATATTCAATTCATTTTGCCCTTCATTACTTTATTATAACTGCCAGCAGGTTCCGTGAAAAACAAAGTAGTCAATACTGAATCAATTCAAATAATCCAGAACTTGAACTACACTATAACACGTACAAGAATAAACTTATAAAACTAAAAAAAAATCAAATACGTGTATAATCCAAATCTAGTAAATAAAAATTCATCAAATAAAAAAACCCAATGGAAAATTACCAAAGTAATAAGTTGCACTACTGAAAAGAAATATGATGATAACATTAATAATCAACGACGATGTTGTGTTAAATTGAATAAAATGATAAAAAGGAGCATCCGCCATCTCAAAATTCATTCTTGAACTCTTCGAATATGTTTTCTAATTTTTGCATGGAAACGGGTATACAGTGTGGCCTATTCAAAATGAAAGCAACCTTGAAAAACATATAGTTTTCAATCAATTGGGATGATATTTTTTCATTAGGTATACATTTAAAAAGTACATCGAATATCGCGAATGAATCTTCCATCTTTCAGAGCCAACTATTCTTATTTTCCATGGTAAAAAATATAGAGAAACTATTAGTGATTTTTTTTTCAATCTGTGTGTATCAATGAACAGATATTGATGAAAATCTGCCCAGTGATATTTCAGGTCTTCCTGAAATTAGCATGAAATTTTACGTATGCAGTGCAAATTTCAAGTCGATGTGACGACTCGGTATGTTTCATGATTTTGAGGGGTACCACTTGCGAGTAATTTTAGACACCCTTTCCGGCTAAATCTTATATCTGAGCCCATACATATCATACATTTCCGGAATGAACATAAGATTTTACGTATATTTTGCAAATTTCAAGTCGATGTGACTACTTAGTATGTTTCATGATTTTTTTTATTTTGCAACTTTATGCGAAGAATTTTTATTTTATTTCGATTGACTCTAAATGCACAGTATATACTAATTTGGCCATTCTGAATCGATTGGCGTTGGCAGAATTTGTCTATCTCTAACCGTTCTTGAGTTGGTCAGCTCTGAATCAGTTTTTAGATGTTTTTTTTTGCCGCCAAAAATATTTCTGATGAGTTTTCGACATTTTTGTTCAGAGATTCGGAATCAGCAAATCAAAATACTTTGGACGACAAAAATTTGAAAATCGAAAAATGAAAAATAAAAAATCTCAGAAAATTTGATTTTCTACTTCAAACACCCTTTTCCGGGTAAATTTCATATCGGAGCATATAAGAATGATACATTTTCAGAATCAGCATGAAATTCTACGTATACAGTGCAAATTTCAAGTCGATGTAAATACTTAGTACTTACCATGATTTTGCAACTTTTTGCGAAGAATTTTTAATTTCTTTCGATTGACTCAAAATTCACAGTATATACTGAATTGGCCATTCTGAATCGATTAGAGTTCGCAGAATTTGTCTATCTCTAACCGTTCCCGAGTCGGTCAGCTAAAAATAAGTTTTTATATGTTTTTTTTGCCGTCAAAAATATTTCTGATGAGTTTTCGACATTTTTGTTCAAATATTTGGAATCAGCACGTCAAAATACGTTGGAGGACAAAAATTTGAAATCCAAAAAAATTAAAATTAAAAAATCTCAGAAAATTGGATTTTCTACCATAAACACCCTTTTCCGGCAAAATCTTATATCTGAGCACATAAAAATCATACATTTTCGGAATGAGCATACAATTTTACGTATACATTGCAAATTTCAAGTCGATGTGACGACTTAGTATGTTTCATGATTTTTAGGCAACTTTTTGCGAAGAATTTTTATTTTTTTTGATTGACTCAAAATTCACAGTATACACTAATTCGGCCATTCTGAATCGATTGGCGTTCGCAAAATTTGTCTATCTCTAACCGTTCTCGAGTCGGTCAGCTAAAGATCAGTTTTTAGATTTTTTTTTGTCTCCAAACATATTTCTGATGAGTTTTCGACATTTGTGTTCAAAGATTCGGAATCAGCACGTCAAAAAACTTTGGAGGGCAAAAATTTGAAATTCAAAAAATGAAAAATAAAAAATCTCAGAAAATTGGATTTTCTACCTTAAACACCATTTTCCGGCTAAATCTCATATCGGATCACACAAAAATCATACATTTTCAGAATCAGCATGAAATTTCACGTATACAGTGCAAATTTCAAGTCGTTGTGACGACTTAGTACTTTTCATGATTTTAAGGGGTGAACCCCTTGCAACTTTTTGCGAAGAATTTTTATTTTTTTTGATTGACTCAAAATTCACAGTATACACTAATTCTGCCATTCTGAATCGATTGGCGTTCGCAAAATTTGTCTATCTCTAACCGTTCTCGAGTCGGTCAGCTAAAGATCAGTTTTTAGATTTTTTTTTGTCTCCAAACATATTTCTGATGAGTTTTCGACATTTTTGTTCAAAGATTCGGAATCAGCACATCAAAAAACTTTGGAGGGCAAAAATTTGAAATTCAAAAAATGAAAAATAAAAAATCTCAGAAAATTGGATTTTCTACCTTAAACACCATTTTCCGGCTAAATCTCATATCGGATCACACAAAAATCATACATTTTCAGAATCAGCATGAAATTTCACGTATACAGTGCAAATTTCAAGTCGTTGTGACGATTTAGTACTTTTCATGATTTTAAGGGGTGAACCCCTTGCAACTTTTTGTGAAGAATTTTTATTTTTTTGATTGACTCAAAATTCACAGTATACACTAATTCGGCCATTCTGAATCGATTGGCGTTCGCAAAATTTGTCTATCTCTAACCGTTCTCGAGTCGGTCAGCTAAAGATCAGTTTTTAGATGTTTTTTTGTCTCCAAACATATTTCTGATGAATTTTCGATATTTTTGTTCAAAGATTCGGAATCAGCACATCAAAAAACTTTGGAGGGCAAAAATTTGAAATTCAAAAAATGAAAAATAAAAAATCTCAGAAAATTGGATTTTCTACCTTAAACACCATTTTCCGGCTAAATCTCATATCAGATCACACAAAAATCATACATTTTCAGAATCAGCATGAAATTTCACGTATACAGTGCAAATTTCAAGTCGTTGTGACGACTTAGTACTTTTCATGATTTTAAGGGGTGAACCCCTTGCAACTTTTTGCGAAGAATTTTTATTTTTTTTGATTGACTCAAAATTCACAGTATACACTAATTCGGCCGTTCTGAATCGATTGGCGTTTGCAGAATTTGTCTATCTCTAACCGTTCTCGAGTTGGTCAGCTCTAAATCAGTTTTTAAATGTTTTTTTTGCCGCCAAAAATATTTCTGATGAGCTTTCGACATTTCTGTTCAGAGATTCGGAATCAGCACGTCAAAATACTTCGGAGGAAAAAAATTTGAAATTCGAAAAATAAAAAATAAAAAATCTCAGAAAATTGGATTTTCCCTCTTGCAACTCAAAAAAGTAGTCCTTGTATATATATTTCAATGATCGTAGGGGCAGTAGCTCTTTCATTGAAAGCTTGTCGATGAATATACCATTAGTTAGGAACTCAGCACCCTGCTAGACGATTTTGCAGAATCCCGTTTTCACCAGGCGCAATTCTGTCCAATCTGATCACAATGCCTGTCATTCGAAAATCTATCTTTATACTAAATTACATAAAAACTAATCTGGCAATTTTCAAAAGCGATTCCCAAATGAGGCCATTTTTCACAATTTCAGCCGGCTATATGAACAGATGGGTGATGCAGATGCGGCTGTATATGCGATATTAATTTTTGAATGGATTAAAAAGGTTTCCTGCAATTAATTTTCCGACGGTCCAAATTAAAAAACAGATTTTTCGAGCGGATGCTGTCGATATAGGCATGTACAGCGGCCATTCGTTGATTTATGATGTCAACGAGAGATGAGGGATGATAATGATTTTGAGTGAAACGTGCCAGAAAGAAATTATTTGATTCTATGAACAGCAATAGTTATTTATGATACAAGTGTTAAAAGTGGCATTTTATTTTGTGAGTGGGGAATATTGCGAAACGAGCGTTAGCGAGTGGAGCAACCCCACGAGCAAAATAAAATCACTTTTAACAAATGTATCATACAAAATTTTTTGTTCAACAGTTACTGCTAGTAAGAAAAAAACAAAAAAAAAATAAGATCCATAAGGATTCGAACACACGATCTTTGGATTACAAGGCTGACTGACAGATACTTCAAATATAATAAACCCCAACGCACTTTATTTATGAATGTCATTATTTGTCAGTGATGAAGGACATTCTACAGTTGGACTAAATACTACTTCGTTTGTAACATCAAAAGGAATTAGTATTATCAATTGCGCAAACGACCAAATACATGTGTGAACTTTTATAAACGATTCCTCTTGAGTAGGTGTTCTGATTATAATATCTGATTGAAGTGTTTCTATTAGAAAGATCTATATTACTGTGTATCCATCATCTCATCTGTCATTTTACTTTTAACACTAGTGTTAAAAGTACTTTTAACACTAGTGTTAAAAGTGATTTTGTGAAAACGTCAGTTTTTAGTTCATGTGTCAATGAATTAAAAACGTCATTTTTAATGTCAGTTGTACAAAAAATAACAAAAATGTAACACATATTTTCGTAGGATGGGATATATTTAGAATGATTCACTAAATCTATAGAAATCGTTAAACAAATCTATACTGCGCAAAGATGAAGACTACTACCGATGCATTATGAAGACTATTACCTAGTATTGAGTTTGTGGCAGTCCCGCTCAAAAGCAAAAACTACTTCCACTTCCACTCGTCTTCCTCTCAGATGAACCATTTGCAAAAAATCAGATTTTTTCTCGAACTTAAACTACATTTGAACATATGGTGTTGACGTATGCAGTTTAAGAATGGTCTACCCGTTTGGCCTACATATACTGTGGGGCTAGATCTACAATTAGATTTATGACCTCCTGACTTTTTTTATTTTCAAACGCAACAATAAATTTCTGTGAATTATTCACTGTTTAAATAATGTATTGTTGGTTAAAATAGTTCAACATCAATATATCAGACATGTAGTTTAAAAATAATACCCAGCTATTTTAGAGAATCACCGTTTTCTATTAGAAAATTGAACTGGAGTTGAAGTTTTTTTTGTCACCAAATATTTTTTTCGTTCGTTAAAATCTCTTTGATGTTTTTGCAGCATATAACTCTATGCTTCAGTGAACTACGATTTGTTGTGAACACCCCAATAAAACTACATGGAATAAATGCTATTACCCTAAAAATTCTAATAGAGAATATTCCCCATTTTCAACATGAATATCTCCGAAGAGGTTACCTTGAACGATGAAAAATAGCGGCTAAAGTTTGTCTTTCAGCCGCAGATAACAGACAACTGATTTTATGAACCTCCTGTTCATAAAATCAATATGCTCCTACGCTATTCTACCAACAGATATTTCTGTTGAAATTATTATTTCTAAGAGTGATCGACGTGAAGCTGACTGTTGAAAAAGTTTGTTGGAGCCTCTTGGACTGGTGTGAAGTCTCTTTGATTTTTAGATGCAATTTCAGCTTGCCGAAAACATTCAATGGCGCTGGAAATTGCGAACGCCGCGAATATTCGAAGTTAGAGATAATGCATCGAAAACTGTGCGATAAAATGACGCCTCTTCTGAAAATTGCACTCGAAAATTGAATGAATGCAGTCGACGAAGAGCTGTGAAGATCTGATTTTAGAGTGGAAATACTTCATAAAATCACATGGGACTGTATAAAATTAAATTACACATTTTCTATTTTCGTATTTTCAATGAAATTTGCGGAAAAGCCGGCCATCAGTTTGCAGTTCTCAGAATCTCAGAAGTATGACCTACAAATATTCTAGAGAAAAATTCCAGTCTGAAAAACGTATGTCAGAGAGATTTTTGTTCAGTGGTACATATTCGGGGGTTGACAGACAAAATAATGATCTAAGTCATCAAGGGTAGCTGTGAGAATTCCACCAGGGACTCCTTGCCAAGCTTTCATCTTATACGTTCTTTTCTTCTGCTCTTATTCTCCGAACATTATAGAATTTTCCTTCTCGTGGAAAATATAAGACATGAAAATAATTCCAAAAAGATACCCTAATGTTAAAATGGAAATGTGTTCTTCATAATTTGAAAGGTGCTGTCTTCCCTGAAAATGAAATCCTGATTTTGAAAATTCTCGTATTGAAAATAAATGGAAATTCTAAATGAGCATGGAAATTGCTAATATTGCCGGCAAAGAACATTACTTCTCTAGATTTGAGGTCCGAATTTCTGACTTCCATTTCGAAATTCTTGAAAATCACGACAAGAGGTTTGTCTCAGTTTCGTATAATCTGACTGCATCATTATGCCCTAATTGATTTAATGATCTACACGTTTCAGGTCATACCTGCAAGATTACAAATGAGGTTTTCCCGTCGAATACATTTGCGTTGAAAGTTAGCCATTAATAAAATAAAGATTTTTTGCTGAAGAACAAACTGTCTAAGTTCTTTATCACGCTAAGAATGTCTTTTCAAACATTTTGTTTGGGTGTCATATGGCATTTCAAAATTGGCAGTGAGTTCAGGTCACTCCAAAATAGACTTTTTATCCATAAACGGAAGTGTTTCTTGCGAGATTCATTTAAATTTGCTTTGGCACACGATTGACCACTCTTATCACTGATTCAGTTGAAAATTAAATGTATCAACTGACCAATCCTTTACTTCAGACATACCTACTGCACTTTCAACAAGATAGTGTATCTGCGCATTAAGCTAAACCTGCGACCCACTGGTTGATTACCACATTCCCTGCCGATGGATAAGAAGAATAGGGCTGATAGGATGTCCTGCAAGGTATCCTGACCTCAGTCCAAACGATAATTTCCTATGAGCTTGTCTGAAATCAATAATTTATGACAAAGCGCCACTGTAGCTCTAAGATCCACTGATTGGTAAAACAGCTCACCAGCTTTCAAAAAGCCTCTGGAGACTCGGGGCTAGAAAAAATAGATTTCAAGACAAATAGGGTCTGCCTGTCGTAGGAGGGTGACTAAACGAACACACTCATGAGGAGAACCAAAGCAAGGACCTCTAGAACCCATTCGATAGGAGCCAAGCCAACTGTCTCAAGGGTACCTGTGAGATGGCAAACTTATATGCGGAGGTAGGCACCCCGGAATAGGGAACCAGGGGAACCGAAGATACCCCCAAGGACAACTTTTCGTGTAACTTCGAAGGAACCCCCGTATCCATTTCCCTGAAGACTTCCCCAGGTACGGTCTGCCTATCGTGAGCGGTGACTACAAGACCACACCTACAAGGGAAACTAAAGGAGGGACCTCGTGAAACCTATTCGAGGGGTGACGAGGACGTTGACCAGAGGAACACTCGAAGGGTACTCCCTCTGAAATGGCAAATCTAGGTGCGGAGGTGGGTACCCAGGAAAAGGAAACCAAAGGAACTTGAGGTTCCCCTAACAACTGAACTGGGGAACCTTCCAAGGGACCTCCGAAGGCTTTCAAAAATTGTGCGGGAAATTTGAACAACGTCTTTTTCATTGTCTGAAAAGAATTATTGAAACTGGTTCCTATTCAAATTATTCGTCAAATATTTTCCTTTCACGGATTGTAATTCTCTGCTACCAAAGATACACAAAATAAACGTTGAAGCACCTGAAGTGTAATTTCCCAACTCCATATAAAATTAAGTTCCACGCGAAAAATTTCCAGAGAGCGATGCACAAACGGAAATCAAAACCAGAATCGACTCCTTTATTGCTCATTATAAACGTCTTTTATGCACTTTTCTTCCAGCCATTCTGAGTTTTTCATTTTCAACGTCGGTAAATTTCCTCACTAACATTTCCTCGAGATATTGTGATCGAGTCGGCGAAGTTTTCGGAGTTGTTGCGAAACTCGCGAAGTTTGCACGATTGGAAGTTTTGTTGCGTTCAGCCGTATCGGAAAATGCCGGTCGGATTCACCAAGAGAACTACGTAACGAATAATTTGTTTCTGGCGTTGTTTTGTTTGGCTTGTATTAGCGAAGTTGTCGAAATTGAATGATATTTGGAGAATCATCCATTTCCATTACTTTTCTTTTCAATTTCGCTTCATTTCGTTATACTGTAGTAACTAATAATCAAGTAAGACCAAGAATGTTTGAATGTTTTAGATGATATTGTGAAATGATTACTCTCATTGCGAACGTCCATTGTCTATAGTGTTCTGATTAGCACGATGTTTCAGTCGGTACAGTATCTCCGATCGTTATCAAGTGTTAATCAACAACTAGAGTGATGAGGGAACTGCATATGTCTTGAGGTAATTACCTCGGATTGTCTGTGGCTGAAGGTGATAATGGGTGTGCACCCTTATCTTTTGTATTCTTCTAGAATTGACCTGTTATTAATGAATGTTTTCCACATATTCTCAATATCTACGCTAGGTTGTTTGCTTGGATGTGACGTGTCTCTTTGAATTTACGCTTAAACCAGTTTTCTTCTTTGTCTACGACGTTGACATCTTTCCACAGGATGCGGTGGTGTTCCGTCCATGCGTGTTCTGCGACTCCCGACCTCGACGTCTCTTCTCGTTGAGTTCAGCGTTCTTGTTCATCCACCCTAACACTTAGCGGTCTTTTAGTTTCACCGATATAGCGGCGTCCGCATTCGCAGGGTATTTGGTAAACGCAATTTTTCGATTTTTCGCATGAATTCTCAGGCTTAGTTTTGGTTAGAAGGCTCAATGTGTTACCGGATCTGAAACAGCTTCTGACTTTGTACTTACTCCCGATTCTTCATAGTGTCTCCGATACGCCTTTGATGTATGATAGGAGAACAACGAGGCTTGGTTGTTGATCCATGTTTTTCTTGTTGACTTGTTTTAGAACGTCTTTCGGGAGTCTATCTGGGTACCCGTTTTGTTTCATGTCTCTCTTCATGTATGTGAGTTCATTTTTTAATTGTTCCCTATTGCCGCATATGTTTCTTGCCTTTTCGATGCCTTTTTTGATGTTGAGTGGTTTGATTCGAAGCCCAGGTATGGTCCGGTGTGGGTGTTCTTTCTGTAGACCGATGTTCGTATGGAGCCTCGAACCCTCTCGACTTTGACATCCAGAAACTGAAGGACGTCGTTGTCTTCCGTTTCCATGGTAAATTTAGTGGTCCTTGATGGTAATGCTACAGAAAGTAGTGAGAGCGTACCGGCTGGTGTAGGCCAGAGCTATCTAGGTGGTGACTGCCACTTCACCAATCGACCTGCTGGCGGAGGCAGAACATGAACTGCACAACGAAGGCCAAGGGTGCCTCGAAGAGAGAAGAAAGGGAATATGAGCTGAATAAAAGAGTACACTTTCTATTTGAATGCTGCTTTGTTCTCTAAGGTCTTAATCAATTGTAAATTTTTCTATTCTGAAACCTGCTTGATCTTCAGTCTTCAGCTCCAGCTCCGGCTTCAGCTTTTCAGTATAGTATTTTTCTACTGTGTTTTATGTCTATCCATTAATTATTCAAATTTTGATAATCCTTTCCCAATGTTCGTAGTACTTGAAAATTTTAAAGTTATATCATGATTTGGAAAATATATTACTACTCAAGGAATTTTCATCCAAAACAACTCACAGCAGTGCAATCCTTCTCGCAACCGCTGTCAAGCAGTTGAACCTTCTTCGTTCCAAATACATATTCGGAACAAAATGAAAAGTGCCATGAACTTTAACTTTTGACACTTGCTGCGCCGACTAATTTATAGTTCCGTGCAAAAAGGGCAATTAATCCAAGCCAGCCGTGACATTCGGTAGGTCGTCGTTGGTCGTGTTTTTCGCAAATCATACCCGGATACGTCGCGTTTTTTATATCTCACGGGGAGATAACTTTATGTTTTCCGCTTGCTACTTACACTAATCCATCACAGAGATTGTGTTTTCTTCAAGTTGCCGTGTCGTAGGGCGATTGCAGTTATGTTCGGAGTACTTGGTGAATAATTTTATTTCAGTTCGATGGACTGAAGTCTCCCATACTCGGAGATAATTGAATATTTTCTCCAAGCAATTATCAATTTTGTCATGGCTTCAACTTTGAAAAAAAAAATTGCATTTATATATCTTTAGGTACATTATTGAAGGATAATCGAGAGAGGAACCTACAATGTAAACAATGCAAATGCAAAATATAGAGTCTCTTAGAACAGGTTTGAAATGCCTTCAGTGCCTCAATGAACTTTTTGAACACAACAGCAAAGGCACAAGTCAGCACCAATTCATATTTCACCAAATAAATCGAGCTTCTTCACGAAGCCGATTAGTTTACCTGATGAATGATCTTCCAGGTTCGATGGTAAAAGTTATGCCCTGCCAATTATCGAGAACATGATTCTGTCCGCGGTGGAGCAGGCACAAAGTATATGTTCCGCGGTTTCATCATCTTCAAGACAAAGACAGCATTCCGGGTTTTCCGACAATCCTAGTCTTTGAAATGCACCAATCCTGAAAAGTTATGCCAGAAGTATGATACTCTTTTTGCAGTCCAGGCATCCATTGGTTCTTTGGCAGGTTCTGGTCCTATGAAACCTTCTGTAGTCCCCTCCTTCTGAAGGAAGTCTACCGTTTCATTGCCTTCCATGCCGGATTGGCCAGCAATCCTGACCTGAGACAAATTGTTGAATATCGAGGAGAGTCTTTTTTGACAGTGAATCTTCGCCTGAAGAACAATCGCATAGGATCCTAGACAGGTCGTAATCTCTGTCCTAGGTCCACAACTGTATACACCTGCTCCAGCGCCTGAGGATTTTTTCGAACTATTCGTGAACAAACAGTTGTCTTCATTAGGTAGTTCTATCTGGAATTGGAACGGTATAAGGCAGATCATGGTTGATTGTTGGAGGTATTATATCGAAGGTCATTTCCAGAATGCTCTGAGTTTCGATGCCAGCCAGCAGTTTGCTAAGCTCCAAGAAGCCTGTTGTGTGCAACTAGCAATACGCACAATTCTGCAAGTTGTCCATCTCTCTCCGGAAGAATATGGAGAGCAGGATTTCCAAAGCTGCTGACGGTGTGGTGCTGATAGTTCCACTAATCGCCAGACAGGCCTGTCTCTATATCTAGGCAGCCCCAAACAAGTTTTGAGGTAACTTGCATTGAGTTCACTGCTTTTATTGCAGCTTGGCTATCGGAGTAAATGACAGAGATAGACAAGCTGCGATCGATATACATGCCCGGTACAAATATTTTGAATCAGTAGAACGTAATGCAACAACGAATGATCGAATTAAAAAAAATCACCAATCGTATTGAAATCAAATCGAAGCGCTACTATCCAGCATAGCCATGGTGAAGCACACATTGAGCCAAACACTGACAATATCCCTAACCTACAATCTCTCCCCGACCTGAGGAAACACATGAACACATTGGGAATAAACAGTGGAAACAGGCGCTGAGAGAAAAAGGAACAAGTCAACTTGGGTACAGGCATGAATGCGAAACACTTAGCGACTAGAATGATAAATTGAGTGAAACATACAGTCCTATTTAACTGTGAAGAACTGACAATGGAACAATTGAATAGGCTCTAGTCGGTCACAGTGTTGAGGGATAATCCAAGGTGAATGGAAAATTGTATTCTGTTCGTCGTACCAACATGCTCTTCGCTTCCTGCTTTCGTGTTGATACAGGAGATAACATCGTAGGTCATTTGCCTGGCTCCTTCACCTTGGGCCTTTAACCTCGGCCTCTTCATCCTTGATGGGATTGGTTTTGGGGTCAGCGAGCAATTTGAGATAAATGGCCGTATTTTCCCTTCCGCATGCGCTGAGCTGGCAGTTCTGGTTCTGCAACCGTTCCTCAGCTAAATGGTGCTGCAACTCCAGAGCCCCAAATGTTGGTTGGCCTCCTATTTTATTCATTATAGTATTGGTTTATTTAATGGCCTTCAGTACACATCATCATCAAATGTTCCATCATCTTGCCATAATTATTGTTGAAGTTGAAGTGCAGCTCATAAACCAACAAGAACACTTTCAAATTCCATTCATTGGAGATGTTTCGATCACAAACCGGCTTGCTTCTGTCTTTTTTCTTTAGATATTTCACTTGCCGATGTTTTTTTGAATTATCCTCTGTCGATTTTAGCACGTGTCTTAATCTTCTTGTTGAAGTTTCCTTTTCATGATTCAACATACAACAAAAATCTTTGGAACTCTCTGCTTGATGGCGTGTTCTTCCATTTCATGAGAAACAGAAAAAAAAATAACTGTGGAAGTTGACCAACTCCAATTGTTGTCACTGATGATAAAATAATTATCCCATGTCGTTTCGCAAGACACTACCCATCTGCTCCCCAAACTTTCCTATAATTGAATAACTATCGATATTTCCGAACCTGATGCTTCTCTGGAAGGAGTCTCTGTGACCGGAATAAATTCGTCCTTTGAACCAATCTCCACCGATCTAATATCGACTTCATCAAAAGTTCGGGAGTTTCGGAAAGTCGTTGCGATACCCTCGAGCATCCAGATCGCTTATATGACAAATTGTGTTGCGGCAAAACCGTTGTTTTTCCCGCGAAACGACTTTTGTAATATCGGGAAGTTTAGGAGTGGATGGGTTTATATCGATGAGGAATCGATACATGATCGTTATCGTCATGACGGTCTGTGGTAAAATAGAAAAGAACCGACCGTTGACTAGGACGTTATAAGTGGGGTATTCATTGCAGACGTCCACTGTCTGACTATCTAAACATCCTGAAATGAATGTTCATCCTAAAAGGGGTTTGTTTGTTAGTAGCTTGTGAAGTCGATACTGTTGGTTTGAATAGTATTGCGAACGAAAAACCTAATAAGGGTCGAGGGAAAGGGCGTAGGAATCGGTGTTCACGTGGAGTTCTGCAGGCTGTACTTTGTGCTTCAGAGGTAGGAATTTCGACGAAAAGTACCTGGTCACAAAAGCGATTAAAGGCTTTAGATATATTAACATAACCAAACAAGTCGCCAGTTCATCTTTGATGACGGAAACTAACCCCTGAGAGCATATAGAATTTTATCAAGTTGTTGGATCTCCATTCTATTATTTCTTGATGAGTCCGTATTTATCGTAGAACAACCCAATATTTTGACTTTTTGCAATCTCAACCTTTCGCAGCCGCCAACCACCCCCTCCCATTGTCAGCCGCACTTACCTTCAATCCAAGCTTAATTACTCCCAACGAAGTGTATTTATTAATCGTAGATGGCGGAGGCCGTTTTATCGGCCGAGATACGGCGCGGCGTACACGCAGTGCCGCCAACTCCGCATGCGGAATTGAATTATGAATATTTGATGCACCGCCGTGGCGTGGCGTGGTGGCGCTCTATTATTCATTATCGAATTATGGCTCGAGAACGACATTTAGTCACATGAGGTGACAATAATTAATATATCATGATTAATACGTCGGGATGAGGAATGGCCTTCGACGCATGTGTTGGAAGATGGCTTCGGGAAGGGGCGAGATGGATAGGCAGATAAATAGATATTTCCCAGGAAATATAATCGAAATAAATACATAACGAAGAGTACCGGCTACGTTTATAAGTGCGAATAATGTACAGAATGTCTTCCGAGGGTATCCTCAATTCCACGTCGTGCTTTGCTTCCACTCCTGTTGGAAGTATATCCGGAAAAACGTCTGTTATTTGCCGCCATCAAAACATCCGATAGATTTCCAGATCTTTATTTCTTCAGGGAACCTGTTCTCCACTGAGACCAGTTCAGAACTCCTTCAAAAAGTCCTTGCTCGGGCGCCATGTCAGAATATGGGGTTAGCTGGATATTCGGAAATGAACCGGGTAGCTCTAATTTCCATACGGCTAGCCGCATAATCGCAAAATTTATTTTTGATCTGAAACTTTGAAAGGCTCAAAGCCGAAGATGCAAATTGGTTTGCACGAATTCTTTTAGTATAGGATTTTTGTTGCCAACGGAGTATCACTGAAGACGAAACGCCAGGCCGTAGATTGCTAAAAAACTTCACTCACGGGAATACTAATTATTTCATTCAAAAGTCAAACGAGATAACTAGGACAAAAAAGGGCTAGCAGAGAGCTTACACCGAGTCACGGCTGCAGTGGGATTGATTACAATAAAATCAAACATGCTTATATTTATAGGAGATCGGCACATTGTGGTCGGCCAATGGGGAGCCGCGCCCCTGGTGGGCGAGGCCTATTGGACTTCGCAGGCTGGATGTACTCTTTTGAGTAGCAAAAATGATAATATTTTTCAAATAACATCTAGGACAGGAATATTTACAAAATGAACCAATTTAGAATTTGTGTTTCTAGGGAGTTATTGACATGAGAGGTGCACGGCAGTTGACGTCGGACAGCTGTACAGGTCACATCATTGACAATTTTTATTTCCACGTTTTGGAACTGCTCTGATAGGCAGCTCTTGCTTATCGCTCACTGTCATTAATGTTGTTATATCTACCTATATCTAGTACATTAGGCAATTTATTCTGTATCTCGTAGTATTCGCAGTGAAATACCTATTAAAGTTATTCTCAAGAAGTGAACACACGTTACTCGAACCCATTATATCCTAGAGCTCATCTCAGAAGTAATATTACATTTAGAGAAAGAAAATCAGTAAACGAAAGAAAAAATAATACTTTTTCAATTTTTGCAGCTGATAATCTTCTTATGATATATTCTGAAATACTCATCGATCTCTAAATGTTTACCCTAAAAAATATTTTATTTCATATTCGATATATTTTCCACGGATATATCACGAAATAATTGCTATATCATTATCCTGACCGTATTTCCATCCAGACTTATATACAAATTGTGGTATAGCATGTTCAACTGGATTAAATACAAACAACGTTCAGATAAATATCACCCACTTTTCTAATGTAACGAAAAGGGAGAGTTGTTGATCACGGATAAAAAAAAAGCACTGTAACATATGCTCAGCAATCCACGAGTGCTAGGCTATTCGAAATTTGTGCGTTTGAGCTGAACATAACACGAAGAAATCCATTTTCAATAAAGGCCAGATAACGATTCAGAACCGACGGCAATTTTGTTGAAAAATAGTTTAATAAAGTCGTCCCGGCAACCGCCAATTTGTAACCAAACCAATAAAGTAAGAAAGTGAGCCCTTGCTGGTGAAATTGATATTTCCAACGCCTCCGGTGATGAAATCGCCAGTATCCAGAAACGGTTCGAGGAATCTCTTATTTGATACCGATTAGGGGTTTGTGAGAATTCTAAAGTTGATTGCCTCATACGATTAATCATAGTACGAATGAGTATTCTCTTTTTCATTGCCAATTTTAAACACCACTCAAACGAAAATAGTGGTGAAAAATGAAATTGCTTTTTTTTTTAATAACTAGCTCACATTCAATTATTCAATTTAGGATAGGAAGATCAACTGAAGTGCAATCTACGACTCAATGATCTATATTTATTTACCAATCCTTGTTGTTATGAAAAACAACTTACTTTTGGGTTTTTTACAATGAAACACTCCGACATTGGCGCAGCCGGGGCTTTGGGGCCGCAGCCCCCCCCCAAGTCACCAAATGACTATTAAAATCATGGCGTAGAATACGGAAAAAATATTGAAAAAATTCTAGAACTTTCGGAAGTACTTTTTTTGGCGGTTTTATGTGCTAGGATAGGATCCTATTTTGTGACCATAACGAGACACATTCGTTAAATACATAGATATATAGAAAGAAAGCTAGGATAATTTCCTACAAGAGGATGGTATTGTTTGCTATAGGTGTGCTTTAGGTGGTTTTGTGCGCTAGGATGCCGGATCGCATTTTGCGACCATAACGAGACACATTCGTTACATACATAGGTATATAGAAAGAAAGCTAAGAAAAGTTTCTACATGAGGATGGTGTTGTTTGCTGTCCTAACAGTTCGCTTGTAGGTGCTATAGGTGGTTTTGTGTGCTAGGGTGCCGGATCACATTTTGCGACCATAACGGGACACATTCGTTAAATACATAGTTATATAGAAATAAAGCTAAGAAAATTTCCTACAAGAGGGTGGTATTGTTAATGGTTTTGAGATAATTTGCAAAAAACCAAAAAAGTAATTTTTTTCAATATTTCTTGTTTAAAGAATTCTTCAAAGCGATTTTGCTGGGGTGAAAATCGGGATTTTCATCAACGAACTATCTTATGAAAATTAGCATATGCCATTTGCGTCTTTTATTTTGTGGGTGAAAAAACTTCTATAACTTGGTCGGAATATAATTATCCCTGTGTTGATGTACTACACCTTTTCAAACTGTTGATTTTGTTTGTTCCAGAAAACGACGAACCAGGGCCGCTATGATACGGCTGCTGGGAACACGACTTTTCACCCGTCTTTTGTTACTAGTCTGTTCCCTCAGTCTAATCAGTTTGCTTTTGCTCAGCCGGTGCGGCTTCAACGGCCTCGAATCCACCAACGCGGCAGACGAGACTGAAATTCAAGCTTCTTTTCTATCTGGTAAGTGGACGTTTATCAATTTTGTCCTATCTTTGTACACGGTCACGCGATCGTAGGGTTTTCATCAGGTTGAAAAGAGGTATAAAATGATATACAAGTTCGGCCATCAAAAATTGGGTTTTCATTATCTTAAAACATAAATACATTCCATATTAGTTGATGGGAATCAGCCCCTACAATATTATTAACTGCCATCATAACTACGAGGGCTATGTAGCAAATAAAGCTCAATGTTCCACCTTTAATCAATTTGTTTTGGAAAGAGCATCGTCATGCATACTCAACCTGGTGTTAGACTATGAACGAAATCTGTGCGACACGAAAACACATTTTCCCGCAAAAATACGGCTATCCCGCGAATATACGATTCAATAAGGCTTGACGTCTTCCTCCTGCGACACCGTCAAATTTTAATCGAGGATTTGAATTGCTAAGGGACGCGTAGAGATTAGAAACATCGATATAAGAAGCAATATGGCCGGGAAAGGAAATATCGCGTCTGCCGTCGGAAAACGGATCCGAAATTCTATATCATATTTGCATATTTTTTTAATTTTCGCCCTCCACGGATGAAGCTGTCTGGCGATAACAGCTCTCCGAGGTTTCATCTGGAGAAGAGACACCGAATTCAATTCGGGGTGCTCTGGAAGACGCTGAGGTGGATGGACCAATAACGAATATAAATTTCGGCGGGTTTTCTGAGAATATCTTTTTTGTAGGAGTATCAACCTTATCATTTCACTTGATTACTCACATGCCATCTTAATCCGCAATCTCCTTCAGGTGTTTATTTCTTTCGTCTGTTGAATATCAATCATCAACGTATCACACTTTGGTTTTACAAGACCAATCAATACGTTCTTTTGGCGACTATTTGCATGGTGCACGATAGTCACCGATTATTCAGCATGCTCCTTATGTCAAGCAGCCTGTGCATCTGACAGTACTCTAAATAAATACATCTAAAACGTCAAATTGAGTCAATCGTGTTGAAGCTGTTGAAGAAGTGTTTGAAAATGAATCTATTTGGAGAAACCAAAAACGAAGAAATAGATAGGATAATCCCTGATGATACAGTGAGGGGTGAAAATAGCGTATGGAAACACTTTACCAAATTTTATTTTATTCAAACATTTGGGGAAGTTTTTCATTTGATACAGGCTCACTTCACCAAGTCGACATTTTTAATACGCGAAAAAACTTTGAATTGCGCTACCATAGATTATCATCAACGGATAATCCTGAAATCTCATCAACCGGCCACGAATGCAAATTTAATTAAACTGAGTCTCACTAACGTAAAGAATCCCGGGGTCCATTCGCGGTAGGCCATAAAAGTTCCTTGGAAATACCGGGAATTTACGATCATAAAGATATACGACTCTTTCCGAAAAAAATTGCGCATTGTGAATCATTCTTTCCACAGTGGCAATGAAATACCGCTGGAAAAGGCATAAATTGAAACATTCGAAAACGTTAAATGGAAATGTCCCCGAAAATTTGGATGGGCTGGATTTTTAATTAAAGTTGCAGCCGCTCGTATTGAGAAGATATGGACACCGAGCTCTCACACTAAACAGTGAGTTCTATTGAACAGATAAAAGTAATTAAAAGGTACAATGGATGTGATGTTAGTTGGATTCGCGAGACACAATGGATTCTGATGGACCACCTCATTTACATGCCGAATGTACCGAATACACAGAATTCATTGTTGTTTACACGGCACTATTGGATAGATTAATGATGAAATGTGAACCAATTTGCATCTATATAGAAACATCAATTCTATCTACACCTTCCTAGCGGTGTCAAGCCAAAATGTACTTGTACGTGAGGCAGACAATAAAATTATTATTATTATTTACAATCAAAGCTAACATGCTATATACAGGCAGTACCCTTGGGGTTATGTATAATGTATAGTCTTAGTTCTACCAATAATTCAGGAGCATCCATTTTATCGTTCAGGCGCGTTGATATATTTTTTTTTCCATGGGGGATTCCTAGTAGTAAAATTGGGATTAATCTGAACCCCTGTCTATGAATCAGTAATCAGTGGACGCATATCCATTACTGACAGCATGTAGTATAGGGGTAGAAAATATTCAGCAGTACAAGAGAAACAGACGCTGATCTCTTTCCAGTTTTTGGTGTGAACTTGGGTATACAGGGTTTAATCTAATCACTTGCACTCCCGTGAAGGACGGGAGTATAATGCCATTTTATAACGAATGGCAGGTGTGAAAAATTGTAAAAAAAATTGTGGAAATTTTAAATGTTTGTCTATGTAAGAGTCAGGTAGCCGTGTGGTTAAGAGCTCCGTCTTTCAATCATTCTGGCTCCAAGCCAGCGACTGCAGAATTTTTTTCTGATGGACCGGGAAAGTGCTAGGAATCGGACGTAAAAAGGTAAGACTTCGTTTATTCTTGGCTCGCACAAGTTTCAACTTCTGAGGGCTGCCGTTCGTAGGGGGGCGACAGCTGGTTAGCGAAAAAAACAATTCCAAACAACAACAAAACAACAATTTCCTCGTGGAGACAGCTCTATTGACAGAACGCAGACACAGCTGAAATATCATAATTTGTAATTTTAGGTGAAGTAGTTTCAGCGAAAATAACCAGATATACGTTATTGTTGATATTTTCATAAGAGAGACCATAATATATGGCGAGGAGGCCACATAGTGTTGGAAACAGCGTAATTTCCTCAGCCCGTTTGAATAAATCATCACGGCTGCCATATGGAAAATCTCCCTGTACAGCATAATATGAATAATTATCACCAACAGACCACATCTCCTCAGGATATAATTGAGTTCCGCAAGGCGAAACTACGTCGACATTATCACTAATTAACAGGGACCCAGTACGTAGTGGGCTAATATGTTCCGTTTTCTGCTCTCAGGTCTAGGTTAATGCAGGGGTCGCCATTTAGCTCACCGTCCGCCTCTGATGAATGTACCAATTTCAACAATAGCAGTAAAGCGTATTTGATGGAATAATTGACTTTACTCAGACAGCAAAGAGACAATTTTCTCGGAAAATTGCTTCTGGAGATATTTTCTGCTCATTATCGTTCAGCATAGTCTTCAGTTAGTATGGATGTTTTCATCAAAACCACTTCAGTCCTTGGAATGATGTTTGAAAATGGAATATGACTCCTCACTATAAATCATATTGATCAAATAAGACAATTTTAGGGTTTTTACAGAAGTTGGCAAGTAATCGAAATGATACAGTTTTTGATTTCAAGTCCGACATAGCTTGACGGATTATAGAATGACGTGGATAACCTGTTAGGACGTGGAACTTTGTGGTAATTGAACTTTGAAGTTTTTATTGATTGTTACTTCTGACATATGTCAAAGATGGTCGTATATTGTCCGTCTAAGTCTCCCCTCTCCGCCTAATATTTGAACCACTTGATATATCACACGATTCAAAGAGCTCAAATAGGAGATAAAAACCTACTCCTTCATAGAAAACTTACAACTGAAAGTTTCATAATAGCGGCTGAGCGTCATCTCAAATTATTCTCTTAAATTGATCACCCCGTATATTATTCCGTTTTCTAAATCTGCTCACAATGTTTGACAGATTTTGTTGAACAATCAGGAAAAGTTTGACATTCTTGAAAACATTGTTCAGAAAGACCTATCCATTTATATTATATGGCTAGAGAATTTCTCAAACTTTTCTGTGAAATGGATAGATCACAGAAAGTACAGAATGGCCACCAAGTTTTCCGGATCTCAGACCTAAATATTTTTTGATGAAGATGATCACCTAGTGATTGAAACACGTGACGATGTGATGAAAACGGCGGTTTGGTGTTGGAATAACACTCTGAACAGATGTTCATCAACGTGAGAGAAGCTTTTCAGTGATAGAGCACTTGATTGTAAAGATTTGGAAATAGATATTTGTAACACTAGGGAGGAAAGTGACACTTTTCCTCCCGCAGGATGTAGTTGTGTTGTCCAGTAGATTTTATGATATTTTCCAAGAAATACCGTACCGTGAAAATAATTAGGACTTTTCAATGCCTCTGTTTTGATGAACCTTCCCATTCGATATAATGAGAACATTCTGAATACTCACTCCTTAGCACTCTCTGTTTCTCATCAAATAACCCGAAGCGAGATGAAATTTTCTTTTGTCGAAATCTTCGTCGTCATTAGTAGTCACTTCTCGCTCTAATTCATCTTCCTTCTAATAATTTCCAGAACCCAGTTACTTGTTGAGGCGTCTTTTCTACGCAGTTCTATGTAATTAAAACGAAATTCTCAAATTGCTCGATTCTAGGTGAAGGGTGGTAGTTAAACAAAATACATCGGGTTTTAAACGTGAGTTCACTGTCGTCTTTGACTGAGAAACGACGACTAAAGTGCAGAATTACGAGAACTTTGATGCAGTTCGTGATTCCTCGAAGACGTTTTCAAGTTCACATGAGGAAATAACAGAGTTTACCATTTCTTGGAAATGAAGTTTATGTCATATTCAGGAAGTTTTAAATCAAAGAAAACTATGTATGAGCGTATAAATTCGTGATCCAATCAAAGCATGTATTGACTTGTGGAAAGTCATGTTCACTGAGAATACTATGGAAACAATTTTCTCCTGATGAGAGGGAGAGCGAGAGAGGGAGAGAGGGAGAGAGGGAGAGAGGGAGAGAGGGAGAGAGGGAGAGAGGGAGAGAGGGAGAGAGGGAGAGAGGGAGAGAGGGAGAGAGGGAGAGAGGGAGAGAGGGAGAGAGGGAGAGAGGGAGAGAGGGAGAGAGGGAGAGAGGGAGAGAGGGAGAGAGGGAGAGAGGGAGAGAGGGAGAGAGGGAGAGAGGGAGAGAGGGAGAGAGGGAGAGAGGGAGAGAGGGAGAGAGGGAGAGAGGGAGAGAGGGAGAGGGGGAGAGGGGGAGAGAGGGAGAGAGGGAGAGAGGGAGAGAGGGAGAGAGGGAGAGAGGGAGAGAGGGAGAGAGGGAGAGAGGGAGAGAGGGAGAGAGGGAGAGAGGGAGAGAGGGATAGAGGGAGAGAGGGAGAGAGGGAGAGAGGGAGAGAGGGAGAGAGGGAGAGGGGGAGAGGGGGAGAGAGGGGGAGAGAGGGAGACAGGGAGAGAGGGAGAGAGGGAGAGAGGGAGAGAGGGAGAGAGGGAGAGAGGGAGAGAGGGAGAGAGGGAGGGAGAGGGAGGGAGAGAGTAAGCCGCTCCACCTCGCGAGCAGATCATGAAGCACCCAACTAATTTTTTTTGCGATGTACTGAAAAATTGCTTTGAGATTTAGTGGTTCATGTAGAAAGCTTTATCAACACTCTCACATATATGATTCAACCGTTCTAGGGGACACTACTTGTTTTCTGTTGCAATCATGCTAATGAAAGTACGCCTAATCACTCATCGATCTACTACGTCTGGTTGATGACGAAGAAAAAATGTCGCTGTGTCTACTCCAGTATACCTCAATGTGAATCTATTTCTGGACTGGACGTGGAAACAACAAAATAATGAAACCACCGCGAGGCATGTATGTTATCCATCCTTCCTTTGTGGTTTCCATCCTCAAAGTTGAAGGCATTTCAACTATATGTGATGTTATCCAGTTATCATAGAGGGATCCACTGTTTTCCTGATCAGTCAAAGCCACTCTTTGACTCTTTGACGTGGTCTTCTGATTGTGATTCCTTCTTTTCCATATTCGGTTTCTGTCCTCGAATCTACAGTAATTGGGATTATAGAACGATTGAAGGTTATTCTTGTTAGAGACACAAGAGCTGAATACTGATGAATGGTCAAACCTGCACATAATAAAGAGAATCATGTGCGTAGTGCAGAGGTCTCGTTGGTTAATTTTTTTACTCATGATTGAAAATTTATTGATGCTTCTAATAGACAGTGAGTATTTAGTCCAAAAATCATAGACAAACTTGAAACAAACACTTCCATGCAACTAGCAATTGCAGAGAAAGCCTTGTGGGAACTCTGTAAGGAAATTTATCAGATGTAATTCAACGTTCCCCGTGGTATTAGCCAGGGAAGTAGCTGTTTTCTGATGAATTTTTGACCGAATTTTTCTCTTGTATAGGATTATGGCAATGAGCAATTCTGGTAAGGCAGGACATCTTGTTCCTCACAGAAGTGGAGGATGGATAAAATTGTAGCACTATGAAATTAGTGTATCAAAAATAAATAAAATGAGTAGGATGAATGAATAGAAAGTATATGGTTTATCAATAAACCATTTGAACAGGGTCGAAGATAATTTAATTCTCCACAAGAATGATGCTACGTTATCCCGTACGAAATTCGCCCGTTTTCTCAGAAAACATATTCTGATCTGGTCTCAGGCTTCTATTTTTTTTACCATTTATGGTATGCTGCCAATAAGAAGGGACTTGTTTGGTATAAAATAATATGTTAGCATTCCCAGCATCACGATCTCAGAAATTGTGGAGTGGAGATGAGAGATTTTGGTTGCAGTTTTCAAGTTGATAACGAACTTCTATACTGTACGGATCAATATTGGTGGGGAGCAAAAGACCAAGTCTATTGGTATATTGGATGTTGATCAGAAATGTGTGTATGGGTAGCTTAGTCAGCTATTCGAGACCATATGTGATAGCGAAGGTCCCACCTTGACGACCTGTTTCATATATTTTGTTGGACCGTATGAGTTAAGTAGTTGTGTACATTGAAATATCCCATTATGACCTCCCAGCTGTTTTCCTAGATGGAGACCAATTTGAGTGAGGAAAACTTCGAATGGAAATAAGGTGTGACTAAAAACTGTAACATGGATGAGCACATAGATATAGTCACTAAGTTTGCATTTCACTGGGTGACAGTGGAGACCATCTACCACATATGGTTATCCTTTTAGTCTCCTCTTAGGATAGGCAGGATTAACCATTCGTCTGTTCACCACACTTTCCAATATCGTTCGCTTGTTCACCACACTTTCCAATGTCAGTTCACCACACTTTCCCATGTGGTCTGTCTGTTCACCACACTTTCCAATTAGTTCTTTTCGCTTCTATATATTCGGTAATGCTAATGAAATTTAGAATGTATTCTTCGTGCGAGAATATGCAATATGAATAATTAGTAATTTATGAAATTCGGTTTTCCCCACTTTCAATAATCTTCGGCCTGTTTACCACACTTTCCAATAATATCGTTTATGTACAATTACGTATGTCAATTCGACCAGATAAAAACAAATTAGGGGGAGGGACATAATTTTGACTTCCGCACTGTATATCTGTTTTCTTCTGATCTAAAGTCCATGACAATGCAAATAAAAACATTTACGAAGCGTCACATCTGAAAGAACTGCTATGCGAAAAATATAAATGAAATGCGAAATTAATTTTCGTTCCCTATTTTTCATTAAAAAGACCTCAATACCCATGATGCTCAGCATCAATTTCGTATTCATAATTCGTACGGAGCAGAGAATTCATCAGTTCCATGCGAACAAATCTTCCCGAGTCGTACATCTCCCTCTGCGCGTAAATTTTTTACGGCGGTTTTTCCTTCGTCGGAAAAACCGCGCTTAGTGTATTGTTCGGCTCCAATCGACTGGGAAGATTATTCGGGAACAGGACCGCCGAACATTTGTGGAATTCAATTGGGATTCCCATACGCACAGAGGGAAATAGAGGGATACAATAGTAGTATTCTTTTTACCAATTTTAACTGAGATCAAAGTGAGATTCTCAGCACAGCTCAATAGCTAAGGTAATGACATGTTACATTTACTTAAGACTGATAACTTTCGTATATTGAGCAATTGAGTTGTGCTGAGAATCTCACTTTGATCTCAGTTAAAATTGGTAGAAAGAATATCCCTATTAACACGGTGTTACACACTTTCACACGCAGTAGGTAAGGAAGAAGGTAGTAAATAGAAGGTGACAAGATGTATCACACAAACACTGGAGTCACAATTAATGAGCGTAGAAATGTTTCTTCATGAATCCGTTTTGAGGGGACATGGCCTCGCCCCCTTGGCCAAAAAAGTTTTCTTACAAAAAAGGAAGCTCGGTGAATTTCCTGAAAGAAAGTTCTCTAGTAACGTTCCTATATAGGCCATTAATCCATTAGATTGGGTTTTGAGACGAGAGACCATGATGAACACGAAAAAAAAGTTTTTTCTTTGGCATGTCTAAGTGAGACGTGTCTCACTAGTCTAAAATCGTTGCATATGGTCCAAAGAGGGTACTGAATCCATGACTTTCGGATCCTCTGTGAATATCGTAGAAGGGTTATGTGAAGTGGGACAAAACACATTTTGGGTACTCATATACTCACATGTTATATTTGCAAGAGGAAGTAGAAGACTTCAAGAACGATGTACACTTTTTCTTTTCCTTCTACTATAATTTTTAGCAAAGTTATGACAAATCTAATTTTTGGCCCTGCCGTAAATTCCAGTGGCGGTTAACGCGAGCCTGAAATTTGATATCGGAATTCAATCAGGTTTTGTGAACTTTACCGCCTGCTAGTGCATAAAAGGATATTTTGATTGATTGATTGATTATTCATGTTGGTCGGATCGAAAATTCATTGTTTGTCGACTTCCTGATATGGCAAAGCCCAAAAGTGAAATATTTGGCATCAGGAATCAATCCATCGTACCAAGTAACATCTGCCCCTCTGCCAAAATCAAACATGGCATGGCGCTAAACCATTCATCAGGAGAACATACAGTTCCATGTCGCTACAATTAACATGGAACACCGAATCGACCGATCATCCACGAACATATATATCTAATGATCTGTCGGCCATCACTTGAACAAACTCGAATCGTACAACGTTGTTGTAATATTATGCTTATATTTCTCGGCCTTAATCTACGCCGGGGCGGTTTATTATTACATTTCTTCATTATATTAGTACTGAGAGCCTTCCAGGCGTTTAGATCGATCGATATGTGGAGGGTTAATAGAATTAGGGTTGATTGATACGTTTGGTGATTGGTCGAAGCTGGATGGCAAGGTGGACTTGACAGCGACGTATTGTACATCACGGATCTGAATTGATTAAGGTAGGTATAACCTAGTAGATATTAATTTCGGATGAATTTGCATGCAGTTGAGCTTTAACATTGTTATAATGACTGTCTGTAATTCGAAGTTCGAAGACCGTACCGGAGAGTTTCAAATAAATGAAATTTCTACGAAGTCCACAATATCCCAAAAAGTGGAAAATTGTAGGCAAGTATCTATCAGAAGACAACCACTTCCCTCTTGGATCATTGAACTACATCTGACCTCCATTTGTGCAATGTTTCTCCAGGAGGACACAATCAGCACTTTTATAATAATAATATTTTTTTCTTACAGCAGTGCGTGAACAAAATTTTTACAAACTGCGGAAAAGTATCACTTCACGCACTAAACGAAAATAAATTGTGTAAAATCATCAGCTGAGTGTGGTAAAATTTTACTTACTATTTACTTATTTACGTACTCTTAAAATAGACAGTATTTTGCATAAATTATTAAATTGAGCAAATTAATGATACAATTATCACAATTTTTCAATTAATGTATGTCATTATCATCTATGATACATTTAAGTAAAAAATGTTTACTGCAAACACTCGAAAAGAGTGTAACTCGCCTTAAATGAGAGTCTGTTACATTTACATTAAGGCCTCCGTTGTCTTACAACTCCTGGCATTTTTCGTATCAAACCCTTTTAACAAGGGCCCTTTGATAGGTTTGCACATTCTAGGAGAAGCCACATTCTCTTGGGAGGCCACATTCATTCGAGGAGACCACATTCTCCGGTGGACCTGGACATTCCAGTAGGGGTTAAATTTTTTCGAGGAGCCAGATCCGGTTGGTGTTCTGGTAGAGCGTTTGGAGATCCTATTTGGAGCCTGACTATTTATTCGAAGGGTGAGATCCTATCTAGAGGCTGTACATGCATGCTAGTTGCAGTCAAAGATTTGTTTTGGACGCTGCAAATTCAAGACTAGAATTTGGATATATTTGGTTGGAGATCAGAGTTCCAGATCTCTGTTGGAAGTTCAAATTCAAGATCCTTGTTGAATGAATAATTTCATAATTTGGTAGATTTGGTAAGGCATATTTTCCTACGGTAAAATCCCCTGAAATAACTATCTCGTATCTGAGAGAAGTTTACATATAGGTTCATTCACTCATGCCGTAGGTACCGAAAACACTAACAAAATTTGAAGAAAAATCAATATCTCTATCACCATGTAGCCATTGACTTTGCCTAATGAGAGACAATAAAGATCTCAATAATTGATGAGGGTATCAAAGTTCGAGCTGCTTTCCTAACAAAACTTGGGTATACGTTCTCCGAAAAGGAGAAGAAACAACACAGCTACCGTAAAAACACACAGTCTTCTCAAAACCCAGCAAGTTTCCCCTCTGAGAATGCATAAACGAATTTCCCGTCTCGGTCCCAATAATAAAAGTAGAAATCCCCGACAAAAAACCGTGTCGTTTCGCGGATCGCAATTATCATTGGAGTCACGCGCTTCCAGCATGTAATTAAATTGTTTTGGCCCTCCCGGCCCGCCTTTCGAATAATAATCATCGGAATCACAATAATTTCATCGGGAAAATCCACACCGAACGAATAAAATCCTTTAATTATATAGGATACTGTCACGGTATACGATTAGGTTTAAAGGGATCGGGTATTGGTCGGTTCGGCTGGCTGGATTCGCTGGAACAGTGGCTTAACAGGTGGTTAATTGTTTGTGAGAAAGAGTGGGGACTCAGGTGGGGGAGTCTGCATGAAGTCAGAAATCAGGTAGTCTGAAAGAGTATGAAATATAATAACGAAAATATGTAGGAACCATAAGTAGAATCACATGCCGCATCTCCATCCCGTAGCCATTTTGGCTTTGGGATGGATAGGACTCTGACTGATCTCTAGGCCTAGGGCAAGACAGGATTGTAGGATTCTAATCAACAAGGTTATGATGTTATCGAGCCTCTTCTGGAGGAGTGCCAGAATTACACCATTCTCCCCTGGTGACAAATAGTGCGAGGGACCTTACGGTCCATCTCAGTCTCTCATCTATCAACATCTTCGAGGCCGTTTCGTAGTCCATCAATGAGGTCTATCAGCCTTTCCAGCGTCTTCAAGATGCTTTGGCTTGGGAGTAATCGTTCCTCTCAGGCTTTGGAATGGGAAGGAAGGGCCAGATAGGATCGTAGGATTCTTTACAACAGGGGTATGATAGTATCAAGGCCCTCCTGGAGAAATACCGGAATTACGTCATCCTCCCCTGGCGACTTGAATGGTCCATTCCAGCCAATGCCGGCTTAAGGTAATTTGCCGCCTGGTGCTATGACAATGTAAGCTATGTGCTATGTCAATTTCAGAAAAATGATAGATCCTGCAGTGAGGCAAGTTGCCGAAACAACTAACATGTGTCTATGCAAGAAAGAAAAAGTGTTCTGTGCAGATGACTGCAATTACTGCAAACTTGCATGTTCCAGTAAAGAAACTGAATATGTCGAAAATCGAAAATGTCGAACAATCTTCATTTTGATTTTTGTTCTAAAATATAAATAGAATACTCATAAAATCTGTGTGGAATCATCTGCGGCTGAAAGACAAACTTAAATCGCTATTTTCCATCGTTCTCTTGGGAGTATTCACGTTGAAAAAGGGAATATTCTGCATTAAAATTGAAAAATGAAAAATGTATTTTTTTCGTAAAATCTAACAGAAAACAACTACTTCTTCGGCTAAATCCATGCTGGACATTGTACTAGATCTGATAGGTATTGTGAAAAGATTCTAACTGAAAAGAAAAAATCTGAAAGTGAAAATTCGCATTTTCATGCAGATAGTTGATTTTTTTAGTTCTCCAGTTTCCCGCCCTAAGGATTTTGCCGTATGGTGCTATAGCACCCAAAAGACCCCTGGTTAAACCAGCACTGACCCCAGCTTCTCACTTGTCAGCATCATCGAAGCTGTTTTGTAATCCATCTGAGTTCTTCTTGTTGGACTGGTCCTTGAAGGTGCGTTGTTTTGAGTGTCTTCCCCGCCGATATGGTTTCTGAACCACCGCTCAGCGACACAACGTCCAACCACCTTTCCGAATCTTGGTAGAGAACTTTGTTTAGCTATAGAAAGTACACTTTGCATACATTTAAAATTCGTTTAAGTGAATCAATTTCCAACAGAAATAAAAATTTTATTGGTGATCTCGCAGCATATGAGAAGTCTTCGATATTTGAGAGGGCATTTGAAAGAAAACCTTCAATGATCATAATTTGATAGATAAATTTATCAATAAATCTGTCATTATAGAAATTGCAGACAACCTGACCTCTTGCCAGAAGTGAAGTAAAAATCAACTGGTCTAATATGAATATCGATTTGTGCTCTATTAGGAATAAACCGAACTCACGCTTCATGTCAAAGTACATTTCAATTTGAAATGACTGAGCTGGTAGTATATTCCTCAATTTTCCGCTAGTCATTCATATTAGCCGTCAGGAACCTTTCCGCCTCGTTGTGTCTCATTGAATGTGACGCTTTTTCCAGTCACCTGGAATACTTTCGATATGAAGACTCGCTCCGGTGACAGCATCAATCAACTCGCGTAAGCCGCTCTTAAGTTTTCCTCGTCTTCGTACTTATTACTTATTACACGTGTGACTAAAAGGCGTCTCGGAGTTACGGAAGTTGAATATCTGTCGCGAACTCCATTTGTCGAATATTTCTTCAGATTATTCGTCGGACGAAAGATGTGAAAAGGGGGATGCGAAAATTAATGTGCTGTTCTCAAGTCAGATTTAGAGACGTCGTCTATGGTCCAGGAATGAGTGGATACTTCTCCGGATTATGAGAAAGAACGTGGTAGATTGAAATAAATCTAGGAGGAAATGTGACAACAGGTATACCAGTAATGGGTTCAGTACATAAAAAAAATGCAATTCCTGAGAGGGGTAAATCATCGCAGATAACAAATCCATCATTGTATAGACAAGAGACGATTTGATCCCCACGAAGAGATCAAATCGTCTCTTGTCCATAAAATTACTTTGGATCTTCATTAAGTAACGACCGAATTAATTAGAAAAACCCATCATTGAAAATGTACCTCAAGGAATGAAAGTTGTCTTGCTTGCGCTGTTTTCATTCGATCATGTCTTCAAGGTACTTTCGAGTCAGTAAGAAGGCTGTATAGTCTTGTCCTTTTTGTCCTTCACTTTTTTTTATCCGTTTGGATTATACCAGTCGGGCCCTGTCTCCGGAGCTCTGACACATACGGAGGGCGCGCGGTGTCATTTACCCAGATAGCCACTCCCCACATCCGTGGGGTGAGCAACTACTGGGTCCGAGAATCATGTGCCCTGAGCAGACGGAGTGAACCAAGGATGACAGCCTTCTGCATTCGTCCGGCTAAGATTTCTGCCACATCACGGCGAGCCGGTATGATTTTTAGATTAGAGAGCAGCGTGTCCATCATTCCACCAAAGACCCCTATAATCAGAACCACCAATTCAACCGAATGGTTTGGGTACAGCCTGCGGAGTTCAAAGAGTAACTCTCGATATTTTGTCCGTTTTTCCTCCTCTTTCGGACGATGTTCGTTTCGCCAGGAGCAGAAAACTCTATGACGAATATCGTCCTACTTTGATGGTCGTGGAGGACTACATCAGACTTATTTGCTCGTATTTGCCTGAGGGTGGGGAATGAGTAGTTCCAATAGATTCGGCACTCCTCATTCTCCACATGGAAAGAGAACTAAACGAATCTTGGAGGAATACCGCCGGCTGCAGACAGTCAAAAGACTTTGTGGCCGGCTCTAGCAAGTCAAGGATGGTGTGGCTTTTAGGCAGAGATCGCCAAACACTACGCCTCCTTGTAGGAATACTAACAGGCCATAACAAACTAGGTAGACACCTGTCACTAATGGGTATAAAAGACAATCCCACTTGCCATATGTGCGAAGAAGACGAAGAAACTTCGTCTCACTTCCTTGGCGAGTGTGAGGCGTACGGGAGGCTAGGATTCGAAATCTTCGGAGTCGAAAAACTCCAACAAGAGGAACTCATCGAACTAGAGTGGACGGACATACTGACCTTCACTAGAAGGTCACATAGGTTCGGAAAGGAAGACTGGAAAAGGCAATGTGGTTATGTGGAGAGCAGGGGATGGCAAAAAGGGCCCATTGGGGCCTACTTGCCTGGTTGCGGCAGCGGCCTCCCCATGATTACTACTACTACTACTACTTCACATCGAACTCAATATCCCCCGGAGCATAAGGCAATACTGGTGTCTCGTCTATACCGTATGAGTGTCGTAAATGATAGTACAATACTCGTAGAGCCGCGTTATACCTGTGGATATAGGCTGAGACCGCATAAACTTGACACGCGGACAGCAGCCCCACGACACGCTCTGCATCTAGTGTCCGGGACCTGAATACCCATCCTGCGACTACGGTAGTCTGGGGTGTTAAAGACATCATCCTGACGGGCCATCATGAATCCCTCGGTCTCCGACTTCAGCTCAATTGTCTTGACCTGAGAAATGCGAAGGTCAGATTTTTGGAGCAGCTAAGTTCTTCCATGTTCTCGAAGAAGACCCCATGCTTTGGCTTATCCTTATGCAGCTGCAGAAGCACTCCTAGGCGTCTCCGCTGCTTTAATGTGAGCCTTTTGCTGAACGGGATCCAACTCGGTGACAGAGTTTGGATTAACCCGTTCAAAGTCACGAAAGTCATCGGCTGCACGGGCTCCTGCCTTGAAAAGAAATGCTCCGATCCAAGCTTTTTCATGGTCACAGACCAAGCAGAGAAGATGATCTGAACTCCTGATAACTTTACAGGCTCCATCCAGTACCATTCTGTTATGTAGACACTCCAAACTCAAAAGTCCACGGTCTCCCTGCTGTTTGGGAAAGTTCAACCGTGGAACGGATTAAGATGCATCATCTTACGAGTTTTCACATCAAGTTGGCGCAGCTCCTCTTGAGTCCATTTCACCACTCCAAAGGAGTAGAGTAAGACGGAACGGCAAGCATATTAGTTGCAGCAACTCTGTTCTTGCCCGACAGTTCTGACGACCAGATCTGTCGGAGTTTGTGCTGATAATTCCACTGGTTTATTATGTAAATTCTCGACAAATTCTGCTGTGGATATAGGGACTAAATGTTGATAGTATAAAAAGTAGAACGAGGCAAATGATTCTTCCTGAATCATCTAGCGTATCATGTGGGTGCAACAGCCACAGCCCTTTTTAGATTCCAAGAATTGAACACACAATTAATCCAACATTCATTTGTCACTGAAACTATATTTTGATGTCACTGGATAAAATGCCATGCACGTTCATATTGTTATGAGTAAGTAGATCACAATGACAAAATAAATCATCGCTGATTATATGAAAGCATAAATCGCGTAATCAACACCGGAAACAATGTCAACAACAGAATGAAGCCCGTGACAGAATCCAATGTAATATATATTTATTTATTCATTGAAACACGTAGGATATATCACAATGATATTAATATTGATGGCCATGTTGAGCTACGTTGTATTTGATTTATGCTAATATTTACTAGTTTTCGAACAAGACTCGCGGAGGGAAATTTAGAGCAATGGGTTGATTCAGCTGACATAAATTATTATAATACAGATTATAGGAATATATTTGAAATATTTATGATTTGCTGATTCCACAATGCTCCAATGTTTCTTCGAGAGTCATTCTTCAATTCGTGCATAGCGTCCCACGTTGAAAGGTAAGGGCTGCGTCTTCCCTAGCTCGCACAAGTTTCTCGAGGACTTCTGAGGTTTACACTTAAGGGTGCAGTCAGTACACTATTGCTGTAAGTGGGTATTCACACCGAATTGGCTTGCGACTTGCAGACAACTCTATATTACTAACGCCGGCAACCAGGCCGGGGCAGACCTGATCTCTGCGCAGTAGTACTGTCATATGCACGAAAATTCATTAGATTTAATTCAACGTTCGTCGTGGTATCAGCCAGGAAAGAATAGAATTCTAGTATTTCCTGTACATAGATTTGAAACTCTGAGGGGTTAATTACAAAATATTCTGAACACGTTTCGCACATTTACTACGAAAACATCTGAACAGAGAAACAAAAACGCAAACCAGAAAGGACCCACCCTTCCATTCCGAAACTCATTGTCCCTATTATACATCCAGCAGTATATTCACATCGAATGCCAATTTTGGTCCGGTAACACAAACACAGTGCCCGCGGATCAAAATTTCTCGAACTCAATGAAAATAGAAGCGCGGCAAAAAGAAAAACACCCCATCAGTCATACTTTTTCATTTCCATTCACGTCAGAAGAGCCGGCGTTCGTTTCCAAAGTCTGATAAATTGAAATAACCTTCCATCGCTCTTATATGCAGATTTTTCCATTACAATTCTCATGGTGCGAGAGTGATAGGGGAGATGTGGGCAAAATGTATTATTACAATGCAAATCTCTTTCGAGGAAATAATAGTGATGGCATTCATCAGTGTCATAGGCAGATATAAAACCTAGGACAGTTTTTTGAAATTTCCCAGATATGACACTGTACCAGTTTTTTATAATACAATGAAAGGCATATATTATAGAGTAGACAAAAGCACCTACCTTCCCAATAACTGAAAAAACATCCCGTTTTCCTTTCTTCGAGTGTTGGGCGGAATATACATTTTCATGAATTCATGCACCTCTCAGCTAAAAAACAATAATTATTCTATTGATCGCAGATGATTCAAAACATTCAAAAAATAGCAACAATCGAAAAATCAGTTTCCTTTACAATTTTTTCTTCCACAATTTAAAAAACTTCAGAAACTGGTGCAATATCAACAATCTCTAACTGAAAAGGAATAAATGCTACTCCTTCAAAATAAAGACTCGAGAATGATGAAACCATCTGCAGTTGTCTGCGATAAAATGATTATAACTATTTTCCAATCCTTACAGGTTTTGATTTGAAAAATTGATGCAGCTCATTCGTTTGTTCTATTCTGTTGTATTGCGATTAATTAATCGCGCAAGAGCCGATGAAAGGGTGTTAATGAGGGCAAACACAGGATTTGAATTTGGCTGGTAATTGAATATTTTGAATAAATGAATGGAACAGAGGGGTTACTGTCCCAATAGGGTACCTAACAAACACAATCAAATTTCCTGGATGTTCCATGAACGAGTGAACATGTGTCAAAGGTGATACTAACTGAATCACAATGTTCGTTATTCGGAAAATAACCTTTTCGGACCTGTATAGGAGGCTGAAGATAATTCGACAGTTATTATGAAGCTCCGGCAGATATCATTGAAGTCGATGTGGCTAGATAAACGTAACGGCTTTATACTTGATGAAGTGTGCTCAGCTTCTTTTGAAAAGGAGGTAGTTTTCATCGATCGTGTTCTTAAATGAATAATGTGAGTAGCGCCATTTGATATCATCTAGTTTGTCAACCTTTGAGTGTGAATCAAAATCATTGTCATTCCACAAACTAAAAACTTACATGATACTTTTCAGAAGTCAACGTGAAGATAGACTATTGTATAATGTAATTACATCGCACACATTTCATTTCGGTGACAATGTATCACTACGTCACTGTAGTATGAAATTGGAGCAGGTATTGGACCTTCCTTCCACTACTTTGACATCATCAGTGTCCTTCAAGTGACATTCCATGGTTTTTCTGGTGCAAAGTTGTCATTTTTTATTATTATTCAGTTTATTCACAGCTGGCATTTTATAAAGTCATAATGCTTCTGTTTACAAACGTGTTATGGAGTTATCTTATTACCATAAGACACTAGTGTTTCCTGACTCTGAATTTTCATTTCGTCAAGAAATAATTGACGTCTCTTTGTTTCATCCTAGTCATTAGTTTTTTCATATCAGAACCTTCTCGACAACACTCATTAACGTCAAAAAAGCCCTCAGATTAGGAAAACTTTTCGTGTTGATGCCATACATAAGTGTCGATGAGCTGTGGACAAAATTCCATGTCTTATTACCGCTCTCGTATTACTTTTCTTTTGTATTTTATATGTCTAATAAGAAACTCATAACAAATACCTATATTGGGAAGCTTGGTACCTTTTTGTCAACAGTGAAAATGAGAATTTTTTTTATCGAGGAAATTTTTTGAAGTGATAATTTCTTATGGGAGGGTAAACCACTTCTTTACGGTACGCGTTACGGCTTTCCTTCCCCTCACGCATACGGCAGCGGTAGGCAGGCTCCGCCTCACTCTTCCATCTTTTGAACTTATTGTGCAATTAAAGCGTGAAAATATAAGAGCAGGAGGCGTAGCAATTCATCAGAATATTCATGATTTCATTAATACTGTCACTTCGAATATGGGATTACAAATTAATAATGCTACAAGCTTTAATACGGCCAAACAAAACGATCTTGGTTATCTTGATGATCTTGAAAATGAATAGAAATTGTCGATGATTGGATCACTGTCGGTAATTGGTACAGTAAGCTTAATGGCTGAAATAGGGATCTGATAGTAGTCTCATCTGTACATGATGACTTACATTTCAGGCTCGCATCTATACGTGTTCTGTACTAGAGTAGAACGGAAACAAATAAAACACATCAAACCCCGTATCTTTTATTCAATTAAATGATAATTTCTCTACAATATGTGACTATCCCGGAAACATCCAATAAAATCTTTAGCATATCTTATCACTTCTTCCCCTATGCCTGCCACGACAGCTGAAGTGAAACAAACTGGCAGCTGTACAGGTGTTGCAGCAACTATACCAGCTCTGCCGAATGTTAGAAGAACATTGTACACAAAATTTTCCAAATCTTTTACCAGAACCCTGATTCCTGCGATTCGACACGGCATACCTGAACAATCTGTAACATGAATAAATCCAAATAATAATTAAAAATTAAGAAATCTGCATTGTTCACAAAAAGCTTGTCAAGAGAGAAACAAGATGTCGTGCCCCACAAGGACGGCGCTTCCTTTCTATATACATACGTATTTAACGAACGTGTTTCGTTATGGTCGCAAAATGCAAAAAATGTAAAACATGCGCTACGATCCGCCATCCTAGCACACAGAACCGCCTCTAACACCTACACGCGAGCTGTTAGGCGAACAAACAATAACATTTTCTTGTAGAAAATTTCCTTGGCTTTCTTCCTATATCAATATGTATTTAACGAATGTGTCTCGTTATGGTCGCAAAATGCGAAAAATGTAAAACGTGCGCCACGATCCGCCATCCTAGCACACAGAACCGCCTCTAACACCTACACGCGAGCTGTTAGGCGAACAAACAATAACATTTTCTTGTAGAAAATTTCCTTGGCTTTCTTCCTATATCAATATGTATTTAACGAATGTGTCTCGTTATGGTCGCATAATAAATATGGGGATCTATCCTGGAGTTTTAACGTATACGAAAAAAATGTTGTATTTTCTTCGTTTGAAAATGTTTTCGCATGAACTTGAAATAGACCTCCAGGACTTTTTTCTACATCTGCGGAATAGCAAAGTGGTTGGTTGTAGTCAATCTTTGATTCCCTTATACTTACGAAATATTCTGTTGTAAGACTTTCCCAGCAAGAGGAGTAACAGACGAAGATCAGTCACTGCAGCCGTAACAGCACCATTAACCCTCTTGACTGTTCCTGCCGGACATCCTATCAGTTTCTTCTCAATTATTCCAGGAAGATCTCTGGACGAATCTATTATACATGTTATGGTCTTGTTGCCTGCTCTCACCAAATCGTTGACAACACCAGCGTCACCAAAGACTTTTGTCAGCCCCGAAGCTTCCAAACCAAAAAGGCGGTGGACAACTGTAAGAAAACATTGCTATAATATAACTATAAGCTGAGGTCAAACACATACAGGGTGTTTCAGAATTCAGTATCAAGATTTCAGGGGCATGTTTCTTAGGTCAAAACAAGACTTTCTTTCTCATAAACATGTGTCCGCAACCGCTTTATTTCGGAGATACAGGATGTTGAAACAAAAAAATCAGTTTTTTTCAATATCTCTAAACCACTTTGGTTTTTCTTTTTAATTTTGGTAAATGCAAAGTACACATAAAAATACATTTTTTCCATGGCGAACGTTTTTTAATTTTCATCAGTGTCTGTAAACATGCTCTGTCATTTTTGATCAAAATAATGATACGCTACTGTTTTTTTTTGTCAAATTAGTATCATATTCATAATTGTTTTCTATTTTTCCACAAACATGGTCTCTTGACTATTTTCCGTCCGACGGACGGTTTTCGATTTAAAAAATAAAAGGTCGTCATTCGCTTGTACCTATGCGATTTTTTGTATGTCTCTTTTGCTTTTTAAATCGAAATTGTTCTTCGTAGGGAAAAAAGTCAAGGGACCATTTTTATGAATAGATAGAGGACACTCATAAAAAATATAATATTCATTAAAAAAAAAACAGTAGCGTATCATTATCATTTTTGTTAAATTTCAATACCCTGTATCTTAGAAATTAAGCAGTTGCGGACATATGTTTATAGGAAATAAAGTCTTATATTGACCTGAAATATACGCCCTCTAATTCTTGATACTCAATTTTGAAACACCCTGTATATTTAATTTCGAATAGATTCCTTAGACTCAAGTCCACCTGGCAATAAATTACCCCCTTGTATCTTCGTTGTTATTTTGTAAAAATGTTTCAAATTCGGTACAGCAATTTGATATCATGATTGTACAGCTGACCAAGTATCAGACCAAATATGACACTTCCGGTTTGGTCGGAAACGTGTTCAATTGTTTCAGTGCAAATGTACAAAACTTTTTGATGAATGATTCGGTACAAAACTAGCTTCCCAACGATATATCACAATCATACTTCCAATTCACAACCTACTGATGAAGGTTATTGAAAGTTTATAAAAAATTAGAGAAAACTCTGGAATGTTCCCAAAGCTTCATGAAGGTTCTAAAAATTTCGAGAAAACCCTGAAATGAACCATAACTGAAGTTCCGGAAAGTTCCAGAACGTACTGAGAAGACACCCGATTGAAATTTTCGACAGTTAGGTCACCAGAGGAAAGTTAGAACTTTCGAGAAATTTCTAGAGTATGACAGGGATAACTCTAGAATGCTCTCGAAGCTTCTGGATGGTGCTGGAAGATTTAAGGAAACTGTGAACTGTACCAAAACACAGGCTCCGGATACATCTAGAAAGTACTGAAAAAGACACTAGAATCGAATTCTACAAAGTTTCATCACCATGTAAGTGGGCAAGATGGTTGGAATTTACTGGAAATTTCTAGAATATAATGCGGGCAAGTTCTAAAACGTAAGAAACTCGAGTGAAAAGTACTCGAAAATTCGATAGCTGTATAGAAGAAGATGTGGGATTTTAGATTTGTCAGTTTTTTGGGGCGTTGGGGGGTAAGGAACGACTGAATGGATGGTGGTGCAGAAGATTTTGGAAGAACTGGAAGGTTCTTATGAGAATTCCATAACATTACACACTTTCATCACCCACTTCTACCCACTATAAATCTGAGATTTCATATTCTATCTTTATACAGTGCCCCCCCCTGTTAACTTTTGAACGGTTCAAAGTGGACACATAAAAAATAATGTTTCGAGGGTTTTACCAATACTATTTTTTTAAATAAATAATTTGGTGATTGCTCGACAGAGGGCGCAGGTTTACACGATGATGGGACATAGTCCTCAGGCCGATTCCAGGAAATAAATTGATTACGTCACCGTTGATACTTCGTACATGTGTTCTTCATGTCGAGTTGGACAACATGCAATATTCTACAGCAGGGCGTTTTTTAGGGGCACCCCAAATTTTTGTCCGACAACTAGAATGCCACAAAAAATTTGTCCGATAATATTACCACTGAATTTTCCATATTTTTATCTACCGATTCTAAAAAAATTATGAAATGAAGTGAGGTCCAAATTTTATGCTATATTATGGCGTCATAATACTTAGGCCTTCACTTATAATTTTTTCAGAATCGATAAATATGGAAAATTTAGTGGTAATATTGTCGGACAAATTGTTTGGGCATTCTAGTTCTCGTACAGTTCCAAAAGTGTGCGGGGAGAAAAACACTGAAACGCTTCGATTTATGTTTTCAAAAAGACACTCTGAGACCTAATTAAAAATGCCCGTCAAAGTGACAGCCACCCCCCCCCCATTTTTTTTAGGAATAGAGGGGAATGGAATTCAATATGTATTACTAATTATTAGTGTAGATTGCCAATGCGATTGGTTTAGTTTTCAACTCCTCAGTTTGGTAATTACTTTTGAAATAAAAAATTCAAAAATATTGCTGTAGTAAATGAACTGATAGAGTGGTAATGATCATCGTTAACATTTTTTTCGATACTGATCATTAAACGAAAATTATGTGCATTTTGCTATCCACAATTTCCTTATCCTTCTATAATTACTAATTAGGAAATTTTCAGTGTGAGGCTATGCTAGATATTACTGAATGAATGAATCGAAGAATAGTCTCCATAAATGTTTCCCATGAAAAAAATTTATGAGACTTCCTAATTTTTCATATTCCTCACTGGAACAGAAATATTTGGAGTGGGAAGTCACCATTTGAAATACAACGACAATTCATAACAAAACAATCAAATCATTAATACAATTTTCACCCCCCCCCCCCAATTTTCTTAAATGGACTAGGGGATCAAGTGATACCTCATTTCAAAGGGTATTTATTTGTCTATACAGCCATGTCGGTTTTTTGAATTTGGTTCATGCGTCATGAAAAAAAAAAAATATTTTCAAAATGTTAAAAAGTATCACGTATATTCTGTATATTCAATGCACCTCCATTTTTTTACATACAATTTTTAACTCTACTGTCATGTATGACATTTATTTAACAACTGTTGTTTGTCACATGTGACAATAGAGTTAAAAATTGCATATGCAAATTTAATAGTGTACGTGATACTTTCTAACATTTTGAAAATTATTTTTTTATGACACATGAACAAAATAAAAAAAAAGATATAAACAATACCCTTTGAAATGTGGTAACATTTGAAAAATATGGGTAAAACTAGTATTCATATGTAATGAAGCCCTTATTGATTGAAATAAATCAAATGTGGATGAAATAAAAATATAAATGAACAACTTACTATGTTGAGCAATCTTGTACAAACTTCTCTGCGGGATCCTGATGCCTTCGAGTATTTTCTTGAAGGCGTTGTCTATAGTATTATCATGACTTTTCGAATAATCTATCAGCCATGCTAGTGAAGTGGAGGGTTTATTTTTTGTGAAAACACTAAATATGTTTGACAGCTTCAGCTTCGAACCTTTCTTGCCTAAATCCAATCCTGAAACTGTAAGAAGAAAATAATGAGAAACAAATCAAAGAATCAACTTATAAAATTTCATGAAATGGAATATTATTCTCATGTATCAAACTTTATCTGATCCGTATGGGGTCAGATTGAGGAAAGCATCATGGCGCAATGATGATCAAACTATTCGAAAATATACTCTTTTTACATCCGTGAACTCAACAAAAACATCAGCAACGTCCACCATCACTCTCAGGCAGAAAAACAGAATATTCTGACCTTGGCAAGAGCGAACTTGTTCCATAATGCTATGACATGGTTACGAACTCTATTCTCGATTAAGATTCAGAGGTGGTGTTTGCCTTCAAGGGCGAAAAGAGTTTGGAGCCGAAAGACTTTCAGGTGACTTGACTGAAGATAGCTAATACAAGACGGACTACATTTTTGTTCTGTTTTGATCGAGAGGAAAACAACTGGTAACTTCATGTACACCTAATGAATAATTACTTATAATGAATAGTCACAAATTATTACTAAGAAGCGAAGAGTATGAAAAATATTATTGGCTAAATAGTTTTCAAACTGATTTCAAATAGTAATGCATTTGCAGATCCGCTTACGTCTTAAGGAAGTTCATTAAAAACCTTTTCCCTCCTAGCCCTACAGAAAGTACACACTTTTCTCCTTCAAACCAGGGAGGAAACTCATACTTTTCCTCCCTAGGGAAGAAAGTACGTACTTTTCCTCCCCCTCATTTCAAGTAAATTGTAAACGATGAAACTTGTGAACAATGAAACTTGTGAATCTATTATAATCAAATTGTTTCCGTAATTTCTAGAACATCTTATATATCCTGTATTCTGGTAAAAATCAAACATGAATGTTACTTCTACTTTAGTTCTTTAACAGCTATTTGTGTATTTAGAGCGCAAAGTGATTGATTGTCGCTCGACAAAAAGATTAATCTTTGGAGAACGACAATGACACTTTGTGCTCGAAATACACACATTATTTTTTCTACAAGCGCAGCTCTTCGAAAAAAAATGATCGACACTTCATTCAAATAGGCACATAACATTACTTATGAGAAAATCACTCAATAGCAATCCGAAATGTATAAGCTATCTAAATGTCCAATAATTCAAATCACTAACAAAAAAAAGTAAAATGAAGTTGTTAAAAAAAAAGTTGCAATGGCCAGGAGCTGTACCCAGGACCTTCGGATTACAAACCGACGACGCTAGCCATTGCACCACCGCAAATTATCAAATAGACATGACTCTATTGTATATATTTTCCACCATGCAAGTATAGGTCCGTTTCAGACAAAAGCAGTTGAGATGCGTTTTAAATTTACAAAAAAAAAATCATTAAGTGGGTAGGAGGAAAAATCATATGAATTACATGGGCGGAAAAGTGGCACTTTCCTCCCTAGTAATACAAATAGCTATTGTCCTAGAAGGCGGGGAGTTTCAGATGAAACAACGTACTCACACTGTGTGTAAATCAGTACATAATTCCTTGTATTGTGGGAATGGATTTCCTTATTTATGATAAACTTTTAAGAGAAAAGCTCCTATTCAAATGCGCTAAAAAGAAGATAATGAACTCAGGAGTGACTCAAACTCGATGACGGGTTTGAATCATTTATTTTCTCCTTTTTTACGCAATTAAATATAAGCTTTTTTCTAAAAAGTTTTTTTCTGTGACGGGAAAAAAGTTTGACATTTCATCGGTGTTGACAGGTACTAACATATGACTTTTCATGAAATTACTGATAAAATGAAAAAAATATGCCTGAATGTCGCATTGAACCACGTACCTATGGCGTAGTAAGCCGCAATCCTATCGATGCGGCTATAAACCGTGCTGGTATTGTATGTTGATGAAAAATCTTAAGGCGTAGACATTTGATTTTTTCACTATTAAGACGTAGTTTTTCCAATCACAGAAAAAATAGTGTATTATACTCGGGAAAAATAATAGATATTAGTTCTTGGCTTCGCGTCGGGAGACAACACAACCTCGAGCTAAAATCTAATACTTTTTTCCCTCGTATAATAAATCCTATTTTTTTGTTTATTTATTTTTTAATTTTTACTTCTCTAGAATGGATGAAGGTTAATTTTGAGATCCGAAAGCGTCAAAGGCTATTTTGGAAAGCGGTCGAAGAAAAAAACTTTATTGATTTTGTGGAAACTTTTAAAATGAACATACTATATTTATCAAGAATACGGTAAACTGGAATCCAATACGTACTACTAATAATTAGTGAAGATTGCTTATCAGTTCGGTTATTACTTTTGAAATAAAAAAAAACAAAAGCATCGGTGTAGTAAATGAACCGATAGAGGGATTAAACGAAAATTATGTGCATTTTGTGCAATTTCCTTATCTATATTATTAATTGAAAATATTTAGTGTAAGGTCATACTAGATATTAATGAAAAAATAAATCAACGGATAGTCTTTATAAATGTCCCCTTTGAAAAAAATATATGAGACTTCCTGATTTTTCAAATTCCTCACTGGATCAGAAATATTTGGAGGTTATCGGTCACCATTTGAAATAAAACGACAATTAATAACAAAACAATCAAATCAATAATACAATTGCTACAATTGGTCGATATAATTACAGTCGTAGAAAAACCCTTGTATCATACAAATTTGTAAACAGCGTTTTTTTATAGTCGTTTGTTTGTTGAACTCGCTCGTACAAAAAAGACTTACTTCACGAATTCATAAATAACTTATCATTATGAAATGTTGCCATATTACAACTTCGCCCATGAGATTCACTTTCTTGATAATAAAGCATCTTTCTGAATGATTGATTCAATAGGGTGTTCGTGAAAAGATTTGCGACATCAAGAATAGCTTTTTTCCATGAAAGTAACAACGAAGGATATAACTAGTGAGTACCGAAATGTCTCTTATGGACTACTACAAGGACCAGTTTCTAGGCCACAATTCATAAACGGAAGTTTATATCATTAGCTTTGCTGACTATATACAGCTATCCTATACATACGGAATACATGTCGAGAGTCGAAGTCTTATGTAAAAGACTCAGGCTTTTTTTAAAATTATTGTCGATATTACTTTTCAAAATAAAATTCAACGAATCCGTTACTACCACCAGTTGAAGACAATTGAGCACCACCCAAGTGTTTATTACCTCCAGATTCAGAATCAACACCACCTTCAGAGTCGAATTCTTTTCCACTCACACTGGAACCTTCTGAATCAGAACCGCTAAATTCATCAGAGTCAACACTATCACCAATTTTGATATCGGTAACGCTGCCGCTGGAACTATCCCCATCGGGGCCTCCAGATGCAGCATCTCCAGTACCATCCATCCCTGCACCTGACTCGGGTGAAGAATCTGTTGAGGCTTCAGAATCTGTACCACTTGCTGCATAGCCAGAACCATTTAAATCAGTACCTGTTGTAGCATCAGGAAAGGTAACTGGACCACCTAAGAGTTTAGTGTTTTTTTTAGTGAAATGAAAGTTCGTACACTCGATACTAGAGGTACAAAACGTGGTTTGTGCCTTTTCGTCACTGAGTTGGCAAAGTATTCAGATTGTGGTACACGGATATGTTGTAGCACTTCAGAATTCTCATAAATGGCACAATTATGCAATTACGAAGTTCGCAAAATAAAATTATTTTTCAACATGTACTAGTTGCTACATCCTCCTCTTTTTAGGTGGTATTGGTTGGAATACGCCCCCACTGCAAACAAAATTGACCTGATCCGGAAAATAAACACAATGAGCATAACTGGTTTGCGAAATTGCATGAAACCATTTTCAGTTGTTTGATTACCTCCAGTTTTTCCACCACCAGATGATCCTTTGTCTTCGGAGTTGTTACTGGAACCACCTGTCTGACTACCAATCTGACTACCACCACTGCCAGATACTTTTTTCTCTTCAGAGTTGTTACTGGTACCACCAGAGTTGTCATTCGAACCAACAATACTGCTAGATACTTCTTTTTCTCCAGAGTTGTCACTGTAACCACCAGAAGTGTCATTCGAACCAACCCCCGCCCCTCCGCTGTCGGAGGCAAAATCCCCATCTGTAACGGGTGATTCCTAAGAATTTGTATTGCCACTGTTGGAACTTTTCTCATCAGAAGAATTACCACCATGACTGGAAACATCCCAGTCAGAACCGTTTAGAATTTTTGGGTTAGAAACACTGGGATTATCAAAGCCTCCAGATACAGCCTCTTCAGTACCACCTGACTCAGATGAAGGACTAGTATTAGTTGTTGGATCGCCAGAACCTCCCAAATCAGTACCCCCAACATTCTCAGCATTATCACTGTCACCATATGACTCGGGTGATTTCTGAGAATTTGTATTGCCACTGTTGGAACTTTCCTCATCAGAAGAATTGCTACCATGGCTGGAAACATCCCAGTCAGTACCGTTTAGCTTTTTAGGGTTAGAAACATTGGGATCATCAAAGCCTCCAGATACTGCCTCTTCAGTACCACCTGACTCAGATGAAGGACTAGTATTAGTTGCTGCACCGCCAACACCTTCAGACTCAGTACCTCCTAAACGATCTTGGAAAGGAACTGAGACACCTGAAAGTTAAGTGTCTTTTGAATGGAATTAAAGTGTTGGACTGATTTGTACTAATCGATTGATAAATATACAGTGTAGCCAAATGTAACGAGTTTAAAAAATCTGTGGAAATCTCATTGTTTTTACCTTGGGTGTGCCTCTGCAATTGATTCGTTACAGCGTTTCGGTTGTCGTGCAATAATATAATTCTCAAAGATCCTCATAATTGTCAAAAATTCGAGGAATTAAACCGAATGCCATTTCCCCTAAGATGTCAGCGTGATCCTTTGTATGGGTGCTTGGCAGTTATGATGCAATATGTATGGGGGAATAACATTGTACTCTGCACATAATGTTCTATAAGGAAAAGACAACATTACCTTTACCAGTTTCGCCAGCAGCTCCTCCACCGCCATATTCTCCTCCACCACCATATTCTCCTCGACCACCATTATCTCCTCTACCAGTACCACCTTCACCAGTACCACCTCCACCAGTACCACCTGCACCAGTTCCTCCACCACCTGATCCGCCACCACCATCTCCTCCTGAACTACCAAATCCAAAATAGAAACCACCATGTCCACCGCTACCACTAGTTCCACCAGTACCACCACCACTCAGGTCTACGCTCACCTCTACGGAAAAAAAGTGACTATCATTACATTCGTAGAATACTCGCTATCATTTTGAGATTGATTCTAATCATCGAACATATAAATACAGGGTGTCCCAGAATAATAATAATATTTATTTGTCAATAGTTCAAACGTCAGAATATAACAATATAAGGGCGAGTACACAAGGCAATCACTGAAGCAGTTTGAAGTTAACCGCTTTTTAGTGATATTGCACCAATTAAAATAGATAAAATGTATACTTTCAACTTATTCTGAATTGCACAACATATGAAATTTTATATATACAGGGTGGGTGAGAATAAGAACGACAAACTCCGAATACAGATTCCTCTCCTCATTTCGAGGTGAAGAGTTCCTATCAAGGTATGTCCTAAAATGCATTCCCTCTGAGATACAGGGTGTCAAAAGTACGAAAAAATTTAGATTTATTTTTTTTCTCCAAAACTCCTGAAGAAAAAAAAAAAATTAAACTTGGTACAATTTACACAACAACAATTTTCCTACATATATTCTGTGGAAAAAAGTCATTCCATGTGCCTAAAAGTGGAGGTTCCTGAGATAATTGAGAAAAACTGAAGAAAGTATGTCCTGAGGTGCAGTTTTCATGCAGCTTTCTTGCAGCTTTTCAGTATCTGTTTACCAAGACGAAAAATATCGTTAACACTTCACTTTTGAGAGTTTCTAAATCTAGTCTAATTCGTGCTTCACTTGCCAGTTTCTCAGTTAATTTTTACTCTGAACTATTTCCTTGAAAATTTATTGAATGGAAATTTATACATCGCCTGCAATTTCAGAAGTTCGATTTACGATATTTATTTGCTGTTTCAGATATTTCAGATAGTTCACCCGTACTAATCAACCGATAAATTAAATAAATTGAATATCTGCAAAATTTTTCTTTAAATTTCCTGTAATTCTGTCAAATTTTGTGTAAGACACTCAACTGCACAAATTTTCTTACTGTTTTTTTCGGTTATTTATAACTATTTCTGCAGAGCGAACTGACTACCGACTGACTAGCCAGAATAAAGGAGAAGAACGTCGTTGGTGGAATAAACATACAGTATCGGAAACTTTTCATCTGGAAGATGAAAATAGATAGACAGAAATTACGCGAGCAACAAGAAACGCAATGATATGATAATACCACATACACAAGAGAGACGCACCACTGTGCGCCTCTCCTGTTACCTCGTCCCTCGAATAAATTAGTTCACGTCGATATCCCTTCCTCGAGGGGAAATTGTAATGCTCTCTCAACATATAGTAGGCTATTTTTTACGCTTTCATGAAACCACCATACCCAAAATGAAAACTTTCCGATAGTGTATAGAGTATTTACTGAGGTACAGGGTGATGGAAGAGGAAATAAAATATGTTTCTCGGGATATTTTTTTCACGTGCCTAGCATACGTTTGATGGCTAAATTTTAATTTTTTGATCTCACACTGACATACTTGTTAGTGATTAAAATCCCAGAAGAGACAAAATGAGTCAGCAAAATATGTCATTATCACACGGTCCAAAAGTATCTCCATAAAATTTTGTATGTGATTTTACGGAATATAATTTGAAACTTCAATGCCATTCAATGCATACAAGGGTGTGCGGCAGACGGAGCCTATTCATCTGATTTGTTTCAACCATAATCAATAATAGCCTACAGAAATCAAAGTTGCAGGGCTGACTAAAACACGTATCGGAGCATTATAACATTGTGATCTACATATAATTTCTAGAACTAAAGGATTTCATTACCTCCACCAATTCCGCCTCCAGGTCCTCCACCGCCAGAGTTTTTACCGCCAGATCGTCCAGCACTTATTTCTTCATCGCCAGATCCTCCAGCACCAGTTTCTACCCCGCCAGATCCTCCAGCACTAGTTTCTTCACCGCCAGATCCTCCAGTACTAGTTTCTTCATTGCCAGATCCTCCAGCACCAGTTTCTTCACCGCCAGATCCTCCAGCACTAGTTTCTTCATCGCCAGATCCTCCAGCACCAGTTTCTTCCCCGCCAGATCCTCCAGTACTAGTTTCTTCATCGCCAGATCCTCCAGCACCAGTTCCTTCCCCGCCAGATCTTCTAGCACCAGTTTCTCCACCGCCAGATCTTCTAGCACCCGTTTCTTCCCCGCCTGATCCTCCAGCACTAGTTTCTTCATCACCAGATCCTCCAGCACCAGTTTCTTCCCCGCCAGATCCTTCATTACTAGTTTCTTCATCGCCAGATCCTCCAGCACTAGTTCCTTCCCCACCAGATCTTCTAGCACCAGTTTCTCCACCGCCAGGTCCTTCAGCACTAGTTTCTTCATCGCCAGATCCTCCAGCACCAGTTCCTTCCCCACCAGATCTTCTAGCACCAGTTTCTCCACCGCCATATCCTTCAGCACCAGTTTCTTTACCGCCAGATCCTCCAGCACCAATTTCTTCACCGCCAGATCCTTCAGCACCAGTTTCTTCACCGCCAGATCTTTCAGCACTAGTTTCTTCCCCGCCTGATCCTCCAGCACCCGTTTCTTCCCCGCCCGATCCTCCAGCACCAATTTCTACCCCGCCAGATCCTCCAGCACCAGTTTCTACCCCGCCAGATCCTCTAGAACTGGTTTCTTCACCGCCAGATCCTCCAGTACTAGTTTCTTCATCGCCAGATCCTCCAGCACCAGTTTCTTCACCGCCAGATCTTTCAGCACTAGTTTCTTCCCCGCCTGATCCTCCAGCACCCGTTTCTTCCCCGCCTGATCCTCCAGCACCAATTTCTACCCCGCCAGATCCTCCAGCACCAGTTTCTACCCCGCTAGATCCTCTAGAACTGGTTTCTTCACCGCCAGATCCTCCAGTACTAGTTTCTTCATCGCCAGATCCTCCAGCACCAGTTTCTTCACCGTCAGATCCTCCAGCACTAGTTTCTTCATCGTCAGATCCTCCAGCACCAGTTCCTTTCCCGCCAGGTACTCTAGCACCAGTTTTTCCAAAACTACCAGCTCTACCACCAGCTCCTCCATGACCACCAGTACTTATATCAGTACCACCAGCTCCTCCTCCACCTCCAGCTCCTTCTTCACTAACACCACCACCACCTTCTACGAATAAAAAAGGAGTCACTGCCGAATTATATCCATTATTTAGTTATTATTATGATATTGATTCTCATCTTCAAACATAAACACACAGGGTATCCCTGAATGAAGGAAACAAACTCCGTTGGTTGACTCGTCACTTCATTTTAAGGTTGGTAGTACTTCCCTAACCTCTGGAGTTGAAAGTTTTGAATTTGTCCGCACGGATTTCCATAGTAATGGCTTTATTTGTAGTCAGTCGTTTCTACCCAGAGTTTACAAGGTGTTTAGTTTATACGAACTCAGTTGAGACAGCAGAAAAACTGAAATACCACTTAGGGTCGGCGTATCTTTTATGAAAGAGAGGCGCATATATGTTTTTTTTTATGGGCATAAGTTTTTATAAAAATTGCACGTGTTGTGTGAAGCAGAAATTTTTTCTATACCCTGTATATTCGGAAAATAAAACGACCTAGTAGAATTGAAAAAAAAAAAATTATAAGGTTAGGGATTCAAAAACCTAATGGAAATAAATACCCAGGCAGCAAGCGTACGTCATAATAACGTACCTTATAGGTCATGGCTGACGTCATATTGACCCTAGAGTTGACGTCATTCGGACGTCAAAGGTCATCATCATTATGACGTCAGTATCTGGCGTCATTTTGACGTTATAATGACTTGTTACGTCATATACAAGCTTGTATACAAGACGTACATATGACGTCACTTAAACGTTATAAATATCGTCATTGAGACGTAGTTTTTCAGTTCATTTGGGAATATGCAGCAAAAAATTCAACGCTTTTTCACAACAGTTGTAGCAGAGTTGGGATATTTGTATTTTTCTTAAAGATAATCACAATCACACAAAAAAATGATGGGGCAGTGTGCTGGATGATCATTGACTGAAACAAACTAGATTAGGAAAACTCCGTGTTTACATTTTTGATGCATAGGATTAAGAAACTCGTGATCATGGAAAGAATTTTTATTTGTAACCTAATTATGCAGATCATTCTGAAATATGAAGAGTTACTAGAAGTTTTTCTTGCCAAAAGTTAGTAAAAATGTCATTGATTTTTTCACACGGGAACGGGAATATGCAGTTTATACAGCAATTAAAACAAAAAATATTGTAATTTCCATTTATAAATACTTACTGAATAAGGTAACATATGGAACCACTGCAGGGAAAATGTCATTATTATAGTTTTTGTTCAATCACTAACCATCTAATACAATATCCAAAAATCAATGAAATCGAAATACACATTACCTACCTCTAGTGTAATAACATTTTTTAAAGAAATATAATGTCCACTTATCAGAAATATATAATCGTTTCGATGAATCGTTTGATTTGAAATATCTTGAAAACTTCTGCCATTTTCAGTAATGAAACACATATCTTTTTTGTAGAGAAATTATTGAGAGTTGAGAAAAAATACAAAACCTTTCTTCTGAAAAGCATTTTTTTGCAACTTTCATTACACTCTAACTCAATTGAAATGAATTCAGGATTTTACCATCGGAGTTTGCCCCCTTTATTCTCTTTTCCTGCAAGAGCAGATATCACCCTAGAGTTGAAAATAAATTGAAAATAAAATATCTAGAGTGATATTTATATCAACGTAACTTCATATTAAAAAAAAGTAAACTCTGCGTGAAATTGAACCCATAATATCTCTAGTTTGAACAAGCTCCCTTTCGATTCATTTGTTTTTCTCCTGAATATATTTTTTTATTTTGATAACATTCCATCACTTTCGTTCTTCCCACTTACCCAAGTTTGCTATTCCATTGGCGTCTGGAGAATCTAGCCAATCTACACTTGCTTCAAGTACCTGAAAAAAATCATAAAACTTTGATGAATGCACAAAAATATTCTGCAAAATATTAAGTCATGTCAAAAACACTATAGTATGGCAGGCTGGGCCTTGAAGACATGCATTCAGATGAATTTAGAAAGTGGGTACAAAAAAAATACAACTTAATTTTATCTAACACCTAAAGCACAATATGAGCAGAAGACAAATCTGGAAATGACTTCGTAGTCTCGTAAAATTTCCGAAACACAACAAAGTCGATCTGGTGCGGGTGCTCGTTCACAGAGAAATAGAAAGCAATGAAAAAGGAAACCAACCTGCAGAAAAATGTTCTGAATCACCATTCACATACCCAGGACCCAGATAACTGCCAGAAAATAACTACTCCCCTGTTTGATATCGAAGGGTATCGAATCACATCACACATATACTTGTGCAATGTTTCCCAGGAAATGAGATCGCAAGTACTCCCTGGAAACGACATTTTCCTAGAAGGAAAATTGATACTACTTGGTTTTTGCTTTTGCCATTCAACTAATTTTATCGCATGTTTAAAAATCGCCCGTGCGAATGCGGTCTAAGAATCTTCTATTTTTTTTCTTTGCGTTCTGTTCTGATTCAGTCCAAGGTTTTCTTGAAAAGGAGAGAACATTCCATAATGTCTCATCATACATCTTAGAAAGTTCCAACACACGTCCTCAGTGGCCGAATTTTTGGGAAATTCACTTGGGTGGGTGCCTTAGCAGTATGTTGTTAAACTTTGCAAAGCCTTTGTTCTGGTTCATTCCAAGGAAATCTAGACTTGTATTAGGAAAACATAGTAATTTTTTTTTCATGTCTCCTAGAAATTTCCCGGAAGTTTTATCATCACGCTCACTTCCTGGTATTCGAACTTTGGAGAACTTGACATGGGTGACTTTTCAGTACGGTCTAAAATCTTTTGGAGCCTCTGTTCTAGTACACTCGAAGGTTTCATAGAATTTACCAAAATCTTCGAGAATAATCCAGAGGTTTCACTTATATTTCAGAAATGTCCAGGAAGTTGCACCTCCTACGCCCCCTACCAAGTGTTGGGGGAGAGTCGGGCTCAGCAATTTTTATTCTGCCACCACCATATTTCGTCAGAGCGTTCATAACTGAGAATAATTGAAGAGTCCATCAACAGAAAAAAAATACCGAGCGTATGGATCAGTAATTTTTTATTGGGGGTCCTGCCACCTCCATTCTTTGGAAGAGCGTTCATGTTAGAGAATAGTGAAAGTTGGGGGCAAGTTGGGCTCAGCAATTTTTTCACTAAAGGTCCTACCACCATCATATTTTGTTATAGCGTTCATGATTGAAAATGATGAAAGATTTTATCAACAGAAAAAATTACCAAGCGTTGGGAGAGTTGAGCACATCAATTTTTTCATAAGAGGTCCTGCCACCACCGTTTACTGGCAGAACGTTCATGTTGTGGAATAATGGAAGAATGCATTGACAGAAAAAAATACCAACGTTGGGGGAGAGATTGGCTGAGCAATTTTTGTATAAGAGGTCCTGCCACCATCATTCTGCAGCAGAGCGTTCATGATAGGAAATATTGGAAGGATACATCGACGAAAAATTAATATTGAGCATTGAGTGAGAGGTGGGCTCAGTAATTTTTTCATTAGAGGTCCTGCGACCATATTTCGTCAGAGCGTTCACTATTGAGGAAAATCCACCATATTTCTTCAGAGCATTCACGATTGAGAATAATTGAAGACTACATCGACAGAAAAAAATTTCAACGTTGCGATTCGAACCTAGCCGACCAGCAGTCAATGGTTTCGAACGCGAAAGTCTCAACCGCTGAGGTAGTTGGGCTCAGCATTTTTTTTTTAGAGGTACCGCCAACATATGTTAATATAATGAAAGATTCCTTCGACAGAAAAAAAATATCGAGCGTTGGGAGCGAGTTGGGCTTAAAACTATTTTTGTTAGAGATCCTGCCCCCACCATTCTCTGTCAGAACGTTCTTGAAGGAAAATAATGAATGGTTCCTTCAAAATAATATTGCCGCATTGAAGACGGATAATCAACCATGTCATCGGTAGTTTCATGCATGAATATTCGAGATACATTCGTTTTCATGCAGAATGAAGTTCAAAGAAACGCCTGAAGAACTTCCTAAGAGGTAGATCTCCATTCCATCACAATTTCAACGAAGTACAAAAAAACACATTTCCTCAATTTCACAAACTACTTCCAAAGGTTATTTGTATCAAGCGTTTGAATTACTACTCAAGAAGTAGGTAGTACAATTTCTGAGAGAATACTCGAGTAAATACTGTAATAAAGTTGTATTTCATTTATGGATGTTTGAAGATGAATTAATTATCATTTTGAAATAAACAACAACGTAGATTCGACATTTGCTTTATTTCTCAACTCCCGACTGACAAGTGACTACTGACAACTCCAGTTCATGCTGTGTTGCCAATAGCAAATGTTTAAGGCACCTTTACATGACTCCGTTGAGTCGTCTATGCTACAAATACAATGAATAATAATTATCGGGGTACATTTGTGGGCAAATCTGCATGAGGAAACAACTACCGCCATTTACTATCATGACATTTAAGATGGTTTCATGATCATTGCATATCGTCGGTGCAGTCTATGGCCCAAATTCACCCAATTTTTTCGTGTTCATTATGAAGTGAAATCGAGAAATACAATGCAGCTTGATGGAAGATCATTATTGAATAATGTTGCAGGCCGAATAATATTCAAACAATTCAACATTATTATACACTTTGAAGATACCGCGAAAAAATTATTGGCCAGTTAGTTGAAATGTTAACGAAGTGATTGCTTCAGAATACTCACCCCCAGCCCCAAAGCCACCACTAGCCAGCAGAGACGACTTGCTTTCAACATTATCCAAGGCGGATTGTTCAATTCATCAACAATAATCTATTAGCCAACTCCTTTTTTTATGATACACTCATTAAAGGAAGCGTTCATTAAAATTTATTTACCGATTGTTAAAATTGCCTGCTTATCAATCATCAATTGGATCATTAGCATACCTTCATTATCACCTGTATGAATTTGCACTGCACTGTTTGGAAAACTACTAAAACAAGATTTATATATGAAAATTTGCATATGGAAGTTTTACAAAGAGCTCGATACAGCTGAATTATTTTCAGTTTTTTATAACTTCTGGTTATATCGGAAATGGTCCTTAGCTTCATTGTTGCAAATGGAATATCACGATTTTTTTTGACATCGAGCAATCGGGGGCCTGCTTGCTATAACCTCGGTGAATCCCCTATTTTAACGCTTCCGTGTGAATTTCACGATCGCTATAAAGTAATATCAAGTAGTTTGATTTTACTTCATATCAAATCAAGTAGTTCACACCGTAAATGGAGTCAAGTCAAATATCAAATTTTCAAAAGCTTGAGTTTTGAAGTCAAGTATTTAAGAAAAAATTCGAACTACTTGGCTTGATGAATCCCTGGTGAAAATTAACATGCGTCAAAAATTAACATACAGCTCACAAAGTTACCACTATTATGTTCAATTTCAGTTGAATATGCAAAATTGTTATGCATTTGAGCTCGATCCAACCCTGGGCATTGCCCCGGAAAGGTGAGATCCAAAGTGAAGAAAAATAACCAGATAATGTCGAGTCGGTACTCGCCGATAAGCGGAATGAGAGGGCTCCTGCTACAGGACCCTCCGATAAGGGCTGACATACGTCGTGACAAAGAGGCAATAAACAAGGGAATTGTCCTTTGGAGGATTAAGATTTTATCGCCGTAATGACGCTGACGCTGACGAGGTGCCCGACCGAGAGAAGGGTTTACACTGAATTACGCGGCTGTTTATTTAGGGAACGAGCTCGTCCTTGAAGGGTGGAAAGGATGTCGAGGAATACTTGTTGGTTTCGCGTTATCGGAAGTGCCGACTCGAGACCGCAAGGTGACACACTTATCGCGGTGGAAGCTAGGAATTGAAGGTTTTCCTTGTCTTGTGATTGAGATGGAGAGGAAGAGGAAGAGGAAGAGGAAGAGGAAGAGGAAGAGGAAGAGGAAGAGGAAGAGGAAGAGGAAGAGGAAGAGGAAGAGGAAGAGGAAGAGGAAGAGGAAGAGGAAGAGGAAGAGGAAGAGGAAGAGGAAGAGGAAGAGGAAGAGGAAGAGGAAGAGGAAGAGGAAGAGGAAGAGGAAGAGGAAGAGGAAGAGGAAGAGGAAGAGGAAGAGGAAGAGGAAGAGGAAGAGGAAGAGGAAGAGGAAGAGGAAGAGGAAGAGGAAGAGGAAGAGGAAGAGGAAGAGGAAGAGGAAGAGGAAGAGGAAGAGGAAGAGGAAGAGGAAGAGGAAGAGGAAGAGGAAGAGGAAGAGGAAGAGGAAGAGGAAGAGGAAGAGGAAGAGGAAGAGGAAGAGGAAGAGGAAGAGGAAGAGGAAGAGGAAGAGGAAGAGGAAGAGGAAGAGGAAGAGGAAGAGGAAGAGGAAGAGGAAGAGGAAGAGGAAGAGGAAGAGGAAGAGGAAGAGGAAGAGGAAGAGGAAGAGGAAGAGGAAGAGGAAGAGGAAGAGGAAGAGGAAGAGGAAGAGGAAGAGGAAGAGGAAGAGGAAGAGGAAGAGGAAGAGGAAGAGGAAGAGGAAGAGGAAGAGGAAGAGGAAGAGGAAGAGGAAGAGGAAGAGGAAGAGGAAGAGGAAGAGGAAGAGGAAGAGGAAGAGGAAGAGGAAGAGGAAGAGGAAGAGGAAGAGGAAGAGGAAGAGGAAGAGGAAGAGGAAGAGGAAGAGGAAGAGGAAGAGGAAGAGGAAGAGGAAGAGGAAGAGGAAGAGGAAGAGGAAGAGGAAGAGGAAGAGGAAGAGGAAGAGGAAGAGGAAGAGGAAGAGGAAGAGGAAGAGGAAGAGGAAGAGGAAGAGGAAGAGGAAGAGGAAGAGGAAGAGGAAGAGGAAGAGGAAGAGGAAGAGGAAGAGGAAGAGGAAGAGGAAGAGGAAGAGGAAGAGGAAGAGGAAGAGGAAGAGGAAGAGGAAGAGGAAGAGGAAGAGGAAGAGGAAGAGGAAGAGGAAGAGGAAGAGGAAGAGGAAGAGGAAGAGGAAGAGGAAGAGGAAGAGGAAGAGGAAGAGGAAGAGGAAGAGGAAGAGGAAGAGGAAGAGGAAGAGGAAGAGGAAGAGGAAGAGGAAGAGGAAGAGGAAGAGGAAGAGGAAGAGGAAGAGGAAGAGGAAGAGGAAGAGGAAGAGGAAGAGGAAGAGGAAGAGGAAGAGGAAGAGGAAGAGGAAGAGGAAGAGGAAGAGGAAGAGGAAGAGGAAGAGGAAGAGGAAGAGGAAGAGGAAGAGGAAGAGGAAGAGGAAGAGGAAGAGGAAGAGGAAGAGGAAGAGGAAGAGGAAGAGGAAGAGGAAGAGGAAGAGGAAGAGGAAGAGGAAGAGGAAGAGGAAGAGGAAGAGGAAGAGGAAGAGGAAGAGGAAGAGGAAGAGGAAGAGGAAGAGGAAGAGGAAGAGGAAGAGGAAGAGGAAGAGGAAGAGGAAGAGGAAGAGGAAGAGGAAGAGGAAGAGGAAGAGGAAGAGGAAGAGGAAGAGGAAGAGGAAGAGGAAGATGAAGAGGAAGAGGAAGAGGAAGAGGAAGAGGAAGAGGAAGAAGGGAGATAATTTAATGTCATAAAATTTATATTTATAAGTATAAAAGGGGGACTTGACATGACAGTAAACGTATATGATTGTACAGTTAGGAGTATGATTAAGAATATAGTAGTCAGACATTAAAATTTATCAGAATAAAATTCTTCAAGACCATAGTAAGGTCGATCACTCCATAACACTTGCACAGCCTTTTTAAAATGGTCAGTATTGCTTATATTTCTTATATGCTCTGGTAGGTGATTATACATCTTGCAACCATTATAAATAAGTGAGTCCTTCAATAGGGTCGAAGTTGGCCTTGATAGGTTAATATTGTTTTGCTTGCGTATTAACTAATAGGAAGGAGTAGTATTGAATTGATTGAAATGTTTTTTATTTAATGTTTCATGGATGAAGATGGCGAAGACTTTATGTATTTTATAGGATTCAAACAATGGTTCACAGGGATCACGTGTCTCTGTAGATAGATATCTAATTGATATCTAATTGCTCGTTTCTGTAAGATGAGTGTGTTTTGCATGTGACTGGGACTCTATCAAGGCATAGTAAGTTGATTTTGCTGTTGAGAGTCCTAGCTCTTTTGTAACTCGTCTCTGAGCATAACATCCAGAAGCTAATTTCATGTTGTTCAAATTTTAGTTTACTCTTGATGAAAATTCCCAAAAATTTGATATAACTATTATCCAATTTGATATTGTTTATTTCGCACTTGAAAGAGATTAGGCTGGTTTTTGTTACGTTCAAGATCAGGCGATTTGAATTACACCACTGTTTTTGTTTTTGTGTCAGTAAGGATTTCATCCTGCAGCGAATTAGTGTTCTTGTCTTGCCATAAAATGGTTGTGTCATCCGTAAAGACCGTAAACTTTCCTGATATGTTTATTCCAAGCAGATCATTAATATATAATAAAAAATACCAAAACTGTAGAACAGGATTCATTCTTATGGATTAATGAAAAGTAATCTAAAATTAGCGAAAAGAAAAAAAAGTATGCGATGGCCGGGAATCGAACCCGGATCAACTGCTTGGAAGGCAACTATGCTGACCATTACACCACCATCGCATCTTGTTAAAGTCAGAAAACATTCGACATCTAAATGCATAACTGACCTCAATTCATTTTATAATAATAATTCTAATAAAAGCTGACGATAATTAAATAAATTCAGAAAATAATTCTAAATAATTATTTAAGTTGCGCTTTTCATTTTCCTACACATAGTGCTGCACCTTAATAAATAATTTTTTGCTTTTTACATGAATGTAGAAAATATGTTGTATGCAACTCGTGCAAAAATTGTTTATTGCACTTGTTGCATAAATATGTGACTAGAGTTTGGCAGAAAAATTAAATTAATCAATTCATCAGATGTTAGAAGAAACTTTTTCTCAATTATTTACTGAAATTTTGAATTTTCTTGTTAGTCCTCAATCTCTCTTTGGCATGAGCAATGAATTCTAGTTACCATTTTCTCTTGTTTCAGGATCCACATTATTCAGTGGTTCCCAGCAGGAGCGCAGCATCGTCCAAGATCAGCAGCAGCATCAGCAGCAGCAACCGCATCAGCAGCAGCAACAGCAAGACCGAGGTTATTCTTTGCAGCAACTTTTACAGCAACGTGAAGAAGAAACTCGACAAGAGGTTGAAAGGCTGACTGCAGAGATACGAGCTTTGAAACTGCAACTTCTGCAGTACACAACCGGTGAGCAATTGCAAACTGAAAAATTAAGAATTCAAATTCCTTCGTGATTCAACATGTCCGCATAAAAACAATATATAAATATGTTCGATATTGGTCCAATGAATAATAAACTCTGGGTAACAGAGATGATTATTCAGTTCTAGTTTGAACTTTAGATTTTTTGCAATATTTTTTATTTTCGATAAAAATTCTTATCTTATTTTCGATAAAAATTCTTATCGTCATGGCATGGGGACTATCCATAGCGCTGCAAAGGCGATACTGTGGGGAGCACAGTTTGTTTTTTACTGTAAAGAACTTTCTAGATTTCACTTCAAAATTCTTTATTCAACACTTTAAACAGAATAAATACACTACAAAACCTAATTTATATGTACTTCGGTTCACTGGACTATTCCTATTTATCTTCAAAGTACAAACAGACATCCCAACAGCTACGCGCACGGCCCCTTATATTTAGAAAAATAGGTTTTAGATCTTTCGAGAACTCTGCCATCCTTCCGGGCGTTTCTAGGCTTAAGCCACCGTTCTTCGTCCATAGGTGGCGTGATCACTCACGCCGCTGTTATAATTTCACTCTTCTCCACCTAGATGGCGCCAGGTCTGAATGTTTCCGAGACAATACTATAGTTTGGCGAGTTTCCCCAACATATAACACCGTATGATAATAATTTAGAGTAGCAATGCCCCATAGCACAGCACGGAATAGAAATGAAAAGTAGATTATGATGGAATTATTGCATAATGCCTCTGTAGTTCACAGTCGTAAATACATACCATATCCCTATGTCATGAAAACCATTCACCGTACGGTATACATACATACACAAGTCAAGTTGGTACATATCCTGAAAAATAGTTTGATTTATAATGAACAACTACATTTTTATTTAATTTTGCCGATTGACTGAAAACAATGCTTATTGCCACAGCTCTCACGATCTTTTTTGAACACTTGATTCCCCTTTTCAAGTGAACATGGAATTTAAAAAATTCTCTTTGCGATATCCCACCCCGGACTGGCATCCGATTACTCTCTTTTACAAAACAGCCTCCGTTCAAACCGTGGAGGATACCCTCACCTGCTTTAATTAAAGGAGCTGTGGACAACAAAAGGATGAACGAAAAAGAAGAACGAGCGGAATGGAGTCATTAAGTAGTGTTGTAAATGCTCTGGTCACTTAATTCCCGCCGAAAAACTGGGAATTTCTCACTCTCCGTTTGTTCGTTCGTTCGTCAAGTTGTTTTTGCGAGGGTGGTTATAGCCGAAGGGGTATTTTGTCGGTTATTTCGATTAGGGATGGGAATTCCATGTGAGCTCGCACATTGGGAAGGAATTCAGTATGAGTAATCTTTTGAAAAGCTGTATAAATTCGTTAATCTCGAAGATATTTCCAATAATACCACTTTAAACTTTTTCATCGCATCATTTCCTTTTCTTTAATCTAATATAATAAATTAATATTTAATTAATATAAATTAATAAAAATAATGATTAATAATAAATTAATATAAAACTTTTTGCCTATTCATATTTATATGAATGTATGCCTTGCTGTTGGGATTTACTCCTGTTTAGACATTAACCATTTTTTTTACTTTACGCCACCAGCAGAGCCAGTGGATCAGATGGAATTTCGCCAATCATTCTCAATGAATGTGCCCCTGAACTAATACCGTTATGAGTAATTCCGCTCAACTGAAAAATTGTAAGAGTATAACCAGTCCACAAAAAAAGGGAAAAAACTCCTTCTCAGCAACTACAGATTTATCGCACGTCTCTCTATTAGCTCGAAGGTCATGAAAATGCCATCAACATCGAGCTCATGAAACATCAAGAACGCTCAGGAATTATCAATGATCGACAATATAGTTTTGGGCATCAGAGATTCGTTGGCAAGTCTCACAACTTTGGCGTTTGATCCAGTCTGGTCCAGTTGTGTTCCTTGCTAGCTTTCTCTTAGACCGATATCCCTACATGGTGGTCGATGGAGTATCATCTGATACTCTATTAATAAATGCTTGTGTTCCGCAGGTATCCATTTTAGCACCAATACTGTTCCTTCTTCACATCGATGATTTGTTGGGGGCTCATATCCAGTGCACAGCTTTGCGGATGATTTGCCTTTGAAAGCAGAAATGGACTGAGAAAAAATTCTAGAATGGCGAATAAAACCCAAGCATGTATTTTCTCTAGAAAGATCGATGTCACAGAGGCCAGCGTAATTATGTTAGGAGTATCCCTACGTCCTCCCAATGAAATCTTCCATTTCAATGCTCGGAATTATCATCAGCAGTATCTTTTCCTGGGAAAACCATGTGAGGTCCATCGCCAAAAGTGCCTCCCAAAAACTCGGTATTCTGTTTCGTGCCAAGTATTTCTCTTCCCGTTAGCTCACTATGATTTATGAGGCACAAATTCGAGCTGTTCTGGAGTACAGTTCCCATATTTGGAGTGCAGCACCCAAACACATATTTAAACTTTTAGATTCTGTCCGAAAAATAACAATTTGCTCACAAGCTCACTCACTTCTCTGGAACACCGCAGGAGCGTAAGCGATATTACTCTTTTCTACAAATATTTTTATGGACGATTCTCTTCCGATGCCGTCACTTCTTCTTTCAACGAACGTCAAAGCTTTGGAACTCGCTGTCTCGGAAGGTGTTTCCTGAGACATACATCCTTCAGAAATTCAAGACGAACACCAATGTCTACCTACTTCCTCTCGGCTCTCACGATGTTAATAATAATAATAATAATAAATGGTCTTCATTCATCGAGACAAAACCAGGTTCTCTGAACAATACAGGATTTTTCAATTCGTGGGAACCAGTACTTTAAAAAAAATTAATGAATTGATATCTGGAAGTGAAACCAGAAAACACTCGAAACATCTATTATCGTGACGGTCACGTACTTACAATATAACCACAAAAGCCCCCATCCTAGCCTCCAGAAATAACTGAATCTATATTTTTATCTTTAAAATACTCTATTTCATTTCTAACGACCAGAGATCATTTGGACGGTGTATTTCGGCAAAATTTAGTGGAACACTGGTTTATCATCGATCCCTTGCAAAACATTCTTGAGAGCTGTCAATTTCAATTCTCCGTTTCTAGGTTGATGTCTCTGCAAATTTTCATATTTACCGTACCTCCGCGACTTCGAAAAAAACTAGTGTTGTATGTTGTCTAAGCTGTCTTTCTACCCTGTCATTTCGGGGTGACAACTAAATGTTCATATGAGAACTATTAAAATTTGAGGTTATTGAGTATTGCCATTTGAAAGGAAAAGAACCAATGTGGTGTTTATTTCAACTTCAAAGCTGGAAGTACATTGAAGCAACCGGTATTCAGATTGACAAGTAGTGCAATCGAAGCCTTACATCCACTTGAAACATCAAAGTTTTTGCCAAGATAACTGACCCCTGGATAGCGACTGATCTCCATCTGTTGCTATCCAAATTTTTAGAGCGCACCTCTGAAAATTTAGCTCCGAGACACCGTGAAAGACATACAAGTCTACCGAGGTCTCCCGAGGTCTCCCGAGGTCTCTTATTGAAAGCGCTTGACCGTACAATAAAGAGAAAGCTGAATTGGTTGCAACCTGAAAGAAAAATCGTTGCAATGGCACTGGTGTTACAATTTGAGGCCCAACGTGTAGAATAAACACGCCACAATAGATAAAAGTTTAGTTCATATATAAATCGTGTAAAAACCTACTGAACCCGTCTCCTTAAATTACGTCGGGGATACAACTTGAACAAATCCGATTACATGATGTTACCGTCGACTTATCCAGCACAAACCAAACCCCGAAAAACCTCACCGTTCCACAAAAAATCACCCTACGCCAACGTACAATAATGAACATATAATTTTGCCAAAAAACAACACAGCCCCATTATATCAAGATGACTTTGTTGTAATGAAGTAATCCCATTCAGATATAATTGCCCGGGGTTGAAGAAAATCGTCTCGTACAAATGAACTCATCAAAATCTGAGCAGCATAATGGGGTGAAAACAAGATCAAGGAATATTACAGCCAATTTATTCAAAAAGATCCCTAATTAAGTCATGCAATCAGTTCTCGCAAAACGTAATCAACGACTACGAATCCATCTTGCCGGAGGATCGAATGAAAATATCAGATAAATATTTAATTACATTACGAGAAGAGACGACGACAAAAGCTAGAAAACAAATAGGACGTCCTCTTCGCGCTAAACTAGTTAGCCTTGCCAGGAAAGGGGACTTTAGAATCTAATTAGTACATTTGGGTTTGGACAGAGGATTCGTTAGTTCGAAGTTCTCGTTGCCCGGGGGATTACTTTTATTCATCTCAGGAATGCTATTTTCACTCGAGCAGAAAACATTGGCGTGGAACAAAAGGTCCTTCATCAATAAATGAAGGAAAACGAAATATATTTATCCGACTGAAGAATATGATTCTTATTGATTATATTTATACCGGAACTTCATGTTTTCCGTAATGTTTCTTGCCCGCATTGGAATCTCATCAAAGGAATGGTGCTGAAACTATAACCAAAGATTTCCCAGTAGAAAACTGCAATGAACAAGGACTCTTAAAGTGGACTGATGTCGTGTACATGACACCCAGACCATGCTGCCCGTCCCTCCTGAAATCTAAGTGATAATGTATAGCATTCTTGGAGTCAAGGCTGTCAGCTCCTTCTAGAAGTGGCAAATATGGCACGGGTCGGTCTTGCTGTAGATGGAGCTCGCTTCATGCTGCCAATACAGATCGGTCTTTAAGGGTGGTGGAAGATTGCACGTGGGTTATCGGCATGGAGTTTGAAGGTTGAAATGTGTAACTAATCTCAAAAGGGGACGATGAAGAATTTTTTCATTTTCTTCTCGGTAAATTGCCTTTAGTGTTTTCATTTTTTTGTATGATTTCTGATATTGTTTTTGAGTTATTTCATATTTATATTATTCAAAATTTAAGAAATATATACTGATTTCATTCTTCAATGTCTTAATTGTAAAGAAATAAGGTAGTTAATTTCAACTACAAGAGAATATACAATAATTAAAAAATATTTAATAAAGTGCTTTTAAAGGGGTGAAACATTACTGTAAATCATAAATTATATTCAATAACATGGAAAAATGTTTTTTTTTTATATTCAAACATGATTTACTTCCAAGTAACGCTTAATTATACGGTTTTAAATTTTTTTCTTTGAGGGGGTAGTTATCAACCCTAAAAATGAAAAGCATATACAGGAACATACATCTCTTGGAGAGGAGAGTAAGATACGCATAATATTTTTTTTATGTTAATAATAGTTCGCTTCCATTCACCTTAAGAAAAGAAAAAAAAATAGGAAAACAGTTGGAAAGGCCGAGTGTCAGCATGATCAGTTTTCATACTCATCCCTAAAATTCATTATTGTAGTCCAAAAGAAACTGACGTAGTAACTTAGTCAAACACTGGACTAATATAAGACGTGAACTATCCTCAATAATAATTGAACTTAAAACAAATATTATAAGACTTTCCAATCTAGAACACTGAACTCCTTCTTTTCTATCATTTTCAACCACCTTAGTCCTACAGTACAGATTATCCTCTGAGGTCTAAAGATAAAATACTGGGAATTCTTTCAACCCTCGCACGTTTATTCATAAAATTTTAATTCGAATTTTCTTCAGGCTCGGAAACACAGAGTCGTTTACTTTTTCTGGCGCAACTTACGCTTGCCAATAAATTAGCGGTAGGCACACCGAAAAAGTGCTGTGCAAGTACGCGAAGTTTAAATTTCCATTTGAAAATTTATTAGCAGATGATTACTTTGGAAACGTACCACACGAGTGCGGATATTAAACCAGAGGCAGAACTTCTGCCAATGATATTTTCAATTCATGATTTACCGATAATTTCCTCAGCGTTAACTTCCTTATTTTTGTGAAAGGATGTATTGATATATGATCTGGATGATAAAGAACATGTTTCATGACATGAACTGGCTTCTCAAAAGCCAAATCAATAATGCCTGCAAACATTCCAGTTTCCAAATATTTCATAAATCAATGCTGTTGATTTTTTTATTGAAACGAATTACAGCTGATGTCTTGACCACCAAAAGCATTCTGCCACAGGACACAGAACGCCTGTTAACAATCATTGTATAAAAATAAAAATTATACAAGGTGGCTCAGGGTTAAACCGCCAAACGTTGAGTATCGTTATTTGGGGAAAATAAGATAGGTACTTCAAAATTTGCCCTTTATTACTGCAAATAAGCATACCAAATTCCAAACTCACTAGTGACTTATGGATTATAACTCACTAGTGTGTTATTTGATAGTTTAATTGTCTAAAATAATATTAATAATGACAGTCATAACTGTCATGTGTTGGATAAAAAAATAAAATAACGCTCTTAAAACACTTTCCATCATGCAAGTATAGCTCCGTTTTAGACGAAAGCAGTTGAGATGCGTTTTGAATTTACAAAAAAACGTTCATTAAGTGGGTAGGAGGAAAAATCATTTGTATTACATGGGAGTAAAGTGCCTTTTCCTCTCTTGGGTGTTTACTGCTTTGATGTAGTTTACGGGCAGTAAACTCATCCTGCGGGAGGAAAAGTGGCACTCCCCTTCCTAGTCATGCAAATAGCTATACTTCACTTTACTGAACAACAATCTGAAGAATCAATTGATCAGTGCTTTACACTGATATTAATTATAACCATGTAATGATCAATCTTCGCATGAAACGGCTGAATGCAGATGAAATTTATTACGTTTTTGATCGATAAAGCTCCCTGCGACATATTTTCCCCGATATTTCGCAAAATAGAATCGAAACTTCAATAACCGTCAAGTTCGTCAGATGATTTGACAGGCCCCACAAAGGCATTGTCGTTGTTTGAAGCTCATATCGGCTGATAGCTTTTCTCGATGCATTTTCCATAGGTACATCGCGAATGAAAATACAACAAACACTTTGCGGATAATCTCTCAATTTTCGACAGAGCTTTAGTATAATTACTGGGATCTCGTCTGCCCGAGTATTTTTCGTTTACATCACGTACATGGGCTTTCGTTTTTAAAATGACGGGATTTCTCGTGTTTTGATTGGCCAGCAGTGGATTCATATTTTGCAATTTTTTACTGTAATGAACTGATTTGTATTCGTGCGTGGATAGTTTGGATGCACTGGGATGCCATGAAATTACATGCAGAATAAACGTGAGAATTTGCCGTTTGGTCGAACATCATCAGGGTGTGAGGAAGAATGATATAAAGTTTTCAACTTCCACTAAGTGTTGTGTGTAGGATTTCGAAATATTTGAACTTTCAGAAAATTTCGATTTCCGTACGAAAAGTGATAATTTTTTATGGAAGTTTGAATAATGTTCCGTTGATACTTAACAAGCAATTGAAGAAAATCTGTAGTGATTGGAAACAAATACGTACCTATGTGTTCCCCATTATCCTTGATTATCGCCAACTCATACATGGAATGGTTTGAAAGCCTGGCCATTGAGGAAGCCACAATCCTATATTTTGGCATAGGTACGTTCACGATACGTTCATTTCATGGGATCATAGAGATCAACACTTCGAAAACTTCCTGAAAGAAATCAATAAAATCAGAAAGATCATTAAACTCATCATAGAAAACGAGGATAACGGCGTCTTTCCGTACAGACACGTCAAAGTCTAGAGAATTGGAGATTCCATACAAAAATTGGTCTATATATAGAAAAAAAACCTACAGCGCACAATACCTGATCTTCGATTCAATACACGCAACATCGACCAAAGAAGACATCGTGAAAACTCTTGTGGAAAAGAACCATGTGCATTGTGCAGCAACAAAGAACAACTAGAAATTGAACTCACCAAAAAAAGGAGGGACATGGAACAGAACGGATACCCAGATAGACTTCTTGAAGACGCTCTTAAACAATGCAACAATTAGGAAAACCAAGGATCAACAACCAAGCCATGTTGCCATCCCATCATACATTAGAGGCGTAGAGGAGAAACTCAGAAGGATCAGGAATAAGTTCAACGTCAGAAGCTCTTCAAGATCTGGAAAGACATTGAGCGATGTTCCAACCAAAACCAAGCCTGAGAATTCAAGGGGAAAATTACGTTCACCAAATACCATGCGAATGTGGAATCCGATACATCGGTGAGACCAAAAGGCTGCTCAACATTCTGATGTTTAGCAGTCATCTTGTCTATCCATTGCGTGACCAGTCCACTCCAAGAAAGAACACACGTTGTTGTTCTCTTGCTCTGCAGTGTTGTTGAACCAGTTTGAATCTGTTTTGAAACCGATAAAGAATAAGACGAAAATTTGCCAAAGTTTAGCCAATCCACGACTGATTTTCATTATATCCTGAATTACCCATTCTGTAGCTCCAAGCGAATTCACTCTTGAGAAACTCTAAAGCAACAGAGAAGCTCCTAATAATATTGTGGATGCGAACCGTTTCTATCAAGTATTAATTTTGTAACATTAATTAATGCTGATAAATATGCAAGCAGCATAACTTCCACTTAAAATTTACGGAAGTAGATATGGAACATGTACTAATGCAAATTGAGTACCCATAACTACGATTGTTGGTAATTTATGGGAAATTAATCATCTGGTTGAAAGCGATTCAATGGCAAATGTTAAACGTCTATCACGATTTAGGAAATTGAAAATGGCATTCAATTGTCGAATTTTTAATTAAAGAATTAATATAGAAATAAATATAATTTGTCAATTTTGTTATTTTAATCATCATCTTTATATAATTGGTATGAAGTTAGCAACGAATTCTCATTCACACATTGACACAATAAATGGAATATATTAACAATTTCGATGAAAAAAACTGTTCTCTGAACATTCTACAAAGATTTTGACAAAGTACCATAAAAACTGGTCCGTACGTTCTGCGGGATATGTTCCTTGAGGAACCATTTGAGGCAACATATTCCGAACTGAGTTCCATAGCTTTCCCGTTCGTTTGAAGAACGAGTCTTTAAAAAAAATGGCGTGGAAACGGTATCACCCCAACTTCTTCTACCCCTACTCCAATCGACATTCTGATGATCTCAGATCTCCTATACTTGCTTCTACACTAACCGAATATTCATCACAATTATTTGAAAGTGTATATCATCTACCGAATAATATCAAAATATTCTCCTATGGATTATACAATGTGAGGTCGTAGAAGCTATGCTGCTTCTTCAAGCAATTCGATCTATTAAATTTTTTGTGCATGGCACCCAATCTTTTTGAGGCCTGGGATTCTGAGACTTGTTCTTCAGTAAAGTTATTGCATTAGCGTCAACTATCAATATCTCTGATATTTCCATTTTTTTAAGTGATACCTCAAAAGTAGTGTCCGTTGAGGACCTCCGTTACTAATTTCATGCTTCCTTGTCCAACTCGAAAAGCTGGAGCTTTCCTTGGCGATAGGCTCACTAGCCTCTTTGCTTGTATTTGTCCTGGCACTCTTTCGAGGTGAGATATCATTGTATCGGTTATCGGTTATCCAGACTCGAACATCTACTTCCAGTTGCCTTCTTTCCTTGTTACCCCCAACAAATCTGTGACCTGGCGTCCACATAAAAGTGGTCCGGTTGTTTGCTGTCAGTTATCTCAGAGATTATTTGCAGTCCCGAGTGTATGATTTCAGAGGTTTCAGTGCTGGTTTGCTATTTGAGAGTATATCCTTGTGACCCTTCTGAGACATTCTTGGGCACATATCTCTATAGGATGTATTTCTGATTGAAATACCAGGTTTCGAAGAAAACGTAAAATAATGAAAGAGGGAATAATTACCAAATCAGGACGTTTTGACTGCTGAAATGTACAGTCGTTTCAAGTGATTCCTACAAAATGAAGAACTGAGGCAAATATCTGTCAGTCAACAACTACTTCCCCAGACGAACATCGACTCACAACTAACATCTATTTCTTGCCTCTTGCCTCCCGAGTGCAAAAGATACTTTCTCGACTTCAAATATATGTCATGTTGGATGTTGATGGCCTCCAAATGGTAATTATTAGGTACAGAACTTAACCGCTGCCCTCTCACATCTTCGAAATATATCACTGTATGCCAGAGTTTTCCTGCAGCTCTTGGGGGATGGGTGCGACCTCATATGGAAGATAGGTGGAGCTGACAATGGCTTCAGCCTCTTTCTCCTCCAGTGAGAGCTTTACTTCCACTGCTACCAAGCCTATGAGACGGAAGTCAAGAAGTGGTGAGTCTCTATTAGGTTTGCAATCCTAGTCCTCCTAGTCTTCTCACATATCCCTTGGAAGCCCATAGTTGTATATGAGGATCAGTTCAATCCGCTTGGCCGTGGATGCTTTACTGTATTGTTGATTCATCTGCAACACAGTCGCCATCTTCCTGGTCAGAGGGGACTGCCTCCGAGAGGATCCTAATGTTTATTCTCTCCATGCCCAGAAAGACTCTGAGCAGGGAGCCTTGAGCTTAACGATGGGCTTTCTATCGACGTTTTCCCTTGCAGTTCCTCTCGTGTGCTTGCCACCGTTCACCTTCTAGTGCTCAGACCACCATTCTGTTGTGATATGATGGCATTCTTCTTCCAATGCGGTCCTGGTAACTAGAGGGTTGAAATATGACGGCGGATTCTCGTTCGAGATATTGGTTTTGTACAGCGTGATAAATTACAAAAGGAAACTTTCTTTATATGACGCAATAAAATTTCACACCGCGCTGCTGTCGGCCTGGCGAAAGGCCCTTTTATGATTTATTTCGACCTGTAATCGTTCGAGTATTCGAATTGGGGTCGACGCCGCCTGCTATGAAGTCGTCGTAGGAATCTATCCATCTTTCATGTGTTCGGACTTACTGAAGATATCGGGAACGTATAAGCAGAATTTGAAAAATGTTCGCTCAGTCGAGACTTACATGAATTTCAAAGGAAAATGAAGATTCTTAAGTAGTTATCTGGGAGTTAAATAGAAAGGAGACTAGAAAGTAGAGTAGAGTGAAGTAGTGTGCAGTAGAATGAGACAGGAGATTTTCAGTTTTACTGTCCGGCGCATCAGAGGTACATGTCAAAAATTAAGTTTAATTTGAACAAATTTTTGTTTTCTCTACTATATTTCTATTATTATATTTTCTGTGACACACATTTATAGCTTTGAATACATTTTTTTGGGGGATATATGTCTATAAATTCCTAATGAAAATTATATTTTTTTTCGAAAATGTAATGTATCGGTATTAGTAGAATTCTTCTGGACTTTCATTATCTAGAAACAAAGAAAATTTATTATTTGTATGTGCCACGACGTTTCAACAGTAAACATCTACTGTCGTTTTCAAGTGTGTTAATATCTCGGATACTCAATAAATTAATAGCATTCTGTGCCATTAGTATGCAACTAACATACCTGATATAAGGATAATTATGGTCTGGGTGGGGTCTCTCAGGTCATCAATGTTTATTACTGTGACAGCGTTATCACATCCTACATCCAGATCCTACGCAGAACATAATATATAATGATTATCCTAAATATCCTGTCGTATTCACACACTTGATAACTACAGTATATGTTAACTGTAAAAACGTCGTGAGTCAAACCTGTGCAGAGAATTATTTTTCTTTGTTTCTAGACAAATTACAGAAGCCGTTAGTATTGAAGGAACTGCTCAACAGGGAGGAAATAAGTAACAAAAATAATAAATGCCTCATTCATGTCAATAGATCCCTCAATTGGACTACCACAGGGACGTGTTCTGGGACCTCTGCTGTTCTTGATATACATAAAGGATCAAACCTCAACACTCAGTTGTGATTTTGTTAACCTATTCGCTGACGCTGAGTTATTATATATCATATAAACAAGACATAACAATAATTTCCACCTGCTTGGATGTGAACTATCGAACTCTATTGTTCTTTGAAACCACACGCATTAAAAATTTGGTACAAACGACATTTATTTGATAGTGACTATTCTCATTAATGTTTATATTGATTTATGTAATGCTCTACGTTTTCAGAGTTTTTTCTAATGCAACATTGAAAACTTTGAATGGAAAAGTAGAAGTTCTTCGACATAAATAGCAAATAAATAGCACAACAGATCACATTTGTTCGTATATTCAAGTTTCTGCCAAATGACCGAATGCCTAATCCATCGAACGCTTTTCATTTGCACCCTTCAAAATCTTCAAAGAGACCAGAAACTACCCCATAACATTCGTTTGCGTACCTACTCGAATACACCGATCACCAGGTAAACTTTCATCACATCCACCGCAGCCGGGCTACCGAAATTGATGTTAATTAAAGTACAAGACAAACTCCTGGTGTGTTTACACTCTCCAGTATGTTTTTCCTCGTGAGTAAATTCTCCGATGTTTACGTCCGCGGGGCTTTGCTGTTACGATGTGATTGATCCTGGTTTGTTCGGGGAAGTTTCTAATCCCTTATTTGTAGTGTTTATTGTAGAGAATATTGAAATATTGAGTTGCGAGCAAACAATACTGTTGCTGAGAGCTTTCAAATTGAGCTACAGCTCTTAAATAGAATTTGCCAGAGTCCTGGAAATGAGTTGCTTCATTGAATTGGATGAATACGTTTTTGCACTATCCCAGTTTTCTTGATATCTCACGGTATCTGTTGTCAAAATGGTAAGTTTTGGTAACTGCTCGCTAGGCCTTATAGTCCGGTATTTTGACCCGCTGAATCCGAATTTCGAGGGTGATAAGCCGTGAAAGCATCCAGAAAATTGTTATGGACGATTTTCCGAGGAAAATCGAAAAATCCTTTTTTTCCAAAAACAAATGACGTCGTAATATTCTGCATTAAATTCTCTACAAAAAAGGTTTCTACAATTTTCTATGCTCTCGCATTCAATCACATAATGATATTTTCAGGATCACCTTGTCCCAAATTATCCATATATGTCTCGACTATGAATAACAAAAGAGGCATTCTTGAAAAAATCATTCGTATAGATTTTACGGCACTGAATTTCCTGATCTTTTACCTTGGCAAAATATTTTTTTCAAGTCGACAATCTTTCTTCTTATGTCCTAATCAGCTACAAAAGTTGCATTTTGAATATCCATTAAGTCAACAGTCTCTAGCTACATGACCAGGCTTTCGGCAGGCGAGACATTTCTCAGTTCTGTTAGTACCACTATCAAGTCTTATTCTTTTAGCTATCAGTTCATTTCGTGGGCTTCGATATTTTTCGAGAGAAGCAAATAAATCGTGCTTGGAGTTCTACAAATGTTCAACATTGAAACGTGTTGGCACTGGCAAGAAATTCCAACCACAAGCCTTTTACGAAACATGAAAGTGTTTTTTCCTCTTATCGATATTTCAACTGTATATATGAACAGGGCTTGGATTTCTAGGAAATATTTTGTTCCTGAATAATTTTTTTATTATTATCACATCGTCGACATATAATGATTCCTGAAAACGTACAAACATATCATTTAAGTGGACCCAAATTGGGGCCCTGCGGAACACCAGAAATTGGACATGGGTTAACACATTCATTATTTTAAAGAGAGACAATTTTTTGCCGATTAAAAAATTATTTCAATCCAAATTCTGTATCTTATAGCACTTAAGTATGAAACGTTCCCTCTGAATATATACATTCAATATTGGTCTTTTTTTTCAGGAGGAAACAACAACCTTCAAGCCCCTCGCCAACCCAGTTCTTCCTACTTAATAACCTCCAACTCTTCCACCAACCCAACCATAACTAACACCGAATGCTTCAACTATATCAAGAAACAAATAATGCAGGCGGAGATTTTCCACGGCACTCCGCTGAACAACGAATACGAGCTCATTCCCTTCAACCACTTCACCTACAGTCGAGTGTATCCCATAGACCTAGGTCTGGGCAAACGCGTGGTCGAAAAACCGATCGGATACAAGCGAAAGGACCTCCTGGAAGCGTTGATGAAAGGTCTAGACGCGCTCAACAGAAACATCACGGAGAAGATCAACAGGTTTACGCTGGATGATTTTTTAGAGGGGTTATACAGGGTGGAGCCCACTACTGGGACCCAGTACGAGCTGTACTTCAGGACTAAAGTGTCGGGGTTCACAAAAGTGATTGTTATGAGGCCGTTTGCACCTCTCCAGACGATCAAGACCGTGGCGTTGGGGGGATCAAAGGAGAAAGAGCTGATCCACATAATCCTCCCGCTTTCTGGAAGGACAGCAACCTTCCAGGGCTTCATGGATAAGTTCGTAAAGATAGCGCTGAAGAACGACAGAAGGGTGCACCTCACCGTGGTGTATTTCGGAGAAGAAGGCCTATCAGAAGCGAGATCCATCATGTCCAGGGTACTGATGACGAAGAACAGCGGGGGGAGTGCCAACAACCTGAGGCTACTAGCCCTCAACGAAACATTCTCGAGAGGTAAGGGTTTGAGAGTGGGGGCGGAAAGGACGTGGGGGTTGGACGGCAAAGCCGTTAACGACAAGGACGTTCTTCTGTTTATGTGCGATGTGGACGTGGTGTTTAGTGCTCGGTTTTTAGATCGGTGTAGGTGGAACACTAAGCCGGGCAAGAAGGTGTACTATCCGGTGGTGTTTAGTTTGTACAACCCGCACGTGGTTTATACGTTACAGGGAAGAGACGTGCCGCCTGAGAACGATCAATTGGTTATTTCCAGGGATACGGGGTTCTGGAGAGATTTTGGATATGGAATGACGTGTCAGTACAGGTGAGTTGTGTGTCAACATTGAATGCTTCAGTTTGAGTTTTCTTTCTAGGAAGTTGTACCTTCCTATAATCTAAAAAAGTATCAGTATATCGAAATGTTTCAAGGCACTGAAACACGATTAAATTTCCACAGATTTTATACGAACCATTTTCCTTTCCTGAATAGTAACTGATATAAGAGTAGTAAACTTGATTATTCCCAATTTTGATGGTTTATCGAAAACTTGGCAAGTTTATTTGGTGTGTTTGATTCATTGATCCATGAAGAAATCTATTTTAAACATTGAAAGTTTCCAGAACTCATTAACATTTCAAACTGGACCTGCATTAGTGAACATCAAAAGTACTAAAAAAGACAAATAATAACATTGAATTAACAAATTTGAAAAATTGCTATCAAGAAAAGTGAGTTCTGGCAACCATTTATGGGGAAAATATTAACGCACAAAAAGTCTCTAGAATTCCCGATTCTGTAGTTTCAGTGTCCACTTGAACATGAAACTAATTTTATGTCAAGCACTCTTGAGGCGAATATTACACTCAAGCTTTAGAAATCTACTGCGTATAATTGTCGCGAGTATAAAAAAATCTGTGAAAATGCAGTCGTCTTTACCTTTGTGTCATAGACTATAGGTTTCCTTCAAATAACGGCCACGTCATTCCGAAAAAAAAAATGAATGTTCAAAGGCGTTTGGTTACTGCAATGAATATTTTAAATTAAAAAATATGTTTGATCAACAAATAGTTTGATCATGATATTGTTTTTTTATACCATGGCGAGGATTTTCCAATACATTCATATAACATTGTTTCTACGTATTCCATCCACTACAAATATCAATTTTCCTCAATGTTTCGAATCAAAGCGCAATGGCATAATAACATAACCACCATGTCAGTCATAACAATAAAATTGTGGATTCCTGAACGTTTTCATTTTTATGGAAACATTCAAAAACGACACATCATCATCATATGGCATCAGATTCCATATAGCCTCTAAAAAAGTCATGACTACGAAACATTTCACTCGATCACGTCATTTACGACTTGGAACTATGGGTTGTTTTATTCCAGTCGAATAGGCGAGGAAATGTTTTACAAGCAATTGAATCTTCTGGAAGGTTGCGAAACTGATTGAGTGATAGCTCATCTGAAGTTTACTTCTGAACTAGGATTGATTCAAATTGTGCGTGCTTGAACGTTAGCTTTCTATTGGTCAATTTATTGCCAAATTTGCACCGCCAAATATTCTGATTTACGTGACGTCTTGATATATATATCTACAAATATCAGCCACTTATTTTGTATTTCGGGTTAATAAAGAGTTGCATTTAGCAATTTTGCACCAGTGTGAAAAGCGTAGAATCGCCAAATCACCATTTTGAACTAGTTGCATATAATACTTTTTCTGCGGCAACCCATTTTTCACTTTTAATATTTCACAACCTTTAGTTTGGTATGCGAGCGATTTCGACTGCAGTTGTGTTGTCGTCTTCGCGGCTCTAATTAATAATGACTGACTGGGAAGGTTTTTTTTGTGCTCGTGAGCTTGTATAACTAATGATCATTTTTCTTCTTGGTTGGTTTGTTGGTTTGAATCTGACGAGCTAGATGCAGTGGTTACCTCAACACTGAGACCTGCTGGGGCCTGTTGTATCATTCTGTCGTCAGTGGTTCCTAAATGAAAAGGTCTGCGTCTTTTACCAGATTCAGTAGTTCATTTACTATGTGTTTGGATTCATTTCTATTACAAGATTGGTCTATCCGAATATTCTGTAGCGCGTCGCATTCGAAGATCATGTGAGAAGATGTTTCCTCTTCGTCAACACAAAATCTGCTCTCCTCGGTTTCCCTGTTCATTTCCATATCGTGCAGGTGTTTCCTAAGGCCAAAATGCCCGCTTAGTAAGCCGTGTATTTAGGTTCAAAGTGTCAGCCATCAGTGTTTGGCTCACCATGACAGCGCTATGTCGATGTCCTTCGATTGGGCCCCAATTTTCTTCCACTTAATTATTAGGTTTCCACCTCGAGTGGAAACACTGGTTTTGGACCTATGGATGGAAATTCAGATGCTCGTTTTGCAAGTTGTCTGCACACAAATGTTACCTTGTTGTGTTTTGCCAGTTCGTTGAGGCTCTGGAGGCATTCCCAAACTTGCTTTGACTTAATTTTTACTGAATTCAAAGCTTTTATTGCGCTCTTGCTGTCAAATAGAATGTACATGTGTTTTTCTTCCTTTCTTGATATTATTGTTTTTTTTTCCTCTTCAAGTATTGTGCTGTCACTTATTCCCAAAAATGGTGCTTCAAGCAGTATGTCTGCTTTCTCATTATCCTCCAGTGTGACCTGGGAGTCAGTGGAGGATAACCGTAGTATTCTTGATCAGTTCATTCACCACCATACTGTCTTGGAACAGATAACATGGAAGTTCAGTGCATATGTGACCGTTTGGTCGTCTAACATGATAGTGATCTCGTTACGAAAATCACTTTCTGTATTGGACTGAACACATTTCCCGATAGCGATTGGTAAATATTCGCCGGGATTTGCCTAAGCTTTCATAGTTCCAGGCCCATAAACTCCTATTTCAGACCCTTCTGCTGTTTTCAACCCATCTGAGTACTATTTTATTCCATTTCTCTTGAGTTGTGGGTTGGTATCTTTGTCGCATTCACTTCCTTCACCTAGACCTGTGTTGGATTTTTTCATAACGCTAAACTTTTTTGTCGTCTCATCTTGGGGCAAGAATTATTCAATACCCGTCATGATATTAGCAAGGAGAGTTTTTTTTGTGCTCAGATGTCAGATGAATAGCTATATCTGTCACACCCATAAATGCCGAAGCATGTTAACCATGTGACCAGCTATTTATAGCAATGTGATCGTCTTACCAATTAGGGTGTGTAGGGAATTTTTTGCACCATGACTAAATTCTTGTTTCATTGTGTTCCAGATCCGATTTCCTGAAAGTACGCGGTTTTGATGAAGACATCGTCGGTTGGGGTGGCGAAGACGTAATGCTGTACAGAAAGTACGTCAGGAGCAACATGAAAGTCATACGAGCAACAGATCCCGGAATATTCCACATTTGGCATCCGAAGGTTGGTATTGCAATACAGTACAATATTACTGATGATGACTTATTCATTTCGTAACAAATTCATATTCACTGAAAACAGAATGGGACACTTGTTTTTTTTTTCGTCTCAAATTATAAGATCATCGTAGAAAGTAGACAAAAGTGCGTAAATGAAGTTTTGTTGAGTCGTAAAGTGATAATTTTTCGCACAAGTGCGTAAAAAATCAAATGTGCGTAAAATTATCAACAGTGTGTGGAGTAATTTTTTACACACTGATCATACATTTCATCAATGATGTAATTGATACAATTTGGCAATCTAATAACTGTCGAAGAAAAAACTTTTTGTGGTACAGTTGCGGTAAAAAAATGGGACAGTTGTTGTTACCTGTTTCATTATTCCACCTTTCGTCACTGCATTTATATGCGGCATAATTACTTACTAATTTGGAATGACAAATGACAAATATTTAATTTTGCCTTATGACATATTCATAACACAAATTCAAGCAGCTAGAATTAAATAAAAATCTATTATAAGAGGTGTAAGGGCTTTTCAGGGAACAATTCAGTTTTGAGACTAATTACGACAATTTCGAAAATATATAGTTTCATAAAATGTATGCTGTAATATCAATGACTATCATTGGTATTGGTATTGGTAAGCCTCTTCTTCTGCTATCACAAGGTGTTGTTTACAGCAGCCCTTCAAGCCTTAATTCCTTCAGGAATTTTAGGAATTTGAGAGGTTTACTCGTGGTATTTTTCCCACAGTCACCTGGTATTGTCCCAGTATATTCAGTCTTTTATGATGTACAGCGTAACACTCCATCAATATATGGTGGGGTGTTTCTGGATGTTCCCAACAGCATCTGCAGGTGCTATCCTCCTCTAAGCCTAGCTTCCTTAGATATTCTTTGAGTCTGCAATGCCCCGTTAGAAATCCCGTGATTGTCTTTAGACTAGTTTTGCTGAGGTTAATCAGTGTCTTCGATCTTACTCAGTTGAAATCGATGGGGAGATCTTTGGCCTGCCCTGGAAGTCTTTGGCAGCGTGTTGCTGTCATTGCTACTTCAGCTTTATTGAGTTTTTCTTGGAAGTAAGATTTTCCGAGTCCGCGGAATGGTTCTGACCCGATCAGTGGCGTTGATGCACCTTTTCATGTCTGCTTGTTCATTGCCCTCCACTCCGACGTGCCCCGGCACCCAGAGGAGGATCACAGGACTGATTCATTTTAGTTTTAAAGGAACTATATATTACCTGCTACTCTGCAACTGAACCATTGCTTGAGTTCTCCCATATTTTCGCAATAATTGACAGTTATGGCGTGAGAGCCTTTCATGCATAGCTTTGCACTTTCCTTTTTCTGCTCATCGATCAATAGATCGCTAAGTGGCCTTTGTTCTCGTTCCAGCATCATCTTCAGAAAAATTCCCATGGCGAAAATGCGACATGTTTTTTCTTTTCCAATGATAGGAGAATCCATCATCTTCGCGGTCCTCCCATCTCTTATCTCGACAGTTTAATATGGCCCAAAACACTGGTGATATACGCAATTTAATATCTTTTCCGGGCCAACATCTCATCTTGACTCGAAACAATTCATAAAGGCCCCAACTATCGCGGTCAGTATATATAATAAATAGTGGAGAGAAGGAAAAAACAAGGGTTCTAATGGAAAAAACTCGATAATAAATCGGAAGCCCGGAAGGGCTGGGGCGTCGGAGAGATTTTTCAAAGCCGCAACATCGTTCGAATTCGTTTGGGGGCTTTAATTTTCTCTGATATATCGGAAAACGCGATAAATTCAGATGGATGTGGAAGAACTAGGTGGAAACAATTTATAGGGGTGAGAGTAAACACATAAGTGCTGTGGTGGAAAGGTTGGAAGGAGCGATTACTGTTTTGGGAATGGTCGGAGGTGGATTGGGTTGTTTTGATAAACTGGTCAATAAGTTTCAATGGATAATAATAATGAAAATAATAACAAGAGTTATTCATTAATTATCTCAAATGGCTCTTTTGAAACGAACTATGGACGTACACACTTAATACTACAAAAAATAAATATTGATATAAATATATGAAACGAATATAAATAGGAAAGATATGAAGAATATATAAAAAATAATGAAATAATATAAATGAGAAATTACATAGTTGAATGGGAGCCTCTTTGTACTTGTGCCAAAAACCTTTGCTTCATTGCCTTGTAAAGAAGGTTAATAGCTATTGTTTTTTTCCAGGTCTGTTCGGGCGGCCCAGGGGGCCAGAAACTCTCTGCGGACCAGTACAGAGCTTGCATCAGATCCAGAGCTCTTAACGAGGCTTCCCACGCACAACTGGGCTTTCTGGCGTTCAGGGACGACATTGCTGCCAACAACAGTCCCGCGAAGTACCCAGCGCGCCAACTGAAAACTGTGAAATCCCCACCGAAGAAGCTAAAAACCCAAACTTAGTAAGAAAATAGATTGATTTTATTTGAATAGGGTTGTTTTGCGATTCGAAACCAAAAAGACAATCTGAGGGGCGGTGGTTGACTGTGCTAAGGGAAATTAGGGTTGGAAATGATGCATTTCGATTGAAGATGGGTAAGTGATGGAAATAAATTTGGTCATTAATTGTCGATATTACTATTTTCAAATTGGTAAAGAAAAATTGATTCAGGAACCTATAAAAGATGTATATCCATCGGCAAGTCTCTAACTACTGCTCCCTACGTCCGTTGAATTTAATCTGTTAGATTATTCGCTGAGTTTTCTACAACAACTGAATTTATTGGATGATTGTTTTCCGCCGACGTTTATTTTGAGATATTCTTAAAATAAACATCAAATCAACGATGGCAGCCAAAGACTTTTACAATTTTTAAAATGAATTTTTGGTAGGTAGACAGTTTTCAGCATAATGAATGCTTTATGGAAAAGGATATATTTTGTAAAAACACACCAGGGTGTTATGACATTCGAAATGCCGGATTTGTTACCAATAATGCAAACAAATCAAGAATGCCAACAAAATTCAAAAAATCTCACCGTTCCCTGTTCCCCTAGTATTTTTACGGCTCTGTAGATTTCTTGGTCTTCTGCTCCTGTTTATCTTTTTTTATCACAACTTACTTGTATAGTTTCTAAAAGCCGGTCCTGTTTCTCTCTGTTCTGCTTTTTATTCTTTTAGTATTTCTTTGTCTGTCCAGAATTATTAAAATTTTTGTTGAAACTTCTCCCCAATTTGTTTCTTTAGATCTGCAATTATCTCTTGGCTTCTTGAAGACGGTCCTGCAGTGGATTTTCTTCAACCCCCTGGTTTTCTGTGCCTAAGTTCAATGGGCAACATTATCAAAAACTGCTTTTTTTTCTCTCATTGTTTCCTTTGGTCTTTCAGAATTTCCCAGAATTTTTTTTTTAAAGCGAACAAATCGATCAATATTCCTTTCTCCCTTTCCTTCATATTTTTCAACTTTCCTTCTCAGTTTGTTTATCTCTCAGTTTTCTTCATATCTTGTGTTTCTTTCTGTCACTGCCCCTGGTCTTTTTTTCTTTGCTCCTCCAATTCCTCTTTTTTTTTCTGAGTGCGTCTTCGTACTTTATTTTCCTCATGTCGTGCTTCCTCTCATTTTTCTATTTGCCTCTTCGTTCGTTCAATTTACACAAAAAATATATACTACAATAAAGAATACAATTTCGACATACAGTGTCATACTTGGTGCTTCATTATACTATTCGTTTTTTGCATTCCCAAGAATCCAACAGCCGTAGGGGGCACTAATTTTTTTCTATTGAAGAATTGCCCATGAAAACACATTTTTTCGATGCGAAATTCAAAGAAGGAAACGTTTCCATCAATAATGTTAGAGTGAAACATTTCCAAGGATACCTGAGATAAAAATGTAAACAGTCTTTCACTACTGCCTGGAACTCATTTAGATAAAAAAGATGTTTTATTGCCTCTGGCTTAATTTGCAACTCCCACAATCGAAATTCATCATTTCCCACCAAATATAGTTACCTAGATACTTATACATTTGTGATTTTTACCATTGCCGAAATTCCGAAAAAATAGTGATTTTTATTACTGTTGAGTTTTGTTATTTTTATTGACAGTTTATTTTCTATTGTTAGTATTAATTCTAAGACTGTTGATTGGCCACATCGAACATATTATAATTGAGATGTTTAGGAAGTGAATCCCTGCAATTGTGATTTCGTTTATCGGGAGGATATTACCTTCTGGCTTTTTGAAAAATGTTTGGAATGGGTGTGCGAGGGAAAGATTTTAATGGAATTTGTTCCGTGAGTGAAAGTATATCGTTACATTCTAAGTATTTATTGAAATGTGAGCCGTTTTTTAAAATAAACTTTAAAGTAAACTCGTTTTTTATTTATCTCTATACCAGTTGAATTGAATTGAAAAAAAAATTGTTTATTCAATTCGTACACAATGAACGGTCGATCATGAACGTGCAGTGTCTTCATATGTTATTTATTTGATAATGATATTGATAACGACCCAACAGTGTGAACCCTTCGAAATGGAAGCACCCTTATAACCGATTGAAATGATTTTTCTTTCGTTAAGTAGACATTCAAAAAGTCCACTAGGACATTTCATGAATAAATCTCCACTTCTAGGGCCAACTAATCTGGTTTTTCAATGTAAAAAATTTTAAAAAATTACTAGCGATTTTTTTTAGAAAAAATCGAATACACCACTGGATTCAGGACATTTTGGAATAGGTTACCTACATGTAAATTGAAATGCGTTAGTCAGTAAAAAAGTTATAAGGGTACGAAATTTAAAAAATATACCATTTAATCAACCCACCAATTCAATTTCAGAAATTTTATCAAAATTCGGAATCCACCACTGTATTCAGGAGGTCTCGATATATCACTAGCCAAAATTTCATCAAAATCTGTTCATAAATGAGAAAATCATAAGATAATAAAATTTGAAAAATATGTTGATGGAATTTCAGGAAAATGGCATTATATTGTTAAAATTGTTGTTTTTTCCGTTAACCAGCTGTCGTCCCCTTACGAACGGCAGTCCTCAAAAGTCGAAACTTGTGCGAGCCAAGGATTAACGAGGTCTCACCTTTTAACGTGCGATTCCTAGCACTTTCTCGGGCCGTCAGATAAAAATCACTAGTCGCTAGGATTCGAACCTAGCTGACCAGCAGTCAATGGTTTTCGAACGCGACAGTCTCAATCACTGAGCTACTTGGCCCCTATCTCATCTCATCTCATATTTTTTTATATTTTTTTATTCTTCAAAAAATTTCGATGGAATCATAGTCAGTGGTGTAATCAAAGTTCTGATATTGAATTGGTGGGTTGATTTAAGGACATATTTTTCAAAATTCATCCCATTATCACTCTTTTATTTTAATGTGATTCACATATAAATCATTCGAAAATATTGCGAATCCAGTGGTGTCGTCAGATTTTTTCTAAAAAAACTGATAGTAATTTTTTTAGATGTTTGACCTTGAAAAATCAGATTAGTTGGCCCTGGAAATGGAGAATTATTTATGAAATTCGGTGTCCTAGTAGATTTTTTGGTATTCGAAATATTTTTGAAAGAATACTGAAAGCGTAGAAACATAAGTAATTACTTTTTTCTGTCACCGACAAAACAATCAATCAGTTCTATGTCCGTACCGGATATTTTCTAAGTTCTATTGTTTTGATTATCCTCAACCCGGGATATTTTGGTTACTTCCATATTATCTAGCTAAGTCATTGTCAATATATCATTCTCCTTTGAATTGCTAATGCCCTTCTCTGAATTCAAATAGCTCAAGAAAACTGTCAGAGCTTATTTGTAAAAATAATTGATAATTGCAACACCGCGGACCATACTCCTTGCCAGAAACTGTGGTGAAAAGGAGGTGGCCAGAAAAGTGTGGCTAACTCCACTCTATTTATAAAATTTTCAGAATTTATTTTCAAAATACTTTTTATCAGTCTTTGTCTAGAATCACCCTATAGTCTATAGTAACATAGACGCAAGAAACAGTCGCATATTTTTTGCTGCATTCCCCATTTCCGCATACTTCTTCAGAACTTCACAGAAAAATTCACGAAGCGTCTCCTGTCTGTATCAATACCGCCTACCGTTGAAGCAGGTACTTTTCCTCAAGGGTCCGAGTTGACATCTCGGCGCGCATTATTCTCCCCCGAAAAAACGAACCTTTTCAGGAATTACATCCATTATTCAGCGAAACGCGTCTGCAGGCTTACATTCTCGATGAATATTCCTAGTGAAACCGGCACATCACTTATTTAACGTAATCCTTTTCGGCCTTTTGCAATTTTGATGCCGCGGGATATAACAACGTAAGAACAAGAAGTTATATTTCTGGAAGTGGTGTCTGGCGGAAGTCGCCGGGGGCGGCCTGTAGAGGAACTTTATACAGGTTTGTTCTTGTTTATATCACTGCAGCTATCAAAGATCTCCGATAGACTTTATTTAAGGTAGTGTTGGGTAATGAGGCTCACTTAACTTTTGTATTTTGTCTTAAACCTTTATATTTCATCAAAAAATCCGACAGTTGATGAGGTGATTATTTCTCATATTTGTCGCTATATTAACAATAATATTCGTCTCCTTTGTAACCTTAGTGACCAAAATACGGCAAATAATAAAAACTTGCTTTCGGGCCGTATTACCCGCATGTTAGGGCAATGAAGCTCATAATAAGTTATGCAGAATTTTGTTTATCGATTATAGGTATATGTATACAGATCATTGTTAATAATCAAAAACGGTGAAGCTGAATAAAACTATAATAAAAAAAAATAAATATTATTTTTAACAAAACTGAAAAATTTAACAGAATTCTAAGAAGGATTGCTAATGCCTCTCTCTGAATTCAAATAACTCAAGAAAACTGTCAAAGCTTATTTGTTAAAATAATTGATATTTGCAAGACCGCGGGCCAAACTCCTCGCCAGAAACTATAGCCCACCATCATACCCAAATTCAAACAATGAACTTGGACAGTTTCGACTTTCCAGAACAACAGTTCAACTAAGACCACTTCTATCAGTGAACTCAAAAAATCTCTATTACTTCAACGATGTTACCAATGCTTTCAAAACTCTGACAGATACAGGTGCAGGACTTTCTATGTTTAAACTAAAAACTTGCAAAAATTATCGAACACGTCAAAATAAATGTCTAGGGTGAATTTTCAACATCATCAATCAATGTGAACGCGAAGTATTATAGCTAGGGTATTTTTATATATAAAACATTTTTTCACTAATTGCTTGAATTATTGATGGAAATGCATGTGACCTCTTGACGAAACATGTCCGCAACATTTTGTATCTTAAGTCAGCTCTCTGAGGAAAATTATACTCATTATACACTCGAGTACAACGCATCAAAAGAAAACAAAAAAAATCATCATTGCCCACGGTCGCATCCTTGCCATACCATAACGTTGAATTTCCAGTGGTTGTATCAGGAAATAACATTTGAATTCACAATAGAGACAATGCGCCCCATGCAGCTTTAAACAACCACTACAAATCTCGTTAAAAAAACATGAGAATTTCTCCGGTGTTTTCACTAGAATCCATAAAACATCAGGTTTATTCTATTTATAACTAGGAGGTCGCTTGCTCGAAAGGATTGCATTATGTTACAAAGCACTGCATTGCGATAGGAATAAGTTTCTACAGTTTTGCAAAAGAAGTCAGGATAAAGTTATCAAGATCATGTCGAAGGCTTTATTCGTACCGGCTTATTTTGTTGGATGGAAACAATTATTATTGAAGAAATTAAATTTCTAGGAGAAAAATCAATACTATGAATAAGCTCATAAAATTTAAACAGAACAATAGTTATAGCTAGCTATTCACATACCAAGAGAGAAAAAGCAGTTTTCTCACTGACATAAAAATGTAACGTATATCTCAATATATAGTTCCACGGAAAGTAACTCAACTTAAGTTTGAGTTTGGAGTGTCTACATAACTGGATGGAGCCTGTAAAATCATCAGAAATTTGGATCCCTTCCTCTACATGGTCCGTGACCATGGAGAAGCAGAGATCGGAGTATTTCTTCTCAAGGCAGCAAGACGTGCAGCCTATAAACTTTGTCTCGTTTATGACACTGAACAGGGTGACCCAAACTTTCTCACCGACTTGGAGCCCGTTCGGCAGAAAGCTCACATCAAAGCTGCGAAGATTGAGGTCCTCAGGCAGCTTCATAAGAATAAGCCAATGCATATGGTCTCGTTCAAGAACATTGAAGACCTAGGCTTATCCAAAAATGTTTTCCTCCTACTCCTATAGAAAGTACACCCAGTTTCCTTTCTCAAATCAGGGAGAAAGCGGAGGAAATAGTAATTTACGTAACAAGTCCGGAAAACACTGTTTTTTGGACGAGTGGACAGGGTTCTAGGATGAGCGTAGCGAGTCCTGAAAGTCTGCGAGTCCAAAATAACTGTTTTCGGACGTGTTGCGTACACAATTTTTTTGCCAACTATGTAAAATAACATATCTAGAAACATTTATTTATTATATTTCTTTGTAGAAAAAAATTTATTATTGTATTAAATATTGAAATAGGTACTAACAGAAACACTCTAATTCTTGTTTATATTAATATTTATATAAAAATTCGAGCATTTCCTGGACTAGTCCAGGAAGTGATACTTTCTCAAAGCAAAATTGTCCGGGAAGTACGGTTTCCAAAAAAGTACTTCTTCTTCTTCTCCTTCTTCTTTTTCTTCTTCTTCTTCGTCTTCGTCTTCGTCTTCGTCTTCGTCTTCTTCGTATTCTTCTTCATCTTCTCCTTCGTCTTCTTCTTCTCACATAATATTGTTGTTCAAATGCACTCACCTCTGCCATAACTCAAGATGAACGAGAGTTTCAGCTCTGGCTGATAAATACTAGAAGCTATATCATTTTCCACTGCTTCAAACACTGGGTTATGGTGAATGAGTTTAGAAATGGATTATTTGACAAAATTCCAGTAGCAAAATACAGAAACAAGCATAAAACACACTGTACCTCGTTGAATATTCTCACCTCATTCAACTCCGTTAGGTATATCCTCTGCCCAAATCTGAACTTCTCTCCACGAATACATAAGTCGACTGTGAATCCCCCAATAATCCTCAGCCGTCTTGCGTGAGTAGTGTGGTAAGTTCCAATATGCGCGAATTTCCAAGCGATAATGGCAACAAAAACGCTTCACTGGAAACACTGGGTGGATAGTTTGCGAACAAGAATTCTAATTTACCACTGATGCGCTCTCCATATTCTCGCAATGATGTTCTCCATGTTCGCTGCGGTTTCGTCTGGAATGTTTTGAAAAAGGGCTTGCCTCTCCTACCCTACTTGCAAGGGGGTAGAGATTCACTTCATTATACTTGTGTTTCTGTTGCTGTATTATGAATGGATTAAATAATTATTCATTTGGCGTTCGTTAAATCTTTTGAAAGAAATGAAAATATTATTGCTTATATCACATATGACAAACATTTATCAGAAGACATATAAACAATCGAAGTCTTTGTAAATCCCACACCACTCCACTTCGAGATATCATGGACTTCTACCGCAGATATAAACACTCGTTTGAAATAGGATTGAAAGTTAAAGACACATTTAATCACATATTTTTTGACTGTTCTATTGGTAATATACAAAATTAATAGAAAATGTAGTACCACTTCCCCTGAATACGACCAAAATCATGAAACACCTGAATGAACAAAATTTGAAATCAAATAATGATAGTAACAGTATCGAATTATAAAAATGAATATAGCATATTATTACATCAACCAAACACTAATAGTTATTTATGGTACTAGTGTGTTATGTTTAAATTAAGTCACGCAAGAAAGATTTATATCACGAGGCCGTCAGGCCGAGTATAAATAAATGGTATAAATTCTAAAGTGACTTAGGAAACATAACACATGTGTGACATACAATGTTTTATCCAACACATGACAGTTATGACCCATTATTAATGTCATTTTAGACAAGTAAACTATCAAATAACACACTAGTGAGTTATGGATTATAACTTATGGATTATAACTCACTAGTGTGTTATTTGATATTAACAATGACAGTCATAACTGTCATGTGTTGGATAAATACCTTAAGTCTTGCTTTCATACTCATCATTCATTGAAATCTCTTATAATGGTTTTGAAAGAGTCCAAAATGAATATTTGGAACCTTTGTTGTGAATGCAATCAAGAAATAGAAGCTACCCAAAACATCAAAATTACGTCACTGCCACTCGATGCGCGTTTCGCCAACAAACTTGGCATTCTCAAGAGCTGTAAGTAATAAGTAAGCCCTTGAAAATGCTAACTTTGTTGGCGAAATGCGCGTCGAGTGAAAGTGACGTAGTTTTGGTATTTTGGGTAGCTTATATTTCTTAAAGTTGAGTGCATTGAAGCAATGAGAATTTCTGGTGGATCAAGAATATCAGGTGAAAAATTAAATAGCCAAATGCTGAATCAGTTGAATATTTTAATGGATCCTTCATACAAGGAATAGTATAAAATTGAGAACATAACTAATCGCATCACAATTAATAATAAATGCTACTCTAAATCTAAAGAAACCAGCTAGTATCTATGGTCTTTGGTGTTCATAACTTAAAATGAGCACATACCACAGGCAGTGAGTGATTTGAATTAGCTAAAAATCAGGAATTGCACAAAACTTATTGTCTTCTACAAAAAAAATATTTACAATTTTAAAAGTAAGGAGGAGATCTTCATAGCTTTGAATTATCTATTGTTGAATGATGAGAAAAAAATTTGAAAATATCTGTGTGACTTGTCCCAAAACTAGTTAGTTTCAGTGGAAAAATTGAGACATGTTTCTCATTTTCAATTTTAAGGAATAAATAGAAATATTGATACTGAAAATATGATATTCTTGTACAATGAAAATTCTAGAAAAAGTAACGGAAGATCATGATGGATTGTTTCCAAGCTGAGTTTATGAGAAGATTACAAAAATCAAAGATTTCTTTAAGAAATAGACAAAATTACATTTCTACCGATGATAAGAACCTATCCACTGAATGAGGTCATTGTTTACAAGTCATAGTATTGTCCTTAATCTACTTAAATCAATATCTACAGGGTGACTATCCCGAATTTTCTCCAGGAGACTGTGTGTTTCGTTCATCTTCACTACTAGGGGTTTTTGAGGTGGTTGTAGAAGGTCTTCCGTAAAGGTAACTGGTAGCTCGGTATCCATCGTAGGGATCTCTGGGCCTACTGCTAGAATGACCACCATGTCTGAAACAGATGGGGAAATATCAATATATCATTGTAGAATCAGTTGATTGCATCTTTAATAGAAAATTTCTTCCTAAAGACAACTTGCGATTTTTTCACAAAGGCATAGGGACGGCTATTATTATTAGTTTGGATGGACTTGGCTTAACCCCTAAGAGACACCTTTGTTTAAAAAAGACTATAAGTCGTTAACCGTTTAAAATATGAAAAAAGTATTATACACAAAAAGAAAGCTTGATAAATATCCTGAAAGGAAATTATTTACAGAATTCTCTACATGGTCTACATTAAGATGTTAACCGAAAATCGGAGAAACCTGATCCATTTTTGGCAGAGATCGATGATGGTTTGAATGAAAGTGAACAGATTAAATAATTATGGTCTAAATGCCTGAGTGTTGAAAACTCCAAGGTTGAAGATATCTTTGTTGGTCAACTGAAATCTACATTGAAATTTTCGTATTGTGGTCATTGTTCAGTCGCCTTTGAACTGTTTTGGGATCTCTTTCTCTAGATAAAAATCAGGTCAACTGAGTCTGTCACAATTTTTGGATTTTTTACTGATATAGTATGGTGATTCATCTTCGATAAGAAGATTCTGGAGGAAGTTGGATGTCACGATCGATTTTTTTTAGAACAAACAACAGGGGCCCTATCAAGAATGGAGGCAGAAAACATTGTACTGACAGAAGCATCCAGAGGAGATTCCTGAATTAAATCGTTGGATAACTAGAGATAACAACCATTTTCAATCATAATCCAACAGACATTTCAAATCTAAATTTGTTCAATGTTGAATGGTTTTTCATCACAGGGCATATCGTGACAAATTCCGCCCACATTCATCAATTTCAATGAACCGTGGACATTTTTGTGACAGAACGTGTAAAAAAATGGTACATCATTACCGAACCGAAGAGCAGAGCATATTCCATGCCGGACATGAAAAGACCCACGAAAACACAATTAATCACAATACACTCTCTGTTAATCAGCACGTGAAATGTTTCCGTCCTCACAAAAAATACCGGAAAATGCACACGCAGGATGGAGAATAAAGTCACACGTGAATTTCACTTTCGACGAAACATTTACATATAGACCGGAGCGGTGTTATGTAATTGGAATTTTGTTGAAAGTGCCAGGACCGGATTGTTCAGATATAGAATTCTCGATTAAAATAGTTTATGAGTGAAGACTTTGTAGAAGGATCGACATTTTTGAAGACTAATTGCTATGATATAAGATAACATGATATGATAATATAATACTGAACTATCTGTGACGACAGATATTGGTTTTTTGTATAGGAATGTAGGCTTCCACGGCTTCCTGCATCGCAAATATAAATATTTCATTATATGTTTGACTTCTGACCATGGGTCACATACTTGTCTTCCAAGAATCGAGGTAGAAACGCAGATGTCTATCTTGTTCACCGATAATTCCCACCTACTTATCCTCGGCTCTGAAGATGTTCTTTGAACATTAAAGCATATTGCTTTTCATAAAGAACATAAAGAAAATATTTAACCATTTCCCATTATGAATACTGATTCGCAAAGGTTGAGCGGGTCCCATTTATATACTGAAATACATAAGGGCTCATTTAGCAATTGGAACCTTATTGAACTAAATAGTGAAATATGACAAAAACGTGTTTTATATGTATACTGCCAAAATGAATGGAGATCTACAAGTATCACGCTGCCGATGCAAATGATCCTGCTTTGAAAAGTGCCGCGGATCCTTTAATTTGCAAAGCTTCCGCACATTCCTCCGTTGAAATACTAATTTCCAGCGCGAAAAATATCTGTACAACGGCGATAATGAAATCCGAATTCAATTCATTCAGTTTCCAAGCTATATTAGCCTAAACCTCGAGGTGAGACTGAAATATAGCCGGATTGTGAAGGCTTAAAATTGCGAACCGTCCCATATTTCGAAAGACACTGTCCGACGCAAGAAGCGGCCATGCAGAAATTTGTCAGTCTTCTAGGTTATAATGAGGTATTAACTAGAGAAGCCATGAATTTCTCCTGTTTGAATCAATAAAGTATATACAAACAAATTCTAAAAAATTCGAAATCGAAAAGTAGGATGACAGACATTAAAAAAGTGTTTTAGCACAATCAACGGTTATGAAGTACAGGAAGCACCAAACCTGGGAAAAAAAAACAACACAGAATTCATTGAACAACGTATACCATACATCAAGAAGGTAAAAGTTCAAATGGACAAAACCTAACATAAACTCTAAGCATTAACCTAGCTTGGGAGAAATCTACCATAAGATTATATTGAAAAAGACTCAAATACTAGACCAAACCACGACCTTCACCCGTGTATATATTGAGAAGTTGTGAATATAAGAAACCTTCCGTAAATTTGAATGGGAAAGTAGATGGAGTCATATATGCAAAGCCTGCAAACAGATACTTTTGAAAACCTAGCAAGTAAGATAAGACTTAACCCAAAAAATTATCAAACCGGACAAACCATGCAAAATCCTTACTCTGACATTGGTAGGAATGGAAGCGAAACAAATCACCATTACCAAATTACTTCGTGCCATATGGATTAGCAATCAGATAGTTGCCCTTTCGTCTCTAATTAGGTCTTCAGTAGTTCTGAAGTTACCTCCAGAATACTGTCAATGAACCTCTGAAGCACTTTCACTTCAGAATGTATCGACCATTTTGAAAAGTGGAACATCGTCATTGAATTTTGAAATGGAAAAAAATTATCGTAGTATTTGTTTCCTTTTCAACATGAATACCTTTCAAAAAGTTGAAGTCTTGGAAGGTAGATAATACCGATTGAAGGTTTTTCTTTCAGCCGCATGTGATTCCACAACTGATTTTATGAACATCATGTTCGTATTTTTTAATAAAAATTGAAACAACTATTTCTAATATTACATTTTTTTATCGATATAACCTCTGTTGTATCTAGTAAAGTGGTCTTGATCACTTACTCTCAATGGATACTCTCCTATGCACTCATTTAACATTGGTTGATTGAATTTCGCAAAGTCAAGGCGTTTTTATTTTTCCTGAATGTTGAAGTGAAGGGAGAAAATAGTTCAATTCACCATCTATGTACAGGCAGAAGACCCAGACCGTACAATATTCTGGTTTCTGGAAATCAATTTAGCAAACATATGGAAAGAAGTAATCCAAAAAGAATGTTTCAAATCCTAGATGTCTTGAACCAAAATATCAACATCAGGAAGAAATCAGAAGAGATGGAAATTGATAATAAGTCAGTAGCTGCTTCAAATCCAGAAATACTAAGAGAGGTTTCCTCACTTACATCAAAAGTAAAACTGAAGGAACTCAACTCTTACATCATGGAGGTGCCATACGAGAGTTAGCTAAAAAATGTAAGAGGTTATAATAATTGAGACAACGTGATACATAGGTGATATACTGAAAGAGATGTACTATTGATTGGTGGAGTCATCATTTTCTAAATATACAGAAGATTTTTATTTCTCAATCAAATCATTCGAAGACTTTTTTCTCTGCCCACTCGCACAGCAGGGCAGTGTATATCGCTCTGAGTCTTGAGGTGAGTGTAAAACATAGTCTGGAAAATTTGTTAACGGCTTGAAAATGCAAACCACCCTATAGATCCTAGAATTGTAGAGGTTTTCCCTATTAAAAATTAACTTTCAAATGGGGTATGAGGTAGAACAAATGGCCAGAAGACCAAAAAAGGACACTACATATTATAAATTAAGGGTGAGCGAGACTGTGTGTGGGTATGACGCAGTGGCGTATCAAAGAGGGAAATTGCACGGCAGTTGAACTTAGATACTCATTGTATTCCATACAAAGCTTTTATGCCTTAATGCATTGAGTTGGTTGAGAAACAAAATGAGATATTCCATAGCAGAAAAATGTTTATGTTAACTATTTATCAAAAAAGTTTAGTGTTACAGAAGTTCTCAGAAGATGAAGACAGCTGTAGGGAAACTCGGAAAAACCTACAATACTACATCATCTAAAAAGTTGGAATTCAATGGTTGAGAACCTCTAAAGAGGTCCGGCAAATTATGAAAATCTGCTCTACGGTAAAATAGGATGTAGGTAGGACTTCGTGAAACCAAGACCAAAAAATAAATGTAGTCTAGATAGTCTTGCTCTTGGTTTGGATCAAAATGCGTCTAGAAAATTGAATTATTCAATTCAATTGTCACAAAAACAGTTGAAGATTGGTATATAATAATAATAAAATATTTAACATAAAATTTAAATAGGTATGCATCAATTAACAGAAGGATTTATTTAAAATAAAAAATCGTTTAGCTGGAAGTGTCGAGACCAAGACCAAGACTCTTGGGAGGAAATGTGTTACAGCCTTTATATTGTTTTCTTCACAAACTATCAGAATTATAATTATTTATTTTTATATTTGAACAATGGTATATTTAATTTCGCAGTTGTCCAAATACATAATTTTCTGAACCAATTCACAATGATTTTCATATGGATCATCGACAGTAAATAAAACTAATTGATTTCTTTTATTCCATTGGACTGTATGGCCTCTCAGTATTTTTGATCCGCCGCCGCTGGATCAACTCTGAGCTACCGTGCATACACCGGAGCTTTTATAGGTGATATATTGTTTTGCGGCAAAACTCCTAGAGCCGATGGCTTATTTATAATTTACAAGACCGCGGTCACCATGTTGTTATTCGGATGGCGCTTTTGTTTCACCAGGACAACAAAAGCCTGCGAACAATGGACTCGGGATGGGTTGTCAATATTATGTCGATGTTCTTGGATGAATGGAAACTGAAAACCCAAAACGGAAATGTTTTGTCGAAAGGTCGAATCCTATTGATGGGGAATTACTTGATGGAGCTGAAAGATCAGTGGGCATGAAAAGAAACTTATGTGAATGGAATCGCGTTGATAAAAAGTTTTTGTTTGTATTTGGGGTAATTTTTTTAACGATAGACAGACCATTTCTCTTACAGGAACATTACGATGGTAAGATGGCAACGTGAGGGTTCACACAGATTCATTGTCCTATTTCCAGCATTTCTTCAGAATAACTGCGTAAATTTTGAAGAATCCTTTGACAAATAATTCCCGGAGAATCCAGATTCAAATCAAGTCCGAATTTCCAAAAACTGTTGTACAGTCAACAGAAGATAATATTCCAGCAAAAGATACCCCTCAAGGAAAATAGGTTGAAACTAATCCATTGAGAAAAAAAGTGACGAGAAGGCAACAACATCTGGACGTCCACAACAATTAATAACTGAAGACAGACAATACGGAATCATAAACTCCACAAAGAATAATAAGAAATCAAAATATTGGTAAACAACAAATGATGTATTATTATTATTTGTTAACAACACCAAGGTACCGTGTTATCCCTATATGTCATTCTCTTATCTACAGATGACAATGGATTTTTGTATTAGAGTTTATCTTGAGGACTTGTGGTTTTATGATTGATGCACAATCTTGTATATACAGTGCACCCTGTATGAAATTTGGTCCAACTCGAGCGTAGGGTAGTTTTCATCTCGATTTATGACACTCAATTTTTTTGATTATTTTTTATACGATCCTGTCAGTCAATCGTCTAAGAAAAACATTTTGAATCTACCAATAGTATAAAAATTACACTGACTATTTAACTCACTCGCGAAATGAACCAATCAGAAGCTCTAATCAAGTTCGGATTACCGATAATACCAAATTTGACTCTTGACTCTGATTGGCCAATCAAGTTAGGTGTTTTCAGATTTGTTCAGTGCATGTGACAGTTAAACGTCAAATATAAGTGATTACGCTGTGCACGCATTCAAAACTATTTGTGAAATAGTCTAATAAAATTCCACTCGTGATTGAATTTTTCTCATAAGTCTGTCTTTCATTTGTGATCTCAACTGAATTGATTCAGTTTCGTTCAGAAATGAATCGACAGACTTATCGCGAAAATTCAATCACGAGTGGTATTACTACTGATAATTTGTTAGTACCAAATTACAGCGATTATTTTTTATACGATCCTGGCAGCCAATCGCCATGAGAAAACATTTCAAATCGACCAATAGTATCGAAATTACATGACAATTTCCCTCATATTATATGGACAAATCATATTATTTAAACCTAAAGGCTATTTCTTTACAGTACGAAACCTACTGAACCAATTTCAATGAAATTTCGTAAATATGTATTGCTTGAGATAGAGGATACTTTTTTCCTGATTTGGAAACTCTAGAATGGTCTCGGAGCTTCAGGAGAATTCGAGAAAACATTGACCAGAACAGAAGCCCCAGAAAATTCTAGGCCGTATTGGGAAGACACTCATGTGAAGTTTCCGAAAGTTCGGCCATCAAAATATAGACGTTGTAGTGGAACTTTCTGAAAACTTCTAAAATATTTCTGAAGCTGGAAAGCAGAAAACTTGAGATCTCCGTGGAATCAACCAGAACAGAGGCTCCTGAAGGTTACAGAAAGTACTGAAAAAATAGTCGAGTGAAACGCTCAAAAATTCGGTTAGAACAGAGAAGGCGCCATAATTTCTAGGATATAGGGTAGGAATTTAATGAACCAGAACAGAGCCTCCAAAAAGGTCATATAGGTTGCTATATGTTGAGAGAGCATTACAATTTCTCCTCTACTCGCTGGAGGAAGAGCTGTTAATTCGTCGGGTGGGGTTACAGGATAGGCGCGCAGTAGTGGGTCTCTCTTATGTATGTGGTATTATCATATCATTGCGTTTCTTGTTGCTCGCGTAGATTTCTGTCTATACCCCAGATGAAAAGTTTCCGATAATGTATATATTGCTTGGTTCAACTTGAGATATAGGATGATTTGTGTCTCAATAAGTGACCAAATGTTTTATTGCAAATTCAATGATTGTTTCATAGGACAAGTAGTTTCTGCCCATGACGTCGCCATAAAATGAGTCCAACATTAGCATTAAAAAAACATATTGGAAAGATGAGTCGACGAATCAAAACCGAGTCCGCTAGTGTTTGATACATCTAAAATGTTACTGAGAACTAAAATGCTGATGCAGATCTGAAAATGAAGCTGCCACTTTCGCATGAGAACTTTTCAGTAAATAGCAAAAGAATCGACAAAAACCCAATCAACAAAATCTCCAATTACAGAAAAAACCCGAATCGGTTATCGAACATCCCTCAGTCGGGTTTGTTTACCACCAACCCCGACGGAATAAAAACGGTGTTCTGCAAGCGATTGTCTTTGTGAGTACCGACGGTGTTTGTCGAAAAAATCAATCACAATTTCGGCGGCGGCATATAGGTCGAAAGGTCACAACGAGAATTGATTCGGCACAATAAGTTGATTATGATGGATTCAAGCGATCGTGCTTTGCAGGGGATGCAGGAAAAGCTCTAATTAGGGGGAACGAAGGGAAGGACAGATTTGGGGCATTCATCACGAACGCCGATATAGAGGAAAATTTCTCCAATATTCACGCACTGTTTGGTTACTGTCACACCATATTGGTAAATATACGCATTTATGTGCGAAATTCATATGTTATTTATCATTATGATAGTTCGAGAAATCAAGAAAAATCTGTTATTTGAATAAAAATATGAAATAATATCTCCAGTACTGTGTTTTTTTCCCTGTTATGTGTAATGTGTATGCATCAACCTGTATTTCAATCGGGTGACCAGAATCGAAAATGAATCTGACTGTGACAATGTATCTGACAGTTTAAGAAAGTTATTAAATTTTCACTCAATGCAGTTGTTCTTTCACATTAGTAATCCATTCTGAGTTATTCTAATTGATAGCAAACGAAACAGTGGCGACGAGGATATTTCATATTCAGGCAGTATTCATATAATAAGTAACAAACCGACTTGTTGGCCAATTCATTGATAATACCCCAAACAATTGTTGGACTTTTCTCCTTATTGAATATTTATTTCAACAGGTATTTTTGAATAAATATTCTTGAAAACAAGTTACTATTACAACACTTTTTCCTTCCTTATGGAATCACTGGCACATTCTTTGAATACTAAGGACGTGTTGTTGATGAATAAGGCATCTGAAGATGGAATTTCAAAATTTGAAAAAAACTGTTAAATTGATTGTTGACGCATCTTAATTTGTCATAGTAACTACAATAAGTCATATTTATGAAAATGATGAACAAAGACCTATAGTTTTTACGTCACGTCTGCCTAAAACTACAAAATTAAAATATTCGCAGATAGAAAAGAAAATTAACATAGGTACTCATTTTTGGTTTACAAGAATGTTTTTAATACCTATTTGTCATTCACAGATTGAAAACCATTGCTAAAAACGGCAGTAAAAAACGTATTTCAATTCTCGCCTCAAATGATCTTTCAACGATGGTCACATATTTTGTCAGGTATTGGTTATGTCTTTAAGCAATAATGCAATCCTTTTTGTTTAGATTTCCAACAATTTATGATGAATAAAATGATGTTCAGTTCAGTATTTCATACTTGAAATATTCAAAAAATCAAACATGCCATGTTTCTTGTTTGAGCCAAATTATTCTTTACCAACGGCTAGTAGAAAGTTTGCATTTCTGAAGAGTTTAAGGTAATTTGTATGACAAAAAACGAAATCCCTTAGATCAAGGATGTTTGAGACTTTTTCCAGAACACATAAAAGCACACATATGGTAATAGTTAAAATGAAACCATTATCGTCTTCATACTTTTGGTCTGCGATAGATAGCCAGATAGAAATTATCGTCAAATCATGTGAAGCTAGATGTCAATAATTAAGCCTTGAATACGTTTGCAGATAATCTAAAAACAAGAGTCTGAACGCTAATTACAGTTCTCATACCCAATAAGCTAACTCTTTCGATCCTTTGACAACCTTTCAACAAACAACAGGGGGGCTAAGCTTCCAGTTCCCCCTTTGGTATCATTGAGCCCAAAAACAATTTCGATGTTTAATCTGACCTAATTCCCTCCATCAGTCTTTCATGATGAGAATGAATTCAGCAAGCTACATGTGAGCCGACCCATCAAGAGCTCAACGTTTTAATTAAATTCGCCGGAATAAACGTCAAACATTTTGTAAAACTTTCGACAACGTGTGCTATCTAGGTGCTACATTGAAGTTTATATTTCAATCATGTGTGAGTGCATCGCAAATCTGGCGAACATTCGAAAACTTCAGTTGAATATGATATTGTGCGAGAAAATTCAGGACGAAGGATTTTCCTGAATGACATGAATATGGAAGTGAAGTGCGGTTTTTCATCTTTTATAAAGGGCCTTTGAATGATCCATTATACGAAACTTTTAATGGAACCGTTCCATTAAAATCCAATCGTAAGCGTAGGTACCCGCCCTGGTTCACACCGCTTATAATGAAAAGTATCCATGAGAAAGAACGAGCTCATAAAAACAACAAAACCACAAAGTAAAAATACAACTAGACAATGCCTACAAAAACTACATACGTTATGCTGAGAACAACATAAATGAAGATCCAACTGTATTTCGGAGCTTCATCCAAAACGAAAAAGGCAATTCTAAAATAAAAGGAGTCATGAAAGATAACCTTAATGTTTATAACTTTTTGTAGGTCCAGATCAAATACCCAGTTTTCTCGCGGAAGATTGGTTTCTCCGAAAACGTGATAGAACTATTCACCAATTATTTGTTCGATAGGAAACAATTTGTAGAAAACGAAAGCTATAAGGCACCTTTATACACCCCTAGTTCCGAAGTGTCTCATATTTGGAAATAATATGGTGCTGATAGGTTGGTGACAGATCTAACATTCTGAGAACAAAATCTGTTTATTTGATAATCAAAACCGCAATAATTTGGTCATCGATAAAATCACATCCTTAAAAAAATATCATAATTTCTGAAAGAATATATGTACTCTACTATTTTTAACAAAGTAACCAATAAAGAGTTTTTTTGTACAACTGACATTAAAAATGACGTTTTTAATTCATTGACACATGAACTAAAAACTGACGTTTTCACAAAATCACTTTTAACACTAGTGTTAAAAGTACTTTTAACACTAGTGTTAAAAGTAAAATGACAGATGAGATGATGGATACTCAGTAATATAGATCTCTCTAACACTTCAATCAGATATTATAAACAGAGCACCTACTCAAGAGGAATCGTTTATAAAAGTTCACACATGTATTTGGCCGTTTGCGCAATTGGTAATACTAATTCCTTTTGAAGTTACAAACGAAGTAGTATTTAGTCCAACTGTAGAATGTCCTTCATCACTGACAAATAATGACATTCATAAATAAAGTGCGTTGGGGTTTATTATTTTGAAGTATCTGTCAGTCAGCCTTGTAACCCAAAGATCGTGTGTTCGAATCCTTATGGATCTTATTTTTTTTTTGTTTTTTTCTTACTAGCAGTAACTGTTGAACAAAAAATTTTGTATGATACATTTGTTAAAAGTGATTTTATTTTGCTCGTGGGGTTGCTCCACTCGCTAACGCTCGTTTCGCAATATTCCCCACTCACAAAATAAAATGCCACTTTTAACACTTGTATCATAAATAACTATTATTGCATACAATTTCGAATATTTATCTGTCATTAATGACAGAAGAGCCATTTTTACAAAAATTTCTCAATATTCGAAACGAATAACAGCAACCTCTAACAGAATGATCAACATCAGTTACCCTCGCACTTATTCAACTCCAAATATCTTGAAAGCCGTTGACATTGTGCAATAATGAAACTTTTGTTGAAAAGAAGACAAAATCTATATCATTTCAGTGATGTAAAATCCTCGAAATGTAGTAGAAGATTTTGCCCCCTCAATTCTGGACACCCTTCGTATATGCAATTTGATAATATGGAAAAATCACCTGGGCTATCAATTCAAAGAGTATTTTTCCTTCTAGAAATACGTTCACGTCAATTCACGTGGATTGTTCATTTCATAATCAAAAGGAGCTACAGATATTCAGATCACTGATTCAAATCCTACTCTCCATCCCCAAATGACAATATCCCAATTCGCTCGAAGGTTACACGAAAATTCATTTCATTATAAGGACTCTGATAATATCCGTAAAATTCTTTTCAGGGCATACTGATGAAAGAAAAACTCATTAGCAGCATGGTGCTAATAGGTAGAGCATTAATAAATGAGCGTGTTCTAACATTTTTCATCTGAGAGCTTTCACATTTAATTTTTAATTAGGTCCTTCTGCAGAGCAACGACTCATTTGGAAATGCATTTTTTGATACGCATGTTGGGTTGGATATGAGAAAATTGTTATCGCGACAATGTTTTCACTCGTGGAAAACAAAATTATATGCCTGTGATGATGTCGGAGCTATGGTAATGATGATATTTGTGGAAAGTGGCAGCAGTAACTAGAACTGGGTATTTTCCGCGAATCAGCGGCAATAAAAATTGTGCTTAGAATGTGACTGAGTCCTGTCGTGAATTGTCATTGTTCCACTCAGGCCTTCATTGACTGTGATTCCACCTTGTACTTTTTCGGTCAAGGGAAATTCAAGTTGCTTCAAATACTACAGAAAAATGTAGACCTTGAAGGGGAAACCGCAGGTGTTTCTATTCCAGTTACGCCACCTGCCCAAGTAGCTGAAGCCGTGGAGAAAATCCTCACAATGGGACACAGCGACCTACACTACCAGCTTTTCACAAAGGCTGCAACCAAGACCAGTTTCAACCTAGCCAGACTTCCTCACACGCAAGATGCTGCGAGACTACATTTATTCCGCATATACCACCAGGTGCAGCTGTGGCTGGGTTACTATCGAGTAACTGTTCACTCCACTGACTCATATCAGACAGGTTATTGAAGATATAAAGACAATATGATGAAACATGAAAATTATCTTGAAATTTTTACAATTGGAAAATTTCCCAAATTTTTAAAAGATCTCGGATTTCTGAAACTATTGGGTCCAACAAGTCCATTCTGTCGAAATGGTGCTTCTTCATGGTTATTATGGAGAAAATACAAGAACTGTGCGAAAATTTTGCAGTTCCTGGCAACTACCACCATTTAATGCAGTTCGAGATGTACTAGGTTACTGGACTAATCAGGCTTTTTTTTTAATTTTTTTGGTGTCAGCAGTGGGTCTCAATATGAATTTGGTGTCAGCTGTGGGTCTTCAAAAAATTCGTTGTTTTTATTTCAGTATTTATTGCTGCTCTTGACTTACAAGATTCTCCAATCAATCATATTTTCTTGGAAGTAACTTTGATACAAATGGATTGTCCATGTCCGAACTATTTCTTCCCCCATCGTCCATCTAAAGTTTAAATTGATTTCAACCCAACACACAATGTAACAACGGAAATAACTTGGCAAACTTTTCGAATATGTTCATTCGAAAAGAGAAAATATAACAGAATGCAAATAATTTCGAAGCTGTTCGATGAACCATATCAGAGATAGCTTGTAGGAACTGAGAGAAATATTTGACCTATTTATAAAGCTATGATGCAGTGGAATTTAGTCGATTTTTGGACCAGTAAATCGGTTGAGGAAAACTGGAATAATGTGGATATTATTCATTGAGTTGATTCAGCAGCTCTTGAAATGCATATAAACCGAGGTGGAATTTGAGGTTATATCAGTCCATCCGAGGATAGCATATAAACCCGTAATATAAACTGAAAACGGAACCTGATCTTAAATTGAATCGGAAAATAATTATTTCAGCCAATTCTAAAGTTAACATTTTCCTTTTGCAGAAATGCGCTGTTGCCATATATTCATCACATAAATTTTTTAAATATATGTTTCAGTGACTGTAAAACAATCGAGAACAATCTTTTAGAAAATAACTTTAACTTTATATAGTATATGTCTGACAGAAAACAACTACTTCCCTGGCTAATACCTCGACAGATATTGAATTATATCTGTCCGAGGTATTAGCCAGGAAAGTAGTGATTTCCTGTCGGACATATACCATACAAACTATACAAAGTTATAGTTATTTCCTAAAGGATTATTTTCGACTGTTTAAGAGTCACTGGAACATTTATTTGTATTTATTTGTACAAAAATTTGGCATAAGCAATAGGCCTAAAGAACAAACTTAACTCACCCCCTATCCTTGTAGTAATCATCCCTTCCCCCTCCACTACTACCATAGTTCCATCCGCTAGCGTATCCTCCTCCTCCGTACCCCGCATAACTTCCTGCCCCATACTCTGGTCGTCCTGAAGCAAAGTAATACCCCTTTCCAGCACTGTCAAATCCAGAACTGCCCTTGTACGTCTCGTCCCAAGGCCTGTAGCCCCCAGAATCTGATCCTCTGTAGTCGTAGCCTCTGTTATCGTAGCCAATGCCGCGGTCGGAGTTCTTGTCGTATCGGTCGTAAGGATCGTACCGGTCGTAGTCGCTGTAGCGGTCCCCTCCGTAGCGGTCTCCACCGTAACGGTCACTTGATCCCCCATACCCGCCCCCTGCGCCCCCATAGCGGTCACTTGAGCCCCCATAGCGGTCCCCTGCACCTCCATAGCGATCACCAGCTCCCCCATAGCGGTCACCAGCTCCCCCATAGCGGTCCCCAGCGCCCCCATATCGGTCACCAGCACCCCCGTAGCGTCCACGGCTGGAGTACCGATCTCTGTCTGAATAGATGTCCTTATCCGAGTATCGGTCCCTGTCAGGGTACCGGTCCCTATCAGAGTATCGGTCTCTGTCAGAGTATCGGTCTCTATCTGAGTATCGGTCTCGGTTTGAATATCGGTCGTACCTGGAAGTGAGAATTTAGCGCATAAGAGAATTAAATGACGAAGGATTGCAAAACATTCGGATTTTTCTTTTACAATTCACTCTTATAGTACTTGTCGGTGTGTCGGTGTGGTGTTATTACGATGTAATTACGCGCGGTCCTGTGGTTCCACACCATCAGGAACCAACAACGAAGAAATGAAAAGTAACATAATCAACATTTCATCCAAACGCCTGATTTGAGTAGAGGAGTCCTTGCTGGAAAAAGGATTGAACTTCGTAATTGCACCAGAAAGATCGTAAGCTATAGTGTCAACAGAATGAACCCTATCCAGGCAGAAACATTTATATGGCATCCCTTGAGAAAACATCAACACTGGAGAACAGAAGGCTCTGAATACCCTACAAATGGACTCCACCATGAGAATTTTCCTTACAGACAAAGGAACTGCCACAGTCATCATCGACACCCATGATTACTGTTAGAAGCGGTACTCGAAACAGAAAACTGCAAACTTCAACAGATGGATACATCATCTTCGATAGAAAGGAAAATCTACAGCAGTCTGAGGAAGTACACAACCTTTATTCCAGGCAGGTAACGGGCACATTCGACGAGGAGAAATATCTGAATCGAGAATTGCTGACCACCCCTGGACAGAGTTCCATCAACTCTTTTGGTACGAGGCTAGTGTTCTTCATAGAAAGGAACATTGGTTCAAACGCAAATTCATAGAAACCGCATATATCGAAGCAAATGGTGCCTTCAGTCAGGCGATTGGGAATATAAAAACGCATGAATACCGTTTATGAACCACGCGCGCCACAAGATCGCGTGTAATTATATCATAATCACATGACACACAGACCTACAAAAACAGTATTATAATTCAGTATTATTTTCCATTTCATTTTCATTAAGTGGAGGAGATATCTGAGATTGACGTATCATATTTGGAAAAGAGTCACTCTTCCGTTAAAAGTTCCTAATCAATACACTCACCTGTCATAGTTCCTGTCCCTATCGCCATATCTATCCCTATCGTCGTACCGGTCGTAGTCTCTACTCCTATCGTCGTAACTGGACGGCCTATGGTAGCCCCTATCCCTGTCCCTGTCGTTGTACCCTGTGTCACACCTGATGCATCTTTTTCCGACGGCCGCGGAGCTTCCGCCGACGTCCGGGGAATCCTCGGGCTTCAGGGATTTGTCGGTGCTGGCGCTGGCGTACCTCGAGTACTTTTCATCCCTAGCGACGCGCGTAAGAGGGGAGTCGGGGGTGAAAATGTCTTTCACGGTGGCGGTGAGGGTTTGTTGAAAGACTAGGGGGATGGTGAGCAGGACGAAGTTGAGTTGCTGAAAATGACAATGGAAATTTTTTGCTCAAGCGGAAATCCAATGAAATTAGTTAAACTGAAGTCATGTGATTGAATACAACCAATCAGAACAACATTATACTGACCATACGGTCTGTTTTCACTCTCAGTCACGTTGCTACGGATATACATATTTTGATTTTTTTCGATTTTCAAGTTTCCAATATTCAATAACGTCAAAATGTCAATGAAGTCATTATTTGGTTGTAATACTGACGAGGAGTTTAAGAAATTTTCTTATCAAATATATCAAAATATACTGTTTCCAATAACAAATTTGTATGGAAAGCATTCACAGACTATTGCAATGTGAAAAAGTATCGGATAGCAAAAAATTTCTATCTGGATAACCTTCCTCAAGCTTGTTGCTTATATGCAACAGACCTCCGCCGCCTTCGGTCTCGAAATCTGCTTTAATTATCAATGTCCTTGGGTTATTACTCCTGACAATAATAGTCTAAGATCCGAATAAGAAAAAACCTTCACCAATTTGTTCGGTGGATGAATAGTAATTTATGTATCAACTGTCAAAAAAAATAACCAATTCATATTTCTTTGCAAATATTAAATGAATTTAGCATATTTTTATTGATTCATCATTCGAACAAAGTTCGAAGAGTATGCCAGAGAGTTGAGTTTCAAACAAATGAAACGAATAATGTTCAGTTTCAAGTTATGGCAAACAGATATGTCAAATGATTTATTGAGGTCATCGTTAATATTGAGAATAGTTTCATTCAGTTCATTGGAATTGAATTCAAGGACTATTTGGGTGTCATCAGCATAGTTGAACATTTCACAATGACTCGTAAATTCTTTGAAGTCCGAAATATAGACAGAAAAAGAAAGCGGGCCTAAAATAGAACCTTGAGGAACTCCATAACGTACAGGCAAGACATTCGACACTTTTTCATTCAAAATAACACATTGTGTTCTGTCGGACAAGTAATTTGCAATTAATTCAACTGCATCTTTATAAAACCCAAAGAAATGTAGTTTTTTGCAGAGAAGGTCGTGACTTATGGTGTCGAATGCCTTGCTAAAATCAAGAAGGGTGAGACAGCTCATGTATATTCTATCCAAGGAGTGCAAAATGCTATCTGTGATATTTACAAGTGCGGTAGTAGTGCTGAATTGTTTAATAAATCCTTACGGGGTATCTGGTACTATTTTATTCAGGAAAATATATTCAGTCATTTGATATTTCATTTCCATAACCTTGGAGAGAGTCGGAAGGATGCTAATCGGTCTAAAATGACTATATTCTGTGGGGAAAGAGTTTTCTGGTAGAGGTATTATATTCGCATGTTTCCAGTCAGTAGGACTAATTATGGATGTGTTGATTATGAATGTGATATATTCGAGAAGACACTCGATTGAGATACTCAACATTTTTATGGAAAGTTTATCAGAGCCAATGCAATTGCTCTTTATCTGCTCAATGGCATTCCTGACATCATTTAGACTGACCGTGTGAAAAAGAAATTATTATTATTGGAGATGGTTCAAATTGTTGTATTTGGAAAGTAAGACTTTCTGCTCTTCAGTAGGTTCCGTAGAAATCTTACTTTTAAACTAACTATTGATAGCATCTACATCACACCGATGAGATTCCTTTTTCATTTACCGAGTACAATGCACTGAATTAAAGACCCTGCGAGTGAGAGAATATTTCAATGAGAGCAAATAATGATCTGAAAGAAATTGCCCCAGTGCAAATAACCGAAGAGCGTGTTGTCCAACGCGATATTGGGAAGCTAAAATGATTGAGAGGATATTGTGCAAGAGTAATAATTGATCTGCTGACATTTGATGAATAATTTTGAGATTCCTTACCTTCTGAATTCCCATTATAGGAAAACTACGAGATCAATGAACAAAACTGAATGGAACGCCTGAAAATGTTCGACACTATCCACAGGTACTCAGGCTCGAAAACTATCACTTGAATACCATCGAAAATTTGTTGTGAAGTTGACCCCACTGGTGGAAGCGCAGAATCGAAATGACTAATAAACTCTGGTTATGGTGAAATATAGTGGACCGGTCATCCTTTGTATTGTACGGCGCCTATACAGCGTGTTTCCGCTGGAGAAGACATCGCAGGTCATTGTATGTGCTAACCTTGGGCGGATTGTGGAAGAGGGGAACGATTCACACAAAATTCACGAGGTTTTGGAATAATAACTGGTCGTACTGGGTGAGTCAACGAATATTCAAAGATGATCCAGCCGTTGATTTGGGTACTGGGTCGAAAAAATTCCCCGTAATAACAAAAACAGTTTCGTTTCTGAATATATTCTCGTCTCAACTAACGATAACAGAGAAACTAATTTTTTTAATCTGAGCAGTTTACTGTTCACAAGTTTGAGTAGAGATGAAAAATCATGAATAATAAGAAATATACTTTCTATATATATATATATATATATATATATATATATATATATATATATATATATATACCGGGTGACTACGAGGTGAGGTACGCCCCCCCAATTTTTCTATAGTTCCGAACTTACAGATTTCAAATTTGGTATGTCGCTATATTACTTGAATACGCATATTTTGACGCCACTACTGAAAATTCACCAGTTCCCTTTCAACCGGAAGTGATCGCAAACTTTTTATTTTCATATAACACCCTGTATATTTATTTTTATTATCCTGAAGAGCACAAAATTTGTGATAACACAGTTCTTCAAAATTGAAAATCGGTTGAAAAATGGCGGATATCCTGTTGATTGTTCATTCGAACCAAGTTGGCCATGAAATTCAAACAACACAACTGACAAAAGACATCAGATGTTACCAGAAGAAGCTCCAAAGTGCGATACAGTTGAAAACTGAAATTCTCATGTGATTGCAATCCCATATAATAATAATAATACTACCTCATAAACACTCGTAGAGTGTACCCAAAGGCATAGCCTGTGTGGGTAGAGAACGGCTATTATTTTCAATTGCCGTGGCGCTCTGGGGCGACTTACTGATACCGGAAAACCTACAGCACCACCTCGGGTGGCCGGCGTGCATTCCAAGCTAGCACTAGACGAGATTGGCATCTAGACAACACACTTGCTTTCAACAAGGACTGTGGTCATCTATCGATTCCGATATTGAGTACTTGAGAAAAAATCCCTCGTACATACATCGGGCTCGAACCGACTACCACTATACTGAAGTTTCGAACGGACTGCGCCTTAGACCGCCAAGCTACCGGCCACCCTATATTCCAACAATTATCAAAAATTTCCTAAAAACGGACCTATACGTAAATGACATTCATTATAATTATAATGTGGTTACAAAAAGACAAAGGGCAATGTTCAGTTTCAATTCCGCAAACGTCAAGAAATTGCTTTTCATTTGAATATTCCACTTCCTTATCGAGGGGTAATAATGATTTTATGAGGTTTAAATGCAGTAAAGCTCAGCATCGTAAAACATTTCGACCTTCTACTAAAAATAATGAGTTGTTATAATGCACTTATGAATAATACATCACAACGGTTTTTCTTCTCCTTTATCCATCAGAATGTCTTCAAATTCAGGTTCATATAGAATTTGATAATATATGTATAACAAAAATTCAGGAACATTAAAATAAAAAAAAAAATAATGGTGACCAAACATGGTGTCGATGGTAAAAAGTTTGTTGGTGGTTTCTGTTCAATGAAAATTAAAAAGTAATTTATGCGGCATTCCTACGAGTAAAAAAAACACTTTACTCACGAGTTTCATATAGTATTTTTTCTACAACTGTCGAAAAAAATAACCAATTCATATTTTTTTTGCAAATATGAAATGAATTTGGCATATTTTTATTGATTCTTTATTCGAATAAAGTTCGAAGAGTTGAGTTTCAAACAAATGGAACGAATTATTTCGACAGAGTCGATCCCTTTCTCTCCACACTATCCCGCAAAATCGAAAATGAAGCGAATATTAAAATAACATATTCATCGAGGTCAATATTATTATTATTATTAATGTTGACTTGACTTTCGAATAACTAGTCCATCGAAGTAACTTTTCATTTTCTTAGATTTGTTTTCAAAATAAATAAACAATCCTCGTTAAACAACGAATACCTTTTTCTTTCTTTGAATTATGTCAAGGAAATCTCACTGTTGTTACATGAAACTCTCGGTTGCCTAGCAACAGCCGTTAAAAAAAGTGCACTTTTTTCACGCTTTTCCGTTTAATAATGAAATATATGTTGATAGTGAAATATTGTAATACTTTACGCACACAAACCACACAATAAAAGTGGACTTTTTTTGACGACAGTTGTAGAAAAAGGTCTTTGAATTAAAAAAAAAAACAAAAAAATTATTTAGAATTTCTCAGGTTTTCATAGAAAAGTCCTTAAAAGCAGAGCTTGTCCGACCAAAGCAGACCTAGGACATACAGCTCAAAAAGTAGATTCCGAACCACTTTAGCTCCGTGATGATGGCGGGTAGCTAAAGCTTTTGATAATGAAGAATATATAAATTGATATAAGTCAAACAAAACTATGAAAACAAATGGCTTGGGTCCCTCTATTCATGAATCACAGTTGAGAATGTGCATTCAGTTGGGTATTTTGAATTGTTGAAAAGGGGGGAATATTCTTCATTGAAATTAAAGAATGTGATTTTTTTGTAATACCTAACAGAAAACAACTGCATACTAAAGCTAAAGCCTCGTCGAATATTGGATAGATATTGTGAAAAGACTAACTGAAAAGAATTGATTTTTTTAATCTCTAGTTTTCATTTTCAACCCTTCATAGCAATTTAGTCTGCATGACTCTTTTTTGTTTTCCACAGAGATTACATAATAGATGAGTAGAATTGTCACAGATAATTTGTGTTACCTTGAAAGCGTCGCTGTTTCGTTAATTGTGTGAACAATTCATTAATTTCTCACGGAACTACACACATTACAAGAGTTCATTGAAATCGAAAAGATCAATGTCATTGACAGTTGTATGTCGGAGTCTCTTCAATAATTGTGGTAGCATCATCCATTCATTCAATTGTACTGTTAGCGATAAATCGAGGCAGAAGAACTGTCTATGGTAATGTAACACTCTATCAGTATCTCTTGGAAATAAGACGAACTCCATTAATAGAGTACAGCCCATATTATATTTTGAAAGAGTCTAGTGACCCAGCATGAAATATATTTTTTCTACAACTGTCAAAAAAAGTCCATTTTTTTGTGGTTTGTGTGCGTAAAGTATTACAATATTTCACTATCAACATACGATTTCATTATTAAACGGAAAAGCGTAAAAAAGTGCACCTTTTTTAACTGCTGTTGCTAGGCAACCGACAGTTTCATGCAACAACAGTGACAGATCCGAATAATAACGAAATCCTGTTATAAAGCCAGTTCTCATTTTCTTTGGCAACTAATAATCTATAAATATCTGATATACAAATGTTTCACCAATAATATTCTCAGAATTCTTACTATTAAATAAGTATTATCAAAATTCCAAACTATCGTGGCGAATATATTCAGGGGCAATATAATAAGTGGTCTGATTATTACCGATAATTTTTTGGAATATTAATGAATTGCAATCCCAAAGCTGAAAATACAACTAGTCCGCAGGACAAAGAACGCCAATTCCTGCATACTTTCCCTCGGCTCTCACGATGCTCTCTGAACGAAACAGAATTTTTCTTTTCATGGGAACCAGAACTAAAAAAAAACATTTCTGAATATGTGGTCTTGAGTATTTTTTTCAATTTCGATTCAAAATATTTTTTTTTTGAGTAAAATCGCATTTTTCAGAAAAGACGCCTATATAAATAAAATCAAAAAGCGTAACCTTACCTATGAGCAATCTGTATTATTATTTTTCATCAACGATAATTTTAATTATTGCTTACTGCAAGTCTTATTGTAATGCTATTTTTTTAGTATTAACTTTTGTTCAAGTTTGAGTGTAAGGAAGCACTTCGATTACTTGTAGCTCAAACAAAACTTCACTCTGCTGTTTGGTGGAAACTTTTTTCCAATAACTGTGAATGTATTTTCAATTTTTTTCCAATAAAAACGTTGTTATTACTATCATAATTATCATCAGCTAATACCTTATCGTGTTCAAGCTTTCGACTATCACATAAATGCCCTAAAAATGGTCCACAAAGGTCGCAGAGTAAAGATGCTTGTATACATAGTTGACCTTCATGATTGGAAGCCAAATTATTCAGGACACAAAACTATGTTTCGGTCAAGGAAATTGATGATTATAGTAAGTTCACTCAAATACTTTCTAGATGGGTTTCAAATCTCGCTTCTAATGAAATATTGCAACAGCGTACCTTGAACGAAATTACTGCTATCAAGCGGCATTTCACTGATTCAATACACCCCATTACAAACTTCTCTGATTTCTACAACTTGTTCCTTTTCACACGCTTGGTTGACTCCGAAGAATAGAGTCACTCGATCAAAATATTAGCGAGTCCTCCAAAAAATACGTTCTCAAAGACAAGTCTAATTGAAATATAATGATTTCAGCAAGGTTCCAAAAACTAAGAAAATGAAGGAATCCGTCAGAGAAATTGTCAGTTGTACATGGTATAATATAAGTCATAGATCGAACCAAGAAAAGAAAACGCAATGTACAGTGAACATCGTGAGAGTCAAGGCATACGAGGTTGTGATTAGTGATCTCCCTGAATTTCTGCAAGCTGAATGCCTCAGGGATTGATGATATTTAAGAAGGGCAACGTCTATGAAGATATTTATACAACAAAGACATATCGTCAACCTTTCTCCGGTGTTCCAGAGAAATGAACGAGCTTGTAAGCAAAGCATCGACGACTTCTGAAAGTTTCATTGTGTGTTTATAATTATTCATAATCAATTGATTGCAGTAAAATTGCTGTTGGCACGGTACAGAAAACTAGGATTTTAAGAAACACTTTTGCCAATGGAAGTCGCATGGTTTTCCCATGATATGGTACTGCTGATGTGTAAAAATAGGCATTGCATTTTACATGACGAAAAAAAAATAATGAAATGTTAATTTATTTTTTTGATTTGAATGGGGAATACATGTATCGGTTTAATGCTACTTGCCAATCACCAGCGAAAGCTAGTTCCCAATTGAAACGAAAAATACTTTCAGCATTATTCAAATCAAAATCAAATCAGATATGTTTGGGATCCTAAGATGAATACTAAAGTATACAGTATCGGAAAGTTTTCACCTGTGGTATGGTGGTTTTATGAGAGTGTAAAGAAAACCTTGCTATATGTTGAGAGAGCATTACAATTTCTCCTCTACTCGCTCGAGGAAGGGATATCGACGTGAGTTGTACGAGAGGCGCGCAGTATTGCGTCTCTCTTATTTATGTGGTATTATCATATCATTGCGTTCCTTGTTGCTCGCGTAGATTTCTGTCTATACCACAGATGAAAAGTTTCCGTTACTGTATATACAGCGCCATCTCTAGGTTCCATGATATAACATCTACCTTAATACCTTGTTGGACAGTTCGCCCTTCACCCACAAACTTCCCGTAACGCCGATGATGTGGAAGGAAGCACATGGCAGAAAACAAACAGCAGCTATCAAATCCTGCGGTGAATTTTTGCCGACAAACAAAGTGTAATCAATACACGGGCATATCAAACTCGAAGAGAAGGCAAACGAGAACAGCTAGTTGCTTTGATTGCAGGCGCATTCCCATTATTCACTCCGTCCGCAGAAGATCAATCTCAATTGAGTTAACGTAGTTGAAAGAAGTGCTTCACAAGAAAACAACAGTTTCTGGGGGGAAGATATGACAGTATTATGAAAATAAAGCAGCCCTATTATAAGAATATGAACTATATGAAATACGAGATGATTCATTTTTGTGTACAGGGTGGGATCTTTGACTGAAAAAATTCGCAGACAGTCGAGGGAACACATTTGTAAAAAATGCAAAAAAGGTAGAGTATGGAGAAGAATATTTATGAATATATCTGGGTGGTTGAATGGCATTAGTACGTCCACCCTGTAATATTAAATGTGTCTGCAACCTACCAGCCTGATTGATTTTACATATCTGGTGTCGCACAGGTTGTGTTCTCTCTTGTTATGACAAGGTACGCGGATTCGAATCGAATGGCATCACACGTTGAAAGGTAGGGCTGCATGTTCCCTAGCTCACACAAGTCTCTCGAATACTTCTGAGGGTTGGTTGCTAGCCGGTTGATAGAAATAACAATTTTATTGATTTTAACAACCATTAATACCGTCCCTATGTGCTAGGAAGGAAGACAGGGTAACCAATGACTTTTCGTGAAAGCAGTTATTGAACTGGAAGCAACTTTTTCTCATGCAAAGTCTGGCGAGGCTGGAAAATCTCTTGATGTTGTTACTGAAACCGTTGGTCAGCAGTAACTCTCTCAGATATCCCAAGGTTCTGGGTATTGGGACACTTGGAAATGGAGAACTGTCATTAAGAGAGATCAAGATTACTCCTCTCCAGCTCACTTTCCTAATCTGATCGATACATTTCAGTGAGTTTGTCACGCTCAAGCTTGATTGTGCCCCTGGAATATTCTCAAAGTCTTTCATGAGCCATTTTACTATTTTATATGTGAGAGACTCTATTGACGAGACAATTGTTCGAACAGACTTTCCAGGTATGTGAATCTTGGGTGCACAACACATTTTTGGTATATTCAGATTGAAGTTTGTATTCTTTTCATCTTCGGTGTGAGCAATGCCTTGCATTCGTTCAGGGTGGTTTTGCACAACTGAAACCTCTTTGGGCAATGGGTTTTCAATAGTTTGTATGAACCAGTTTCAATGAGGTGTTTGCCCTTTTTTGATAATTCATCAAGTATTACCACTTTCTTGCCCTTGTCTGCTTTCAGATAGAAAACGTCCTTAGAGGTATCTGGCAAGTTCTTAATGGCACTTTCAAGACTCACCACCACCTCCTGCATATCCCACCCAGGAACACTACCATATTTTAGACCATTATTCAAGAGCTTTAGTTCTGCTTCATCAAAGGGTTGAGAGGAAACATTTTCAAAAATGTTCAGGAAAGAATTCTTCTTTGCATGGATTTTCACTGTTTAACTGTTCAACTTTTTCAATCGAATTAGTTCTTTCTTCAATGTACTTACCTTCTTTATTAATTTCTCTGAGAATCATCCCACTGTTTTTGTTTCTTAGTACCAAGCGTATTATTGAGTTTCTTGTGAAGGTAGTACGCTTGAATATCAAAAACATTATTCAATAATCTTTCCTCAAACAATTTTCTAAAGATTCATCCGTGATTGTAAATTTCAAAATTCGACGACAAAAAGAATTTTATGTTCATCTGTTCATCTCTCTCTCTCTCATCTATTCGCAGAATGTCAGTAATAAACTTTACACAGCATCAGCCGCTATAAATAATTCATCAACAATGGAAATGATATCAACAAGCATATGAAATTTTTCATGGTCCGCTGCCTCACCACATAAAATGTTTTTATGATTTTCCATTGGCAACATCAAAACTGTATAGAAAAACCGTTATATTCATTGAATTGGAGCCGCAAATAATGGCTCCAATTTCTGCATATTACCGTGTTTTATGGCAATACTCTAATAAAAGTAATAAATTCATAAATAATTCACTAATATTGGGAATATTTGCTGTTGTGAATCAAATAAAAGAGGTGACTAGTCTGGTGCAATCAATGCAGCAAACAAGGGTTAATATCAGTGAGATTGAGTGAAATCATGTTGAAATGTTCATATTGCAATCGAGCAAATCAGTGTGAATTTGGGCCATAGGTTCAGTATCGATATTGCAGTGTTCACCTTCAGATATCCCCATCCTTCATCTCATTCAATTCTTCTTTGCATGGTATCACACGTTAAAAGGTAAGGGTCTCGTCTTTTCTGGCTTGAACAAGTTTCCCAAAGACTTCTGAGAGTTGTTCGAAACCGGCTGACGAAAACAAAAAATTTTGAACAAATTTCTTGTCCACCTTCTATTTTACTTTTTCCTCAATCTTAGGTAGTTAACTTTTGGCCTCTTGAACCTTTTTGAATCTTCCTGAACTCTTCTTTGAGTTCTTGAATTGATTTACCATGTTGTTTTAATTGCTGAACTAACCATTCCTTTTGTTCCTCTTGGCCCATGTTCCAGTTACTCTAGTTTTCTGTATTTCATGTAAAGTAAAGGAATCTGCAATTTTCAACAATGAGCTTGTCAAGAAAGAAACAAGGTAGGGCATGACACCTTGTTTCTTTCTTTATTTAAATTTGTTGCAGAAACTATACTCGTTCTCCTTTATCTGGGTTTTTTTTCCTTTTGTGACTCTATTCCATTCATCTCTTGTGTTGAAATGTCGACATGTTTATCAGGTTCTTGTTTCTTATTGATCTCTTGTTTCCCTTTCTCTAGTTTCCTCTGCAACTAAAATTGTTGAAACATCTCCACTTGTTCCTATTTCCTATTGTCTTTTTTATATTATCCCTGTTTTCTCTTGACTTCTCGGTCCTCTCGCTCTCGCTAACTTTTGGTCCTCCCTCCAGTGTTGGGTATCAGCACCTGATACTGGCTAATTTGCCTATTGAACCAGGTTAAGCCAGTCAACTCGCTCAGAGTTGAATAGGTAACACCCTAGCCAATTCGTAAAACACTGGCGTCCACGTCGGGGGAGGGGTACTTCGTCTCGCAGGCTTTCTGGGACGAGTCAGAAGTCCGCCCAACCCAAGTAGGAAGGCATCGTGATGAAGGGTGGATGTCACATGGGGTGATTTCTTGCTACCGATCCCTCCAGAAAACCAGTCGACTTTGTGAAATACTCAGCCTTGTCCCAGCAATGGGTTCTGCTGGGTTCGATCTGAATTCCGACATCGCTCGTAGAAACCATATGGGATATAGCTTCCAAATCCGGCGATTATATTGCATATAAATCTTCAACATAGTTAGGCAGCCACGGCTGATTTAGCTAGAAAATAGACCTAGTCCTCATACCAGAACCATGGGTTTTCAAGGGACTAGGACTAGGACTAGGAGGATTGGGAAGTCAGTCAATTTATAATCACAAACCTGATAGGAGACACTATCAGGCCCTTACCTCTTTTTTGCTTTAACTTCAGAGACTTGGTGGCTCTAGAGGTGCTTGAAACGATGGAAAAACTAGTTGATAGGAATATTCGAGATAATGATTCAGGGTATATAGCCTACTCATAGACCTGAATCAGAGAGAAATGTGTGTCCAGGGCTTTGCTGACGATATTGTCATAATGTTCAATGGAAAGTATGTGAAGGTATGTATGGAACCCATGGAATCAGTCCTCACATACGTACAGGTCTGGTGCATAAGGGAGAACCTCAAAAACCACGATTGTTCCTTCCACCAGGAAAAGAAGCCCAAAGACCAACAGAGCTTTTCGTATCTTTAGTGAAATCCTATACAGATCGGGCAAAAATTCATTGCATCATAGCGTGTGCCATGCCATGCGATGTGCTACATAGAAGGCAGCACATAATATTCTGACGGGTGAGCGAGACTGAGACTCGAGTAAACGGAATGACTCGACTAGCGGCGATTGACTCTGGGAAGTAGTTGCTCAGATGAGTCTCTGAAATTCTCCAATGCATAACGTCCCACATTTGGTGCTGGTCGACTGTATTCTGTCTCGCACTTTGAATAGCATGGCAAACGCTATGATGCGTTGAATTTTTGCCCGACCTGTAGGACCTGTTAGGAGACGACAACAAAAGCTTCCAGATCAAAGGGCCTAGACCGATGGAGAGGCAACAATGGGGGATACCTTTTACTTGTCCACTGACTTGTGACCATTAAACAACAATTACTCAATCTTTGGAGGTGAAAATAGTATACATAGAATATTAATACTTCAAAGTCTGTCAAACGAAGCTTTATGTGTCAATTCCGAGTCTATTCATAAAAATTAGCACTTCTTCAGATCATGAGAAGATTCAAGATCGTTGAATCGATAAGTGTCAGCTGAATCATAAACGAACTTCTTATCTCGGTCGCCACCATAAACATTTCACTTCCAGTCATCACCCCTTTCCTGCCAATAACTTCCGACGATCTTATTAAATTCCCTTCCGTCCCAAATACTCATCCAAACATTTGATCAATATTCTAATTGCGAGAAACAACTCTGTCACTCGGTCCCCAACCCTGACCCCGTTCGAATAAAATCTCCCCATTGTCACCCTCCCCCTAATTTGTTTCACTCTAATAGCGCAAGTTCTAAGATTGTTAGATTGTTTTGTCTACTCGTGAGTTACAACCCTCTCTGTAAGTGTGTTTAGTTGGAGTTACGAATTCCTCTGTTCCTTTCCTTCGAATTAAGGACGGACAAAAGGAGCTTGAACAGCGATTGCTCGAATCCCTTGGAATGGAATCGGCTATGGGACAATTGAATGACGTTATGGGAGGTGTTGACGTCCAGCGTTAATTTAGGTACCTAAATGGAAGTAAATGAAGTAGAAATTATAAGGCAAATATCTGACTCAAAAAACACGTTCCCTTACCTCAAGGACACTACTACAAGTGCTATAATTCTGATCATTGATTCAAATTCATTAGTAGTTTTTCTTTTTCCACGAAAAATTGTTTATTTTGGAAGAAAAAGTCCCTGGTTGGCGGTATTCTTCACACAGTATTACGTGGACTAAGTATCCAACATGCCCCGGCACCCAAAGGAGGTTCACCTTGTTGTTCCTGCCTAGATCATTAACTTAGTCTAGGCATTCCCAAACCATCTTCGATTTGATGTTAGAAGAGCTCAACGCTTTGATGGCTGCTTGACTATCGGAGAGGATCACGATTTCCTTGTCCTGTTGAGGTTGAACTGAATGCACCTTTCTATGGCGTGGATTTTCGCTTGAAAATGCTGGGGAACTGGCCAATGGGTCCGGATTATTTGGTGCGAGGACCAAAGGCTCCTGCTCCAGTTCCCTTGGGAGTTTTGGACCCGTTCGTGTACCATGTTATGACATTCTTTCCCAGTGCTAGAATGGATTCTATGTTCCATTTTCGCTTGGTATCAAGTTCCGTTCGAAAACATTTCTCGAAACTAAATTTTCTGGTAATTTCGTCAGTTGGGAGATCGGCAAGGTGTGCACAGTCGGTGGGAGTTGAGCCTCTTACACCGTGTGCTGTCCCTTTGAGTCCGACTTCAGCCAACCTGAGGTTTGCTTCCCAAGCAGTTCTCCTCACCGTGATATGGAGAGGAGTGAGGTTCAAAATGACCTCTATTGCTGCTGTTGCAGTCGACCTCATTGCTCCTGTTATACAAAGACATACTAGTCTTTGCACTTTCTCCAAGATTTAATTTGTTGTGGCGAGCTCGGTTCTGCCGTATGTGATCATAGGTCTCACCATCATGGTGTATACCCATCGCAGAACTGATGGGTTACAGACCCATGTTTTTCCTGCAATGTTCCTGCACACATGTGACGCTAAAGACTAAAAAAGCTACTCACTGCCGGGAAAAGTCTAAGCTCGCTTACGAGAAGTATGAAAATGTTTTGCAATCAATGTTGAAAATAGATCTAATATCGTCAATGAAACGGTCCTGATGGTGCACTTTCAGAAACTGGTATATTCTACAAATGAATAATAATAACTTTCATCCATCATATCTTCTGCCGCATACATTCGATAAAATGCCTTCAGCAAATTATTTTTTTTTTACTTGGTATTTCTCAGTTTCCTTAAGGCTTTCAGATATTTCTTGTGCATTGAGTTAAGAAAAATATATATTGAATGAGGGTCTCAAGTTTTATCCCTCAGAATATACCAGAAAAAAAATTACATCCTGACTCGTTTGATAATAAAACTGAAACATCCGATCACTTACCATACAACTCCAATCCAACTTCTGAAAACTTGAAGCTACCAGTCGTTCTCATGCAGACCTTTTACAGCTATCCTGATCCCCTTTTATATAAAATTCGAGTATTTTCACAGTTCATTTGGTTTCAGTGTTAAAGTTGGGAAAGGTATCCAATTTTGCGCAAATAAAAAATGTCTAAGCGAAGTCTCTCTTCGGGGGTGTAATAAAATTCCCAAGAGTTGTAGCAATCTCATTTAAGGACTTTATATTTATTTGACATTGTCACGCCCGGTGATTTTTACACAGTAAGGGAGAACTATAAGTCATGACACGGTCAGAGATCACCATTATCGAACAAATAATAATTCTTTGGATTAGAATGCACTCATCTACTCTTCGATAATATACCTAAGAATGTTTATAAGATGAGATATATAACTTCAAATCTTAAAGTATCAGAACCAAATATATTTTTTCACCACAAGAGAAAATTTTAAGCAAACAACAAAAGGTCTCGAAGTCTTGACAGCCTTTTGCATCACAGACGTTGCCACAACTTCAATGCTAGCAATCTAAAATTGAAAGCAATAATTTTTTCAGCTCTTTGACACTTCAGAATTTGAAAGAAACAAGATGTCCTGACATACCAGGGCTGCTCATTGATATAATCCTATAGAAATTATTGGGTTGTGAATCCATCGGAAAACAACTACTTCCCTGGCTAATACTACGACGAACGTTGAATTACACCAAATGAATTTTCGTGCAGAGTTCCTACAAGGCTTTCTCTGCAACATTTGGACCATTTATAGATCGATTTCTTGATTTTAAAATCCTAAGAGGCTGATGTGTAGCTGGCGAAGGTACAGCATCCGAGGAAAAAAAAAACGTTCGGCAGCCAAAAAAGTATAGTTGTTTTCTGATGTATGTCATGGGGGGGAATTCTGTTTCTTAACATTATTGAGCTCATTCTGAAATATCGCGGATTCTTTTATATCTGTGAAGAACTTTTCTGTACTAGCGTGTTTGTTGAATTCGGTTTCAACAAACTTAATGGTCATACAGAAACGGCCTATTCAACGAACTCGTATCATAATTAACTATTTATATATTTCTGAGTGAACATGAATTTCGACAAAATGATCGCGTATTTTATTTCGTCATAGTCATGAAGTGGTTGGTTCTATGTCCTGCTTTTTGAACCGGGCTGGGCCAAGAAGAATTCAGCTCAGGTCATTTATCATCGTCCCTGTTGCGCGAAGAGTAAAAAATCGAATGTGTCGGCTATAAATTCCTGCGACCAATACACGAATTGCGTTCGATTGGATTCAGCACAGAGTTTGGTAGGCGCTAAAAGGGCAGCGACCGTACCAAAACGGAAATTAGTTGATAATGCACATGATTTAAAAGAGAAGGTGAATGCGCGTAGGAAATATCTGTTGTTCATTCTCTGTTACCGATCGTTTTATTTGGAAAATGTTTGGAAAAATGTTTTTTTCTACGACCACATATGCTCATTTTTTGCGCTTTATCGATCAAGGAAGTAGGTTGATTGTTATACACTTTTTCATTTCTACATTGCAAACTGTACTGTAATGATCATTTCATGAACTACTAGACTGTCATTTTTATGATCATAAATAATATAAAATCGAATCAAGTTTGTTTACGTTCTAATAATTTGACATTTTACATCAGTGTTTAATAAAATTCTTTAAAAAAAAATAAGTAATCGAAAATGAGTAGTAATGGTTACTACATCGTCTACAACCTTCAAAACAGTAATAGTGAGGATGATTTGACATTGACACCAGTAATTTCAATATGAAGATTGATGACAATCGAATTCTATATTATTGAATAGTTGGCAGGAAGTTTCTATAGCAGTTAATTTCATCACAGTATTATGTGAGCTCGTAGCAGCGAGTGGAGAATGAAGGAACTATCGGGATTTGGATAGTGGGGGTGCAAGTTCAAATCCTAAATAAACCAATTTTTTCTTTTATGAAATCGATTAGTGTACGATTTTTATTATAATTTTCAATATTTGTATCTTCAATTCCTTTGTTAGGTTTTATGTATTATGGGAATCATGGCGAGAGGAAAGTTTATGATAAAAATATTACAAATTTGTTTATGATTCAGATGGTCGTAGAAAAAGTATAGTGTACAATTTGCATGAAATGACCCACTTTCCACTCGTATCCCTACTCATTGTACAATATACTATTTCGATTTTTTCGATCATTCCGCGATATTCTGGCGAAGCTGTTATTGCCAGTGGCGAATTATAAAGTTGATAGGGTGGCCAAATTTGGAATATTTCAAAATGGAATGGTTATGATCATAAATAAAAAAAGTGAAAAAATTAATCATAAAATTATTCAAAAAATGCTCTATGGAACTAGATCGATTATATGAAAAATTAATTCCAATCTCAGTCAAGACATTTGAGAAAATATGAAGAGAAACAATCAATAGATCTAAATGAAATCGATGCCAACTCTCTGCAAACAATCTCCTTCCAAAATGGCTTCCTCAACAATGTCCGTCCTTGACAGAGTTTCGCAATTTCGTCGATGGTTTTTATGTGAACAATTCACCGAATCTCAATTTTTCTTTCATCGCCCGCGATTGTAAGTACCGGACGCGTCACGCTCCTTGGAACCGTTTCCGCCGATCTATTGGGTACTACCAGGTGGAACCATCACCATGTTTGACAACTATTATTGTTGCATCTCTCAACCCTGACCTGCGATTTCGAAAGATAGTATGTTTTGGTATGGACTAACGAAATTGTGAATACACCTTTCCCTGTCAACTTGGGAAAGCACCAATAAGAAAATATTTGTTTGGAGAAGTCCAACAAAATAATTATTTTATGTTCAACAGAATCAGTTCACTACAATAACTTCAAACAGTTTCATCAAAAAATATATGTTAATGGAAAATATACAGGGTGTCCCACGATTCAGACAGGGAATAAAGCAATAGCTTTGTTTGATGAGCTTTTCGTTTTTAATTAATGAGAGAACCTTTGTCCTACGACGTTTTTTTAATAAAAATTGAAAGATTATTATAATTTTGCCTCGTTTTAACCATCACAAAAAATATGGGACTGCCCAAAAATACAGGGTGAACCTAAACTTAAATAATTTGGTAACTGTTCGTTTCAGACGTCGTGAGACAAAGTATATTGAAGTACCTGTGAATCTCAAGTTAGTTAGTTGTAGACCCCAAGTGTGCCAGTTTGGTAGAATCGGGACGAACATAGAAATGCCAAAATATACAGGTGACGTGACCGAAAACAAAAAGCTCATTGAGTAACATAATATCAAAAAAATCTGCATTAATTGCTTTAATTTAAAACCCCGAAATTACAATTCTCTCCTACTCTCGAGTTCCAAGATATTCTGTCCTTATCGTCGTATAATAAATATATAAAATTTTGGTTTTTAGATTGATGAACTTTCTGAGCTAGATGGGAAGATGTTTATCAAATACCTTTGCCCACTTATTCAGCTAGCATGGAGATGAAAAGAAGAGAGTGTTTAGATAGTTACTGATGACAGGTCATGATTCATTATGAAAAAATTTCTACCTTATATACGTCTCAAGAAAAAATATCCTCTTTTTGTTTTTGTGAATCTGTTACTTTTTAGGCGCATCTGAACAGACCAGTATATTTCATAAAATAATAGTGAATATATTTTTTTCTGTTTTAACATATTCATAACATATCCAATATAGGTCCATCCGAGGTCCATGACAAAGCTTCACTGTAGTACGTCCAACTTTGTGGAAAAGGGGTCCCATGTATATCTAAAACATATCCCTCTGGACATGAACGGACATCCAATGGGTATTCGGTATGTCCATTGTAGGATGGTATTACTTCTGAGTCGAAAAGAGCCAGGCTTGGAACTTTATTATTTTGGATATATACAGCAATACGATATGAAGAACATTATTATAAAATAAACTTTCATTCCCAGATCCTTCACCAAAAAGTAAATTTTCCAATCAAGAATGTGGTTGAACTCGACAAACTCAGTCATAACTTTTACCCACTTATAATTATTTGAAATCTGTATCTTCAAAACTATAGAAAAATTGGGGGGTGTACCTCACCCCGTGGTCACCGGGTATTATTACGTTTACTCAAAAAGGAAAATTGATGAAGAACTGATAACAAGCGATGAATCAACACAAAATTTCTCGATTTTTCCTCGAGAAAAGATGTCATTAGCTGCCATCTATATCACTTATTCCATTTCGAAGAAGAACATAGTGCTTTATTCGAAAGAAATAATTGATATTGCTTTCATTTGTGAAGCTGAAAATATCCAATTTGAAAATGTGCATAATTCAAGAACTTCCAAACAAATCAAATCTTGACTTCTACTGTAATTTGAAAATTTCTTTTCATTCTTTGTCCAGAAAATGAGTGGGTGATTTGAATGAACTCCCAATCGCTAATTGAAGAACTGTTCGTGGATAATGTATTACAAAGAAACTGGATTTTTAATGAACAGTGAGAAATAAAACTTCCTACGTTTTTATAACACTTTAAAAAGAAGTGATGATCTACTACGTCATAATAACGGCTACATCCATCAATTTATTGAAATCTCATCCAGAGCTGTGCCGAGCACTGACAAACAGTGCTTTGAGCACTCAGCTCTAAGCACTCTGACAATACATTTCCTTGCTTAACAACCAATCAATGGAATTCATATTTTGAATTTCAGCCAATAGAATCGGAACTACAGTGACAATATAGCTTGTTGCTGTATTTTCACGGTGATAAACCTGCTTAGTTTTGTTTTACTATCTGTCAAGTGAAAATAATGATTTAAATTATAAACGTCGAATTTATGTGTTTTGACTAGTTATCTTTATTTATCAATTTGGAGTGGGCGTTGCAGGACCAAATTTCAGGCTCACAAAACCCCTTGGTAACACCCCAACCATCTTCCAAGCAGAAGTACACGCTATAGAATTATGTTTCCAGGAATGCCTTGAAAAAGGCACTCGAAGGGCAGAAATATATGTACTATCAGATAGCCAAGCAGCACTAAAAGCTCTTAGGTCATACACCTATGAGTCTAAGCTGACTTGGGACTGTAAAAAATCCCTAAGACAACTGGCAACAAACACTCAGGTCACCCTGATGTAGGTGCCAGGTCACAGAGGAATTAAAGGTAACGAAGAAGCAGATTGCCTTGTCAAAGAAGGGGCAAACACACAATTTCCCGACCCAGAACCCTTCTGTTGGCTCTCCAAAGTCCACTTGAAAGAGGAGATCCGACGCTGGGAAACCGATTAAATGAAATTTCACTGGAATAAAGTGCCAGGACAAAGACAAGTGAAAAGTCTAGTGTGCCTATCGCCAAAGAAAGCTAAACAGTTTCTTAAGTTAGACAAGAAAGGCTTGAAGATGGTAACGGGACTCCTCACTGGACACTGCTCTCTGGGGTACCACATCAAAAAGATGGGTAAATCAGAGAGTGATAGTTGCCGCTACTGCGAGGACTTCGCCGAAACCGCAGAACATTTGCTTTGCGAATGCCCAGCGCTTTTCTGCAAGAGGCTTAGGTTCCTGGAAGGGGCCTTCTTAACGCCCTCTGACACCAGGAACTTAGCTCATAGGAAACTGATAAACTTCACAAGAAGTCTCGGAATCCCGGACCTCGAATAGACCAAGGGTCACGCACACAAGAACTTATAGGTTGAAGTGCTTGTGAGGCTGCACACCCTGTACAACCCCCCTACAATATACAATCACCTAAATGAATGATGTATTGAAGTGGATTCGAAATTCCTGTTCGTTGTCAAGATGCCAATCCTGCAACCAACGCCAACGCGATCGTTATTTCTTAATGAAAACAGACGACGAGTAGAACAAAACACATTCCATCGCAATCTAGATATGCGATAATGCAATCACAGCCCCGTTCCTGAATAGGAACTTCGGCCGAGAATCTGGAAACTGAAACAATTCGGAATCTTGGTGCTCTGGGAGATAAGGGTAATCACCCTATTCACAAACTAGCTAAGAGCACAATAATTATGGATGTTCCAGACTAAATTGTATTAGCACACAATGGGAATTATTGATGTCGGAGGTAAATGGAGCTTCCTAGAACTGGATTTACTGGATGTTTCGGATTACTAGGGGCTGGTTTGTGGACTGCGACGCTTTTATAAAGAGAAATTCGGTAAAATTGATTCGTGAAATTCATATTCGGAATGCTAATTCTAACTAGTTGAAATATTTGAATATATATTATGCGAAATTTGGGAGGGTATCTTAACTTCACAATATTGAGGTTTCCCAGCATAACTACTGTGCAACATCAGTGAGATTTGATAGAAAAACCTGCTTATTAAAATGAGTGTTAGTTGGTATGTGCTTGAAATAATTCAACAATTTCACATCATGTTAAATACGGATAGCTAATGCTCTTTTCAGTCAACCGTTAATTAATATATTGAAGTATGAGTGGATAAACAGGTCTTCCACATACGCGCGATTTTTTAGAGCAAGTGTTTGAAATATCAGATATCCACGAATACTTTACGTTATTTTTTTCAATTGGTGTACTTTGAAATCATAAATACAAAAAATTTAAGTTAGTTTTGGTGTTTTGGGTAATATGTGTTGAATTATAGTAGCTGGGAACAGCCTATCTCCTCCTTTTGGAGGATTAGTAAATTTTATTTTGTATCCACTCGACTCTACTCGCAGAGGTTATTTGAGGCATAATCTTGCCGTTTTATTCATCTCATCTGAATCGGTTTTTCATCAAAGGTCGACTCACGAAACGTTACATTTTCTCGAATACTCCAAAGCCATCAACAGAAACATAAATTTCCGTTTCGCCATTGTGATAATGAGAAATTTCCATAACTGCGGGTCCTTTCTCGAAAATCCAGAGTTATTCGCCATACCCTTCCGAATTCTGTAAGTGGAGCGCAAAATAAGTGAATGTCGGAATATTTAGCAAACTTCTTGACGTTCTGCGTCGCTGGAAGTTCTCGTGTTTCTTGGCTGTGAGTGACAATTTATTCAGGATCTGATGAAATGAAACTCCCTTTTCGGCCGGAACTGAAGACAAAATATTGCCTAGACTTGATAATTCACAAAAGATCAAGTTAGGTGGAATTGTAAGATTCGTTGATTCACTAATCATACATTTTTTTTTTTAAGAACACAAAGTTTAATAAAAGATCAGGACAGAAATCCTACCTCAAAAAAAATATTTTATTGAACTTTGTGGAGACGACTTTGAGTTGTTTTTCAAAAAAAAAAACTTGGTCGTCCACTTCGAGTATGGACTACTACCTTCTCAAAATTATTCGAATTTTTCCAAAGTGCTAGCAGCCTCAAAGACTTTGAGTTTTACACTTTTCAGTTTAGTAATCCCTACTTATGAAAATAAATTGGTTATCGACATGCCCATTCAGGAATTAAATGACTTGTGTGGTACAGGGGAAATACTTTTCGTTTTGATTGAGTGACACCACAGGTGTCCAATATTCCATTTTTGATTGAGTTCTATGACAAGACAAAAAAAAATTTGGGAAGGTCTTTAAGGAAAAAACCCACACTTTCAACAAAAAAATTTCACTATTTTTACACTTCGCAACTTCTAGACTCTCGAATGCATCGAGAACCTGTCTAATTGATCTCAAGCTTGTGTCATCAAATCGGTGGTCGTAGTCCAAAGCATGATAAGCCACACTTGATTTTTCTGGTCTAGAAAATCGGATGTGAACAATGTGCTCTCGGAACCGGACTTTCATGGACCTACGGGTCTGGCCCACATATTCCTTCTCGCAGTCCTTACAGCTAATTTCATAAATCCCCGAATTTTATTTTTCTTCCGTCTTATCTTTAGAAGTACCCAAGATTTGTTGCATTGGATATATGAGATCAGCTGTAAGGACTGCGAGAAGTATGTGGGCCAGACCCGTAGGGCTATGAAAGTACGGTTCTGAGAGCACATTGCTCATATCCATTTTAAGAGACAGAAAAATCGAGTATGGCTCAACATGCTTTGGACCACGACTACCGATTTGATGACACAAGCTTGAGATTAATTAGACATCAGGTTAATGACTGCAGACTTCTCGATGCATTCGAGAGTCTAGAAAAGTGTAAAAATAGTATGAATGCTCATAAGGGCCCCATTCCATACAGCCGTTTGTTCAAATTCATAGCACAATGAACGTTTCTTGCCTTCATAATTCATTTGTCTTCATTCGTTATCATTACTTAGTTTATTATTATTCGTTACTTCACTACTAATAATTTTTTCTCGTTTTCAAATATGTTGGTAAAGTAAATATTATTATATCAATACAATGTTAGTCAATAATCCAAGTGTCATCAAATACGGAACAGTGACGTAGTTTTGGTGTTTTGGGTAGCTTCCATTTCTTGAATAGTATTCACACCATTTTCAAACACCAATTCCAATCAGGATAGGGCACACCTTCATGTCTACCGATGCTTCAAATGAGCCCCTCTTCAAGCAAGCACTGCATGAAAAATTCCCATCAGGAAAGAAATTCTGTCTCCGAAATCCATCCGCTCTCAAATAAGTCACTGAGAGCTTTTCCCGATTAAAAATCCTAGCTCCAGCGACCATCCCATTTTCATCTATTTCCAGGATAAGTATCACAAAGTCGTTCTCTATTATCATAAGTACACCGCATATCTGCGGTAATGCTTCAAGACGGCGCAAATGTTCTCCTTTGTTCTAGAATAAACTGAAAACCATTTTCTTAATGAACTGAAAATGAGTTACGACCTGGCGCTTCCCTTTTAAAATGTGAGACACCAGACTCGTAGAGGTACAAGATATAGGCGAAGAACGTAGGAGGAATTGTGAAGGAGAAGGAGGTTCATGATTGCTTATTTGTACGATGAAATTTTAATTGTAATTGAAATAGAGATATCTAAGTAGAGTGGATATTTGAAAGCTAATTGTGTCATACAGTCTGCTCCTTAAGTGAACTTTGGAATGATTAACCTTCTTCATAAACCTTAGTTCATAAACTGCTCTTTGAGGAAAATGGAAAAATGTTGAAAATAGTTTGTCAAAAATATTGGCTTTTTCCTGAGCGTTCGCTGCAAGTGTTCCACATCCCTTGGTTAGTGGTGGAGAAGAGCTGAAAGTGAAATTACCGACGATTTTTGGTCGTATTTTGGCGTTGTGAACCTCTTATAGTCATTATTCACATCGAGTTCTAGACCATTCAACTTCTGGGATCTTCGAAAATTCGGCTTTAAAAAAATCCCATAGCATCCTTAACATACTACCTTCAAATTCCAATTCATGTTTACAAAATCTTAGGTGACCTACTGCAAATTCACTCGTACATGCTCTCTCCAAAGCAGCAGAAAAATAATCCAGAAAAAATGCATTTTTCCGGCTCCTAGCAACACACAATGCCAATATTTCCCAGAAGTGACTGAATTCGCCGTTGACCAAATAAAAGCCGAGTCGAGTTTCTCGTCGTCGGGTCCACATGCATTTCCGAGATTTCCGTTTTTTGAGTAAAGACTCCATCAGAGGACGTGCGCGTTCAGATCTGTCCCAGAGCTGCTAGCGACGTGAAAATATGATTGAAAAGCCTTTCCGTGTCAAAGGGAAAATTGGAAATCAGTCGGTGTAAACATTGAAGACACCATTCGGAAGACAGCGGCGCGACGGGGCGATGTTCCTTGGGAACGAGAATAGTTCTAGAATAAACATCTGGGAAAACAAAAATTGACAGAAGCTAATATGGACTGGTCTACACTGTCGCGTTAATGTCATCTTACTTCACAAACTGTGAACAAAGGGTTGTAAAATGGATTTTTTTCTGAACCGCAGGGGTCCATTTTGGGACCCCTTGTCTTCATTTTTTACCCAGCAGACTTAAGAAAGTACTGACATTTCGTCAATCACAATTTTATGCTGACGATACGCAAATGCATCTGAGTTTTGATGATAACGAGTCACAAAATTCTATAACTAATATTAATATCGATATTCAAAATTTTGTCCCATTTTTGCAAAAAAAATTGTTTCAGCACTAATGCCACCAAATCAAGTGCAATCATTTTCGAAAGTGACAATAGGAGATAAATGGTTAAGGGAATCTTACCAATCATGGACCAGGGACAAAGTCTAGAATTCCAAAGCAAAATAAAAATCTTAGGTTTTGTTTTTGAACGCAACAGTCTCAACCACTGAGCTACCTGGCCCTCAAGGAAATAATGAAAAAGCTTCTGCAGCAGAATTTCATGATCACAATTATACTTTTGTGGGAACTAGGGAATTAAAAAACTCCGAAATGTCTTCAGTGTATTCATAGTTTTTAGAAACATTTCGTATTCAAGGGATATCCCAAAGCATAATTTTCTGCAGTTTTGCCTCATTGTCCTTTGTCGTATCCACCTGCCCGAAAAAAGAAATCCTGCCACGGCTCATTTCGCTGCAGGCTTTTAAGTGTCGGTGTCCCCGCCAGAAAATTGAGTCCCGACAAACATAAAAGCCGAACTCAACGTCTAGACTGCTGACAAATGGCGAAAAACTGAAACGAAACTCGTGCTCCGCTCTCGAACATAAGTCACATTCGTAACTATAACGGGAATATTTCATTCAGAAAATGGCCCTTTTGGCGTCCGCGGAGACGGTGCCGAGCTTGTTTGCAGCCTTATGAAACTTTTTTGCAGTGTTAATAAAAATATTATGAGGTGCCGGGAATTCGTGTATACCGTTGTTACCGCGGTGAGGTGGATGTATTTCGAAGTTTATTTAACATCAAAGGAGTTTGTCGTTTTGCTTCGGATCGTGTATGTTCACTGAGTGATACATTGGTTCGAATCTTGTCGATAACAGGATAACTGTATTGTATGTATACGTACACTGAGAGGAACATAGAGAACATTCTGTATTTTGAAGGAATGTTCGTAGTACTTATACTTATAGTACTCAGTTCATTTTTTTCCTACCAGAATTAGGTCGCATCCCTAATAGTCACATATTCCATAATAATAATAATAATGATAATAATGGCTTATGTAGGCATATGTAGGCTCACTTTGTTGACTTCATTATTCATTATTATATGATCTCAGTGGTTTCCTGTTTCATCAATATGTCCACCTAATTGCTATTGTTTAGGAAAGAATATTCAGTTTTATTGTATTTCACCGAGGGGGAAACTAACATCATAACATTTTCATTAATTCATTATTAATTTTAATTAAATTCATTATTCGAAATGTCAAAACTCGCCAGAAAACATTTTTGCGCAAAAAAAAACATTTGAAAACTGATTCAGAGCTGACACACTTGAGAACGGTTAGAGATAGACAAATTCTGCTAACGCCAATCGATTCAGAATTGCTGAATTAGTATATATTGGGAATTTGAACGAAAAAAATCGACGGACAAAAAAGGCAAATATTTTGAACTTTTCAAATTTTAATTTTTCAAATTTCAAATTTTTATCCACGAACGTATTTCGACATGCTGATTCCGAATCTTTGAACTAAAATGTCGAAAACTCATCATAAATATTTTTCGCGCCAAAAAAACTATTTGAAAACTAATTCTGAGCTGACCAACTCGAGAACGGTTAGAAATAGACGAAATCTGCGAACGCCAATCGATTCAAAATGGCCGAATTAGTATGTATTGTTATTTTCGAGTCAATCAAAAGAAATTAAAAATTACTCGAAAAAGTTGCAAGGGGTTCACCCCTAAAAATCATTAAAAGTACCAAGTTGTTACATCGACTTCAAATTCGCACTGTGTACGTAAAATTTCATGCTCATTCCAAAAATGTATGGTTTTCTATGCTCAGATATAAGATTTAGCCGGAAAAAGATGTTTAAGATAAAACATTAAATTTTCTGAGATTTTTTATTTTTCATATTTTGAATTTAAAATTTTTGTTCTCGGACGTATTTTGACGTGCTGATTCCGAATCGTTTAACAATAATGTCAAAAACTCATCAGAAATATTTTTGACGGGAAAAAAAACATCAAAAAACTGATTCAGAGCTGACCAACTCGAGAACGGTTAGAGATAGACAAATTCTGCGAGCGCCAATCGATTCAGAATGGTCGAATTAGTATGTATGTGAATTTCGAGTCAATCGAAAAAAATTAAAAATTACCCAGAAAAAGTTGCAAGGGGTTTACCCTTAAAAATCATCAAAAATACCAAGTCGTCAGATCGACTTGAAATTCGCACTGTATACGTAAAATTGTATGCTCATTCCAAAAATGTATGATTTTCATATGCTCAAATATAATATTTATATATATATATATATATATATATATTTATATTTATATAATATTTATATAATATTTAGGCGGAAAAAGGTGTTTAAGATGAAAAATAAAATTTTCTGAGATTTTTTATTTTTCATATTTTGAATTTCAAATTTTTGTCCTCGAAAGTAATTTGACGTGCTGATTCTGAATATTTTAACAATAATGTCGAAAGCTCATTAGAAATATTTTTGGCGCCAAAAAAAACAAATAAAAACTGATTCAGAGTTGTCCAATCGATTCAGAATGGCTGAATTAATATGTATTGGGTATGTATTTGGGAATTATTTTATGACTTTCTGGATCTTATTTTTATACATAAGAGTTAAATTATGTCCATACAACGTACCGCGTAATTGAATGGTAATTATCTTTCAATGCCCCCTAAAACTTTTTCATTATTTTTCATTAGAGATAATTACTTCACTGATTTCATTAGGTGTACAAAAAATTACTAGTTGTTTCCCTCTCGTATTTTACTGATTTGTGAAAAACGATTTTGTCACATTGATCTTGAAAAATATTCAGTGAATTGTTTTATTGGATTTGCTTGTGATGTGAATTATTAATTGAGAGAGAGAAAGAGAAAGAGACAGATAAAAAATCAATTTTTGATTTATGCCTGACGTTTCCTCAATAATTATAGTATTTTTTTGGATAAAGACATATTTATTGAATATATTTTCACGTAACATCACAGAAAATAACCCAATTAGGTATCTTGTTTGTACTCGCTGTGCTGCTACTAGACATTTTTTTGCAACGTTTTTAACGATTTTTTAAATTAATGTAGCTTTCAAATAATGATTATCGTAGGTTTTTGAATAATCTCACCAAATTTCTAAGATTGCTCGCAGGCAGCGGCGTCCAATCACATTTTAGTATTCCCAAACCAACAAGCAATCCTCGGTAGCAAAGACACCACGGATGGCGCTGCGATTGACACATACTGTAAGTCGCTGCTTCATTTGTGGGGAAATATTAGTTATACAGTGGATTATAATTCATTGGGCTGGGGAGGGACGACTATAATGTTGTCCGACCTACCCTGTCGCTAACATTTTTTTTTTGTTTTTGGATGAATTTCAATACTGGAGTTTCGAAAGTCCATTTGAAACAGTTCCTCATTGATACATAAAAATATACTGAATTCAAGTGCATTAAATACTCAATAGACTGTTGATGATTTATACATATTACTGATCAGTTTATCATCCTGATTCCACACAAGAATGCTTGTACATTCCCTGATTTTCCCGTTTCATTTTGCTGTCAAAATATTTTCCCGATTGATGATAAAAATTTTCCCGTTGCTTTATACATCAAACTGTGTCCTTCTGTTGATTGAATTGGCATGTTGGCATGTAACATGTTTTTATTAGCTTCACTCAGTTTTCACCCACTTCCAGTCGTCCAAATAATATGAATTTTGGCACCCATAAATGCAGAAGATAAAATTCTTGTGGTATAAGCCAAAGAATTGCAAAAAAGAGGCGAGAGGTCGTGAGATCTGCTGAAATCGTATCCAAATCTCCGGTGATAAGATGAAAAAGATATTTGTTAGGAACACTCCAGGGACTATCAGGGGTGGGAAGTTTTCAAACTGCCACCCTGTGAGTTCATTCTAGTGAACCCTTCGGCTTTGATAATAATAAAAACTGATAACTAACGTTTCTATATCCATCGAATCTAATTTCCAAATATAACCCACGCACTCCAAATTCTGATCTACAAATGAAATTCGCTCCCAAATCACCACCGCTTGAATTAACTCTAAAATGCGCAACAATTCGTCAATCTCTGATGAAAAATTCCAAGTTTTATCGAGAATTTGAAGACTGCCAACTTCCAGTCTTTTTCATTACTTTTTCATTACTTCACAGGATGCATACTAAGATTTGTTTCATCTCATTTCGGAATGGTATCAGTAGCGGAACATCGATGTATCCTGTAGTGATTTTAGTAAATTGTTTCCGTAGAGCAATTCTTAACTGATTTTTTTCATACAGTTTTTTTATTTTATTCATACACCGTTTCAGTTATATGATCAACAAAGGTTAGCTTAGTACTGAAAATCAAACCCGATATATAATTCTTTTTTCGTGAAAGACATATTCACACTTTTTATGTTGGAAGAAAATTAGTTAAAATCACACCAGATATTGAGTCTTTGAAGTTCCTCTTGAAGTAAAGTTCCTGAAGGCAGTTAAATGTCGTATATAGTTCACAATGGTTAGCACATAATGAAGCATTGGACTGCAGGACAGACACATTTTCATTTATGAAGATGGTAAACAAGAGAAGTACCAGAATTGGTCTGTGGCCCGTAGGTCAACGGTTAAGTGTTCCGCCATTGAAATTTCTGCGGGCACTGGACCAGGTGTGATGTGGAGTTGTCTAGATGCAAATAATAATAATGACCGTCTTCCACTCGCACAGGCTATGCCTTTGGGTACACTTCATGAGTATTCCAGGCCCTGTCTCCGGAGCTCCGACACATCCGGAGGGCGCACTGGATCGTTTACCCAGATAACCACTCCCCACGTCCGTGGGGTAAGCGATTACTGGGTCCGAGAATCATGTGCCCTGAGCAGACGCAGTGAACCAAGGATGACGGCCTTCTGCATTCGTCCGGCTAAGATTTCTGCCATATTACGGCAAGCCGGTATGATTTTTAAGTTCGAGAGCAATGTGTCCATCATTCCACCAAGGATCCCTATAATCAGAACCACCATTTTAACAGAATGGTTTGGGTAGAGCCTGCGGAGTTCAAAGAGTAAGTTTCGATATTTAGTCCGTTTCTCCTCCTCCTTTCGGACGATGTTCGTTTCACCAGGAGCCGAAAACTCCATGATGAAAATCGTCTTACTCTGATGGTCGAGGAGGACTACATCACTACATATTATTATTATTATTATTATTATTATTATTATTATTATTATTATTATTATTATTATTATTATTATTATTATTATTATTATTATTATTATTATTATTATTATTATTATTATTATTATTATTATTATTATTATTATTATTATTATTATTATTATTATTATTATTATTATTATTATTATTATTATTATTATTATTATTATTCTTATTATTATTATATGTCTAAACTTCATCGTCAGTTTCGGACCTGCCCAGTTTCAAGAGTAGCTGGAAGTGAAGCTTGTTTGTAACTTGATATTTGAAAAAATAGTGGGATACCAACATTTTAACAAAAATAGCAATTTTTATGATTATGTAACTCAAAAGTGTCCTCTACAAACGTTTCGAGCGCGCCTATGGATATATCCTAATGGTTGCCTTCCTGTTTAATCGTTTTCCTGGTCATGAAAGTTTACTGCTTTTTCTACAGCACCTAAGTTGAAAGTTTACGTTCACGATTTGAATATTTCAGAGCACAAGAAGCGCTCTGAACTTTTGATGCAAATACAACAAACTGCATCTGATAAAGAAAAATGTTCAAGTCTAAAAAAATCCCCAGATTAAACTCTTGCTTAATTTATATCAAATACATTCCATCTGCAGTACGCTACAAAACGCAAATTATTTGATTGATCCTCTCAACAAACATTTCGCTTCGATTTCCTGTCAGTTTCACTGCGGATTAATTAACTCTCACTGGCGAAAAAGCGAAAAAACCGCGTTCCCAGGAACATGTTCCATTTGATGAATGTTTGTGTAAACACGAACTCAAAATTGGTATCAGTTATGGCGCTCGGGCGAATTCCAAAGCGATAATGAGCGAGAACCGACTGAAATATTGCTCTACTAATTGGAGACATAAATCCCAAAATCCCGATATTTGTCCCGATTCGCAGTTCGGATCTGACTGACAATATCGCAAAATAATGAGGTATCAGTGAATGATGACAATTGCCTTATTGGCAATAACAAATGCGGAGTGAATCGCTAACAAAGATAGATGAGAGTAGCAGATTTCCATTAGTGGCACAGTTATCCGAAGTGGAAGAACCCCACCATAATTATAAAAGACTTATAATTCTACCTCCCTTGTCTTCAACAATTTGCACACGATTATTCAGTAGATCAAATGAGTACTTCTGAATTGCAGCCTCAAATCACAGTAGTGGTAATTGTGTGGAGACAGGTAGGCCTTCATAGGCCCTCTTTTCCATCTCCTGTTCTCCACATATCTACGTTACTCTTCCTTTTCGAACCTTTATGACCTTCTGATGAAGTCCAGTCCAAGCCAATTAATTCCTTTGTTTCAGCTAGTTTCTCGAGGGCATCTCCGTATTCTCGCACAAGTGCTGGGATTGATGTAGCATGACAGATGGCTCTGATTGTTCCCTGACTGTCTGAACAAATATAAATTCTCTGTTGGGGCCCTTCTTCCGCCTGTTGCCTTGTAGCTACAGTGAGGATTGCTTGAAACTGCAGTATATCTTACCGAAGCACAGCTTTCTCGTACACCTATTCCTTTCAGGTAGATGCCTGCACCCGAAACCTGTTTGTCAATCAGACGCCATCTGTTTAACATATTAGGCGTTTTGGATAGAACTCTACTGCATTTCGTTCCAATTGTCCTCTGCTCGGAATAATGAGCGCAAACTTCCTATTCCATCGCAGTCTATCGTGTGCACTTTCCACTGTGATGGCAGAAAAAGGAGTCTCCTGCTCTGCCCACTTCGCGATTTCTGCGTGACCTTTCATCGCTCCTTCGTTCACCCTGACACACGGATCTCGCATTCTCAAATGGGATGCCATTGCCTCCTTGAATCACAAGGTTGACTGAAGACATCGTTGCTCAGAATGTAGTTCACTTCTTTCCTTCTAGCGGTGTTTTTCTTCAAAGATGACTTTGGCTTAAACCTTTTGATATGCTGATTCATCCAGATATAATTCGCTATTTCTGAAATTGATGATCCTGCTTCTTGTGTTCCCTGATTCTGATATCTACTGACTTTTTAGTTTCTCCGACATATGACTAACCACATTCACTGAATTTACTTTTTATAAGTGTAGAAATGCTCCGCCTCTGGATGAAAATAATAAATGAACATCCACAATCCCTTTCTGAATTTCCGCACTGAATTAGAAATTGATTTAGCGAATTCCTATCCAGAGTTATAATAATTAATAACTTTTCAGGACACGACACTTAGGCTCGGATACAGGGAGGGCGATGGGGACAACGACTCACGCTATCAAACTAAAAGTCTATCAAATTTATTGTTTGCAACTAATTTTCCAAAAAATGGATGAAAGCACACAAAAATTGTCTTTCTCCCCAAACGATACCAAACACCAGGAAGCTTGTCCTGTTTTTCAGTTCTTCATCTTCTTGCAGATATTTCGGGATGATCTTTGGAGCCTCTACAACTGTGCCGTTAGTATGAAGGTTTTCTACGTTGACGATGACAATGATTTACATTTTTCGCATTTTGTGACCATAACGAGACCCATTCGTTAAATACATGGGTATATAGAAAGAAAGCTAAGAAAATTTCCTACAAGAGGATATTATTCACGCTCATGTGTTTTGTTAAAATTGTGAAGAACCCATATGCACTTGGTCTCTTCAAAATATTCTGTAGCGTCATTCAGTGAATTTCTATCTTTTCCACCGAATATGATTTATCTATAATCTTACTAATGCACTACATCTTTCCTCTCTACCATCTTCATTCAATTTTTTTTTTTCAATCGGTATCAAAATGAAAGTAAAGATATCCAACATTCCAAATAACGGTTTTCTGTTCATAATCAGTCTGAAAACTTAAACTGAAAGAACAACTCCCGACAAATTCTGACATTATAATCTCGTGAAACTTCAATAACAACTGAACATCACAGACGCTCGCGTCTGTTACATTTCCAAATCGTTAGAATCATCCCAAAGTTGGCCATCCCAAAGTTGGCTTCTCTGAAAATAATACATCAAACGTCTCAGCATTCATTGAACGTTTGGCCCCGACATATTTTCCCAGAGATTAATGATTTGTTTACGAGTCGTGAAGGACTTCCAGCCATGTTATCTTGCATCCCTATACGCGTCCTTTCAAAGGAATAAATAATGGGATAAATAAATTCATATCAAAAGAGCACTTAGAACTGAACGGGCTTACATGTTTGCGAGAGGCCATAAACTTGAGAGCAAAATTATTTCTATATTTTGCGGAAAGGCTTCCGCTGCCAGGGTTGTGGTAAGATTATACAAGTCTGTAGGAAGTGATCTGGGAAATGCTAATGGTTATTTAACAAACAAGTGTATCAACAAGGTCGATTAACAATCAAACAACGATCGAGATTGTTAAACGACATTTTAATTCACGAGTTTGTAGCAAAACTTTTCCGTCGACCATAGTTTTAGAAAATAGAGAAATCTTACTTTCAATGTTTATTTATTTAACGATACGATAAAAAACAATCACTATTTCTAATTTATATTAACTCTAATCAAAGATTGTTTAATTTTCCTTAGTGGTAGTTCTGTTTTATTTTTTCAAATTAAAAAAAATTAAAAATTACTGTCATGTGGATTTGAATTCCCGACCTCACTGTCACATCTCTCGGCTGTCGGTCCAACGTTACCATTACGCCACGTGACTTTCTATGATTGTAATTGACAACTGGCGTATTGAAGATTTTAACCAATATAAAATGTATTAGAACAATGTATGTTGGGTTGCATATAATAAAATCGTTGATCGTAGAAAATCATTCATTAACAAGGTCATTAATCAATGATTTTGAGTGCGTTAAAATACATCATAAATGAACGGTCGGTCGGAAAATATAGTTGAATATTTGGTGAAGGTGCTGCGCCCAGTCTCTTCTCAAAGAAGGGTACGCTTTTGAAAGGGAAATTTGGACTATTCCTGAAAAAATATCCAAATTCTTTCGAATGCTTAGAAATGAGTACTGTAATAGTACATTTAATTTTTTTTTTCAATCTGGAATAAGTTATCTTCTATAATATGTTCTTATCAATAATTATTTTCAAAAAATGCAAAGTGGCAACATTGCTCTTGAATTATTTCAATAACTAATTGTCAGAACTGACATTTTCCATTTATTGTACATTGAAACCCAGGATATACACATACTCTTAGTTGCCAAAATATATATTTTATCATTTTTTGCTTTCACAAATCCGCTGTTGAAGAACTTATTCGAAGATGTTCCGGAAAGGATTGGAGGTTGAAATTTTGGGAAAATGTTTCTTTTTTATAGACCTAAAAGTGTACGGCCACTGTATAATCTAGGAATGAATATTGTATCATTATCATTTCATGGGCTAGCTTTGTCGTACAATACGTCCACAACTTCGACAGTTCTGTTATTATTAATCCTTCCCAAGTTATTCTTGAATACGGTCCTGTCTGGAATATTATTGGAATCCAACGCGGACATTTGCATGCAGAAGCTTGTCGGCTTGTAGTTAGATTTGGCGGCATAAGGTTACTAATAGCCCCGATATCGGTAGCCACTAGGGCTTATTAGCCGACATTCTTGTGGATATTGTTCCGACTAATTGGGAAAACCAGCTCGATTTCAACGTATGTGAAATCGAATCCGAGGAGGCAGTCTCCCAAACAAGTGAACTGCTTATTAGGACTGGAGTGGACCACATCAATCGTTCAAGTATTTCACTGTACTGTCTTCAAGCGCGTGCCTGAGGGACGAGGTAATGGGTAATATCCCCCCCCCCCTCCATGATGATTATAGCACGGCCGACTTAATCTCCCGAACCGTGGTGAGAAAATCTCCCGAAATGTGAATTTTAGGGCATGGAAAAGATGGCGGACGATATTTTTCATTATGGTCTGATTCGATTCAAAATTAGTGTGTGAGGGTTTTCGGGGTCAGAGGTTATACATTTTTTGTCAAAATTTATGAATTCAAAATGGTTGACGAGTTTTGTGATTATGGTCAGATTCGATTCAAAATTGGTTGATTCAGTACGATTGGGTTTTGAGACAAGAATCGATTGTAGCACCACCAAACTTGGTATGCTAGTATTTGGAACCATGATAAACACGAAAAAAAATTGTTTACTAAAATTCCAGGGGTGGAACATTTTTTTTTTCTTTTAAAAATATATAAATAGATAGAATGTCAGGTGTGAAAAATTGGAAAAAAATTTGTGGAAATTTTAAATTGTGTTGGCTGTTGTGCTGACCGGAACAGGACCCCAATAATACTGGAACAGCTGAAGAGAAGAAACTGGATAATTTCAAAAAGCGGTTTCCAAGACTTTCCGAATTTTACAAACAAAATTTAAAACATTTACATTTTTTTGATCGAATTTTTCAAAACCTGCCGTTCGTTATAAAATGGGCTTATAATACACACGTCCTTCACGGGAGTAAAAGAGGTTAGATTACACCCTGTATAAGTAGAAATAGAAACTGATAAAGATTGAACAGAGCAAATGGTGGATAGTGCAAATATATGTTTTTTCTTGACAAAGCGTGGACAAAAAAGTATTCGTAAGCTTTACGAGTATTGTTCATTTTGAAGAAAAGTCTAAAAAAATTAAAAGTTGTACTGTTTTACATATTGTATGCAAATTGCCGCACTCGTAAAAAAATCACTTCACTTACTTGATACATAAATATTACCTATTCTTCCCGAAAATTGTTGATCAAAATAGTCATTGCAGCAAACTTCGAGATTCAAAATGATGGTACTTCATAAATTCAGGTTTCTAGTTTCTGTTCGGCCTTATATACGAACCCCCAATCAACCCCGAGCAATATTCCTGACTCCCCTTCTGCAGCATGCCAATAAAGAACAGATGTTCCAGAAGACCCCGTAGCAGGGGTATGGCGTAGCTTTCTATAGGAAGTACGTGCAAAGCTTATCAAAAGTTGTTGTATGACTTGCTGTAAATTTCTGCTGATAAACATTTCTAAGAGGATGTCTGCGATATATATCGACAGGACAGGACACAAAGCGATGCTCTAATACTACGACACAAAGGCTCTCTGAGAGTGAGAACTCACTCTGTGTGTGATGCTGTGCATCTAGTATGGGTTGAATATTCGAAAGATTTGACGAGGTTCCTTATTTTGTTACGAGGGTGGTCCCAGAAGTACCTGGCCCAACAAAGAAAACACAAAATTTTGGAAAAAAGTATATTTATTTTTTCAGCCGTTTTTTGCTTGATTTCTTCGCTCAAACGTTGCAATAAGTTCGCATAATACTCGCCGTTGATAGTTTTTCCTTTTTCAAGATAGTCAATGAAAATTATACCACGCGCATCCCAAAAAACCGACGCCATGACATTGCCTGCAGATGGAACGGTGTTTGCCTTCTTTGGAGCTGGTTCTCCCTTTTCGGTCCATTGTTTTGATTGTTCTTTTGTTTCGGGTGTGAAGTGATGGACCCATGTTTCATCCATGGTTATGAAACGGCGCAAAAATTCGGCTTTATTTCTGTTAAACCTTGCCAAACACTCGATGGAAACATCTTCACGACGCTGTTTTTGTTCCATTTTGAGCAAACGCGGCACCCATCTTGCGCACAGCTTTCTCATGTCCAAATGTTCAGTTAATATGCGATGTACCGCACTTTTTGAAATTCCTACTATGTCTGCTAGCTCGCGCACTTTCAGTCGACGATCATCCACTACCGCTTTGTGGATTTTCTTCACCATTTCCGGAGTCGTCACTTCATTTGGTCGACCACTGCGGTGCTCGTCTTCGCATGGAGGTCGTACGACCTCGTTTAAACTCTGCTACCCAATATTTCAATGTTGATAACGAAGGAGCAGTCTCACCCAGAGTAGACTCTAGTTCAGCTTTTATATGGGTTGGGCTAAGGCCTTTTAAATAAAAGTATTGTATCACATAACGATGACCAATTTTTTCCATGTTTACAAATTCACTTAAAACGTTTACTATTGATGGCTGCCAAACAAATACTAAACAACGTGGCGTCTTCAAACTTGACACATATGCTGTCTAGATTGTGTACTGTCTACTGCAATGGTATTTTTCAAGCAACTACCGCCATCTCTAGGTCAGGCCAGGTACTTCGGGGACCATCCTCGTATAATCCAGTACGATTGGGTTTTGAGACAAGAATCCATATGGTCCAAAGAGGTTACTGATTCCTGCTCCAGTATAATTATTCCATATTAACTAAAATATCCATGACTTTCGGATCCTCCGTAAATATAGTATAGAAGGGTTATGTGACGTCATCGCCCCAATATTATTATTGTTGGTTAATATTTGTCGCCCCTGAAAGGTTTACCCAGTTTCTATGGTATTTTTTTCTACTGTGATATCATATGAAATTCATGACAGTGCCAATATCAAAAAAATCAACAGTTACCTACGCTTGTGCTTTCAATGTGAAATGGTGATACCTCCATCATTCCTGAAGACTTTTTTAAGTTGCTCGTTAGAATGTAGCCGGATGACCATTGATTTCCCCTGTAGCCTATTAAATCCATATTCCCAATTTTCATAAAAACATACTGCCAATTAAAATATATTCTTTTATCATAACCCCTTCAGTTTCATTTTCGTTTTCCTGTTCGGCATTCATCGCTGAGTGGGTTAATCAGGCCAATATATCAATGTAAGCGGAACTAATACTGTGCGCGTCGCGTTATAACTTCGGCAATTTTTCCGTATGTAGCAACTTCACGATAAAAGCAGCCTGGGGGGTGATTCATTAAAATATCGCGCCCCACCCTCTTCACTTTTTTCGCTATCTCGCTTCCTTGTGCTTTTATCCCACACCTGGATGTTTCAGAAGTGGGATACCGAATATCCCACTTCTGAAATATGCTCGATAGCGAAAATATTTGTCGTTATCGGGGCTGGCAATTGCGAACTGTTGGTAATTAAAAAGTGTTTCAGAGTGTTCGTTCTCCTGGAATGGAGAACGTAGTTGGGAGAATGTAATAAAGTTTGTGAGTTCCCGGGAAAAATGATAACGAAAAGTTTCGTAAACGCCACATAACCCGGTAATTTGTTGGGAAGTTGAATAAAGGGATTATAAACCTTTCATTCAATTTGCTCGGTATCCACGTTAATCGTGTAAAATGGCGAAGTTTTTTAAAACTGTTATGGAATGCTGGAAAGCTTTGCGGAGTAGCATGGATGCAATATTTCACCTTTCATGAATTTTAACAGATTTAAATGTGGGGGTCTTCAATCGTATCGAGTTTTCAATAAACTAGTGTATATAGAGGGTTATAAACACGTTACATACCGTATTTTTTCTACGAAATTATTGAAACAACAAAATTGGGGTTTTTCAATTTGATTTCTCTTCTTTCATTATAACAGTTTCAATTGACAAATCGAAACCTAACTTGACCATGGCGGGATTTTAACCACTGAAATCAAACGTAACTATAGTGATGTATTTAAAAAATGGAGTTGGTATGTTAATGTTTAATAATAAAATATGCTCCAAATACATATTATGATATTTAATTATTGAATTAATTAGATTTTTCAAACTTGCATGAAGTTCCGGATCGTGTATGAGGTTGCAAATTTGTAAATGCATCAGAATAGGTGTTTTCAAAATTTGCAACAAAGTTTTAAAACTTTTGCAATTATTTCGAGACCACTTTGATCAAAAAACTGTTAGGAATATTGTTTAGATGTATCTGATTGCAAAACTTTTGGAATTTTCTCTCATGGTACATCAAAGAAAAACATAATAGGTCCATAAAAGTAACGAATTTGTTAAACTTTATCAACTACTTATCTCTTTTTTAAAATATATTTTTCCAATCGATATAAAGTTGTCTAGAGGTTCACCAAAAAGGGCGTGAAACAAAGTCAGATAATGGTCCTTATCCTGATCCTTTATGTGAACCGTTGGAGAGAAGGGTATTTCGACCCTACCGAATTTATTCGTTTTATTTTTATGACCCTGAATATATTTGAATAAAAATAACGTGTCTCATTCTGTTTTCTGTTTCTGAGTATACTAGAGAATATCACGGTTGAAATATCATTCACTATGGCACTACCTTGAACTGAATATACATTGCTTTTTGAATTGAAACATCTTCTTGGTAGAATCCCACTTCTGAATCCCACTCCTGACACTATATTCTCTCAGGAACTCTTCAAACAGCTACAGATCCAAAAGTCGTTGCATTCAAACAGTAAAACTGAATTTCAATGCAAAGAATAAATTCAACGACAAACGGCGATGTTTAAATCTCGCAGAAACACTCTTATTTCCATACCGCCTACTGCAATTTGTCGAACTTTATCTAGTCGTTTAGGATAACAAATGAATAACGGCGTTGCTTTCGTAAATCGTGGACATGGTAATCTATGCACATATATTTGTAGCCGAGCTCCTTATGAGTCAGTAACAGGCCGGGAGGGGGCGCTGCGAACGTGGAAATGTACGACGGAGCGATTTGTCAGGTCGTTCTACGACATGATACTTGACTCTGCTGATGCGAGAAATCGAGGATCCGTGATCGTTACGCCGACAAAGTGGGGTCGTTATTTTTTGTGGAATTTACAGCATCGCTGGGACGAACTGCGGAATTTACATGAGACTGAGATGATGAGAGGTGAGGGATTTTGTGGATGAACACTCATCGATAGCAGTGTCATAAGAGATGTATTTCATACAAGTGGATGTTTTTTTTCTCTTGAACAAATCTTTATATAAAAAAAATCTTCTGTCCGTGTGTACGACATTGAACTCCTCCTAAACGGCTGGACCGATTTTGATGATATTTTTTGTGTGTGTTCAAGTGGATTTGGGAATGGTTTCGATTGACAATTCGGTCCGAACAAAATGTTATTTTAAAAAATTAATTATTTGAACTTATCCATGCCCCCTAGATCAAAAATTGAAATAAAAAAAAATGGTATCAAGAAGATACAAATGATACACGGTTGTATTCAGAATGTCATATGTAGCCAAAAAATATGAAAATATACCGGGTGTCTCATTTAAAAATAGAAAGATTATATCAATTCTGGTGAGACCGGAAATTGCATGAAGCTGGGCCGCTTGTCAAAAAATTCACTTCACACTAAAAAGTTATAGAGGCGAGCCAACTTCCGTGGACACCCGGTATAGTGTTTTTTTTCTGTGTTGGGCTGTGGTGAAGCTAAAAATGATATCATTTCAAACTTTTGATTCAGTGGATACCATCACACAAAAAGCAATTTGAAGACTATTGAATGTAAGAGTAAAGCGAGATAGTTGAATTTGAAAATTTCACATAATTGCTAGTATAGTAGTATGTTTTAATTGAGTATAGTTGATAATGAGGTAAATATCTTTCAGAGCATGTGAAAATTAAGGAAAGATAAAGAAATTGATTTAAAGCGTTTATGGTCTGCTTAAGTTTCATTAGACACAAAGAATTTTAATTTCATCAAATTTCATTATTTAAAATGTAAGACATCTGAAAATTACAAATAATTGACATAAAAAAAACTCAACTGAACCCAACTGAGACTAAGATCTTTTGCACGATCCAACTGAGCTAAGAAGGATGTAGAAGGTAATGAAAGGTGAACGTAAGGAAAACTGAAACCAGGCAATATCTTCCTTTTCAAAAAAATAGAAACATAACTGGTCATTTGAAAAATAAACTAACTAATGTAATAAATCACTTAATATAAAATACAAGCCATTAGAGAAATTTAGATTCTTGATATTCTCCATGAATTATTGAGACTAAAATTTCCTTTGTTCGCTCTGAAAGTTGTATATTTTATTCAGTAGAATAGTCCAATGTCCTGAAATATTCATAACTCGAATTCTTACAAAAATGCTACTAAAAATGCCATGTGGAACATTTATTGCTACCGACGCGACTTCCCTGATGTTTACTTTCTCTGACTATCCCCATGATGTGTGTCATGATAAATATTGAAGGAAGTCACAAAAGAAAATTCTTCATAACTTCGTCCTCGTAAAATTCCTGTTGAAAAATGTCCATATTAACCTGATTCCTGGTCGTTTTCTCTTCCTCATACTACATCAAGCATTCCAATTCCGAATTCGAATAAACAAAAGGGAAATATATTATCTCATGAGTATAGGAGCTGGGGAACATTTCAGACAGTTCCTGATTGATGTTATTTTCGCAAAGCCGTACTCTACTCGAGAATTTGCAATCTCTCCTATGTAAAGTTCTTTTCAGTGCTTTAAAGGGCTTTCGCGAGCCAAATTGACTTTTATTCTTTCTTTGAGAGTAGCGATAAGCTTTATATTAGCGACTCGGAGGTAATTTCAACGATGTTTCATGTACACTTTGATGGAAAGAACAGGATTCTTTGCAAGGGGTTTCTGTTTCATCATCCAGAAAGAGCAAGTCTGAGGCTCACGTGTGTGAAGTTTCATCGTGAATCTTCATAAGTTCAATATTTTATGAGTAAGTATATATCAGCCGCCATTCGATATTTATCTTAGTTTTATACCATACTGAGTAGCTAGGATTCAAGCTTTGTAAATGCATCTGGCCAAAAAAAAAGTAATTTTGAAATGAAGGTATATTTAAAAAAGTCAGTTTTATATATTCTAGATTGGGATAATAGTACGGGAAATGAAATTCCACTTGTGATTTAATTCATCTCATAAGTCTATCTTGTATTTCTGAACTCAACTGAATTGTATTGAGAAATCGCGAAGCAATTCAGTTTAGTTGAGAAATACATCGAAAGACTTATCGCGAAAATTCAATCATATGGTATTACTACTGAAAATTGATTTTCAGCACAAAATAATGCTCATATTTGAAAAATTACAAAAGCGCAGAAGGCCACAAAAAATAAAAAAATTATAATTCTGACTTCACAACCTGAAATTATTCTAATTCCGACTTCACAACTCGGAATTAGTATAATTCCTTCTCCGCAACACAGAAATAGTATAATTCCTACTTTACAACTCGGAATTGGTATATTATTCACGATGCAGAAAAATTCAAAGTCAAAGTTATAGCGGCTTGCCCTAATGCGGTGGAAATCTTAGCTGGATAAATGCAGAAGGCCGTCATTCCTGTTCCACTTCATTTACTCAGAGCACATGATTCTCGGAACCAGTATTTACTCATCTCATGGACGTGGGAAGTGACTATATCGGTGTAAATGAGACCAGCGCGCACTCCGGATGAATCGGGGCTTTGGAGACAGGGCCTGACTGGGATATTCCTTACATAGAAATAATAATGATTGTTTTGATCAACAGTTTCTTTCAAGGTATTTTGACCTTGAAGGGGTGGTTTTTTGGCTATGATTACGAATACCACTTTTTAAAATTTATGGAATTCCGAGTTCCACACCTAGGTAAGTCGGAATTAGCCTAATTCCGAGTTGTGAAGTCGAAATTATACTAATTTCGAATTGTGAAGTCGGAATTTGTGAATAGTCCTTTCGAACAGTGAATAACTCTTATATTAGGGTTATCGCCTTCATTCTGATTTTTTCAAATGTTCCAGTTTTTTTTTTCATTTTTTTCCATGGGACTTCTGTCGTATGGTAAATTTCCATTCTATGTGTGAAAAACTGCATAATCACTCCCACTAGACTAGAAACTCTGAACTCTGATTCCCTTCAACACAACCGGGTCTTCGTCGAACATTGAACTGAAAACCTTCATCGATCTCTCGTGACAGTCACGTTTTGAAAACTTCCGCGGAAATCTCGTCGGCATTCGGAGACACGACATTGTAAGTCGGTAATTTATGGAAAACTGCGATGACCGCGCCCGCTGCAACCTATGAAAGCTTAAAACTCGATTCGTCTTTGTCTGCAAGAGTAACTCTCGCAGGGACCATCCATGAAATTCATGACAACCTCCGTTCTACCCGGTGTTTGTTGTCAAAAGAGTCATTCAAGAGCATCGAGAACACGGGGTGTTGTTCGGGATTCTCTTTCCCTACAATCATACACAATGATTTTTTTTTCAAGTTCTCGTTGCCAGGAAAAGGAAAATCCTGTATTGTTCAAAGAACATGGTGAGAACCGAAAGAAAGTAGGTAGGAATTGGTGTTCTTCTTGAATGTCTGAAGGCTGTATGCCTCAGGGAACACGTCCCGAGGAAGCGAGTTCCAACCAAAGCTTTGCCGTTCTGTGGAAAAACAAGCGCTGGCAAGCAGATGTGCGGCATGTCTCCAAAGTGACGGCATATGGATGTCAGGACTGAGTTCGACGGGTCAATATCGATGAGACCGCTAACGGTGGAACGATTGATGATATTTCCGAAGAGCATTCCATGAAAATATCTGTAAAACAGAGACAGATCGCAACTTTTCTGCGATGTTCCAGAGACGTAAGCGAGCTTGTCAGCGAAGTATCACCGACGAGACGAAAGGCTCTCATTTGGACCGGAAAACGGATTTGTCAATCAACAATTGTTTTCTGCCCCTTATAATTAATGTTAAGGAACAATTTTTCTTATCATAATTCATCTTGCTCTTAGATAACAGAAAAAAAAATTATTTAAATTTTCATTGTTTATTTAATAATCAATTTGCTGTTAACAATAAAAAAATTTCACTCCGGTGTTGCCTCACGCTCCGGGGGGTTTCGAGTCCGCTGTGGAAAACTAGAAGTGCCCAATTTAATGCAACCATTCGTTCCCCACCCTCAGGCAAATACAAGCCAAATTGCTTTTCTCTGCCATCAAAATTAGATCAAAATGAGTCTAAAAACTAACAAAACGAGACTGGCTCAGTCTTGGTATTGGTCTTGAGGACTTGATAGTCTTGGTCATGGTCTTGATAGTCTTGGTCTTGGTCTGGATAGTCTTGGTCTTGATAGTTTCGGTCTTGGTCTTGATAGTCTTGGTCTTGGTCATGATCTTGATAGTCTTGGTCTTGGTCTTGATAGTTTCGGTCTTGGTCTTGATAGTTTCGGTCTTGGTCTTGATAGTCTTGGTCTTGGTCTTGATAGTCTTGGTCTTGGATCAAAATGCGTCTAGAGTCTATGAGTACCTAGCGTCAATTATTCTGGATTTGATTAATTAATATTGATACCGAGATATCACAAAGTATGCCAGATCCCAGAGTCGAGGACTTTTTGAATAATTTTCTTGGTCTTGGTCTAGAATGTCAAGTTTTCGTCTTGATCTTGTGTCAAGACCAAGACAAGACCAAGACTAATCTCTTGGTCCCGCGAAGCCCTAAGATCTACTCCTCTTTTTTAAGGGCATTAAGTAGATTATCCATCAGGAGGGACCATAGAAGGGGGATAGTACCCCGCCTTGTGGGCAATCCTTTGGGTCCTCAAGCAGTTGAATAATTAATATATAATTCAATAGGTGTAGATGAAATGACAATTTCCTGAAATTTCATTAACATATCTTTAAAATTTTATTATCTTATGATTTTCTTATTTAAAAACAGATTTCGATGAAATTTTGACCAGCGACCTCCTGAATACAGTGGTGTATTTCGAATTTTGATAAAAAATCTAAAATTGAATTGGTGGGTCGCTGAGGATTCGAACCTAGCCGACCAGCAGCCAATGGTTTTGAACGCTTCAGTCTCGACCACTGAGCTACTTGACCTCTTATTGACGTATTTCAACGTTATTTATATACGAATCATTTGAAAATGTCGCGAATGTAGTCATATTTTATCTAAAAAAATCGCTAGTAATTTTTTCAGATTTTTTACTCTGAAAAATGAGATGAGTTGGCCCTGAAAATTGAAATTTGGGGTTTTAGTAGACTTTTCAAATGTCTACCTACCTGACAAAAAAAACTATTTCAATCGGTTGAAAAATGTAAGTGACGCTACCCAATTCGTGTTTACCCATCATGTGCCGGTTTCCACGAAAAATTCAGTGCATTACGCTAATTTTCCGACACATAATAATTCACCAGAGGCGATAAATTTAAAAAGTTATCTCCACCGTTGCAGGTAGTGTTACGAACATAAGTTCCTGCTCAGCGAGGTACCTCGCAAAATTTGTAGATCTCTAATTAGGACCCTGTCCGATGCAGAACAATCGTCGTCATTAAAGTCTGCACCACCCTGCGCCTTGCCAACAACTTAATTACTTCTTAGGATTTTCCGTGCTGAAAATGCAGCTTCCATGAAGAAGTTTTGATAAGTTTATCCTAATGTCGCCGACTGGATCTGACTTCTCTAATAAATCGGAGGGCAATTTTGGTATCCGGACGTTTTTACGACGGCTTGGAAGTGCCATTCTAGAATGTATCTTTTTTTTCATATAGTTTACAGTTGCAACTGTAAATTAGCACTAATTCACAGTTGCAACTGTGAATTAGTGCTAATTTACAGCTGCAACTGTAAATTAGACTCATTGACAGTTGCGACCACTAATTTACGCAACTGTATATCAGTGCCAATTTACAGTTGCAACTGTAAATTGGGACTAATTAACAGTTGCAACTGTAACTTGGCACTGATATACAGTTGCGTAAATTAGTGGTCGCAACTGTCAATGAGTCTAATTTACAGTAAATTAGCACTAATTCACAGTTGCAATTGTAAATGGGGACGGACTAATATTGGAACCAATTTACAGTTGCAACTGTGAATTAGTGCTAATTTCCAGTTGCAAATGTAATTTATATGAAAAAAAAAAAAAAGAAACCTTCTAGAATGGCAGCTCCAGGCCGTCGTACCTTTTGTTTCAATTCAGATTCTCTACATTTTGGATGATGTCAAGATAGGTAAACGTTGGAAAATTCCAATTCTGGGTAGAGTTTGGAGTCATTGGTGTGTATATCTCGTTAGGTGAATTTTTAGTTCAGGACTGTTCGGAACTGTTCAACTTAGGCCGGGTTTCACCAAGATTTAATCTCGCTTTAGGAGATAATCGACAATTGAAATCTGGCCTATTGCTCAAATGGTCATCATTGATCAGTTGAATTGGGCGTTAAACGTAGATTACATGAACTAAGATTACTTCTAACCGACCAAAAATGAGCAATTTTGGAATTAATTCCAATTAAATCTGTTATCTCCTTAATCAGGATTGAAATTTGGTGAAACCCGGCCTTAGCATCCAGTACTCTGTGCACGCGCGAGAACTGGCAACAACGGTGCTTTCGTTCGTTGTTGCGTCCATCTGTGATACTTACGTTCCTATTTCATCTGCTTGCAACCCACAATACGGGTGAGAGACTTTCTGGACTTCTGTGAAAGCAATCTTAGTGTCTTTTCTCCACTGGCAATTGCCTTTTCTGATATGGAAGGATGGTAAACAGAGGTTCCCAAAATTTTAAAACTCTCCAAAAATGTTTTGCGTATTCTCCACACCTGCCATTCGTTCTAACATAACTTCATACATCCCTTAGATTACACCCTGTATCCCTACTATGAATACTTCAGTAGTTCATTTGAAGCGCTTTTCTGACAATATTACTTCTCAATCATGATCATTATCGCATTTTACGCCATCAGAAATAATCGTTTAATTTCTACTTCGAAAGTTTCCGGAAACTTCATTCCAGTTTTGACTGGGGTTAATTACAGCAGAAAATTAAAATTTGCTTATGGCTGAAAACTCAACTTTCCTGAAGATCGTTTAAAACTATTTTATTTAAGTTGTACATTTCTAAAAAGTACATGCTGAGATGTCTGTGAGTTCTCTTTGAGTAAAATGTAGGAGAAATTTTGCAATGAAAATTGCTCGACTGCATGGAATTTTTAATTGAAAATCATTCAGAAATCTGTTCTGAGAGTTAGGAAACTGAGGAAATAAATGGATACGTAGCCAGGCAGATTAATTTGAATTCTTTTGCAGAATATTGAACGCAGTGGAATACTCCATCAAACAAAAAAACATGAATTTCACTCAACCTCGCAGAATTTCACGTGATCTAGTATTATATTGAAATCCCTTTGAGAAATATTCAGTAGTTAAAAAATTAAAGAAATCTGCATTGCATTGTTCACAATAAGCTTGTCAAGAGAGAAACAAGATGTCCTGCACTACCAGGACGACGCTTATTGCCATAATCCTACACAATAGGACATTAGATGTAATTCAACGTTCGTCGTGGTATTAGCCAGGAAAGTAATTGTTTTCTGATGGATTTTCGACCCAATTATTCCTATTGTATAGGATTATGGCAATAAGCGTGGTCCTGGTAGTGCAGGACATCTTGTTTCTCTCTTGACAAGCTTATTGTGAGCAATGCAATGCAGATTTCTTTAATTTGTATTTGTGGTTAAATTAATGACGCAAGTTTTGGGTATTGCTTCGGTTGAGGGGCTGGAGTTCAGATGGCGCCCGTGGTTTAGTGAACGCTAGGCTGCGGGCGGTGTCTCAGCTTCTGCCTTTACATGGAGATTTTGCTGAAACATTTGTTGCAGACATTAGTTATTGTCTGCAGAGACCTACCCTATACTGATGAGAGCAAGAACTCAGAAATCGATCTATGGTGGTCCAAATGTTTCAATGAACATTTCCATGCAACTAGCAATTGCGGAGACATCCTTGTAGGACTCTGCACGGAAATTCATTAGATGTAATTCAACGTTCGTCGTGGTATTAGTCAGGAAAGTAGTTGTTTTCTGATGGATTTTCGACCCAATTATTCCTATTGTATAGGATTATGGCAATAAGCGTCGTCCTGGTAGTGCAGGACATCTTGTTTCTCTCTTCAGTAGTTAACGTGCATTTCTGTTTGAATAACTATATTGAACATAACTAATTCCATATTTAGATAGGCAAATTCAAAAATCAAGTGGATTTGGCGTAATTTGTGGACCATTGCATAGTACAATATTTATTTATCAGATAATTGGTCTGCAAAAAGTTCTGATCGGACTAATTCAATTAATCCTCGTTTAGTGTACATATGTGAAAAACATCGATTAACATGAATATATCATATTGGACGAGGCAAAGTGAAATTTACTGATAATTACTATATGAATTGTGTAAATGATTCGAACATATCGGCGGTGATGATCTGGCTATAAAAGTAAAATTATAGTTTGAAAACGCTTTACTTCAAACATGGACCAAGAAAAAAAAATCAATATAATGACTGAAATGTAAAAAAGCGTGCTTGCTCTTGATCTATGATCTTATTTTACTATTAATTTCAACTTTACAATATTTAGCTTTCAAAAGACTGATCTATGAGCCAATAGTAAACATAAACATGTTGGAAAATATAAACCTTAAGGTTGAAGCACACTACAGCCTGCGGTGCGGTTCCGCGCGCCGTAGTGTATTCCAACCTTTAAGGAACAGAGAAATCAAGGAACAGAGAAATCAGCTTAAAAAAAAGTTCAGTAATGTAACGTTGATTCGGTAAGCCTGACGGTAAGTGTTACTATAATGCTTTTGGCTCTAAGATCTTGGTTAATTTCCATAACCATAACTCCAATATCCAATATGTTCCTCGAGTGCCAGATATTTTTCAGTGATCTGCTCCGCCCGCCCAATCTAGAGCAGGTGAGAGGCCCGGGGCAGCGTCAGATTGATGTTCCTACGGTGTACCAGAGGGAAATTTTTATGACTCTCAAATGATTTTTATCAACTGGCCGTAGGCTTCAATTGCAACTAGGGTGTTGCTAGGATACCGGCTACCGGTGAGTACAATTTTAGTAACCAAGCATACTTGAAGCTTTGAATTTGTAACGGAAAAACAGAATATTCTAGCATACTAAACAATGATTTCATTTCGTGAAAATTGGTGTAAGTTACCTAGACTATCACAATGTGAATCAACTGAACGGCTGTTAATATGAAAAGTCTTTGGGGGAAGACAGTGGTTTAGATTTGGAATGAATTGTTGTTAAATTGATGAAAAATTGTTAAGATTGTTATTTTTATCAACCGGCTGCCTCCTTACGAGCAACTCTCAGAAGTGCTCGAGAGATTTTTGTGAGATAGGGCAGATGCAGCCCTCGCCTTTTAACGTGTGATGCCATGCACGAGGCCAATGACGGTGCGGTGACTCACGTCACTAACTGCGCGCCACCAAGACCCATTGGTGGCGCGCCCTAGGGAGAAGAATACATTTCCTCCCTTTCATTTCAAGTAAGTTGTAAACGATGGAACTTGTGAATCTATTATATAATCAAATTGTTTCCGTAATTTCTAGAACATCTTATATATCCTGTATTCTGGTAAAAATCAAACATGAATGATACTTCTACTTTAGTTCTTTAATAGCTATTTGTGTATTTAGAACGCAAAGTGATTGATTATCGCTCGACAAAAAGATTAATCTTTGGAGAACGACAATGACATTTTGTGCTCGAATTATACACATTATTGTTTCTACAATCGCAGCTCTTAGAAAAAAAATTATCGACACTTCATTCAAATAGGCACATAACATTACTTATGAGAAAATCACTCACTAGCAATCTGAAATGTATAAGCTATCTAAATGTCCAATAATTCAAATCACTAACAAGTAAAATAACGTTCTTAAAAAAAAAGTTACAATTGCCAGGAGCTCAACCCGGGACCTTCGGATGACAAGCCCAAGACACTAGCCATTGCACCACCGCAGATTCTCAGATGGACTTGACTGTATTGGCTATACTTTCCATCATGCAAGTATAGGTCCGTTTTAGACAAAAGCAGTTGAGATGCGTTTTAAATTTACAAAATAATGTTCATTTAGTGGGTAGGAGGAAAAATCATATGTATTACATTGGAGTAAAGAGCCTTTTCTTCCCTTGGATGTTTACTGCCAGTAAACTACATCCTGCGGGAGGAAAAGTGGCACTTTTCTCCGTAGTTATTCCTTCCAGTTATAGATGTTATAGAGTCTAGTATAACACAGCAAGTTTGAAAGCAAAGGTAGGCCTCATATTTTAGCACAACTCGGGTCTAAATAATTTAACAGAATGATTCAACAACGTTTTTCAAAAGGCCAACAATTCAGGTCTCTTCCTTAAGAACGTGAAAAACTGTATTTCACTTGAAGCGAAACCTATGTATGCTGGTTGCAGATTTCTCTGTTCTGTTCCATAGAGAGTCTAGTAACGCACAGCAATTTTGAAAGAAACGGAGGATGTGAAATCGAGCCTGATAGACGTCAGGAATCAATTGAAGTTGTCACAGAGATCCAAATCACTTAACAATAAAGTACCATTCCTGGTGAGGCACAACAGAAACAGTTTGATGGTCACTAGTAACGACAGAAAATATATTGAAATGGAACCAACAGTTATATGTATAACGAATGATCGTAACTAACACAAAAGCAAAAACGGCAGCCCAATGGAAGAAGCAAGAGCTCTAGCGGAATCAACTTGTCAAAGTGAGCGTTGTATTGTGAAGTTTTACAGCTTTGAAACCCAATTTCTAATAACAGAAGTTCGGAAAATAGACATTCTTCAGAGCAAGAAACGCCTGTCCATGAAAATAAAAGAATCGGAAACTGTACCTTCAGAACTCATTTTGTCGTGATAATACAGAGAATATAATAAAAAATTAATGTAAGAACGGTAAGAGTTCTAACGAAGCATAGTTGGGATGGTATTTATTATGTAAAATCCATCGGGCTGGTAGCTTGCAGGCACATTTTATATTATAGGATGGACTTCCTAACATCATGCAACCATCCAGATATAGAAGCAAAAAAACGCTTTGGTACTTACAGTAGAACACATTAATCTGAACTAGTGGAATCAGGTTATCCATGCATCATATCGTCATCAGCAGCCTCAGAATGACAAGACCCTCACCTTTCAACGTGCTTCATATTTTTTATGGATATCAAGTTTTTTGAAAGTCGCCAACATTCAATAAAAAATTAATTCAATAAACCAACCCTTTCAGTGCAATCGAAACAGAACGCTACTGCATCGGCTCAACTGAGAAAGTGATCCAATTTAGCTCGCAGCCGAAATTTACAGTGTCTGATAATGGGTTGGTTTTTATTAAATGTCACGACAAAGGAAAATAAAAGAATTTTGGCTTCTGTTTTGCGGCGTGTTCTACACCATTTCTTTCCGTTGTTTTTTGCTTTTGCTGGCTGTCAACGCGACGCTGTCATAACCATTATCGCTTACACTGTGTAATTGAAAATATGATTTATGCACTCCGAAGGTAAAGAGGTTGGAGATGAAAACTTTTTAACGCCGTGCTGCTACGCGAGATAGATTTTGCAGGTGTGCTGTCTGTATCCTATTTTTGCAAGTTTTATGATAGTAAAGCTGAAAGCTGAGTAAATATAATGAAATATAGTCTGGAATTGAATTCATAAAGAAGTTGGAGTGTTTTCTTAAGAGTACCTAAAGCTCACTTTGGTAGTATTTATGAAACACTTCAAGTAATACGGATTTTGGATTGAAGGTAGTTGTGTTCATAATTATTATTGCTTCTACCAAAAGTAGCTTAAAACCAAGTGGAATTTGAAAATTTGCCAAAAAAAAACAATTTGAAAGTGCAGGAAAGCGCCGCCACTGGATGAACACACGTGAAAAGGTAGAATTAGTGTTGCTGCGCTTCTCCTTCTCAATCAAACTGAAGTGAGGTTTTATTAGCACGACTTCAAATAGTAGGTTGCAAAATAGATGATTTTTGTAAAACGCAACCAATCAAAATCACGAAAATTGAAGTACCTACTTAATATTTGTATCGAACGAACTTTTATTTTTAGCACAAATCACATTTGATCCAAGCTATTAAGATTTCCTTGGATAACATTTTTTCATTTTCAGTTTGTGGAAGGTAAAATACCCAAACAATAAATCAATATCTGAACGCGTTTGGCAACCAGCTTCTTCTCATAATAGAATATTCATCAATGAACATCATTCGAGGATTCCCTATACTATAAAACACTCGTGGGATTTTCTTCTGAAATAGAAGACAGTGGTTTCTATGAGGCGCCGTATTTTTGCAAATATAATTAATTTCTGTCAATATTTTTATTAATTGTAGCAATATATATTATTTTGCGTGCCGATATATTTATTTTCGATCAAACACAATATATTTACATTTCAGTGTTACTAATACACAAAAATGTGAAGTCTCATAAATTTATAAATTTGATCTATTTTATGTCGTCCAGAGATGGCGCAATCGACGCGATTTGTGACACGTTCGACCATATGGCAACATAGGAACGAAGCAAAGTCATTAGTACAGAAATTGCCGAATACATAGCGGGAGTATAATATTTCAGATTGGGTAATTTAATCCTAGAGGGCCTTCGTTTGACCCACACATAGGGTCACTGAATTTAGTGACCAATTGTAAAGTAGAAAACTACATAATAACAAAACTGCCTGTGCTACTGCTATCTGTTAGCCACTTTATGTACTAATGACTGCCTAGTTGCCACGTTGCCACATGCTCGAGCTTGAACAAATCGCGTCGGTTGCGCCATCTCTTGACGACATAAAATAGATCGAATTTATAAATATATGGGAATTAACGTTTTTATATATCTGTAATGCTTGGACAGTACATGTATTGTGTTTTATCGAAAATAAATATATCGGAAAGCAAATTGAAAATATTTGCTACAACTAATAAATATATTGACACAAAATAAAATATATTTGCAAAAACACTTTTTACCAGAACGGCGCCTCATAGGTTTCTCTCTCGACAAAATATAGTTAACAGATCAATCAACGAAGTTTGCTAATAATACTCCTCGATTGATTAATCCCACCGCTTTATCATGAAGAGACCCATGTCAAAAGCAATTTATGGTGGTCTCTATTATATAACATCAATGTGTCAGATATATCTATCAAACCGCAGAAGTTACACAGCCGAAGTTGATCTATTCATCGATCGATGCGTAGCTCATGAGGGATTCCTGAACGCTGTCCAAAGTGGCTTCCGGATCCTCAAATACCGGTTGTTGATATTGGAAACTAATAACAGGAAACCGAAGTCGAATCATAAGTTTTGCCGAAGGCGAGGGTGTGTTTATCTACAGAAATCGAACCCCTTTATGGATGTAGTTTGTATAGTCCAGGTAATGTTTGAACGCACAGACTGAAAATGTGTGAAGAATTCAGTGATTTAACCAACACACGTGTTGGTGAGACTGCCACAGGGTACAGTTTTGGGTCCGAGTCTTTTTTTTTATACTTCGATAGCATATTCCAAATCGGTAGTGTGGATGAAGATGTCACTAGGTATGCCATTTTTTCACTGAAAATAGAGAATATATGGAATATATGAAGCATGGCATAATATATTAAACAAAGTGATTACTTACAGGAAAGAGACGAATGCAATAAACACTTCACGAAAAAAATACTAGATAAGTGTGGAACACTTCTAGTGGGAATGAAGCAAATGATTCGAAAGATAAATAGTGAGTACTTGAATCTAAGGATTCAAAAAAAAACTTGTAAACTATAGAAATGAGATGAAAACTGAAATTTTGCTCTGAAACCGAATAAATGAACAACATATTGACGAAAAGAATGCTAATGTATTCAAATCAATCTCGACGTATATCGGAGAACCTTCAGCACACTTGTCCAATTGAATTAGTATATATTGTGAATTTCGAGTCAATCGAAAGAAATTAAAAATTACTCGCAAAAAGTTGCCCTAAAAATCATGAAAAGTACTAAATTGTCACATCGACTTGAAATTTGCACTGTATACGTAAAATTTCATGCTCATTCCAAAACTGTATGATATTTATGTGCTCAGATAGAAGATTTCGCCGTAAAAGGGTGTTTGAGATAAAAAATCGAATTTTCTGAGATTTTTTATTTTTCATTTTTCGAATTTCAAATTTTTGTCCTCCAACGTATTTTGAGGTGCTGATTCCGAATCTTTGAACAAAACTGTCAAAAATTCATCAGATATATTTTTGGCGGGAAAAAAAAATCCAAAAACTGATTTAGAGCTGACCGACTGAAGAACGGTCAGAGATAAACAAATTCTGCGGACGCCAATCGATTCAGAATGGCCGAATTAGTATATACTGTGAATTTCGAGTCAATCGAAAGAAATTAAAAATTACTCGTAAAAAGTTGCAAGGGGTTCACCCCTAAAAATCATGAAAAATACTAAGTCGCCACATCGACTTGAAATTTGCAATGTATACGTGAATTTTCATGCTCGTTCAGAAAATGTATGATTTTTATGTGCTCAGTTATCAGATTTAGACGGAAACGAGTGTTTAATGTGGAAAATACAATTTTCTGAGATTTTTTATTTTTCATTTTGCGAAATTCATATTTCTGTCCTCTAACGTATTTTTACGTGCTGATTTCGAATTTTCGAACGAAAATGTCGAAAACTCATCAGAAATATTTTTGGCGAGAGAAAAACCTTCTGAAAACTGATTTAGAGCTGACCAACTCAAGAACGGTTACAGATAGACAAATTCTGCGAACGCCAATCGATTCAAAATTGTGGAATTAGTATATAGTGAATTTCTGGTCTAACGGAAAAAATTGAAAATTATTCGAAAAATTTGCAAGGGGTTCCCCTAAAAATCACGAAATATACTAAGTCGTCACATCGACTTGAAATTTGCACTATATACGTGAATTTTCATGCTCGTTCCGGAAATGTATGATTTTCATGTGCTCAGATAGAAGATTTCGCCGGAAAAGGGTGTTTTAGGTAAAAAATCGAATTTTCTGAGATTTTTTATTTTTCATTTTTCAAATTTCAAATTTTCGTTCTCTAACGTATTTTTACGTGCTGATTTCGAATTTTCGAACGAAAATGTCGAAAACTCATCAGAAATATTTTTGGCGAGAGAAATACCTTCTGAAAACTGATTTAGAGCTGACCAACTCAAGAACGGTTACAGATAGACAAATTCTGCGAACGCCAATCGATTCAAAATTGTGGAATTAGTATATAGTGAATTACTGGTCTAACGGAAAAAATTGAAAATTATTCGAAAAATTTGCAAGGGGTTCACCCCTAAAAATCATGAAAAATACTAAGTCGTCACATCGACTTGAAATTTGCAATGTATACGTGAATTTTCATACTCGTTCCGAAAATGTATGATTTTTATGTGCTCAGTTATTAGATTTAGACGGAAACGAGTGTTTAATGTAAAAATCCAATTTTCTGAGATTTTTTATTTTTCATTTTGCGAAATTCATATTTCTGTCCTCTAACGTATTTTTACGTGCTGATTTCGAATTTTTGAACGAAAATGTCGAAAACTCATCAGAAATATTTTTGGCGAGAGAAAAACCTTCTGAAAACTGATATAGAGCTGACCAACTCAAGAACGGTTACAGATAGACAAATTCTGCGAACGCCAATCGATTCAAAATTGTGGAATTAGTATATAGTGAATTTCTGGTCTAATGGAAAAAATTGAAAATTATTCGAAAAATTTGCAAGGGGTTCACCCCTAAAAATCATGAAAAATACTAAGTCGTCACATCGACTTGAAATTTGCAATGTATACGTGAATTTTCATGCTCGTTCCGGAAATGTATGATTTTCATGTGCTCAGATAGAAGATTTCGCCGGAAAAGGGTGTTTTAGGTAAAAAATCGAATTTTCTGAGATTTTTTATTTTTCATTTTTCAAATTTCAAATTTTCGTCCTCTAACGTATTTTCACGTGCTGATTTCGAATTTTCGAACGAAAATGTCGAAAACTCATCAGAAATATTTTTGGCGAGAGAAAAACCTTCTGAAAACTGATTTAGAGCTGACCAACTCAAGAACGGTTACAGATAGACAAATTCTGCGAACGCCAATCGATTCAAAATTGTGGAATTAGTATATAGTGAATTTCTGGTCTAACGGAAAAAATTGAAAATTATTCGAGAAATTTGCAAGGGGTTCACCCCTAAAAATCATGAAAAATACTAAGTCGTCACATCGACTTGAAATTTGCAATGTATACGTGAATTTTCATGCTCGTTCCGGAAATGTATGATTTTCATGTGCTCAGATAGAAGATTTCGCCGGAAAAGGGTGTTTTAGGTAAAAAATCGAATTTTCTGAGATTTTTTATTTTTCATTTTTCAAATTTCAAATTTTCGTCCTCTAACGTATTTTTACGTGCTGATTTCGAATTTTCGAACGAAAATGTCGAAAACTCATCAGAAATATTTTTGGCGAGAGAAAAACCTTCTGAAAACTGATTTAGAGCTGACCAACTCAAGAACGGTTACAGATAGACAAATTCTGCGAACGCCAATCGATTCAAAATTGTGGAATTAGTATATAGTGAATTTCTGGTCTAACGGAAAAAATTGAAAATTATTCGAGAAATTTGCAAGGGGTTCACCCCTAAAAATCATGAAAAATACTAAGTCGTCACATCGACTTGAAATTTGCAATGTATACGTGAATTTTCATGCTCGTTCCGGAAATGTATGATTTTCATGTGCTCAGATAGAAGATTTCGCCGGAAAAGGGTGTTTTAGGTAAAAAATCGAATTTTCTGAGATTTTTTATTTTTCATTTTTCAAATTTCAAATTTTCGTCCTCTAACGTATTTTTACGTGCTGATTTCGAATTTTCGAACGAAAATGTCGAAAACTCATCAGAAATATTTTTGGCGAGAGAAAAACCTTCTGAAAACTGATTTAGAGCTGACCTACTCAAGAACGGTTACAGATAGACAAATTCTGCGAACGTCAATCGATTCAAAATTGTGGAATTAGTATATAGTGGATTTCTGGTCTAACGGAAAAAATTGAAAATTATTCGAAAAACTTGCAAGGGGTTCACCCCTAAAAATCATGAAAAATACTAAGTCGTCACATCGACTTGAAATTTGCAATGTATACGTGAATTTTCATGCTCGTTCCGGAAATGTATGATTTTCATGTGCTCAGATAGAAGATTTCGCCGGAAAAGGGTGTTTTAGGTAAAAAATCGAATTTTCTGAGATTTTTTATTTTTCATTTTTCAAATTTCAAATTTTCGTTCTCTAACGTATTTTTACGTGCTGATTTCGAATTTTCGAACGAAAATGTCGAAAACTCATCAGAAATATTTTTGGCGAGAGAAATACCTTCTGAAAACTGATTTAGAGCTGACCAACTCAAGAACGGTTACAGATAGACAAATTCTGCGAACGCCAATCGATTCGAAATTGTGGAATTAGTATATAGTGAATTTCTGGTCTAACGGAAAAAATTGAAAATTATTCGAAAAATTTGCAAGGGGTTCACCCCTAAAAATCATGAAAAATACTAAGTCGTCACATCGACTTGAAATTTGCAATGTATACGTGAATTTTCATACTCGTTCCGAAAATGTATGATTTTTATGTGCTCAGTTATTAGATTTAGACGGAAACGAGTGTTTAATGTAGAAAATCCAATTTTCTGAGATTTTTTATTTTTCATTTTGCGAAATTCATATTTCTGTCCTCTAACGTATTTTTACGTGCTGATTTCGAATTTTTGAACGAAAATGTCGAAAACTCATCAGAAATATTTTTGGCGAGAGAAAAACCTTCTGAAAACTGATATAGAGCTGACCAACTCAAGAACGGTTACAGATAGACAAATTCTGCGAACGCCAATCGATTCAAAATTGTGGAATTAGTATATAGTGAATTTCTGGTCTAACGGAAAAAATTAAAAATTATTCGAAAAATTTTGCAAGGGGTCACCCCTAAAAATCATGAAAAATACTAAGTCGTCACATCGACTTGAAATTTGCAATTTATACGTGAATTTTCATGCTCGTTCCGGAAATGTATGATTTTCATGTGCTCAGATAGAAGATTTCGCCGGAAAAGGGTGTTTTAGGTAAAAAATCGAATTTTCTGAGATTTTTTATTTTTCATTTTTCAAATTTCAAATTTTCGTCCTCTAACGTATTTTTACGTGCTGATTCCGAATTTTCGAACGAAAATGTCGAAAACTCATCAGAAATATTTTTGGCGAGAGAAAAACCTTCTGAAAACTGATTTAGAGCTGACCAACCCAAGAACGGTTACAGATAGACAAATTCTGCGAACGCCAATCGATTAAAAATTGTGGAATTAGTATATAGTGAATTTCTGGTCTAACGGAAAAAATTGAAAATTATTCGAAAAATTTGCAAGGGGTTCCCCTAAAAATCACGAAATATACTAAGTCGTCACATAGACTTGAAATTTGCACTATATACGTAGAATTTCATGCTCATTCCGAAAATGTATGATTTTCATGTGCTCAGATAGAAGATTTCGCCGGAAAAGGGTGTTTAAAGTAAAAAATTTCAAATTTTTGTCCTCCAACGTATTTTGAGGTGCTGATTCTGAATCTTTGAACAAAACTGTCGAAAACTCATCAGAAATATTTTTGGCGGCAAAAAAAACATTTAAAAACTGATTTAGAGCTGTCTGACTGGAGAACGGTCAGAGATAGACAAATTCTGCGGACGCCAATCGATTCAGAATGGCCGAATTAGTATATACTGTGAATTTCGAGTCAATCGAAAGAAATTAAAAATTACTCGAGAAATTTGCAAGGGGTTCACCCCTAAAAATCATGAAAAGTACTAAGTTTTCACATCGACTTGAAATTTGCACTGTATACGTAAAATTTCATGCTCATTCCAAAAATGTATGATATTTATGTGCTCAGATACAAGATTTAGCCGGAAAAGGTTGTTTAAGGTAGAAAATCCAATTTTCCGAGATTTTTTATTTTCCATTTTTCGAATTTCAAATTTTTGTTCTCCAACATAATTTGAGGTGCTGATTCCGAATTTTTGAACAAAAATGTCGAAAACTCATCAGAAATATTTTTAACGGCAAAACAACCACTGTCACATTCTGTAAAAAACAGTGGTCTTGAAACAAGAAATTGATTACCATTGACTATACTGTCCAGCCCTATTTCCAGATACCTTTCATCCCCACAAGTCGCTAAGTAATCGAATTCCTGAGATTTCCTAGACAAGTCTTTGATGTGTCTCGAACGCGAAGCTGAGAAACCTCGACATACAAGACTCCCTGCAGTCCCGTAAACTCGGCTGATACGGAGTGCCCGTCCATTGAATTTTGATAAATTAAACCCCATTCGATTCGCTATTCATTTCTCTCGATGGATTCTGAATGGCGGTCTGCTTGAGGCGAATGTACGGAAATTTGCCGAGTTAATTCCTTGGATGTTGATCGATTGATTGGTAGCTGGAAAGGATTCTCGACTGGAGTAATATAATAATGACTAATAATAATCGATTAGGAGATATCATTTAGTAGGTGATAGATAGTCGATGGATATATTTTTACATTACCTTCTTTGCCATTTCCTACATTTGGCCTTAAACTGAAAGGAACAATTTCGACGAGGTCGATATCTCCTCCTCTCCACATAACACAAAGTGTGAACACAATCACCCCAAGCAAAACGAAAACATGTTAATGAAAACAAAGCAATTAGCCAGGCTGTATCGGTTTTACGTCGCTCTTCAAGAAGACAACATCCAAGCTGAAGGTACTCCGCAGTTGTGAGCTAACCGTCCTAGGAAATCGCCTCCACGGCTCGATTTGTCTTCGCACATTTTTCAACATTTCTGGAGTCACTGTACAACACTGATCTAAAATTCTTCCGCATCGATTATCAAGAGACTTGGCCTGTGTGATATCAACTTTGGATTTCAAATGTCCCCACGAAAAGAAGTCTGATGGTGATAGATCAGGAGACCTTGCAGGTCATTATTTGGTTCTCGCCTTCCAATCCATCTTCCTGTGGTATTTCCATCTAAAAATTGACATACAGGTGCAACAAAATGTGGAAAAGCTTCATCTCTTCCAAAATTGAGCTGACCTTCAGATATATTATCATCGTCTTCAAGTAGTTGAGTTATTCTGGGGTTCACAGATGTAACAAAAAGTTCAAGATACGTTTTCCGTTGAGCACAAACGGAACATGGTCTCCCAGAGTTCCAGCCCAAACATTCAATTTCTGGGGAGTTTGTAAATGAGTGTCTCTATACCAATAACGTCACGTCAGATGGAGCTCCTCCACATTTTGTTACATCTGTACGTCAATATTAAATATATATCTAAATTTTAGATGGCGATGTCACAGGAAGGTGGATTAGATGGCGAGAACCAATAGAATAGCTTGCTAGATCTCCTGATCTATCACCATTAGACTTTTTTTATATGGACATTTGAAATCCAAAGTTCATATCGCACAGCCCAATAGCCCAATTCTCTTAATGATCTACGCAGAAGAATGTTTCGAAGAATGTAGTACGACTCCAGAATTCGCTTATAGTTCTATATAGAACTGAATGGTTCACATTTCGAACCTTTCATATGATGATAACATTTCAGGCAATAAAGAATTAAAATATCTTGATAACACTTAGTTTTTTCAAGAAAACTTCCACAACACCTGATCGATTCTCAGTTGCATTACACAGATTTATTTGTGATTAAAATCCCTTCAAAATTATTTATCAAAATTCTGCCCCAGCCAAGTGAAAGATAATCTGCTGTATAATCACAATAAGCAATTGCAACTGGGTCTTCTTGGAAGAGCGTTGCAAAAATATCTGTCAGATGTAATTCAATGTCTGTCGTGGTATTAGCAAAGGAAGTAGTTGTTTTCTGTCAGACGTTTGCCAGATATTTGGAAAGTAGAATACTTCGATATTGTTGATTTTACTATTTCATTCAGTTCGAGCAATTGCTGTAGATTTGTTATTTGTTTATTTTCGCTACTTACCTATGATATTGTCATTTTGAATAAATAATTTTGAGAAATATGAAGACTGGTTTCTTTTATAACTCAGTATACTGTAACTTGAAGTGTTACATACGACGTGTGGTATGGTTGAAAAATATGGGCTTTCAATTTTTGTGATACAAATAGACCCTTTCAATTTAAAAAAAAATGTCGGTGACGTCATATCTTGTAAGGTGATGGGGAAAAAATATTTTTTTCTCGTAAGATAATGGAGCGTTTCCACATTAAATGAACACACTGTATCTATAAACCTATACATATTATCAGATGTAATGTGTTTGAATACAAGAAACATTACCATGATTCAAAATAATATATTTGCGCTACAAAAACCACAATTTGCCTCCTTTGGTATAAAACAACCCATTATTTGAGAGTGACTATACCAAGATTATTTTGAACCGTTTTTTTTTGCTCCAAATCGAAATTTATTCTCAACCACCGATATTTAGCGAATCAACGTCCAGTAAAAACTCTACATTCATAAACACCGTCATTACTAAATTCATAGGTACATCCTGTATACCGAAGTCCCTTGTACCCCTCAATCAGCCACACGTGAAAACCTGCAATTTCCCTTCGCCCCGCTCTATAATTTCGGGAGTCGAATAACATCCAACATCCCGAAATGACTCTTTGTCCTTATGTAAATGATTTCCTCGGGCTCCGCAATTTCTCACAGTGGCTCAGAGCTACCCCGTTGCCGTACGCCCCTCGAACCACCTGAAACGTCGGCGGCATTCCCCCACACCGTTTCCACTTTCCCACGGTCTATCTTTCACTTTCTACTTCGCACCTTTCATGCGGCCCGGACGGGGCTAGGGATGTTCTTCGCAGGGAAATTTATCGGGGGTGTTCGGGTTTTTTTCTTGATGCGTCAGTGCAAGAAGACACTTTACACAAGTCAGTTATAAAAAATTAATTTGCATAAACTTCAATACTATGAACCCCAAAAATAACCTGATAGTTCCATCGAGAGTAACTTGTATTTTGGTAATTTGATGAAACCATATGAACATTAATAATCTGAATAACTCGAGGAACTTTTTCTTCCATTGTTAATTAAAAATGCACTCCACTTTATTTATGTCATTATTTTGAACAATTAAATATATATGAACAGCGTAATATTTATATTGAACTGCAAGTCCGACTCTGTAATCCACTCGGTATTCACTATTTCTCCGGCGGGCTAGCTCTGCAATATATAGTATAGAATACTCTCTCGAACACTCATATATCTTTGTTCACAGTTCGGCCGCCAAACTCTAGATAGTTCTCAAATTCTCGGTTCTTCAGAACAGTAGGCCGAGGTGATTGACGTCCGTCGTTTCCAACCACTTAACAGTACGATGACTCATGCACTTTTTATTTGTCTTGTATCTCTAAAAACAAGCGGCCAGGTCCGGCCCAAGGTTTGTCACAAAATGTTCATATGATCAATTTGAATTTTTTTAAAATACAAGTTACTAGGGATGAATTGAAGAAAATATGGGCCCATGTCATTTACTATTAGTGAAATTGCTCTCAGAAACTGTCTTCCCACTATTTCCTCTCACACAATTGGCTCTCATCCAATTTGTTCCTATGTTATTTTCTTTGACGAGAACGACTTACGTGAAAACTTGGGCACAAGGAAATTAAAGAAATACATTTTGTTAGGGGTAATTTTCAAGTCTATTCTAACTGGAACAAACTAACCGTGATATTACGTAACAAGTGTTGTAAAAAGCATTTTAAGCACGAATGAAAGTGCGTGATTCCATGAGTGCGTAATTGCTTTACAACACACATTATATACTATACTTTACCTACGGCCATATACAGTGTGCCAAAAAAGTTTGGAGATATAACAGTGTGCTTCATTTATTCAAATGGGGTAATCTGTATTTTATTGTATCGTTAGATTTTTTGATCAATTTAATTTCCAGCAATAAGTATTACAAAATTATTGATAATATATGTTTCGCAACTTTGATGATCATACAGAATATAACTTCATCCAAATACAAAATTTGATCCGAATCATTAGATTCGTTTCCGAGATCCAATAATGCATATTATTATTATTATTATGAGTGCAATCATATTTTTTCATTAAAAGTGCCTAGATAGATGAACTTAAGTAGCAATACCTTAATCTAAGTACAAAATTTGATCCAAATCTTTGAAACCGTTTTCGATATCCAAAAATTATCATTTTTATTATTATTATCAGTAAAATCGTGTTTTTCCAAGAAAAACGTCTGTATAGATGAACTTGAAACACAAAATACTATCTACATACAAAATTTCTTCCAAATCGATTGAGCCGTTTCTGAGATATCAAACTGTGCGTTTTGTTTACGGAAACTGTGCGTTTTGTTTACGGAAACTGTACAATTTGTTTACCGTGCGTAAGGAGCTATTTACTGAGACTGTGAGTCGTGTTTTTTCTATTTTCTACAGTGTCTGTAGGTAAATACTTGTTTACTTCAAGGCAACCAACTGTCCAAATGATTCAGTCCACTCTTTTTTTGTTCCACGAGGAGGAAAATTCAGTATTGTTTGTAGAATATCGGAGAACCGCGGAAACGTAGGTAGGAATTGGTGTTCTTCTTGAATTTCGGCAAGCTGTATGCCTCAAGGAACACTTCCCGTGGCAGTGAGTTCCAAAACTTTACCATTCATTTGGAGTTTTAATGTGTGTTTGGGTGCTGCACTCCTTAAATGGTGACAGTATTTCACGACTGGTTGGATTTGTGCCTTATAAATCATAATCCGGAAGTGAAATACTTTTGGATACTCCTGACATAGTTACGCTGGCTACTGTGAAATCAACATTTCTAGAGAAAATATATTAAATGTTTTTATTTTGCATTGAATTCAACCAAGTTTATAGATCCCACTTCTAGAATTTATACCAAGTACTAATTTCGTTCACGATTCTTCTCCAATCGAAGATTTGGAAGGGAAATTTAGATTTGGAATTTGGAAGAAGAAACAGTGTTGGAGCTAAAATGGATCCTCACCAGACTCACTCTGCGCCCACATGTGGTTGCCAAGGAACATAATTTGTTTCTCTAAATCGTAGGAATTTATATTTTGATAATCACTGATACATTTGTATTACGAATACACCAGCTGTCTTTCAAAGTTTTCAACGTCGCAATCATAGCAAAACAAATTTTGACAGTTAGATCAATAATAAATATTTTTGTGTTCATGCAAATTCGAAGAAATTATATAGCAGAACATTATAATATTGAAGATGATAATAAATTGTTTATGATTGTAACAAAGTGTTCGTATTTATAATGAAGGCAATTTATTCGAGAAATATTCTAGCAAATTACATTCTCATTATTCTGTCTCTTGTTACTCACTCAATTGTGTAGCTTTACAGCAATACCAGTCGTCCTAGCAGACTTGTAGTAGTGCTTAGCAACACAATTTCATGAACAACAAGCCGACAGAATTATCATGAATATCCAAAACCCTGGAATTACTTATGATAATATTTGTTGCGAACCGAGTAGCTATAACCTCAGTCATCACCACTCTCGTCGATTCCCACTGCATCATACTTTGCTTCCGCCTTTCCCGTATTCATATTCACACGCCATTCTTCCGCTGCTATCTGTTTAACGCCATCAACAGAATATTTTTCGGCAAATACTTGGAAATCCTCACGTGGACAAAGTCTCCGGATTTATACCCGGCACGTGCCAACAGAGCGAAAACGGCAGATGTGTATCGCCACTTCAAAGCCGTGTTCGGGACAATCGGCCCAGAAAGAATAGGCTTTGCTTTCTTTAAGATCCGAAGATAAGTTCCAGGGGTGAAACCAGTGGCGGTGGATATGGAGAAATCACAGGAAACGATTCTTTTAACAATGAGGTTTTTTCCTTTTTATACTAATGACAAAAACCTCGAAAACCTCGAAAACCATTACATCAAACGACTAGTAGGAATTATATCAAACAAATACCTACGCAATGTTGCGAGAGGGAGTTAAAAGGAAAAATTATAAAAAAGGCTTTTGTGGCCGAAATTTTCACTATCTCTATTTTTATTTGAGTTTGAAGGCCATGGTTTTTGGAATTACTAACGTTTTGTTAGCGGAATAGGCTAACTTCTCCTAGAGGTTCCTTCTTCTTTGTTTTCACCGCTGACTCTTTCTATGGGCCTACTCCTAGGTATATCATGCGAAATTTGCGAGACTCTGGATTATTTATAATCCATCATCATTTGATGAAACTAACTGTTTAATTTATAATCGCCTATTCCATTAATGTACTTTCCATTGATTTCTGGTGAAAGAACTTTTCGTTTCTGTTTTAAAGTCCGAAGGAAGAAACTTAAATCAATTCTAAATTATCAATTTGTCCATAGGGTGAATTCATTTCAGTAAGTAGGTATTGACTTACCCCATATTTCTCATTTTTGGTATTTATGGTCATTAGCCACATGTTCTGGATAAGCTGTGTTACTAACTCCCTATGCCACTCTAGGAGAAGCACTGTTAATTTTTAACGCAACATAAATCGTATATTATTCAAATGCAGCAAGATTAAATCATTCAGAAAAATGAAAAAACTTCGCACCGGCTGGGAACCGAACCTGCGACCTATCGGTCACCAGGCGCGTGTGCTATCCACTGCGTTAATCCCCGCCACTCGTTAAGGAGTTATTTTGAAATATGCTTTTAGACAATAATCATTCAGGTTTCATCCATCAAACGAAAACTAGACATTCTATATTTTTCACACAATTTGAAATAATATATCCTCTGTACTGTAAGAAGAAATCACTAAAACTACAGGGTATTTTTTAATTTTTGATAATATTGTTCACATATATTATTCTTGAGTCGCACTGTATAATGCATATACAGTGCTGCAAAGGTCACATAGCGCACATAATCAGTGTACTTAATTGATCAAATTATACGTGACCCGAAGCAAATATAACGGAGAAAATTATAATTTCGACCCACCCTGTATATTTGGAAAAAATAAATTTTTCTTGGATTCAGCAGATCATATCGAATATAATTAACACAATAACTTCAATTTCTATACGATCTAACTTATAACGATGATGCTACAATCTGAAATTATTTGCACATACCAAATTCACCCGACCCCCTAGGGGGAACGGGGGCGCAGAGGCACAGGGAATCCAAGGTTCTCGGACTGGCTGGAAAAATCTCTCTCGGGGGTTTTCGCGGGCGCTGACTCCGAATTCGACGGTTAAAAATACCCCTTGCACTCGCAGAGGGGGGTATTGATACTATCCATGAACTTATATCGACCCCCTCTCCCCCCACCCACCTTTGCCTTTGCGAGTGCGGGGGGTATTTTTCACCCCCGAATTCGTAATCAGCCAGTCCGAGAACCTTGAAATCCACGTGCCCCTGCGCCACTCAGGCGGCCGAAAGTCCCCCCAGGGGGGTCGGGTGAATTTGGAATGTGCATATTCGAATTCAGCGCGCCCCAAAACCCACGAGTACCAATTGTCGCGGCGTTTCGTGCACCTTGTCAGATTTGCCGTATGCGATGCACTCTAGATGCAAAAAACCGCATTAAAATCGAACCATGACGAGAATAGTATATTGTACAACAAGTGGGGAAAGCTCAACTTTTCTCACGAGTGTGGAGGTTTGTGGCCTGAAGGGCGAGTGTCGCAAACACACGAGTGAGAAAAGTAACTTTCCGCACATGTTGGACACAATATTTTTTCTACAACTGCACAAATTTAAAGAATACACAATATTTATTTTTATTGTTAGCAAAACTAAAATAGCAGTTGAATAATTTATTTAAAATTGAATTGATAAAAATATCAAGATTTAAATTAAAATAAAACAAAATAGCCCGGCCCGGGTTTCGAACCCAGACCACCTGCAGGACAGGCTGATTCCGAATTGGAGCCCTTGGCACTTTTCTAAACATCACATGACTTTCCTCTTCGTGAGAACCAGAACACAAATAAAATTATTGCATAGAAGCATTACCTTCTTCAGAAACTGTGTATTCATTTCTGTCAACGATGGATCCTTAGATAAAGTAAGTTCATTTCAAATTGAATTTCTTCCAAAGTATTCTCGCCCATTTACACAACAAGATGTAACACAGTATTCCACATATCCCCTTATCGCTGCTCTTCCCTTTTTTCTCTTTCCAAAATACGGCTCGTTATCTACCTTCACCTCGGCCCCACGTCAATGCAAGTTGGTACAGCTGCTGATAATCGTGAAAGACTCCTTTCTTCTGGGATATTCGGTCCGCGATTATTTTATTACAAACGAAGTGTATCTTCGAGGTTACGAGGGGCCCGCTTTATTGTGTAATGTTGTGTGCGAAACATAACTACGAAGGGTGCCGTTTCTTACATTCAAACGGGTGGAAGACGGCCGAGATTCCAGAAGATCATTTCGTTTGAATATTGTCCTCGGTTTCTACGTTTGAGCATGCGATATTCGTTGGGGTTGGGAAGCTGGAAATGATGTGTACTGAGATGAACATGAACACGACATAATAATAGTTTAAAAATCTGAAGAGCACGCTTTCCTTCCAACATGGACTTAAAAGTAGTAATAATTTCCAGTATAATTACTCGTGTAAAAAAGCGTGGGTGCTTTCGACCAATATTGTCATATTACTAATTTCAATTTTACAATACAGCAGCAGGGATTCATCAAAACAAGTAGCTTAAATTTTTTCTTAAATACTTGACTTGACTAGTGGAGCAGTGTTGATTATGGATAAAAAGTGGAGGCTAGAGAATAATTGTATATGTCTGATCAAAGTGATTTGTCCACAATGGAATCGGAACCTTTTCAACGCAGCGGCTCAGAATATATCGTAGGTATCGTCAAAATTTGATGACATCGAAACAGAAATAGAAAGTGTAGAGTCGGCGCCACCAAAGGCCAAACAAGTTGAAGTTAACTTCAACTTTTATTAATAAAAGTGTATCTATCAAAACGAAAAAAGTAACGGATTATTCCATAGTCGAGCAAGATCATAAGAGTGATAAAAATACAAACAAGGCAAATGTACCCTATGTACCGTGGTTTTGAAAATGAAAAACTGCGGAATATGTCCACTAAGGCAACATTTGCAAGATAAAGAAACTAGAGTTTACGAAAAAAAATCTGGTAGATCCAGCCCACCTAGTTCCGGGACAGAAAAACTTAGCGAACCCGAGAATCCGAAAGTGGATATGATATCAACGCGAACATAGAAACGGAAAAACTACCTGCTGATGTTAAAGAAGAAATACGAAGTGCATCTGTCAGAATTTTAAGAAAAGCCAAATTTCCAAAATGCAGCATTTTAAGGGCTGAAAATGCCGCCATAAAAAGCCCTAATGTTGACGAGAATATTTATCCTGCCTACTGACAAAGAAAACAACTGTTGTTTTTGTTGTTCTTAAAATTGTTAAAATTATTTTTTCCGTTAACCAGCTGTCGTCCCCTTACGAGCGGCAGCCCTCAAAAGTCGAAACTTATGCGAGCCAAGGATTAACGAGGTCTATCAGATAAAAATCTGTAGTCGCTAAGGATTGGAACCTAGCCGACCAGCAGTCAATGGTTTCGAACGCAAAAGTCTCAACCACTCAGCTACATGGCTGTGGTTTTAAACACCTCGAGGTACAAAAGCAAGCTCAATGAACTTGTCAGTCAGTCAGATCAGAATCAGATAAGATCCTGAGTACAGTATTTTACGTTACACCATATAGAACGGTGCGATGTTGGTGCTATTTTTCACTATAATTATCAGGACCTATATGGATACCGAACGGTGTTATCTGGTGTTGTCTGGTGTTTTTTTTTTAAGTGTATAGGCATCACCAACCGAATTGAGAAAATTTTGTCGAGCACAAGGATCTGGGACAAACATTAATTAACGAAATTACCGAGAGTCTAGCAACGTCGTGGCATTGTCCTCCGATTTATAAATGACGTGCCGGGAACTAAAGCTTCAGTTTCAGTTACCTCAATACCTCGACTACGCCACTGAAGATGACTGCCGCTCTTGCAGTAGAAACTTTTGGAGATTTTAAACAAAGGAAACCACGGTGAAATCCTGAAACCAACCAGAACATCACCAAGTACGCTTTTTCAAATTTGTCCAGACTTTCTGCTATAATTCTTATGGTATTCGAACGCATTAAATAATATTGTAGGGTATTTGGTAGGCTAGTGTATATTTCATCATGACTGCCAGTGTATGGAGATATTTTTATCGTACCATTTCTTGAGGTACTTTTCATGCTACAAGTGTCCACGTATTCTTTTATTTAATATTTCCATGTCACTCTCGATATCGTGCATTCCAATACAGTTATTTATCAGAATTGTTTCATTTGAATTTGATTTCATTAGCAAATGATATCACAAATATCAATCGATGAATTTTTCTCCTCCAACAAATCATCCCACCAACACACCCCCGTCCCATTCCGCCCTTCAAACATTCAAATCGACTCCCATCACTATCAATTACCGAGAGAAAGTATCCTAATGTCTACTCGACATGCAACAAATGAAACCTTGATTGAGGACGGAATGTGGGCATCATTCGGTATCATCGAGAAAGATGGGGGTCACGAGTCGCTTGTTTAAAAACATGCGGGTGGCCGCACGCAACCCTGCGCGTCTAGGGGTTGATTAGATTTTTTAATTGTCCGATGCATGAGTCAAGAGACGCGGTGCCGATTGTGAGATAGCCTGATTTTTGCCGAAATCTGCTGGCGCGAGTTTGTGTTCGTTTATGTGGGAAGAAGAGAATCCGAAAAAACTAAGAATGTTTCAATTTCGAAATAACCTTCTCTTTAATTGTATCTCATATGCTTTAAAATTCGCTTCACATATATAATTTTTTTGTTGTTATATCAGAAAATATAAGTTTTATCAAATAACGATTTCGATAGGTTGAGAGATAATTCAATTCTCCACAAGAATGATTTTTAGTAATACCTTATGAAATACGCTCGTTTTCTCAGAAAACGTGGTTTAACGCCGACGTCACATTTCATGCTCGCCACTGAAAGTTCAGACAAGGCCGAAAATTAGATTTGTCATAACTTTGCTAACAATTATAGTAGAAGGAAAAGAAAAAGTGCATATCGTTCCTGAAGACTTCCTCTTGCAAATATAACTTGCGAATAGTACCTAATGTGAGTACCTAAAATGTGTTTTGTCCCACTTCACATAACCCTTCTACGATATTTACGGAGGATCCGAAAGTCATCAATATATCAATTGATATGAAATAATTATACTGGAGCAGGAATCAGTACCCTCTTTGAACCATATGCAACGATTTAAGGCTAGTGAGACAAGTCTTACTTATACATGCCAAAGAAAAAACTGGGTTTTACTCCTGCCTCAGTTTTCAACTCACCCATAATCCCGGCAATTTCTTCAGTAAATGTTGAAAATAATCGCTCTTACACATCCTACATAAAAAATGGAGCATGTGATTTCATGCTTGAGGTTTGCACAATAGTGTTATTAAATATATACAGGGTGGGGCACCGAAAACGAAACAGATCAAATATCTTCAAAACGCATGTGTTCTGAAAAAAATGCAACAACACGTCGATTTTTAATCCAAGGGGGACATCTTCGTATCATAACCTCAACTGTCATACCTCTCCCCCCTCCCCTTAGTCACTATCATCCAAACAATTTGAATTTATGTTAAATTAGCTTGCAAATGAAGTATCATAATTTGGAATACGGAACAGTTGTTTTTCCCGCAAGAGGGCGCCAAAATAGGAAGTTAGATAGCGAAAATTGACATGGCTGAATTCCTTATGAAATTACCTTTTTAATGATGTGTCACACTCACTACTTTCCCTATTCAAATTGTTTGGGTGATAGTGACCAAGGGGAGGGGGGAGAGGTATGACAGTTGAGGTTATGATAGGAAGATGTCCCCCTTGGATTAAAAATCGACGTGTTTTTGCATTTTTTTCAGAACACATGCGTTTTGAAGATATTCGATCTGTTTCGTTTTCGGTGCCCCACCTTGTATATATATATATATGCAGGATATGAATAAGCGATTATTTTCAACATTTAGTGAAGAGAATGCCGATTTTATGGGTAAGTTGAAAATGTGGCAGGAGTGAAACAAAGTTTTTTTTTTGGCATGTATAAGTCGGATCTGTCACACTATTTTAAAATTGTTGCATATAGCGACAAAACACATTTTAGGTACTCAAATACTCGCATATTATATTTGCATGAGAAGGTGTAGAAAAATAAATATGTTCCACCCCTGGAATTTCGGTAAACAATTTTTTCCGTGTTTATCATAGTTCCATCTACTAGCATACCAAGTTTAGTGGTGCTACAATCGATTCCTGTCTCAAAACCCAATCGTACTGGATTATACTGCGGTTTCCTATCAGCAAAACACCACATAGTCAATATTTCCAGCTTCCTAACCCCGACAACTCCAAGAATCAGTCTGAATCTCTGCAAGTCGACAAAAGGGTCCAATACGCAACCTTATGTAACGGCCCATCCAGTTGTACAAGAACATTTCCCACGGGATCCCCTAGTTCGACACTTACATATTCACCTGAGGAACTGGTTGATAAGATGCCACCTCGAAGGGTAGGATGATACTTCCCATCCGGCCGGGAGGACGAATAAGGGATGATTTCGTTGATGTAACCGAATTTTCATTCAACCGGACAACGGTCGACTTTAGTTCGGGAAGAAGACATAAAAATTAATTTTGTGTATCAGTTTGGCATTTCTTGTGATGCGCAAACATTTAATAACTTTCACCATGAACTAAAGTAATTTTTCAACAAATAAATTATTTTTGAATAATCCATTTATTCAAAGAATGTATTACTAAAATTATTAATTATTTAATATAAAACAATTTCTTTTATTAGAATAAAGTAGGTGACAATTCGAAAAAAGTTCGAGAAAATGTGCTCGAAAATATGAAATAAATGAATATTTCAAACGTTTGTTATGATTAATACACGCCTATTCTGACAGTCAATGAAACTACCTCAATTTCTTAGAATCGACCAATTAACGGTCAATTACAGTGAACATTTTTTGCTCAAACGGAAATCCAATGAAATTATTCGAACTGAGGTCATGTTATTAAATATAACCATACTCTCGCGACTTTTTCACTCCATTGATTATCGATTTTTTGTCACAACAATAAAATTTTCATGCAATTAAAAATGTATTCATCGATAAGAATATGATCTCTGATATATTTACCCCCGAATAGATTTCAAGAAATAGAAAAAACCAGAACACCAAAACTACGTCAATTCTCACTCAACGCGCATTTCGTCAAAAACTTGGCCATTTCAAATTATATCGTTCATGGAACTGGAAACAGAAAACAGTCGCCACTTTGAGACGTGTTAGTAATTAAAAACTTCCAAAATTAGCTTGGATTCGATGTCTACAGGAAGGACACGAGCACAATCAGATACATCCCTGAGAGTTCTCACAATTGCATACAGCACAAAATGGCAGGATCTAATTTCTTGGTGAATGGACTCTTATCGTTCCTACTCAACATTCTCTACCTCACTTCTATTTACGTTGGCTAAACTATTTGAAAAACTTGTACACAGAAGACTATTATCATTTTTGATTGCATATAAGATCATATCCCCAAATCAACATGGATTTTTAAATAAAAGATCAACATCCTCGGCAATATATGATATAATACAAAATATCTACAAAAAAATGGATTCGAAACACAGCTCATTTGGCTTAGCGTGTAATTTTAAGAAGGCTTTTGATAGTGTCAGTTTTGAAATCTTACTGATTAAATTAAACCACTATGGCATTAGAGGCACACCCCTAGAATGGTTCTCCAGCTATCTTACAGAGAGGAAGCAGAGGGTGAGCCTACCAACCGACAAGAACATGGCTTACTCTGACTGGAGTTTAATAAAAACAGGTGTCCCACAAGATTCCATTTCAGGACCACTGTTATTTATTTTGTACATAAATGACCTGCCATGGAATATTACCAAAGCAAACACAACAATGTTTGCAGACGACACCCTATTCTTAATCAATGGAATCAACTCACAAGAGTCCAGTGAGAATCTAAAATCGACTATTGACCAAATAACTGACTGGTGTGGAGTAAATAATATAGGGATAAACTTCTCCAAAACCCACTGCGTTGATTTCTCTCAGAGACTCTCTGATACACCCAAAGTAGCAGATTTCAATGTCTCTTTTGTTAACGAGAGTAAATGCCTTGGTTTCATCCTGGACTCTCAATTAAACTGGAAACAACAAATTCTACACCAAAAAACTGAGTAGCACCTGTTTTGCTCTCAGAATTTTGAAAGGACATGGTATGATAATAGATACCCTGAAGATAGTCTATTTTACAAACTTCTACTCTCACATGTCCTATGGAATTACCTTTTGGGGAAATTCTGTGAAGTGGAACTCAGTATTTGTGCTCCAAAAAAAAGCCATTAGAATAATTTCTGGTCTGTCACGGATGGATTCATGTCGTCAACAATTTCAGCAAATGGGAATTCTAACATTACCATCGGCTTATATCTTCGAGATATTATGTTTTGCACACAAAAATCGATCAATTTTCACTTTCAGCTCTTCAGCCACCCGCCAATGCAACCGATTGATAATACTTCCTCAGCACAATACTAGCCTTTTTGAAAAAAGTGTATATTATAGCTGTATTTTTCAATTTTCATGGAGAATGTTCCCCTTTTCAACATTTTTTTTGTTTTCAAAAGCGTTGTTAGCTAAGCTATTAACAGCATCTATTGTGCTTTTTCCTCTTCTGAATCCATATAAATGAACATCAAATAAATTTAATTTCTCCATATAATCACTGAACTGTATGAGGATTGCTTTTTCTATTACTGTAGATATTGTAGGTAGGATGTGTATTTATCTATAGTTTTCATACATATAGCTCGTTGTATCTGCTTATGGACGCTTGCCCTCCGGTCAATCCATTGTTGACTGACCTGGCTTCGCTTTGAATGTAGACATGGAGTGGGTAGGTTCAGCAAGACCTCTAAGCCGGCTATTGAGGTTGTCCTCATAGCTCCCGTGGCTGATGACACGCAGGCTTGCTACCTTTGCTACTTAGCCTTCAAATCGCCCCAGTCTGTCAAATCTTTGGCCACCATACCACCAAACCATATGCTATCATGGCTCTAATGACCCTGGTGTAAAAAAATATGATAATTTTAATTACCTGGTATAGTTACTATAACATATCGTACCATCTAAAATGTATAGTATTCAACTGAAGACAGACACAAGTAATCGAAACGTTGTGGAAGAGTGAAAGATGTCAAGATCTTTCAACCCATAAGAGCACTATGGACCTCCGATATATCAGGCATGGAATTTTTTCAAGACCTCAAGGTTTCGTCAATTTTCCGACTGAGAGCATTCTCGAAGAACAAGAAAAAAAAATTTTTATAGACCGTCACAAAATTATTTGATTAAAAAAAAATGTGCGTGTCAGTGCCAGACTAGTCACTGCTAAACAACACTGATCACAGATGATACCGGATATCAAATACTTTGTAATCCTTAGGTAATCTCATTACTGTACCTACATTAAATTCGTATCAAATTAAAGCGGAAATTCCGATGAAACCTGGCATAATGGCTGCAATTTCGAGGCCATTACTTTAAAATTCCCCTAATTTGATAGATCCTATTTGGCCATTAAAGTTAATGCAAGTGGTCGCTACAATAGTGCCAACATAAAAGGTATTTTCCCACTTTTATTGACCTATAAACCAAATATCTCTCGGCAGCCATGTTGAGAATACCTAGATATATATGAGATGCTGGATGTCTTCTCCAGTTTTACTGTTTTGATTTATGGACGGAGGCAGTATCTTGGGACTTCTGGACAACATTCGGATATGTTTTTAAGGAATTAAATATTGATGGGCTGGCAAGCTGAGTTTCCAAAATCGTACGTCTTGCATCTTGAATAGTAATTATATTCTTCTGGTGAATTTTATAAAACTGTTTTTTTTTTGTTTCACACTTTTACCAGTCACTGCATATATTTTTTAACTCCAGAAAATTCTCAAACTCAGTCCAAATCCTTTTGGTTATGGTTATTAGTAATTTACATAAAAGGTTTCAATAACATTCGATATCGAAAAATTAAATCAGAAAAATTTATGATACAATAGACGGTATGTAGTCATTCACAGAAAATTTTAAACATTTAGGAAACCTTCCTGAGAAGCATGGAAATTATTCCAGAATTCATTCCTGAATTCATTGGATTTATAATCATGTAGTTCGACAACATTTGCATGCAATTTTTACACACCCTATAGAATAATCCATTAGTTTTATGAAAGCTGCTGCTGTGATTCATATTCCTGCTTCGCAAATAGCAGTACGCATCAAAACCCCACCTGAGCTAAAAAAAAACGACCAACTGCCTCGACAAGCAACCCCATGCGTTCCCAGCAAACTAGTCTTCATACAAATCAAAAGAAATCAGCCCTGAATGCATAAGAAAGACACGATTCGAGAAGGGAGTCAAAGTGTGAGAAATTATTGTCCCATGAGGGTGACCATTTACCATGCCGAGAGTGGGGCGATTAGTCGCCTTATAAAACCCGACCGATTTTTCGAAAAGCCATTCCCAGTTTGCGCTTCGACAAAGTTAAGGTCCTCCTGGGCCTGCCAAGGCTTTAATTTTTGAGATCGTTGTTATTGTTGTTACACTGTTGAGTTTTTGTTAAGTTTGTTATGATGGAGTTGGGACCACTGTCTGAAGTGAAGAAGATGCAAATGAAACATCTGGGATGGAGTATCAGGTGAGATATTTTTTATTTATTTCATTGTATACTGTTTCAAAGTCATAAATGTTTCAAAAATTCGTATTGAAGTTCGTGTACAGTTATTTCAATGCCTCTAAAAATAATATCAATAGAGTTTACGATCACATAATTCTATCAATTTTTTAACAATTTGAAAAACAGTCATGTCTGTGTCAAAAGAATGAATAGATATTAAATAATTCATTAGAAGCATCTAAGTAGTATTACTAGACATAAAAGAGGATCTAATTCTTGTATTATGTATAAAATTTGAGTAATTATATTAAATAGAATAATTAGTCTGATAAGTATAGTTCTGAATCATTTATAGGTATTATTTTGCAAAAACTAAGGAATACACAAATCCACTGAAAACAAAAATATTGAATTTGACAGTTTAAGGTTAGGAAACAGGTATTTTATAGTCTGCTGGAAAATTAGATATATTTTACTGGACTTTCTAACTCAAATTTATCCGAACAAGCTTCATTCCTGACAATTCAAGCACAGTTCCACAACGATTCTGCAAAATATATTCCTCAGTATGTAAAATTTGTGATCGAAATTAATTAATTTTCACAATCGAATTAACAGTCACGGGGGAATATTGTCAGAATCGAATGTTGATCCAGAAATTCAATTCATGGCCACCTATGACCAATTTAATTTTTCTTTTTTTTAACTTTTTTTTCATTTTCTCCTCATCGCGGGATGTGGCAGAGATTTTTATCAAGATTTTTTTTTGAGAAGTCAATAATGAAAAAGAAAAAATTTCCAATAATAATTGAAGCTCTGATAGTATTATAAGAGAAAATTTCGATTTTTATTTTTCTCATCTATAAATTCTTAAGGAGTGCCATCAGGAGTGCTGTATCTTCTATTATTCAAACTATATTATTGAAAACACTCAACATAACTATCATTATTCTTTCTATCAAACAATCTCATAACTCTCATCACTTGGTAGAATAGTTTTCATCGCTTTTCATATGAATACAGCCTTTCAAAGAGACCATTAAATTCTTTCCTTTTGAAGAATTCTCTTTGAAGAATTTTCCGAGTATTTCCTTCAAACACAGGGAATTAAGTTCTCTTGTAGAATCGGCATACTAATTCTAAAAAGAAAAACTAGTTGTTTGTGAAAATCCAGACACCACACATACGTACTAGAAATATAACTTTCAAGTGATTCAACTGCTGGAAAACCATGTATATAACATATAACGTTACTTCGGGTTAAACAACAAATATATATTTTTATTAAAATTATATTTTCGAAAATTATTTACATACATAAAACGCTAATGTAGTTTTTTTTTGCAGTTGAAATCTACTAACCGTCAGCCAACGTGGCCGGAAAATAGGAAGAAGAAAACCTATCTGGAAGTTAAAAATCTTCCATTGGAATCAAAACCATGTTAAGTTTACGTTTACGCTTTGGAGATTGGAGTTTGTCGCCCTGTCTCACTTCAGGACTCCGGCTGCAGAATAGAAAAAAAATCATGCAAAATAAACCATCTACTTTTCCTCTGAACGACAGAGAAGCAGAACAGCCATAAACTGAAGTAAGAAAGTTGTTAAGTTTGAGGTTATGTCTCGTTATGTTTGTCCGTTGAGTTTCGTTTTCCGGAATTATCCACCCCCCTGATGACTGGATAATCAGGGCAGACTACCGAAATCTGAACAGTTATCCATTGGTTTTAACGTTACGTTTTCTCGTTGAGTTTCCGTTACGTTTGCTGTTACGTTACGTTTTTCGTTACGTTTTCTGTTACGTTACGTTTTCCGTTACGTTTTACTGTTACGTTTGATCGTTACTTTTACCTGTTAAGTTTTTGCCTGTTACCAAGTTAACGTTAGACCCTGAGTTGATTTTTTGTTTGAATGCTGCTTTTGCTGATCCCACCACTCGGCTAAGTTTCTGGAGCGGCATTGTGGAAATGTTACAAGAGTTAAGTTTTACCCGTTACGTTTTGTGTTTCACTTGACATGGTTTGTTGGATGTTTCATGTTGAATGAAGAATTAAACCGTTATGTTTTTGTTTTGTATTCGAAGATATGAGTAGAATTCAGAAAAGTTTGAAAATAATCGATCATTTATTTCTGAAAATTCATGAAAGTAATCAAATTTGCTGTTCATTCTACGCAAAAAGATGGTGTTTGTTATTTTGTTGAATCTTTGTTATAGCTCAGTCGTTATTATGTCAAAATGTTCACAAATAGATATGAACCACTTCATTATCCAGGTAGAGCTAACTAAAATCTAGATTCCATAGCAACAGTTGTGAAAATATTTTATTTCAAGTTATCATTGTTGATCCATTTGTTGACCTATGTTGTGTTCTTTATTTTTTTTGTTAAGTTTTCTGTCAATTCTTTTATTCTGCACTATCCAAAATGGAAACCAGTAAATCATGGCCCCCGTTGAATTTTGAATAGTTTTGTTGATGTTTTTTTTCTCCTGTTATGTTTTTATTTTATGCTCGCAACTGTTGCTATTGAGATATTTCTCCTTTTTGATAATTCATCCAAATATTTTTGCAGTACGTATTAATCATATTTTTCTCAATTTCAATTTCCAAAGTCGAATCGACTTCATGAGAAAATCTGTTAAATCACAAACGGCGCTGATAATGATTTTAGTTGGGATTTCACGATATTTTAGTGGTTTTAATTTTAAATGTTTGGATATTGACAACCTTCGTTATGTATAATATTCAGCATTGAAAAATAGTAGTTTTCCAGGTTGAATTTTATCATTTTTGTTGAACGTAACGACGTTATTGAGCAAATCACCAGTGGTATCATATTTCGTACTTTGGTAATTTGTTGTTTGTTTTATTATATTTTTTTAATGGCTCAATTTTTTCACTTATTTTTTTATTATTTTTCATTTTCGATATTTTTGTTTGTCTTCAAGCAGCTTCCTATACTTTCATTAAATTCCGTCAATGAAACCAACTACTGATGTTTCTCAATTGAAATTGATTCATGAATTATATCATATTCAACTTTAAAAATCCATTTCCTATTTTAAACTGTATTATAGATTTTCTTATGATAATAATGATGAGAATACTGGTATAGAATGGCTATAATTTTTATTTGTCGTAGTGCTTTCACATTCACTTCATCAACTGTAGGGAAAAACTGAAAAACCTGCAACACCAGTGGTTTGTCAATAATATTTTTTGGAATATCAATGTTTCAGTGATTTCTGTTCAAATATACCGACTGAATCAGAAAACACTGAAACTTGACAAGTATATATGATTTTTTCCATTGAAGTAAAAGGAACAGTATTTTTTATACAATTGTCAGTTGTCCCAATCAATAATAAATAATAGAGTTAACAAGATTTTTCGGACAAAAAAAGAAAACAAAAAAAAACAATAAAATGATATCCCATTAAAAAGATTCAAAATAACTTTTCGGGTTACTACGAAATTTTCTTACATACTTTATGTTTACTCTATAGACTCTATAGACGATAATTCTATAAATTGAAAGTTAATTTTCACACATATTTAATTTATGGTTATACTGTACAAAATATAAGAACATTTATGTTCACACATATTCAAATATCTATTTATTCTGTAAAATTTATATAAACTTGTAACAAAAATGTAATATGTAATATGTTAAAAAGGTGAAAATTAACATAAAGAATAGAGAATTACCACTTATGAATTCTATATTTCCTAAAACGTTATGCGTCTCTCTTCAGCCTGTTAAATTCTAATTTACAGAATGATTCAATCTGGAAGTTTTCACCTAATTGGACGCAGGCTTGTAATAATTGATTCAGTAAATATTTGTCTTGTTTCCGTGAGATGTTGGAAGTAAACTTTTGACACTCTTGCCATAGTGCTTTTCCCTTATCTTCCACTTCGCAACTGAAAATAATTTCGTTGAGAGCTTTCTTATTTTAAAATGATTGATGAGAAATTCAAAGGATACAATATACGTAATAACAAATTTTCGTTGACAAAATATTCATAAATTGATTAATTCCAATTTTTTAATATAATTTCTGTGAGAAATTTTCGCTTTTATTTTTTATGAAAGTCTTAAATTATCATTACTATTGTTCATATATCAGAACTGAAATTGTTCAGTAAAACAATATAGTATTATACAATACATTTATTTCAATAGACTTCATAGTATTGGATAAAGCCAATATAAGTATTCTAATAAACAAAATTAAAGAACTTCAACACATCTCATTGAATCGTTCAAGCGGACCTTACCGACCTATTAGCAAAAAACACTTGGTATCAACGAAAATCGTCAAATATTCCAAATTTATTAAAATTGTATATTCTCAGGGATGTACCAACAATTTGGATAGGTATATAAATAAACAAGAAAATAAATGAAGCCTTACCATATTTTTGTGCTGTCATCATTCTAAATGTTTTCAGCTTCTTAATTATTTATTAACGTAGAAGTTTCAAATACCAACTTTTGGAAAATTTATCATGATTTTCCCTATCACAACAAGCAAGTTAATATTTTTCGAAATTCTAAAATATTATGTTTCAAATTCGAAAATTTACCAGATCGCCACGATAAATAATGATAATATGTCCCTTTGCCTGCTCAGGCCCTATTCTGGAATACTGCTCCAATCATGAAATATTTTTTTCTTTTATGGGATGGGCAGTTTCATATGAAATTATGTACAGTGGAAGCACAGTGAGCTTTTCTTGCTACAGTGCCTCCTGATGCCCGATTGGCAATAGCAGAACTGCATATATTACCAATAACTCTGTCATTTTGGTTGAGAACATCAGTATCGTTGGAAGCAAACTATATTTAATTCCGATCACTTTCACTTTTATTATGGTTTACTTTTGTTTTTTTTTTTTCATTTTTTTGTTTTTTTTTATATTTTGTTCATAGTTTTGTTAAAGCTATCAAAAGCAGAAGAAGATATTTTGTTTCTTTTTATTATCATTTCATAAAAACCGCAGAAAACAACAAAAATTAGAGCTTTGGTATTGAAGCTTACGAAACACTTTTGTTTCCTTTTTTACTTTATATCAAAAAAAAATTATCATTACTTGATATCCGTTTAAACGTTTGTTTTCATTCCATTCCATTTTACTTTAAAATTTAGCATTTTCTCATTTTAGGTTTTTTTGTTCATTTTTCCATTATCGTTATCAAAAACAGGAAAATATTTTGTTATTACTTTCATTTACTTTTCCAGTTAACTGTTTTTTTTTAGTAATTATTTTTTCGCATAAATTTCGTTTCATAAAAATCCAAGATAGAAACTAAAACGTTCGTATGTTAGCTAATGATATAATTTTGTTTTCACTGCATACCCCCTTTCATTCCAGTCATTCTCTCATTTTTTGTGTCATTTTATTTTGTTTATTATTTATTATCGCTATAAAAATCCGAGTTTTTTCTGTTATTATTTTTATTTCAGTTTTTTTTTATTGTCATATCACAAAAATTGATCATTCTTATTTGAGCTTATGAAACTCCTTTGTTTTTATTTTCAGTTCACTGCAAACTCCGTTTCATCCTAATCACTTTCCGTTTTTTGTTTCATTTTACTTTCAAGTTTTTCATTTTTTTATTTTGCCTTTTAGTTGCTTATGATTTCGGGTTAACCGTTTTTACAGTTACTATTATTTTCGTTTGAGTGTTTTCTTTTTTATCGTATCATAAAAAAAACGGAAAAAAGAACATTCGTATTTAAGCCTATAAAACTTTTTTGTCTTTATTTTTAGTTTACTTGAAAACCCCCTTTATTTCAATCACTTTTAAGTATTTTATTTAATTTTGTAATAGTTTTGTTTCACTATCGCCATCAAAACCAAAAGATTTTGTTATTACTCTTATTTTTTACTTTTGATTACCGGTTAACAGTTTTTTTAGTTTTTTATCATGTGTGTTTCGATTTTCGATTATGTACCCATTTGTTCAGTTATTTCGTTTTTGAGTTTTGTTTCATTTTATTATCATTTCATGAGAACCCCAAAGAAAAAAATTCAAAAAATATAGCCCTCATATTCAAGCTTATAAAAGACTTTTGTTTCCTTTTTTTATGTTTATTTTCCTATTTTGTTATAATTTTATTTTATTATAGTCTCGTTCCATTATCGCTATCAACACCAAAAGATTTTTGCCACCAAGTTTATTTACTTTTGATTTCCGGTTAACCTTTTTTTTAGTTATGATTTGTTTTCATTTGAGTTTTGTTTTGTTATTATTTCATAAAAACCCCACAAAAAAAACAAGAAATAGAACCTATTATTTGAGCTCATAATATAATTTTTTATCCATTTTTAAATAATTGCAACCCCTTTTATTTCTTTATTTTGTTTTTTCATTTTTTGTTTAATCTTTCTTTTTTGTTGATTTTTTCATAATCGTTGTCGAAAGTGGAAAAATATATTGTCATAACTTTTATTCACTTTTGATTAGCCATTTGTTTAGTTATTTTTTTCATTTGATTTTTTGTTTCATTTCATAAGAACCCCAAAGAAAAAAAATACAAAAAAATAGAGCCTTCGTATTTGCTTATTAAACACTTGTTTTCTTTTTTTACTTTGAAGGCGTTTTGAGTTTCATTTATATTTTAGTTTGCTGTTTATTTTGGTGTGTTACCCATAAGAACCCCTCAACAAAAAGAAATAAAAAAATATGTTTGTTCAGACTACAAAGAAAAATATGGCTAAAGTTTCGAATTTTCTTTCAATAAGTATGCACAGATCAAAAACTATCGAAATACAGCTATTTGAAGATTATTTTTTAATATTATAAGTGTATTTTCGGCTCCATATAATTTTATTTAATGGTGAGTCAGAACGAGAAACCAAAAAATATATAAACCCCTCAGCAGATTTTTTTTTTTTTTCAAATAATTATTAGTGTTCTGTTTCAGAACGCAAAATTAATACTAGCCATATTTTTCAAATGCAGTTATTAAACCACTCTACATGTATTTTTCTCGGTGGAGTATTTAAGATATTTCAATTATATGGATTCTTAGTTTATATTTTCGTAAAATTTCATTTAAAGCCTTTTTACCTTCGTTTGGCGGTTTACGAAAATCATTATTCGCAATGTTGTTTTATTTCAATGCAAATCTTTTCGATATATTTTCCCCAACAAAATTAAGTTTTGTCTATGAACAAAAATCTAGAATCTCAATAGATATGAAAGTACAAATATAATATCATTTATTGTCACTCAAAAAATCAAAAGAGTCAACTTTCATTTTAGAGCTACCAAAATTTCATTTCATCTTTTGTTGTTTTTGTTTTTCTATAAAAATCCAATAATAGGAAAAAATGTATTCCATTGAAAAACTATACATTGAACAAATTGAGGGTTAGTTTAAGATTTTGTGTTGCGTTTATTTTTTTTATGTTGTTTTTGTGTTTCCAAAAAGAACCCCTCAGCTACTAAAAATAAAAAAAAAATCTGTTTGTTATCAAACTTCTTGAATGAAATAATACCAGTTTTAAATTTCTTATTCAACATTTGCAGCCAAAAAAAAATAATTAAATGTTCGAGGGTTAGTTTAAGTTTGTGTTGTGTGTTTCTGTTGTAGGTATAGTAGGATTTCGTGTGACATAATTCTGTAGTAAAAAACAGGAAAAAATATTACTTCTTAGTTAATTTTTAAGTTTAATTTTAAGTTTGTGTTGGTATAAGTGTGCCTTATTTGTTTTTTTTTCAACTTGGTTTTTTCCTCTGGAAAATTCGACAGGTCGAATCGATAAGGTATTGATTGGACTTATCGATTGTTGCATCCAGAAGAAAGGAACAATTTTTTTATGATTTTATTATCATTATCCACCAAATGTAAGGGGTAGAAAATTCACTTGAATAGTACAAGACCACAAATCGATAAATAGTGTCAACTCTTTCACAAGATCAAGCTTAAATTCCTCTACTGCATTTTCCATACCCATTTCCTTTCTTTTGTTATGTTTGTTTTGTTTTCAAATTTTGTTTTCGTTAAGTTTTACTTTTCTGTACATACTGTCTATATTGTATAGTTGCTGTGTGTCAAAATAAATTGAAATTAAAAAAATATATATTATTTTATTTTTCTCAAGTTCACCTTTGATACTCGTGAACCACATCGTGTTATTAATTGAAACCAGTTTGCAACCGTATCTGAGTACCCAGATTACTCAGCTGGAACAGTGAACAAAGTGTGTTCTTGCAAAAAAACGTTGCCATGTTCAATATTGTACGCTGTAAAAAATAATGAAACAATACTTTTTCATGGCTAGGACAAGTCGAAAAGTGAAAAATTAGAGAAAACTCGTTAAGGATTTATTTTAGTATAAATTTTTTTTAGAACTCTCTTAAATCCCAAAACAAAAGAATTGGTCGTGGCAAAAATAATTTATTTTCAAAAAATTCACCCGCCTACCATCCAAGGCTATAGAGGAAAAAAGCGTTGGAATTTGTAAAAATTTTCATAAAATTTGACAAAAAAAACCTTGGTCAGGATTTCAGGCCCCTTCCTTTTCAAAAAAAGTCGCGAAAACTAAAGAATTTAAAATAAAAAAATCCATAAAAATAGTGAATAATGTCTGAGTGTGAAATAATTAATTTCCGAAAATTTGTTAAAGTTGTGAAGAACATTGGAATGACTAGAGATGAAATTTTTAAATACACTAAACCATACAGATGAATAATGAGTTTGCTAATACAGATGACACCCTGTAGGTTTTAGTGAATCAAGCGCCGGGATTTGGAGGTTTTAGAATCTGGCGTTAGTTTTGAGGTAAAAAATTCCATACTGTTTTGCCTAACTTTCCACTTTTTAATTGGTCCTGGGTAGCCGTGAAAAGTGGTTATGTAAACGAATTGTTTTTGAGTATTTTAATGTAGGATAATGATTTTAAAAAAGTGATGATTTCTTGACAATAATGTTAACAGGCAAGGTAAGTATATGAAAATATTTCACGTAAAATTGCATCTTTGTTGGATAATTTTCAGTTTTGTACTTAGTGGCAACTTTTTTGGTACTAGGTATATGTTAAATAAGTGTCCCTACTACTTCCTACAAAGGTTATACAATCTAGATATGAATTATTGTCATTTTCATTATTGATTCCATTAACCTCTTGTTCTTGAAACAATTTCACTGGATGCTGAATTCATATTTCAATAATTTTTACCACACAAGCCGGAATTGCTACCGATACACTCCGCGCCATCTTCCAACGAATAGTGGAACATCTGTCCCTCAGAATACAGAACTCTTTATTTCTCCCTAAAAAGAAATCTTTACACTTCAGCAGTAGGTAATTTATTCAAACTTTGTAATAAATAATCTAGAGCTTGATGAATGCATCCAGGTTACTTGTAAAGGGATTCTTCTCACTTTTGATTCTTTGAACTAATGAGCAATTACGAAAAATAATAAAAGATTCAATGCAAGCTTTGTTCTCAAAACATGACTTTATCGATTTTCTCGAGCAGTATTATGAAAATGGCGATACGCGAAATGATGTTTCCAGCTTCCGCTGAAGAATTTCGCGATTTTCAATTGTGTAAAAACAATGGAAGCACTTTGTTGTAGTGGCTTCAAACTCATCAGTGATATTATTATTCTTTTGCGAATATTTGTGATATCCAAGGTGAACAGTTGTTGGCGAATACAGTGAGTATCAAATTATTATACCTACCTAGTTGGTCAACAGTGTCGGTGTTTATAGTGAACTAGAGAGTTTCCTACGTAAAAAGGGGACTATGGCTAAATGGGAGATTTTAAACCTTAGCTTTCTTCTATAATTAGAAAAACAGTTTCTCCACTTGATTTTTCATATCACCAACGGACGTTTCGTTAGCAATGATGGTGTCATCAGTAGAAATGAGTTAAAAAATGTTAATTTATCAGACTCCCTCCACCTTGAAATTTAAAAAAGTGGTGTTACTTACGTAGTTTGATCGGCTCCCAAGTACCTTCTTTTTGAGTTATGTCCTTCTGAATCTTAACAATCAACGTTTTCGTTAGTCACTAAATGTCATTTTGTGCGATTATTTACTAAAAACATTCGTGTTTGAACATGGTCGATAATCCAGATTCCGAATTTGAAGAGTACCTGAGTGCGTTACGAATTTTGACATTTTCATTTTGAAATACACGAATCACACAAAACAGATTCATTCAAAAACAGTTTTTTTCGAGCAATTTCAGAAACCCTGAAGGTGTTTCCCTGTTTTGCCGTACCAGTATGTCACTTCATATAATTCGTGGAGGAGAAACAATTTTTACCTAAATTAGTAAAAAACATTTTGCGTTGAAACGTTTTTGATTACTTGGTGTGTCGCCAGCCTAACGGAAATACATATCAATTCTGATTTAAGTTGGAAATTTCACGTTAATTACGTATGTAAGAGAATCAGAGCAAATTTTGTGTGTATGTGTTTAAAGGAATTTGAGAATGATTTAGATTCACAATTCGGTCCACTACGAAAAGTTTTTTTAGTACATTTTTTATTTATAAAATCAATAAGAGTTAGTCGGCGAAACAGAAATATACACACCGATATACAGGACAACATCTGCCAGGATCGCTAGTAACATTATAAAATAATAATAATTTTTACTATAATACGAGATATTGTTTTCCACAGCCAATATCATCAAAATAGGGGTCAAAGGCAAGATACAAGGACAACTTTTAAATTTGACAGCCTCTGTTCCCTCTCCTATTTGCTATGATCTGTCTCCGTTATAATAATTCGGATAAATGTTTTACAAATGACCATAATACATGATATCATCATTGATTAAAATTCAACAAAACAATTTCATAATGATACATACGTCCATTTTAATAATTCATAAGTGACTGTCTACACGTGATTAACACTGGACACGAAGATTTAAATTAGATAACGGAGACATTTACATTTTGTTGTTTCCTGGTGACATTTCGTTAAATGTCAGCTTTTAAAGGTTACCCAGTCGCAAACGTTTGTGGTTTTAATTTGATCATTTTTGCTGCTCTATTATTATAAGGTTCATGCTATAACTATTATAGCTAGCGGGTGTTTGCCAAGTTTTGTCAATGATACAAGATAATTCAGATGCCAATTTTGAATCAGGATAAAGGTGCTATTACAGATTGAAACTTATTAGTATATTATGCGTTTATAATAAAACTTTCGTCGCTTAGCTGGCAAATTTGTTTCATCGCTGATAAGTGGTCGACTGGATTCATAGATCACAACCATCTTCACATCTAGTTTCGGATTCTTGAACTGTTTTTTTCAGAATCTGATAAAATCTCCTCTTTTATCCCTCATTGGATAACTGTAAATTTGAATCCATTACTTTGAGGGTCATTTTATCAATATTTTCCCAGTCTTTCTGCTCCAGTGAGTTGCTGAGCTTCATGTGATATTTCAAAAGTTTTTCGTCAGTTCTTCGGTGTTTGACGAATTCTCTCTGTCTTCTGTCTTCTACTTCTTCTCTTTGTCTTCATTCTGTGATTTATTCGATGAGCTTGTGATGTTTTGATTATCCGCTTCAAATGTATGAATTTTGTTGTAGTTTCTGTATCCCTGCAACGTAATAGAACCTTCTTTAAGCTGACTGATTTTTTTTGCCGTTTGGCTGTCGTACTCAATGAAAATAAGTTTTTCTGCAAAGTCTCGATCTCAATGGTACAATACAACAATTTCCGCTCAAAATACCGTCGCATATTTGATTTTCATTTACGTAACCGGAATTCTAGGAAATGTATAAACGCATCGCAACGTTTTTTCCGGCCGCTGTAATATCATGCAGTGGCGAACAGTGCTTGATAATAATGGAGACTGACACAACTGTGGAAAATTGACTGAATTAGATCTGGGTATGGGTATCATAAAATGATTTTTGCTCGGTCGGTTGCTGCAAATGAGTTCTCAATCAAATCCTTCCATATTAAGCACCCTGTTTTTTTCATGGTGTAACACAGGGATCTGTACTCGGACCATTCATTGGTTTTTCTGGTGACTATATAAATTATGTTTGATCCCAAATTTGAACGATGAAAGGTATCTTTTGTGCTCATGACAAAATATTTGTTTACCATAGTTGCAATTCCAAACAATTAAATTCATTAAAAAGTTCCACCCAAACAAGTAAAACTCAGCTCAGACAAATATCAATTCATTCTTGTTTCCATTTATATCATTCTTACTTTGAGTATAAGTGTCGAATTACTGAGTGTACAGTTATTCCTTCTCTCATCAATTATTCATTAATTTTACATTATCTTTGTATCGCCAGCGAACAAATTGATTTGTTCTTCAACCTATGGCTTCGGGTATCAAAGAAACCATTGATAAATGGCAATAGATACCCACTCATTTCTACTCAAGGGTATGAACGCCAAGATTAATTCATTCCATACATTAGAAAGAAATTAATACCACGTTCAACTGCCATGTGTCAGGAGCGTACCAAATTATTTTGCTAGTTCCCATACCTGAATCTGCGATAGAATGAATAAAACGGATATTTCAAAGGCTTTTTCGCTCTGAACTGAATCAAACTTTGAAATTCTCAATGAAACGCTCTGTATGATTGTACAATTTTCGATTCAACAAACATCTCCAAGTATTAATGAAGAAAAATAAGCGGCATACAGACAAATTTTAAATTCAAGAAAAAATAGAAGAATTTGAACCCACGACCTCTGGATGGCCGGTACAATGCTCAACCAACTGAGCTACCGAGAAGACATAAATTCCACTGCATATCGGAAGACCGCTTTTTTCTAGAATTTTGCTTTTAGTAAATCACCTACAATCTAGGGCGTTTCTAAGGTGTTGGAGACTTACGGGTTGTACGAAAACTTATTCGTTTCCAGTGATCATCAAGATCCTTATAGCTCCTTATAGATCCTTATACGTATAGCGATATTCAGCAAGAATCGGGTGTGGATCTTCGATCACTGAACAATGTCATTTCTGATGCTGTTTCTGAGGAAGAAGTAGCAGTAAACAAACAGAAGATCAAATCAATAATAGACTGGCTCATTCCAAACATCACATACCAATTTTGTAGTTTTCTTGACCCCAGCACCTACTCGCCAGTTTGGAAAGGCAAACAGAGTTCTTGTGGTCCGAGAAATGTCAAGATTTCTTTAGGAAGCTTATAATAAAGCTACAGAGATTGCATCAGTTCTAAGAAATCTCCTCCGAACGAAAAATTTATTTTGGACGGTACCAGCAATGTTTGAATTTGAGCTATCATGTCGTAGATTTGGGAGGGATGGCAAGAAGTGATTGGTTATTGTCAGACTGTCAGTAAACCGGAGCGCAATTAATGTCTAACCAGGCTGGAGCTGTTGATTGTTGTCAAAAGAGTAGAGGACTTCTACGAATACTCATATAAGAAGAAACTTCTGTTCAGAATTGACCATGCAGCCCTTGAATGCTATTTACAGTTCAAAAATCTCAATGTCCAAGTAACACGTTGATAACACATCGTATGCAAACTCTGCTTTGAAACAAGCTTCTCTATTCGATGGCACCATGGAGGTGGAAGCCTCAAGAGGCTGCTCCCACTGGGAGTTCTATCCACACTATTGTGGAACCTCGTGGTAGCTCGCCTCCTCACAAACCTGAACCTGAGATGAATGTATGACCATTGAGAGAGAACCTCAAGGTCAACCCGCACCAGAAAGAGACTGAATCTTTGTTGGCAGCTTACAGATGTCAGGAGAGACAAAATATCTGGATTTAATTCTAGACTCGAAGCTCACCTGGAACAAACATCTGGAAAAAGTGTTGACGAGGGCAGGACAGGCACATCACATGACAGTCAGGCTTGGACATGCCGACTTGGACCCAAACAACCCCTTTTGTTATACACAGCGATAGTGATGTCTTCGATAACGTATGGAGTGTTGCTGTGGTGGCCAGAGTTTGAAAAACTGACAACCAGATGGAGGCTGGCTGGTTTATAAAGACTGGTCATGCTCGGGCACACTCGTGCTTTGTCCAGCACATCTACGATCAGCCTGAAGAAAATAATAAACCTGTCTCTTCTGCATTTGCATATTGTCAGTAGCGGCGCCACGAGCCCCCCCCTCGTGGCGCCGTGGCAAAGGAAGTCAATATTTGCTTCCTTGTACTTGCACTGCACTGTTTGGAACCTTTGGTGTAGTAATAATATACTGCCAACACCAAACCGCTATTTTTCACACCTCGACAAGTGTTTCAATCACCAAGAAATCATCTCCAATACCTTGCTCAGTTGTGAATCCCATACATCTCGCTGTATATCTGTATAATGCGTACTGTATTTATTATCTTAGAGATTGGTCTCCGACCTGGCAGTAGTGGCAGTAGAATAGTGGCAGTCTGGTTTGCTTCATTGACGAGTATACAGTTTTTCGATTTCGATTGAGTATGGCTTTAAAGGTAAAATTGTCCGGAAGAAGAAAAATTCAAAGGATGCTGCTACATTACTATGTTTTTTAATGATAAATACAGTATTACTTCAAATATGGGTGATGCTGTATGTTTTCCGGGTTTTCCTACAGAATACGCCACCAAAAATCAGTAAGTCGCCCCGTAGCGCCACGCCAAATAATAATAATAATAACCGTTCTCTACCCGCACAGACTATGCCTTTGGGTACACTCACGAGTGTTGATGAGGGAGTATTATTATTATTACTACAATGCCCATGCCTTTTCAGGCGCGTATACAAGAGGGTGGGGGTAATTACCCCTTCACGATCGAAGAAAATCAAAATTAACTTTTTTTTTCATTTGGAAGGTGCCATCATTTGTTTGTTCAACTATGCTTTTCGTTTTCAAGCCTGAATACTATTCATCTTTCAAGTAAGCCACTGAGTGTTCTGTTTGAATTATGAATTAATGTACTCGGGCAAGGAATTGCACTCGAAATGCGTTTTATGGAAATCGCTAGAAATGTGTTATTAATGTAATGCCGTATTAAATTGTTGTGGTTTAATAAACAACTTTATTATTTTCTGTGACCAGAACCGAATGAAATTGCTATGCTAAACAGATAGGCGTCTTGGAATATAGGAGCGTCCATAACCATTGCGAGAATATAGTATAACTACGTGGTGTATATAAGAAATGGAAAAATATCCAAAACACTAAAACCACGTCAAATTCACTCCATGACATTAACTGTAAGAATTGAGAGAAGTATGTGGGTCAAAAAAGAAGGGCCATGAAAGTACGATTCAAAGAACATATTGCTCGTATCAGAAAAATCTAGCTCCTGATGATGCCAACTTTGTCGGTGAAACGCGCATTGGGGGAAATTGACGTAGTCTTGAGAGATAGGTTCAATGCCAATGTTGAGACTGGCGTTTTGGAAGCCCTGCCAATTAAAAAAAAATAAAACAGTAATAAATGAACAAAAAAAATAGAATAATACAAATCCACCGAAATTATTTCTTTAAAATATCCGTCTGAAAAAACGAATCTAGGACACTGACACAAATATTATTAGCCCACGATATAATTTGGATGCATTCAATATCTGAGGAATCTGAAATTCACGATAAACTTTCGCCAAAACGTGCCAATTATTTAAAAATACAACCCGCATTTATAGATCTGATGCCAGAAAGTATGTCTGCAGTAACACAGGTTAGATCATCCGAAAGTGAAATAAAAATTCGAAGCTAATGTACGAAAACACTTTGTTAGGATTATAAATAGCATCTGAAATAATAAATAGAGCAGATGCGGGGCAGAGACTAGTGCAATTCTCGTTTTATGGGGCATTTGCTTGAAGAGAACCGTATGATGTGATTTTTGATTGGTACCTATGAATGGCTTCATGTCTATTTAGGTACACTGCAAACTTGAAGTTGGAAGACCTCCATGCGAAACTTGATAATAGCAAGTTTTGTTTCCAAAACAGAAAGTAAATTCCGAAAAATCAGTAAAAATTGGTCAAGGTAATTCATTCACAAAAACTGATCTATGAGATATGGCTATTGAAGAAAACAGTGTTGACATTTTGTATAAGTACAGAGAATATAATTTTTCAACGATGTTTTTTACAATTTTGCAGGAAGACATAGGGGTCAATTTATTTAAATGAATTTTTTTGAGGTTTCGATTTTTTTCATAATTTTGACAAATTTGTCCAATTTTAGTCTCACCAGTTTTCACATCTTTTTTGAAGGATCTGATCTCTTCAAATCGAAGTTTTTCCCTCATTTTCCACATGAAACTGTTGGAAATTTATTCGAACTCGTTCGCGTTCATCTAGGTGTCAGCGAGACAAAGAGGTTATTTTTTTTATTGAGTAATAAGATTTTTCAGATTTTATTTTGGAATGATTTCGCAATTTTTTTCGAAAAGTATGCTCTCCAACCCAATTTTTTCTTTCTCCATAATTTTCACCATCTGAAACCGTCGTAAAATGTTCAGAATTTCAATATGGCCTTCAGGAGGAAAAAAAAGTGATTTTTAAAAATTGCTTTTTTGATAATCCCACGTTTTTCACCATTTTTACAGATTTTTTCGATACAGTGGTGTATTCCGAAATTTGATAAAAGTTCAGAAATTTAATTGGTGTGTTGATTAAACGGCATATTTTTTAAATTTCATTCCCCTGTAACTTTTTTATTGTTTGACGTAAACGTAATTTACATATGAACCATTTGAAAATGTCACGAATCCAATGGTGGAGTTAGATTTTTTTTTAGATTTTTTACTTTGAAAAATAAAAATAGTTGGCCCTGAAAATGAAAATTTATTCATAAAATTTGGTGTCCCAGTAGACTTTTTGCATGTCTACCTAACAAAAAAAATCATTCCATCGGTTGAAAAATTTAAGTTTTTTAAGGGTGCTTCCATCATAAATAGTCACACTGTAGAAGAAATATGAAATTGTTGGAAAAAATTCAACAACAGGGTGTGTAGTAAAGTACACGCGGTGAGCGAAAGGGTTGCGAACATCAAAAAAAGCAATAAGGAAATTATATGTTACATTTAATCCAATAGTACTTTCAATTCATATCAAACAATATCGTAGTAATAACCACGCTAAAGTTTCTGCTATATCAATGCCATCTTCAGAGTACAACTGTTGTGCATTTTATCGCTAATTCGAGAATATTTCTTCTCCAATAAATGGTCCTTCATCAATATCCTCTTAACTCTTCTGCAATGAAAAAAAATCCCGTATTCCCGCAATCATAACAAGCTCAACTCCACGTAAAGTCGCCTCGACCTCTAAATCCATTGTAATCCTGCAGATCCTTGCGAGAAAGCCACGGAGGTCGGAAGTTGCTTGGCTTCGTTTAAATGGAGCAGGACCTTCAACGAAGCGGAGCTATTATCCTAGTAGGCAGCGCTTTGAAACAATCGCCAAACGCGCACGCGACTGAAAAGGTCGACTCGAGTCGAAAACATTTGAAAAGCTCGTTATCGTTTCATTCAGGCGCAGAAGACTTGAAACAGATTTTTGTGAGGCGGTGAAGAACATACAGGCTTTTAGACAGTGTTGTTTTGTTTGTTCTGCACAGGGGGAGCAGTGCTGGGGCAACAACAAGGGGTGAAGTGCGGGAAAAATCCGCTAATTTGAAGTTTTACTATGTGGAAATGCCGATAGGTGGTGTTGGTGTATGAGATCCGGAAGCGTTTGAAAAGACAGTTTAAACTTACATTTTTAATGAGCTATAGTTTCATCGGTAGTTTTCAAAGAAACTTCACGAAATATGGGCAACTTTTCGGCGCTATTTCTTTTGTGACTTACCTTATTTTTCTGGATAGTGACTGGTGAGTAAATTACGTATATTGAATGCAATGTTTCTACAAAATGAACCATTTACAGAGCTTTCAAGTCTAATCAACACTTCCTCTTTGTTTTCAAAACAATAATAGATTCAAAAATATAAATAATATAGATTTATATATGAATGTCTTCTGTGGTTAAATTCTCCAAACGTTTCAACTGCAACTGCGCAGTCATCTTCAGTGGTCGAAGTTACTCCTCATGACGTATGACGTTTCAGTTGATATGTCAAGAAGAGTAGGTACTTCGACTCAGGGACGGACCGAAGGCATATTATTGGGGGGAGGGGATTTTAGGTGATTTTCTCAACTATCAACAGGTACTCATTGCTATCAAGAAAATTAAATATGCGATAAAAGACGTAATAACTTTTTTTTTAACAAAAAAACAACAACATATTTTGCGGTAATAATTAACAGTGCTGCTCTAAGGTGGCGTATGTAGCTAGTAACAAGGCCTATCCAGAACACGTGGCTAATGACCATAACAGTCGATGCCAACACACCAAGAAAAAAAAAAGAAAATAATAATAATAATAATACTTCCTCATAAACACTCGTAGAGTGTACCCAAAGGCATAGCCTATATCTGGGTAGAGGACGGCTATTATTATTTGCCTTGGCGCTCATACTAAATATATACTCTAACTATCAAAAACCAAAGAAATCATGTATATAATTATTATAATAGTTATTTATGCAACAAGTGCAAAAAGTAGGTGTTTATTGCACTCGACGTGAAATTGTCCAACGAGGCCATCAGACAACACCCTGAATCTCAAAGATTTATTCATAAAATTAAAAGATCATAATTATAGTCCATATAACTTGATTTTCAGATTACTTTCTAAATATTCCATTTTGCACTAACATTCAGATACTAATAATCTCTTCAACATTTGAAATGTTCGTTGGCAAATGATAACGCACATGTTCATCAAGAAGATTTATTACATTCCACAAATAATCTCATGGTAATCGTGTCTAGTAATTTAAATTTCAAATTCACACCGTGTCATTGGGTACATACCAACAAAACTATTTACTATTAAAATCCTCACGTCCATATGAGTAACGCACATAAATAGAAATCACGCAAGATAAGAAAATATTTCTTCATTTTCAATTCAAATTAAATTTGTCGAAATCATTAGCGAAGGCAGCCAATTTCCAAGACAAATACTTGCCAGATAATATTTTTCGTAATGACCACTTAATTTACATTCGTTTTTTTTTAGACTACTTCAAAACCAATTTTTGACACACCCTGTACTTGGATTTTTTGAACAAATAAAACGCAATAAAAACCAACAAATATGTGTACTAGAATTAATATTAATAGAGTCACCTTGTGGAGCTATTAAAAAAAGTTTACCATGCAATAAGTTTCACAAACTATCCAAACAGTTTAATCGCAGTTTAAATTTACATTTCCATTAAATTTCGGACATCAGGATAGATAAATACGGTTTTTGAAGCTTTATCTTTTTTTCCAATGTTTGTGGGTTATTGAACATGTCGGGAATTTATAAGATTACGGAAGATTTTATATCCTGGTTTCTACGAACACGAAAATCTTGTATTGTTCAAAGAATATTTTTTTTAATCCCACCAAAAGGAAAATCCTGTACTTATTGTTCAGAGAACATCATGAGAGCCGAGGAAAGTAGATAGGAATTAGTGTTCTTCTTGAAATTTTGAAGGCTGTGTGCACTGGTTTATGAATTTTGGCGCAGTGTAATTATTATAAACTTTATTTCATGAGGTACATAGTTTGCTTATGACTAAGAAGAGTAACAATCCTACTACATAACCTATACGGCATGGCTTCGCGCGCAATCGACAACGTCTCTCTCCCTACACCTGTGTGGCCGTGATGAACACAGAACACATAAGCGACGATCATTGGTAATTCCTGAGCGTTCTCGATATTTCATGAGCTCGATGTTGATGGCTTTTTCCATATCATTCGAGATGACATATAATCGTGCTGTAGGTCTTTAGTTGGTGGGTAGGGTCTTGTTCCTTTTTTTGTACTCTTGCAATGATTGTAAAGAGAATGGAATATCATTTTCAACGATGTGACACTTGACGCCCAATTCCATTTAAAATTTTTGAGCTGATGTGCCTCCCCCCGCGATCCCTGTCAAATAATCACCACAGATTTTATTTCAAAGAGAAACGGTTTTTTATTCATGTTCGTACGTCGAACGGTTCAAAATTTAACAGTGGGGGGGGGCTATTAAAAGCCACACTGTATAGTCAATATAGTGGTATTTCATCGGGCGATGATGGAGACCATCTACCACTATGGTTATCATTTTAGTTGCTTAGACAGGCAGAATTAACCGTGGGTTTATTCTTAGTCCGGTCCCAAACGAATACTTTGAGAACGAGATCATTCTCAGAACCTTGAAGTACTCCCAAAAAAAAATATCTGGTGATGAATTGGTATACAGTTTAGTCTCAATCTCATTTTAAACCGGAGCTATTATATTGGTTCATATAAAGCAAATGCAAAGTTATTCTGGTATAGAATATTTGCAAGAAATTCAACATATATATTTCAACGGTCATGAGAGACAGTATATATTTTTTATGGCTTTGACATTTCGTCATTCGGTCAGGTTCAAATAGAATATTTAGTAAGCGAGAGCATATGTTCATAATTATTTATTATCAGATGGAAATCCTATAGAATATTTGAAATGCGACACCTTTTATATCATCATTTTCATACAGAATTTTCAATTTTTTATGTTGTTATTCAATCTAATCTCAATTTATGTCACCCAGTGGCATCACAGAATCTCATTTATAGCAGCAACATACTAAAATTTCTTACGACGTGAAATCCTTGCTATATGTTCTATGAAACGAATTCCGATATACCCCTTGGTTTGACCAACGTCCTAATTCCGCAATCATCGTTAGTAAGCTGCTCGAAAATCGCTAGTTCCCGAGCCGCATCCGTCAATAAGAGACAAATCACCAAGCTAACCATCATCCTGTCTTTCAGCGATCGCAGGCGCCTGTGGGCCGGAAGAAAAAAATCGATCCTCGTCCCGTGCAACCGTCTATTTTGATCGATGACCGGCTCGGCAAAAATTAGCAGGCCGCGACGAACAATCGCAGCTCGCTAAACTCCATGAGATCTAGTTGGCGCCGTCCCAACGCTCGACGTCGCCGGCGTCGCCATCGAGTGGGCTATGACGACGCGCGAAGTGGCGCTCGAAGGTGGTGCTCCGTGGGGTTTTCGCATGCATGGAGGACGAGATTCCAATCAGCAGCTGAGGATTTCGAGGGTGAGTGTTTTGTTTTTCGCTGAGATAGGGGAATATGGGGTGGGGGAGGGTTGTGTTGGCGTTTGTGTTTGCGGTTGTTTTTGATGTGCGCGGGAGTTGAGGGACACGTGTTGTCTCGGTTAGGATAAACAATGATTGTTTTGTGGTAATAGAAGGGGTGGGATGGGGAAATGTGTTGGTTTCTTGTAGAAGAGTGTTTACCTGTTATTTTTATTACCGGAGAAATTTGGATTTCAACACATTTGTTAACGTTCAAATTTCGGATTATTTTGAGGTTATTTTTACGTTGTAATAAGTTCACATTTTTTTCTCCTATATGCAGGGAGTTAATTTAGTAGATAGATACTTTATTCGTTCTTCATTTAAAATATTCACGAAGAAAATATTAATGAACAAACACGTCAAAAACACAAAATACAGATACATAAACTGTACGTGATCAAATTTAGGTACACAGTGACCGTCAAAAAGTATGTACCATGTGTGAAAAAAGTTTATTGTTAGAGTATTGGAAAACAAATTCTAGGGAAAAGTTTGAGCATGTCCGATAACCTAAAAATTTTTTTTGACACATGTCACGTGATCGCTGGTATGGCGGCAAATTGAAAAAAATTATTATGAAAAGGCAAAAAGTGAAGTAAAGAGGCAATAGGTCGAAAATAGATATTTGAAAAAGTTGCTTGGAATTTAATTTTATACAGATATGAAAAGATAATGAAAGAAACTTGAAAATGACTATTTTTTGAATATTTTCGTAGCTGAATGAAAATATGAAATTATTTTCTATGGCGTCGTGCGTCAGAATTTCCTACTCGTAAAAAAAGTATCACTTTACTCACTTGATACATAAATTACAATTATTTCTCATTTTCCGTCATTATATGTTGATAGAAGGAGAACTTTTTTCCTTTGGTTCAGACAGTATCATAGAAATATATGGTAAAACACACCTAGTGCAAACCAAAAACAATATATCTGCAGGCTAGTTTTTTTAGTAATAAGTAATAATAAAAATAAACTACTATCGGGTTTAAAAAAAAGTTGCAATTTTTAGGAGACACTTAATTGATGAAACTGAAACTATCACAAATCAATCAGGAACTTTTACAATATCGAACTGATTCAGGAAATTGCCATTCTTCATGTACATGCAACAAGACAAAGTAATGCAACGTGAAGGTCCGTCCATTTTTTTTTTGTAATGATGCATCCGTGAAGAATTCCAGAGCGTTTAAATTTTCGGCGGCTATGTAAATAAACAAAGAACTACATAAAACAGAGGGGAAAAGAGCATCTCGTGTATGCATTTTTGTTTCAGGCAGCGCCTGCTTAGTGTATTTCTCTCGGCGTCTGATGAATTTATGAAAGAAATTGCCCCGATAACGGTCTATAATTAAATAGTTGTGGGTAATTCACGTACTTTCCATGACAGACTGCTTGTATTAAAGAGCTCAAATGAAGATTGAATGGCAAAATTCTTTTAAATGTTACCGTATACATACCCATTTGAATAACAAGGATTTTATTCTACTACAAAAAATATCCTAGATTAAACATTTTGAAGATTTTTTGAAGAATCAACTTACCGTACCTTATTGCCTTATTACCTTATTTCCAATCTCATACCTAGTTAATTTTACATAATTGGCAGACACTTTGTATCTTGTTAACATTTTCATTCATAGTTTTCTAAAGTTCATTAGATACTTCTGCCAGTGCAACATTTCTGTGTTATGAATCAAATGGATATTAAAATAGATATTGGCAATTGTTAGGCAGTTAGCTCATTCCTATTTTATTATTTTTGTACTTGTGTTTTTACTTAATGATTTTGTCAGGCCATAGTCACAATGAGAGATTTCGTAGATTTATTCGCCACCTCTGTCAGAAGATGGCATTTTTTTCATATTTTCATGTATGTTTCCACAACTTCTGGCGTTGTAATATACGGGATGTCCCACGACGATTATGATAGAGAATATCTCGGAACCCGAGAGTAGCAGAGAATTTTAATTTTGGGGCTGTAAAATATACAGGTTGTCCCATTAATAATTTCGAATCTGATGTCACGTGACCGAAAACAAAAAGCTCATTGGGTAACATAATATCAAAAAAAACTACACCAATTGCTTCAATTTACAACCCCAAAATTATAATTGTCTACTACTCTGTACCACTCTTGAGTTCCGAGTCTTAATCGTAGTGGGACACTATAATCGTAGTGGGACACTATAATATTGAAAGATAGTTTGTCGCACAAATATTTAATTTTTTTTATGACAAGACTTATATTTTTGTGTAATTTTTATTTTTGCTTTACCATAAAATTGTGATGTAATCCGCGAACAAGGTAAACTTTCCTGCCATGTCTAGTACTTAAGTCATTTATAAAAAGGAGAACAAGTATTGGGCCAAGCACTGATCCCTGTGGAACTCCGCAGTTCATGCTGGTTAGGGATGAAGACGTTGTTGTTTTGAATATTCGTTTCCTTCCAGTCAAGTAGGATTGTAGCCAATATTATAGACGCTACATATTAAAATCACACTCGTCCTAATATGAAATCTATAACAGTTTCCACATTTTGCGGTCTACCCAACTAACCGTGAATCTACCTTGATTAACCCTATACTCGGCACAAATTATCCTGATGAATTGCCGCCCACGCATCGTTGAAACCGTGACATTTCAGCTTTCCACTTAATTTTCTCGGCAACGTATCCCAGTCTAATCATCCAATTGATCCAATAAACGAGAACGACCTTGGGTCAGCCCTGATGTAGTAACGGATGCATGCAAATTGTTAACTCAGAGTAAACAAGGACCTCAGTGGGAAAGTCATTGATCTACAGGGTGGATTTTTTTTTCCGAAAATTACTGAAGTGTGGATTATTGAGTGGAAAATACAGGGTGAAATGTAACTTCTTGCACTCCTGTGAAGGACAGGTGTGTATTGTCATTTTTTAACGAATGGCAGGTTACTAAGCGTATAGCTCTTGATTTGTTAGCGAAACGCGCGTCGAGTGAAAGTCACGTAGTTTTGGTGTTTAGGGTAGCTCCTATTTCTTGAATTGAAAATTATTGGGCATTTGTCGGGAAAAGGAGGTATTACTCGAGTATTACATGGGTATTACAGGAATTATTATTATTAAGTTACAGAACATCACTGTAAAATATAATATCGTTGAAATGCGCTGCGACCTGATTAGATCTATTGTGCCCCATCTTCTTCTGCTATCACGAGGTGTTCTTGTTTACAGCAGCCCTTCAAGCCTCAATTCCTTCAGGAATTTTAGGATTTTGAGGGGGGTCTACTTGTGGTATTTCTCCCACAGTCAGCTGGTGTGATCCCAGTATATTCAATCTTTCAATATATGGTTGGGTGTTTCTGGATGTTCTCCACAGAACCTGCAGGTGCTATGCTCCTCTAAGCCTAGCTTCCTCAGGTGTTCTTTGAGTCTGCAATGGCCCGTTAGAAATCCCGTGATTGTCTTTAGACTAGTTTTGCTGAGGTTAATCAGTGTCTTCGATTTTGCTCGGTTGAAATAGCCGAGGAGATCTTTGTTCTGCCTCAGCCCTGGAATTCTTAGCCAGCATGTTGCTCTCATTGCTTCTTCAGCTTTATTGAGTTCTTCTCGGAAGTAAGATTTCACAATTTCCTTGTTCCGGTATTTCCTGTTGAGGTTGAACTGAATGCACCTTTCTATGGCGTGAATTTCCGCTTGAAAAATGCTGGAAAACTGGCCCATGGGTTCGGAATATTTGGTGCGAGGCCCAAAGACTCCTGCTCCAGTTCCCTCGGGAGTTTCGGAGCCGTCGGTGTACCATGTTATGGTTTTCTTCCCCAGTGCTCGAATGGATTCTATGTTCCATTCTCGCTTGGTGTTTAGTACCGTTCGAAAAAAAATTCTCGAAACTAAATTTCCTGGTAATTTCGACAGTTGGGAGATCGGGAAGGTGTGCCCAGTCGGTGGGGGTTGAGCCCCTTACACCGTGTGCTGTCCCTTTGAGTCCGACTTTAGCCAACCTGAGGTTTGCTTCCCGAGCAGTTGTTTTCACCATGATATGTAGAGGAGTGAGGTCCATTGCTCCTGTTATACAAAGACATGCTAGTCTTTGCACTTTTTCCAAGATTTTCTTTGTTGTGGCCAGCTCGGTCCTGCCGTGCCACACTACTGCTCCGTAGTGATCATAGGTCTCACTATCATGGTGTACATGGTGTACAGTACTGCTGGGTTACAGCCCCATGTTTTTCCTTCAATGTTTCTGCACACCATCAGTGATGATTTAGCCTTATTAGCGATCTTTTCTACGTGTCTGTTCCAGAGTAGTTTTGAGTCTAGGGTAAGTCCTAGATACTTCACCTCTTGCTGCCATTCTAAGTCTGCTCCGTCGAAGCGAACAGTCCTTAGGTGCTGAAACTGTGTTCTTCTGGTAAATGGTACTACTGTGGTTTTTGATGAGTTAATTCTCAACCTCATCAAGAGGCACCACCTTATATTATAGAGATGCTTGGTGGAACGAGTTGTTTGCATTTGTGGAATCCTAGAATCATAGCGGCTTGCCGTAAAACGGTAGAAATCTTAAACAGCTGAGTACAACAACCCTGCATCCTCATTGGTCCATCATCAACACTTCAATAGCTGCAGTGTCTTATGGGTATAATCTGAAAGGAAAAAAATCTACTGAATTTTGCATATTTCAAAACCAAAAATGTTTGATAATAAAAATACCGACCACGAACAAACTGAACATTTGTCCTACAGTTTCTTTCTGTATTTAGAGATTCACCTCAATAACGTTTGCTAACAAATGTCAAGGAGGTCATATATGTGGAGGCCAAGCCACTTCTATTTCAATAGATCTTCAGTACCGCTAAATGTAATCAAAATAATGTGATTAATTTTATTAATAATTATGCATTTGAGGAATGTAAATAGCTACGAGGGAGTGGTAGATGTGCTGATTGAAATCATCCATTGGTAATTACCATTAAGAGGATAGCTATGATTGATGATAGCTCTCATTATTGATGATTTTTGTCACGTATACTTAAATAATTTGTGCAGTCTTGTGATACAATTATTATTTGATTCTGAATGGGGCTTGTATTTCGTGGGGATGCAAGAAGGGTTTATTTCTGTAAATAATATACAGTCATATATAACTCACCAACATAGAATGAAGAATCGTCTTCGTATCATCAGCAAATAGATTAAAGGTAGCAGTCGGAAAATTTAAAATCGTGTCATTTATAATATAATATATAATGAATAATATAGGGCCCAAAATAGAACCCTGGGGAACTCCATTCTGAATTGGAATAGAACTAGACATTGTTCTTGAAGTCAGTCTCACTTGTACTTGATTTTTTTCGTTCACAACAAATTTGCCACAATTATTGAAGGTTTCATGGACTTTCTGGCAAGTGGCTTTGCTAAATTTAAATTATGAGTACATGTAAAATGCTGTGTAGGAATGCAAATGACAAATTCCTGATTGAAATAGTTGTTTTGTGGCTTTCTCAGTACCTACTAAACTAATTGAACCTAATTAAAACAATAGTTTAATTGTATAAATGGAGGAGAATTCAAGGAATATTGGTAGTATGAGTAGATTTCATTTATAGTATTACTATTGCATGTTTTCTTCTTCCATTCGAGAATAGACTGAGTTTAAGTAAGTTTTTCTAATTATAATAAATTATTGGATCAGACATGTTAATCAGTGTGAACATTATTGAGAATAACAAAAAATCACGCTCAATACAAAAAACTGATAATGGAAGCAATAATATGAGAAAGATGAAAACTGGACAAGTATAAGAAGAAGAAAGATAATATCTGAATCCTTTATCCTACATAAAGACAAATACTTGATAGATCAAGAATGGAATATAAGGTTCAAGTAGAAATAAACTGAATAAATGAAGAACACCAAAATGTTGGAGAATATTGGATAAAAAGTTGAACCGTACAATTACTTGTTTCGGCTGCCTAACTTTTTATTTCTAGAAGTATCTGACATGTTTTTGTTCTCTCTCGTATTCACAATGAATATTGGAATGATCCTAGGTAACTCGATCTTATTTCGGGGGCGTTTTTAATGATGCGAGTCCAATAACGCCATATTGTGGATGTATAAGATATCAGGCTTCATCTCGGTCACTGAACAACTTTATTCAAAAAGTATCAGTGTTTCTAGTCGCAGCGTTCGGTAGAAGTGAAAAAATCAGTCGAGATGGTTATTGTTAGAAGTGCGGTAGTTTTCTAGTGGTTTTTTTAAAGGAGTCGAAATCATTTGTTTCATATTGAAACTCAGTAGGAACTTTTGTGATAATAAAGTTACTAGTACTGTGCGGGCAAAAATCAATTTGAACCATGCAGACTCTACTTGAAAGCATTCACATCTTAGGTGGCGCAGTTACTATTTTAAGTGCAGACAAAACGCAGAAAAACACAGGTCCATCAAGTTCAAGGTTCAAAGGTTCTAGCTATATATCTAGAAACTAGAACTTGAAACTAGTACCATATGATAATCTAAGAACATTAAATTATATGAATACAATACATTTATTTAACAAAATTTTGCTGGCAGTCTGATACATGATTTCAAATTGTAAAAAAGAAAATAAAAATTCAAAAGCTACAGAAATATCAAACTGAATAATTACAGAAAGAAGTCAAAAAATCTATGGCATTGAGTAAAATTCATGTTCAGATGTTCCTCAGTACCGAAGACAGATTTTTTAAGAGGAAATGATTTTTTTTTTCAATTTTTATTAAAGCTTGACCAACATGAAATTATCCAATGAATGGTAATATAAACTGACATTTGATGGATTTTTCTGAATCTTCCATAGCGAGGAGATACGAAAAAATATGCGAATTGCATTCTCTGTAATCCCAGAATTATGAATGGCCTCAATACAGAATCTTGAGGCACACTAATTTCAATGCATTGATCATCATACATTAGCTCATCTTCAGATACACTGTAGTATTCAAATCAATAGGTGTCCTCTGAAATGTTTCAATGATCATTTACATGCAGGAAGGCCTTATAGGAACTTTGCACGGAAATTCATTCGATTTAATTGAACGTTCGTCGTGATATTAGCCAGGATAGTAGTTTTCTGATGGATTTTCGACCCAATTATTCCTATTGTATGGCAATGAGCAGTCCTGGTAGGGCAGCACACCTTGTTTCTTCCATGACAAGCTCATTGTGAACAAATTGCAGATTCCCTTTACATACGAAAGATGTGTTACTGAATCAGCATTCATATTATTCTCCATTAGTTACTTTTTTGTCAAGATTTTTTCCTTGCTAGCCTGTCATTTAAAATATCCGCCACAGTTTTCAACTCGGTAATCGAGAATTTCATCAATCAGAATGGTCTCTCTCTCTTTTATAACACCATCGACTTTTTGTTATTCAAGAGCGTTACTCTACTACCTTTCAAGTTACAATGCATAACATTATGTATTGAAAGCCACCACTTGAATGCCTAAGCGCTAAGAAGAATAGTAGTCACTTTTAAAGGCATTTAATGCATACTAATATTTTCTTGATATTCACTTGAACACCCTCCTGCGAAGCCAAGAGCTTAAGAAAGGAAAGGTCTGTTCATTTTGAAAGTCTTTCAAAACGAATATCCATTCACAATTTGAATTACCAAATACAATATTTGTTTATTCACTGAGTTCTTTTAATACATGGAAGTACTGAGGAGTGTCTTGAAATATTGTTCCCATATATTCAGGGCAACCCAGGGTTAAACCGTCAAATAGATTTTTTAGGGGAAAATAAGATTTTCCTTTATCTAAACATGTGTCCCAATTTGCTTCGTTTTCAAGATGCGGGGTGTCAAAGTTTTCAGAAAAATATATATTTTTCAATTCTGAGTACATTAACGTAAGCCTTTTATCACCGGAAATAAGCATGCCAAGTTTTATCAAACGGTTTTCAAGTTATTATAGAAAAACTTATTTTTTCTGTAAATTTTAACACCCTGTTCAACCCTGGGTCACCCTGTAGAGTTCAGCACCCAAACACACTTTGAAACTTTTAGATTCCGTCCAAAAAAGAGCCATTTGTCTCGTTAGTGATATTTATTACTCTAATATCCAAACCACAAACTCATTTTCAGTGCAGTGATTGAAAATAATACAGGACAGCGTTATTTATAAAAAAACACTGTTCTATATTTTCCTTCATCAATTTTCTTTCGATTGTTGTAAAAATATCTCCTGAAATTATGATATTTTTTTGAAAATAAACTGCATGTGCCAAGTTTCGAAGACGTTTGGTTTACTATTGAAATAGTATAATGTGCAATGAGCATGAAATGGCATAAATGGGTCATTTCATGCAAATTGTACACTATACTTTTTGTACGACCATCTGAATCATAAAAAATCTGTAATATTTTTAGTAACACTTTTTATCATAAACTTGATTCCCATAATACATACAACCTACAAAAAAACAATTGAAGATTCAAATATTGAAAATTATAAGAAAAAAAAAGTGGTTTATTTGGGATTCGAACCCTCACCAACACTATCCAAATCCTGATCGTTCCAGTACAGTTCGCGTTGTAGAAATGAAAAAGTGTTTACAATCGGCCTACTTCCCTGATCGAAAAAGCCCATTAAATGGACATATTTACATGTGGTCGTAGAAAAATATAATTATTTCTACTGGGTGTGTCATAACTGAATCCTGATCCTAATAAGGAAGCGATAATCCTACTAGGCATAAGGTCGCAACTGCTTTATTTCTGAGATACAGGGTGTTGATATTTGCAATCGAAATAATGATACTTCACTGTTTTTTTATATAAATATTGTTCTTCTATTTGTCCTCTGACTTCTCATAAAAATGGTCCTACAACTTTTTTCCGTACGGCTTCGATTTAAAGAATAAAATGAATTATTAGGTACGAATCATTATGGAGGATAATAAAAAAATAATATTTATTTAAAACATGGGTAGCGTTTCATTATTTTGAAGTTTTGGAAATAAAAAAAATACCTTCATCCTGGCAAAAATCTATTCTTATGGCTACTTGGCAAGTGCCAAAATTGAAAAAAAAACAAAGTGGTTTTGAAGATATTTGGTATAAAATGATTTGTTTATTGAATTTCAACACCCTGTATCTCATAAACGAAGCGGGTTCAGGCCTATGTTCATATTTCGCCCATTAGGATTATGATTCAATATTCTGCATTCACGATACTTCATTTTTAATTTCAACTAGATAAAAAATTGTCCCTTACAGAAATTATGTATAAATTATTTCTATTATTCTTAATTTCGAATCCACTTCCCAACCCTTTGGTGGATCTCAAAATTATAACTCTTATAAAAAAATCATGACGTCAATTAACTTCTCCGTCTCTAACCCACCCCGATCAATGATCCGACCTTCGCTTCTTTACCCCCTGTCAGCACTCCAAGAGCTCGAAGACGCACATTTGAATGAGCGATTGTAAATAGTTAGTGACTATGAAACGACATTTGTTTGTGTCTGGTGTCCCGACTGAATACGGCCTTTTGAACACTTCGAGGAACTGTTTGTGGTGTGCGCGCCAGTGTCGAAGATGCTGAAATTCTGCTCGCCGCACGGGAGAAGGAGAGAATATTTGGTAGGTTGAGAAAATCGTCAATTTTTATTTATGTTGTGAAAAATCTGAGGTCAAAAGTGTTCGTTCCATTTTCATTGAATTAGACATAATCATTATTTTTATACAGCTAGGAAAATATTTAAAAAAAAATTGCTACCTTCAATTTTCTCTCATTATCCTTTCAAACTTTGTATATGTGTATAAAATTTATTTCTAAACAACTTTTTCAAATGACTTTTTTTGATATCTTGCCATTTTACCCCACTTTTTGCCTTTTCATAGTATTTTTTTTTTTATTTTTTCAACGAGCAGCGAATATCCACCACCATCAAACTATAGTTGACCAATTTGTTTTTTGATTCAAGATCGCCTCATCCATTAAGTTAGATAGACCAATAAAAGTCAAAGACCTCCGGTGTTTTTTTTCTGATCAGTCAATCACATGGGTGTTCCCCAAAGATCAGTATTAGGGCCGATAGTATTCATTCTGTATTTCAGTAAGTTTGAGATATGTTTAGTCAAAATCATTCACTTGTCTATATGATGATGATTTTTCCCTCTTATTTTTATAATGATATTGGATTGAATTGCAACATAATATTAATTCTGATCTTGATAGAATGCAAAACTGGTTCAATGCCAATTGATTGTTTTTGAAAGCTTTGTACCTCCCATCCACTTTGCGTCTAGGCTATCATGGCAAATAATTTTCAACTATTTTCCTGGAAAATTCCACTACGAGTATTGAATTATATTTGACAGATATTGTACAATGTTCCTCACTGCTGAAGACAGGATTTTGTATTAATTCGGACAGTGGCGCTAGTGTTTAGAATAACTTTTAATTACTTTACTATCTCTGGTGCATTTTTAATCATGTGTTTGTCCGAAGCGTTGGATAGCTTCCATATTAAAGATTGCCTCCACTCTCCTGTTGATCTCTTTTGACCATTTTTTTTCCTGGGCTCTTTCGTTGGAACTCTTGAAGTGTTCAGAAATCCAGAAATTCAAGAAGAACACCAATTCCTACCTACTTTTCCTCAGTTTTTAAGATGAACTCCGAAATTACAGGGTTTTATTTTACGTGCGAACAAGCTGATAAAAAAATGTGGTATAAGTGGTATAGATTTTTATCGTGCTAGCTTTTGCTCTGATATGACATCCACCGCGAAAAACCCTGTATGACGATACTATAAGAAGCGCCACCATTCCTCAGTTCATTGATTTCTGATAACGACAACAACAACAACCCGAATTTTGATATATTCAGATCTATATTTACATGTGGGTATCTAACCTACCAGTTATGCAACTCTCATTACAGTAGAGACGTCCTACTTGTTGCGTGCACACTGTTGAGTAAATTTCGTGGGTGAATGATATAAATTTAGTTCTCTCACAAGTTTTGGCAATCACATAAACTAAACTGAAGGTTGTGTCTATCAAATTCGGAATGCTAAAATTGTGGGAGGAATCTAAAAGTAAAATGAATATAAATTGATACGAATATTATTATATATTATAATTTTTATCGCCTTGTGTTCAGATATCTGCTATTTACAGTACAATTTGCCTAAAAGTCCGCATTAGGCAGAGTTTAATAGCGTGGAATACATTCGTTCGTTCAAAATAGCGAATATATTAGTACGAACCAGTTTGATTTGTTATGAGAAATTGAAATCGAATCAACCCGAAGCAAGACGACCAGCGAATTTAGTTGTATCCCTAACAACAATACGTCTCTTTTATGTTTCAAAGTGTACCTTCGGTACAAGCATATTTGGGACTTCTCATGGATGTCTCGCAGAAGATATCTGGTGGATGCCCTAACTAGTACATCCCTAGGACTACCCGGAGATGTCCTCAGTATCAAATTTATCATGTGACATCCCATGGTGGTCTTTTTTTGTGGCCAACTGTGTCCGTGGGATGTCCTCAGGTGATTAGTGATGGCCGCGGGATGTCCAGGGGATGGGGGATGTACCTGTGTGGGTAGGGATATGATGGGATTCAACTCAAAAGTGGTGTAAGGCAATTTTTTGTGTTATGTTCTATGAGTTCTTGCTCAAATATTGAAAATTTCGAAGAACTTCAAGTGTAATGCACACAGAATCTAACTAGATAACAAACCTGTTCTGTTAGGCGTGGTGCAAATGAAAGCTCAAAGCTCTTGTTGGACATAAAGGCTTATCAACCGTCTTTCACAGAATCTTTTTTTTTATTGAACAATGTCGCTCTCTGTTTGTTGCAGGTCAACCCAGGAAGTAAAGCGGCGCAAAGGGGAATTAGAGAAGGCGACTTGATTTCGTCTATAAATGGCCAGAGTACCAAAGACCTAACCAACTCTGAGGCGCATGGTCTTCTCAGGAATGCTGGAGACGTAATGAAACTAGGACTGAATGAGTAAGTGATCGTATTTACCACAAAATTTTCTTCCTGACTTATTATAGAGACACTAGCGAATCCGGCAGATATTGTTCTGTCCCAACATCGATCGGTCCAGTTCCGTAACATCTACAATTTTCTGGAACTCCCAAGAAGCTCTATAATTTTTTTCTTACATTCTAGGAATTTTCAGAAAGTTGCTACTACCACACGCACCTTGGGCGTTCTAAAATTTTTTGGAGTTTCTGTTATAGTTTTCTCGAATTTTCCAGAAGCTTAAAAAATATACTCGAATTTCTCATCTTAGATCCTAGACAGTTAGACGGCCCCTCTTTGGTGACTGATTTAACTTCACTTCGCTATCCTCTCATACATTCTAGAACCTTCCAGAGACTCTGGTCCGGTTCAATAAGCTTCGAAAACATAATTTTTCATTTTTTAATTTAAAATTTTGTCCTCGTACGTATTTTGACCAAATCGAGAACGGTTAGAGAGAAAAATTCTGCGAACGCTAATCGATTCAAAATTGTGAAATTAGTATATAGTGAATTTCTGGTCTAACGGAAAAAATTGAAAATTAGTCGAAAAAGAAAAAATCATGAAAAATACTAAGTCGTCACATCGACTCGAAATTTGCAATGTATACGTAAAATTTCATGCTCATTCCGAAAATGTATGATTTTTATGTGCTCAGATATGAGATTTACTCGCAAAAGGGTGTTCAAGGTAGAAAATCCATTTTCTGAGATATTTTATTTTTCATTTTACGAAATTCACTTTTTTGTCCTCCAACGTATTTTGACGTGCTGATTCCGAATCTTTGAGCAAAAATGTCGAAAACTCATCAGATGTTTTTTTGGCGGCAAAAAAACATCTTAAAAGTGATTTAGAGCTGACCAACTCAAGAACGGTTATAGATAGACAAATTCTGCGAACGCCAATCGATTCAAAATTGTGGAATTAGTATATAGTGAATTTTTGGTGTAACGAAAAAAATTGAAAATTATTCGAAAAAGTTGCAAGGGTCACCCCTAAAAATCATGAAAAATACTAAATCGTCACATCGACTCGAAATTTGCAATGTATACGTAAAATTTCATGCTCATTCCGAAAATGTATAATTTTTATGTGCTCAGATATGAGATTTACTCGCAAAAGGGTGTTCAAGGTAGAAAATCCATTTTCTGTGATATTTTATTTTTCATTTTACGAAATTCACTTTTTTGTCCTCCAACGTATTTTGACGTGCTGATTCCGAATCTTTGAGCAAAAATGTCGAAAACTCATCAGAAATATTTTTGGCGGCAAAAAAACATCTTAAAAGTGATTTAGAGCTGACCAACTCAAGAACGGTTATAGATAGACAAATTCTGCGAACGCCAATCGATTCAAAATTGTGGAATTAGTATATAGTGAATTTTTGGTGTAACGAAAAAAATTGAAAATTATTCGAAAAAGTTGCAAGGGGTTCGCCCCTAAAAATCATGAAAAATACTAAGTCGTCACATCGACTCGAAATTTGCAATGTATACGTAAAATTTCATGCTCATTCCGAAAATGTATGATTTTTATGTGCTCAGATATGAGATTTACTCGCAAAAGGGTGTTCAAGGTAGAAAATCCATTTTCTGAGATATTTTATTTTTCATTTTACGAAATTCACTTTTTTGTCCTCCAACGTATTTTGACGTGCTGATTCCGAATCTTTGAGCAAAAATGTCGAAAACTCATCAGAAATATTTTTGGCGGCAAAAAAACATCTTAAAAGTGATTTAGAGCTGACCAACTCAAGAACGGTTATAGATAGACAAATTCTGCGAACGCCAATCGATTCAAAATTGTGGAATTAGTATATAGTGAATTTTTGGTGTAACGAAAAAAATTGAAAATTATTCGAAAAAGTTGCAAGGGGTTCGCCCCTAAAAATCATGAAAAATACTAAGTCGTCACATCGACTCGAAATTTGCAATGTATACGTAAAATTTCATGCTCATTCCGAAAATGTATGATTTTTATGTGCTCAGATATGAGATTTACTCGCAAAAGGGTGTTCAAGGTAGAAAATCCATTTTCTGAGATATTTTATTTTTCATTTTACGAAATTCACTTTTTTGTCCTCCAACGTATTTTGACGTGCTGATTCCGAATCTTTGAGCAAAAATGTCGAAAACTCATCAGAAATATTTTTGGCGGCAAAAAAACATCTTAAAAGTGATTTAGAGCTGACCAACTCAAGAACGGTTATAGATAGACAAATTCTGCGAACGCCAATCGATTCAAAATTGTGGAATTAGTATATAGTGAATTTTTGGTGTAACGAAAAAAATTGAAAATTATTCGAAAAAGTTGCAAGGGGTTCGCCCCTAAAAATCATGAAAAATACTAAGTCGTCACATCGACTCGAAATTTGCAATGTATACGTAAAATTTCATGCTCATTCCGAAAATGTATGATTTTTATGTGCTCAGATATGAGATTTACTCGCAAAAGGGTGTTCAAGGTAGAAAATCCATTTTCTGAGATATTTTATTTTTCATTTTACGAAATTCACTTTTTTGTCCTCCAACGTATTTTGACGTGCTGATTCCGAATCTTTGAGCAAAAATGTCGAAAACTCATCAGAAATATGTTTGGCGGCAAAAAAACATCTTAAAAGTGATTTAGAGCTGACCAACTCAAGAACGGTTATAGATAGACAAATTCTGCGAACGCCAATCGATTCAAAATTGTGGAATTAGTATATAGTGAATTTTTGGTGTAACGAAAAAAATTGAAAATTATTCGAAAAAATTGCAAGGGGTTCGCCCCTAAAAATCATGAAAAATACTAAGTCGTCACATCGACTCGAAATTTGCAATGTATACGTAAAATTTCATGCTCATTCCGAAAATGTATGATTTTTATGTGCTCAGATATGAGATTTACTCGCAAAAGGGTGTTCAAGGAAGAAAATCCATTTTCTGAGATATTTTATTTTTCATTTTACGAAATTCACTTTTTTGTCCTCCAACGTATTTTGACGTGCTGATTCCGAATCTTTGAGCAAAAATGTCGAAAACTCATCAGAAATATTTTTGGCGGCAAAAAAACATCTTAAAAGTGATTTAGAGCTGACCAACTCAAGAACGGTTATAGATAGACAAATTCTGCGAACGCCAATCGATTCAAAATTGTGGAATTAGTATATAGTGAATTTTTGGTGTAACGAAAAAAATTGAAAATTATTCGAAAAAGTTGCAAGGGTCACCCCTAAAAATCATGAAAAATACTAAATCGTCACATCGACTCGAAATTTGCAATGTATACGTAAAATTTCATGCTCATTCCGAAAATGTATGATTTTTATGTGCTCAGATATGAGATTTACTCGCAAAAGGGTGTTCAAGGTAGAAAATCCATTTTCTGAGATATTTTATTTTTCATTTTACGAAATTCACTTTTTTGTCCTCCAACGTATTTTGACGTGCTGATTCCGAATCTTTGAGCAAAAATGTCGAAAACTCATCAGAAATATGTTTGGCGGCAAAAAAACATCTTAAAAGTGATTTAGAGCTGACCAACTCAAGAACGGTTATAGATAGACAAATTCTGCGAACGCCAATCGATTCAAAATTGTGGAATTAGTATATAGTGAATTTTTGGTGTAACGAAAAAAATTGAAAATTATTCGAAAAAGTTGCAAGGGGTTCACCCCTAAAAATCATGAAAAATACTAAGTCGTCACATCGACTCGAAATTTGCAATGTATACGTAAAATTTCATGCTCATTCCGAAAATGTATGATTTTTATGTGCTCAGATATGAGATTTACTCGCAAAAGGGTGTTCAAGGTAGAAAATCCATTTTCTGTGATATTTTATTTTTCATTTTACGAAATTCACTTTTTTGTCCTCCAACGTATTTTGACGTGCTGATTCCGAATCTTTGAGCAAAAATGTCGAAAACTCATCAGAAATATTTTTGGCGGCAAAACAACATCTTAAAAGTGATTTAGAGCTGACCAACTCAAGAACGGTTATAGATAGACAAATTCTGCGAACGCCAATCGATTCAAAATTGTGGAATTAGTATATAGTGAATTTTTGGTGTAAGGAAAAAAATTGAAAATTATTCGAAAAAATTGCAAGGGGTTCGCCCCTAAAAATCATGAAAAATACTAAGTCGTCACATCGACTCGAAATTTGCAATGTATACGTAAAATTTCATGCTCATTCCGAAAATGTATGATTTTTATGTGCTCAGATATGAGATTTACTCGCAAAAGGGTGTTCAAGGTAGAAAATCCATTTTCTGAGATATTTTATTTTTCATTTTACGAAATTCACTTTTTTGTCCTCCAACGTATTTTGACGTGCTGATTCCGAATCTTTGAGCAAAAATGTCGAAAACTCATCAGAAATATTTTTGGCGGCAAAAAAACATCTTAAAAGTGATTTAGAGCTGACCAACTCAAGAACGGTTATAGATAGACAAATTCTGCGAACGCCAATCGATTCAAAATTGTGGAATTAGTATATAGTGAATTTTTGGTGTAACGAAAAAAATTGAAAATTATTCGAAAAAGTTGCAAGGGTCACCCCTAAAAATCATGAAAAATACTAAATCGTCACATCGACTCAAAATTTGCAATGTATACGTAAAATTTCATGCTCATTCCGAAAATGTATGATTTTTATGTGCTCAGATATGAGATTTACTCGCAAAAGGGTGTTCAAGGTAGAAAATCCATTTTCTGAGATATTTTATTTTTCATTTTACGAAATTCACTTTTTTGTCCTCCAACGTATTTTGACGTGCTGATTCCGAATCTTTGAGCAAAAATGTCGAAAACTCATCAGAAATATGTTTGGCGGCAAAAAAACATCTTAAAAGTGATTTAGAGCTGACCAACTCAAGAACGGTTATAGATAGACAAATTCTGCGAACGCCAATCGATTCAAAATTGTGGAATTAGTATATAGTGAATTTTTGGTGTAACGAAAAAAATTGAAAATTATTCGAAAAAGTTGCAAGGGGTTCACCCCTAAAAATCATGAAAAATACTAAGTCGTCACATCGACTCGAAATTTGCAATGTATACGTAAAATTTCATGCTCATTCCGAAAATGTATGATTTTTATGTGCTCAGATATGAGATTTACTCGCAAAAGGGTGTTCAAGGTAGAAAATCCATTTTCTGAGATATTTTATTTTTCATTTTACGAAATTCACTTTTTTGTCCTCCAACGTATTTTGACGTGCTGATTCCGAATCTTTGAGCAAAAATGTCGAAAACTCATCAGAAATATGTTTGGCGGCAAAAAAAACATCTTAAAAGTGATTTAGAGCTGACCAACTCAAGAACGGTTATAGATAGACAAATTCTGCGAACGCCAATCGATTCAAAATTGTGGAATTAGTATATAGTGAATTTTTGGTGTAAGGAAAAAAATTGAAAATTATTCGAAAAAATTGCAAGGGGTTCGCCCCTAAAAATCATGAAAAATACTAAGTCGTCACATCGACTCGAAATTTGCAATGTATACGTAAAATTTCATGCTCATTCCGAAAATGTATGATTTTTATGTGCTCAGATATGAGATTTACTCGCAAAAGGGTGTTCAAGGTAGAAAATCCATTTTCTGAGATATTTTATTTTTCATTTTACGAAATTCACTTTTTTGTCCTCCAACGTATTTTGACGTGCTGATTCCGAATCTTTGAGCAAAAATGTCGAAAACTCATCAGAAATATTTTTGGCGGCAAAAAAACATCTTAAAAGTGATTTAGAGCTGACCAACTCAAGAACGGTTATAGATAGACAAATTCTGCGAACGCCAATCGATTCAAAATTGTGGAATTAGTATATAGTGAATTTTTGGTGTAACGAAAAAAATTGAAAATTATTCGAAAAAGTTGCAAGGGGTTCGCCCCTAAAAATCATGAAAAATACTAAGTCGTCACATCGACTCGAAATTTGCAATGTATACGTAAAATTTCATGCTCATTCCGAAAATGTATGATTTTTATGTGCTCAGATATGAGATTTACTCGCAAAAGGGTGTTCAAGGTAGAAAATACATTTTCTGAGATATTTTATTTTTCATTTTACGAAATTCACTTTTTTGTCCTCCAACGTATTTTGACGTGCTGATTCCGAATCTTTGAGCAAAAATGTCGAAAACTCATCAGAAATATTTTTGGCGGCAAAAAAACATCTTAAAAGTGATTTAGAGCTGACCAACTCAAGAACGGTTATAGATAGACAAATTCTGCGAACGCCAATCGATTCAAAATTGTGGAATTAGTATATAGTGAATTTTTGGTGTAACGAAAAAAATTGAAAATTATTCGAAAAAGTTGCAAGGGTCACCCCTAAAAATCATGAAAAATACTAAATCGTCACATCGACTCGAAATTTGCAATGTATACGTAAAATTTCATGCTCATTCCGAAAATGTATGATTTTTATGTGCTCAGATATGAGATTTACTCGCAAAAGGGTGTTCAAGGAAGAAAATCCATTTTCTGAGATATTTTATTTTTCATTTTACGAAATTCACTTTTTTGTCCTCCAACGTATTTTGACGTGCTGATTCCGAATCTTTGAGCAAAAATGTCGAAAACTCATCAGAAATATTTTTGGCGGCAAAAAAACATCTTAAAAGTGATTTAGAGCTGACCAACTCAAGAACGGTTATAGATAGACAAATTCTGCGAACGCCAATCGATTCAAAATTGTGGAATTAGTATATAGTGAATTTTTGGTGTAACGAAAAAAATTGAAAATTATTCGAAAAAGTTGCAAGGGGTTCACCCCTAAAAATCTTGAAAAATACTAAGTCGTCACATCGACTCGAAATTTGCAATGTATACGTAAAATTTCATGCTCATTCCGAAAATGTATGATTTTTATGTGCTCAGATATGAGATTTACTCGCAAAAGGGTGTTCAAGGTAGAAAATCCATTTTCTGAGATATTTTATTTTTCATTTTACGAAATTCACTTTTTTGTCCTCCAACGTATTTTGACGTGCTGATTCCGAATCTTTGAGCAAAAATGTCGAAAACTCATCAGAAATATTTTTGGCGGCAAAAAAACATCTTAAAAGTGATTTAGAGCTGACCAACTCAAGAACGGTTATAGATAGACAAATTCTGCGAACGCCAATCAATTCAAAATTGTGGAATTAGTATATAGTGAATTTTTGGTGTAACGAAAAAAATTGAAAATTATTCGAAAAAGTTGCAAGGGGTTCACCCCTAAAAATCATGAAAAATATTAAGTCGTCACATCGACTCGAAATTTGCAATGTATACGTAAAATTTCATGCTCATTCCGAAAATGTATGATTTTTATGTGCTCAGATATGAGATTTACTCGCAAAAGGGTGTTCAAGGTAGAAAATCCATTTTCTGAGATATTTTATTTTTCATTTTACGAAATTCACTTTTTTGTCCTCCAACGTATTTTGATGTGCTGATTCCGAATCTTTGAGCAAAAATGTCGATAACTCATCAGAAATATTTTTGGCGGCAAAAAAACATCTTAAAAGTGATTTAGAGCTGACCAACTCAAGAACGGTTATAGATATACAAATTCTGCGAACGCCAATCGATTCAAAATTGTGGAAATAGTATATAGTGAATTTTTGGTGTAACGAAAAAAATTGAAAATTATTCGAAAAAGTTGCAAGGGGTTCACCCCTAAAAATCTTGAAAAATACTAAGTCGTCACATCGACTCGAAATTTGCAATGTATACGTAAAATTTCATGCTCATTCCGAAAATGTATGATTTTTATGTGCTCAGATATGAGATTTACTCGCAAAAGGGTGTTCAAGGTAGAAAATCCATTTTCTGAGATATTTTATTTTTCATTTTACGAAATTCACTTTTTTGTCCTCCAACGTATTTTGACGTGCTGATTCCGAATCTTTGAGCAAAAATGTCGAAAACTCATCAGAAATATTTTTGGCGGCAAAAAAACATCTTAAAAGTGATTTAGAGCTGACCAACTCAAGAACGGTTATAGATAGACAAATTCTGCGAACGCCAATCGATTCAAAATTGTGGAATTAGTATCTGGTGAATTTTTGGTGTAACGAAAAAAATTGAAAATTATTCGAAAAATTTGCAAGGGGTTCGCCCCTAAAAATCATGAAAAATACTAAGTCGTCACATCGACTCGAAATTTGCAATGTATACGTAAAATTTCATGCTCATTCCGAAAATGTATGATTTTTATGTGCTCATATATGAGATTTACTCGCAAAAGGGTGTTCAAGGTAGAAAATCCATTTTCTGAGATATTTTATTTTTCATTTTACGAAATTCACTTTTTTGTCCTCCAACGTATTTTGAAGTGCTGATTCCGAATCTTTGAGCAAAAATGTCGAAAACTCATCAGAAATATTTTTGGCGGCAAAAAAACATCTTAAAAGTTATTTAGAGCTGACCAACTCAAGAACGGTTATAGATAGACAAATTCTGCGAACGCCAATCGATTCAAAATTGTGGAATTGGTATATAGTGAATTTTTGGTGTAACGAAAAAAATTGAAAATTATTCGAAAAAGTTGCAAGGGGTTCACCCCTAAAAATCATGAAAAATACTAAGTCGTCACATCGACTCGAAATTTGCAATGTATACGTAAAATTTCATGCTCATTCCGAAAATGTATGATTTTTATGTGCTCAGATATGAGATTTACTCGCAAAAGGGTGTTCAAGGTAGAAAATCCATTTTCTGAGATATTTTATTTTTCATTTTACGAAATTCACTTTTTTGTCCTCCAACGTATTTTGACGTGCTGATTCCGAATCTTTGAGCAAAAATGTCGAAAACTCATCAGAAATATTTTTGGCGGCAAAAAAACATCTTAAAAGTGATTTAGAGCTGACCAACTCAAGAACGGTTATAGATAGACAAATTCTGCGAACGCCAATCGATTCAAAATTGTGGAATTAGTATCTGGTGAATTTTTGGTGTAACGAAAAAAATTGAAAATTATTCGAAAAATTTGCAAGGGGTTCGCCCCTAAAAATCATGAAAAATACTAAGTCGTCACATCGACTCGAAATTTGCAATGTATACGTAAAATTTCATGCTCATTCCGAAAATGTATGATTTTTATGTGCTCATATATGAGATTTACTCGCAAAAGGGTGTTCAAGGTAGAAAATCCATTTTCTGAGATATTTTATTTTTCATTTTACGAAATTCACTTTTTTGTCCTCCAACGTATTTTGAAGTGCTGATTCCGAATCTTTGAGCAAAAATGTCGAAAACTCATCAGAAATATTTTTGGCGGCAAAAAAACATCTTAAAAGTTATTTAGAGCTGACCAACTCAAGAACGGTTATAGATAGACAAATTCTGCGAACGCCAATCGATTCAAAATTGTGGAATTGGTATATAGTGAATTTTTGGTGTAACGAAAAAAATTGAAAATTATTCGAAAAAGTTGCAAGGGGTTCACCCCTAAAAATCATGAAAAATACTAAGTCGTCACATCGACTCGAAATTTGCAATGTATACGTAAAATTTCATGCTCATTCCGAAAATGTATGATTTTTATGTGCTCAGATATGAGATTTACTCGCAAAAGGGTGTTCAAGGTAGAAAATCCATTTTCTGAGATATTTTATTTTTCATTTTACGAAATTCACTTTTTTGTCCTCCAACGTATTTTGACGTGCTGATTCCGAATCTTTGAACAAAAATGTCAAAAACTCATCAGAATAATTTTTGGCGGCAAAAAAACATCTTAAAACTGATTTAGAGCTGACCAACTCGAGAACGGTTATAGATAGACAAATTCTGCGAACGCCAATCGATTCAAAATTGTGGAATTGGTATATAGTGAATTTTTGGTGTAACGAAAAAAATTGAAAATTATTCGAAAAAGTTGCAAGGGGTTCACCCCTAAAAATCATGAAAAATACTAAGTCGTCACATCGACTTGAAATTAGCACTGTATACGTAAAATTTCATGCTCATTCCGAAAATGTATGATTTTTATGTGATCAGTGATTAGATTTAGACGGAAACGAGTGTTTAATGTAGAAAATCCAATTTTCTGAGATTTTTTATTTTTCATTTTGCGAAATTCAAATTTTCGTCCTCTAACGTATTTTGACGTGCTGATTCCGAATCTTTGAACAAAAATGTCAAAAACTCATCAGAATAATTTTTGGCGGCAAAAAAACATCTTAAAACTGATTTAGAGCTGACCAACTCGAGAACGGTTAGAGATAGACAAATTCTGCGAACGCCAATCGATTCAGAATGGCCGAATCAGTATATACTGTGAATTTCGAGTCACGAAAGAAATTAAAAATAACTCGCAAAAAGTTGCAAGGGGTTCACCCCTAAAAATCATGAAAAATACTAAGTCGTCACATCGACTCGAAATTTGCAATGTATACGTAAAATTTCATGCTCATTCCGAAAATGTATGATTTTTATGTGCTCAGATATGAGATTTAGTCGCAAAAGGGTGTTTAAAGCAGAAAATCCATTTTCTGAGATATTTTATTTTTCATTTTACGAATTTCTATTTTTGTCCTCCGAATTTCCTCTCTCTCTCATAAAATAAAATGAAATTTATTAAGATTTATTGACTTTTTCGAAAAAAAGTTTTCATTTCTGACAATAACTCTTTCTATCTATATCCAAACCAAAATAACAGGGAAACCCCTAGAGCTGAACCCAGCTCTGAAGCCTTTGGGCAATAAATCATTCCATATCTGCCACTGATCCTCGTAATAATCACCATTTTTCCATCGCCGAATTTACGGGAATTGCACTTGCACCCAACGTTTATAGTGAGTGTATTATCGTGTCGTCGCGATAGGATTTCTGCATGGAGTGGCGCGGGGGGTACGAAACGTCGAACGGCCGACCCATGGCAGGAAGGCGAGGCCCGAAGGATCGTACTGGACGTGGGCTAGCAATGCATCACGCTAATTTGTTTACCGAGAGAGAGAGAGCCGGCCGGCTATTAACTAGAATTAGTTATTAGCATCGACTAGGATGAGATAAGCGAGCCGTTCGCTCTCTACATTGTTGTCTATGGAATCTGCTTGGCGATCGTACGAGGGACATGTAAAAAATATCTTTCTGTTGGACAGTATAATCACAAACCAACATAAAAACGAATTTCAGAGATATCAGCTGAGCAGTTACGTCAGTCCGAGAAAATATCATTGAAGTCAGGTTATTTCGTGGCAATAGTCTTCAATTTGTCTCTGTTTCTGTCCTGTTGCCAGTCTCTGTCACTGGCTATGTTTTGGTCTCCATCCCAATATCCTTAGGTTCTAGGTTAGGATAGGATCAATGAGTATAGGTATCTGATACTACTGGAGAGGGTGCCCATTGCACTCGGGCAGCATGCCATTGCACTCGGAAACCGCTCTGTACGTGCTAACCGAAAGCATCCAGAGATCACTTGAGCATAAAGAAATGGCCATATGCGCCTTCTCAGACATAGAGGAGGCACTCGACAACACCTCTCAAATGTGGACAGAACCACATCCAGATGAATGTGCCAAATGCTGGCTACAAGAACTGCTGAAACGAAAGTGGGCGAGAGCAGCTTTCGGATCAGCACAAACAGGGGGTGCCGCAAGGAGGGGTACTATCACCTCTGATGTGGAGTCTCGTACCAGACGAACTACTCGGAACACTGACCGGAAACGGAGTCACTTGCCTTGGATATGCGGACGACATAGTCATTATGGCCAAAGGCAAATTCGAAGAAACCCCTTGCGATCTCATAGAGAAAGATCTAGAGACAACCAGAAGTTGGTGCCTCTCGGTAGGGTTGAGAATTAACTCATCACAGTAGTTCCATTCATTAGAAGAACAAAGTTTCAGCACCTAAGTACTGTTCGCCTCGACGGAGCAGACTTAGAATGGCAACAAGAGGTGAAGTATCTAGGGCTACCCTAGACTCAAAACTACTCTAGAACAGATACGTAGAAAGCTCGCTAATAAGGCAAAATCGTCACTGATGGTGTGCAGGAACATTGCAGGAAAAGCATGGGGCTGTAACCCATCAGTACTGCGATGGATGTACACCATGATAGTGAGACCTATGATCATCTACGGAGCAGTAGTGTGGCACGGCAGAACCGAGTTCGCCACAACATGGAAAATTTTGGAGAAAGTGCAAAGACTAGCATTTCTTTGTATAACAGGAGCAATGAGGTCGATTCCAACAGCAGCAATAGAGGTCATTCTGGATCTCACTTCTCTCCATATCATGGTGAGGAGAACTGCTCGGGAAATAAACCTCAGGTTGGCTAGAGTTGGAATCAAAGGGACAGCACACGGTGTAAGGGGCTCAACCTCCACCGACTGTGCACACCTTGCCGATCTCCCAACTGACAAAATTACCAGGAAATTTAGTTTCGAGAATTTTTTTCGAACGCCAAGCAAGAATGGAACTTTGGAATACATCGAGAACTGGGAAAGAATACCATAACATGGTACACGGACGGGTCCAAAACTCCCGAGGGAACTGAATAAGGAGTCTTTGGGCCTCGCACCAAATGCTGGGAACCCATGGGCCAGTCCCACAGCATTTTTCAGGCAGAAATTCACGCCATAGAAAGGTACATTCAGTTCAAATTCAACAGGAAATACCGGAACAAGGAAATCGTGATCCTATCCGATAGTCAAGCAGCCATCAAAGCGTTGAGCTCTTCTAACATCAACTCGAAGATGGTTTGGGAATGCCTAGAAAAACTTAATGATCTAGGCAGGAACAACAAGATGACCCTCCTCTGGGTGCCGGGGCACGTCGGAGTGGAGGTCAATGAACAAGCAGACACCCGGCACGAACCATTCTGCGGACTTGGAGAATCTTACTTCCAAGGAGTACTCAATAAAGCTGAAGAAACAATGAGAGCAACATACTGGCTAAGACTTCCAGGGCTGACGCAGGCCAAAGATCTCCTCGGCAATTTCAACTGAGCAAGATCGAAGACACTGATCAACCTCAGCAAAACTAGTCCAAAGACAATCACGGGATTTTTTACGGGCATTGCAGACTCAAAGAACACCTTAGGAAGCTAGGCTTGGAGGAGGACAGCACCTGCAGTTGTAGATGGCAAAAAAGTGTATTTGTTCTAAACGGCTGCAACCCTTAGAAGTCTTCAGAAGACTTGTATGACCTGAGAATGACGAGGGTCTTACCTTTTAACGCGCGGTCCTAAACACCTCAATCTTCCATGTACGCCAGAAATTAATCAAAATTGAAACACAATTCCTCATGATATCCACTGAAAGTAATAGTAAGATACAAATGTTTTAATTTTTCAGAGAAACTAGTAGTTCGCCTAAAAGAAGACAATATAGGACAATCCACCAAGAAACACTTCAAGAAACAATAAAGCGTAGGTCTTCTATCATTTCATTGTCCACTACATAAATATATTTATTATTTTTTTCAGGATCGAGTGTTACTACATATTCTATCAATAAGACAGTTGAAACAGTTGAATCCCAATCAGACAAAAACAACGAAAATTCGTTATCAAGAACCGATTGCCACTCAAGAATCAACGGTGAGTAAAATATTCAAGAATCTAAACTGGTGGAGAAGCTCAATTTTCTTAATATCTGTGTGTGATAATGAAAAAAGGAAAATTCCGTGTTATAAAATTAAATCAGTTCATTTTGTGCTGAATGATGTGGAATCGAATCTGTAGTTAATGTAGTGGGATGTTGAATCCTCGCTATCTTTGTATAATCAAAATAAAGTGGTCCAAGTATAGAACCCTGGAGCACCTCACGGTTAATGTGAAACAAGACGTACAGATTTTTTCTGGCGCTGTTGCTATATGAAACTTATATTTCTATCGTCACACCCTGTAATAATAACTAAACGTTGAGATATTAACTGCCTCAAGGTGTGCCCAGAGACAATAATTTGTTCCGCCACCTCCATATTTTTTCTAGTCATATCCACAACTTTTCAATGCTCATAGGCCGTATCTTCCGTTGTGTCGTCGATTGTTTCTTCCGTATTAGTCACTAAAAGGTCTTTGTAGAGTGAAAAGTGAAGTCCCTGTAGTGAACGTGGGTTTTTGAGGAAAGGGGTGAAATTTTATTCAATGACGTTTAAAAATTAATTTTATTTAGAAAACATACCAAAAGTTCATCGAATCAGTCATACATAAAAAACAGTTTTTACACATATGAAATATTTTCATGTTTTTATTTTTTTCTGATGGATGAAAATATTCTCAGCTAATAAATTTTTCTGGAACAGGGCATCATAAAAAACGCTATTGGTCTAATTCAAACCAAAAAACTTTTTTATTAATAATTGTGTCAAATTTTCGATTGTGATAATCCATAGGAGATACTAATTGAAGACTGGCTACTACCCCGACGTCGAAAACAATACCTCTACTCCCCTAATTGAATCTACTTTTTGTGAAAATAGCAATTGGCATTTTTAGTCTTTTCAATCTTTCCCTGCTGGAATTTCAATGAATTTCGGACATTTCCCTGATTTCGATATAAAGAAGGCATGAAAGTGCCTTGGCTGGGATGTTTGCAAGATTTAGGAACACTTCCCAGAAACGGTATAACCTTGGAAAAAGTGAAAAGACATAGAAAACTGGCGTGGAGCTCAGTTGTGAGGCCTTTTCATATGTGGAGCTCAAAAAGAAGTAGAAGTAAGTTGAGACCTCAAATTTTTTTGAAATATCACTTATATTGTACTTATCATTAAATGTTGAATGTTGCTTCTTCTTGAACTGATACTATTTCTTCATTGGTGTCATTTATAAATGTTACAAATAGTAATGGCCCAAGATTGGATCCTTGGGCATTCTGGGTAATACTGTTAAACATGGAGATTATGCTAGGGCCAGATAGATTCAAACAACTGAATATTATTAAATATGCCAAAATTCGATAACTCCCTCAAATCATGTTTTATCGTATACTTATCGATCTATTTGAATTGCGATTGTTAAGGATTCATATATAAATCGAGACTGAAAAAGTGCATTAAATAACACAATACACGTTGGCTTATAGCAAGAAGAGTGTCTCACATAGATTTCTCATTCTCCTGTATTTGACAAAATTGCCCAGATGTGATTCACACAATCGTGGAGAGCAGTTATGCCTATCTTTTGCTGTTTATTTATTTAAAAATAATCAGTGAAACCTATACTTGAAAGTTACAACATTTATTTTTCTAAACACAATCATTACCAGAAAGAAAAATGTTTTCAATTTTCATAAAAGTTGGCCTCTTAATTGCAGACTAATAGGGTAATATTCAAATAAATACAGTGCCTTCATTTCAAAACTTCCCACCCCTATTACGTCTTGTTGCAGGGAGAATTTGTCGTAGACAAAAAACACGTCAATGTAGATATCGAGGGGGAAGTTTAAAACCAGTGCCAGTGGTATATTAGGTTTCACCCCCTCACCCCTAGCTACCCCCACTTAATAATTTTAAATGGCACCCCCACACTTGTAATACATCATTTTAAAGATCTTAAAAATCCTCACTCAACCCCGTTTAGAAAACTGAAATTGGTTGATCCGTTCTCGTAAAAAGGGCAAAAAGAAAATTAATTATTATAACAAATAAAATAATAGCTATTGCAATTAAATAAATGTACTTTACTTTATTAGGTGTTCAAAATGTTCACCATTGTTAGCTAAGCAAAAGTACAATCGATTCTCGAATTCCTGTCGGACTTTTGTAAATGTTTCCTTATTAATTTGTCTGCATGTGTCAGTAATCCTGTGTCTTAGATCCTGAATGTCCTGCGGGGGAGTTTTGTATACCATTGTCTTCAAATAACCCCAGAGAAAGAAATCCAATGGAGTTAAATCCGGAGATCTTGCCGGCCATTCCAGAGCGCCTCTTCTGCCAATCCATTTGTCAGGATACCGTTGATCGAGCTGCTTTACTGCTTTGTTGCACACAGAACCGGTCTCTTCAAATTTTTGAACAAGGTCTAGAACATATCGGTGACTCACATTTTGGCCTGCATGCCTTTCATTAAAAACCCGGGCTGTCCTACGAGCACACCTATTTTCAGCACCATAAATAAAAATAATTTCAGTTCTTTCTTGTAAAGTGTACACCATTACGATTTGTATTACTGTCAGTGCAACTGACACCACTTGACAAACAGTTTAAAATCAGGAATCACTAATTCTGATAAATGTTTTCACCATTTAATTTTAACTGACCCCAAGAAGAAACTGTGAGACCTTATCTCACTTTTAGCTAAACCAAAAAACTCTGTGTAAAAAATGAACAAACATACCGTTATTGAGTCAGTGGTAGCGGTTCCATAAATTCATTAATTTGTTTTGCATTTTGTTATAATTTATTTTCTTTTTGCCCTATTTTACGAGAACGGATCAACCAATTTCAGTTTTCTAAACGGGGTTGAGTGAGGATTTTTAAGATCTTTAAAATGATGTATTACAAGTGTGGGAGTGCCATTTAAAATTATTAAGTGGGGGTAGCTAGGGGTGAGGGGGTGACACCTAATATACCACTGGCACTGGTTTTAAACTTCCCCCTCGATATCTAAATTGACGTGTTTTTTCCCCACAGGAAATTTTCCCTGCTAAAAGAAATAATAGGGGTGGGAAGTTTTGAAATGAAGGCACTGTATATCATTATGAAGATGAATTTGGTTTGTTAGCTTTTCAAGTATTGTATGTACGTCGTATTCATTCCAATTTGACTCCTACTTCCGATGTGCATGTAACAGTAATCGAGTTCAAATAATTCACCGTAGATCCCCTTACAACATTGTTTATTTTGTTTGACGAGCTTGGCATTGAATGACATGACGAGCATACAATTTTTCGCGATTGATGTAATTTTAATCCATAACATAATATCTCATTCACGTGACTTCGAATGCTTTCAGAAACAACGAATCTGTTGTATTATTTTGTAATTTTTGTTATCGTCTCCATCTACATGAAGCTGTCAACGGTGGAAATTATGTTGGATGCTTATATTTGAGAATATCCTCAGTAATGAAAATATGTATAAAATAAAAATAATAGTAAAATAGTGTTTTCCTAAATATGCAATATGACATATGATATTGAAATTATATATGAACTATCAGTGGGAAACGTAAATGTAACAGACAAAGCTGACTTTCAAATCTAACATAAAAATCACATAACCAGTGGTGTATTTGATTTGTGTACCCACAATCTGTAAACATCTCACCGTCACTAGTTCTCTTCCATTAATGTCTTTGAAAATTTGGATCGATACGTCTATTTTATTTTTCTACATTCATGCAAAAAGCAAAACTTTATTGAACTATATTTAGTGGAAAAAGAAGTTCTTTATTGTACTAGTGCAATAAAGTTTTTATTGCACTCATCTGTCATTCAACTTAACGTGCTGTCATCATGACAAACATAAATGTTCAAACCCACTACATACCTATTTAGCAGATATTCTGTAAGATTGGCAATACGTTTTAAACAGTTATATATTTTATATTATTTTGTATCAATGTTAGCAGCCAGAGCTAAACAAACAATGCCTTCCCGAGAAAAACTCCATAATCAAAACTGATCCGCTTTGTTCTAAACCGTCTACCTGCATAGAGCAAACTGCCTGTACACTGACCACACCTCGTGATAACATACGCGCTCACGGCTACTATGATTTTGATTTTTACAATGCAATTGTGGTTATAGAAACGTCAGTCAAAAATTATTTCTGACAATTTCAGAATTGAAAGTTTTAAAACGAGTATTATTAATGGAAAATAGATGATAGTGATCTGTTTCAATGCAAATCGATAGTAATACTCAATTATTCAAATTGCGCTTTTCATTTTCCAACACTTAATGCCGTACCTTAATAAATCATTTTTTGCTTTTTGCATGAACGTAGAAAAAATGTTGTATGCAACTCGTGCAAAAATTGTTGCATAAATAACTATTCAATGGGGACACGTGAAAAGACTATTTTCAGCCCCTATGTCATCCATAGTTTCATCCTTGAAAACACCAGCGTTGATAGACCAGTCAGAACTGAAGGGCAGCAGGTGTTTTCATTAGTAATTATCACACGAGATCATCAAAATTAATAGGTTATACTTCCAAGTCAGGAGACGTATTTTGCGAAAGACCACGAGAGCGTTAGAGAAATTTAGCTGAATTCAATGAGTAATTTTTTTGACGTTCAATAACAAACGTTAACAATGTATCTTTCGTTACTATGATAATATTCACATTGTTGGAGGAAGCAAAACACAAAACCTCATTACCTTCTTCATCAATTTAAGCTAAGCTAAGAGGGTCGATAATACATTTTTTTGCTTTAAAAAAACATAAGGTACCAATTAATACCATTTCCGAGAATACCAGCAACAACATTAACTTTTTATAGCCGTTGATTTGGGCATATGTTGAATATCAAATTTCAGTGCAATATCTCATTTAGAGTGTTAGTTATACAATGACAAATTTCCAAATGCGTGCTTTTTTCTCTGACCCTGTATGAAAGTCGATGAATTGTATAGAAAAGTTGAAGTTGTCATTCAAATAGGAAATGCATCGAATATTCAGATACGAAGTTTTATCATTGAAACATGTTCAACCAGAATCATAAATTGAAAAAGTAACATCCATATTTGTAATAATAAAATAACCAACCAATAATTGAAAAAGTATTCCTTTATGTTCTATGTATTTTTCGAAAGATTTTTCTCAACCCTGTCACAAGTTTTAGCGAAATCTCACGATTTCATTTCGTACGGCCAATTCTTGAGATTATATCAATAACCAAGGCAGTTTTCAATAGCAGGCTTTGAAAATAAGTTGTCTGTTTCTTCTTTGTTATAATTTTGACAGTTATCCTTTACCACGAGTATTTTGTGAAGTGAATGATGAACAGGTTTTGTGAGTTTTCAAAATGGTAAATTAACTTAGCTGAGAGAATTGAAAGTATGCCTTTAGTTGGTTGAAATGCTCGATCAATGACAGAAGCCGCTGAAGAATTCAACAGAAAACATCCAGATCAAGAAGAACCAATTCATCGTACCACTGTCTTCAAGATTAATACATTATTCAATAGAACTAGGAAAGGTAATGAAAAACATGCACCAAGACAAGGGATAGACGCACAAATTCTGCAGCATCCTACAGCATGTTCAAGAAAACCCGACAACCAGTTCGAGGTAGATTTTACGAGATTTCCATGTAAGTGTATCTAAACAATAATCATGCACTCTTTAGAATAAAGTGCTGAAAAACGAAGATTGGGATTCGTTTTTCAATTTTCTGTTTTCAGCTATTGCTTCGAAATTAAAAATACTTTTGATTTGTTGAGTTTAGTTAAATTAGAGAGTCTAAAGACAAACTCTATGAAACAATTGAAATCTTGAAACTTCATCCTGAGTTTGCGAAGTGTTTTTTCGTAGAATGGGTACTTCTTCTTCTTTTCTATAAAATTCTCATAAGTACTTTTATGAAGGGTCATTCAACAAAGCAAGAATTTAAAAATTTGTCATTGTATAAGATATGCCTGAATCGAAAAGGATAAGCACTTTTTCGAAAAGTAAAATACCCAATGGTCGTTCTTGAAATTTGACCCATATAGCAAACCATAGTAGGTCTTGAACATGAGAATAATAATTACATAATATTCGTCTACCTACATCTTTGAATAAAGCTCGTCGAGTACTAAAGCTTATAATTTAGATTTTTGAAAATTGGTCAGTGGGTTCCAAAATAACAGATCATTTGCGATTTCAAATCACACACACTGTATATATTTTTTGAGTCGTTTCTTTTCTGCAACATGTCAAATGATGTTCAGTTGTGAGAACCTGTATATCACAGCCTAAATAGACAATCAATACAAATGCACCAGTTCTCTTTTGTACTGAAAACCCCTCCTGATGATTGAATCCGAATTTGACATTATTTCATAATCCAATTAGGTACCGTAAACCCAATTCTATTCTGTGTAAACAAACGTGGGAGAATACGTGTAGTATTTTTTTTATGTACTACGTTTGATTTCGATCGAACCGTTCATTATGTTGGCCATTACGAAATCACATTAGATCAGCCCAATCAGCCGATTATGCAAAAGATAACTCGAGGTTCGATTGTCGAAAAAAAAGGAGCGTTCCATCAGACACGGTTGGAAGAATCCGATGGCCAGGGAAGTAGAAGCTGCGAATTGAAGCGGGCTACGGAAAAGAAAACACTGGACAATTTTTCAATCAATGTCTGTCCAGACTTAGCCAGAAAGTGGTTGTTTCCAAGCAGAAATTTGCCTCGTATCACATAATCTACCACCTTATACATAATTTAATATTGACATTGTAGCTATTTTGGCGAAACGGCGGATAAGCTTGTCTTTATCGTCGTTTCTAGGTTTTTTTTATCCTTTACAGAAACTCGGATAGCAACTTCTAAACGCGTTTAATTAGATGTATTCCAGTAGAAACTCCTAAAGGAAATGATTTCAAAATGATATGCAATTACAGTTGTAAGTTTTCTCACCTGCATCAGTCCAAAAACCTCATAGAAAATCTATGTGATTGAAATTGGTGTATTCAAAATGTCGTGAGGATACAATTCGGATTGAACACTCATGCAGTCGTTTCTCACTTCAATTCAGTTGTTTGAAAGAAAAATAATAGTTTTTCTATACGTCAAAAAGCGCGTTGCCAGATTTCCATTATTTCACACAATCTTACTACCATGCTTGGTTAATTTTGTGTCCCCCGCAGATTTTTTCGTCTTCACGTTCATAGGAAATCCTCTGGAATTCAACTCGTCTCTTTCTCATTCATTGAAAATTTGGCCAATTCAGACAATCTACAGTGTCCTTCAAAAGTTGGCATCATATTGTAAAAGCTCTCATTAATAATAATAAATTTTGAAATTTGACCTGGGCGTTACGTTTTGCTTTGAAAAATATTAAAAGTGGCAGGGCCACGTGACCTTTGCTACCTACCAAAAATATGTACTTTTTTGATATAGTCGCTAAAAATTTGTTGTAAAATTTGGTTAGATACTATTTTGGTGATTTTTTAATTAATTAATGAGTTGGACATAATTTTAATTCGGTCAAAAATCGATATAAATAAAAGTATCTCAAACGCTTATCGATACATCAACTCTGTATCAAACACAACAGAAAATTTAAACAGTTCTTTCATTTTCTTATTGAATTTTTTTTATCGATATTCAGTAATTGAAAGATGAAGCTTGTGGTATAAAACAATTTTGGAGTACTTAAATTTCATTTCAATATTCAACTCTGAGACATGTGTAAAGCCTAACTGGGCGATTATTTTGAAAATAAATACTGCTCCTTACTACAATTGTTTTATTCGGCGGATAACAAAATTCAGTATAATATAATAGCAATAAATAAATAAAATTAAAAAAAAATTGTTAAATTTTTTTCCGTTAACCAGCTGTCGTCCCCTTACGAACGGCAGCCCTCAAAAGTCGAAACTTGTGCGAGCCAAGGATTAACGAGGTCTCACCTTTTAATGTGCGATTTCTAGCACTTTCTCGGGCCAGTTCAAACTTCATTTGTATATTTTTAATAAATTGAATTCAAAGCAACTTTTTCAAATAACTTTTTTCGATATCTTGCCATTTCACCCCACCTTTTGCATTTTCATAGTAAGTATTTTTTGTTTTTCAGTTTGCCGCCATAACATCGATCACATGACATGTTGTAGCAAAATCAATTTTTACGTAACCGGTCATGCACAACAAGTTTTGCCCAGAATTTTTCTCGAATAATCTGATAATAAACTTTTTAACCTGTGTAGAAGTCCGTTGTGTCTCAAAGTGGAATGCTATAGACGTACGATGCAAAAAAACTCATCTTATCTGCACAATTTAATTCATTCATTCATTTTTGGTTGTTATACTAAATTGTGGAGATGACTTTGAGTTTTCCTGCATCGTAAATAAACTTTTTTCCCATACGGTACATACTTTTTAGCGGTCACTGTGTATTTTACTTTCAAAAACCAATGTTATATTATTTTTCACGGTGAAATTTCCTGTAATTTGATACCACACATGATTTTTCATAATTTCAATTTTTTAATGTCTTTTCAAGATGGCAGCCATAAAAGGCATTTTGCTCAATTTTACGGATGAATTTTAGTATGTTGATTCATTAATGTTGCAATTTGTTCAAGATAAAGGCGTTTTTTCACTTATTTCTATTCCATTAATGCTCATTTTTTTGATATAGTTTCTATAACAGTACTTTCTTCCAATTTTAATTTGCTTTTTTTATTTGTCAAAAATGTTACTGATCCAGCAAATCAAACACTAATTGACAAATAGAATTGAAATAAAGTTATTATAAGCAGCCTGTTTCTCATCGTTCCTCAGTGAAACCGATCCATCAGTATTTTGACGTTTCTCATTTGGAAGTTTTTCGTATAATCTTATCCTTGTCGTAGTTATCGATAATTTCAACTAGTAACTAGTGTGCGTAGTGTCAGTAAAGGGATAAATTTGTGACCTAAGTTATCGACAAACAATCTGAGAAACCCTTACATCAATCATTCTTTTTTATCTAATCTCCTTAGCCAAATGACATAATATAGATTACAGTGTCGGAAATGTAGAACTATCATTAGATAAAATTTTGTTACGCGTTTAAAATGGTTTTACGTGAAGTTGTTGAACAAAACGAGGGTAAGAACTGACTTGAGCGAAAGTTTTATTGGAATACTAGCGGACCCGACAGACGTAGTCTTGGCGTCCTGCCCGAACATTTATTGAACGTAATGAAAATGTCAAAACATCATCAATTACTTATTCACGATTTTATATTTTCTTCGGATGTGTTCGACTACTTACCCTTCTGGTCTAGGATCCGAATTAGAGCAGACCGTCACCCATCTGTTTAATGGACGAAAAGTATTTTATATCAAAGTTAATATATTAGAAAATATATCGCGAGTGGGTTGCCTGAAAAGTTCTGGGCCAGACTATGGATGATCAAAAATTCAAAATTCTGCAATTCACTCAAATGTTTTAAAAACACTTTTCACAAAGTCTGTCAAACAATTTTTTCACGAGGAAGTTTAGTCATTGAATAACAATTGAAATTTTAAAACTCCTGGTATCTATCATTCTACTTTCATTTATTTCATGATGTGAAATAATTCGATATTACACATGTGGATAATTGGTGATGGAGACAAGCCAAGATTTTATAAAATGAAAACGCATTAATAAATAATAATTCAGCCTTTCACCAATTTCCTTGACACAAGCAAAGAACGGAAAATAAGCGCACGGCCCAATACAATTATACAGCAATGCGTTTTCGAAAATTTTCATTATTCATCTTTCAAAACTAGATAGATCAATTCTGCGAACGCCAGAAGTGTTAACATTGAAATATCCAGAGGACGTGATATACGTACGTGCTGAAAATACACCTGCTCCAATATCTCTACTCCTACGATGCTCCTTGAGTCTCGTAGAAATTATATGACCTGTTTGCCCAACTTGAACTAAAAGTTACTAGGACATTGTTGCCCAATCTACGAGGAGGTTTATCATTGTTATTATTATGGAAGTACCTTTTGACCCATTTCCAGTACGCCCGCCGCTGCGTCCACTCCCTCCGGATCGGGTCCGGATCCGGAAACGCGGTACGACCGAGGACATCCTTTTGATCCGTTTTGATCTGATGGTATAGTTCGCAATCGGCTTTCGCTGAATGGGCGCTCCATCATTTGTTTTTCATTACCGTCTGCAGACTTATTAGTGAATAACGAGTAGGCTGGTTGAGTCGATAGATTGTCGTTTGTTTAGGCGCGTTTGCAGTTTATGAGGAGTGTTTAGTAACATTGAAATGTGCTGGAAAGGAGTCCAGGTTAGTGGAAATTTTACAACTATAGTATCTATAGTAAATCAGATAATAATGATAATAGTAATGATAGATTTCATTGAAAAAACACAGTGTTGATAATGATGAAAGATAAGTTAAACCAATGCTGATCTTATACTTAATCTCACTCTAGTACCAATCACTACTGACGAAACAAAAAACAGTGTACCATATTTAGTAAAAATGTGTTTCAAACAATAATCCTTAAATTGTAGAAAATAAAAAATTAAATTTCATCACTGATAGTATAACTCGGTATACCTCAAGGTAGTCTTTTGGGTCCCCTTTTATTGTTCCTGATCCAAAATGCTCATAATTTTGATTATCTGCTTTTATTTGCTATCGATAATTTATTAGTTTTCTGTACATCTTGTTTTCAGAAATAAGGATTTATCTGCTATTGAAAATGTTCAGTCAATTATTGAGTATGAGCAGAGGAATCGAAATAACTGTTCATATATTTTGAAAATAATAATTATAAACACCATCCACTAAAATTGATTATTTGTTTCATTTGTTTGAAACTCAACTCTCCGGCATACTCTTCGAACTTTGTTCGAATAATGAATCAATAAAAATGTGAAAAAAGTATCACATCACTTTACTCACTTGATACATAAATTACTATTTTGTTATTTCAGGAATTTAAAAAAATATCCTGTATAATAAAGAATGTTCTCACTAAGTATTCATTTGCACGTTTAAAAACTGAGCAGAATCCTAGACTAAACCGACTGTAGACAGCTAATTAACGAAATACGCATAATTTTTGTCGACGTCACAACTGTCATTTTGTTGAGAAATGTCATAGCACTGAATCCAAACAAAAAGATCGTATATGGCGTTTTGCATTGGTATTATTTTGGAGTTGTGTTTTTTTATATTCCCTTCAGTTTTTGATACCCTGATGGTCTGGACATTATTGTTTTCATCTCTAGCAGTGGATTGTGCACAAAGGGAATTATATATTGGTAGAATCAATTATTATGCGGAATATTGACTCAAATTTACCTTAGAAAATACTGGACACGACTGGAATCCTGGAATGTATATTACAAGCTTTTACAAAGTCCTGATGATACGAAAGTATCCGTAGTAAATGAAATATATTATTAAAATCACCAAAACTAACTCGGAACGGAATGTAGTTTTGCACCTACATAAGAAAAATTTGTTTGGATTCAGTTTCTGACGTTTCTGACGTCACAATAATGCAGCGTATTTATTGCAGAAGTTGTATCAGCATAAAGAACTCCTAACTTGTCGCCGATGTTCATTATTTTTCGTAGGCACGTAAACATTTGCGTAAATCGCAAGACTGACGCCTACTTCATTCATCAAAGCGGTCTTACTTGAAAAAATCCGCGTTATCCTTATTGGATAAGTTTATCTTGACACAATTACTTGTTTGCCGTTGAAATCAAAGTGCGGATAACTAGATTGTTTCGATTGTTTGTTTTCTTTTGTTGTTCTATTCATTTGTGTATTAATTCGAGAGGATATACTCGACTGCATTTGCGGTACTTTTCTTGGGTCCAAAGAATTTGTGACTAGGGTCAGTTACGTCGATAAATTGAACCAGCGAGTGGGCACGATGAGGATGTATGATTTTATTCAAGGCGGTATTTTTTGACCAAATTGATTTTTATATTGAAAAAGGGAACATTCTCCATGAAAATTGAAAAATGTGATTTATTTGTAATATCTAACAGAAAACAACTACTTACCTGGCTAAAGCCACGCTGGACATTGAACTACATCTGATAGACATAAACGATTTCTGAAGATATAAGGATTGGGATAGGATAAGGATAAATAATTTTCAACAAAGTCCGATGATATCGGTAATTTTTTGTTTTCAGGATCCTGCCGCTTTTTATGGAAAATTTGGAGAATCTGAATTCAAAATTTAATTAGTAAGTGTAGTAGTAGTAATCATCATCAAATGACGAAAGGGCATAGATCGAGGTCCTTATGAAAATATCATAATCACAACAAGCGTTTCGCTACTAATTCAGTTCCAAAATTTCAAATTTGTCTCACTTTTACTAAAAGCCTCTCGTTACTTTCGAAAATTATTGCCGTAGTTGCAAATGAGAAAATCTCTTTGCTGTATCATGCTCACATTTAAAGATCGTTGTACGTGAAAAAAAACGTTTTTTTCGTTTATTGACAAACATATTTTCAGATATACAGGGTGTTACTAAATTTATGAAAAAAACTCAGGAGATTCCTCGCAACAAGGAACGCAATGATCTGATAATACCACATAAACAAGAGAGACGGACTACTGCGCGCCTCTCCTGTTACCCCACCCGACGCATTAACCGACCACGTGGCAACGCGACAGAGCGCACACACACAGCATACGTCGATATCCCTTGAGCGAGTCGAGGAGAAATTGTAATGCTCTCTCAATATATAGCAACCTATTCTTTACGATCTCATGAAACCACCATAACCAAGATGAAAACTTTCCGATACTGTTTATGGCTCAATTTTGTGTTGGCCTAAGATCGAACAGAATCATGCAAAGGACAATCTGGGCAATAGCCAGAGGATTGCCAGCTGTAGAATGAACTGGATATGATACCAGACTACGTACATATTGCCCCATTATTCACAAAAATAATTAAACAAAATACAACTCAAGTGCCAGTGCAGTTCACTCGGCACAGGCTACAATTTTGTTGTTCGGACCAATCCATGGTTCCATAATAAACTTGATTGAACCTTGGATTCAGAGTCGATATTCATCAAACTTTGTATTCCATGGTTCGTTTCAAATTGAGTTTCCGCTAGTGTCAGTTGATGTCATTATGACTCTCTTTGCCGTAAGGGATGAATTCAGAGTACATTGGTTTTGATTTCGAGTGACTCCATGAGGCTGTCCTGGCGAGTAAGGAACTACGAAACGGCTGTCGGCAGATAAAGAAACTATCGGAATCAAAACGAAAACAAACACTCTCTTCACTTAAGATTTTGTTTGCGTTTTTTTACGCATTACAAAATTGTTGGTTGCTTGTCTCTTTATCATTCTGTCGCATCTGGAACCTGATCTGTACCAAGACTAAGGAAAACACCTACACATAACTCCTATATTCAAACAAGCAATATTTGTTTATTTATATGTATGTTATTTGTATTTCGGAAATGGCTCTAATACCACGACGGGTATTGAATTATATCCATCTCTCAACTAGGAGAATCGGAGTGCTTCTTGATCTGCTCACGAGATGGAGCGGCTCACACCCGTTTCATCAGCGAGAGACCAGATTGGCCAAATAGACGGAATTGTCGTGTGATTCGGACGGGGAACAGATGCCTTCAAAGCTGTATGTAGTGTCCTACGCTGTAGCGATGACGAGGCAAGAACCTCGAAACTAGTCTGCAGGTGGTCTCCCTGTCTGAATCAAAACAAAATTCTGCTATTTCGTTACAGGGAGCACTTGCAATCGTTTCCTGTGCAATGAGGTACATTACACAAGTATGTGTTGGATATAATTCAATACCCGTCGTGGTATTAGCCAGGGGGGTAGTTGTTTTCTAACAGGTATTTACCACAATAATTGGCTTACGTTGTAGGTGTATATGGGACTAAAAATGGTAAAACATCGGTCAGCGACGACTAGCGTTATCAGACTCTAGAGGTATCAACCCACCAAGCAAAATTTATAAGAAATTCTTTTTAAAAGTTAATTAAACAAAAGTAACGACTTTAAGTCATTCAGCGTCCTTTCTACTGCATCCCTTTTCTCTGACTCAGACATGGAAATATGAATGCTTTGAATCCATCGCTCAAAGCGAATTTTTTCTGCATCATCACTATCACGATCTATTGTAGAATGAAACACCTGCCTCGATCCAAACAAACATTATTAAAATCGTAAATATACATATAATTCCAAAGGAATGCTAATTGCTTATATAGAAAATTTGCATCTTCCCCAAGGCCGCCAACTTGTCATTTGAATGCCCCATTCAGGTGTCAGCGGATGAATACTAGACTGCCCGCTTGGGGCGGTCGCATTAAAACTGTAGTCACAGCCTAACGAGACCATTTAAATTGCGAAAGGGAAATGAGGAAGCTGTTGACATACACGAATAATTTAGGGATTTCGTCATGTCATTGAATTTAACTTACGAGGTTTTTACGAAATGTACGTATACATCCATAGGAATCACATAATGCAACGATGGACAATAATATTACTATAACTGATATAATAATACTATAACTAATATAATAATACTATAAAGATGCAGCAATATAAAAAGGAAGGAGGAATTTGAAGTCACTCATCGGAGAGACAAGGAGACCGTTATCCCCAAGAATAATAGAACATAAAGAGTGGATCTCGTCGAAATGAGAGCCAAGGAAAGATATAATGACGAATTGTTAATTGACTTTTACTTGATTTATTGGTGAGATGTATATGTTTGTCAAATTTTTTTTTTTCTTGCAGGTACATCGAAGGGCTCACCTCAAACCCACAACGATATAGTGGCGAAAAAGTCACCTCTTCCTTCAAGTTCTTCGAATCAATCATCTCCAACGCTTATCAAAGAAGGTGGGTCATCGAAAAATCTTCTTCACAAAATATTGAGAGCATATTCCATAACTACATCATACCGCACACATTTTTTTAGCTAAAATTTCATTACTGGCAAAACAGTCATTCATTTCAATGCATACCACACCATACCATCACAAAGTAGTTCTGATAGAAACCTTTGCCAAAAGTCTAACAAATATTATTCAACGGTAGTTGGAATGAAATGATAAATATACTTTAAATATGATAAACTTTATTTGAGCTATTGCTCAAATAGTTATTTTTGTATCTAGTGCGCAAAATGTTACTGTGGTCATCACCAAAGTATTTCGTGCACGAGATGCAAACACATTTTTTTCTACAAACGTCAAAAAAAAATAGGTAGTATGAAATTTTGCTACAATTTGAAATGATTTCTTGAATTTTTGCTTGATTGAGGAGAATAGGTTAGAATATGAAAATCCCATACAGTTTACATGCAGTGTGCGAAATAAGTATATCGTGCGAAATAAGTATATCGTGCGAAATGCGCGAGCCTTGTCATTTTTTGACGTTTGTAGAAAAATAATATTGTGTACATTGCGGTTGATTCAAATCTTTTAATTTGGTACCAATATTTTTCTGCTCTCAAGTTATAAAGTTGGCTATGAGATTCTCATTTGAATACTTATTAAAATACAGTAGAGCTCATCAATTATTATTATTAAAATCATACATTTTTGGAATGAGCATGAAATTTTACGTAAACAGTGCAAATTTCAAGTCGATGTGACGACTTGGTATTTTTGATGATTTTTAGGGGTGAACCCCTTGCAACTTTTTCGAGTAATTTTTAATTTCTTTTGATTGACTCGAAAATTACAATACATACTAATTCGACCATTCTGAATCGATTGACGTTCTCAGAATTTGCCTATTTCTAACCGTTCTCGAGTTGGTCAGCTCCAAATTAGTTTTTTGATGGTTTTTTTGCTGTAAAAAATATTTCTGATAAGTTTTCGACATTATTGTTAAAAGATTCGGAATCAGCACGTCAAAATACGTCCGAGGACAAAAATTTTAAATTCGAAAAATGAAAAATAAAAAATCTCAGAAAATTTAATGTTTTATCTTAAACACCTATTTCCGGCTAAATCTTATATCTGAGCATAGAAAATCATACATTTTTGGAATGAGCATGAAATTTTACGTAAACAGTGCAAATTTCAAGTGGTTGTGACGACTTGGTATTTTTGATGATTTTTAGGGGTGAACCCCTTGCAACTTTTTCGAGTAATTTTTAATTTCTTTTGATCGACTCGAAAATTACAATACATACTAATTCGAACATTCTGAATCGATTGGCGTTCTCCGAATTTGCCTATCTCTAACCGTTCTCGAGTTGGTCAGCTCTAAATCAGTTTTTTGATGGTTTTTTTGCCGTCAAAAATATTTCTGATGAGTTTTCGATATTATTGTTAAAAGATTCGAAATCAGCACGTTAAAATACGTCCGAGGACAAACATTTTAAATTCGAAAAATGAAAAATAAAAAATCTCAGAAAATTTAATGTTTTATCTTAAACACCTATTTCCGGCTAAATCTTATATCTGAGCATAGAAAATCATACATTTTTGGAATGAGCATAAAATTTTACGTATACAGTGCAAATTTCAAGTCGATGTGACGACTTGGTATTTTTGATGATTTTTAGGGGTGAACCCCTTGCAACTTTTTCGAGTAATTTTTAATTTCTTTTGATTGACTCGAAAATTACAATACATACTAATTCGGCCATTCTGAATCGATTGGAGGTCGCAGAATTCGTCTATCTCTAACCATTCTCAAGTTGGTCAGCTCTGAATCAGTTTTCAAATGTTTTTTCTTGCGCAAAAATAACTTCTGGCGAGTTTTCGACATTTCGAATAATGAATTTATTTAAAATTAATAATGAATTCATGAAAATGTTATGATGTACACCTAATGAAAGAGTAGTTTCCCCCTCGTCATTAACATATAATTATTTAAATAATAACGGTTTCAATACACTACCCTGCGGCACTCCATAATAAGTCTTAAGCTCATTTCAGCATTCCCGTTTACTTTCGTATTCTGATATCTATCTGTGGCGTAATTTTAGATCCAGTTCAAAACATTTCCCTTTATTCCATTTTTTTTCACATTTCAATATCAAATTATCCCTATCTATAGTTTCAAAAACTCCACAATTTATTACAACAAGAGTAGTTTTTTTATGTTCGGGTCTTTCGGTTTTATAGGTTTATACCATTATCCAAAAAATAATCTGCTATAAATACTGATATGAATCATTTATGGGATACGAAAATGTCAACGATCCACGCTGTATATCCTTTTATCATTTCAGGTGATTACAGATATACTTCCACAGACTTCGCGGAAGCATCTCCGAGATCTTCGTACACTAATTGTACTCTCAGTCCTTCCAGCCCATCGATATTCTCAGAAGACGGTATGTATCCCAATTAATATTTTTGGCTTTATAGTAGAATCAATTTTCTATATTTGACGGTGACAACCTTCATTCAATACATCGATGAAACTCATACTGTATACCAGGCATATGTTAATAGGGAGTCAAAATATGGCTTTACTTCCGTCACTGTTTACATTAGAACATAGGCGTGCATAATTTTCTCATTGGGGGTTCGCTGAAAAAATTAATATTGATGTAATCGTTTGAGAATCGTAGAAGTTGACGATTTAGTACACGGTATGAATGTAAATTTTTTCAGTGGGAACTCTTTTGATGGAATTCTTCGTTTTCTCGTGGAGATAAACACAGGTAATTCCATGCAAGTTCTGGTAGGGGTGAAAATAAAAAAGATTCACATGATGTCTACACCCAAGTGTTGGTGGTCCTCGATTACTTTTAAGACTGTTTGAGAGTAAAGATCGTTGATTTCTCAGGAAAAACAATTTTTTCCACCATGGGTAACTGTATGTTCAGTAGTTTTTATTGGTGGCTGGATTTCTGAGCAAAATCTTGACCTTCATCTAATAGGAAATCATTAGTGTAGTTAAATTACACCTGGAAACCAAAATATATTTATGGTGTTGTCTTAAACTGGATCACCCATTCTTTGCCCCTCTTGTTGTTCCTTTTGTTACCTTCCATTATCCGTTCTTTCGATGAAGGTGTAAACTTTGCTTCCTTTCAAATATCTGGAAATACCTATATGAAAATAACTGCGATGAGAGCCCTTAGCAGGGTTTTGTTTTTGATCCAGTTTTTTTTTTATTTCCGTCAACCGGTTACGCCCTCAAAGCAACCCTCAGAAGGCTTGTGGGAGTTAAGGGAGACGGAGACGAGGCCCTTACCTTTAAACGTGTGATGCTGGAAGCAGGGACCATGCTGTGTTTTGAACATTCGCCCTTAGGTTCAAAAACGAACGCTCCACCATCAAAACCACAATGGCACATAAGCCAACACTCTCTTCCTGTAGAAATGTCGTTATTTTTTCTGTTGTGAAGTATAGCACCCATCTATACACTTGGTATTTATTGGCTCAATCTCTGGTGACAGTGGACCTCTGCAGCCTTCCGGTTTTCTGTTGATATTGAGGGAAGGTTCTATTGATACTGAAGTAAGTTCGCTTGATATAGAAGTTCTATTTACATTGAGAGCAAGTTCTGTTGGTATTCAGGGCAAGTTCTGTTGATATAGAGGACTTATATACTTTCACGTATTTGGCAACAATCTCTCGAAAAATATGGTGAAACCCTAGAAAAGCCGATCCCACAACGGCCAGCGTAACTATGTCAGTCGTATCCGGAACAATTTCATTGCTCGGTATTACCATCAGTTGTACCCTTTCATGGGAGAATCATGTGAGGTCCATTGCCAAAAGTACCTCTCAAAAACTTGATTTTCTGTTCCGTGTCAAGAAGTATTTTACTTCCCGACAGTTGATCATGATTTATATCACAAATCCGACCTGTCCTATAATACTGGTCCCATATATGGAGTGCAGCACCCAAAGACCCATTGAAACTCTTAGATTCAGTCCAATAAAGAACCATTCGTCTCTTCGGTGATAGTTTTCTCACAAGCTCGATCACTTCTCTGTTTTATAGATATTTTCATGGGCGAAATATCATCAATCGTTCCACCGTTAGCAGTTCCATCGAGACTAACCCGTTCAGCACAGTCCTCACATCCATTTGCAGTCACTTTGGAAATATGCCGAATATCTTTTTCTTAGACTTCGTTCTTCCAACGAACAGCAAAACTTTGGAACTCCCTGCCTCGGGAGGTGCTCCCTGAGGCATACAGCCTTCAGAAATTCAAGAAGAACACCAATTCTTACCTTCTTTTCCTCGGCTTCCACGATATTCTTTGAACAATACACAGGAGTATCCTTTTCGTGAGAGCCAGAACTTAAAAAAAAAAGGTGTTGGCTTTTGAAGTCAAGATATTGAGGGCAAGTTCTGTTGAAAGAGTTCAGTTGAATTAGAGAATAAGTTCTGTTGATATCGAGGACAAGTTCTGTTGGGCAAGTTCTGTTGATACTGAAGGTTAGTTTTTTGATATAGAGGGCAACATCTGTTGATACTGAAGCCAAGTTCTCTTAATATAAAGGGCAAGTTTTGGTAATATTGAAGGCAAGTTCTGCTATAGAAGGCAAGTTCTCTTGGTAGTGAGTGCAATTTCTTTGGATATAGAGGGCAAGTTTTGTTGATAGACGCAAGTTCTGTTGATATTGACTCTACGAATAATTTTTGAAAAAAAGAAATTTCAACGATGAAATTTTCAACTTCATTTGAACAGTGTTATGAGCGAAAAGCTGCTATTAATCAAATGATACTGCGAGCATTATCGTTCATCACTTCTTTGTGAATATAACTAGTTGTATTCAAAACAATCGAGACTGAAATATATCTCACCTCCTAAATTTACCACATTGCGGAACATCAATCACCCTGTATGTTCACGAAATAATAATATGTAATCTCTCAAGATTGTAAACCTTCATGGGATTTGATAAAACTGTTCACATATTTGTACAACGAGTAAACAAAATTATGGAAGTAACTAATCGATATCATTATATCAGTATAGGGGGAGTTGTGGGATTGAGGTTATGTTGTTGGAATAAACGATACCATTGATTTTTTATCAAAAAAGTTTATTGTAGAAAAAGGAAAGTGACGGAGTATTCACCCTGTGAGGGGATTTCAAATTATTACCAGTTAAAAAGCAATACACATTGGAGAAACGGTTTATTTATATTGCACGACTTCAGAGCCAAAAACTCGTAGACAAACAAGAGGTGGTGTCACCTTTGGAATCCGTAAGGGATGTCTGGACAACAAATGTGAAAGTTCTGACGATTCTCTTCGTAATAGCGTTCGGTGTACTTTTGCAGTAACTCAGCTAAAATGTTAACCATATCGTGAATTCAGTGCTAAAAGTTTAAGGTTATAAATGTACACTTTTGATAATCGTAAATTGATAGGCGGTATTCAAATGTTGCATCATGTAGAACAATGAATATTTTACGTGTGGAAATTGGGCGTACTTGAGGAAAGGCTATAATTTCATAAATTAAAAACGGATTATGAATAATTCAGCCTTTCGCCACTTAGAAAGTAATTGGAATTGCCTCCTCTGCTAGCGCGAGATGCTATATTCTTCAGAGGTCCACCCCACTCTGAAGTAGCTATCCACAGAATCATTGCGTGCAGTTTTATAGTTGAATCTCTCACCTTTCTACTAACGCGTAGAGCGGACATGCGATATTTTAAAACTCGAAATTAGTGTTAATTTGCAATTGAGTCTTCTTGAAAGAAGGTTGCACAAATATCTGTCAGATGTAGTTCAATGTCTGTCGTGGTATTAGCCAAGGAAATTATTGAACACCAATGCTCAATTCGGTCTATTTTCATAAGCCAGCTCTAATTGTAACTCGAAATTAACACTAAATTCGAGTTTAAAGAAATTAACACTAATTTCGAGTTTAAACTCGAAAAGAAAAAAAATATCGCTCTGCGCCGTGGTACCTTTCCAAACACTGTTGAAAAGAGAATTTTCGAACTACCCTCACATGTTTCTCAGAATGGTAACCATGCAACTTGTCCACCCCCTGCACATACTCAATGAACATTGTACGGGAAACCCTGAAACCTTATGCTTGAACACGATATGCCCAACGTAACATAACCTCAAGTCTGCAAGCCGCCCCTTTCCGACCGACGCCTATGTTCTATAAAAACTGAAACAGACAATTTGCACGTTCTTTAATGTGATATCCGTCCGAAAGCCAGTACCGAACACCGTCGCATCTTCAAGTACGCTTTTAACAGTACCCGCGACTAGTGACCAAGTGCTAAAAAGTGTGTGACTGTGCTTTGCTAAAAAAAATCACCCTAGCTCCCCTGGCCGTCCCGAAAATATCTGGAAAATGTGTTACTGGTGTATTGAAAATTTCTAGCCGAATACGGAATAATAGCATTGTTTGTACGTTCTCAAGGTTGAAAAAATTATTAGTTGTTTTTGCTTTGCGATATTCTCATGGTAATTTTAAACCTAGAGATAAGCTCAGGCAAACTTAGATTAACTAAATCGTACCCATAGTTCATGCAAATTGATGGAGTAGCACAATTATTACTATATTCATGTCACAGCCTTGTATCCAGCTTCATTTTTTCGTCAGCAGCAAATCTACGTTTCGCAAAAAGTTGCATCTTCAGGAGCTAAAAGTTTAATAAGGTATTCATTCTACTCTCATCATTTTTATTTGTTCTGTATTCAATGACATACAGTATTGAAAACCATTGACTAATGACTTCATTATGAAGAAGAGAAAACTTTTATTGAACTATGAATTTGAACAAGGGGCTGTATGGAATTTAATACCATTTTCACACCTTGCAATTTTCAGACTATCGAATACATCGAGAAGTAAATGATCATGGACATGTTTAGTAAATTTCCAAGTTGTGTCATCAGATCGGTAGTCGGATATAAGCAATGTGCTCTTTGGACCGTACTTTTATGACCCTTCTAGTTTGAACTACATACTTGTTCTATACTAAGGTTAAACTTCCTTCAAAGCTTTCCTGGAATTATTATTGTTTCTTTCTTCCTATAAATGTTTTTGAGCATAGGTTTACCATCAGTCTGTGTCACACGAAATATCATCAAATCTTTTGGATATATCGTGTTATTCACTTTATTTGTCATGCTTCGCGTTTTCTTTTCTACCACTTCATTTCCATTGCCTACTCCTTATTGGCTAATCAAAATCCTGTACACAATATTTTTCTTTCGATTGCTTTAATACAAATCAGTTCACTTTCAGTGAAAACAAATCACTCGGTACCTCGTGACTAGAATAAAATTAAATCTCATTACTCTCGTAGAAATAATCAGTAGTTATTCAAATTTCTCGTTATCTCCAGTGATTAGATAATCCCGCACGAAATTTCGAAAACACCAGTAATACATTCAACCAGTAATCCTTGCTGTTGCTTCTCACCACCTTATCGATGTGTACCTTTCTCAACCCGCATCCCTTTATCAGTTCGAAATTCCCGTACAGGCAACAGTGGTACGTCCCAAGACAACCGTCTGAACGATAAACAAATCGTACTCGACAACATGAACGATAACCAGAGCAATTCAAGGTCGCAGAAGCGAAGACAAAGAAGAAAAAATCGGAAGGTACACGAAAATTCAAGTGTCGTTCAAAATACTCCAAGCAACTGTGATAATAAGTTAGTGTTAGAACCCAGTCAAATCCTCAAAGAAGAATACCTAGTCCATTCCCCTGCCGAACTCGTCAAAAAACACACGAAGGCCAAACCTGTGAAGAGCAAGAGCCTTGACGATGACGACATGGTGAAGATCCAGGAACTTTCTGAGACCAGCGAGGCGGAAGACAAGGAAAAAGACACCCAAGCCATAGTCTCATCTGAGAGCGAGGTGGAATGGGAAGAAACTCTGAGCCTTGCCGCAACCTCAACCCCTCTGCAAGGCACTCTGAGTAACCTCACTCTCCCTCTGGAAGGCTACAGTACAGAGCAAGTCACGCTGATATCGCCTGAAGAGGAGAAATCGCTGCGAAACTTCCTGGAAAGTCTGAATCTAGTGAACGGGCCCGAAGAAGCAGCTTTTCAAATCTACGAAAAAAACACCACGGAGAGTATAAAGCAGCGCAAAGCGAAGAAAAGGGCAGCCTTGGAGCAGTACTTTACTCCTATCTGCCAGAACCCTAGGTTCTTAGATGCCATAACCGAGGAGGCAAGCGACAAAGATAGTGACAAAGAGCAATCCAGCCTCACACGGCATCTGAAACAAGGCACCCCAGAACTGGACATACCTCCGAAAATACCCCCGAGACTCAACAGGCCGAGGCGACAGGCCTTGCCAGCGAAATTCGCAGCTCCAATAGAGCAAGCTCCTGCGATTCTTGTCGATACTAAGATCCTGGAAAACCAGGCTATGTCGGAGGGGTACTCAGAAGGGTACTACAACACCGTGAGATCGGAGGAAGCATCAGCATCTACTGTGGAAGTGGTTTTCCTGACTTCTTCTGGCACCGACTCACCAGAGGAAGCTCAGAGTGGAAGTAGTGACAGCTACGAGCTAGAAGCTGAACCGGGCGAAGCTACCGATGAAAAAGGTGAGAAAAACAGTGCAAAGACTGATAATTCTGAAACTCATAATCAACAGTTCTTCAAAACCTTCAAAACCAACCTTTTGGATGAGAGCTGTGAGATTCTAGAACCTTCGAAGGCAAACGAGACCACTCGAAGTACTCGCTCGACACAATATAGCTTCGCGATTAAAACTGATACGTGTACTGAAGATGAGCAGAGGATAATTGAGAATGGTATTTTGTCCCAGCTCACTCCACCTCCTACCCCAGAAAATCTCTCGCCAAACTATCGAAATATTATCATATCAGAAGCAACTAGTGACTCACTTGAAGATTCCTCTGAGAGAGGAAGTCACTACACAATGTTCGTCGATAAAGATCTGGATAACAAACCTGTAGATATTATATCTGATCCCAATAACAAATTGGCCCCTGATACTGAATCCTGCGAAGTATATACCAATGTACTAACACCGCCTCCTCCATCTAGATCTTCCTCCAGTAGCAGGAGTTCAAGCAGAGAAAGTTCTCAGTGTACTGCAAGGTATAATCCTTCTACATCGTCTATTATTGAAATCTTGTCAAGGGAAGAGGATGAACTCAAGTTTGCCCAGCCACTCACCCTTAGAGAATTCTGTTTGAAGTTCCTGATAACGCTCCCGCATGGAAAAGAAGTACTCCAAGAGCTAGCAGATGTATCCAAGCACATAGACTCCTATACTAGATCCCTTCCTGGCACCATTTTACCCCAAATAGTCCCTAATATAGCACACATTTCGAATACTACAAGTGCAGACGTTAATAATGTTTCTTATAACCTTTCAGTCCAATCCCAAAAACACACGAGTTTGGATAATACAGAAATACATCGGGGAAAAGTTTATTCTGATACACCAATAGACGTTGATTCACTTCAAGAAAAGACGTTGGAGGAAGATTTGGTATTGAAGCAAAATAGTCTTGGGCAAGCTAATGATCTGAAACAAACCAAGAATCTCCACAACTTGGCAAGTTTTTCTATAAATATCGACAAAATAAAAAAAGATCAGTTGAATGAGCGAGAACAATCGAAGGTAATACCAACTGAGACAACTACAGAAGAGAAAATTATACCAATACATTTGGAAGAGGAAAGGAATATACCAGTTATCATTGAGAAGGCTACTTCTAAGAGTGAAGAAATCATTATACCAATACAAAAAGACTGGGTAGATCAGAAAAACGAGGAGGTCAGTATGACTAGCATTAATAAAAGACATGCACCGATAAAAAGAGAATGGTTCGGCTTGCCTCCCGAAGACGATAGAAATGACAAAATAGATGGAGGTACAAAGATCTCGGATGAGACAAGTAAACTCCTGGAACTCCACGAGAAATACGTCAACAAAAAATTCAGCCAGGAAGAAGTCAAGCGAATCGAAGAAGAAAAGACCACTATAACGAACACAATTACAGGGGGCAACAGGCTGTTAACCATCATAAAGGAGGAACCTTCTGCAACCGCTGAAGACAGCAACTATCTTTATTTCGTAGAGAAGGAGCCGAAATCTGCTTGTACTGTACCTCGCACTGCCGAGAAAGATCGACTCAACGCCAAAGATCTGACGGAATGGTTAAATCTGGCCAGACACAAGAGCATGAGTGAAAGCAACTTAAACTCTGCTTCCGCTATCCCAGAAAATAACTTGAGAAGTTACTTCGACATGCAGTCGACGCCAGTGACACCTTGCAGACGCACATCGCTACCCCACGTCCTCTACGAGAAACAACTGCTGTACATCCAAGAAAAAGAAAGGGAAATCCAGCGCCAACTCGAAGAGCTAGAGGAAGAGAAGAGGATGTTGAACGCAGAGGTGGAGCCCTCGAGAGAGTTTCACGCAGAGGACTATTACTTCTCCAGGCAGGGGGATTTTGCAGAGTCCAAGAAACGAAACTCTTTGCCCACCATTCCCGGCGAATTTTTCAGGCAACAGATGTACGAGGAGTACATGGACAAGTTCGCTGAGAGGGAGGAGCGAAAGCAGCACAAAGTCATCAAAGTCACCTCGTCCAAGGACCCAAATCCGGACGACGAGAAGGCCGGAGCTAAAGAAATCGTACACCCGATTCAGATAGAAGACGAGTTCATGGACAAAGTGAAACAGAAGCAGAAAGAAGGGAAGCTGGAGAAGGTGAAGAGTTTGGACAAGGAGGGAAGTATCGCGCGAGTGGAAGAGGGGGAGCCGGTGCTGGTGATGGACGGAGAGAAATTGAAGCAGGTGAAAGCGTTGCCGAAACATCTCCAAGAGTTCGTGGAAGCCGACGGTGAGTCTTGATTTGATGTGAGCTGGATGTTTTAACTAATATCGCTGTATTTGTAACTAATAACGAATAAAGAACGTTGTGATTGCAAGTGATTGATTTGTTTTAATCGATAATGAACATGTGTGAGTTTTAATCGTTATCGTATGTTTTTGTGATGTTTTTTCTCATAACGGTGACGCAATAGCTCGCTGCTGCACTATTCAAATTTCGATTCTAAATTTAAAACTTTAAAATTAGGTTAATCTGTACAGTCTAGCGAAAAATGTTCCGTCCACCAGTTATTTATCCTAGGAAATCATGAACTACAACATAGTTCAAACCGCTTTTGATGACGTCAAGGTTATTAAATTGATTTTCAATGGTTCAATGAATAGGTACTAGAAAAAATGGCTTGTGTCGAGGGAAATGTTGCAAATACGCAAGACGAGTCAACAGAGTGCTCAGTAAAAATAGAGGAAATGCTAAAAGTAGCCTATTGCACGAGATTGACTGCTCGCTAGTTTTGGCAAGAGGATTTTTGCTGCAAAGAGGTTTGTTGGTATTAATAAAAGTAGATAAATCACATCAATTCATCAGTTCACATCATTCGCGAAGCATAGCGTGACACAACAAAAAAAAGTCAACCAGTATAACAAGTGTTAGCGGAATCGGACAGGAAAGTATTGCTACACACGTTATTTGATAAACAAAATTTCTGAAATGTATTAATTATTTCCGAAATATCAAATTTTCTATTATTAGAATGATAATGAAATCGTAAAGTCGAGCTCATTAGTGCTCGAAATCAATAATAAACAGATTGTTGGTAATAAAAATATTCCAGTATCCAGTATCGTTTGTAACCCATATTACAGTGTAGGTATATACAGAGTGTTCTAACGAAAATGATGAATTGAGAACATCAGAAAAACTAACTGGTTTCAAGAAAAAATGTATTAATATTTCAACAGGAAAACTGTAGTCACCACTTCAAAAATATTTATAAATTAATATAAAACCAGAACTGGGACTGGGAATAATCCTTCACGATTCACATCTGCGTTAAAAATTAACAGTACTGTTCCTGAAGTGGCGTAAGGAGTTAGTAACAAAACCTGCCCTAATGACCATGCAATCAAAATACAAACAAAAGAGTAGGGCTACTGATTCCTATTAATCCCATTTACCTAGTATTATGTGAACAAATTAGGAAGAGAGAACTTATTGAGTTGTGTTTTGTCGTTCATTTGTAAACGGAAAAACAAATTTAACCTTTGCTGCCCATCTACTCGCAGAAAATCATACTTTTGAACATGATTTGGAAATACTACATATTGAAGGAAAAGTGGTGAAATTGAATTTGCTTGAAAGTTTGGAAATTAATAAAGAGAAGAGTTCTCTGAAGTAAGTAAACTCAGTGAACGATCACACATTAATTCCCCTCTTCCTAATTTGTTTTGCCGACACTAGGTAAGTGTAATTAATTATTTCAAAACCGTCAAACAATATTTGTTATCCGAGGACAGGTATAAAACGGCTCCCCAATTAATTAAGGGTTTTGGAGTAAAAGAACAACATTGTAATTTTGACTCAGTATACTTCTACTTGAAAAGGCCATTATTTTGGCGAAACATATGTCGCGGTTTTAAATTTTTAACATTAATGTTTTATTTTAAACGTTTACATGGATTTTCATCAAGTATCGGCTACATCGATTCAAACAATAATATTATTGAGGTTCCTGTCTTGTGTTTTTTTCTAGATCCGATTTTATTGAAGTAACTAAAACACCGTCAACTTACTAATGGTCTGATACATTGATAACTTCTGCGCCAGTTCTTATATTTTGTTCCATATTATGATAGGGTTTTCGGTTTTCTCTGCTTTTAGTATATGGGTGTGAATCTGTGTAAAATATGGTACTATCTTGAATTCATTAAAAGTCTTTCGTCCGGTATTGTTGGGATTTTTCCTTGTCCCACTTGAAACAATTATTGTTTAATAAAAATGATTTTTACTATACACGCTGTATGTTCCTCACACCATTCGGACCACTCCGAATCGCTGGACGCTTTCCAAAAACTAATTATACCCGACGAATTTCATAATTTCCCACTAATTTTTAGTGAAATATGAGTTAATATTAGAAAACGAAATGTTATACTATAATTACATGTGGTCTTCACATATTGTGCGTTGTTATGGGATCTCATTGACAATCACGCGTTTTTTTTATTTCCCATGCAGACAATGAATGAATTGGAACGACGGATGATCACTTTGATAATCTGTATACCAGGTGGTGTAAATATTTCATTAATTTCAGTGAAAGACCAGATATATTTGCCACGAGTTCCTTGTGTTTGTAGTACGTAGATCGAAATTGTTCGTTAATTTTTTTTCAAGTCCGTGTTCATACGGAAAGGAAAATCCTGTATTGTTCAGAAAACATCGTGAGAGCCGAGTAAAAGTAGGTAGGAATTGGTGTTCTTGAGTTTCTGCACGCTGTATGTCTGAGGAAACACCTCCCGAGGCAGAGAGTTCCATAAAACAGAGACAGATCGCCAAACTTTCTGCGGTGTTCCAGAGAAGAAAGCGAGCTTGTGAGCGAAGTATAACCGACGAGATGAATGGCTATTTGTTGGATATAATTTGAATGTTTCAATGAGTGTTTGGGTGCTGCACTCCAAATACGAGATCAGTATTCCAGGACAGATTTGATTTTTGCCTTATAAATCCAAACCAGTTGACGGGAAACTTTTCGAACTATGTTCGAAATATTAACTCTTCCACCGAAGGGTGCTACCGAGGAGTGCTTCTTCCTATTGAATTTTGAGTGTTATCGTTCGTTAGGTAAGCAAGGATACCTCTAATGTCTGACACAAAAACATTTTTGATTCACTATAAACCATATATTTCTCCACGTGGTGGTCGATGGTGTGTCATCCGACAAGTGCTAGGAATCGCATGTTGAAATGTATGACCTCGTTAATGCTTGGCTCGCACAAGTTTCGACTTCTGAGGCTGCCGTTCGTTGTTTGTCGACAGCTGGTTAACGAAAAAAACAGTTTTAAACAAAGTTGATTAGGTTTGGTGTCTGTAAATAATATGAAGGCAATTCAGACATAAAAATGAAAAATTGAAAAACTTGAATAAAATGTGGATCAACCAGGGATTGAACCCGGGACTCCCAATCTCTAATTTGGCGCACTGACCTTTATACTACCGGTCCTTGATTCAAAAACTGGCGGCTCACACTCTTAGTTCAGTCTTTCATGTTAGTACATTATGCATGCGTGATTGATTTTCATCATCATAATATCCATCATTTTCATTTACTAACATAAAAGACTGAATCCGCCGGTTTTAGAATACAGGATCGGTAGTATAGACGTCAGTGCGCCCGACTAGAGATTGAGAAGCTGGTCCACATTTTCATTTCAGTTTTTCAATTTTTCATTTTCATGTCTGAATTGCCGCTATACATTCCCTTAAATTTTAAACTACCAATAAACGCTAATATATCGCAGGGATCCATTCTAGCATCAACACAACTTTTTCAAATTAATGATTTGTCGGTAGCTACTTCATGTCCACTTTGTGGATGACAGTACCTTTCATACCACTTTTTTTTCAAAGCCCCTTTATCAGCCAGTGAAAGAGGATATGTACGAGGAAGAATCGTAAATGAAATGAATACGGAAATTCTGGAATGAATATCCAACAACTGGATGAAACCAAAGCACGTATTTTTTCTAGAATGGCCGATCTCACAGTTGCCAGCGTAACTATGTCCATACCAAGAGTATCCATACCAATGAAATCTTTCATTTCCATACACGGTATTCCTTTAATGGGAAAACCATGTGAGATCCATGTGGGAACCATGTGAGAACCATTGCCAAAAATGGCTCTCAAAAATATGGTCTCCTATTTCGTGCCAAGCAGTATTTCACTTCCCATGAATCATTCCACCGTTAGCGGTCTTACGAACATCTCTTTCCAGGACTCCAACGAACAGCAAAGCTTTGGAACTTCCTGCCTCGGGAGGTATTTCCAAAGGCATACACCCTGCAGAAAGTTGAGAGACACACCAATCCCTACCTACTAAGGTTTTTCCTTTTCGTGGAAACCAGAAAAAAATACATTCGACTTTTGTTTCCACATATGTATACAATTAGCGGGATCTGAATGCCATCCAAAAGTAATAGCTTTGCATTCTGATAAACTTTTTTAGCGAATCTACCACACTAATGGGATTATAAATGTATTATCATTACTAGGTAAATAACATTCATACCAATTTTTTTCATTATCCATCTACCATCAACATCGTATTATACAGACAGTTTTCAACCAACTCTACTAACAGGCCCAAGATATCACATTTGCTCAAAATATGTGTCAATCACTTCCCACACATCCGTTGGCGTGAAATTTACCGGAAAATTCATGAGATAAATCTGTCAATGGGATGAGTTGTGAAGTATATTAAAACCTTGACTCATTCTACTGTGAAGTATAGCTGCAAAGTCGATTTGAAACGAAAATATACAACGTCGTTTGATTTGCAGAGATATGACGCGTTTGTCTGAGATTTGCCGCAAGATCAATGTCAAAATAGCAATTTGTGTATTTTGACGATGGGAGCGTATTTGAGAATACTTCTTTGGCATTTTTCGACATCACACAAGCTTGATTTCGACATCTACATGAAAAATACAAACACATCGAGATTTAAGACTGAGAATTTCCACCATTACGCACAACACAAAATGTCAGTGTTGAATTTTTTGTTGAAACGGTTCTTGTCATTTGATTCGACAAGAAGAGATTCACTGAGGAAATGACGCATGTGACTGAACTTAATCATTATCCTTCTTAATCTTCTGGACAGAAACAATATTATGAAACAAATTCAACAACATTTACATTCTCTGTTCAAATAATGTAAAGATACTGCCCTATAGCTCGTCATTAAAATCTTTTCTGAGAAAAGGCCAAATATTCCAAAAATGTTCCACATGATGCTGCGTCAGTAGGAATTGGCAAGAAAAGAAGAGATCTGATGCTGAAGGAGAGCCAATCTTCATTTGCTGATGAAATGACGGTTTGCAAATTTATATCATGCAATATCTCGTTTTCTGCAGCAAAATTATCAAAAACTCCTTTCAAATCCTCTTCAGAAATAATCAATAGTTCTTAAAAAATAAGACACGCCACTGGTACCACCAAATTGGATTCGTCGAAACTGAACTCCCAACATCTGAAACAATGAATGCTATATTAACGTTTTTGGCAATGAGCACTTTCGAAATCCATGTAACCTAATTTTTGCCTTTTTGAAACCTTCATAAATTTTTTCACAAAGTTTGAAAGTGACTAGGTGCCGAGTAAGGTGAGTGTATTGATAGTTTATGAGTAATCCATCACCATAATTCTTCTTTTGTGGTTTTCATGTTCAGTGACTAGACTTGGGCTCATCACAAATAAATACTTTTGTCAAATTCACCCTCAGTACGTCAAAATACGTTTGAGGACAAAAATTTGGAATTCGAAAGGTGAAAAATGGAAAATCTCAGAAAATTGGATTTTCTACTTTAAACACCCTTTTTCGTCTAAATTTCATATCTGAGCACATAAAAATCATACATATTCGGAATGGACATGAAATTTTACGTATACAGTGCAAATTTCAAGTCGATGGGACGACTTAGTATTTTTCATGATTTTTAAGGGTGTTCCCTTGCAATTTTTTTGAGTAATTTTTAATTTTTTCGATTGAACGATATCCACAATGTATACTAATTTGACCATTCTGAAACGATTGGAGTTCGCGGAATTTGTCTATTTCAAACCGTTCCCGAGTTGGTCAGCTCTAAATAAGATTTTGGACGTTTTTTTTCCCGCCAAAAATATTTTTGATTGGTTTTCGATTCAGAATCAGCACGTCAAAATACGTTTTTGTAAATTTGTCTGTATAGAAAGAAAGCTTAGAAAGTTTCCTACAAGATGTGTGCTAGGATACCAGAACGTTGCGCACCTTTTATATTTTTTGTATTTTTCGACCATAAGGAGACACATTCGTTAAACACATGTCTATATGGAAAGAAAGCTTAGAAAATTTTCTACAAGATGATGTTATCGTTTTCTTGCCTATCATTTCGTTTTTGGGTGTTATAGGTGGTTGTGTGTGCTAGGATACCGGAACGTTGCGAACCTTTTACATTTTTCGTATTTTTCGACCATAAGGAGATACATTTGTTAAACACATGTCGGTATAGAAAGAAAGCTTAGAAAATTTTCTACAGGATGATGTTATCGTTTTCTTGCCTATCATTTCGTTTTTGGATGTTATAGGTGGTTGTGTGTGCTAGGATACCGGAACGTTGCGAACCTTTTCATAAGGAGACACATTCGTTAAACGCATGTCTGTATAGAAAGAAAGCTTAGAAAATTTCCTACAAGATGATGTTATGACTAAGTATTTGTTCATTTTTTTTAAGGGTGACGACCCCTTTTTTCTTTTGTCGAGTAATTTTTAATTCTTTCGATTGAACGAAAGTCACAATATATACTAATTCGACCATTCTGAATCGATTGGCGTTCGCAGAATTTGTCTATTTCTAACCGTTCTCGAGTTGGTCAGCTCTAAATCAGTTTTTGGATGTTTTTTTTCCCGCCAAAAATATTTCTGGTCTGCAATCGGTAAATCAGGTTCTGAGGTTCAATTTTCGCTTCAGTTGAACTACCAGTTCATAAAAGCGACTTTGAACCTTTAAAAAATAAGTATAGTTCTTTCCTATTCATCCAGTCCTCGCCAAAGCAAACGCCGCCGTATCCCCAAGACGTCACCCACCCTCACCGAAAAGTAGCATCTACCGAACCCCTGTCAACCAAACATGACAAGTCCGTCCATCAATCGGAGAGCGGAACAGATTTCGAAAATTCTATTTCCGGCCGGTACGTCGAGCTAGTGGTTGGAGGCGTCGCGACGTCAGTTCGCCGCGTCGTTCTTGGGGCGTCGCACGCGCCACAGCACGTGAACCAATGCAGAAAATATGACGTAGCGCCGAAGTGCATTTTCTTTAATGTAAGGGTTGTCGTGGTGACTTTTCAGAGTAGTGTGAGTGCATAACATAAGAAAAAACTGGTGATTTGTGAACTGTTGTGAAGTTTCAGGGAAGGAATATGATCGCACCTGCCCCCACGTTCAAGGCGAGAGCTCCGACAAACAGTAGGTTTCTCCAACGGAGTTGTTTTACCAGAAAATGCATTGAACTTGAATGATTTTCCCTTCTTTGAAACAATGCATTCAAGACATGTCAATTTCAGTCGATTTACACCCACTATGAGAACAAAAAGTATTTTACCCCTTCACCACACAAGTAATTTAATTCCTAGATGCGCATTTCGATAACAAAGTTACCTTCATCAGTAGGTAAAATACTTTTTGTTCTCATTGAGTGACACCACAGGCGTCCAATATCCCATTTTCGATTACACCCACTAATTCAATGGATCCCCAAAAATAGACAACCTCTACGATATTTCAATAATCTGTCAACGAATAATCTGTGCGCTAGAAGCCTTCATACTTAAAGCTGGGCTGCTGGGCAGTACAAGCCTCTACACTTACAGCTGGGCACTTTATACTTGGGTCAAGTAGCTCAGTGGTTGAGACTGAAGCGTTCAAAACCATTGGCTGCTGGTCGGCTAGGTTCGAATCCTCAGCGACTTCAGATTTTTATCTGAGGGCCCGAGAAAGTGCACGCTAAAAGGTAAGACCTCGTTAATCCTTGGCTCGCACAAGTTTCGACTTTCGAGGGCTGCCGTTCGTACGGGGACGACAGCTGGTTAACGGAAAAAACAATTTTAACAACAACAAACAATACTTACAGCTAGGCACTATAATACTTTATACTTGAACTCAGACGCTATAAGCCTTAATATTCAAAGCTGGGCCGCTATAAACCTCTTTAATTATAGCTGGTCTTTAATGTGTTCACCATACTTTACCTTACTCTCTATGTACGAAGAACACATAACTTAACTTGATATCTTCAACACAGAATACCGATAGCAGTATTTTCCTTGGATTATTTTGGGAAATACTTAATCCCTTGTACTTTTCTGATAGCTTTTTGATCTCTGTACCATTAGAAAGTGCACTGGATAAATCAGCACCAAATCTCCTGTACAGCTGTTGATATCTTCAACAAAGAATACCGATAGCAGTATTTTCCTTGGATTATTTTGGGAAATACTTAATCCCTTGTACTTTTATGATAGCTTTTTGATCTCTGTACCATTAGAAAGTGCACTGGATAAATCAGCACCAAATCTCCTGTACAGCTGTTGATATCTTCAACAAAGAATACCGATAGCAGTATTTTCCTTGGATTATTTTGGGAAATACTTAATCCCTTGTACTTTTATGATAGCTTTTTGATCTCTGTACCATTAGAAAGTGCACTGGATAAATCAGCACCAAATCTCCTGTACAGCTGTTGATATCTTCAACAAAGAATACCGATAGCAGTATTTTCCTTGGATTATTTTGGGAAATACTTAATCCCTTGTACTTTTATGATAGCTTTTTGATCTCTGTACCATTAGAAAGTGCACTGGATAAATCAGCACCAAATCTCCTGTACAGCTGTTGATATCTTCAACACAGAATACCGATAGCAGTATTTTCCTTGGATTATTTTGGGAAATACTTAATCCCTTGTACTTTTATGATAGCTTTTTGATCTCTGTACTATTAGAAAGTGCACTGGATAAATCAGCACCAAATCTCCTGTACAGCTGTTGATATCTTCAACAAAGAATACCGATAGCAGTATTTTCCTTGGATTATTTTGGGAAATACTTAATCCCTTGTACTTTTATGATAGCTTTTTGATCTCTGTACCATTAGAAAGTGCACTGGATAAATCAGCACCAAATCTCCTGTACAGCTGTTGATATCTTCAACACAGTATACCGATAGCAGTATTTTTCTTGGATTATTTTGGGAAATACTTAATCCCTTGTACTTTTATGATAGCTTTTTGATCTCTGTACCATTAGAAAGTGCACTGGATAAATCAGCACCAAATCTCCTGTACAGCTGTTTTTCATCCTGCGTTGAATGATTTCTTCTGTTCAATTTCATTTGACGTCCAGAGTACTGTCGTAACCTCCATTCACGTATCGGTCAAATTGACCTCTGAGTTTTATGCCCAACATAAGCTTCCGTTGTTTTAAGTTTCATGCTGGTAGATGACTTCCAATTTTGAGTCTCAGCTACTGGGTCCAAAAGAGATCTAAAGGTATGTTCTACTTGGGCGTTTCCTCTGGGCGTCTCCACTGCTGTTATGTGAAGACGGATGCCTGGCCTACATAGAATTTTTTTAATAATTTTTATGTGAATTCCCTTTCAAAATCAGCAACTGTTCTTCTCAGATTGCCTAATATCGAAAAAATACTTACTGGATAATTCTCCCGTCACACGTGTTTCAATCACCAAGTGATCATCTTCAAGAGGGTTTGGTGTTGGGATAAAACTCCACTATATATTGATAATAATGTCTTTATTCATACAGTACATTGCAGTTTATATAATATATTCAATATAGAAAATTTAAATGATGCTGCGCATGAAAGGGCGGAATTCAGTCACCCCTATCCGAGGACATTGGTAACTACTCTTCCATCCAACCCTTCTCCTATACAGTAATGGTTTGTCCAGTTGCATATGTTATAACATCAAATGTAACAATTACGTCAGAGCAAAAACAAAAGCAATAATTCATAAACACATTTAATATTCACATTTCTCTGATGAGGTGATGAAGGATAAACAGATAATCAAATGCAACCATTTTTAAATGAATTTAGTATCGAAGAATAAAAAGTAAAAATGAAAAAGGCAATGAAAATGAAAATGAAAAAGTGGAGGCGACCAGGAAGCCTAAAAATAAGGAACTCATAACCATCCTTTCTTCTGGCTTTCATATTTATTTTTATATGTAAATAGTGACGGATTGAAGTGCAAACGTCAGTCTGACATTTGTGGAAGCCGAGCTCTGATACGTCGGAGGAACTAGAGCGTACTTGAAAATTTGTGATTGGTCGTTTGCCGTTGAATAATTTGTTACGATACTGGGTGTCTTGTAATCACCTTCATTAATCAATTATTATTAAGATTTTTTTCGTTGGATAATCTGTTTTACCGTTTCTTTTGTCAGTGACAGAATAAGTGGTGTTTTCCCGCTCAAAATCAGTGAAACCTAGTCGAATACTGAACCAATTTCCTCCAACATCGATAATGAATGAAACAATAGAGCTTTGTGGAGTCTCCGTCGAATGCTATTCCTGGCAATGTTTCCGGTGTTGGGTAATAGCAGAATCCACGCTTAATTTTGGTGTTATTTATGAAGTTATTCGAATTGAGTGATTTCCTGTGTAACGTTGCCAACTTCAAACGTTTCAGTCGGGAATACGAACGAAGGCAATTACCTGATACTTGGGAACGAAATTAGAGAAGCACTTAATCAGGATTATACGCTTACGCGATTTCATAATTTCAAATTGCTCACCGAGATTTAAAAAAAAAAAAAGACTGTTCGGTATGAATAAATTCCGCCGACGCCGACGTTGAAGAAATGTATTTTCAGATCAGCTCAAAGTCGTTCGTGAAGCCAATTTGACAACGATGGAAATGCGTTTACGAGTGAAAATCATTGGTCTTGATAACCTCAAGGATCTGTCTTCGGAACTCTTACATTTATCATCTACAGAAAATGAGCAAGTGTGTTGAAAAGCAACCATATTTACCTATTTCAGACGACGCAGTGTCACTACAAAAAGGTTCTATCTATGTCAATTTGAGTTAGACTTTCAATCCATGAGCGAGACATTTTGGGCGCTTTTTAGGCTAAAAGAGTTACTTGATACCTCAAAAATGGTTCGTCGAAACGATTTGAAACAAAGACACGCTTCTAGAGGACGTTTGATTTTATGTACGTTCTGTATTGAAAATTGAAATTTCAGTCCACTTTTTCACAAAAAAAAATCTCAATAATGTCCCAAAAATGCAGTTATTTTGAAGCAAATTTTTGGGTAGATGAACAAATAATAAAAAAAAAACCATTACAGCACGTACATTTCAATTGGATCGGTAGAGGAGGGCCGACAAGACAGCCGCCTAGATCACCCGATCCGACATTTTATTTTTTTTTGTAGTGATACTGAAAGACATTGTTCATGCAGAGACTCCAACGAACAAAGAAAATATGAAGGAACTTATAAGAAATGTTACCTTAGGAATCCTGATCAGGGTAGAAGCATCTTTCAAAAATTTATTCACTTGTGTCTACAGAAGAATGGAGGAAAATTTATAATTCCTGCATTTCTCATGTAGTTAAATGAATGTTGACCTTAAAGAGCATCACAAATTATAAAACATTTAATTGATACGTTTACATGATGTAGTAAATACCAACTGTGATACATCATTGAAAAATAAATTTTGTGACCTTTCCTTCAGTGAAATTTGATTTGAGGGTTTCCATTTTAAAAAAAAACAACAACAATTTTTTTCAATTTGCTTTTCGATCCATCCGGTATACAAAAAGTAATGAAATTCCAACTGTGTGTCATGTTACAGAAACTAGACCATACTGAAGTCATTTCACCATCCGTATATTTTCAAAATTATTTTTCCGCGCGGTGTTGAATAACTCATGTTTTTTCAGGTAATATCGATATATCTCCGAAAATAACGATGATGAACATACATGACCCTACATTTTTCAAATGGTCAAAGTAATATCTATTCAACCATGTGATGGAATATGGGGTGTTTCATTACAAAAAACATATCTTTGGTTTGGTGCACTTTTTTGGGTATCCCTGTATACTTATATATATGAATATTTTCCAAAGATACTCCCCCAAGAAGGAAATATGATTGCATTCGGAAAACCTTTTTAAGTTGCGCCGTTTAGGAGCTATCGATCACCGGAGCGCAGTTGCAGGACCCTGTATATGATCTCTTTGTTATAAAATCAGGGACCCAATAGATCAGATACAACCCTCTTTTTCATCAAACCGATCCTGCTTGCCAAACGATCCAAATCGTCAGCATCCATAAAACCCAATAGTTCAGAACTAATACCCGTCCGCTGCAAAATTCACCTGTCTTTGCACCTTGCCGTCTTCTCGACAAACAAAAACAACCAGATGAGTTTCGGTGCCGACGTCCATTTCCATTTCTATTTCCGTTGCGAGTCCCCTCGATGAATCATTGCGATCTCTAAATATAGGGCTCGTAGTTTATCAGCCAAAAAACTATATTTTTCAGTTTCGGATTTTATAGGGCACGTCCTCCACCCACTGCCGTACTTTGTTCATTCATATAAACAAATTGATAAAATTAGATAAAGCCGTAAAATATGTCATTAAATGATTAAAATAGCTGTCGCCGAAATAACTAAACTCAGTCTCGTAAAGATCCAGTGATATAATGTGTTGTATAACACTCTTATTTCACATCAACACTGAGCTATACGTGTTATGAATTGGCTGCCAGAAGACCTGATTTTAATACTGGAAGATTTGAGAAATCACTTTCAGATGATATCGATGGCTAAGAGGACATATATTATTATACGTTCATTATCGAAAATGTGATATGACTGTTCATTCAATCAAGGGGAATCTTTACGATACCCTAATTATTGTACATCCACTTGAAATTGTTTTCAGAAGTTACTGGCATGATCATCAAAACTTTTCCAGTAGCAAATATTTAAATTGATGAGTCTATGAATTGACTTCACCCAAAGCTACTTTTTTGGACATACAATATTTGTCGTCTTAGCCATAGAATGATATATCCCATGATCTCTCCAACAGTCTTCAGTGGAATACTTCGAAAACATTGAAATGTGGTCAAATCCTCCAGAACTCTTCGTAAGAAGATATTTTTCATTAACTTCTGGCATGTGAACATTTGAAATTTTCCAATGTGTAAAATTTTTTTTAAAACAAAACACTCCCATCATCTACATTGATCCAGTAGAAATTTGATGTTATAACCGTTTGTTTTTTGTGTAACAACCATCTCAACATCATGAGTATAACTGCATACAACTGTGCTGTCTTTGTTGTGAACGTCTCATTAACACCGAAACTTTCTGGGTCAGTCCTTACAGTTTCAATAAGGAATCGATGAGATGATTTTGAGGTAAATTTGGTCATAAATAATATGATTTCGATATGCATGCAACATTTTATTTCCCAGTGAACCAATTGGTGATCTAAAGCTCAAGAAACAGTAGAAGGAATAAAAGAGTGTTATTTAAATTCTTGTTGTTGTCATACAAAGTTTTGGAGCCTTGTATCTTGAAAACTTTCAGCTCTACAGGCTGTGTAAGGCCTCATTAAGCTAAAATCTACAAAAAAATCATTCACAATAAAACGTTCATGTTCAGACGAATTGAAAATGCATTTTTTCTTGCATTTGCTGGGGTAATTTCATTTTGCAAGAATAAGGCCATCACAGACACACTTGCATAGCACATAGCATGGATACATAACAGAGTTCAGCCAATCAAAATGCCAGTAACGTATTAAATTCACATATTGATTAGCTGAATTCTTTATGTCTTTATGCTATGCACTATACAAGTGTGTCTGTGATGGTCTTTAACCCCAGTGTTTTAATAATCAAATCAACCCGAATCATCTCCTGGTCCTTCTGAACTTGTTTCTGACTACATTCGTTGAAAATTAACTTCAATCGATTGCTATTTTTTCAGGCATATGGTCTCCAGGTCAGAAGCTAGATTCACCAAGAGAATTGCATCAGAGAGAAAAAGGCAGCCAGAAGTCTCTACAGGATGAATCCATTCCTCCAGTTTGGACTCCAAAAAGCGCCAGCTCTAGTCCTACGGTGGAAAGAAAAGAGTTCAAATCGGTGAATTTCCAATCTCCGGTACTGGGCAGGAAAACTAGAACGAAATCCGAGGTAATATTTCCCAAAATCAAAGTATTTTAGCCTCAAACATTTCAGAAGTCGATTCTTAAAAAAAAGATATATATTTACTTGATATCTCTTAAAAACCATGGAAAACAAGTTAGTAATAGCAATTGTCGTTAACACCCCTGGCTGACACCGCGACGGGTATTGAATTATACTCATGGTTCTGAAAAATTCTAGGATCCAGGAATAATCAGATGATGTTCTTCTTGCCGTTAGTGATATATCCGTTATTTTGAATAATCAGTACGACTCTTACAGAATCTCGGATCCGACAGTCCCACTTCAGCGTCCCCTTGGAGAATCTCCGATTACAGCAGTGACACAGGTCTGGCCCCAACCGGTTCGGATCGGAGGATACCCACTAGTTATTCTTCTCCAGCTTCTGGATTCACTGAACTGTCAGTATCAACACGTCTTCCCAAAGCCCAAAACCCTACCATTACCTTGCTCCAGAAAGCTAGAGGTAAGGTTAGAAATATTATACTGAAACTTTCTATATTTACTTCGGCTATTATTATTTGCGGTGGCGCTCCCATTGATGCTTTCAACAACGTTTGATACCAATGAAGTGTACTTACTCCATCAGTTAGTTGAAGAGAGAAATGCTGCTGAAGCACGTTTATGATACTTTCTTTAAGAGACTTTTGTCACAACAAAAATTCCATCGCCAACTGAACTACTGTTTTTTCAAAATGACAAATTTCAATTGGCAATTAGTCGACTTTTTTAAATCCAACAATCTATAATTCAATGGATTATTGCATGGTATTTTTCAAGAACTTTTTACCGATGAATGATTTGTATGGGGTTTACTTTCTGAATTTTGCGAGATATTCGAATGGGTTTTGCCGCCCGCTAGTTGCATTGAAATACTTTTATGCACTAGCGAGCGGTAAAGAACACTTTACCGACTGGTTCGTCGAAGGCCATAAATGCCTACTTTACGCCCTCGATACATAACTAACTATGTCCATCATTAAGATACTAACTATCACTTACTATTTCAGAGGGACAATTACCTAGAGGAGCCCATTATATCGAACAAGAACAGAGACAATTCAGGCCCAAAAACGACAGACCACCTATAGCCGGACCTGGCGACGTTTGTACGTAATATTAAATATTAATAAAATAATAATTTAAACCACTTAGAGATTAGATGCGCCTCGACTTTATCATTTACTCATGTAATCAAGATCATTATCACTGTATCGTTTTCAATGGGATGAAATCTACCGTCAGGCTTTTGAACCTTCTCAAGAGTTCATCTGATGATCAGGGATACTTATTTGTTGACCCTCTAGTACCATAGAAATATATCATAAGAAAATAAATCTTTACGTTTCATAATGATGTATTTCTTGAAAATGTTTGATCCACTATTTACTTTTTTCAAAAATCTTTATTCAATGTTTTCACTCTTGAAAACAAAATTCATTCCAACCTAAAATTTGTTTTTTTAAATGTTGAAAACATTGAATAAAGTTGACAGATTGATGTCATTCAATTCGATATTTAATGTATTCAACATTCAAAAATCAAAGTCGCCTATTATCGGTAATACAGATTGCGGACGTGAAGTTAGCTACGAAGCTCATGTCAGCGCCTTGGATCAGTTAGTCAGCCATCTTACTTGGATATCTGAAAGTGTAGTCTGGTATATGTACACACTTCAGAAGATTTGAAAGTTTGCTATGGTTGGTAATGCAGATTCCATTTTTAGTGGCGGGTGTAAAGTTAGCTATAACTGGTGCCACGGGTTAAAGAATATCTCTGGCTCTATTGCCCAGTCAGAAGGTTTGAAACTCGGCCATGGTCGGTAATGCAGATTCCATAATTATTGGCTGGTGTGAAGTAAGCTACAACTGGCAGCAAGGCTCAAAGAAAATGTCTGGCTTCATCGCCTCGATCCTACTATTCGTGAGACTAATACTCGAGTAAAATTTCATCTTCAATTTCTGCTAGATCTTCCTCTGAGGATGATGTATTAAAATGCCTCTTGTTTTTTGTTTGTACCAGACATGGCGCTTTCATTCTTGACGATACTATGGAACATCTGAAAAAAAAATACCGATATAAAAAAATACTAATATAATATACAGTGCTAGTCAAAGTCCGTTCCCCCCCTACTAATTTTAGAACCACCTGTTATATCGCAACAAAATTTGGAAAGCCCCAATAGGAGATGAAAACCTACTTTTTCATGAGAAAATTCCAGCTAAAAGTGTCAAAATGGCAGCTGAGCGCCATCTTCAATAATTTTTTAAATAGAACACCCGGTATATCATTGTATGATCAGTAAGGGACGATCATAAGGGATCCAACTACACCAAGTTTGATGCTATTATCTCCAGAGACTATGGAGATATCGCCTATTATTTTCTCCATAAGCCGAATGAGTGTGAGAGATAATTTATTGACCCGCCAGAAAAAGTTTCTCTCTCCCACTCATTCGGCTTATGGAGAAAGTAATAGGTGATATCTCCATAGTCTTTGGAGATAATAGCATCAAACTTAGTATTGTTGGATTCCTTTTGATCGTCCCTAACCGATCCTGCAATGATATACCGGGTGTTCTATTTAAAAAAATGATTGAAGATGGCGCTCAGCTGCCATTTTGAAACTTTTAGCTGGAAAAAGTAGGTTTTTATCTCCTATTTGACCCATCCAAATTTCGTTACGATATACCAGGTGGTTCAAAAATTAGTAGGGGGGACGGACTTTAGACTAGCACTGTATGTATTCAAGTTTCATATATAAATGTTAACTACACAATATAAACGTTAGCAAATTAAAATGCGGGAAAAAGTTATTTATGTATCAATTGAGTCCGAAAACATAGAATTCAAAAAGGAATAATCCCTATTATGTGTACAATCTGCAGTAATTGTTGAGGAAATAGTACTGACTCTCAATGCTGATCTTAAAAATTCAGAACTGAATAAGGTGTATCTATTTATCAATTATTATCTTTATTGGATTGAATTCTTCTGTAATCTATAAAATTGAACTTGAAATATTGATGTAATCACATTCATTTTTTAGTGTATCAAATAAAAAACGAATACACAAGCGAATCCGAGAGCGAAAGACCCCGAAAAATGGCCGATCTAGGTTCGAGAAAGTTCGATGGAATCGGTCCAGTCAGTAGAGACGGAATGCCTCTGATTCTCAGATCAGTAAGTAGAAAAATCATAAAAATAATTCAATGATATTGATAATGTAGCAATTTCTTGTTTAAAATTTTCCATATTTATTGATTTAAAGTTTTTCCAATACACAGTAGCTTACAAACAAGTAAAGCCTTCATTATTCGTCAATTGTAATTGGAGTTCATCAGTTACTGACAGAAAATAGCTCCGTAAATGATTTCGTGAACTGGTCTGACAATAGTTCTTTGTGGAATACCACAAATATTCCGATTTCAGTTGCATTGTATTGAAGGTTTCTAATTTATTTTATTTTCTAGGAACTCAAAGACCAAAACCAATCCAAATGGTACAAGAGGATGTATGATACCATACATAAGCAGAAGCCACACAGCGGTGAGTTGAAAAAAAGTTCTAGAAAATTATAAAAATAGTCTGCCAGAAAACATCATTGGTACCTATATCTGATAAAGAAAAGTAGAAATTAGGGTTTTCTTGTATATTTGGAGCCAGCATTCCTTCGGAGTTACTGTTATAGCTTTGCAGTTTGTTAAAACGAGTCTTGATCAACAGACGTTCGGTAATAAATTATACAGGTAGCGGACGAAGAGGTGGAAAGGCAAAAGCCGCTGGATAATTTTGATTAAACTTCCAATGTCTATTATACAGGGTTGCTATTTGCTTTTGACAGACAGTTTCAATATTTCTATCTCACTCAAGGCTTGGATCCTAATGTTCAGTTCCTCAATGTTTTAATTTAATGTTGATGTTACTTTAATTTCTTCATATGTTCACTTGAATATCAATGATGCTTTTTGGATGGCAATTTGAACTCGGTTTTTATATCTATCACATCAAATTTACTATATAGTTAAAAACAGTTTAATTTTCAATTTATTTTTTTATTTTTGCAGACGAATATGTCACAGTTCGGTATAAACAGAAAAGAGGTATTGCTTAGTATAAAATCCAGTTTTCTCGCTTTTGCTAACAAAACGCTTGCTCAGCTCCACATCACCCTGTATCACATAACCCAGTTGAGAATCGTAAATTTAGATGGCTTTTTTCGAAAAACTCGCTGATTAGATAAATTATGACCTTTTCCTGTAAAATTCAGCGAACTAGAACCATTCTTATCGCACGATTCAGTAATTAAGACATTTTTTTTCTTTTGTGGCTCTTTGTTCTATTGGTAAATATTTTGTTTCTGTGCTAGACATTTGTTAGAGTTTGTGATTATTCAGCGAATAACAAAGAATGATGCTTCAAATTGAGTAATTGTGAGGACAAGTGAGAGTTTTACGTTACTTTTTTGTTTTACCGTAAGTGTTTATCAGAGGTTATGAAAAAAAAATTAGTAGTAACAGTTTTTTTTTGTTTGTCTGTTCTTCAAATACTCCCGCTGCTAAAAATTAAAGATTTTATGCAATCGTGGAGTACGTGTCGAAATAGTCATTATTCCAACAAGGATGGAAAGAGTGTCTGTCCCACATGTGATTGACTTAAGTAGTCGAGTGCTTTCAAAAGAGTAATAGGTACTTTTCCGTATGTGATAGGATCAATATTTTTCCTACATGCGCATGAAAAAATCTTATGTAACCATCTTGGGTCTGCCCGACGCGAAGATATAATAGCAAAGTTCAGAATTAATGATGACCTCGAAAATTTTCCAAAATATCACTCTGCCAAACTTAATCCGAATGAATCAACTGTTACTCTAATGGGCAAAAAATCCTGAGAAACTGACTCAATTGGTTCACATCAATGTAAAAGTACCACTTCTGGAAATTGCTGACTATGTGAAAAACCTTAGATTAATAAAAGATAAATAACTGAGACTCCGAGAGCATATCACTAGCTGTGTACAACGATCTCATGCTACATTAAAATTGCTATATCCTCACAGATAGTGTCTGTGTGGGGATGCGAAAAATATGTTGTGTGAGACCCTAGACATTCACAATGATCAACAGAATCTAACGAGTTCAAAACAATTGATAACTCAAAAACGGTTTGTCCTATCGATTTCAAACAAGGACAGGCTTCTAGAGGAAGTTTGATTGTACGTACGTGCTGTAATGGAAATTGAAATTTCAATTCACTTTTTCACAAAAATATCTTTGGGTAGATGAACAAATAATTTCAAAAAAACATTACAGCACGTACCTAGATCAACGTTTTACCTTTCTTTTGGTACCAAATTCATTTTGATTGGAAAAAGATTGCTTCAAATTTTAATGGAAGAGAAATACCACTGCAGCTACCTCGATTATCTGTGAAAAGCATCGTGAGGTGCTGCTACAGACGTAGATACATAGAATGAAGGGTCCTCTAGCAGGCTGTCCTTGTTTGAAATTGATACGACGAACCGTTTTTGAATTATCGACTCTTTTACGAAAAAAACAGTACCAAATATGATCGCCCTCATGGCCTCTTAAGGATTTGCTGACATGCCCACCTTTGAGAACAAGTTTTTCGAAATGGGTTCCAAATTCAACATCTATAAAATGTGTAGCTCTACCATCTTATTTCAAAGATATTGACTCATATTGTGAAAGGTACTGAATGAATAATATTCACGGCCCTTCACTTTCTTGAATTAACCGTTCGGTGGCTAGTTTCTTTTTAACTTTTCACATTATCATCGACGAATTCTATACCTAACTAAATTTCAAATCGTTACGTCTCTGATCATTACAATCGCTGGCAAGCAAGCTAATAATCGCTTTTGCATTCACAAACCATAACGACACATCATTCAAAATATTTCGTTGAGCGTGTTAACGATACACCTGCGTTTTTCAGCACAATACCCGTACTCTTCCGGTTACCTGTCGGAACCGGAACCAGGGGCGTACGACAGCGATTTCACGGATTACAAATACCAAACATTGGACAGGAGGCGACCCACGATGCAAGAAAAGGCGCAATATGCCACCTCTACTATGCCCAGGCCTTCGACGCAAAGGTGAGGAAAATATGTCCATGGATATATCAACTGACAAGTTTGTAAATATTTGTCAAATTCGTTGATTTGTGAAAACAAATGAATGCTTGGAGAGAATTGAGATTTTGGGCGATTTGTTGCAAAAGGTCAAAATAGCATATTATGTTGAAAAGGGAAATATTCTCCACGAAAATTGAAAAATGAAAAATGTGATTCATTTGTAATATCTAACAGAAAACAACTACTTCCCCGGCACAAGCCACGCTGGACATTGAACTACATCTGATAGATATTGTGAAAAGACTCTAACTGAAAAGGAAAGAAAAAATCTGAAAGTGAAAATTTGCATTTTCATTCAGAGATGATAATTCCCAGTATTTGTCAGGATGTTTATTTTTGAAAAGCTTTATTTGGAAAATTATGTCGTGAAATATGACAATACATAACTTAAAATTCACTATATATTTTCATTTGAGAAACATGAGCTACCGTAGTTAACATCATATCCATGAATTTTTCCATCAGAGTTTCCTGTGTGCTACTTGGACTATCTTCTTCTGCCATTTTGCTAATAACCAGCTCCAGGAACCAGAAGATTCGTCAAAACAGATCGGAAATTCACCGAACAGACTCTCGATAAAAAAAAACTTTTCTAATCAATCGGGACCACTTCTGAATTATATTCTACCCACTAGCCATGCAGTTGTTGGATTATGCTATTCCATCCTCAGCTTGGGAGATGTTCATTGTAGTTTTCTCCTACTGGGCCAGGCAGGTTTCCGAAAAAAAACTAAAATCTGAACAAGGTATCCAGTGGTTCCTTGACTCCTGGATATTTTGTCAGCTTGCCTTGTTCAGGTCCATTGTATTCAGCTCACTGCAGCCTTTTGCTACAAAAGTATTCAGAGGCCATTGCTACGCAGGTTCCTCTCGTACAGGGTGCTATTTTTAATAGCGCGCATAACGGTTTGGAAATGACCGTTTTTTTTTATGTCCTCAGCTACTCTCTTGGGGTCATTGGCCATATCGCTGATCCCTGACTCTTGAATTGATTTTTTAGTGATATCAGAAGATATAATTGTTTGCCCTATTCCTACTCCTTGAAAACATCTTTGAATGTGATTGCTAAGGTTTTGGCCCTTTTTCAGGTCTTCATCATCCGACATTCTCAGAAGTTCACAGGACTATTACAAAAACCAGCCCGGTAGGATAGAAAACTACACTCCAGGCCATTCATCTATTTCGGAAAAGGAAGCAAAAGAGGCAAGTTGGAACATCTACTTGGATTTATTAATGAAAATTCCTTCAGGGAAGGTTTTAATACCTGAAACTCAGAATTATGCAATGTTCCTAAATGTTTATTCACATTATTAGTGATATACTTATCAGTGTTCTCGAATGTATACAACTCATCGTACAGATGTGTCTATTTTTGGTAAATGTTAACATAATCTATGTTTACAGTTATTCACTCATCTGAAAACTGTTCACTGAAGATGTGTTTTACACGTATTTTTTGCTAGAGAACTATTTCAGTAATTTTGCATTTTTGTTTCTCATTTTTTATAGTGGTGGGACGAAGTCATGGACATTTTCGACGGGGTACGATGTTTTATATAAATTTCACGATATTTTCTTCTCACCCAACCTGAACTTTCGACCAAAAACAGATCCTTCTCAAATTAATTGATGGAAATGTGTTATTACTTAATTGATAAAGATGAGGTAAGGGTGATAGCGTCTTATAAACACAACATCAAGGCTAGTGCATCATTTTTATCAACCAAAATTTAAACTCATAAAACATACAATTTGTCTCGGAGTTACACAAGGTTCCTATCTTGGGCCACAAACATATTTCTTGGGATTTGAGAAGGAACTACAAAAGTATATCGTGGTAATAAAACATAAAGAAGCCTTTTTTACTAGCCCTCTCAACATATTCTCATTCCCCAATATGCCACTGAAATAAATTTCAATTTGAGTCTGGGTCATTTGTAGAAAAGGTTTCGGTTTGTTTGTATCTTTTGTTGTGGGTTCTATAAAGTGTCTGAGAAGTATGAATATGTTCGTCCTCATTTGTCTCTATTTTAAAAAGAGAAGATTTGACTAAATAACTCTCAAATAATAACACATTTTTCAAATAGATTTTTAAGATATTCCGACTATAGCATTCTTCTCGAACACCATTTTTCTGAATAATCGGGTTACAGGTACTAACACTAATTTTTTCCGCAAAAAGTGGCTGGATGATAACTCTGCTTTACCCAGCTACGAAGTCATGTTCGCGAGGGCTCTGTCAAAATCCGTAAGGCAAAGGAGCATGCTTCGATTCTGTTTTCCACCACGAATTTCTCAACTAACACTTATCCTAGCAAAATTTCAGGAAGTGTCAGTTTTTCAGCAGTATTCAGGACTTCCATTGTCTAAAGTCCCGATAAAAATCGGACCAGCCTGTATGTCAAGATGTTATCATGGTTTTCACAAAACAAGAACTACCATAGAATACCTTTCAACCCTTCAATAATGTGCCATAATAGGTCAAAGCAACCAACAGACTAATACAATATAAATTAACCAGCAAGATCGCCAGATTTACCTCTTGTTGGCTTTTTCAGATACAGGAACACACTTGTCCACATTCAAATGAAATTTTTTGCTAAAGATTTAAATATATTTTGTATAGAGTATTTATGATCAGTTTTATATTATTTATAAATTTGAATTATTTCCTGATGAAAGTTGAATATTCTCGTCAACCAAAATCAGTTCAATACAAACAAATACAATGGGAGTCCCAGTTACAACTTTTATTCAAGTTAAGTCATTGTCTATGACAAGTTCCATCTGACTTTCTGATATTTTGAACTGGTTACATAACCCTCAAGCACACCACACTGGTATTTAGCATGTTTTCGAGCATGATCGAAAATTTGGGATTTTTCAATACAACGAACGACACTCCTGCATGGACCAACTCTACAAAAATACTAACCTTTTAATCCTAGCTATACCTAGAACTCATGATTCGTTTTATTTATAGCACCTGGAGCAACAGAAAAGAGTACCACCTCACCCCAGAAGTTTTATCAACCAGTAAGTCACCCCCTCCGTTTCCTGAACACCCTTACGGATTGTTATTTTTCACAGGGCGCTTAAAGAGTCTGGATATGAAAGCGATTCGACCCTGGTCTTCAGGAGGAAAGGAGATACTGCGCTGCAGTTCAACCCCAATGAGCAAAAAGAAGCCTACAAGGTCATCCAAAAAGGAGGCGATGTACCTCTCAAGGGCCTGAGAAAACTTGCTCCAGAACGACCAAAAGGTAAGTCTTCTGCTAACAAGAACTACTCCTACTGATTTCAAAATACTAAAATTTCCAAGGTGAAGGTAAAGCATGACATTTCTTCTAATAAATCCAACTATATACACGTGGTTCACAATTGTGACTACAAACATGTCGCCATTTGCGCCCCGTGTATACCCAAGGTGGTGGATCTCTACTAAAAAAGGTTTGTTAATTTCCAGCTCTATTAGCTCATCTCCTAACATTAACAGTATTTGAGCTTCCCTATCTGTTAGTCTTCCTCAAGAACACTACACACGTTATTTTTTCCAGATCACTCAAGCACACCATAATAAAAACCGTACATAAACTAATCACAAAATTTTCCACAGAAACCGACTTCGTGGAATTTTTCCCGATATCCCCCACCCTCACGCGAATCAGAATTCACAAAAATATCAAGCCGCAGAAGGAAATTCTCTGCTACCCCGTCACAGTCCAACCTCAATGCTCTTTTGCGGACTACAAGAGAAGTGCACCCTCGAGCGCCATACCCACACCACCTCCCATACCTCCCCCTTCTCCTCCAAGGAGGCGGTCATCCAGGAATAACCCCACGCTTAGGTTTGTTTCTACGATGAAGGTAAAGACTGAGAAGTCGCCAGTTTGCAAGAGACACGAGACTTGCTTTACGTCGTCTTCCAATATTGACAAGTCGAATGTCAAATATCTCAAGGACAAAATAACCTGCAAACTGTCCCCTACCCTCGGGAAACGAAGCTCCAGTCCGAAGATGAAGGTAACCAAAAAAATCACCACAACGCCCGATATGAAAGGAAAAATCACTTCCACCATAACCACTTCCAGAGACAGCAAGTCATCTTCAAGGAAAATCCAAAGCAAGACAAATGTACAGAGCTCTATAAGCAGGTCAAAGTCTACGGACTCTGTGAGAAATCTCATGAAATCCACCACTCCTCGAAAGAGCCCTAACTCTTCAGTAGAGAGTCTCAATTTGATGAAGGCTTCACCGAAAACTTTCGGGTCTGAGAAGAGAAAATTCGACTTTAATATCAAGGCCAGCAAACTCACCAAGTCACCTGACCTGTTATCGCCGACAGAAGTCAAAAAGGCCACAATGAACTTGCCTACTGGAACTATATACAAGAAATCCAATGCTTTGATTGCTTCTTCCAAAAATGCCAGAAGTAAAGAGACACTTCCAATCAGAGTTGGTATAAGCGAAAAGGGCAGAAGCATTTTGAGAACCAGCGCCCCATCTTCTCCAAGACTTCCAAAAAGACTCTCTCCGTGCCCTTCAACTTCTTCTGAGATATCACGGCTCTACAAGTCGTCTCAGGAATCTTTAACCTCGCCCAAAATGGCCAGAAAAGGTAAAGAGATAGTAAAACACCCTGTCAGCAGTAAAATTACCGGGAAAGAGGACAAAGCTAAGAAAGAACAAATCAACGATGAGATAAAAAAGGACAGAAATGTTCACAGAAGCGATATATCTTCGGATAAATCAAGAAAGCTCCCTGGTAGACCAGACTTGGTTAGAAAAACAAAAGTTATTGACGATTTTGAATCTATCTCTGCCTTAGGCGTTGGTAAAAAACCAAGAAGTGGCATACAAGGTGATCACTTTTTCCAGAACCTCTTCCTGAGAGATGTATCTCCAGCTCGTTCAAATATCAGCAGAACTTCCTGGATTGTCGAAAAAACAAACCAGCTGGCCAGAAGGTCATCTTTCTCCGAGCCCAGTATCAGTGCCATGAAAGTATACCTGAAGCACACAAAACCTGTGAGTGATTCCAAATTTATCAGCTTGGATATAGCCAGCGTACGCTCCAGATCTGCGAGTCCCAAATCCGTTAGCTTCGACAACAGCAGTAAACAAACAGATACAGCTGCGGCCAAGAGGAGTTCTAGTCTCCCACCTAAGCTTATATTTTCTCAAACTAGCAGGCCGATATCTCCCGTGGTTCAACACAGGAGGTTTGTTTCACCACCACCATCCCCCAAGCTATGCAGATCTCCGTCTTGTCGGAAAATAATGCAGTTTAAACATATGCAAGTGGAGAAAAAGCCGCCTGAGTATAGCTTGTATATGTGTCCCAGCTTGAACCACAGTACGACTTCTTTGGATTCTTTGAGGAGTGAGGATTACCAGAAGTATTTCAATGAGTTGGTCCAAACGGGCAAGAAAACTGGCAAGTTCAAAGATCTGAACCAGTTCTATTCCGAGATTGAGAAGGTTGGTAAATTAGAACGATCCTTCAGCCTGAAGCCCAGAAAGAGATGTGAGAGCGAGATCATAGATTTTGACAGGTGGAGAGAAGTGAGAACTCGTGAACGCGCGGAACAAGAATTGGGGTTACTGTACAGCCAAATTAGAGCGGAGGAGAAGGAAAAAGGCTTTTTATACTTACCCAAAGATTTCACCAAATTCAAATGGAAAAGAGAGTTCGATAGAGGGCTGAGAGTCAAAGAAAAATCAGTCGATGATATCAAGGAAGAATTCGAAAAACTCAAGAAGGAAGAATCCGACCGCGAAAACGCCAAACGTAGAGAACTATCCTCTATGAAAGACACTTACAAGCCACTTTGGCGTGGAAATTCCGTGGTGGATATAGCAAATACCATAGTTGAACGACGATCCCAGTCTGAAGGCAGAGTGAAGACAACTAGGCAGAGGCTGCTAGATTCGGAAAGGCTACTGACCCATGGAATAGGCAGTCGAATCTGGAGCAGCTTGTCCATGGAGCAAGTCAACATACTGAAGGAACAGCTGGCTGATATTTACAACAACACTCCAAAGCCCAAGGAAGACTACTCTATCCAAGTACCTGAAGACAACAAGATTAAATACGTGCAGACCCTTACGGTACGGAGAAACTCAGATTCTTCTGATCAGCTGTATAAGGCTCCCAAACCCAAGAGTCCTAACATGTCAGAAGACGACAAAAAGATGATGTCACAAAGTTTGAGCAAGGAACTGCTTCAGAAGTTGGGGAGATATCGCAGAGAAAACAAAAACGCCTTACCGGTAGTTGTTGGGAGAGAAATATTGGGTGCTGTGGCAGCAGCAGACGCTAGAGTCAAGGCAGAACTTCCTGCAAAGGCTCTGGTGAAAACGAATGCTTTGGGCAATGGGAAAGTATCTTCAACCAGCGAGACTGAGAGTGGCAGCACTGATGAAAGTACAAGGACTGTTATCTGTGCAGATAAAAACGATGAAATCAGAAAGAAGGTGGAGTATTTTGAAAAAGCCAAGGAACCAGAAACTTACACTCCGACCATATATAAACCTGCTGAGAGCTGTTACGATATTGGCGAAATATCCGCGCCTCAACCAGAAGATGAAGGTGAGGTATCCGAGGAGAAATCCAAGTTGTTTCAGTCGAAGTCATGCCAGAGCCTCAAAGAGTACTTTGGTGAGAAAGATCTGGTGAAGTTCGCTACCATACCACTATCCGCTACGAGAAAGCAGAAGTTTACCCCAAAGAAACCAGAGCTGAGGGCTACTGATATAAGCCCCTTGAGATCGGAGCTCTCAGCCACCACCAGCAATGATAGTCTCTGCAGGAGTAGATCCATTTCTCCCTACGAGAAGAAGTCTACGGAAAGAACAGGCGAAGTCAGTCGACTCACACACAAGTTTGAATACTTGGAAGACCTCTTTGGTGCTAGTACTCTCAAGCGATCCAGAAGCGAATCTGACCTACACAGAGTCTACCCCGACATCAACGTAGGTTACGTCGACAGCTTGAGGAGGAAGTACGAGTATCCCGCGTATTCTGGAAGAGGAAGAAGCCGTACGAGAAGAGGGGGTGTCGTTTCCCCAATCTTCCTAAGAGCTGAAGATAGATTCATGCCGCATATCAATATCATCAGCAAGATTGCTAGTCTGTACACTAAAAAAGGGGGTAAGAACAAAAAGGAGACGCAAAGGAGTATAGAGGAATTGGCGAAGCTACTCGGTTGTCCTGTTGGTGAGGTGGAGAAGCTGAAAGAGAAGTACGACAGTCAGGAGGATGTTTCTTTAGTAGGTCACATGTACACTTCATCCCCAAGCATTCGGGAGCTTAAGGATATAGCACCCTATCTCACGGCGGACTGGACCGCCCACCGCTACCCCAAGCTCGAGGATAACACCAGGTCTCTATCATCTCCGGAGCATTCGATGGCTTCTAGAGACACCTCTTTAGTCCGCAGAGATAGAGCAAGACCAAAATCCATTTCCCCGCCCCCTAAAGCCAAAAAATCACCCTCGATTCTGAAACCCGTCCACCAGAAACATCGGTCTGCGGATTTTTTCCAAAATCAGAAGTATGATCCGAAGATTCACCAACCCGTCGCCCGATACCAGCCGACCGACGTGGCAAGGTACAAAAATGGGTGGAGTTTTTGTTCGAAACCGACGGTTTCTTTTAAAGGTGTTGTATTTAGGCTAAGAACACACGAAATGGTAGATTCTCAGCACCGTTACAGACAGTAGGAAGGTTCAAATGCTTTCGTTTGAGTCGTTCGTAGCATGAGCTTGTGTTATCATTTTTGTTCTTTGTGGTGAAGGGTCTTCGCATAAGAGAAGAGTCTGTCATATGGAATCGGTTTAGTTTTATTCCTTTAAATGTTATGAAGTCTCTCAGAAGTGCATTGAAACTTTTGTTTCATGAAAACAGTGAAAGGCCAAACACGGATCCTTGGGGTACACCTTAACGTTTTCCATGCCTTTTAATAGAAAATTTCATTAAAGTATTTTTCAAACTACGCAGGAAGTATTCTCATGAATGATGAGCAATAGTAAAGTTTTCAACTACTGAAACTTTCTGTATAGTGGAATTAAACTAGACTGGGATTCCATGTGGACCGCTCTTCTGAAGGTTACACCAGATTTCTTTAAAAGTGAATAGTTATGTGAAAAAAAAACTTAAAAAAATACAAATATTATGAATGAAACTTTGTTCGAACAGACAACGTTCTATTTTTCTTATACCAGGTGGCCATTAGAATTGGATCGCCCCTGTAAATTTTGAGTAGTATATGATAGAATTCTGATATTTGGAGGACGACCATCCTAAGCGATACAATATATGATTTTCCTCATAATTTTCTCAGCAACCCCCATTAACATTTCTGGAGTTATTCTCTAGAATAGTAGCCGGATTCAGGTCTCCAATTCCTCTGAGGTATAGACAGGGGTAACATATAAATGTGATCTTTAACAAATCCTCAGAGAAAAAATTTGAGTGGTTTGTAGTGATTTTCAGCTTCAATTTTCGATTGGGCATTGACAAATGTGGCATCAGTGTTAATTGAATAAAAAGTTATATGACCCATTGAAACAAATTATAGTAAAAAAAATGTATGATCACTTGGATTGATGAGTACAGGTAAGATAACTGTGTAATAGTATAATCGAAATTAAAATTGGTGCTCACGAAATTTTCAACCAAAAATATTACACGATTCCTCCAAGTTTCAAAATTGTATCTCAAACCACTCTGGAGTTACAGGGACATCTCGGTTCTTGTGGCTACCCGGTATTTTATACGAACAGGGGCATTCTGCACTATTTTAAAGAACATCAGTGTGCAACATTTTCATTTGTTTTCATGTCATCCTGCATTTTTACGTATTTGTCAGACCCAGAACCACCAATACCACCACCAAAGGGGCACTACGCAAGAAGTCTAGAACCAGGTGAGTCTTAGCTGATAGAGAGATTTCTATAAAACTCATTGCCAATCAAATCACTTATTCGTAAGATCTATTACCTGATGAAGGCTAGGCAATGGCTCAAACATCGCCAACCAAATGAAGGGACTAAATATTCAAGATGGATTGGTTAACAAAGTAATAATTGTTGAAAAAAGCATGAAATGCAAATGTGATTGAGAAAATACATATAGGATACTTCAAAGAGCATATAAAAATTTACGTAGGTAACTATTTTTTTTTTTTTTTTCAGTTCATATTTCGTGTTGAAATAACGTCATTCACATTCCTAATACCCTGTATGTCCACCTGTACAATGGATAAATCAGTCTCTTATAGAACCTCACCCAGATTTATTTTTGTCTTCTTATCGATTCCATAACAACTTCGTTAAAAGGAAGTCAATATTTGATGGGAAAATAGACGACAAATGAACAAGCCTCGCGTGCCAGTCTCCACTAAATGGAAAATTGCTTGAACTGATTGAATTTTCGTATTCCGGATTTTCTGTCATTTCTAACGTTAATATTCAACACAGCGGTTCGTTTGAGTGAGTTTTTCTCTACTTCAGGAAAGATAATCCTTTTTAGATCACTCAAATACAGAAATGCATGAAACTACAAAATGCATCATAATTATTATTTTGAAGCAACCCAGTTGAATTGTAAATTATAATAAGTTATTTGAATAAGTATGATACTAAGGTAAAACATGATTAAAATTTCCATAAAATGTATTGTCTTCGCGACATGTTTCGATACACAGTATTTTTTCAAGCGAATGTGGTACTTTGAACTATTTTTCATTGAAAAATACTCAAGAGGCTATGAGCGATCGCATTTGGGACGGTTTTTAGTACAAAAGAGTCAATTGATAACTCAAAAACGGTTCGTCTTATCGATTTCAAACAAGGACAGGCTTTTAGAGGACGTTTGATTCCACGTACGTGCTGTAATGGAAATTGAATTTTCAATCCATATGCCTGGAATTCTTCGTCGGGGTGTATCCTTGCAAAGTATCAAAAATCGGCAATAGAAACTTGGCTAGGTTGTGAGGTAGGGCTGATTATTGGTCTCAAATAGACTTCTGCCTTGTAGATTTTCGGCGGTCCATGAATGTGTGGTGGCTTACTATGATGTAGTGTCAACGTTGATCTTTCTGTATCTTCCTTTCTTTCGTTGCTGTGGGGTCTTCAACCAATAGTTTGTGTTCACGTCTACCGAGATCGTAAGTGCCAAACATCAGTTTACAGAAAGTCGACCCACACCGGACAATACCTGAACTTTGAACAGAACCATCATGGAGCAACGAAGAAAGGAGTATTATAGAATAGGACAATATTAGGAAAGATTCGCCAAAAATTGGGGACTCAGAAGAACATATAGGAGACGCAGAAGAGACAACATCATAAAACCAGATGAACAAGCACAGGCTACCCTGTGCCTTCCTTACGTTGGAGGTCTATCGGAAAGAATAAGACGAATTGGGTCGAAATACAATATGTGAACATGCTTGAGGTCGTGTTACACCATCTGCAGCCAACTCACAAAAGCGGGACTATCTAACGCCAATAGTGACACTGCAGTGAAGCTTATGGTGAAGAAACGAAGAGACCACTGAATATTATAATCGCTGAACACAAGAAGCATACTCAGCGTGGAGAGACATCGAAATCAGCGATAGCAGATCAAGTCTGAATGACTCAACATAATATTAAATGGACTGATGCCAAAATTCAAAGGATCTGCATACATTCTGAATAACAACCTGTTTAGTAACCAAGCATAAAAATTCGTTCGGAAACCCTTATTTAGCGACCTGGATCATTTGAAAATGCCGGAAACTAATTATTACAGGTAGGCCTAGGTAAAGTGAATAGCATATTCACCAAATTACAGGCAATTTACCCCTTCCTTAAAGACACAAATAAGTTTTAAAAGAAGTATCCTTGAGAGGCTGTCGCATTCATACACAAGATAACGGCGATAGATGTTAATCGAAACGTCGCGAATAATTAAACTGGAGAAAATCGAATTTCTTTGTTGCAATGGAACTACAAAAAGACTTTCAAACAAATTTATTTTAAAGTTTACTTTTTATTTGCCAAAACTTTCGTCTTCCCCTCGTACCCGAAAACGATTTGTTCAATCTCAGACTGTGCCAAATAATCATTACGGATTCGCTATTGTTATATCTCGCACCTATAGAATAATTAATGAATTTTTTCGAACGCAAATCCGACCGCGTCGACTGGAGGAAGAAAGAAAAAACTTCTCAAGCAATTTAGTCTTCCGCCGGTCTCGGGTCTCGATAGGCTCGGCCTCAGAGGCCGACGCTTGCGATTGGTGCGCTATTCTTTCTAATTCCCAAGTTTAATCGATTCCGGTAAATTTGTTGTGACGGATTAAAATCCCATTCCGGTTAACATCACAAGTGTTTGGTACTCAGTTGTCGTTTGTGAACGAAACTGCAAAGTGTTTCTTTTTCATTATCACTATTTTATTCGAGTTGAAAAGCTTTCGAATTGTTTCCAAAGATACACAAAACAGACTGAGAACATTAGTTGTGCCCCAGGTTCACCTACGTATCACCTGCCAAACCGCGCTCCTCCAGTCTCATGTGGGAAAAACAAACTCCCACGTCAAAAATTCGACAGACTTCATTGGTAATTCTGTAGGCTTTATGTTCATTTTTACCCATTCAACATATTTTTTTACATATAATTTTTAAAGAATAAATAGATATGTAAATATGTGTGAACACGAACATACAGGCCATCCAGTGGCGCAGCCAGGATTTCAGTTTGGGAGGAGCTGAACATACAATTTAACAGTTACCAGAGCTTTTTTTTTCGTTAGGCGGATGTTATGACTAACACCTAGAAGACTATTAGGCACGCGAACGATGACATCATCTTGTAGGAAATTTTCTTAGCTTTCTTTCTATATACATATGAATTTAACGAATGTGTCTCGTTATGGTCGCAAAATGCGAAAAATGTAAAAGGTGCGCTAGGATCCGCCATCCTAGCACACAGCACCGCCTATAACACCTACACGCGAGCCGTTAGGCAAACAAACAATAACATCCTCTTGTAGGAAATTTTCTTAGCTTTTTTTCTATACCGATATGTATTTAATGAATGTGTCTGATTATGGTCGCAAAATGCGAAAAATGTAAAAGGTGCGCTACGATCCGGCATCCTAGCACATAAAACCGCCAATAAAAAATACCTTCAAAAATTCTAGAATTTTTTAAATATTTTTTCCTCATTCTACGCCATCAATTTAACATGACACAGTATTCAAAAAATGAAAAATAATAAATTTAAAAATCGGCTCAACTCAGTTCGTAAAAAATCCTTTCAAATCTATATTTGACTATCAGTCGTTTTCAAATTAAGTCAGCATATAGAAAAAAGATTGAATTCAACGAATATAATATAGAAAAAATTAGAAAAAATTTTGTCGGGAAAACGGCACCTGCAATCTCTAGATAACATTTTCAACCGACGACCGAATCGAGATAGAGCAATTCTGTGAACGCCAATCGATTTAGCATGCCAAAATTAGTATATGCTGTGATTTTCAAGTCGATTGGACCAAATTAATTTTCAGCCGAAAAAACATCATCATCATCATCATAAAATGGCCAAAAATCCAATGTCATCAGATTCACTCGAAATTACAACCAATATACTCAAAATTTTATGCTGATTCCGAAAATGTATGATTTGAATATGTTCGGATACACGGTGTACCATAAAACAAAGATAAATGTGCAACAAAAATTGTATCGCAACGAATTCGGCATCCTAGCACACAAAACCACATATAACACCTACAAGTGAACTGTTAGGACAGCAAATAATAACACCCTCTTGTAGAAAATTTTCTTAGCTTTCTTCCTATATACATATATATTTAAAGAATGTGTCTCGTTATGGTCGCAAAATGCGAAAAATGTAAAAGGTGCGCTAGGATCAGGCATCCTAGCACATAATACCGCAAAAAAATACTTCCGAAAGTTCTAGATTTTTTTTGAATATTTTTCCCGTATTTTACGCCATCATTTTAATAGACATTTGGTGGCTTGGGGGGGCTGCAGCCCCAAAGCCCACCCCCCTGGCTATATTTACATATTTTTTACAGTATATAACCAGATGTTAAATATGTGTGAAAATTAACATGCAGTAAAGATTAACATAAAACTTACAGAATTGCCACTTTTGTGAGAAAGATTAAGAACTTAACCTTGGAGCCAAGTGATTTTCTTGTCAGCTTTGACGTTGTGTCTTCGTTCACCAACGATGATATGATTTTGGGAAACCCGGTATATCCATGTCTTGTTCATTAATCTTTGGACATGACCGAAAGTCTGAAACTCGAATACCACAGTAATTTCCCAAATTATCTAATGACCACCTTGACCAATCCAATTCAAATTCCACTCAAGAGTATTTCGATAAAAAATTGCTGGAACTCATCGATCAGTAACTATCGTCACAATCAGCAATATCCACGTTGTGGCACTTACGTCTTTTTATCTAATCTAATTGTCGCCTACACTTTGTTCGAATCGTGCTAATATGGATTTGTTGTATATTCGTGAAAATACTTAGGTAACCTTCGTTGAAGGTAAATATTTATCTTTTCTGGTGCGGTTAGTTAGAAAAAATCGAAGTGCGATTATAACTAAACAAAAGAGTGAGAGTCTACGTACGGAAATCTAGTGGTGCAGTGAAACTTTATGGTGCACAAGCGGATAATAAATTATCTGTGATATGGAGGTAACGATGAGGAACAAATTTCCAGGGCAGACTGAAAAACACAGAGGGAACGTTTTCAACAGACACACCCTTGCATCTTTTCCCATAGTGTATGGACCATTGCCTTACAGTTAGTATATTCTAGTGAAAATCATATTTACATTATTTGTATACAAAGTCACGGACAAAACTAATAAAAAAAATATATTAATGAGTTCAATAAACAATATATGTAACTATCATCATAAAGAATATCAATATGGTGAAAGTTACTGATACCGAGAACACATGAGATCACATCTAAGCTGGTGTTCGAGTGTAGAAATACCAAAATGAAAAGTCAGTTGGGTCCCAGAACACTTGGATGTCCTCGGAAATCAGAAGGAAGACATGTCAGCCAAGCAGGGATCAGGAAAACCATCAATTGGGCCAGAACCCATCCTGGGATCCCCAACAGCTTAGCTGTTGCAGCAATGGGAGAAATGGTACAAGAATAGTTTATAAAAACAGGGCAGGACACGCCATATATATCCGGGCCTTCCAAAAAACTCAAAAGGGAAGTCCTCTCTCTTAGGAGACGAAATCTCAAGCTAGCGACAGAGCTCCTAACAGGACACAATCACCTGAACAGGCATATGGCCTCATTGAGATCATCGATGATCCGCTCTGTAAGTGGTGCCTGGAAGAAAATGAAACCTCGTCACATCTCTTCATAGAATGCAGTGCACAAGTGCATCAGAGAAAAGCAGCTTTTAGGGACAGGATACTGATCCCAGAGGACGTCAAAAAGATTCAGCTGGAGAGGCTGGCATGTACAGCTAAACCCAGACACGTGGATTTACACAAGAACCCTTTCCCTTGGCCCCATAAACCTCAAATAATATGCATTCAAACATGATATCGGTCTGCCAATTTTTGGATCTGCCAAATCTCACTTTTTGGGGAAGAGCACGGTTCGCTCCTCGACTTGGAAAATGTTTTCACTGTTGACACCATGGACTCTGCTTGACAAACTTCCATCTTATGGCTTCCCCCTCCACCCCTCAGCTATCTAGCTATTTATTGGTGTTCCGTAAAGATATATTTCAGCACCATCCCTAGTTTTTTTTCAAATCAACTGTTGGGAGCTCATGAGTTTTGGTAATATGTATTAATTTATGTATTTATTACCTGGAGTTTCTATTAATGCTCAAAAATTTCAGGTTGATTTGAAAGTTTTCGAAACATATTTGATCATATTATATGAATATTTGGAAACTTCGGTGTGAACAAAATACAAAAACACCTGCTTTCAAATTTATCGACTCGCGTTTCGTCAACAAAGTTATCATCATCAATTTTTCAACTTACACTCGTATGAATGGAACATCAGCTTTGTATTTTAGTTCGAAAATATGAATAGGACATTCATAAAATCTGTTGTGGAATCATCTGAGACTGAAAAACAAACTTTAGTCGCCATTTTCCATCGTTCAAGATAACCTCTTGGGAGGTATTCATGTTGAAAAGGGGAACATTCTCCATGAAAATTGAAAAATGTGATTTATTTGTAATATCTAACAGAAAACAACTACTTCCCCGGCACAAGCCACGCTGGACATTGAACTACATCTGATAGATATTGTGAAAAGACTCTAACTGAAAAGGAAAGATAAAATCTGAAAGTGAAAATTCGCATTTTCATTCAGATAACTGATTTTTTTAATTCTCTCTAGTTTTCATTGATAAAATCATTAAATGAATTAGATACGGAGAATGTTATTAAAAAATATCACTCACAGAAATCGTTCATTTCATTGAAGCAAGGTTCGCTTCTCTCGCATTCAATCCCCAATACATTTTGGTCGACAAAAAATCTATTTCGCTTTGCCAAGCTCTTCAGGAGGATTGATAAAGGATTGGAATAAAACAGGCTCTTCAGAAGCATACACATCATCAGTGATGGACATGAGGGAAATATTCTGCGGTGACACTTTGACGACAGATTTTATGAATGTCCTATTCATATTTTCGAACTAAAGTAAAAATGCTCATGACAGGTCTATGTCACAAAATAATTTTCAAAGTGTCACCGCAGAAGAAATATTTCCCTCATGTCCATCACTGATGTGTATGCTTCTGAAGAGCCTGTTTTATTCCAATCCTTTATCAATCGTCCTGAAGAGCTTGGCAAAGGGAAAAAGATTTTTTGTCGACCAAAATGTATTGGGGATTAAATGCGAGAGAAGCGAACCTTGCTTCAATGAAATGAACGATTTCTGTGAGTGATATTTTTTAATAACATTCTCCTTATCTAATTTATTTAATGATTTTATCAATGAAAACTAGAGAGAATTAAAAAAATCAGTTATCTGAATGAAAATGCGAATTTACACTTTCAGATTTTTTCTTTCCTTTTCAGTTAGAGTCTTTTCACAACATCTATCAGATGTAGTTCAATGTCCAGCGTGGCTTGTGCCGGGGAAGTAGTTGTTTTCTGTTAGATATTACAAATAAATCACATTTTTCAATTTTCATGGAGAATGTTCCCCTTTTCAACATCAGCTTTGTAGAAAATGCATTTATAATAATAATTCTATCTTATTTATGCTAAAACTTTTGAAACAACCTTTATATTTGCAAGTATACCCAAAATCATCTCCCGTCTCTCAACGCAAATTCATTGTTTTATCTGTTTAGAAATCTCCTGTCGGCCAGGTGTGTGCTTCAAAACGAAATGGAAAGTGGTCACACCAAAATTCGCCTTCGAGCTAGAAGATCACTTTTACTCGCGTATTTATTTACGTCGGAAAATACGAGACAAACGATTCGAATCGGTCAAGAGAGAATGTTTCTGGTTTCCCACGTCAAGGGACGGATCGAAATTGATTTGTCGAGAATTTATCAGGCGCATTCCGTACAAATTATGCGAGACAGAAAGCGAAAGTTAAGGAAATAATTACTCAAATTGGGGCTATTATGGTAAATGTAGTAGCGATAGGCGATACGCGATAATGTTCTGAATATTATGTCAAAATTCAAAATAAGATATAGAATGAATACCAGGTGTCCCAAAAATCTTCCACGCTCTTCCTCTTGGTAGCAAATACATCAATGAGTCCTAGATATACTATCAATTATAAAATATACCTCTTAAATATTTTTGAAAAGCAGCTTTTATTTGAACAGAAAAAAAATAATAATATTTAGTGCATGAAAACAATAAATAAAAATTTGGTTGTAGGGTGATTGATTCGATTCACTACATTCTTTGGAGACTAAAACTATATCAGCGATAAATAAGGTACATTGATTACATATTGATTACATATTGATTATTAATTGAAGAATGAAGATGATACTAACTCATTAGTAAAGGAAAAATGGAAAAGGCTGTATTATTTATAATCTATTTCCATGTTAGCTATGAAATTACGGCTTTTCGTCAAGTACAAATTCCACATGTAAAATATTCTATTATTTTACATTATGTATTGTTGTGATTGTCAATCGTTGCAGTGACAGTGAATTTTCCTTTGACAATTTAACTCATGTATAAAAAATCGCATATGCCACAGTGCAATTGTCACTTTGACTTCGGCAAAAGTTAGCTTTAACTTTTACAGCGACAAATACACTAGTGGTTTTTTCAGTTATTCATTTGTTTATCAATTATCGCGGTGTTGGTTGCCAAAATGAATAGTTTGACATTGATATGTTTCTGAATTTCTTATTCATTAAATTGTTATAATTTCCCTTGAGGTTCGATTTCCATTTTCAGACTCCTGAATAGGACTGATGAGCAATGATTTTTGGTTATAACAACCAATTGTTTGTGTTCTGCTATCATGATTTTTTAGTTATTTTTAAGTTCTTCATGTTGCTTTCGCAGAACGAAACCATTTCTCAATTTGGCGCTGGAAGTCAGATGATACCCACGATTTCTTAGAAGTTTCTCTTTCCTTCTTTATAACAGTGGGAAACATCCTTAAGATATTTCCAAAATTTGTTAGAAGATGGGTATAAATGGCTGTAAATCATAAACTTGACTCAACGTTTCCAGATTCAGAGTATCTGCAAAGAGTTTTTTGATGGTAGAGCTAAAATAGTGCTTCTGATTCATCAAACAATTTTCGCTTGGATTTGTATGATACAGAGTTTATGGATTGACTTTAACGGTTATGGATACATGATGCGAAATATGGATATCATCCATTATCTCCAATACCTGAAACGAGTTTAATAAAATTTTGAAAAACAAGTACCTGCTCAACTAATTTATCTATTTCCGCATTTAAAACTTGAGACACAATTCTTCTTCTTTCTGTCCTTTGGCTCATATCCCCACGTCGAAATATTTTTTTGTGTTTGTATTGGAGAGAGAGTGTTTAAAATATACAGCTCATTCTAGAACCTACACAGTACACACGTATTGATATAAGCACTATATCCAGTTATTTAAATTAAACTAAGTGTATTGAACTGTACCAATTTCCGGCACGCCATCAGTATTAAACGCTTTACGTACTACTAAACAAAAACCATTCACGTCAACAATTTGTAACATCGTCGAACTCTTGTGACACACTTATTCAAATCCATACGAGTTTATTCAACAGTAGTCACATTAAAAACCGCACTAATTAAACTGTTATGAGCTGTTTTGTCGTGTCTCGTAACAATCAATTATGTTCCAACCAGACTATTATTTTATCTTTTATTCTAGCATTCTCGGTAGTTGTTCTCTCGGTACTTCAACAGTTATTATAGGTTGTTGAAGGCAAAAAGCGTGATGGTAGAAAAGACATTCGAAGAAATCGCTCTGCACCTGTCTGTGAGTAATTTACATTGCAAGTGGTCTTTGGATATAATAGTAGTAATAGTAATCTATGTCATTATCCATTTTGTTGAACGATTTTCAAATGTATTACCAGTGCGGAAAAGAATGCACTAGTGCTATTGGCTTAATGCGTTTACTCGAACGTAAACCGTAATAAACTAGTTCCAAAAAATTCGAGGATGTATTGAAAAATTTGTATTAGCCTACTATAGAAGCGAACAAAATTTGAATACCAAAATATTTTATTATTTAACGTACTCTGCTCTCACTCTCAACTTGATGCATTTATTAAAACGAACCTTAAACGCTTCCAAATCTTTTAAAAAAAAATGTTCATATTGCTCTTCCAACCAGGCCTCTACAGCTTCTATTACGTCTTCTCAGGAAGAAAATTTACGTACCTTTCGGACTATTTTTTCAGTTGAGGAAGGATATCATAGTCGGACGGAGCCAGATTTGGTGAATATGGTGGGTGTTCAAGTAATTCGAACCCCAAATTACGAATTGTTTGCAGATGCATTGTCCTGCAAAACCAAAACACCTTTGGACAACTCTCCAAGTCTTTTCTCCCCAATTTTCCTTCGTAGGGTCGTCAGCAACGTCGAATAGTGATTCCCAGCTATTGTTCCACCCCTATAAACATAATCAATTATGATTACTCCCTGGCAATCCCAAAATCTGTAGCAAGAACTTTTCCAACGTATTTTTGAACACGAAACTTCTTAGGCCTTGGAGAAACATATTTCGTCTCGCAATCCTACAGCAAACTTCTTAAATCCCCGACTTTTCATATTTTTCTTCTTCCCGTGACTTCTTTTTGAGAGTACCCAAGATATTTTGTGATTTGTGCGAAGTTTTCTATCCCACTTTCATAATGAAGGTTTTGAAGATGCCGTTGAAATCTCGATTAAGTCGAAATTCGTGTGAGATAATGATATATTTAGAACGTTTTTTTTCTTTTTGAAAATTCTTAGAGGTTCTAAGGGTTTTCTTAAATCTATGTTTCCTAATCAGTTTTTCCATCAAGTACACAGAATAACAGTTTTAGACTTTTTGAATGTCCACGTCATAAAATAAAAATTATTTCAATCGGTTGAAAAATATATGTTTTCAGAAAGTTCAGAAAAATTACAATTATAAGCTTTTAATAAATTCGAAATATTTTTTTGTTCATGTCCAATCTTGCATGCACTTTCGATCTCAATACAATAATTTCTAAAAACGTCCTCTCCCCGCCCACTTGAAGGCTGGATAGCGAAAGCATAGGAATTGGCAAAAATTTCCGACGTTGTAAATTAGACCAAAAAAAATGGCTTGGGACCCCAAAATAGTTGCAGAAAGTCGTGAAATTAAAATCGGAAAAATCAGAAAAAATGTGTTGAGCATAGTCATATTCTTAAAAATGTTACCACTAATTCAATAATGTCTGTAAATTGTTATCAAACTCAATAATTATTATCAAAGTCAATAATTTCATAAATTTTTTGACACACAGATCTTGTGTCTACTTCAATTGACTGCAATCCTATCATAGATACCTGGTTCTGTCGGTTTATCAAAAGCATATAAATATGTATATAGCGTCATTCAAAAAGTAGGCAATAAATTAAAAACTTTTTATAATTGATTTCACAAGAAAAACTATTCGTGATAAAAGTTGGTGCTCATCGAGAAACTTATAATGGGTTATCGAAAAGTTATGTTAGGTTCATGGTTTCTAGAAAAAAACTTTCAAGAATATCAAGAATAATGTACCTCTATTTTTCAAAATATAGTTATTGCTTCATGTACCATTCAGATTCAGATTGCTATTCATTGCTATATTATTTAGATATCCTTCAAAAACTTTGATGAAAAAAAAAAACAGAAGAATCAAAAGCGATCTTAGGTAATGTTATGAATTTATGATAAGGTGCCAGTATATCAATAACTAAGGTTTATCTCGTCGAAAATAGATTGAATGATGAGACGGTGATGTACTAGTACAGGAAAAAAAATAGTAAATCAGTTTGATCAATATCTCTTGAAATTCAATATCTGATTAGTTCGTTAGATGACAGCAAAATATTCCTGATGAATTTTTTCCATATTTTGAAAAATATTTTATTCTTAATAACTTTTGGAATTTTTTTTTTCAGAAACCAATAACCTAACAACTTTTTGATACTTAACCCATTTTTAGTTTCTCGATGAGCACCAACTATTATAACGAATAATATTGTTTATGAAGTCAATAATAAAATTTGTTGCATACTTTTCAAATGACGCTGTATAATATGGAAAAATTTAAAGAGCAATCTCATAATTTCCACTACACAACAAACTAGGAAACTATAAAATGAAGTATTCATATTCTGAATTTCATAAAAAGTGTTTGCTCTCGCAAGAACACCCTGTACAGTACTATAAGTTACTGGCCTAGATGTCTTCCGGAGATCAAAGCTGTCCGTCAGAATGCGTGACACTTGTAGCAATTTCTCTACGATGGCGATACAGGTGTGGGGGTCAACAAGACTTTCTTTGAAGAATCTCAAGAATATTGGATATCGCGATATCAGACTGATAGTCCGTTAAAGGTCTCGGTCGTGAGCGAGCGATTTTCATTTTTTCCGAAAAAACAGTGGCGTCACTCTACACTCATTCGGAATTTGTGACGGATTTTGTGAAGTTCGGTTCAGGAATATGATGATAAAAAATGCTATAAAACTTTTGATGGGTATGTAAATATATTAGTTATTGCATTCTTGTGATGTTAACAGTGTTGTAATCAGAAATGAATTCATTCCGTCTAAGCAAAAACGTTTTGCAAACCGTTCGCAATATAATCACGATAGAAAAACCTGTTTTAGTAAATTCCAAGGTGGAGCAGAATATTGCCAAACTCTTGCACCCCAAAATCCGAAAATCTTAATTGAATAGCGCCCAATATCTTGTAAGACATTTGATGAAAAGTTTTGCTCTGCGTAATAAAAATATAAAAACCAAATTCAAATGATACTAATAGGTTTCACAATACATACCAGCGACAGCAATAAGTTTGAAATACTTGTTCAAAAAAATTGAACGGTATTTCTTAAATTAAATGAAAATGCGATAATGAGGATCAAAACTTTAGTTCCACTAGGCAGTGTGTACTTGGGCCCTTATACTTTTTATTCCTTATCTAAACAACATATAAGGAGTGTTCGTTTGTTTGCAGACAATACTCTGATATATTGTCACTGTGAAGATTGATAAATAGTGAACCAAATTGTTAATAGATATTTTAGACTCAATAATTTAGTGATGAACGAAAAAAAGTTAAAGTATGTCGATGTTTAGTAAATATAACTTCCTTTATATGAACTATCTGAGTTTCAACACAAATGTTATGAATAATAAGACAGTGGAAAAAGTTGAGGAGTATCACCATTGTTGTCGCTACCAAGAAAGTTACCTGTTTTTCACACTCTGACACTGTCTCACCTTCTGTTTTTTGGTAGGCAGGCTGTTTCAAATTTGATAGTTTCAAATTCAAAAATTCAAGAAAAAGAACTAAAACAGATAAGTTGTCGTTCAGTGCCGGAAATTTAGAACTAACTGCATATGAATCAATTTTTATTTGTCCAATCAAAGACATATATTTTTAAAATTATCAAAAATTCAAGGGCCATGGTGGTCGTGATGGCAAAGCGTTTGCTTGTCAACTATAAGGGCGTGGATTCATATACAGCAGGTTAAAGAAAATAACAAGTTTGAACGAAAGCAAATATGCTTCCTGTGTATTTAAATAGGTACCCAATTCATTTTCCTCCGAATGTAATTTTCTCAATCCCAATATTAGAACAGAGAATTCTATCACTTTTATGTCGAACCCGGCAAGAGAACCAGTTCAATGAAAAGTTTATTTCATTTTCATCACTCAATTCAATATTCTTCCTCGGAATATTAATGCAAGCAATAAATATGTTATTTCAGTCTTCGTGGTCATCTCCGAAATTTCGAATCTCTACGTCTCTGTCATCCCAATTTCTGCTAGTCACTGTATTTGTATGTAAAATGACGAAGCTATTCGTCCATCCCCTTTGCCAGCATTATTTATATTGCCTGTAGTCCTGCACATCGATTAGATAAATGAATATACGGCGCAGTAGATGTTATCGGGTTAATTTTTTAAATCATTAAGTTCTAGGTCGATTTTGCAATATCAGACTTGATACTAGTATCATTTGAAAAACCTTGATTATGTTGCGTAAATTCGTTATCATGAAAAAAGTCTATGAATATTTAGCTATGGTCAGTTTTTATGCTAACATGTCATATAGCTTATAGTTTTTTCAGACTTTCAGACGTTATCTTGTTTTTGCTTTTCTTCGTAACTTTTCAATAATGTCTCCCTGGATCACCAATGGTTCTGCCCCTATTTTATTAGCCAAGTTCTTTAAGAGCAAACAATACCTTTGAGAAAACGAGTATCGGTTTTCAGTTTATTCAGTTTTAGTTTTTTGCGAAAATTTTGTTGATTCAATTAACTGATTTTTGATTTTGATGATTCTGAAGAAAATAGTAATTTATGTATCAAGTGAGTAAAGTGATACTTTTTTTTACGAGTAGAAAATATTGACGCACGATGCCGTAGGCGGAATGCATCAGATTTTCAGAAGATATCACTACCACCAATCTGTAACCATAGATGAGGTGAAAAAATTAAGATTGAAAAATGTATTTCAACACAAATTTTCTAACTTGGATTCACAAGTTCATGTTGTTTTATTCAAATTGATAACCTAAAGTTCTTCAGAATTTTAAATTGGCAAATTTATAACATTCTACAATATGACCTCTGTGTAATCAAAAATCGTATTACATAAATATTAGCGAATATTTCTCGGTATATTGAAACCGGTTTGTTCAAATACAAAAACATGTCGCAAGACATCCAAATTTACTGGAACTGGATTATATTTCGAAAAAAAACGCAACTATCCCAAAGAAAATAAACCCACAATTCAAAACACAGAAAACTCAAATACGTTGAATCATCTAAAAAGATAAGGAAACACTCACTCATTGTACATTCTGGTGACTGCATAGACCCATAATGCAAATAATAATAATAATGAATATTGTTTATTGTTATAATAACGAAGTGAATATGATCGAAAATGGATGTTTGCAACCTTTGGTGTGAATACAATTCAAAAAATAGATAATATACGCTTAGAGTAAGCGTATAGCTCTTGAGAATGCTAACTTTTTTAGCAAAACGCGCGTCAAGTGAAAGTGACGTAGTTTTGGTGTTTTGGGTAGCTTCTATTTCTTGAAAAGTGAATATGCATTTAAACACATTTGACAATGAACAGCTCAATTTCAGAATTCATCCCAATACATGAAAAATGTCACAAAAGCAGTATTTTAAAATAAAGACACGCCTGATCACAAATTTGTTAAATCTACTTCAGAACTGATAACACTGTTAGAAATAATGTCAGAACTTCAATATTATTATGCAGTAGAAACAATGACTAGAAGTCAGGTAAATGATTCTTTACTATTTTCCTATAATTTTGGCTAGCGAAGGAATGAAGGCTATGGGGTGACAGATCAATGAACCTTTTTTCTTGCTCTATTTCTTTAAGACGTGGTATTACAACTAATGTTTTATGATTCAAAGTATCTGAGTTCGTCAGTATTCACCTGAAGACGTAATATAAGAAATCTAAACTTTCAATCCCATTAGATCCACATCCACAGCCTTCAAACAATCATTAAAGCAATGTTCTGAATTTTTCACGCATTCGAGATATAAGTGCACCGTTTCAAGTTTCTATAAATTCTCTCACACCAAATTGAATTACATGCAGGCATGTGTGCATTGATAACGGTTCATTAAAATGCACAACGAAGCAAAGAGTGCGACGTGAAATTCCTGCCCCGTGTCATACCGAGCGAACTACGAATCTACGGAAAAAAAACCTCATCTCAGCATCGAAAAAAGATGGCCATATATAAAAACTTCACTAAAAAAAAACAGTTGAAGCCGATGTTGAAACGCACCACCTCGACCAAAGCTTCCGTGAAACTGGAAGAAAAAACAAACTTGTTTGATTGTTGTCAGACCAGTTCAGACCCGACTACCCTGAACGAACCTGGCTCCAGTGTAGGAGGGGGGACGGTGCGTCGTGTGTTTGTTTTCTTCAGACCTGACCAGACCCCCTCAGACCATCTGGTCGGGAGAAATTCCGCTTCAAATGTAGGACCGGCCTCAGATGTTTCACATCAAAATTATAATCCACCTTACTCCATATTGATCAACTCCCAAAAGACGCTAGACTGAACATTTCTCTTCTTTTTCCAGAATCTCCAAGGAAGTATGTAGAAAACGAAGTGACCATCCACTACAAAACCCCGGTTCGGCAGGAAATCAAAGAGTTCCTAAGCGAAGACGAGCTTGCTCACAGACAGGCGGAAGCAATGAAGAAAATCTACGAGGAAGAGAGGCAGAGGAAACATCTTCAGGTTAGCAAGTCACTTCAAGTAAGTTTTAGTCGATAAGGTTCAGGTCTGGCCGGTGCGGCGGTGAGCAGCTTGCGAATAACAACACGTGCACTAAGCTAGTGCTGGTTTCTTACTAAACATGTACAGGGCGAGCATAGTGGCGGTAACGGTAACAGGTTTTTATTTCTAACATTTACAATGAAGACATTTGGTTGTTTGGTTTAATAGATCACGGGAGTTAGGTTTGGGTACTGTGATGGTGGTAATTTCTCATAACCAGACAAGCAACTTTTGGTTCGTTGAAGTACCTACTCAATTTCTTGGTTTATATGATATTCCTTTTATATTATTGCTTATGATATTCAGGAAAAAAACAGAGACTGTTGATTTTCAAAGAATTTTCTTCATGAATGTATGACCAATATATATATTATTGCTTATGATATTCAGGAAAAAAACAGAGACTGTTGATTTTCAAAGAATTTTCTTCATGAATGTATGACCAATATTTGTGACTAACAGTTTACATTGGAAAATTATAATATAGGTACATTATCTAGATCTTGTAGGCAGGCGTACCTGTATACTGTAGGTACACAGAGTAATGATATGAGAAAAAATTACAGCTTTGGAAAATTGAAAAGAATCCCTTCAGCAATCGCCAACTTCGATGAGAAGTGAAGTACTTGTTAAAAAATCATTAAATGACCTTTGTTTATTATTTCAGATTTTGTCCAAAAACTAGTCTTTTGTTTTCTTTTTTGTGTGAACTGCCTCAGTTTTCAACTAACCACATATGTATATCGAGAACGTGGAATAAAGGGTTTGAATCTATTAATATATTTTTCTTCAGGAACTTCGAGATATGCACTCCAGAAGACACACCGACAACTTCATTCCATCTCAAAAATCTCCCATCTCTCTTAACCGATACGACGATTTCGATGACTTAGCGCCCTCTTTAAAGCTACGGCCACGTTCCCCAGGTAAGTTACTACCGTCACCAATTTTTCCAAACATACTTGATGTACCCTCACCCAAAAATCCACTCAAAAAAGTGTAACAACGAACTGAATTTGAATAAAAACGTAACTGAAAAAGAACGATTCTGAATTTTCACTAAGACTTCCTCTACTTTTCTACACAGGCTTATTACAAAACGGTCTCTATCTCTGAATCTATAAAATACTAATCAACGTTTTCTCAATGGAAAATAAGGAAATGTGGGTTTATAAAGATTGGTAGATTTTTTTGCACTGCTATACAAAAACTAGATAAGAAAGTTCTTTAAAATTTCAGTAGTAGACGTGACCGAAAATGTGAGTTGCTGTAAAAGTGCAGGGCCATAATTGCTTTCAAAATATGACAATTTCCAAAAAAATTGAGATTCACAAAGTTTCAGTTTGAATTTTTTCGAGAGGATACCTTCGTTTGGAAAAAGCTGTCTCAAGATGGTCAGAAGACCGGACCTTAAAGAAGTGCTATCTATAAAGACAGCATTACTGGATATGCAGAATATTTTTGAACCTGATTGGGCATTCAAGTTTCATCAGGAATGTATCAAGCATGAAGGCATGAATTTGAAATAAAGCCAAAATATTCTTCACACCAAGTGAGCATCTAGTCAATCTAGTTGGAAAAAATATAGATCATATCAAATTTCATGGAAGCTAGATTCTCATATAAATTATCTTAAATTGTGAAAATTACGAGACCAAATGAATTTGGTTTCTATTCCTTTTTTAAGCTTGAATGGTGCAAATGAAGGCAAGATAAAATTTAAATAGCTTTGGAGATATTACTTAGGCAAAACCTAAAAACCAACCAAAACAATGACGGCAGCCGTGAAAGCCTAAAGTCCTATATTTGTTTTTTACCCAGTAAATTAATTTTTTCAGAACCTCGGCTTTGCGCTCGTGCCCTGTATAATTTCGTAGGCCAGACGGCAAGGGAACTGACTTTCAGAAAAGGGGACATAATCTACATAAGGAGGCAGATCGACAAGAACTGGTACGAAGGGGAACTGAACGCCATGGTAGGCCTGTGCCCCACCAATTATGTTGAGGTAAGGCGTACAAAGAGACCAATTTTCCAAAATATTAAAATTTCCATGGCTGCATCAAAACAGAAACGCTCTAAATTGAAACCTCCAAATATCAGAAATCCCATCAGAAATTGAATCGTAGGTATTATGAAAGATTTTATCAGTTTTCGGAAATTATCAGGGATTAATAAATATTAGATATAATTTCAAAATATTTATAAAGTTCAAAATTACCAGTCATAATCAACAGGTCAATCTCAATGGCTATCATTTACCAGCGTTATGTTTTTTATCCAAGCATTTTGTAAATAGATGATATTTAAAAATTTCCAGAGGACAATTTGTGTATATAAATATTAAAAACCAATATTTTGCAACAATCAGAGATAGCGTCAAGTGAATTCATATTACTTCATCAACATTGAAAATCCGTGAATTATATTAACGTGAAAAACATTAATATAATTCTGTCGCAAAATATAAAATTTCAGCTTTTTTGCAGCAGAAGTTTGTTCAAAATTATCCATCTGCACCACTTGTAAATATTAAGAAATACTGAAAAATAGAAATTGGGTGTTATAATTATTGTTATATTTCTCGTTTTATATTCCAGATTATCCCCTCTGAAGGAAGCAAACCCACACCCCGTAAGGCCCACGAAGGTAAGGCTCGAGCAAAGTACAATTTCGTGGCCCAAAGTCATCTGGAACTCTCCCTCGGTAGGGGCGAACTTGTGACCATCACCCGAAGAGTTGACGATAACTGGTTCGAGGGAAAAATCGGTGGAAGAAAAGGTGAGTAAATAGATATTATAATGAAAAATGAAAATGTATATGGTAAATTTTTAAGCTAATTCTGGAGTTCCTCAAGGCTGCAATTTGGGACCACTCTTGACCATACTTTTCATGAATGATTTACCATTCTATCAGTAATGTTTTGGTACAAAAAGATTGAATTAGAATGTATGATAAGAGCTTGATTAACAAATGATACTTCAATGTAAAGAAATGCTCGTCTATGACCATAATGCGTTTGAGAGAGCTGCTAATGTTTTAAAAGGGTATATTTTAAATGAGTACCAAAATAATTATTGTGCTACAACATTGCGTGCCAAGTTTTATACTCTGTCTCCAAAATAATATTTGGCCACCAAAAGTAACTTATCAAAAAACCTCAACCAGAAATAGAATTCATGAGCACCTGAAATGTTAAACAGTTGGCATAAATATTAAAGTAGTACCAAATGTAATACATAAACACCAAAAACATTAAATAATCTCTAACGCATTTTCAACATGCAAGCTAGGTTAGCGAAAAACTAATTCACGCGTTTTCGACTCGTAAGCTAGGTTAGCTTGCTCAGATTAGGTTTGTGGGTCAGGCGCGAGCGAAAATCTAATTCACGCATTTTCGACTCGCAAACTAAGTTATCTTGCTCAGGTTAGGTGTGTGCCAGGCGCGAGTAAAAATCTAATTCGCGCATTTTCGACTCGCAAACTAGGTGACCTTGTTCCGGTCAGGCTTGTGTGCCCAATGCGAGCGAAAAACTAATTCACGCATATTCGACTCGCAAGCTAGGTTAGCTTGTTCAGGTTAGGGTTTTGTGTAAAGCACGAGCGAAAATCTAATTCACGCATTTTCGACTCGCAAACTCGGTTATCTTGCACAGGTCAGGTTTGTGTGTAAATTGCGAGCAAAAAACTAATTCACGCATTTTCGACTCGCAAGCCAGATTAGCTTGCTCAGGTTAGGTTTGTGTGTCAAGCGTGAGCGAAAAATTAATTCACGCATTTTCGACTTGCAAGCTAGGTAAGCTTGCTCAGTTTATGTTTGTGTCAGGCACGAGCGAAGATCTAATTCAGGCATTTTCGACTCGCAAACAGGTCAGGTTTGTGTGTCAATTGCGAGCGAAAAACTAATTCTCGCATTTTCGACTCGCAAACTGGGTTAGCTTACTCAGGTTAGGGTTTTGTAAATGTAATACATAAACACCAAAAACATTAAATAATCTCTAATGCATTTTCAACATGCAAGCTAGGTTAGCGAAAAACTAATTCACGAGTTTTCGACTCGTAAGCTAGGTTAGCTTGCTCAGATTAGGTTTGTGGGTCAGGCGCGAGCGAAAATCTAATTCACGCATTTTCGACTCGCAAACTAGGTTATCTTGCACAGGTTAGGTTTGTGTGCCAGGCGCGAGCAAAAATCTAATTCGCGCATTTTCGACTCGCAAACTAGGTGACCTTGCTCCGGACAGGCTTGTGTGTCCATTGCGAGCGAAAAACTAATTCACGCATTTTCGACTCGCAAGCTAGGTTAGCTTGTTCAGATTAGGGTTTTGTGTAAAGCACGAGCGAAAATCTAATTCACGCATTTTTGACTCGCAAACTAGGTTAGCTTGCACAGGTCAGGTTTGTGTGTAAATTGCGAGCAAAAAACTAATTCACGCATTTTCGACTCGCAAGCCAGATTAGCTTGCTCAGGTTAGGTTTGTGTGTCAAGCGTGAGCCAAAAATTAATTCACGCATTTTCGACTTGCAAGCTAGGTAAGCTTGCTCAGTTTATGTTTGTGTCAGGCGCGAGCGAAGATCTAATTCAGGCATTTTCGACTCGCAAACAGGTCAGGTTTGTGTGTCAATTGCGAGCGAAAAACTAATTCTCGCATTTTCGACTCGCAAACTGGGTTAGCTTACTCAGGTTAGGGTTTTGTAAATGTAATACATAAACACCAAAAACATTAAATAATCTCTAATGCATTTTCAACATGCAAGCTAGGTTAGCGAAAAACTAATTCACGAGTTTTCGACTCGTAAGCTAGGTTAGCTTGCTCAGATTAGGTTTGTGGGTCAGGCGCGAGCGAAAATCTAATTCACGCATTTTCGACTCGCAAACTAGGTTATCTTGCACAGGTTAGGTTTGTGTGCCAGGCGCGAGCAAAAATCTAATTCGCGCATTTTCGACTCGCAAACTAGGTGACCTTGCTCCGGACAGGCTTGTGTGTCCATTGCGAGCGAAAAACTAATTCACGCATTTTCGACTCGCAAGCTAGGTTAGCTTGTTCAGATTAGGGTTTTGTGTAAAGCACGAGCGAAAATCTAATTCACGCATTTTTGACTCGCAAACTAGGTTAGCTTGCACAGGTCAGGTTTGTGTGTAAATTGCGAGCAAAAAACTAATTCACGCATTTTCGACTCGCAAGCCAGATTAGCTTGCTCAGGTTAGGTTTGTGTGTCAAGCGTGAGCGAAAAATTAATTCACGCATTTTCGACTTGCAAGCTAGGTAAGCTTGCTCAGTTCTAGATCTAATTCAGGCATTTTCGGTTCGCAAACAGGTCAGGTTTGTGTGTCAATTGCGAGCGAAAAACTAATTTACGCATTTTCGACTCGCAGGCTAGGTTTATTTCGGTGCTCAAATATTTAGTGTTCAAGTGAGATTTGTAGTGTCAACAATAATCAGTTGCTGCTGGAATACATAAATAAACTTCAAAACTCAATAATTTGGGGTTCAAAAATAAATAATTTGGTAATTAAATTTTGGTGCTCAACGATGATTTTTGGTGACACAGAATAAATATTTGGAAATCATGTCAATATTACTTTGGTACTCGGTTAAATACGGCCCGTTAAAAATAGATTTGATCAGGGTATTACTTATGAATACGCAATATATTTTAATAATATCAAAAATATTTCTAAGTCGGCGATTCTTTTGATGGAATACATAATTAGACAAACTTAACTTCACTGATATAAATGTTTTTTGAGTAATATATTATAGTCTAATAAATCATCAGATTATTAATCTAATTGGAAGTTAGACAAGAGGTCTGTTTGAATATAAATAATTAAGTAAATTGCTCAATTCTTCTATTTTTGCAGGTATCTTCCCAGCCAACTACGTGGAAGTCCTGATCGACCCCCAAACGCCACCCCCCTCGAGCGGAAAACCAGTGGCGGCACCTGCAGCACATTCTCTCCTCCTGAACGGTTCTTCAGGAGGAAAAGAATCCATGGGGACCCACTGCTACACTCCCACCCTGCCCAACGCTCAGCTAACCAATAGTTACCACGCCAAGCCCGTTCAAGTGACCAACAGCCAGTCTTACGGGTCTCTGAACAGGAAGAATCTACCCATGAGTCAGGCGTTGCATATAGAGACGCAGAGTGAGCCTATACCGTGAGTAGAATTTTTTTTTATTTCCATTAAATGTGACTAACGGGATTGCCATGAAACGCTATTCAAAAAGACCCCTTTAATTCTAACGCCATTGTCAAGTCATCACCATAATTCGAACTGATGAAGGACAGAGTTCCTCGATACGTTGGGAGTACCCACAACAATTACAGAAACTCTATGAAAACATCAATATTGTCATTATCTGTTGCACTCAAAAACACCCGTGGATACACTGCGACACCCCCAGCAACCGGAGGCAAAAGGCGAATATATGCCTCCGGAGGAGGGTGGTGCAAGAGTACACGCATGCTATCAGTTCTTGTAGATGTTTCGGTTCACATGTTCTTTGAGTACGTTCAGTCAATGTAGAGATGATTCCTCGCTTTTGACTCGGATGGTGGTTCGATAGTGCATGAAATCCATGTGCGTCGGTTTTCGGTACACTTTCTGGGTGAGTCTTGTGTCAAACATTTCGATTAGTAAATCTAAGAAGGCTATCCGCTGGTCCTGTTCAGTCTTCACTGTGAACTTAATGCTAGAGTGTTGAGCATTTCGGTGGTCTAGGAAAAGGTTCAGTCTGTCCCTTCCGTATGTCCAAACGTCTAAGGTGTCATCCATGCATCGTAGCCATGTGATCGGTTTGGTATCGAAAGCTCATCAGAGTCTTCTTTCCATTGGAAGTATCTTCCGGTGAAACATGCCTTGAAGAATGCGACAATATCACTCGAAAACATCTTGCCTATCTCTTTCAAAGAATCTTCCAGTGGGACGTTGGTGAAAAAAGACACAAGGTCGTTGCTCACAAGAATATCATTTGGCCCCAGGGTTTTGTTCTAAATTTTTCTCACAGAGTCTGTCAAGTCCTTGACGAAAGAGTTTGTTTCTCCACATGAGGCTGGAGGAGCGAGGCGAGATGTTTTGTCAGGTGATACGTATGCGAACCTGGGGCACTAACTATTGGCCTCAGTCTGTTTTGTGTATCTTCTGGAGCCTGTAGAGCCTTACTGGAACGGTTTCTGTTCCAAGAACAGTTTCCGGCAATGACGATGATTTTGTGAGATGGTTCGTCTTTCGCAACCTTGATTGTCTTGGGTGTCTTTCAGCCTGCGGTAGCTAGACAAACAAGTCGAGGAGTTCTTCGATTTTACTGTTGTATTCTTCAATCTCAATCTAAAATGAGGCATTTGGAGTAGTTATCCGTCATACAAAGGCTAATTGATGTCATGAATGCCTAATATGCTACTATTACTATAGATCAATAACGCTTGCTTTATTTATAGGTACCGAGCCCTGTACAAATACAACCCTCAAAACGACGACGAACTAGAGCTGCTAGAGGGCGACACCGTCTACGTCCTGGAAAAATGCGACGACGGCTGGTACGTGGGATCGAGCAATAGAACTGGAGCGTTCGGTACTTTCCCAGGCAACTACGTCGAGAAAATATAGCATCTGACACCGCTACTCTATCTTGTATAAATGTTAAGTTAATTTATAATCCGGTGCCTCAGCATGAAAATTAACTGCCATTTTGTGAGATTTACGTAAACGATTTTATCTTCCTGACGCACAAAGTTCAATTAACCAGAAAAATTTGCTGAGCAGATGCGCTACCCGTCAACTCTGTTGATAAGGTGCGATTCATAACGAATCGGCGTTACCCTTGAAATTTGCTCGGAAGGCGACTCGATTATGTGACTAAAAAACCACTAGTTGTCTGAGGAGTGCTGCAAACTGCAGAAATGTTGGGCGTGTAATACTAGTTTGGACAATGAGGGAGTTTTCAGAAAGAAACTTGGATCATGAGAAAAATTGCCAGCCATTATAAAAATGAGTCTGAAGTATTTCCTACTCCCTATTTTCTGCTGCAGAGTTTTTCATGACAAACATCATTCACCGAAGTCAATTTTTATGAAAGATCCTAAAGTTCGTGTGTTCTCATGTTTTCGTCCAATTTCGCTGGACTATATTTTAGTGTCGGTGCATTTTCGCAAATACTAGAAACTCCAAAACAGAAACAAAGCTAACTGATTTTCATTGCCATAATCAAATCCAAACAACTGGGTCAGTAGAAATAGATAAAAAAAATTCCGTATACTTCAGTTGGATGCAAACTTGATTTATGATATGAAATATTATATAGGATATACAGCAAAATTCAAGTTGATTGCATTTTTAACAATGTTTCTGACTTTGGAACAGGTTGCATACTGAGATTTAATGCTTTCTTTCTCAATGTAACATTCACTTGACCAAAGTTTGAGAACTTTTGGATAAATTTTCGATATTTATTGTCTATCTCTACTGTCCTAAACAGCCAACAAATAAAAACACGAGTGCACGAGTGTATACTGGGCGTACACTATTCCAGTTGCGCGTTTTTAAAAAACGGTTTTAACTACTAACTAGAGCTTGTAGATACAATATTTTAATTAACTTAAAGTTAGTTCGTTAAGCGTTCTAGTCATTAGCCAAATGATAATTTTTAGTATAGGTTATACGGGGCGTTCGAAAAGTCACCCCGGTCTTTGTACAATATTTTATTTGCACCAAAAATATTCGAAAGAGTTTTAACAAGTTCTTCCATAATGTTAAATTAACTGTATATATAAGAGAATGTCGATTGTTTATTCGTAGGAGAAAGCTTCCAGGAAAATTGCGATTTTCCGCATATTTTTGGATTTATCGCATATCATGTGTGTACCTTCTGTAGAATTCAAGAATTTTTGCCGGAGAGTATCAAATAAATGAAATAGTAAAATCAACAATATCGAAGTACCCTTCTCTCCAAATATTTCCACCATGTGCGAAATATGAGACAACCATCTCACAGAAAACAACTTCTTTCCTGGCTAATACCACGACGGACACTGAACTACATCTGACAGATATTTGTGTAACGTTCTTCTAAGAAGACCCAATTGCAAACGCTTATTGTATTCAAACCGTATATCCCTCATTTGCCTGGGAAAGACCCATTGCAGACGGAAAATATTAGAGTTGTCCTGCCCAGCCCAATAAGTTACAATCCTCTGTATAACTAATATTTCCCCACAAATAAAGTAGGGTTTCCCCGCGGGTGGCGCTGCTTCATTTGGGAGGAAATATTAATTATACAGTGAATTATAATTCATTGGGCTGGGGCAAAACAACTCTAATGTTGTCCGACCTACCCTGTCACTGACGAGCGGCAAGAACCTCGAAACGCGTCTGCAAGTGGTCTTTCCCAGCCAAATGCAGGATAATCTGCTGTTTGATCACAATAAGCACTTGCAATCGAGGCTTCTTGTACTTGTACTTTGCACAAATATCTGTCAGATGTAGTTCAATGTCCGTCGTGGTATTAGCCAGGGAAGTAGTTGTTTTTTTGAGAGAAGGGTACTTCGACATTGTCGATTTTACTATTTCATTTACCTTGTGTAGATCGAATGTTTTCCTGATTTTCTAACCCCCTTTATGAGACTTAAATTATAGGAGTGCCTTTTGAATACAATACTGACCCGTAGTCGATTATACCTGACAATAAATTGTCGACGAGTCGATCAAAATCCGAAGATCTTTGTAAAGTTACGCCGACTTGGCATCGTCGCCGTTTATGTCTGTTGTTATTGTTTACAGTCTAATATTGATTTATATTTACACTGTTAGATGGAAATTATATTATTCGCTTCACCAGAGAGAGCATAATTTCACCTTTGTTTGTAACATTTTTGTTTTTCATTAAAATATTTAACGTTGGGTGTTTGTTTTATTGTTCAACATGCTTTCCACTCAGAGTAACATAAACTCAGAGAAGAGAAAGTGGCATAAAAAGTAATATTATCCGCAAAGCTGTGTTGGTGTTAGAATGGATCCCTGCGGCACATTATTACAGCATTATCAGGAAGAATGTCAGAGGAAATTCCATTAACCACAACGAGGGGAGATCTGTCCGAGAGAAAGCTATACAGCGCTAGTCAAAAGTCTCCTTCCCTCCTCGTATCTTTCGAACGGATTTGAATTTTTCTTTAAAATTAATTTTGGTGAAATGGTCCTAAGTTACTTTATGACACAAAAAAATTACCTATCTTTCAAAATGGCGACCCATAATATTAGAACTCTGTCACCCCTATTAACTTTTGAACGGATATTATAGACTACTTCTTGGCAAAAAAAAATGAATATTTTTTTAAATGGCGTCAGGCCGATATGTTTGAATCGTTTCTAAATTATCTATACGACAATGGAATATCAGACCAAAATATTCAGAAGCACCTCGACTAGGGCCTTAACTTCATCTAAAGACGACGAATGTTACATTATGTTTTTTAATCAAATTGAATTAAATGAGGATTATTATCACTATCACATATTACCAATGCATTGTTACTGTCACACTGAATGCGATTTTTGGAATCTAAAACATGGGACACCTCTAATTAAATATGTTTTAGAATTCTAAAAAAAATATCCAACAAAATGGGGAAAACTTTTTTTTTCATCACCAAATTCCTAAGGTGGTTATCACATAACTTTTCCGAAAATTCGTTGTATTCAAATATATTAATCAAAATAATATACTCCCACAACCCTATACAAAAAAATAAGTGAACAAAAGAACAAAAATAACTCTCAGAATATGTCGCTGAAGAATTACCTTTGCTCATTATAATGTCAATTGTTTTGCCCCCTTATTATATGTTTAGTCTATATTTAGCAAGCAAAAGTAGGGATTCCGGCAGTTCATAATGTCAAAAACGTGTTCGAACTGAGTTCTCTAGGGCTATTACCATAATAAAACAAACTAAAATAAAAATCAGAGCTCAACGAAAGCTGTTCTTTGTTTTTTTTTGCATGACAAAATATAGTCATTCAGAAGTTAAATATGCAAATGTATTCATACAACATGGGAATGAAAGAACTGTTCCACTTACCGATCCAGGAATAGATTTTGACAGGCACACATATTTCATTCAAAATTGGAAATTGGGAACAACAATACACTAGGGTTCGTGGCTACAGAAAATACTGGACGGTTATGACTCGTTTATTTACACAGCAAATGATTCCAATAAACCGGAGATCTCGATCTATCTTCGTTGCTCTCTGATGACGACCTCTTTCTTCTTGGACTTCTGGATCTCGATCTCTCCCAGCAACTCCTCTGTAGATGGCCGCTTTTCCCACAGTTATAGCAGCGCCTCTTCCTGTCTTCTGGGGAAGGCACTCGGTTGCTTAATGCTGTTATGGAGTCCAATATTTTCTTCAATAGCGCCTCGCTTGTAGGAGAATCCTCGTTGAAGAAAAATGGTCAAAGTCTACTAATACAAGGCCACTTAGAAGATCGGAAATGCACCTTCACTATTGATACAGGAGCTTCAAGATCAGTCGTTCGCCCAGGCCTCATACAAGAATCTGTGAAGCCGATGAAAAGGAATATGGTTTTGGAAACGGCAACGGGACAAACCGCACCAGTCATTGGGGAAACACTTGTACACATCCAGATAGGACCTATTACCATAGAACATTCTATGTTGATTGCGGAAATAAGGGATGAATGTGTTTTGGGTCTGGACATCATGGAGAAAAACGACTTCATCCTTAACATCAGACAGAAAATTTTGCGGATTGGCAATGAAGAAATCTTCCTGAGCAGATACAATGAGAAAACCCAACCAATTAAGATTTATGTTGACGAAGACATCCACATTCCGAAAAACTCCGAAACCATGGATAAAGAACCTGGAGATTTGAGCACTGGAATAATTGAAAATGATGAATACCGCCAAGATGGAATTTTAATTGCCCGATGTCTTGTGAACACAGAACAACTAATTCCTGTCAGGGTTGCCAATACTTCGGAAAATAAAGTCCTTCTGAAGAAAAACGACCAATTGGGATTCTGCAAACCTGTCACTCGAGTTATCAATTGTGAAAACCACACTCAGGTACTGCGAAGAAATACCACTAACACCGATCAGAGAACAATAGACAAAATGATGGAATCCCCGGAACATTTAACTATGGAAGAAAAGCAGAAGGCCAAAGAGTTTCTTTATAACCATCGTAACATTTTCTCGACAGAGACTTCGACGGGACGTACCAATCTAGTTCAACATCGCATCAACACCGGCGATGCCCGACCAATCCGACAGGCTCCGAGGAGACTACCGTTTGCCAAACAGAGAGAGGTAGCAGACATGATAAACAACATGATGGAGGATGACATAATTGAAGAAACCACAAGCCCATGGTCCTCCCCGGTAGTATTGGTAAATTATACAACTGAAATATATTAATGGCCATACTATGCCTACTTCACTGGCTACTAATTTTTATACTTAATAAACTTCCATTTCGACTTCGACTTCAACTTCAGTAAATTTCTCCGTCTGCTCGATTGACCTTGCTTATATAAGGCGATGGAAGCATCGAGTACTTCTGCCGCGACGAGAATGCCTACAACCATCCATTTCAGAATGCATCGTTCAGTTCTGTGTACAGTACCGGAAATTTTTTTCGTTCAAAATATCTGTATATACTAATTCGGCCATTCTGAATCGATTGGCGTTCACAGAATTTGTTCTCTTCTGACCGTTCTCCAGTTGGTCAGCTCTAAATCAGTTTTTAGGTGTCTTTTTCCGGCCAAAAATATGTCTGAATAGTTTTCGACATTTTCGTTTTAAACAATTCGGAATCAGCACGTCAATATTCGTTCGAGGACGAAAATTTGAAATTCGAAAAATGAAAAATAAAAAAGTTCAAAAAATTATGTATGATGATATATTCGACTTTTTGGTCCGTTGATTTTTTTCGTCCAAAATCTCAGTATATACTGATTCGGCTATTCTGAATCGATTGGCGTTCGCAGAACTTGTCTATCCCTAAAGGTTCTCGAGTTAGTCAGCACTAAATCAGATTTTAGGTGTTTTTTTCCCGCCAAAAATATTTCTGATTGAGTTTTCGACATTTTCGTTCAAAAATTCGGAATCAGCAGATAAAAATACGTTCGAGGACAAAAATTTGAAATTCGAAAAATGAAAAATAACAAAGTTCAAAAAATTATGTATGATGATATCTTCGACTTTTTTGTCCGTTGATTGTTTTCGTTCAAAATCTCGGTATATACTGATTCGACCATTCTGAATGGATTGACGTTCGCAGAATATGTCTATCTTTAACCGTTCTCGAGTTGGTCAGCTCTAAATCAGTTTTTAGGTGGATTATTCACGCCAAACATATTTCTGATGAGTTTTCGACATTCTCGTTCAAAATTTCGTAATCAGCACGTCAAAATACGTTCGAACACAAAAATTAGAAATTTGAAAAATGAAAAATAAAAAAGTTCAAAAAATTATGTACTTATGCTGAAATATTCGACTTTTTTGTCCGTTGATTTTTTCCGTTCAAAATCTCAGTATAAACTAATTCGGCCATTCTGAATCGATCGGCGTTCACAGAATTGGTCTATCTTTTACCGTTCATAAGTAGGTCAGCTCTAAATCAGTTTTTAGGTGTTTTTTTTCCCGCCAAAAATATTTCTGATGAGTTTTCGACATTTTCGATCACAAATTTGAAATAAGCACGTCAAGATACGTTCGAAGACAAAAATTAGAAATTCGAAAAATGAAAAATAAAAAAGTTCAAAAAATTATGGATGATGATTAAATATTCGACTTTTTTTTTCGTTGATTTTTTTCGTTCAAAATCTCAGTATATACTAATTCGGCCATTCTGAATCGATTGGTGTTCGCAGAACTTGTCTATCTCTGACCATTCTTGAGTTGGTCAGCTCTAAATCAGTTTTTAGGTGTTTTTTTTTGCCAAAAATATTTCTAATGACTTTTTGACACTTTCGTTCAAAAATTCGAAATCAGCACGTCAAAATACGTTTGAAGACAAAAATTAGAGAGTCGAAAAATAAAAAATAAAAAAGTTCAAAAAATTAGGTATGATGATATATTCGACTTTTTTGCCCGTTGATTTTTTTCGTTCGAAATCTCAGTATATACTAATTTGGCCATTCTGAATTGATTGGCATTCGCAGAATTTGTCTATCTCTAACCGTTCTTGGTTTGGTCAGCTCTAAATCAGTTTTTAGGTGTTTTTTTCCCGCCAAAAATATTTCTGATCTGATGCGTTTTCGACAGTTTCGCTCAAAAATTCGAAATCAACACGTCAAAATGCGTTCGAAGACAATAATTAGAAATTCGAAAAATGAAAAATAAAAAGGTCAAAAAAATTATGTATAATGATATATTCGACTTTTTTGTCCGTTGATTTTTTTTTGTTCAAAATCTTAGTTTATACTACTTTGGCCATTCTGAATCGATTGGCGTTCGCAGAATACGTCTTTCTCTAACCGTTCTCGAGTTGGTCAGCTCTAAATCAGTTTTTATATGGATTTTTCCCGTCAAAAATATTCCTGATGAATTTTCGTCACTTTTGTTCAAAAATTCGGAATCAGCACGCCAAACTACGTTTGAGGACAAAAATTGGAAATTCGAAAAATAAAAATAAAAAAGTTCAAAAAATTATGTATGATGATATATTCGACTTTTTTGTTCGTTGATTTTTTCCGTTCAAAATCCCAGTATATACTAATACGGCCATTCTGAATCGATTGTCGTTGGCAGAATATGTCTATCTTTAACCGTTCTCGAGTTGGTCAGCTCTAAATCAGTTTTTAAGTGTTTTTTTTTTGCCGCCAAAAATATTTATGATGAGTTTTCGACATTTTCGTTCAAAATTTCGGAATCAGTACGTCAAAATACGTTTGGGGATAAAAATTTTAAATTCGAAAAATAAAAAAGTTCAAAAAATTATGTAATTTGAACAACAGGTTTCATAAGGCTCAGTAGTGCACTGGACCGTGAATTCGTTTTGCACTCTTCTATTGCTTGGTCTATTGGTGCACTTATCACAGTAACATATGATATATTTATAGAAGTGTTGCTCAACGGCCTAGTTTTTTAATTGTGATATTCGAGGATCCGATATTTTTCATCCTTTTCATTGATTATTTCAATTTAATTTTCTGGAGTTCTCGCAACTATTTTAAATCGATTTTTTTTTCAAATCAATCTATTATTCTATAAAAAGTTGTTTTTGGTGTGGTTGAGTTCAATAAGGAAGAGTAGACAATAACAACTTTCCTTGTTGATTTCTCTCTGATTTTTTGTTTTTTATCGGGTAATTTTGTGGTACCTACTTGATGAAGGCTCTTTCAACCAAAGTAAATGATTTTTCAATCGGTGATAATTTTGTAAATGGAGATCCAGTTGCAGAGACTCATCTGGCACTTTCTAACCTTAGATTTTCTAACTACCTACCCCCAAAAAAGTAACAATTTGGCCATCAATGTTCTCCTCCATAACATAGAAATAACCTTGCAACTCGTAGACAATACAATAAACACGTCTTCCGGACATTTTCTCGCTGACTCGAACCATAATTCATAATCATTGATACCGTGTCTTACAATAAACTCTCAGTCAACGCACGCCGAGATAACCATCATCTTGTACGGTGATCGCAAAAGCCACAAGGAAAGATAAACAAACAAATGAGATCTGCATCAGCGAAAATCGCGGTACACGACTACACGGCGCTTAAATCGCACGTGCCGGGACCCATCAAGATCAAGATCGCCTTTTGTCTTTACCAGGCATCAGCAGCTCGATGTTTGATGCTTGTTCATCGTTTTCGGGGCAGGAGGCGGTGTTGCCAATGGTGCTTTGTCGGACCTAGACTATAGATTTGGGGTCATTAAAAGTTAACATGATAAAGGAATATCGAATAGACTACAGTTAGAGTGAGATATCGTCACTTCTTTCACCATTAACAATCTCATTAAGCGAATGTTTTTTTTTTTCCAGGACATGTTCTTTTAATGAACGGCAAAGCTCTGGAATTCATAAACCAGATAAGTTCTATGCAAGGCTGACAGTCTCCAAAAATTTAGGGAAACCCCTATTCCTACGAACTTTTCCTTGGTTTTCACGATGTTTTCAGAAACAGAAGATAAAAATGATGTTGTTGTTGCATCATTTATACTCTCGATGTGTTGCAATTTCAAAAAATCAATAACAGAAATTTCATAAATATTTTCAATAAGCGCTTAGCTACAGGATACATGATGATGACCTTATGCAAGTGAATTCCAGTTTCCATCCAGAACTGAGTGCGAATTTCTAGTTCACAGAATTGTTTACAGATATTCAAATGTTCTCAAAAGATTCTTGTTTTTAAATAAAATATGATATCATATTAAAAGTTGATAAGAAAACTCTGACGCAACTTTATAGTAAATTCCATTTCACATTGATTACATAATATAATTGATGTTTCTGATTTTTCAAAAGCAATCTTATAGATAGCCGAAAAAAAAGAAGTTATATATACCAGAATAGTTTTTAAAATCGTAATGTCATGCGAATCGTCAATGTGACCTTGGTAAAATTCAGTCATTTTTATCATACGAAATAGAGGCATTCCTAGGTTTTGATAAAAATCAAATACAAACGAGCAACCTCTTCCGAAAATTCTTGAGAAAATTCCAAAAGTTCTGCAAACTTGGAGTGGTATTGAATATTGAATATATATGTATTGTTGAGAACATTTTTTTATCGACCTTTAATGTTATTGACCTTTGATGTTTTTCTTTGATATATCATAAGAGAAAATTTCAAAAGTTCTGCAAACTTGACAGATACATCGGAAAAATATTCCAAACAGTTGTGCAGATATGTAACCTTTTACGTTGACAGGAACATATGTGTTTTCAATTCGTGGTCATTTTTTTGATCAAGGTGGTCTCGAAATAATTGCAAATATGGAAAGATTAGGAAACTCCTAATATAAGTGGAAAAGGTAAACAGGATCCGCCTAAGTTCTTCCAAATTCAGAATTGATGAATAATTTTTTCCTCGACAGTGTTCCTCGAAGACTCCACTGATTCTCTGATACGTCGGGGCTATAACTCACTAAAACCTCCCCCTCTATGTAGGTGCCTCAGGCTGTTGCCCCGGTAACACTTAGGCATGTTGGCCTATTGTAGTTTGCCTATATTATATACTGTCACAGTACCCAATTCAGTACTTTCGTGCCTTGTACAAGTTCTTCACTGGGTGGGAATTGTATAGTTCTAGATCGCCAAATGGCTGCCCGAAAATTGCCACTCTTTTGCGGTCTAGTGCCTCGTAACAGCACAGTATGTGCGTCACTGTTTCTGGAACCTTACCGCACAGTTTGCAGGTCAGGTCTCCATTATACTGTCCCGTTTTGTTGCGGTACTCTTCCACTGGTGCATGACCGGTCAGGAGTCACATAAAGGTTCTCAGCTGGCTTATATCCATCGAAAACAGGTCTGCCATTCTTTATTTCCGTATTTGTTTTCTGGATTGCCAGTAGTTTTTGTGTTTGCCCCTAATCCAGTCTTTTACAGACGCTTCTGTACCCCTAGCGTCTGCTCGAGTTTAGGGGAACTTTCGGAACTTTTTCTTGCGAGTTCGTCAGCTTTCCCATTGCCTGCAACTCCCTGGTCTTCTGGGACCCATCAGTTTGATGTGATTCCGGTTTGCCAACGCTCTCAGTTCTTTTTTGCAGTCCCATACAAGTTTGGACGTCAGTTCATTGCTGCAAAAGGCCTTCAGTTCTCCTATTGTGCTGATGCCAGTACTTAGGTTCCTATAGAATACCCCTCCATTCCTAGTCCTGGATCCATCTGTGTACCAGAATCTCCCCTTTAGAATGTCCTCGAGCTGCTGAATTGGTTATCAAATCAGTACCATTTCGAAATGTGGTCCGTTCTCGTTCCCAGCGCGTCCCCGATCACAGTTCTAACGATGCTCATATGTCCTGTTTCAATGTTCAAGTTAGGTGTGTGTTGTAATCTGGAGGCACCAAACCTTGCCCTCCCCCCACACTGCACCACTAGGCCGAAAAGAGGCCATCCCAGGAATATCCCAAAGGCTGCAGTTGTGGTTGTTATAATTGCCACTGTAATTCCAAGACAGGCTTGTCTTTGCACCTTGTCTAGTCTTGTTATGGCTCCTCTTTGTTGTGTTTTGTGCCACCACATCAAAGAGGCGTATGTAATGGAAGGTATGACCACCGTGCTGTATACAGCCAGGCTAGGATGTGGTTTTTAGCCCCTACTTTTCCCAAAAGAACGTCTGACTGTTACTAGTGAGATCACCGTTTTTTTTTAGATGCTAGTTCCAGGTCAGCTTGGAGTCAATGATTACTTCAAGTCAAAGATTACTCCTTTATTTGTACGCCCTCTCCTCATAGGTCCCAGAGCCTGTGTTTTTCGTCTTCAGGTGAAGGCTCTAGTAAGGTTTTGCCTTGTTAGGGTTTGCGTTCATCCTCCTAGTCCCGCCCGTCTCGTAACAAGATTTAGAGCCTCCTGCATGCGACCTCTAACCGCTGTGGTCTATTCTCCTTGTTCTAAGACTACTCAACATAGCCAAGGACATCGTTCAGGGATTCCAGTACAGTACTGTTTATCAACTGGTTTTTTTAACATTGAGTCTATCCAGGCCATAGAGGGTTCCTCGATATCTAAGAGTTCTGTTGATTGAGTTTATAGAGGAATTGTCGAAAGTCACTTCTGCGTCTAGAAAAGCTGCTCACAGAACCTTTTTATTGCCTAGCTCATTTTACACCCTCTTTAATTGGTGGATATTTTCATGGACGATCTCTTCTGAAATATCATCAATCATTCCACCGTTAGCTGTCCCATCAAGATTGGCTCGTCAAGCTCAGTCCTCACATCCATTTGTCGTCACTTTGGAAACATGCCGAACGTTTCTTTCCCAGAGCTCGTTATTCCTGCCAACGGAAATTGAAACTCACTGCCTCAGGGGCTATTCCCTGAGGCATATAGCCTGCTTGAATACAAAAATTCCAGTTCCCACCTACTTTCTCTCGACGATGTTTTCTGAAAATACAGGATTTTTCTTTTCGCGAAAACCATAACATAAAAAAAGAAAAGTTTCTGAAGATTCTATTTTCTGAATTTCTTTCTGAAACTCCAGTTAGTTTTTCAAGTCGACTAGAGAAAATGTGTCACAAGTATTTATGTGTTTCGCTGTTATCACTTTGTTTTTGTTTTTTGTTTTTTTTTTAATTCATTCACTGATACCCGGCAATTAGTTCAATATTTCGATCCAACAAAAATATTTCGCCATCGCTTTTTATTCCTTGCCAGTGCTCACTTTATAAAGAAGACAGTGCAGATAAGACTTTCAGTTGTTCCAAGTTCGTCCATAGGAGTAGAGCGTTTAATCATTGTTTCATCATCTCTATCGGCAATTCGCGAATGAAATTTTCGAAAATTCAGTGAATTATCTGTTTTTTGTGAGTGAGATAAGTGAACAAACTATAGTCAGGTGGGTGTTGTGAATTATTCTTTAGTTTTGGCAAACCCGTTATTTCTTCCTTTTTTTAAAATTAAAAAAATAAAGACCTCAACATTAAACTAATCGTTGAATAGTGCATTTATTAATAATTAATAGAAAATTTAAGAAATATGCATATGGAATCAATACATAATGATAATAATGAATATACTTCATTAAATTTGTTCATTTGGAAACAATGTAAGCTATTCCTGTATTGAGAGCGCTAAAACGTGCGAGATTAAAAAATAAATTTCTACCACCTTTAGTAGTACAAAATTGTTAAAAAATAGAAGAATCCAATTTTTGAACTGTTTTCTAAAGTTTGTAATTTACTTTGTTCATTGCTCTATTTATCGTTATATACATAGTTATATGATGTAGAATCTAAAATTCAATTACTCACTTACAAAAAACATTTGATGTTTTTCTGTTAGGTAACTCAGCGAGCATTTTGGTTACTTTGTCGCTCGGCGAGCGGTAAAGTAAAAAACGCTTGCTCCTCAGAAAAGTGCAGCTTTGCGCTTTCTTTTTGAAGCGCAAACATGGTAATTTTCGCTGGGTTGTAGAAAAAGTTATTGCGTGTGACGGATCTAGGGGAGGGCAAGCCAGGGCCCATGCTCCGCTTTACTTCCAACATGGACTAAAAGGTAAAAAATAATTCAAAATGTAAATACTCAAATGTAAAAAAAGCGTGGGTGCTAACGATCTATATTCTCATATTTTTTATTTTAATTTAACAATACTGAGTGTTCAAAACCTCAAGAGAACTTTGTCAAGCACCCCGTGCATTTTTTACATTCGAGTAATTACATTTTCAATTATTTTTTACTTTTTAGTCCATGTTGGAAGTGAAGCGTGTTCTTCAGTTTTTTGTTGATTCGAATCGGACCATTATCACAAATCTCGTCCGCCATCTTGGAGCCGCCATTTTTTTTTTCTATAACAAAAATGTAATATTGCATTGTCACCGAACTATAAACACCTGCCAAATTTTGAAGATTCAAAGATTCCGTTACATAGATATATACATACATACAGGTAAAGCTAGTAAAAGCGATTTCAAAAAAAATAATAATCTAGAGAACACGCTTTACTTCCATGGACTAAAAAGTAAAAAATAATTGACTATTTAATTTCTCAAATGTAAAAAAGCGTGGGTGCTTTCGATATATATATATTCTCATATTTTTTTAGTTTACTTTAACAATACAGAGCGTTCAAGAGCTCAAAATTTTATCAAGCACCCCACGCTTGTTTTACATTTGAGAAATTATGTTGTCAATTATTTTTTACTTTTTAGTACATGGGAAGTAAAGAGTGTTCTTTAGTTTTTTGAACTATTATTTTTTTTACTAAAAAATAGAAATCTCCGACTCTGAAAACCATACCAATTTTGAATCGAATCAGACCATAATGACATCTTGGAGCCGCCATCTATAGTTTATGAATTTTGACAAAAACTTCGAAATATACGACCTCAAAAAACCTCACATACCAATTTTGAATCGAACCTGACCATAATCACAAATTTCGTCCGCCATCTTGGAGCCGCCATTTTGGATTCATGAATTTTGATGAAAAAATCAAAAACTCGGACTCCGAAAACCCTTATATACCAATTTTGAACGGAATCGGACCATTATCACAAATCTCGTCCGCCATCTTGGAGCCGCCATTTTGTTTTTTTTTTATAAAAAAAATGTCATATTGCATTGTCACCAGAACTATGAACACCTGCCAAATTTCAAATCAATCGGACGTCTGGAAATGGGTGAAAATCACGCACTAAGGAGTCAGCCACAAAAATACAACAAACAAACATACAAACAAATATACAAGTGAAGCTAATATAAAGCGTGTAATAAAGATCCGCCACTGTTATTGAGGTCCCATAAAAAACAACACCACGGAGATGACAATTGTGTCAACTCGATTCAAAACAGGCTATATATTATTGAGATATTCTAGGGGATCATGGTGATATTCAATGTTTTTCAGAAGTGGAACAAAGTGGTTGTTCACAATGTCAGGTTTCCATGATCTGTTAATTTTTTCTCTGAGTTCGTCGATTATTGCCAGCTTTTATTAATTTTATGGTAACTCCCATCACTCACCGTAGCGACCTCAATTTTCGATATTCTAGCTAAACAAACCTACCAAATACTTTTCTAAAAATCCCATGAAACACGGAGCTTGGATACAGAAGAATATTACTTGGTTTCATGAAAACGATAACCCCTGTGATGCCCTTACGAAATACCATCAGTGATATGGAGTAGTGCGATAGGGAAAAACCAATTAACCATTAATTGAAGCAATAAATCCCAGCGTCATTTACATCATTGAATCGAGTATTTTGTAATTTCGGTAAACAGTGGAAGACTGTTTTGTTATGAATGTTTTTGAATAAAATATGAGATTTCATAAATGATGAAAGACGTGATAATATCTCTTTTCCGTGACGTGATGCTGTTTGTGCATTCTTTTTCAAGGAGCGAAGACTATTGATAATTGAGAAATAATATTCTCAATGAAATTAAATATAAAACTCATATGTGGCATTGATAATGTATCTTTTATGCTACTGAAATAACATATCATGATACAACACTGATGTAAGCCTTCAAACAATTATCACGAATCTTTCAAAAAGGTGGACTTTTGAAAAAACTTTTGGCGATGTTGTTGTAGTTTCAAAAGATTTACATTTATCATTGGATATAGTTGTTGAAATACTTGTAGTACAGTAACCACAGACAAATGTAAGCCACAAGTAAAGAATGAATCGTGGCACTTTGAAACTCGGCACATGCCTTCTTGAAATCATGTACTGTTAAAAAAAATTATCTACCATAAAAACAGGGATTGAACCCAAAAAAAAAATTATTTAAAAACTTTCTACGATATTTACGGAGGATCCGAAAGTCATGGATATTTTAGTTGATATGAAATAATTATACTGAAGCAGGAATCAGTACCCTCTTTGGACCATATGCAAAGATTTTAGACTAGTGAGACACGTCTCACTTATACATGCAAAAGAAAAAACTGGGTTTTACTCCTGCCTCAGTTCAACTTCAACTCTCCCATAATCCCGGCAATTTCTTCAGTAAATGTTGAAAATAATGGCTCATACACATTCTTCGTAAAAAATGAATATTAGTAAACATTTTTTTTCGTGTTTATCATGGTTCCAACTACTACCTAGCATAATAAGTTTGATGGTGCTACAATCGATTCTTGTCTCAAAACCCAATCGTACTGGATTATCTACACAGGCCAACATTTTAAAAGCACCCTTATACCCTCTACTGTCTTGCGTGCTTTCTCAATTCCAAGTATATGCGCTGCGCATACCTAGTCATGAACAGCTAGCTCATTTGATTAGCAACAATCCACAAACAAAATTTCGCGGACTGACCAGCCACCACAATTTCGAGTGCGTAAATTCATCTGAATTCATCAATTATTCTTCAATTCCAGGTACCGCCGACAAGTCACAATTCGCACCACAACAGAGCCCACAGGACGCAGTGTTGCCAACCCGCCATATCGCCCGAATCGACCGTAACCAGTCACGTGACGCAGCCGAGCTTATAAATATCGCCGTCTCGCTCGTCCGGTTCTCTTTTCCACAGTAACTAAGACGAACGTACAACTTTTAGTGTTTAGTGCTCGAAAGCAAGGTTCAGAATGCCAGAGACGACATTGACAAACGGATTTGCGAACGCAAACGGCCATTCCGGCTACGAAATGGCGGACGGCACCGAGTTTCTCTTCACTTCCGAATCTGTGGGCGAGGGACATCCAGGTTAGTATTTTTACGTTTATTAAGTCGAGAAAATGGCGGAGGAAGCCGCATGGCACGGGGTTTATTTTGGGCGCAGAACGACGCTGTAAATAACAACACACTATACTCTCTCTACTTTTAATTGCTGAAACATCAAGATTAAGAAGTCTTTGGAGAGACGAACGACACGTGCTTTTTGTTTGCAGACGAAGATACTGTGTTACATCGTAGGTGGCTAGACATGCACGAAACACGCAGGTTGATTATAGATTCTGTCTACCGCGTTTTGTTTTGTTTACAAACTATGCTTGATTCTGTGTTACATTTTACAAGAATATTATTATGCTGAATGAAAAATGAAAGTAAATACTCGTGTTGCCATCAAATAGCAAGGAGTTACGCGGGAAATAACCGTTTTATTGGTATTACGGTATTTCCGCGAATTATTTTCAATGGGGATTTCCAGCTATATTAGCTTAGATAAATAGAGGAACAATGTTTATTATTCCGTGTTATGCAAGGTTCCTTTGATTTTTAACATTGAGTGTTATGTTTTCAGGTGATTACAATGATTTACGAAGTTTTATCAGATTTCTGTTTTGATTGTGGTGGCCAGTTTTAATGGTAGTGTCTATTTTCACATTAACGTGAAAATAACTTGGGAAATGTGATCCAGCAAATAACCTCAAATTCTCCATGAACTAGTTGTTTGATTACTTGTGTTTATAGTTGGAAATACCGAAATCTAGTGAATATCTCAAAAAATTGCCGCTACAAGCAAGCTTCAAGGAAAATTACAAATAAACCAGAGAAATTACATATTTGATTTATAACAATGATAGATACTTTGTATTCATACAATAAATACTTCAGTTGATAGAATTTAACGAAGATAATGTAGAATTATGGTTCATTTTGTCTATCAAAGGGGTCCTATTGAAAGCCAATGATCGAACTTTTTACGACTTATTACTTAAAACTTCCGACTTATTACTTACGACCTAAAACTTGACCATAAATCTACCATTACTTTCATATTTACTCCATCCAAGGTCAAAAAAAAATTTTCGTTAAAATTGTTTTTTTCACATCAGCACAAACTGCACACACTTATTCACGCATTTTTCTTGAAGAATCGAGCTTTGGCATAAGTACATAGCACAACAAAACACCGATAATTTCATTTTGATGATAGATTGGCAAGTACGCTGTTACCTGTCTTTCTTTAATTTTGAAACAACGTTGCCAAATCTCATGACTGACACATATAATTGTTTTGCACTGTTTCCGTGTCCTATTTGAAGGATTTCTATATTATCGGCTAAATACTGCATTAGATGAATAAATACTCAGAATGTCTAAATAGTCTACCGTCTACTTTTCAGAAAATATTTTATAAGAATTTTTGTCTGTGCCTTCGGCAGTGACTTTAGAATCAAACTTATAAAATTCACCCTAAAGTAAAAGTTTATCTATTAACAAAACAATAATTAGTACCTGTAGGGCCTAAAGCCAAAATAGTAAATAACCTCGAAATGTTTAAACTGAACATTTTCGTCTAGTTTCACGGTAGGTATAATTTCCATAAGAGGTACCTACATGGAGGCATTTAGTAGATAACATGTATTTGCTGTATACCACATTTGTATGAAACGATGAAAAATTGTTAATTTATTCAAAAACAATTTCAAATCTTGAAAACACTGCCACTAATTGAAAGAAGGAGTCGGGCTATCTTTTTAAAGGGACTCAAAATAAATTTCTTAGGAAGCATTCCGTTAATTGTTATTTTATGTTTTTGTTTACACGTGAATAGTTTTAAAGCTCTAATAATTATGGAAATTGGTGCATAATATCAGCACATTGACATAAAAATTCCATTATTTTTAGTTTCCTTTTGCGTCATATCAGATACTCGTAGAACAACTAGTTTTATTGTATACGTAAAACATAAATTTTTTCAATTCTCTTACTGATACACCTGTTTGCGAACTTTTTCGCAATTTTTGTCAATCCTTTCATCAGAATAATTCAAGTAATGTTCACCAATTGAGTATCCCACAAAAAATGAAAGCATTAGATCTTCAGTCTGTGAATACGTTTTTGTACTTACTCTCGTGCCTTTTTGCTTCCCCTCTGATGAATCTGAATGTTCAGTTTCCAATTATTCATATTTTATGTTTTCATCTATTTATTTTTGTTATCTTTTGTTTCAGACAAAATGTGCGATCAGATCAGTGACGCCATCTTAGATGCGCACTTGCAACAGGATCCAAATGCCAAAGTAGCTTGCGGTAAGTCTAATTGTCCTAAACTCGTTCGACTGTAACAAAATATGTTTTTTTTACAGAAACCGTGACCAAAACCGGTATGATCCTCCTTTGCGGGGAAATCTCTTCAAAAGCAGTGGTAGACTACCAGAAAGTTGTGAGAGACACAGTCAAACATATCGGTTATGATGATTCATCGAAAGGTAAGTGATTCTAATTTTCACACGCTGTTCCTCTCGTTTCGGTGTGCGTATGTAGATCTATGGATACATGCTAGATCGTTGATTTTGTGGTTTTTGACTAGAACTAGATTAATATGTTTTCAGAAAACTAGCAGGCTTTGTTAAATAACCTAATCCAGTAGGTCAAATTTTCGTTTCTTAAAAATGTGTGACGTCTCTTATAAAAAAGAAACTACTTCATTTCAAAAGCCAGCTCGTGTTTACATAATACGAATATTCTTTTTCGTTATTGTACTGAGTGGTAGTTTATCCACATTCAAAGATCTGGGGGTGTAGCATTGCTTTATCTGCACTGATAATTTGATTTTCTTGAAGAAAACGTGTGTCTTTCCTAAATTTAGCCAAAACTTTTGTCTAAAGAACCAGCAAAATGCGTCTGATGTTTCGTTGGCGGAAGATAATCTCAGGCATATAACTGTCACTCAGCTTTATCAAGTAGTTCTGTTACAACCGGCCCAAAGGACCAAATTCTAACTAGAGTAATTCTGTTATATCTGGCTTGAAGGACCACATTCTAGTTCAAGTATTTCAGAAAAATGTCGAGTACGTTTTTCGGGTAAATTCAATGATCTGGTGTATTGAACTGACCTCTGGTCCTTGGGGCCGGATAATAATACTAAAGGAGTTGCTTTCAGGTGAACTGGCAACAGAGGATATGGACTTTGTAACAAAATTATTTATGTGGTTTCAATACCTTTTCTGGCAAAGATTCCTTCAAGAATATTTCCAGTGTAGAAAAAGCAGAGTTATACCTTCAGTTGAATCAAACTCTCAAATTATTTTCTTGTAATTATTGATTAAAACTGAAACAGGTTTTCTATTGAATCGTGGAAAATCGATAAATGTTTAACAAACTATTAGTGAAACTAGAAAATTTCCATTTGTATCGAACTATTATATCTATTGTTATTGTCAAACTCGTCCTTGAATAAAAAACATATTGCTGGTACAAAATAATTAAACAATTATTTGAATGTCAAGATAATGTCTTGGAATTCAAGGCAACCTGTAAAAAATTGAATATATTGAATTTGTTGAGGTTGAAAGCACTGAATTTTTATAATTTTTTTATACAATTTATATCTCTCAGATCTTGTTTTTACTACACCTAACCTAGTTGACAATTGTTTGGTTTCTAGTATGGAGCTTAGTTTGACGTTATCTTGAACCTTAGAATCTCCCACGTTATGCTAATTTTCAACTAATTCTGCTACTTGTATATACTTTTTGCATTGAATGTGTTCTCAAAATAATTTTATTTCTGAATGGTTTCGGTTTACAAGCTTTTCCAGAAGCTTTCGTTTTTGCAGCTTGCACATACTGATGCCAACGATATACCTGATCGATGATCATTGGTGATCACTAACGAAAACTTTGAAATTCCACTGGGTGTACAGTCGGACACGAATTATACGAAAATTTGCAGCAATGTTTTTATTTTGTTCTAAAGATTCGAATCCTCACCATGAAGTCAGATAAGTCCTGGTCTTTTCAAACGTATCTGCCAGATGTAATGAATGTCCGTGGTATCAGTTAAATTTTCCCCTTTCTTAAACATAAAAACCTATAAATCCGCAACGGTATTTTTTCGAAATTTAATGCTACCGTTTTCTTCAAAATTCTGAATTGGCAATCCTGTAGGCTTCGACTGGCGTACTCTGAACCTTCTGGTGGCAATAGAACAGCAATCACCCAATATAGCAGAAGGAGTCCACGCGGACAGAGACGAGCCGGATATCGGGGCAGGGGACCAGGTATAGAAAGTTTCGAAATTACCTAAAGGTTCGATCATCATCAGGGAAACGAAAATCCGCTTTTGTAGCGAGCATGTGTCGTGTGTTAATGGCTGCTTTCACTTTGCGCTTATTGCTTTTGACGTTACTGCATGTGTTTTTAGGTAGGAATACATTTAAATATCGATGATACGTGCCAATGATGTACTTATAAGTATTTGCTACTCTTGAGTAATCATGATGTCACTTAAGTCTGAGGCACAGTGATCATACAGAAAATGCTTTCGAAAAATTTGATTCACATATACGAAATAGTTCGCTTTTTATATAAACTGAATCGCGCATAGTTTTGCGAACTTACTCGCAATTTTTGCGAACTTACGTATTTTACGCATTTTTTGCGTATTTTTTCGAACTTACTCGTATATGTCACGAACTTATTGGTATCATTTCGTACTAATATCCAGTATAATTCAGGTTTTGACTACAATACGTGCAACGTTTTATTGGCATTGGACCAACAATCGCCCGATATTGCAGCCGGCGTGCACATTAACAAACCTGAGGAAGAGATTGGTGCTGGCGACCAGGTGAATTTTATATTGTTTTTCTTTTTAGGACCTCACAGGACTAAGGACTCTAAGAGCCGCCTGTTACTTATTTTAGCGATATTAATTTTCCCTTGTTATTCGAACAAATTCTATGGAATTATTTATCGAGCATGCATTTTTTCAGTGATTGGGCTTATGTTATCGTCCTTTTTTGTTACTTGTAAAATTTATTCATTTTCAAAATAAATAATGTGGAATATTCGGAGATAATGATGCTTGATTTTAGATTTTTGTGGACAGCAAGTCATTGCGAGTTCACTTTTGATAGCTTCAACTAGGGAATTTATTAACACAATGAAATGTTCCTTGAAAATGTCCTCTAGTGGAGGTTTCAAATGCTCCACTGGTGAAATCTACACATTACACAATAGAAGTCATATTTCAAAGTAAAATGTACAATTTTACTCCAAATTCACATTATCAACCAAGAACTTCACTTTGGAATCTAGGTTAATGATAACGTATGTAAATAATTTGGTTGTAATTTGAGGAAACTTGTTAATGACGGGTGTATTTTTATATATTATACACAATACTAATTCAAATGTAGAAATTATATAGGATTGAGTTCAACGACCTCACTGTTTTTCATTGATGTTCTATACAAGAAAAGTAGTTCTTTAATTTGAAAAAATAACTTGTTTCGAGAATTATTATGATGTGCTTTTTAAGCACCCTTACGTATTTTCTGAAGATCTTTGTGATAACATTTGCTCTTCATACATTTTTCAACAATATTGAGTATTTATTGTATTCAAAAATCTTTAGAACTTTAGCAACTGTAGAAAATTCTCAAAAATCGTTTGTTACTGGAAAACATCAAATATAATTTCTATAATCTGCATCATTCTCTCCAAATTATTTTCTAAAACACATTCGCATCATTCAACTATTGCATGATTCTAATCGGTCCATCATTCTAATAATATCAATTAAGAAAAACTGGAAAATAATTTTTTACTTTATCTAAAATCATGCACACCGGCTAAACCATATAAGTACCTAAAATGGTTCAAACTTACGTCTGTTGTATGAATAAGGGGAATCTATATTGAGAGAATGAATATTTTCCAGATAAAACTTGTTAAAATGTCTATACAACAATATCTTATGATTTTGCATCATGTGCAAAATAGAATTTGGTATTAAAGACGAATATAAATATAACCCATCAAAATGTCTGTAGTGTGTCGTTCAACAGTCTTGGTAGTAGATAAGGGTCTGATAGAGCATGTACAAGCTTATCAGTCACTATTAAAACTAAACGGTAGAGATATGATATCGTTGAAAAAAAGCTTGCATCAATAACTCCCTATGTATTAACGTCTGTTTTCCTACGACAAAAGCATTTCAATCATCAAAACTTCATTATTTCAAATAATTTTCCCAAGTTATTCCTTAATAGAATTTTATATTGATTTTTAGATATTTCATTGGTCAAATGTTTTTTTTTTATATGTTAACCTGTCAGTCATATTTTATTTTCATTTTTGTATCTACACCTTGTTTATATAGTGCCATTGTCACATTAGTAAACTATCCAGGGTGGCCCAAGATGTTTTGGGCGGGGAATATCTCGCAACTCGAGAGTACTTAGTAGAGAATTGTAATTTTGGTGTTGTGAATTAAAGCAATCGGTGCAGCTTGTTTTTGATATTATGTTACCCAATGAGTTTTTTGTGTTCACTCACGTGACATTAGATTTGAAATATTAATGGGACAACCTGTCGATTAGTTTAAGAACCACAGGTACTTCAATATCCTTCGTCCCACGACGTTCTTTAATAAAATATGGATGATTATTATAATTTTGCCTCGTTTTAATAATCACAAAAAATATAGAACTGCCCAAATATACAGAGTAACCCTAAACTTAAATAATTTGGCAAATGCTCGTTGCAGATGTCGTGGAACAAAGGATGTTGAAGTACCTGTAGTTCTTAAATTAATCGTTTTAGATCACAAGTGTGACGGAAGAATTCATTTATCGGGAGGAACAAGAAATGCTAAAATATACAGGTTGTCCCATTAATAATTTTGAATTTGATGTCACGTAACTGAAAACAAAATGCTCATTGGGTAAATATCAAAAAAACCTGCACCAGTTGCTTTAATTTACAACCCCGAACTTACAATTCCCTACTACCCTCGAGTTCCGAGATATTCCCTGTCCAAAACATAGTAACTCTGCTATATTGTATTTTTTGTGACTGAAATGAAAATGAAATTTTAGTTCGAAAATATGAATAGGACATTCATAAAATCTGTTATGGAATCATCTGCGACTGAAAGACAAACTTTAGTCGCTATTTTCCATCGTTCAAGATAACCTCTTGGGAGGTATTCATGTTGAAAAGCGGAACATTCTCCATGAAAATTGAAAAATGAAAAATGTGATTTTTTTTTTCAATTTTCATGGAGAATGTTCCGCTTTTCAACATGAAAATGAAATGTTATGGAAATATACAAATATTATTCTCTGAATATCGATTTCTCGCCAAGATAAACTACGTGATCATCTTTATAATATATATATTGTTATGATTATTATTTTTGCAATAGGGATTGATGTTCGGATATGCTACTGACGAAACAGAAGAATGTATGCCTCTGACAGTAGTTCTAGCACACAGATTAAACCACAAAATCGCAGATCTGAGAAGGTCTGGTGAATTTTGGTGGGCCAGGCCAGATTCCAAAACACAGGTAAGTAAGTTTTTTTTTGTGTGTGTAAGTTATTATTATTATTATTATTATTATTGAAGGTTGCAGTAAACCACAGAGTGCCAATGATGTTTTATTTAGTATTTGCTACTCTTGAGAGATTATGATGTGAATTATTTGGCTGAGGCACTTCAAACAAACTGAAACGTTTAAACTACTTGATTATTATTACTGAACAAGTAGTCTAATTTACGGTTGAAAGATAATCTGTTAGTGGTTTTTTGGTTTTGTTAATAGTAGCGTAGAGTTATTGTCTACAATGATGATAATAATAATTGTTGCGTCTTCGGGTTCAAAAATAAGTGTACACTGGTATGGACTTGACTTTATTATTCAAACTTCACTTGACAACACTGTAATACAAGTCACTGTCAAAACTGAAATTCTGAAACCAAAATACTTGTATCCAAGGTAACTCAAAGTAACTAACTCCGTCTCACAAATGCATTGCTTATATATAAAAATAGAGTTCTAGAAAAATGAAGAAATCAATAGAACACAATAAGAATGTTCGACGATTGATCCAGAACAAAAGTTAGTGCTTCTAGATTTTTCTATCTAATTCATCGAACGATCTCGAACAATTCGAGAAGTCTTTATCAAATTTCAGGTCTGTAACACAATTCTGTAAGTTCTATTTATGTTGCATCAGGTGGTCTTGATCATTAATTGTATTTTCTTGGTTCGCATCTATACCTGTAATTATGTTATTTCATAACATGTTTTTACCTGCCATCATGTAATTGTCCTTTCCAAAATTTCACTGTACAACCCAAATTTATGTATTAACAAGCAACAAAAATCTTTGTTTGGAACCATTATTTTGAGAAGTGTGACGTCATGCTTGCGAAGTCCATTGCATTAGTTGACAACCTTCGCCATGAAGACTAGACAAGACTTCTGTTGTAGAATGCTAACTCAGCATTAGCGTATTATAAATGACACAAAACGAGAGTATTATCAGGACAAGGTTAAGGTTACTTCAATCGATAGCTCACAAAATAAACAAAGTCGGGTCTGGAAAACTGCTCATAAATTAACAGGGAAACAAATCCATATTGAACATACAGAAGATGTATATTGCTAAGTTGATGCAATTAAAGTCAACAAATTTGCTGATTGTTCGAATACTCTTTCAAGCTGTCTTCCACGTTTTCTTAATAACGTATCAGTAAACATAACTGACCTAGCCATAGCTTGATATATTCACAGAAAAATTCTTGCCTGAATTACATCCCACTAAAAAGAGAAAAATATGTTCAGAAAATGATACATTCGACTCAAACACTGGTGATCCTCGAGTATCAGTCTTGGAAACTTACGGAATATTATTAATTGGTTTCGTGGACAATTGACATACCCTGGAGGTAAAAGAAGAAGAAAGAACCTCATGTTTCCATTTCGTTTCGTTTGCTGTTCTCCTATATTTAAACAATTGGTAAAAATTTGTGATTTTTTTTACATTGAAAGAACGTTTCTGTATAAATTAATCGGAAAAGTGGGCTTAGGTGGGTTGTCAGTTGTCAGATATCCTAGGTTAGTTTGTTTTACCTCCACGGTCTGTCAATTGTGCACGAAACCGATATAACCGATAAACCGATATAACCATAACCTAACCTAACCTAACCTAACCTAACCATTCAACTTTTTTTTTAATTCGTGCTTGTTTCAGATAATTAATTAATAATTAATGTGTACTACTACATCTAACCTGCTATGTGCTTTGTTTATATTCCAGGTAACAGCAGAATACACATTTGAACATGGCGCCTGCGTTCCAAAGAGAGTTCACACTGTAGTAGTTTCTGTGCAGCACAGCGAGAAAATTTCATTGGAAGAATTGAGAGAAGCCGTCGCCGAAAAGGTTATCAAAGACGTGATTCCCGCCAGATATCTAGACCAACAGACCGTCATCCACATCAACCCTTGCGGGCTTTTCATCATTGGAGGACCACAGGTAAGAATCGTTTCATACTTTCATAAAATGTCTTGTAGAATGTTGAAGTTTTCTCTGTTGACAGAAATCATCTCCAAATCTAGCGCGATCCTCGTAGCTTTAACCTAATCAGCATCACAATATTGTTAGTTGAGGCAACACATTTTTGAATAATTCCGGTCAGCCATTTTTTGGCAATTCAGGGAAGGTATTACCATTGAAGAAAGTTCCACTCTAGTCAGGGCTCATCAAGTATTATTGCTCACAGACCGTTGAATCAATTGTCTAATGGTATAAATGATAGGTTGACATCTTGAAAACTATTCAGACAAGTATTGTAGAGTTACTCCCCGTTTAGATATTTTTGCCGAGACCATAATTCTTGACTTGAAAGCGCTGTAATTTAGAAACCTCATTGAATCTTCATAATGATGATTTTTATAGAGTATTTGCTATCTTGAGTAATACTGATGTCAACCCACAACTGACTCATCTCCCCTTCCTAAAAGCCTTCCGATCATCACCTTTCGATATTGATTAAACTCCTTTACAGAGCGATGCCGGTCTAACCGGTCGAAAAATCATCGTAGACACCTATGGAGGCTGGGGAGCGCACGGCGGAGGTGCTTTCTCTGGAAAAGACTTCACCAAAGTCGACAGATCTGCAGCCTATGCCGCCAGATGGGTAGCCAAGTCGCTGGTCAAAGCTGGCCTTTGCCGAAGATGCTTGGTGCAAGTGGCATACGCTATCGGTGTAGCGGAACCCCTTTCCATTACAGTATTCGATTACGGCACATCCTCTAAGACGCAAAAAGAGCTGCTCGACATAATCAAGAGGAATTTCGATCTGAGGCCTGGAAAAATCGTCAAGTAAGTACTTATTACTATTCAATATCACTATTTTATTTCGAGCTCAAAGGTAGTCGTTTTTTAGAGGTTGCATTTTTCAGCATAGGAGTCTCTTCTTTCGTATTGAAATTCTGGGTGTGCTCGTGGGTCTCTATTGCTTCCGGTATAAGTCGACTATGATACTCCTGGTTGAAGGCAAACAGTTCGGCATCTTCAAAAAGATCTTGTGATAGCCCTTTGGTTTAATGGCCTTGTTTATCTCGGTATATGCATTTGATTTCAAGGCCACTTGGAGATTTTCCAGTTCTTGTAGATGCTACTCTGTATCCATTCAATCTTAAAGCCACTTGAAATGCTCCAATTCTTGTACTTGTATGTGAACCAGAGCATCTACATGAAGAATTGGAGCTTGAGTGGCTCCTAGATGGATATAGCGTTACCGAGATTAACATGGGCAATGAAACCAAATACTTTAAAATAGGCCAAGAAACCAAATACTTTCAAACTAGGCCATGAAACCAAATAATTTCAAAATTAGCCATGAAACCAAATACTTTCAAAATTAGCCATGAAACCAAATACTTTCAAAATTAGCCTTGAAACCAAATACTTTCAAAATAGGTCATGAAACCAAATACTTTCAAAATAGGCCATGAAACCAAATACTTTCAGAATTAGCCATGAAACCAAATACTTTCAAAATTAGCCATGAAACCAAATACTTTCAAAATAGGCCATGAAACCAAATACTTTCAGAAATAGCCATGAAACCAAATACTTTAAAATTGGCCATGAAACCAAATACCTTCAAACTAGGCCATGAAACCAAATAATTTCAAAATTAGCCATGAAACCAAATACTTTTAAGATTAGCCATGAAACCAAATACTTTCAAAATTAGCCATGAAACCAAATACTTTCAAAATAGGCCATGAAACCAAATACTTTCAGAGTTAGCCATGAAACCAAATACTTTAAAATAGGCCATGAAACCAAATACTTTCAAAATAGGCCATGAAACCAAATACTTTCAGAATTAGCCATGAAACCAAATACTTTCAAAATTAGCCATGAAACCAAATACTTCCACGAAAATTAAACCACTGTGGAAACCTAACCTTCTCATATTATATTTTTTGTGTCCCATCTCGAATACTTATTGACATTACTAACCACCCCTTGTTTTTTTCAGGGAGTTGAACCTCAGACAACCAATCTACCAGAAAACCAGCACTTACGGCCACTTCGGCCGCGAAGGCTTCACCTGGGAGCAGCCCAAAACGCTGCAGCTTCATTGACAGCCCTCCAACGCCACTTTCCCCTCTTGCACACCCCCCATTCCCCATTGCCACCCCTCCGTAGCATCCCCTAGTTCGTAAGAAAAAGTAAAATCTCTGTGATTGGCGCTCTGAACCTTGAGGAGCGCGCGACGTTTCGATCCCCCTTCGGGAGGGAGGCGTCGCGCGGCAAGTGACTGTGGAACGACGCCCCGACATCCCCGTACAGGCCACAGTGGCGCCGCTGCGGCGTCGCTGCAATTCAGTGTGAGTCGAAACGTTCCGTTTCAAGTTTAAGTATTTCACTCGCACGTTGTGTTGTGTTTACGAGAAAAATATAATTTGGAAAAGAGCATTTCTGTATACACTCCGGACTGTACCGGGACGGGGCCCACACCTACGCGCGTACCGGTTAGTGGTAACGACCTTTTCTAAACGATTAATTGTAGCCTAATTTTGAAAACTAAATTGACTGAGCTGGTCGAACCGGCTCGAAGGACCAAATTTGACTCTTTGTTGGTTATCCGACCCTAAGGACCAAATTTAACTCTGGGTTAGCTATCGAGCTCGAAGGACCAAATTCGACTTTTGGTTGGTTGTCCGGCTCGAAAGACCAAATTTGACTTCGTTGGTCATCTGGCTCGAAGGGCCAAATTTGATTCTTGGTTGGCTATCCGGCCCTAAGGGCCAAAACAACTCTTGGTTGGTTATCCAGCTCGAAGGACCAAATTCGACTTTAATTGGTTGTCCTGCTCGAAGGACCAAATTTGACTTGCTTATCCGGCTGGAAGGACCAAATTTGAATTTGGTTGGTTATCCGGCTCTAAGGACCAAATTTGACATCGTTGGTTATCCGGCTCGAAGGGCCAAATTTGACTTTTGCTTGATTATCCGGCCCGAAGGACCAAGTTTGACTCTGGGTTAGTTATCTGGCTCGAAGGACAATATTTGTCTTCAATTTTTCTAGGTTTTTACTGGAATCTCCATATTTCTATTTTCTATTATAGCACAGTGGACCATTTTACGGTTTGCAGTTAGTAAATATTTATAATTCGGGATTGTGATAAAATCAATTGCTCGTGTTAGAAGAGCTCATTGCTACTTTTTTAGTTTGTTGACTGGGCATTTCTGAAAAAGCTGCCATTGGTGAAAATTAATCATCTTAGTAGTGTTAATTTTTTATGTTTCAATTGGTTTAATTGAATATAGAGTCTAGACTATAATAGTAGATAATAGAAGAAATGTATAGATTTTAACGTGATTATGTAATTTATTATGAAATTGATTCAATTGTATACAGTTTTATTGGTACAAAAGTTCATGGTATGTACAGTTCGACCAGGACAGCTGGGAGGTACATATAGCTAAAAAAAATAGTCTAGTGTATATCCAAATATCGAAAGCCAAGCAGTCCTGGTTAGCTGTACAAGATTTGGTGGTATATACATATATATCTAAAATTTAGATGTGAAATTGGTGTAATTTTTTTATGATCTGGTTTACTTTATTGAATCGGATTATACCATATTGTTTGCTATAATGAATATGCTTTTTTGTCCAATTTCAACAAATAAAGTTGAAGGTTTGAAAACTTTGTTTCATTTCATTTCACATTTGTTTATTAAGTATCTAAAACAATGAGAGTAAATATAGAGATATGTTTTTATCGCTTTTTTTATTCAAGAAAAGCTATCGAATGCCGAAAAAAAAGAAAATTAAAATAAATTATGTCTGGATTTTGTAAAATGGGAGATTCTATTTTATTCTGCAAATCAGATTAGTTGATCAGATGATCCCTAAATTGATGATTTTTTATCAATGTATCGATTCCTTTCTTTAGTTTCAGTAATTGTACAATTTCGAATATTAATATTTACAATAATAGAACTACCACTAAGGAAAATTAATTAAACTAACTTTGAATAGAGTTAATATTAAAGTAAAAATAGTGATTGTTGTTTATTGTTAAATAAATAAAAGTGAAAGTAAGATATATTTATTTTTACATGCTTTATATTAGCTTCACTTGTTTGTTTGTAACAATGCAATAGGACATTTTTTTGTTATAAAAAAAGAAAATGGCGTATCCAAGATGGCAGACGAGATTTCTGATAATGGTCCGATTCCATTCAAAATTGGTATACAAGGGTTTTCGGAGAATATGATTTTTTATCAAAATTCATGAATTCACAATGGCGCACGAGATTTGTGATTATGGTCAGATTCGATTCAAAATTGGTATGTGAGGTTTTTTTAGGTCGTATATTTCGAATTTTCTGTCAAAATTCATTAATTCAAGATGGCGGCCCAAGATGATGGACGAGGACGAGTATTGTGATTATGGTCACATTCGATTCAAAATTGGTATGGTTTTCGGAGATTTCGATTTTTTAGTAAAAAAAACTAAAGAACACGCTTTATTTACCACGGACTAAAAAGTAAAAAATAATTGACAATTTATAATTTCTCAAATGTAAAAAAGCGTGGGGTGCTTGATAAAGTTCTCTTGAGCTTTCGAACGCCCTGTATTGTTAAATTAACATAAAAAATATGCGACTATATAGATCGAACGCACTCACGCTTTTTTTACATGTGAGAAATCAAATTGTCAATTATTTTTTACTTTTTAGTCCATGGGAAGTGAAGCGTGTTCTTCTAGTGTTCTAGTTTTTTTAAACTATTATTTTTTGAAAAGTACGGTCGACGAAAAAGTTATGTAACTAGCTTCTAGTCTAATTAGTGATCTCGCTTACTGACAAGATAATATCGAGGTGGGAAAATCCTGTCTAATTACACAGTAATAGTCATAGTATTCCCTCATAAAGACTCGTAGAGCGTACCCAAAGACGGGTAGTAGATTTCCTCTTAGCACAAAAGGCTATCAAATTCGTACAGAAAATCATACTGTAAATAAAATGTCATTGTCAAAAAACAGTTTTGATAATTCGCATCTAAACGGATTCCTTATCCAAAATTGTAGAATAAAATGGAAGTTCGTCATCACCAGCTAATATCTCGAGGGTTGTAACTTGTACGAATTGAAGTACCTACTTAACATTCTGTTCCAGAAATGCCCGGATTATGCAGTTCGATCCTCACCAAGATATCCGATGCCATCCCAAAGTCCATTATGGCGTTAACCCTTATTTGATAGAATCGCGACACGAATTCTATCATATCGGTCAACTGAAATTGAAGGTAAAACAATATTTTTATCAATCATACCGTAATACTGTTCTCACATCAGTGACCATCAGCGTACTTCCATACCAATGAAGTGTTTCGTCTATCGCCATTCGCCACCGATTTTCTTCTTAGGGTAAGTTTTCATGAATAGAAATTTCAAGTATTGCAAAAGCAAAAGCAAAAAAGGTTTATTGAATAGAAAATATAAAATATTGCTGCACACATAAAACAGGAAAATAGATAAAACAATTTAAAACTATCACGACTACCTATCAAGTATTGCGTACGACTATGAAATGAAAAACAACATAATAAGTGGAATAAGGAAACTATTGACACAGGTAGTTTTAATTATTACTGATATCAATTTTAGAAAAACTATATTGAATTTTTGTTGAAATACAACTAATTAGAATTACCTGTAACTCATTTTATATAAGAGTCTCCAAAATTAGATAGATGAAAAGTCACCTTTAGTACTGTCAAAGACTGAATGGAGAATCAGTGCGGTCACTCATCCCCACAATCTTCTAGCATGCTTCTAGCGTGGAATAAAGAAAAGAGTACTCGAAGTGGGTGAACTGATTCTTCAGCTATAATCTGAGGTAGTGATGTTTCAAATCTGCCAGGCGTCTCGCGACGGCTTGAATTTATTTTTACCTCATAAATGACGGCTCATTTGTTGGGAAATTCGCGATTGGCATTATAAGCGCCATCTCGTGGTGAATAGCTGAACTCATTTCCAACAGGTCCTAGTTCAAGAATTTATTACAGGTTTCTAAGCACCGATTTTTGAAACTTCAGCTACCCTCGCCTAGATGGCGAACAAATGACGTGCGTCAGAGTAATAGACTCCATCCTTGTCTTGAAGTCAACATAACTTTGTTTGTTTACCATGGAGGGCCTTATACATGTTAAGTCCGTATTCATTCGGGTAGTTTCGTGTGTCCGCTCATTTCATTCGGATCAAGTTGTCATTCTTCGTTGGTATTATATGGACATTCATACTCTAAATGTAAACAAAGTGTCCATGATAGTTCACCACCCGTCTCTCCCCTCGACGCCAAAACATTGTATAGAAAAGGATATTTGTGTAGGTATAAGCAGGCCATCTCGATGTATTTTATTACTCTGAGTGCGTATCAATCACAAAACTCATAATTATATCTTATGAATCATGAGTTCTGTGAATTGATTTTGAAATTTTTCACAATTTTCAATTTTGGGAAATTTTGTCTGAAGATATATTTATCTCTAAACAATAGTACTACAGTTAGAACTTGGATCCAGAAATGGAATCGATTGTTGTCCAAAAATCGATGCATAATCTGAAACCGGAAGTCGGAAACATATGAATAAGCGAGCGTTTTCTCAATTTTGTCACTCTAGAGCGAAAATGCCGTCAATTAATGACATTCCTCAGAAAACATTAACTTTGTGTTGAAATTTAAAAGCGCCAGAGGCTACTTTGTTGTCGAAAATAATTATATCATTCTTTTCTATTCGTAATCAACTTGTATTAGGCAGAAAAAAAATGAGTCACAGTGCTCTGCCATCTCTTACGTGGTATTAATTCGTATGTGGAATAATTTTTTACAGGTTTATGTTTATGAACAAATCTAAAAACTACTCGCCGTGCTCTAGAATCTAGATGGCAAAGCAGATACGGCGTGTATTTTAAGATTATTTTAAGTCATTTAAAGAAATTCCAAAATGTGTAAATACTCTGCCATCTCTTATGTAGTAGCCGAAGTAAATTGTAAGTATGCCTAGATTTTGCGGCGACACAGATTACAGATTTCTGTTCCCCCTATCTCAAACCTGCATTAAATACTAACTCCTAGTCAAGGACACTAGATTTGCTTCTTCGGTAACCATGAATGACGGTCATATTTTTTACACATGAAAGAACCATTGAAAATATCTGACCCTACGATAGAACGGTGGATTTCAATTTTAACTTTCCCTGGACATAATGTTGATAATATTCATATGGATTTTTGGTCAATTGCATGGCCGATTTCTTCAGACGTTTCGGAGGCATAACATATGTCATCTTCAGGTGACCTAGATTCAATGGTCCAGAACAACTTCCCTGGCTAATACCGAGATGGACATTGTACTACATCTACCAGATATCCGTGTGAAGGGTCATCTACTTTACTTAAAAACAAAATCTGACAAATCATATGAATCGTCATTATTATAATTTTCAGGACCGAAGAGAAAAACTGTGGAAACTCCTGAGATCCGATTTCCTGGAAGAAGATGCGGAGCTGAGACAAGTCGACCTAGCATACATAAATACCCAACCATAGAAGAAAACTAAATCAAAATTTTCAAAAATCTTTATTTGAACTGCATCTAAATATATATTTTCAACAGTAAATTAAAAAGCACCATTCATAACTGGATTCTTCACGTTAAAAACAAACGAAAAAAAAGGGATTAACAATCAGCATAAAAAATCAATATTTCACAGGACGAAAACGTAAACAAAAGTACACTTTTTAAGTAACAACAGAAAAATCAAGCTTTTTCCTAAAAAATACTCCTTATAAAAATATTAGGCGATCTGTACTCTTACAAGTAGTAATAATAACAAACTAAAAGCTGCTTAAAAAAACCTTTGGAAGTACAAAATGCTCCTTCGTTAACAATATTTTGTTGCACTTAAATCAAATATATGCACGATAAGCCCAGAGAATTTCAGACTGAAGAGAATTCTTAGTTGTGTCCAGCATTTCCACAAATAATTAAAAAATTATTAAAAGTTCTGGTATTTGCACCAAACGTGTTAATGAACCCCTCAGTTTAGTTACTGTTGGCACAAAATATGGGACAGCAGAACATCTTCGTTATGAAATTCTCATACTGATCAGCCTTCCATAATAAGTAAAAACCAAAAACCAAATCCATCAAATGGCGTCCTCCGAATAATAAATAAACCACTGTATTCAGCACATCAGATATCACAGATTACGAAATATTTTCTTGCGTCTCACGGAACTGTATCGTGACTTGTGATCAAACTGATTTTAGAGAGGGCCCCCAGACATTCTTCATATTCTGAACGAAAAAATGTGAGGCATCAAGTAGTATTCATATGTCATTGAACGCCCGCATACCTGCTAGTTGGTTAGACGGCCAATCCACAGAGGCCAGAAGAGAAAGGTAACTTAAGATAGGATCAACTTATCTTAAAGTATGTCTGGGAGCCCTGGGCTCTTGGGCTATTTCAACTGTTGCCACGTCCCTAGGGACAGAACCCCAAGAAGTAAAAGAAGTAAAAGTGAATTCATTATTTCAAATCAGTCAGGAAAAACTTGAGCCCTATATAGAATTTCTGCAAGAAAGTTTTTGGATACGACGAACAGTTTTCCAGTACTTATGAAAATCAACTCGTAATTTTACAAGATATCTTTGAACAGAACACCGAACTGAAGCGTTCACAAAAAACTCACCTACAATCCTAAAAACTCGATGTTTCTGGGGGACATAAAAATATGCCATACGTCGATTAACAACATATTAAACATACATCTAAATCTAGATAAATAAGTACAGGGCGTCGAAATAAAAACTCCAAATATTAGAAATTGTCTTCCGGCAATTCCTCACTACAAAATGCTATACGACCAAGACGCCCCATACTGCGTGTGAATACCTTAGCGCAACTGCTTCCTGGTAAGCGAATCGAAAAGAATACCCAATTAAATTATCGCAATCTCAATTTTGTCTTTCACCGAAATAAGGCACTAAAAGAATTATTAGAGGAAGTACTAGGGATCCTTGAAACACTATCTAGTTCTGAGAAACGGCACTACCAGAACCAACTCGATTTATTGTATTCAAAATGATACATTTGAACTACAATGTTCAACTCTTCTAGTGGAGAACCAACTCGATGTCGTTAGTATCCAAAATGGTTCGTTTTAACTACAATATCCAACCCTTCACGTGAACAAACAATCTAATTTTATGGTCTCCTAAATGGTACGCTTGGCCTACAATGTTCACCCCGTCTTGTGGATCGACTGGAGTTTCCTTAGGTTTTGGCAACGTATTTCAACACTGAGAGACATTTTAGTTTTCACTGTATATCTGTGAACTACTTGTAGTAGGCCGTATTTCAGAGCACTGGGACCGTAACGAAATATTTGAACTACAATGTCCATCTAAGTGATCCGCTCATGTTCAAAAGGTTTAATTTGCTCAAAAGTTTCAACTAGGAAGATTCAAGTAAATGTCGCATTTGAACTACTAACAGTAAGACGAATTTAAGTGCACTGATTTCAAACTGGTGAATAGGATATTCATCTCTAAATAAATAAACAGTAAGTAGTAACTGAAACTAGGTTAAAAATTACTCGAATACCAAGAATGATGAACTTATGGTTCGAAATATTCAACTTCCTGACTCAATTTTAATCAGTGAATGATACTGAAATATGAGATGCGTTTGATCTACACCTACAGTACGCCAAAGACGTCGAAAGGTATCAAACAATGTATTGTTGCCAACTGTTGCTAAGTTTGAACTACCAGCCCCAGTTACTCCATCCAGAAATCGTCGACTGTAAATTGTTACATCCGAACTACTCTTAATTGTTAGTCATTCAATGTTCTGAACTATTGTTAAAAGTAGAATGTAGATTCAATGAGGTCTCCCATTTGTACTGCCAAGTATACACGAAAATAAAATCACAATTATAGATTGCTTAGTCTCATTTAAGCAACTTATATACATTGAGAATATGGAGGGGTAGAGGAATTAGTCAAATTATCAATTACTTGAAAAAAAAAACATAATCTAGATGTCTGATTTTGGCCGATGAACAATTTCCGATCGATAGTTAATTTGAACTACAGGTTGACAGACTATAAGGTGTGTATGAGGTACAGCCGTGGGTGGAATGTGGGATTGAAGTTTAACTATTGATGAAATCAATAAATTAATTAATGTATGATGAACTTGAACTACTACTGGACTTCAATAACCTTGCATGATTGTTGTTGAATTTGAACTAACAGGCCCCAGTGACTCAAATTCGAATTACAGATAGAGAATTGGAATAAAAAATTGTTATTAAAATACGGAAATGGTAAACTGTAAATTGTTACATCCGAACTACTCTCGAGTGTTAGTCAAAGTGATGATCTGAACTACTTACTGTTGAAGGTAGAATGTAGATACATTAAGTTGTGCCATTTGAATTATTGTCAAGTGGACACAGTAATAAAGTCATTATAGATTGCTTGGTCTCATTTGAACAACTGCAATGTGTCAAGGATATGGGAGGATAGCGGGAATGGCCAAGTTATCAATTATTTGATCGATTATGTAAGTATAATCAACTACCTACGGAAATCCTCGTTTGAACTACTGGGAGTTTTGTCATCAAAAATCGTAATTAAGATACAACTTAATTATGAATTAGTTCAGTTGTACCACCTCGACGAGGAAAAAATCGAGTTAATTCTGACAAACCGTTCCCGTCCACTTCAAAAATACCGGAAGAATTTCCGAATATGGATATTTTCGTGGTATGTACAAAACAGACGGCGTTATTGCTCTCTTCTAAGATTGTTAAAGGAAAAAGAGCCTACCAGGCCTACTTTTTTTTGGACACCTACCTATGTGCAACAATATTTTTGTATGAATACTAACTTACAGGTTTGTTACTTCTATTCAATTTGAATTTCAATAGAACTTTCTGGGTTTAAATCGAGAAGATCGGACGTCAGATTTCAAGGCGAGACGAAATTAAAACACTAATCCCTTGACTATTGCTCACGACTTGAATTGATTACAGAAATCGCTCCCTTTCAATACAATTGCAGAATACAAAATTCCTGTACTTCAGGAGGCAAAAACAACATTAAATAACTTCATTCTTGAATGAGGTTATGTAAAGTACATGCATCTTCGATCAAGACCAATTTATAAACTCTGTTGCCATTGCCGCAGGAAGATAACCAACTTTCATCTTTGATAGCTACGACGGCGAATTGCACTTACTTGCAGACAATCAATCACAACACACAGTTGAATGACAGATGACACATGAGAGTGATCAGGTGGTTTTCTCACAGTATTTTGTTCAATTTTATTCGTTGAAGACTGGGCTTTACATTTGAACACGGTTTAATACTAAAAAGATAGATGAGTCTATGAATTTTATGAGTTTCTCCACAATTGCAGCGAGTTTATGAATTGGCCGTTAATACCCTTCATATCAGGATCTTGCATTCAAAACTCTTAACCTACAAAACTTTCAATAACCGAACGAGACCTCGCCGATCCGTCGTCAGATCCCCTGATGCCCACCCCTAAACGAACCAAAAACAAAAACAAGTTAAGTACCGAAGTCGGGAGCGGCTCTAAACGAATAGAGCCACGGCATTTCGTTATGAACGTCTGGGCAGCAGCGAGATCTCCTCATCTTTAACCCCGCCGACTATTTGAATGTCGTCCACGGGGCTGGATTTGACGGAACCGTTGATGTCGCGCGGGCTGAGGCGGTGCGGGGGGCTGGCGGCGCTGTAGTGCGACGGCGTCTTCGGACTGGTCTGCAGCGAGATGATATCTTTAATCTCCTGGCTTTTCCTCGATGATTTTCGGCGAGGTGTCTGACGGCCCGTGCTCAGCGTGTCGTCCTCGTCGAGAGAGTGCAGCAGCTGAAATGTGAATAACAGTTATGATAATTTCGAAGTATCAAAGTATACAGTCGGATTTTTTTTCTTTTCCCGAGCGCCACAAAGTTATCGAAGGAATCACACACTCTCTACTCTATCTAACATCCCTTTCTATCAACCTCTATGAGCAAATTAAAATGTACCTTTTAAGCAAAGAATACTTGACTCTCCTTTAAAGTAGGTCCTAAATGATTAATAATTGTTTGATTAGACCAAAATTATATTACCATATTTTTTTGAGGCCTAGAAAACTGCAAAACTTAATTTTAAAGGCTTAAGGCTGACTCATAAACTTGAGACTGAACAGCGAATGCAAACGGCAACGGCGAACGCAAACGGCAACGGCGAACGCAAACGGCAACGGCGAACGCAATGGCGAACGCAAACGGCGAACGCAAACGGCGAACGCAAACGGCGAACGCAAACGGCAACGGCGAACGGAACTTGACATTCCGTTCGCCGTTGCCGTTCACGGTTCCGTTTCCAGGTCAATACACTGAAATGCATAAGATCATTCATAAACGCCTTTGACCATTCTGTATTGCGTCCGTGCCATAGTCAAGCCCAACGGCGAACGGCGAGCGGAACGTCAAGTTTATGAATCGGCCTTTACTTTTCATAAACAGTCGAAAACGCTGTCATTTTAGTCGAAATGGCTTGTTAACAAGCATTTGACATTAACAAACATTCATCATTGTAAAAACCTCGCATTATCAAAAACCATAACTTCCATTAATTTATATGCAAAAAATATAGTGATTATAATTATTGTATTGTCCGAGAATAAAAAAAAAACATCAATAAAGACACCAGGAAAGGTGTTATTGTTCTCATAAGCGCGCCTACTGGGGAAATCTTATCTCCATGCTGGATCTCTCTCGACTACGTCACGCGGTAAACCCAGCGAACGCTGGCTCTGCCTGGCCTGCACTGTAGTAAGCGGCGGCAATAACCTTGGTGGGCTACAAAACAGGTTGTATCACCACCACCCAGTGAAATAAATATGTTCAATATTAATAAGAAACTTAATGAAATATCAAGTAAAAAAATAAAAACACACCAAAGAATCTATGGTCGAAATCAAGCACGCTCAAAATATCGTATTTTATATATCTTTGTCAATCATTCAGGAAAGAAAATTAATACCTGAACTGCAAGTCTTCATATTACCAACTCCATATTTTCGCAACGATGAAATTTCGCATGTTCATCACAAAGGAACAAACTCTATCAAACTTTCGTACAGGTTGTCTTCGTTAGGACTAAGGATCTGGAAAAAAGGAGGGTTTGGAGGGATAAGACGGGAACAATCAAAATGTATCTCGCTTGAAAAATGCTCGTCGAAATATTTTGCAAAAATTACTTGTTTTTTGAAACCCTACAAAGCTTCTCCAAGACAGAGGGTTTCCCTGAAAGTTTTTGAATGTGGCATCAATGTTGAAATAATGGAAATCGAAAGGACCTCGTGTACTACTTGTTATATTATCTGTGAACTCTCAAAATTATTTCATTAGCTTATCTCAATAGGTAAGATTATAAGCATGTAATATCGGAACAAACATGCATATAACACAGAAATATAGCAATAAAATGATTTGAATGCAAAATGGTACAACAAATAATGTACTAATTAAAAACTTTTCATATAAATAATTTACATTTTGACCTGGTGAAAAATCATGTGCTGGCACTCTGACAGTTGATCAATCAATTGCTGTCAGACACCTGAACATGTCCATATTGATATCATGATACACTACCACCAACTGTCTACTCAAGTATTCATATATATTAAAAATATCAATATTCATTCATTATGTTGATACAGAAAAAAAAACATTCGGAACTTTCACGAACTTTCTATGGATCATATTGCAAATATCAATAATTGTCATAAAACAAGAAATATAAGTAAATAAAATAAATGCATTGGGTCTAATGAATAAACCAGAAGCAATTGCTTTTACTTAGATTTTTGAAACAGATCTATCTATTTTGTTAATTAATGAGAGAGACAAACCTATAGTAAAAGCTTTTGCTGGGTTTTATTCATACCACCCATCATGTTTCAAGTCAAACTTTGGAAAACAGTCTACACATAGTTTTTCCTTCTCATGAAAATGAAAATTATCATTTTTCAACCGGATACCCTATACATGAAAGTGATAGTTTTTTACTCTAGAGATGAAAATTAAACAAATGAATATTATCAAACGACCCGATGGGAATACACTAAAAACAATTCTTGACATAATTTTTTGGGTTTATCACCTTCCACAATCTGAAAATGAAAAAATTTTGTTAATAGAAAGAAATCTGTACAAGTGTAGAAGGGCAAATTAATTAATTTGCCCGATAAGTTACTGCGTTCACAAGACTGTTGTCTTGAAAGAAATTAATTTTTGTAGGGTAGTGTAGGGTACGTTCCCTACACTGTGTAGGGTACGTTACTGACAAAAATTAATTTCTTTCAAGACAACAGTCTTGTGAACGCAGTAACTTATCGGGCAAATTAATTAATTTGCCCTTCTACACTTGTACAGATTTCTTTGGATTAACAAAATTTTTTCATTTTCAGATTGTGGAAGGTGATAAACCCAAAAAATTATGTCAAGAACTGGATTTCCTCCACAAAATCAAACTTTTAATCAATACTAAAAACAAATTCATGGATTTTTGATACTAGTAACAGTTAATCTCACTACTTACGGCACTTCAATAAGCAAACGAACGACACTTCGCTCGACAGTTTATAATCATTCAAGTTCTAAAAATTGTAATCCAGTATTTTATATATCATAAAACCTCCCCTTTGTTCTAAAAAATTTCTATTGTCGCATATAAATCGTCGACCGTTGGAAATATCAAAAAGGTACTAATCTCAATAAAGAAAGCTTGAGAAATTGCCTAAAAGAAAATTGTCTTCTAATTTTTCAGTGTATGCTATAGTTTACGAGAAAATCAATGTCCGTCGCGGTACTAGATCGTAAATCAGTCTTTCATAAATCATCCCTTACCTTGTCTACCTCCTCGTCGAACTGCTGTTCCGTCTGGTTTTCTCCTCGCTTGGATCTCTCCATCAAGGTAGCTCTTTTTGCTGCGAGATAAAGGCTCCTCTTGACCTTGAGGTACAACACTTCCGACGATGCTCTGACCGAATAGTCGGGTATGAAGGTGTGGCGCAAGAGGGAGTCGATGTTCAGCGATTCCAAGCTGCCCATCGTCGAGGGGGCCACGGAAGGTGATTCTAAGACGAAAAATTGAAGAGTTATTGAGCGGGCCCGCTAAGGTGTATGGTGTATATTCGGCGAGTATAAAGGAAATATGTACCGGTTTATATATTAGACCGTCAGATAATGACACATTTTGCTCATTTTCTCTTTTCTGGAATTTTAACCACTGAAAGTTATGTCAGTGTTGAGCAGAAAAAATGGAAATTTTGCGATCGGACGTGTGCTAGGCATATGGAAAATTAATTTTCCTTGCGTAACAAAAATAGTTACTACATTAACGGGTAGGAACAATTTAATAGGGAAATATAAAAGCCATAAAGTTTGCACGTTCTTAAACTGTTCAAATAAGGGCGCCATCTGGTAAAAGAATACTCGGCTGCTAACGCATTTTCTCGTTTAGGGCAATCGACATAATTAAATTTGATATCGTAGGGAACCCGAAAAAAAATTTCCCGTAAGCCGGTCAGCTGGCTGAAAAATTTTGTGATTTTTTTTTATATGCCTAGCACACGTCCGATCGCTACATTTTAATTTTTTGAGCTCAACAGTTTTTCAGTGGTAAAATCCCAGAAAAGAGAGAAAGAGTCAGCAAAATATGTCATTATATGACGGTCTAAATCCTCAGACACCCTTTTTTCTTAATTTTTGAGTTGTTACTTTGCAACCAGTACCTTTCTTATTGGAATCAACTTTAATCAATCGAAGCACTACAGAGACATATTAATCGGGCCTAATAAAGTGTATAGTGTATATCAGGCGATCATAAACAAAATATATACCGGTTTACATTACATATCCTTGCACCCTTTTGCTGTCTCAATTTTTGAGTTATTACTTTGACACCAGAACCTGAGTTGATTTTTATCAATTTCAATTTATAATATTATTAAAATTTTTTCTTGCAATTTATCTTACGTTATTTTAACTTTTTTCTTCATATTATTCACAATTGTGACCGTCCGGATAATTCAAATTAGAGGGCCTCCATTGGGATTTCGGAAATAATAAGAGATACAAAGATGGTTAAATTGGAGCAAATTTGCGCATCCATGTGACCAATAATCCCGTCCACGTATGCTTCGTCGGGCCTCTACCATTATTCTTATTATTATTCCCCGTATTCTCATGACAAAATGATAGGGATGGCTGGCTGATTCTTTTGTTTTCAAGGGCAAGCGCTTCTTGCTCTACTTTCCGAGCTTCTGATATTATAATCTGTGTTTTAGAGCTGTTAAAAAGTAAAGACTTCCAGTTTTTCACTCAATTTGCTACGGGTCACTACGAAGGCTACGCACTGCTATAAATATGAAATTCCCATTAAATCGTGTTGTTCGGAAGATCCCGCTTTGAAGCAGGTTGATAAATCATTCTGTTAGTAAGATAAATTCTTGAGACCGGAGTTGTGTTAAAATAAGAGCTCTCCCTTTGCTTTTAATCTTGCTGTGCGATACTAGACTCACTAAGGAACAGAGCCATCTCCAACTGACAGGAACAGGTTTCGCTCTAAGTGAAATACAACATTGCATTGTGTTCCTGCGACCAGCTGGTAGAGTTCTTTTGGGATCATAAAAACTGACCCCTGGGATACCGTATCTCCATCTGACGCTTCCCTGGGCCTCCCTTATGCCTCTAGAATGGGAGGAAGCATATCACTTAAAAAATAACTGGCGCTCAAGGAACATATTAGAACTTAAAGTTAGTTCTAGTTATAGTAATTAGCCAAGATCTGATAGCTGAAAGCGTCATGGGAAACTTTTTAATACTACATTGTCTTCGAAACAACAGTAATATTCGTATCTATTTCAATTGTAAAATCAATTTGAAGGTTTAAAATTCACAGAATCTATACAAACGTTTCAGTCATAGGTCTTTGTCATAATCATAAGAATGTGACCTAGTAAGTTCGTAAAATTTCAATATGCTTAAGAAAACGGAATGGCATTGTTATCATTAAAATTGTTATTTCTGTCAACATCCTTACAGTGCACATATATTCAAAGCAAATTCAACGAATAACAATTATCCAATATGCAATAAGGATGTATGTATTATGTCTATTCTGTTTTCGTTTTTTGTCAATTTTATTATACATTCTCACGTTATTGTCCTGAGGAAGGTAATAAACATTGCCGAAAACTTGACAGTACCAAAGAGTTTTCCTAGAAATTGCCCAAATTATTTGACTGCAACCCCACAAATTCTACATGTGTGTATCTATTTATGAAATGTACTCTGCAATCTATAAGACCAATTGTTCCCTTTTCTTACAATACGGTCAAAAATTTCTCATCATTCATAGGTGGCCGTTCTTAGTTTTGTTCTTCTTAAAAAGTTCAGGATGTGCAAAGATTCCAGACTGGTTCAGGTGGCAAAGAAATAAGCCAAAAAATTCCAGAAAAAGGGCGTTTTAGATGAATCAGTGACAAAATGTTTTAAAAATGTCTGGAGAACACCCACATTTTCTCCAATTTAAGAAATATTCCTTGTAAGACACCTAAAATCACTTTTTTCCATTACAAGTACATAAAACCAAATTCAAATCAAGCAAAAGATTTCAAAATATTCCTCCATCATTAGTACTTTCGTTTCAGGTTCGATTAGTAAAAGTGCCTAAATATCTAGCGATACTTCACGTGAGCAATTTACTCGAATCCTTGGATCGATATATTTCACAATACAAACTCCAAACAATACAAACACCAACCATCACCAAACAATAATAATTCATATGTTAGAGTCTATATCAAATGTAATATCCGGAAACTATTCCAGATTGTTCGACTTTCATCAACATTTAACACACCAAGAACTATATCATTCGTTTTTGCAAGATTTAAAAGGAGTTCATTGAAGCCAGACCAGCCAAAAGCATAGTAATAGTACCTATTTTAGTTTTCTCAAGTAGATCAAGAGGGTGTGTTTCATTCCACAGATTGATGGTGTCATCGGCTGTGTGAGAGACTGTTCCTGAAATATCAAGAGTTGTAATATCATAACTGTACACGAGAAATTGTATTGGGCCAAGTACCGAGCCCTGCGTGACACCACATTCTCCAGAAGAGGCATTTTTTTTACTCTTACGAACTTTTCGCCATAAAACAAGCTGAGGGATCACACTCTGAAATATTAGCATGTCATTGAGTAAGCAGTCCTGTGTTTTTTTAATGAGCAACTGGTGTAATTTTTACGAGGATTGCCTGTTATGTATTGCGACGTGGCAATAATGATTTGCTGATTGAGATCTGACATTTCCATTGTAAAGCTTGATATTTTTGGCAGTACTCATACGTACTTTGTCATATGAATGCTACTAAGTTTATACGAACATGATGAGAAACCATGTATAACAAGAAATACACTTTGGATTTGATGCATATGTCCCAGAAAATAAATGGGTTTCTAAAGCTGAACCCAACAAAAAGTCGTTAGCAAATGGTCCTATTTTTCAGAAAAAAAAAAAGAAATATCGCAACTATGGCTTCAAATGGTCAAATGGTTCAAACACCGCGCGAACAACGATTTTTAATGTTTTGCTATACCTCATTAGCAATGGAAAGGATTCTATGAAATATGTGTCAAATAACTATTTGACGATAATAGTTTCCAGCGCAAATCGTATGATTGTCTCAATTCGTCGCAAATCATAAAAGGCAACCTTAGTACTGTAGCCAGGTATGAAAGCTCCTGCTGACCATAGTTGTTCACCATCAGAAATATTCACTGCTGTTATATAATGTTAATTGCTGGAAAACATGTTCACAAAAAAACAATTGCTTAGTGGCTAGCCAGAGGAAGAATACATTAATTAAATTGATGTTGGAAGCGTAAATAAAAGAGTGTTAGCACGAGAGAAAACATATTTGATTTCATGAATACATTTTACGTCAAGCACGCACATTTCAAATTATCATTAAAAAAAAGTTTTTTATATTTTCTCGGATACCATTGGATCTGAATTACCTGAAATTCCATCTCGTTGTACTTTCGATAATAAAGAGTTGAACTGGGTTTATTCTCAAAATTATTTATTATTCAAACAAATTTTAGGAGATTGGTATATTCATATAGGAAAATTGTTGCTACAAAACCATCTAAAACCCAACATTCCACACTTCTGGGAATGAGAAATTTCACGCTGAATCCAACCTCGACCACAATTAGAAGATTCATTCTCATCTAAAGTAAATGATATCGAATTCAAAACGTCATTAAAATTATAGAAATATAATCTCGTATAAAACTTGAACTTTTTCCATTCAAGATTATCTGAATAATGACAAACACAGAGTACTTAAGATACAATCAAAACGAAAATGACAACATAGATTGTGAACTACAACCGTTTTCGAGAAAAAAATGTTACTGATTGCAATACACTCATGCATCACTGTTCTAAGAGAAAGTATATGATCAATGATAAGGTGATTTGCTTGCTTATGTTATTTATCGAAAAGTATTATGAAACTCTGGTTGTGGCTTCAGATATCTCTCAAGTATTTGTCGCGTTTGGCATCAGGAACAGAATCTGGGATCAGCTTCCATTTTATGGGTTGCTCCCTCAGTGCGTTCCACCAATGGAAATTTTATCGATATTAACCCTTCGAAATCAATCTCCACATCCCTATTTCGTAATTTTGGAGCTTGCCCGGGGATCTAGAATTCATTACTCAAGAAAGTATTCTCCGTGAGATACTGTCTCCAGATATTCAAGAAAAACTCCAATAGTTTGCCTTGGTCCTCATTCATGAATTTTACATTGCATACAACCTCCAAACTGACGTACTGATCATTATTATTGATGTTGTATTATGAATTCGTCAAACCACATCCAAGGCATTCTGATATTGAATCCGTATCAAAGGTTATATGAAATTTTACACAATCTGCAACATCATTTGCAACAAAGACTTTGATGTTCTATGAACGTTTTTTGTCATTTTAGTACTGATTTGTTCCAATTTTTCTTATTGCTATATGAAAATAAAATGCCGTCAAATTGAGACACAGAGCATTCTAGCGAATAGTCGCCGACACTGTCGTTCACGGATGCCGTTTGGACTCCACAATGCTCCTGCAACTTGTCAACGTTCAACGTGAAGATGGAAGCATTTGTCAATAAAAGCTAGGGAATGTAGTTGTCCATTTTTTGACAGGTCCTCACCAAAGTTTCAGTCATTTTGGACGCGCAGTTGTTATTTCACAGTCGTTCGAGTGAGTCGTTTTTGAAAGGCAATACACCTTCGCAAATCAATGCAAACACTTTTACGAATACTACTCACCAATCCCGACGGTCTGCACCAAAGCTTGAGTTCCGAAGTAGGTGAACGGTCCACCTTCAAACATGAGGTTCTCCTTTCCAACCGTAACTTCGACACGTCCCTCCAAAATAATGACGAAGAAGTCAACAGACTTGCCCTGTTCATAAATAAGGTTAGCGGGATCAGTACGCCATTCCTTGCTCTTCTTAATATGCACCACGATGTCTTGCTTTAGTAGGCGACGCAAAATCGTCTCCGAAATCACATTGGGATGGAAAGGCTCCACACCTTAAAAACGATATTAGTCAAACAGGAGTGAACATGAAAAGTAGATTGCAAGAACACATTCGCGTTAAAGTACTTACTCGTGCTCAAATATTGATAAGCAGCAAGGGTCAACTGAGGGCTGATTCTCATCATCTTGCTGGGTTCTCGTTTTTCAGCAAAAACGGTGAAATCTTGTCTTCTTTCTGCATGCCTTTTTCTCTTAGAACGATTGTCAGCTGGAAAACACCAAATTTATATAAAACTGTACTAGTCTGGTTCACAAGTGCTTTTTTCCAACTTTTTTCGGCAGTCTCGGATAAATGTGAATGAGGTGTCATTCCATTCGGAATAGCGTCTAGATGATTTTTGGAACAAAATAAGTCTTTTTATTTACTGAATTGCTTATAACTTCTGCATTTTTTTCGGGCGGAACTCATCTAGACGCTATTTCTTCCGAATCGAATGACACCTCATTCATATTTTTTAGAGACTGCTGAAATTTTTTGAAAAAAAAAAACACTTATGAACCAATACTACAAGAGTATAACGTTTGGACTTACTAAAAACGTCTGTTTCATCCATGATCTCGGCTTGGATGAGTTCTTCGATAACGTCCTCGAGGGTGATCAGTCCAATGGTCTCGTAGAAGGGGTCTCCCTCTCCTTCGTTGTTCACTCTGTGGACGAAGGCCATGTGGCCTTTGTTGCCCTCCTTGAAGATCTTGAACATAACGTCGAGCTTCACGTCCTCGAAAACGAAATTGCAAGGGTTCTGGTAGAACTGGCACAGTGTCTTTAGAGGGGTGTTGTCGTCGGGATCGACGAAAGCCAAGTCTACAAAAAAATAAGTTGGAATATTAATTTCCGAGGTTCCAAGAAAACAACCGTTGATCACTGACTCACAATTCTTTTGAAACAACATTTGAAATTTTGACAAAATTAACAAGCTCTACACAACTTGGTGACAACCTTTTCCAGTTATAAGAAAGCGGCTGGATAACGAAAACTTGTGGCAGGAGTATGCTGCCAAACAAAAATCCCGAAATTCTGTTAGAGGTGTAATTTCTAGAGAAATTTCCAAATCATTTACATAACAAGGGGTCCTGATAAGAAGATATGTCGAATCCACAGAATACAATATACCGTTTCAACCAGGATGAAGGCCGATTCATAAACTTGATGTTCCATTCGCTAGACGTCTCATAAACGCCGTTGACCATTTTGCCTGGCGTCAGTGCCAATCAAGCCCAACGGCGAACGGCAGGTCAATTCATAAACTTGATGGTCCGTTCGCCGTTGCCGTTTGCGTTCACTGTTCCAAGCCCCCAACGGCGAACGGTACGTCAAGTTTATGAATCGACTTTAAAGGTCATTACATCTCCACTAGTTTTCCTACCTTTGATGTACAACATAGTGACGATGTTCTGACGGTTGCCTTCGAAAACCGGGATACGCGAAAAGCCACTCTTCATAATTTCCGAAACAGTCTCGAAATCCAGTACGGCCTCATAGTCGAGCATAAACACATCTTCGATCTTGGTCATGACTTCGGACACAGTTTTCCTGCGCAATTCCAAAGCTCCGCTGATAATGTTCACCTCGTCTTTGTCCAGGTCATTTTCTCCTGTTGTAACCTGAAACAAATGTGACTGATAAAGATAATGTTTTATTAATATTTTATTTCTTTGCACGAAGAATGTCCAGTCTAACAATTTTTACGAAGCTGAGTAATATTTATCCCCAAGACGGGGAAATGAGAATACACGGTAGCAAAGTCTTTCAGACCCATCAGCCTAACACCATTATTCCCACTTAAAACGCTGGAAAAAGAGGTGCACAGATTCCTGTTGGAGGGGCCCCTAATGGTGAACCTCTTCCACAAAAATCCGTAGTGCGAAGGGTCGAAAGGTCGAAAGTACAATATTTATGTAATAGTGACGCTTAGTTTTCTCACCGATATCGTCTAGTTTTCCATATCTCGCAATAACGCAATTAAAATATGTGGGGGTGAAGCTATCACCCCTGACTGTTTATTCGCATACATTTTGGTGGTGTGAGTGTTGTACAATATTTATGTTGTAGTGACGCCAAGCAGAGCAGGAAATTCCCATTTCCGCCCTCAGAGTGAAAAGCACACAAGACACAGACTGCAGGGGAATAGATAGTTTGCTCTCACTATTCGCCAAGGAGCCTGATATGTTATACGGACGGTTCGCGTCTGGTCGACAAACAGGCTTCGAGTGCAGGAAGGGAGAGGTTACCATGAAGCTACGCTCTGGGAAGAGATACAACAGTTTTTAAGGTACAGTGTTCGCGATTCTAACTGTACCTATACATGGCCAGAGTCTAAAGGATTTATTTAGACAGCGCTCTGACCCATTTGACATCCTAAACCGTGCTCAGTACTTGTACAGGAATTTGAAGACGCTCTTGAGAAACTAGCTGAACAAAGGAAGGTAAGCTGGTATGTGGTCATAGATGGCTGCGTGGAAACGAGGTAGCAGACGAACTTGCTGGAACCAGCTCTGCGACACCATTTTGTGTGCGAGAGCTAGTGCTAGGCATCACAATGATTTTGAGGATGAAAACTGAACGAACCCTATGGGAAGCTAAGATTTCACATCTTTGAAATTGAAAAACTCTAACAAGATTACGACCTCGATTACTACTACTACAACTACAATTTTCGGAAATAACCCGTTTACATTTACTTTCGGAACTATTCACTCCTGAATGTAAAGAGTGTAAAGTCACTCTGTTGGCATAAACTTGACCTAGGATTTCGCGCATATGACCTTGGCACCGGGAATTCCATTCTCGACTTCTGTCTGTGATCTGGCAACACTGCTTTAATTGGTTATTGAGATACAGCTCGTGCTGGCAGATGTTGCTGTTCCATAACTATCATCGAGCGTTTGTAATTTGTTTATTGAAATCATCTATAAATGCATCGAATCCTATAGGTGAAGAAACATTAATTTCCTTAGGTTATTGATAATAAACGAATGAGGAATTTCGGCAATTTAATGAAAAATATTTACGTTCTCAATTCATATTATTAGGTTGGAAGTTCAGATGCATTAGTAGGTACGAGCATTAGAATTTTGAAGGTAGATAGGAACGAACATTTCATTGAATCAATAAAAATAACGAATAACAATTGTACACATCGTGATGAAAATAATTATGCTTTCGACACGTCTTGAATGACAAAAACTAATTTGTTGATTTCATGCCATTGATTATTGAAGGAACTTTGCACAGTTGCTGGTTCCATTAAAGATGTCTAGAAAACCTGGTATAACGGCCAAGCTGATTTTCTCTCTTTTACAATATTATTTTTTAGACAATGAAAAGTCCATAACAATCTTTAGTCTGAAGCATTGTCTACCAATGCCAATCAACCAACCGGTACGTGGTCCCGACAACAGTGATATTTTCCAAAGATGCGAAAGTCGAAGTACCCTTCTCGCCAAATATTTCCACCATGCGGAAAATGTGAGACAAATATCTGACAGAAAACAACTACTTCTCTGGTAAATGCCACGACGGATATTGAACTACTTCTGACAGATATATGTGCAACGTTCTTCCAAGAAGACCCAATTGCAAATACTTTATTTACTTCCTTGAGTATGTGCTTCTCGGTAGTGCTTTTTGGTTTTTCCCGCGGGTGGCGCTGCGACTGACTTAACGGTAAGTCACTGCTTCATTTGTGGGGAAATATAAGTTATACGGTGGTTATATATAGGGCCAAGTAGTTCAGTGGTTGAGACTGAAGCGTTCAAAACCATTGACTGCTGGTCGGCTAGGTTCGAATCCTTAGCGACTTCAGATTTGTATCTGATGGCCCAAGAAAGTGCTGGAATCGCACGTTAAAAGGTAAGACCTCGTTAATCTTTGGCTCGCACAAATTTCGACTTTTGAGGGCTGCCGTTCGTAAGGAGCCGACGGCTGGTTAACGGAAAAAACAATTTTAACAATTTTAACAACAACAATTATAATTCATTGGGCTGGGGTAGGATGACTCTAATGTTGTCTGACCTACCCTGTCACTGACGAGCGGCAAGAACCTCGAAACGCGTGTGCAGGTGGTCTTTCCCAACCAAATGAAGGATAATCTACTGTTTGATTACAATAAGCGTTTGCAATTGGGTCTTCTTGGACGAACGTTGTACGAATCTGTCAGATGTAGTTCAATGTCCGTCGTGGTATTAGCCAGGGAAGTAGTAGATAATGGTACTTCGGCATCGTCGATTTTACTATATTACTGAAAATCATTAAAAAACACCCCGAAGCACCTCAATATACTTGATATTGCCACGACTTACGCACAAGTATCAAAAATGTCTACCGCTGAATTCCATCTAAAAATATTCAGTCATTTTTTTTAAAAGGATAATATATTTTTTATCACTGTAGACGTCTATGACGAAATCGCAGACGGATTCACTGGCAATGAGACAATTTTTTTGTTTGAGTAGGAACCAGACGTGGCAAATAGTTGGCTCTCATCGAGTAATAATTGAAACGATCGGTATATTTATTCTTTGATGTAATAGGTGTCGTTTGTTTTGGCTAGGAGAAACTTTTTGTGGATTGCAACGTACTGGAAGCAGCGCGCAAGGTACTGAGTTAATACGAGCGATTTTGTTAGGGTCATGAATTTCACAAATAAACTAAATAATTTTATCATCCTGAGTGTCTTTCCTGCAGTTTTTGGGGAACAAAAAATGGTCCATGATACCTGATCTGCTGTTAATCATCAGCTACCAGGAACTTGACTGAAGGTGTCCCGCAAGGATCGATATTGGAGCCCATTGTATTTATTTCATGCATGAGCCATGTGAATTACACTATCAAAAAAGAACATTACACTGTATACGTAGATTACTTGTTAATGGTCATTTCCGATTCGCATACAAAAAAATTTGAAAGGAACATGTGAAGACACCATCGAAAAGGTAGCAAATTTCTTCAATGGAAACAATTTTTTTTTGATGCAGATAAACCACAAATTATTAGGATTCGTAATCGTCAGAAAAATGTAGAATATTTTCCAATCCCGATAGAAGACTCAGGTCTCTTCAATCCACAGGTATTAGAGTGGTATAGAGAGGAATAACTCAGCGAAGTGATTCCTTCTGAACCCAAATTATTGTTCATCAGGCAGCACATCATTGTCTTTTAATTCATCTGACAGACTTTCCATTACGATTTTTCCGTAGAACCCTGAAGGAAAAATACGTTCATGTTTTTCCAGATTTTAATTCTTAGACTTTTGTTGATATACGTATTAGTTTTACGTTTTGAGGTGGAGGAAAATTCTGGTTTTTTATGGTGTGTGTGTGTGTTCCGAGGTTGAATTAATAGATATAGGTGTTTTTATAAGTTTTCGTGTTCTCTGTACCTTTGAGTTAGTTTCTTCTTGGTCTGGCATATTTTTTGTATAGACGCACTATTTTCACTTTTATCATTCGTTCTTTTTCATTCATTTCATTATTTACGTGTTGGGCCTGTAAGCTATAGCTATTGATATCTGTTATTTTGGAAATTTTGTCAGTTTTTCAATTTTCGGGTTTGTGTATGTGATTGCTGTGTATTTTCCTGTCTGTCTTTCTATGGAGTCATTTTGTCTCTTATCTTTCAATTTTTATTCATGAATGTTTGTGTATATTGGTTTTCTATGAAGTATGCTATATAGAAACAGATGCCTTGGAAATATACAATTATGCCACACTTGCCATATTTTTTTATAGATAGCTATTATTGTATAAATATGTGCGACGTAAACAAGAAGGTCACCAATCGACCTCTGGCGAAGGAGACAATATCATTTATTTTGTTAAACATTTCCTTTCATTATCTTTACAGAAAGCAGAATAGTATATTCTGTAACAAGTTCAGAATGAAAAATTTGATGCGAGTGGGAAGTTCCGAGCGCGAGCTGAAAGCGAGCGAGTGGAAAGTTCCGAGCGCGAGCTGAAAGTGAGCGAGTGGGAAGTTCCGCGAGCGAATGGGAAGTTCCGAGCGCGAGCTGAAAGCGAGCGAGTGGGAAGTTCCGAGCGCGAGCTGAAAGCGAGCGAGTGGGAAGTTCCGCGAGCGAATGGGAAGTTCCGAGCGCGAGCTGAAAGCGAGCGAGTGGGAAGTTCCGAGCGCGAGATGAAAGCGAGCGAGTGGGAAGTTCCGCGAGCGAATGGGAAGTTCCGAGCGCGAGCTGAAAGCGAGCGAGTGGGAAGTTCCGAGCGCGAGCTGAAAGCGAACGAGTGGGAAGTATGGAACCACGAGCATAACGAATTTTCATCCTAAACGAGTAACAGGATGTGCTTTCTCCACAACCACAAATTTCACATATAATCAAATGGAAAACAAACGAAAAATTATTTTGACATTTCATTTCACATCTTGTCACTATGATGCCAGTCAAAGCTAACGTAATTATTGCTACAACAATGTCAGAATATTATTCTTATACAAGTGCATAAGACAGCAAGTGTTTTAGAATATTTATTCAATATCAAGAGCGTGAATGTTACCATTATGTTATCAAATATGATTTCTGAATTGGCAAATTCTGTTAAGGTTGTGGAGAAAATATTGAAAAATTGTGATTGTCCTGGTGTACTCAGATGTTCAGTGTGTACTCTACTAGAAATGCATCAAGTGATCACTAAGTACCTACGTGCACCGATTAATTTTTTTGAGTAGGCGAAATTTTCAACTTCAACGTATTATCTCCATCATCTAATCTATGTCATACTGTTATCTAACCTATAAGGTCTAATCTCGTGACGTAATTGAAATTATTGATTGAAGTGTCGTTGAAGCGGATAACACGAGGGGGAAACAACTAGTCATTTTTTGTACACCTAATGAAATCAGTGAAGTAATTATCTCTAATGAAAAATAATGAAAAAGTTTTAGGGGGCAATGAAAGATAATTACCATTCAATTACGCGGATACGTTGTATGGACATTATTTAACTCTTATGTATAAAAATAAGATCCAGAAAGTTCGAAACTCATGCCCACGTATGATTTATGGTGTAAGTAGGCGACAACGAGTATCAAATAAATTGAAGGAGATTGGATGGTTACATAAGGAGAACAGAAGAAAGATTCATTTTAGTACCAAGTCATGAAATAATTCCCAAATACATACGCCATACATACTAATTCAACCATTTTGAATCGATTGGCGTTCGCAAAATTGGTCTATCTGCTCTGCTCAGCTCTGAATCAGTTTTCAAATGGTTTTTTGGCGCGTAAAATATTTCTGATGAGTTTTCGACATTTTCGTTCAAAGATTCGGGGATAAAAATTTGAAATTTGAAAAATAAAAATTTAAAAAGTTCAAAAATTTATTTATCATGATATACTTGCCTTTTTTGTCCGTCGATTTTTTTCGTTCAAATTCCCAATTTATACTAATTCAGCAATTTTGAATCGATTGGCGTTAGCAGAATTCGTCTATCTCTAAACGGTCTCGAGTTGGTGAGCTCTGAATCAGTTTTCAAATCGTTTTTTTTTATATAATAGTTATAATATATAATAATAAAATATGTTCAAAATTTTACGTAGAATCTGTTATAGGGGTTCTATCAAAATTATTGAATATTTTATTTCATATCACGAATCAAGTTTGCAACCAAATCAAGTTTGCAACCAAATCAAGTTTACGGAATTTTTTTGTTATAGAAAACTATTCATTGTTTTTCTTTGATATCCCATAAGAGAAAATTCCAAAAGTTCTGCAAACTTGGTAGATACCTCGAAAAAATATTGCGAACAGTTTGCAACATTTTACGTTAAACGGAACATATATTTTTTTAATTCGTGGTAATTTTTTTGATCAAGGTAGTCTCCAAATAATTACAAAATTTCGAAAACATTTATAGTGATGCATTCACAAAAGCGTGGGTGCATATAGGACATTGTACATAAAATATTTTCAAAATCTTACGTAGAATCTAAAAATAGGATAATATTAAATGGGTTCCATCAAAAATAAGGAAGTTGAACTTTTTCAAATTCGGCCCGTTTATACTTTCCCATGTTTTGACCAATGTTGTTCCCTCCTCCAGCATTTGTCCGCTTCTATAAAAACATACTATACAGTATCGGAAACTTTTTATCTGGGGTATAGACAGAAATCTACGCGAGCAACAAGGAACGCAATGATATAATACCACATATACCACCCGACGCATTAACGGACCACGTGGCAATGCGACACACTGCACACAGCTCAGTCGATATCCACCATATCGAAGATGAAAACTTTCCTATACAGTATATCCAAGACTTGTTACGTGCTCTGCATATTATCACAGAAACGTAGCACAGATTATGTCAGATATTTTTACCCAAATATGAAGTATAAAATCATGCACAGAGTTAATCAACTCCAAAATCAATATATGTTGACAATAATAATTTTAAAATAAAAAGTATTTCTACTAAAAATATGTCTTATCTAAATAATCCTTGTACCTTCGCTGATAATAATAGCTTTAATAACTATGACATTAAAGTATAATCGAATAGGACACCCATAATCCTGATGATACGACGGAACTTTATAAGTTTTCCGTGTATTTCCAAAGCCATATATTTTCCAATACGTTAAGCTCTCTACCGCACCTCTTAAACCTCCATTTTGAGTGGCTAATAGTTATTTATGATACAAGTGTTAAAAGTGGCATTTTATTTTGTGAGTGGGGAATATTGCGAAACGAGCGTTAGCGAGTGGAGCAACCCCACGAGCAAAATAAAATCACTTTTAACAAATGTATCATACAAAATTTTTTGTTCAACAGTTACTGCTAGTAAGAAAAAAACAAAAAAAAAATAAGATCCATAAGGATTCGAACACACGATCTTTGGGTTACAAGGCTGACTGACAGATACTTCAAAATAATAAACCCCAACGCACTTTATTTATGAATGTCATTATTTGTCAGTGATGAAGGACATTCTACAGTTGGACTAAATACTACTTCGTTTGTAACTTCAAAAGGAATTAGTATTACCAATTGCGCAAACGGCCAAATACATGTGTGAACTTTTATAAACGATTCCTCTTGAGTAGGTGCTCTGTTTATAATATCTGATTGAAGTGTTAGAGAGATCTATATTACTGAGTATCCATCATCTCATCTGTCATTTTACTTTTAACACTAGTGTTAAAAGTACTTTTAACACTAGTGTTAAAAGTGATTTTGTGAAAACGTCAGTTTTTAGTTCATGTGTCAATGAATTAAAAACGTCATTTTTAATGTCAGTTGTACAAAAAAATATTTCTGACGGCTTAATTGTAACTACGGTTTACAACCCATTAGATATGTTTTATCGCCTGAGATATAAAATTACGCTTAACAACGAAAATAAAACGTTGTTCATGGATTTCTGTTGACGTATTTCCAGTAAAAGTATACATGGAGTATAAGGGCGATTAATCTGAACAAAGAGGGCACACCCTTTTCTTCGATAATCTTACAAATTACTTTGCTGAAATTGATAGGTGGAATCGTTACTTATGGTTGAAATTCATCGTAGAGATGACGAACAAAACTTTGTTTTTATATTACTTACATTTTTATTTTAATTTGATTTTCGACATTTTCGTTCAAAAATTCGGAATCATCACGTCAAAATACATTCGAAAACAAAAATTTGAAATTCAGAAAATGAAAAATAAAAAAGTTCAAAAAATCATGTATGATGACATATTCGACTTTTTTGCCCGTCGATTTTTTTCATTCAAAATCTCAGTATTTACTGATTCGGCTATTCTGAATCGATTGGCGTTCACAGAATTTGTCTATCTCTAACTGTTCTCGAGTTGGTCAGCACTAAATCAGTTTTTAGGTGTTTTTTCCCGCCAAAAATATTTCTGATGAGTTTTCGACATTTTCGGTCAAAAATTCGGAATTAGCAGATAAAAATACGTTCGAGGACAAAATTTTGAAATTCAAAAAATGAAAAATAAAAAAGGTCAAAAAATCATGTATGATGACATATTCGACTTTTTTGCCCGTCGATTTGTTTCATTCAAAATCTCAATATTTACTGATTCGGCTATTCTGAATCGATTGGTGTTCGCAGAATTTGTCCATCTCTAACTGTTCTCGAGTTGGTCAGCACTAAATCAGTTTTTAGGTGTTTTTTTCCCGCCAAAAATATTTCTGATGAGTTTTTGACATTTTCGTTCAAAAATTCGGAATCAGCAGATAAAAATACGTTCGAGGACAAAAATTTGAAATTCGAAAAATGAAAATTAAAAAAGTTCAAAAAATTATGTATGATGATATATTCGACTTTTTTGTCCGGTGATTTTTTCCGTTCAAAATCTTAGTATATACTGATTCGGCTATTCTGAATCGATTGGCGTTCACAGAATTTGTCTATCTCTAACTGTTCTCGAGTTGGTCAGCACTAAATCAGTTTTTAGGTGTTTTTTCCCGCCAATAATATTTCTGATGAGTATTCGACATTTTCGGTCAAAAATTCGGAATCATCACGTCAAAATACATTCGAAAACAAAAATTTGAAATTCAGAAAATGAAAAATAAAAAAGTTCAAAAAATCATGTATGATGACATATTCGACTTTTTTGCCCGTCGATTTTTTTCATTCAAAATCTCAGTATTTACTGATTCGGCTATTCTGAATCGATTGGCGTTCACAGAATTTGTCTATCTCTAACTGTTCTCGAGTTGGTCAGCACTAAATCAGTTTTTAGGTGTTTTTTCCCGCCAAAAATATTTCTGATGAGTTTTCGACATTTTCGGTCAAAAATTCGGAATCAGCAGATAAAAATACGTTCGAGGACAAAATTTTGAAATTCAAAAAATGAAAAATAAAAAAGGTCAAAAAATCATGTATGATGACATATTCGACTTTTTTGCCCGTCGATTTGTTTCATTCAAAATCTCAATATTTACTGATTCGGCTATTCTGAATCGATTGGTGTTCGCAGAATTTGTCCATCTCTAACTGTTCTCGAGTTGGTCAGCACTAAATCAGTTTTTAGGTGTTTTTTTCCCGCCAAAAATATTTCTGATGAGTTTTTGACATTTTCGTTCAAAAATTCGGAATCAGCAGATAAAAATACGTTCGAGGACAAAAATTTGAAATTCGAAAAATGAAAATTAAAAAAGTTCAAAAAATTATGTATGATGATATATTCGACTTTTTTGTCCGGTGATTTTTTCCGTTCAAAATCTTAGTATATACTGATTCGGCTATTCTGAATCGATTGGCGTTCACAGAATTTGTCTATCTCTAACTGTTCTCGAGTTGGTCAGCACTAAATCAGTTTTTAGGTGTTTTTTCCCGCCAAAAATATTTCTGATGAGTTTTCGACATTTTCGGTCAAAAATTCGGAATCAGCACGTCAAAATACATTCGAGAACAAAAATTTGAAATTCAGACAATGAAAAATAAAAAAGTTCAAAAATCATGTATGATGACATATTCGACTTTTTTGCCCGTCGATTTTTTTCATTCAAAATCTCAGTATTTACTGATTCGGCTATTCTGAATCGATTGGCGTTCACAGAATTTGTCTATCTCTAACTGTTCTCGAGTTGGTCAGCACTTCAGTTTTTAGGTGTTTTTTCCCGCCAAAAATATTTCTGATGAGTTTTCGACATTTTCGGTCAAAAATTCAGAATCAGCACGTCAAAATACATTGGAGAACAAAAATTTGAAATTCAGAAAATGAAAAATAAAAAAGTTCAAAAAATCATGTATGATGACATATTCGACTTTTTTGCCCGTCGATTTTTTTCATTCAAAATCTCAATATTTACTGATTCGGCTATTCTGAATCAATTGGTGTTCGCAGAATTTGTCCATCTCTAACTGTTCTCGAGTTGGTCAGCACTAAATCAGTTTTTAGGTGTTTTTTTCCCGCCAAAAATATTTCTGATGAGTTTTTGACATTTTCGTTCAAAAATTCGGAATCAGCAGATAAAAATACGTTCGAGGACAAAAATTTGAAATTCGAAAAATGAAAATTAAAAAAGTTCAAAAAATTATGTATGATGATATATTCGACTTTTTTGTCCGGTGATTTTTTCCGTTCAAAATCTTAGTATATACTGATTCGGCTATTCTGAATCGATTGGCGTTCACAGAATTTGTCTATCTCTAACTGTTCTAGAGTTTCTCAGCACTAAATCAGTTTTTAGGTGTTTTTTCCCGCCAAAAATATTTCTGATGAGTTTTCGACATTTTCGGTCAAAAATTCGGAATCAGCACGTCAAAATACATTCGAGAACAAAAATTTGAAATTCAGACAATGAAAAATAAAAAAGTTCAAAAATCATGTATGATGACATATTCGACTTTTTTGCCCGTCGATTTTTTTCATTCAAAATCTCAGTATTTACTGATTCGGCTATTCTGAATCGATTGGCGTTCACAGAATTTGTCTATCTCTAACTGTTCTCGAGTTGGTCAGCACTAAATCAGTTTTTAGGTGTTTTTTCCCGCCAAAAATATTTCTGATGAGTTTTCGACATTTTCGGTCAAAAATTCGGAATCAGCACGTCAAAATACATTGGAGAACAAAAATTTGAAATTCAGAAAATGAAAAATAAAAAAGTTCAAAAAATCATGTATGATGACATATTCGACTTTTTTGCCCGTCGATTTTTTTCATTCAAAATCTCAATATTTACTGATTCGGCTATTCTGAATCAATTGGTGTTCGCAGAATTTGTCCATCTCTAACTGTTCTCGAGTTGGTCAGCACTAAATCAGTTTTTAGGTGTTTTTTTCCCGCCAAAAATATTTCTGATGAGTTTTTGACATTTTCGTTCAAAAATTCGGAATCAGCAGATAAAAATACGTTCGAGGACAAAAATTTGAAATTCGAAAAATGAAAATTAAAAAAGTTCAAAAAATTATGTATGATGATATATTCGACTTTTTTGTCCGGTGATTTTTTCCGTTCAAAATCTTAGTATATACTGATTCGGCTATTCTGAATCGATTGGCGTTCACAGAATTTGTCTATCTCTAACTGTTCTCGAGTTGGTCAGCACTAAATCAGTTTTTAGGCCAAAAATATTTTTGATGAGTTTTCGACATTTTCGGTCAAAAATTCGGAATCAGCACGTCAAAATACATTCGAGAACAAAAATTTGAAATTCAGAAAATGAAAAATAAAAAAGTTCAAAAAATCATGTATGATGACATATTCGACTTTTTTGCCCGTCGATTTTTTTCATTCAAAATCTCGGTATTTACTGATTCGGCTATTCTGAATCGATTGGCGTTCACAGAATTTGTCTATCTCTAACTGTTCTCGAGTTGGTCAGCACTAAATCAGTTTTTAGGTGTTTTTCCCCGCCAAAAATATTTCTGATGAGTTTTCGACATTTTCGGTCAAAAATTCGGAATCAGCACGTCAAAATACATTCGAGAACAATAATTTGAAATTCAGAAAATGAAAAATAAAAAAGTTCAAAAAATCATGTATGATGACATATTCGACTTTTTTGCCCGTCGATTTTTTTCATTCAAAATCTCAATATTTACTGATTCGGCTATTCTGAATCAATTGGTGTTCGCAGAATTTGTCCATCTCTAACTGTTCTCAAGTTGGTCAATCAGTATTTAGGTGTTTTTTTCCCGCCAAAAATATTTCTGATGAGTTTTTGACATTTTCGTTCAAAAATTCGGAATCAGCAGATAAAAATACGTTCGAGGACAAAAATTTTAAATTCGAAAAATGAAAATTAAAAAAGTTCAAAAAATTATGCATGCTGATATATTCGACTTTTTTGTCCGGTTATTTTTTCCGTTCAAAATCTTAGTATATACTGATTCGGCTATTCTGAATCGATTGGCGTTCACAGAATTTGTCTATCTCTAACTGTTCTCGAGTTGGTCAGCACTAAATCAGTTTTTAGGTGTTTTTTCCCGCCAAAAATATTTCTGATGAGTTTTCGACATTTTCGGTCAAAAATTCGGAATCAGCACGTCAAAATACATTCGAGAAAAAAAATTTGAAATTCAGAAAATGAAAAATAAAAATGTTCAAAAAATCATGTATGATGACATATTCGACTTTTTTGCCCGTCGATTTTTTTCATTCAAAATCTCAGTATTTACTGATTCGGCTATTCTGAATCGATTGGTGTTCGCAGAATTTGTCCATCTCTAACTGTTCTCGAGTTGGTCAGCACTAAATCAGTTTTTAGGTGTTTTTTTCCCGCCAAAAATATTTCTGATGAGTTTTTGACATTTTCGTTCAAAAATTCGGAATCAGCAGATAAAAATACATTCGAGGACAAAAATTTGAAATTCGAAAAATGAAAATTAAAAAAGTTCAAAAAATTATGTATGATGATATATTCGACTTTTTTGTCCGTTGATTTTTTTCCGTTCAAAATCTCAGTATATACTGATTCGGCTATTCTGAATCGATTGGCGTTCGCAGAATTTGTCTATCTCTAACTGTTCTCGAGTTGGTCAGCACTATACAGTTTTTAGGTATTTTTTTCCCGCCAAAAATATTTCTGATGAGTTTTCGACATTTTCGGTCAAAAATTCGGAATCAGCAGATAAAAATACTTTCGAGGACAAAAATTTGAAATTCAAAAAATGAAAAATAAAAAAGGTCAAAAAATTATGTATGATAATATATTCGACTTTTTGGTCCGTTGATTTTTTTCGTTCAAAATCTCAGTATATACTGATTCGGCTATTCTGAATCGATTGACGTTCGCAGAACCTAACCTAACCTAACCTAACCTAACCTAACCTAACGGTTCTCGAGTTGGTCAGCACCAAATCAGTTTTTAGGTGTAAGAACCTACGACGACTCTTTGATTCATGCATTATTTTCATGAGGATATTCGGACAATATTGTCCTCCGAAAGGCAATACTGAGTAAAATCATGTCCACAATCTGTCATCATCTCCCGGTCTATTTATACTCTTTATATCGTAACAATTTTGTATAGTTATTCTTTCTAGTCAGGTTAGGTTAGAGTTGGCTAATAATTCAAGCATTTTCAACTTAGTTTGCAGACGCTGTTTTATCGTACGCAAGTCCCCGAAGTTTGCCAAACACACTATAACCTTCATATCTTTAGACGCTAGTTCTCATTTCTTGTACTTGCTCAATTTGATAAGTAATAGTCACTACTATTATGGTTGGTTTCCGGGTTTTGCCGTGGTCTTGTTTGGTATAAATCTCCAAACGTTTCGACTGCAATTGCGGCAGTCATCTTCAGTGACGTGGTCGAAGTACTCTTCTTGACGTATGAACGTATCAACCGAATTTCAATCTCTATGCCTTTCGAAATTTTCCAGTTGAAGTGCTCACAGTGCCATCTGTTGGGTAACTGCAGTGTAGGTATCTTCTCCCAAAAAGTAGTATCCGTAATTCCATTCAAAATATTTACCGTCTCATGGTTTCACATCAAACCGTTCTAAAGTTATCGTAGTAAAAGTGCCATTCAGATCCGCACTTATATTTGAAATTTCAAATGCATATTGTAAAATAGAAATATTACTTGACCCCCTTGTGGTAGGTAACATTTGATTTGATGTTTCCCCCTGCGTCATCTATCAAGCAATTCCCATTTCAAATAAAAATATCAGTGATATCATTCACAACGGTTTTTGTCTCGTTTTTGTACGTACAAACCGTTCAAAAGTTAACACGGGGGGCTATACTACACCACTATTGTATATGAACCCCAAAAATACATAGCAATATATTCATTGAATTTCTATTCGTACGCCACTGTGTTTATTAAATTGAAGCATCATATTAGAGTTCATTATTCTGTGTCAGCCTTCCAATTAGCTTTAATCTATCGCAAATCGAATTGTGTCGTTGTCTCAATTTGGAGAGGTCTGCGTGTCGTTGAATTTTATTTATCGTGTCTGACATTTTTACTTGCCGTCAGATTGAATCGAGTATCTTATTCAATTGAATACTTACTACAGCGTTGATGGGTATGGGCGTTTTTTGAAACTTTGTTTTCAATTAAATGTTCGTGGAAAACAAAATATCTTATTGAATAAAAAAAGAAAAGAAAACTCTGAGACAGGCTTGAGCTTCGTTGTCGAATGATGTCAAACTGGATATTCTCCAAGGTCCAGTTTTAGGGACTATCATAATTCTTTGTATTTTTTATCGAGCTGTTTCATCATGTGAAAGATTTTCGTATTACAATATACCATTACAATTACTAATTCCCCAATAGATATCTTGCTGAGAATGGTTATTAATAACTGGCCTGGAAGTAACTTTCTCGTATGCATTTGCATATTGAAGCGGAGGCGAGGATAGAAGCCTCTAGACTAAAGTGCCTGGACCAATGGAGGGGCAATCTAGGACTCTCCAACACAATGGAGGTCATCAGAAACTACACATCTGAAATGCCCTTTGACAAAATCACTCTAACCTTCTCCTTTGATGGTAGACTGATCAGGCTTGGTCTTGGTCTCGAAAAATAAATGTAGTCTTGGTCTTGGTCTCGAAAAATAAATGTAGTCTTGGTCTTGGTCTCGAAAAATAAATGTAGTCTTGGTATTGGTCTTGATAGTCTTGGTTTTGATAGTCTTGGTCTTGGATCAAAATGCGTCTAGAGTCTATGAGTTCCTAGCTCCAATTAATCTGCATTTGGTTTAATTAATAACTGGGAAAATGATATATGAAAGATGTGCTCGAACAACTTCCAAACAAAATGATGCTAGGTCGAACTTCCGTCGAGATGTTGAAGAATGGTGCAGGAGATGTGAGTTATATTCTTCAAAGAAGGTACCAAAGTCAAGAAAAGATGGCTCAATATATTCTCGTAAACCTTATGAGAGAACTGCTACTCTTTTGAAAGATTCGCCTGAAAAATATTCGAATCAAAGTGATTCCATTTGGATTACGTAATGCTCCGGCGACCTTCTAGAGATTAACGGTACTAGTGCTGAGAGGCCTGATACGAAAGAAATGGTCTTTAATTGTTGACTGTGATGCGTCTCAGCAAGCCATTGGATATGTACTATAGCAGGAGCAGGATGGTGATGAGAAAGTAATTGCTTACTTGAGTAAAACTCTGGGCAAAGCCCGATTCGGCTGCACTCCTAGGAGCAACCCTCAGAAGACTTGTGCGAGCTGGAAATGACGAGGGTCTTATCTTTTAACGTGCGATCCCCAGCATGGTCGAGAATTCCAACTGAAAATGTATCCGTCCAAGGGTGCCAGTCACCCATCCTACCAATAACCGTTCTCTCGGTTGCTTGGCTTATCTTATCGACACTCAGAATAATAAAAGACGATCGACACCACTCGGACTCGACTCATCCACGACGGCTGCCTTCTCAGAATTTGCAAATTTCATTGACGCAGCCCTCGTATATTTCCGACTATCGCGCTATTTATTCTGCTCTTCAGTTATCGACACAAACAAGTTTTCGTCCTGAAATTCTTGCGGTCTAGCCGCCTTTTTTTTGGAAGTAGGTTTTTAAATATAGCTCGGTATCCAGTTGAAAAATTATAATATTTCCAAACAACACACATTGGTCACGCGGCTTGCTTTATTGAAGTAATTGTTGCGGATGTTAATTTCCGCCATTGATATCATTTTCTGAGTTTTGTTCATTATAACAACGCCTCCGTGAGTCGCAAGAGCAATCTATTATTTTATGAATAGAATATACTGAATTTCTCCTTTTAGTATTATTGTTTATAACATTATCAGTCGATGATCTGACCTCACAATATCCTATCCCTTTTATCGTAAAATAAAAGAAAACAGTTGTTTCTGAATTTATTATAAGTCTGCTAAGCAGTTTAGGATATGTTCCAAAAGTCACCGAAAATGCGGTTTGGTGTTCCGAAAATCACCGCTAGTTCGGTGCTCCTGAAAAAGTGGTGATATTTGAAACACGGTTGCCTGAAATCTGGTGAACCAAACGTCAATTCACTAACCAACACTTCCTTTGCGGTGAGATTGACAAAAGTGACAACTGACAACCGTAAAACTTAAAACTGTTTGTTCATTTTGTTGTTTTATTTGAGATCAAGTGATTTTGAGATGAGATGAGACTGATTGTGAATTGTGATAGTCCCATCTCCTATCTTTCCACAAATTTATGGATTGCTATTGCAGTATTTCACTATGGTACTTTTTCTATTAACTGTATATACTTATCATTAATTGCGATTTTTCTGACTGAAGATATGTGCCTCATGTATTTATGCGTTGTGCTGTTAAATGTAATTTTTTGTCACCAGACACCAATCAGTAATCAAAACACAATCACCAAAGTGTTCCGAAAGTAACTAGTAATTATAAATTTTTCAGATAACCGCTGTCAAATTTCTGGTTAGTAGCGGTTAGCAACTGGTTACATATCCTTAATGTTTGCAGTTAAAATGTTTGCGTTTATATAATGTAATATAATATAATATCTTAATGGCCTGGGTTAAATAGTTAACATACTAAAATATACTAAAAAAACATTGTCACATGACAGTTTCAATTCAGAATTTCTAACTCATCAGGCAAAAAGTTATAGAGTCTAACATCCAGTAAATTAATTTGGAGTTTGAAACGAGGAGGTCTCAAACCGGTCGCACCGTGAGTTTGGTAATCATTACAACCAACATCAGCGATAATTCTAACTGTGTGAAAAGAGAATTCCCCCAGAAGAAGATTCTACAATTCATGTGAGCATGGAAAAATGGGGTCTAGGAAATTTGGGCGAGGCCAACTAGGCGCAAGGACAACTAGGCGCAAGGGCAACTAGGCGCAAGGGCAACAAGGCGCAAGGGCAACTAGGCGCAAAGAATACTGGGCGTAAAAAATCTGACACAAAATTAATAATATATTTTTAATAACTGTTATCTTAACTTTAGCAGGTGAAAGTTTATAAAAGAAGGAAGATCCAGCTTGGTCGGGACAAGTACTAGGAAGAGCTGGTTGCCTGTCATGAACCACCGGCGAAGCTCAAAAAGTACCAACAGCTGGATAAACGAATCATCAGGCGACAATATGTTAAGAGTTTTTACATTGCTCATAATTATGATTAGTAGATAATTTTGTGTCTAATTCCCAGTCGTCCTGCGCCCAGTAGTCTTCGCACCCAGTTGTCCCTGCGCCTAGTTGGCCGCGCCGAGTTGACTCGCGCCCAGTTGGCCCAGTTGTCCTAATACCAGAAAAATGAGAAGTAAAATGTTCAAACTGTTTTAAAACACAGTTGGTTCTTCATATTGCGTAACAAAAACAGCAGTGGAAAGAACGAGATTTTGGGTTTTATCATGGTTTAACTTCAGATTGTTGGCACTGAACCAGTTGTGTGCAGGTTTCGAGAGAATACGTCATACGTAACGATAGACTGTCTGCGTAGGAAACAATATTCAGTAAAATTGTGTCATCAGCAAAAGCCACACATTTATTAGGTAACATAGAATGGAATTTTTTTTTGTAAAAGTCAGAACAAGTCTCTCTTAAATAGATTGTTTGCTTCCTGTTTCGTAAGTGGGACTGGAATAGACCCTAGACCTACAACCTAACACCATAATGGTTCTGCTTTCGACAGATCAATAAAACAAAAGATCAAAAAGAATACGAAATATTGAACAAACAAGCGAAGAAAATTATTAGGCACAGTCGAAGAAATACAAACAGACAAACGTGCACGAAATGGAATACGAAAACGAAAATAGCAATTCTACAGAATAAGAGGTGTGTTGTGAATTTCTTGGTGAATAGACACTTGTTTTTCCCACTCAACAAGGAGAGATTCAAAACTGAGAAAACGTATATCGGCGAAGTGGCTGAGCTAAACGGTTATTCTGTGGACTTGGTGGACAAACTGATTGGGAAACAGAGATTCGAGAGAACTCTTCGTAACTCTACGGGTTTTCAAAAAGAGGAAGACGCTCCTGAATATACTGTAATTCCACACGAACCTCAGTTCGCACAAACTGCAACAAAGCATGGGATAAGACAGGGGAAAAGGAAAGTCGAAGATTCATGAAATTAACTGCAAAGACTACGGAAGAAATATGTGGGTCAAACTAGAAGGTCCATAAAAATACGGTTCAAAGAACACATTGCTTATAGTTTTCGAGACCCGAAAAACCGAGTGTGGCCCAACATACTTTGATGACGAAAGTTTCAAATTATTTAGACAGGTTCAGGACCATAGACATCTGAATGCATTCAAGAGACTGGAAATTTCAAAGTGTAAAAATTGTTTGAATGCAGATAAGGGTCCTATTCCATATAGCCCATTGTTCAAAGTACAATGAAGGTGTCTCCTCTGCATAATTTATTATGATTGTTCCTTGTGTGAACTATTGATTTGTTAATAGTATTATTCTATTATAATGCATTATTCATTTATTTCCAAGAACGTGTGTCATCAAATCGAAAACAAGTAGATATAATTCAATAAAACATTTGAGTAGATAATTTGAGGTAGGCCGGGATAAGTAGTAGCATGTAAATCACTTAACTACAATTATTCAGTCAGATAAGTAGTATGAAAATAATTGTGCCAGTTTAGTAAGCTTTTAGCTTTTGAGAGTGCCAACTTTGTTGGTGAAACGTAAAAGCGAAAATTGACGTACAGTGCGACAAACATAGCTGAAACTCTTAAAATATGTACGCCCATGATGCGCATTAGTCGTACGACCGACTATAGTCCGTAATATATCAAGTGATGAGGCACTTAAAATCAGTCGTCCGCGCAAGAAGTGGAAATTTCACAGTTTCATTAATGTTTGCCGAACTGTAGTTTTGGTATTCTGGGTACTTCTATTTCTTGAATTGTATCCACACCGATGGTTCCAAATATTCATTTATTTGGTTAGAATAAGAGGTGAAGACCAGAAATGGAGAGTGAAATTAGAAGACAAGCAATACAAACAACTTTCGAACGATTATTACGCAAAAAATTATTAATAAGATGAAACTGTAAACGATGAACAAAATATAATTGAAGAAGATACATACAAAAGTAAAACTAACGGAATATATAATGAAACAACGGTTATTAGGAGACAAACGATACAAGTTTAGAAAGAATTTATACTGGATGATGCTGTACAGTATGAACAGATAATAATTTATTATATAACGTAGTAAAGGCTATACATCCATCCAATTTATTATCAAAGGCGTTATTTAATTCAACTCTAGAATACCTGGAGAAGAAATTCAACAAAATTAATCTCAGAACAGAAGGAGGGCTTATAACACAATGCTGATATAGCCATAAATACCCATGACAGAAAAGTGATGAAAGAAATGATAGAAAACAGGGAAATAATAGGACTTGGTTCCAAACTTAAAAAAATAAATAAGGAAGGAAAAAATATTTGAAGAGAGTGTGAAGTAGTCAAATAATTTAAATATCTAGAGTGACGATAACTAAAACAGTGGAGGGAAGACTAGAAATATAAAAAAAATAATAAACGAAAGTGCAAGTGCATCCAAAATTATTTTTCAAATTTCTGAAAATTTTAGAGTGAATCGATCGCATATATTGATGGCGTCTTTTCACTACGATAAAATTACAAAGTCTCATTATCGGCATCTTTCGGAAATTGAATTCAAAACCCACGCGACCTGCTACTTTGTAAATCATATTCAGCCTGTTAGCTTTACCTCTTTTCAGTCGAGACCGTATTAAATATAGAACTGTGTCTAAATTCTGGCACTGAATATAGGTCGAACTTTCCTGTTTAACGTTTAATCGAATTTACGACAAGCTTCCAAAGTTTCCAGTCAACGAGCATATCGGTGCGAGTGTGACCTTTTAGGAAGCCATATTCCCTTGTATGAGGTATCGAGTGAAAGGAAATTTCAGAGGCGAAAATAGGTGCAAAAATCCAACAACAACTCGATTAGAATAATCGAAAAAATGGCCGTCGCAAAGCTCACAATTTATTCAGTTAAATGAAGAAAATATATTACTGGATATAATGTTAACTAGTAAACAATAATAAACGATCGTCATAAATTATTCGTATTTTCAAGCGATGACAAAAGCTATTAACAGAATAGCAAAGCTAGTTGTATATTAGTCGATTTCTTTTTATCAGTATAATAATAATGTCTTATTCACCACAATGATACATAAATGATAGGGTGCCCATCGACAATCATTTTGAACTACATCTGATAGGTATTGTGAAGAGTCTAAGAAGAAATCTGAAAGTGAAAATTCGCATTTTCATTCAGATAGTTGATTTGGTAAAATTCCGTTTATCGGGCGCCACAAGCTATCAAAAAACATTTATTTTGGTACTTACGTATTTTGGGCTCCTGAACAAAAAATCCAAATGGAATTTTCGGCGGTCTCAAGTAATTTCGGAGATACGGCCTATTTTTGAATTTTCACTGGCATTTTCTAGAAACGTTCCTAACGCGAAAAAACACTCTATATGTCTCCTTTTTTCACCAGCTTGATAAACACATCCTGATTTCTTCGTCTCGCGCTTTTTTTTTTATTGGAAACAGCACTTTTTTTTTTAATCGTGTTTTTTATAACGATGTCAGAAGCAGCAAACTCTCTAATATGACAGCGATGTACTAAGGGGGGTTTATTTATTTATTGGTGGTAACACTGAAATTAATTTTTGACAACAATACTGATTTAAATGTGAGCGAATAATAGCTGCGTTTTTTTGGTCTCCTACTATAGTAACAGAACTACATGTGACAGCACCAGATCCAATCACATAAACCAGAAAAAATTGTGCAGTTAGGTCAAGACGGAAGGCTGGATTTTCATGCATACGATATCCGACGATCCGATGGCACAAAAATGATCTTATTGGTTGAATTAGTAGGTGTGACTAATTCAAGCAAGCAGAACATTTTTGTACCATCGGATGGTCGGATATCGTATGCATAAAAATCCGGCCTAATAAGAGCGAGCGAAGCGAGCCTATTACCGGCGAGCGCAGCGAGCACCTATTTTTGTTTAAGTTTTAGGTTGGTTCAAGTAGGTTAGGTTAGTTTGGTGTAAGTAAGTTAGGTTAGGTTGGTTTGAGTAGGTTAGGTTAGGTAGGGTAGGTTGGGTTATGTAGGGTAGGTTAGATTAGGTAGGGTAGCTAGGGTGGGTGACTTAGCTTGTTTTTCCTTCTTTTGCCTTAAAAGGTTGAATCTGTGTGCAGTTAGGTCGAGACGTAATAAGGGCGAGCGAAGCGAGCCTAACTACTATGAGCGCAGCGAGCACCTTCTTTTATTTACATTTTGAGTTCGGTTAGGCTCGCTTCGCTCGCCCTAATCACGTACCGACCTAACTGAACACAAATCCAAACTTTTAAGGCAAAAGAAGGGAAAATAACCTAACCCAGCCACCTAACCTACCCTACTTAACCTACCCTACCTAACCTACCCTACCTACCCTACACTACCTAACCTACCATATCTAACCTACCCTACCTAATCTACCCTACCTAACCTACCCTATCTAACTTAACCTACCTAACTTAACCTACCCAACCTAACCTAAAACGTAAATTAAAATAGGTGCTCGCTGCGCTCGCCGTCGTTACACACAGATCCAATCTTTGCTGGTTAATATGATTGGATCTGGAGCTGTCACATATCATCACAAAAAATGGAGCTATTTATAGGTTTGAAAAGTTGGCAATAATTGATTTCTGTGTTACCACCAATACATAAATAAACTTCCCGTAGTACATCGCAAGAATTCCTTTTCACATCACTTCCCAATAGGCAATCCACATGGACCAATCAAAACTATTATTTTAGTTGCGCCTGCGTGATGTGCGATGTAATTTTAGGTTGGGAATGTCGCAAATTAATTTTCATTCCTCATATTAATTTTTTCAATGATCTAATAATAATATTAGGATAATCCCTATTTAAATGAATAAGAAATTTGTGTTTCCAATATTATGTTTGTTGTGAAAACAAATAGTGTATCAGTGTATGTGAGGAAGGTAAATTCATTTGCGACATTTCCAACCTAAAATTACATTGCACATCACGTAGGCGCAACTAAAATAATAGTTTTGATTGGTCCATGCGGATTGCCTATTGAGAAGTGATGTGGAAAGGAATTCTTGCTAGTACATCGCTGTTATATTAGAGATTTTGTTGTTCTGACACCATTATAAAAAACACGATTTTTTTATTGAAGTACTGTTTCCAATGACAAAAAAAATCGTGAGACGGAGAAATCAGGACGTGTATATCAAGCTGGTGAAAAGAAGGAGAGATATAGAGTGTTTTTTTCGCGGTAGGAACGTCTCTAGAAAATGCCAGTGAAAATCCAGAAATAGGCCGTATCTCCGATATTACTTGAGACCGCCGAAAATTTCATTTGAATTTTTATGTTCAGGAGCCCAAAATACGTAGGTACCAAAATTTTTTTGATAGCTTGTGGCGCCCGAAAAACGGAATTTTACAATGATGGAAATATTTCTTCTGTGGTAAACACGTTGAAAGTTAATTTTTGTCATGGGCATTGTATTTTGAATTTTGTTCGAAAATATGAATACGATATTTTCTTGTCTTTCAGCCGCAGATGATTCCACAATAGATTTTATGAATATCCTATTCATATTTTCGAACAGAAATCAGAACTTTTTATGTAATTCATTCAACTTTTACCTGAATAAGAATGTATGAAAGGCTGACCACTGGAAGTGGCAATTTTTTTAAGAGGCTTCTCACCCTATTATTCGCCACCGCCTCAATCCAGATACCGCTGGAAAAATCCGTAAACGCTTTTCCATTGTCCGTGGCGTTTATGCAGGTGTGGAACGATGTATTGCAATTTCACCGAGAAAGACAGAGGTGGAGTCAAGGGTAGCGCTATTAATTTGTCGTAAATATACCGCGAGCATTCCTTCAAATCCCAGATCGATCCAAGGTCGACCAAGGTCAGTCCAAAACCGCCGTCGTTTGTTCATCGAAGAGGTGTGTTGTGTTTTCGCGGCACACATTGATTAGATTTCGCCCAGGATTCAGGCGATAATTACGACTACCTATGTGGGGAATATCGAGAGCGTGTTGGTTGGTCTGTTCAATATTAACCGAGACACGTTGGCATTCAAGGACTTGACAAGGCTTCATTGATTTAACTCCCGGTAAAATAGTAATAAATACGTTCATTTATTATAGTAAAATAGTAATAAATAAGTTCATTTATTATACCTACCTACTTCTTTATTAGAGAAAGATTATTCCTACAGTTTTTCGGAAAGAGAAATATAGAGGTCCTAACTTTTTTATTTCCAAAGGTAGGACCCCGAATCAAACGGGATTATGATCCTTATCGAAAAATCGAAAATAATCGAAAATAATAATAATAATAAATTAGACTTTTTTATTTGAAAAGATAGAGAGAAACTGGTAAATGATCCCTATCGAAAATTAAAAAAAATGAAAAAACTGAGATAAATTTAAAGAAATGTAAAAAAAATTTTGTCCGTCGCGGATTTTCAAAACTCTATATTCTCCGAACTATCAAATATATCGCTTTGAAATTTGAATCATTTCAACAACTCGAGGATAATATTTGTCAGACGATTTATTTTTGGCGATCGAAAAATCAAGAAAATTTTTACGGGGATTTTCCGATTTTTTTTTTTCAGTTCCTGCTTTCCTCGATACTGGTTCAGGAATTGATTCGAACTCTTTCATATTTCCTCTAGATATACTAAGAAGGCTGTAATTTTTGAAAATGATCGAAAAATGATAAATGATGATGACAAATCTTAGCTGTTCGATATTTTCTCTAAAATGATCGGAAAACAAGGAAAATTCCAAAAATATGACAAAAAAAGCAATTGAATTTTGGATAATACGAATTTACTCGGAAATGGTCGATACTTTTGAAGAAAAAAATAAAAAAAAAAAAAAAATTTGTACTCGAGATCTCAAAAAAATTTACATAAAGAATTTTATTCTCCTTGAACAGCCCTTCAAAAATGTCGTGAAATTTTTTCCGTTACCCTATAAATGAACGAAAAAACAGCTTATTTTCATGAAAAAATGATTAAATTTATGATACAGGCGATACAGCGGGAGAATATACAGGAGGGCTAACTTTTTCATTTGAAGAGATAGAGCCGTGGTTCAAAAAAGAAAATGATCCCTATAAAAAATGGGAAAAACAAGAAAAAAAAAATAATAATATTATTAATTAATTGTTTAGGAATTTTATACACTCAGGATCGTTGAAACCGGTAAATAAGAAAAGGGTGTAATCGCCAAACATCGTTGAAGAAGCCAGTGGTATAATTTTTGGAAGTCATTAATATACAATAAAAATAGGAGTGGGCCTAAGATTGGTCCTTGTGGTACTGTGTGTACCTGTGTTTATGTAACCCCACGGAGAGCACGATTTACTATTATTATTTGATTAAATGGGATAGCTTTTAGAGTCCAGTGCAGAGTTAATATAATTTCACGTTTTCAATGCTTCATGACTCACCGCATCTTCCATAACATCCTAACATAATATATCGATTCCTTCCTTCAGAAAACAAACCGGTCGCCACCGATGAAATCGTAGAAACGATAACTCGCAATAGGGATGGAGCAAACAGAGAAAAATGGGGTCGTCCCTCTTCCCCGTCCAGACGGTCGATTTTGCTCGCGAAATGTGTTCTAACCAGATATTCCCGCTTCCTCCGAACGAAAATAGATTTCCTATATTCGTATACGACAATCTGAATCCACGTCTGATGAAAAATAAACTTGATGCCAGCGATGCTTTTAGTATACGAGGTTTTTCTCGAGGACTGACATTATTGCCGGTAGGTGACTGCTTGTCAAACGAATACTAAATTTTATTATTATTGTTACATTAACTTAAGAGTGGACGATTAATCACATTGTACTGAAGAGCTATAAGAGAATGCTAACTTTGTTGGCGAAACTCTCTTCGAGTTAAAGTGACGTAGTTTCAGTGTTTTGGGTAGCTTCTATTTCTTGAAAAAAAAATGAAGTCTACGAATATAGGAAAACAATTTGAAGAGATCAAAGGCGGCTTCAACAATGCATCCACCAAATCTATAATAATTGCAAAAACTCTTCCCTCTTCGGCCAGCAGAAAAAAATTGGGTTAACATCAATTGGCGGAATGACACCGATAGCTAAAGCAAATAGGGGGTGTCATCTAAATTGCTTGCTTTGAGCCATCCTAATGGACGAGTTAATAGAAAAGCTAACATACAGGAGCGTTAATTGTTTAGGATATTTGCGATTATCGCAAAAGGCAAAGTAGCATGGACGGTCTCTGAGTTTGCACAGACAACTCTAATTACAGTTTGTCCAAGAGAAGGATGGATAGCATTTCGGATCTCGGAAACAATTGGAGTTACAATATTGGTTAAATTAGGGAAAAGTTGCAGTTATTTAAAAAAAAAAAAAACACATTTTCGTTGCCACTTTTTAAGCTCAACAAGACCGTTTATAACTTTTGGTTCCAACAAGATTCGAAGATTGCTCAAGCTCATCTATCAAACAAATTTCCTGACAAATGGATAGGTTGCATTCAGCGGTTCGCCCGATCTGACACCTCCTGACTTTTTTTAAAAACTATGTGTATCAACGTAATTTTCAAACGGAAGAAGAATTACGTCAACTGGTTTTAGAAGCAATTCATCAGATGTACTCAACAATGATTTGGGTTCCACAGTTAGACGATGTTACTTGTGGTTAGAAAATAATGGTCACTTGTTCGAACGACTTTTGTAATTGAGACATTAATAATTTCAATAAGTCATAGTTACATTTCAAGAAGAATTATTTCATTTTTTTTTACTACAAATAATGTTTTTTCTTGAGTAGTAAGTTAAAACGTTTTGTGGGAAATTTTGTGTTTTATTGATTTTCTCAAATAAAATAAAATAAAATAAGCTAATATATATTTGAACAACGTATTTCAGAATACAAAATGGATTTGAATTTTTGTATTGAAAAAGGCCATATTTAAAACAAAATTGATGAAGGTTTCTCGGAAACGAAAATCTATGAACTCGATCTTGTTAAGCTTAAGAAGTGGCACTGAAAATACAGTGAGAACGTAAAAAGTCCTCCCCCCCCCTTAACTTTTGAACGGAACAAGCTATCAAGGTACGGTAAAATTCAGGTAAGAAGGTTCCACTTTTACTACTTTTTGGTATAAAAATTATTGTAGTCACTTGGCCTAGTGCCAAAAGGACACCATCAACTTTTTTTTTACGTAAAGGTGGGTCACGTGGTACCTGGTTTTGAAGGCCTTCCGACTCTCTATCAAACACCGCTTTGTTTGTGAAAATCAGCCAAGCCGTTTCAAACTGACAAGCGTTTGAAATCGGTGGATAGGACGACATGGCCCCATTGAATGGTGGGCTAGGTTACCTGATATAACACCTATGGACTTTTTTTTGGAGGTTCATAATATCTAACTTGTACATCACGCAGCCACAGCCACTCCAGGAACTTATGGGCCGAATTCCAAAACCGACTTTTTTTTAATAAACGGTGAACATTTCGAGCACTTGTTGAAATGATTAAAATTCTTAGGTACTTGAAATTTTGTTGCAATTGAAAATTATGTAGGTTTTTAATTTATTTGTAAAATATTTTACGTCCTCACTGTATATCATTGATTTTTTGGTGTCTTTCAAATTAATGTCAGAAATCAATCAAAACCAATATGGAAAATATTACTTTCACAAACTCCATATAAAAAGACTTTGTATTACGCAACTTTCTCCTAATTTAGCCAACACTGAAACTCCAACCTTTTCCGAGATCCTATGCTATTCAATCCTTATATTGAACTCACTGTATAACCGACAGGTCTTGTTAGCATCTGGCCTTGTTTGTTTCAATTCCGCTATAATCAACCACAATGTCACTATTTTGATTTAAACCTCGTCAGAGTCGTAATAAATATTCGCGTGCGGTTATTACATTAATACACATTTCTATTGGATTTCCGTTTTGGTACACCACTGCCAAAGTGTTATTGGAACACTTCCGAATATTTGAATAATTATAACGTTGTGACGCTCTTGCGTGACTCACAGTCTCTGATTCAATTAGTCGTTGGTAAGACAGAAGAAACATGATGTTTACGTTAGATAATTAGGGAAAAATCAGTAAACCTTGTTTTATGGGCGATGATACAACTCGTTAATCTCATATCGAATAATATTCGGCCAATTTTCCACTACACCAGGAAAATTTCCGTACAGCCGCTTTTAACAAAATAATTCTCAACGAGAGCATTAAAAAAATGTACGTACCTTAACCAACTCCTTCAGCCGCTCTCTCGTGTAAATGTTTCCAATTTCTTCTCCTAGCAAGAAATCCAAACTTTTCGCGATAGGGTAGGACAATGGGAAGGTGAGTATCATCACAAATTTCGTGATGTAAATAGTTTTAGCACCAATAGCTAAACCATATCGAGAACAAACAGCCTAGAACAAAAAAACTATATGAAACTGTAAAAGTTCAATAACAACGCTGGTGCGAAGATAGTTTACAACCAAGCAAAGAGATGCGGACGTATTTATACAAATGAGGCTAATGCACCAACTTAATACTGTAGAAAACATACATACAATTTATAAACAAACCAACAAACACAAACTAACAAACAAGCAAACAAAACGTGAATGCACCATCATAAGGCTAACAAAAACAAACAATCAAACCAACATACAACCAAACAAAGTGCTAATGCACCACTAAAACAAAACGACAAAGTTAACAAAAAGCTAGGAAAAAGTAAGCTATACAAAAAAACATAATATAAACAGATAACTCAAAGTTTCATACACCAACTTGAGGCATACAACATACGATCAAACAATTCACAAATAAACCAACAAACATAAAATAACATACAAGCAAACAAAAAGCGAATGCATCATCCTAAGGCTAACAAATAAAAAAATAATCAAATCAACATATAACTAAACAAAGTGCTAATGCAAACTGGCAAAAACAACAAAAGGCTAGTCTAATCCAAGCTATACAAAACAAACCATAACACAAAATATAGGAATGTAGGCTTTCACGTCTGGCGTCAATGTTTTGTTAATTTCCTGGTTTTGCTGAGGTCTTCCGGAAATCAACCAAAACATTAACACAATACCAGATAAACCAAATTTAATAGTAAAACCTGCGGCACAGAACATACGACCAAACAGGTGAAGCCGATTTACCAAACCAAGTTGGACAGATAAGCATACAAACAAATGAATAAACAAACAAACACATCAACAAACAAGCAAAGAAAAAGCTAATGTACCGGCCTGAGTCATGCAAACAGGAACTTAAAATCAAACAGGTAAACAACAACAAAAGGAGCTGATTTACCATCCTAAGGCATACAAACCTGCAAGAATCAGCAGTCAAAGAGCTAGTCTACTAACCTCAGCCACAAAAAAATCAATGCAAAGACGAATATTAAAAAACATAGAAACCACATTCAAACAAATAAACAAACAAGGAAGCAAGTTAGCAGATCAAAGCTGATGTACCTAAGGAAGGCAATCAAACAATTCAATCAAACAATTCAATCTCAAGAACGAAGCAGCAAACATTTCACTCAACAACTTTCATTCTATATAGTTTAACGAACAAACAGAAATCCAATCCACCAAACCTCACACATAATACAAACAAACAAATCAACAAACAAATCAACCAACAAAAACGAACAAGCAAACAATAATATAATGTGTCAAACACACAAAGATTAAATCTAATAATCAAATCAACTAATCAACAAACTGACAACAGAAGCTAATGCATGAACCTGAGACACGCAAACCAAAACAAACACAGACTAACAAGCACACAATAAGCTAATACACCAAACCGATAAACACAAACAAACACAAACAAACAAAAAGGCCAACAAACAAACAACAACAAACAAAAAACCTAATACACCAACCTGAGGCATGATTTCACCAATCATGACGATGGCCAAAGTGGAGAAGATAACAGCTATGAGACCGGAAGTGAGGTCGTCCAGGAGGATGGTGAATATGGAGTTCACGAAGACGTTCCCAAGAAGAATGGAGCACAGCAGGTAGTTTCCATGGTCGCGTACCGGCTGGATCACTTGGGCGTACTTTTGTTCTTTCGCCGAACCTGAAAACGAAAAAGGGCATAAGAAGATTGAGCTGTCGGTTAAGGTATTTTTCATTTTCAAACTAGATTTTTTAATTTTTTTATTTTGATTGTATTTGATCCAGAGAAAAAAGAATTGGAGGAGAATTCAAATACTAGTTATTTTCGCGCGAACTATTACCGGTATTTCATTGGACGAATGTAGATGACATCAAAGTCTCTCCATATATTGCACTATGGAATCAAAACAAAGTGTGCCTTCCCATAAAATTCAACTGAATTGTTTCGAAAGAAGTTTAATCGGGTGTACCTACACTGTGATTCAAACTGGGAAAAACATTATCAAAGGACTCAAGGACAAACGTTTGTAGAACAATACTGATGACAGCGAAAATATGGCGTTGGAATATATATTTTGGGTCTTTTCAGTCACGATATTAAGTCTTTCAGTTCAATGGGATTTGGCTTTCAGTCATTTCAATCCCAATCTTGAGTCTGAGTCACACGGATTTGATTTTGAATCCTTTCAGTCCCAAATTTGAGTCTTGAGTCTTTTGAATATTTTGAGTCTTGTACACATTTTAGCTAGGTGTCCCCCCTCGGTTGTGAACATGCGACACGCGTATGGAAAGTAAAGTAAAACTGAATAGAAGGGTAGTTGAAATTGAAAAATTCCCAAACTTACCAGTATTACACAGAATCTTCAGGTCCGTCTTGCCCATTGACATGAGCCCCAAATTGAGCCCGGAGAAGAGCGACGAAAAGGACAGGCAGAAGACGATTATGCAAACGGACGCCCAAAGCGGAAGCATTTTCTCGTATGTCTTGATCTGCAACCAATACGCGGTTCCTTGAAGTACGAAAACCTTCTCCGCTCCCGAATCTCCATCTTTGGCGCATACGTAGTAGGTCTCATCGTCACCTGTAAGCGGAGGTAAGTTCACCGTCACCCGTACGGTGGTATTAGAGTAACTGGTATTATCCACCTGCGAGAACAAACGTTAGCGAGTTATTCAACGGAGGGGCCCCGGAGCGGAGTCCTGAGGCGAACATTTTGTGGGGAGCGTTCGGAGATATCTCAGTAGCGGTTTTGGAAATTTTTCGAAAACAAATTAATTTAATTTCAGTGATCAAAAAATACTAGTGCAGTAATTTCTAACTAACTATTTTCTAACACAACTCCCAATTTTCTAACTGAAGCCGTTCCGGAGGAAAAGGGGTTGTGCTAGCTTGAGGAGGGAGGAGGGATGAGGGATGAGGGATGAGGGATGAGGGATGAGGGATGAGGGATGAGGGAGGAGGGAGGAGGGAGGAGGGAGGAGGGAGGAGGGAGGAGGGAGGAGGGAGGAGGGAGGAGGGAGGAGGGAGGAGGGAGGAGGGAGGAGGGAGGAGGGAGGAGGGAGGAGGGAGGAGGGAGGAGGGAGGAGGGAGGAGGGAGGAGGGAGGAGGGAGGAGGGAGGAGGGAGGAGGGAGGAGGGCGGAGGGAGGAGGGAGGAGGGAGGAGGGAGGAGGGAGGAGGGAGGAGGGAGGAGGGAGGAGGGAGGAGGGAGGAGGGAGGAGGGAGGAGGGAGGAGGGAGGAGGGAGGAGGGAGGAGGGAGAAGGGAGGAGGGAGGAGGGAGGAGGGAGGAGGGAGGAGGGAGGAGGGAGGAGGGAGGAGGGAGGAGGGAGGAGGGAGGAGGGAGGAGGGAGGAGGGAGGAGGGAGGAGGGAGGAGGGAGGAGGGAGGAGGGAGGAGGGAGGAGGGAGGAGGGAGGAGGGAGGAGGGAGGAGGGAGGAGGGAGGAGGGAGGAGGGAGGAGGGAGGAGGGAGGAGGGAGGAGGGAGGAGGGAGGAGGGAGGAGGGAGGAGGGAGGAGGGAGGAGGGAGGAGGGAGGAGGGAGGAGGTTCTTGATCAACAAGATTAAAAATACATTTAATAATTTTATTTTGTAATAATATACTGTTTTTCATCTCAAGCTACGATAGATTTCCAAATGGAAAGCAAGAGTTATATTTTGAAGCTGAGTAGAAGAAAATCAAGTCATCCGAACACTGACGGCCCCGAAACAGATCCTCGAGGTACTCCGCTCCCAAACCTGCCCCCTCGAAAAGTTCAAACTTACGTGGAAAATACTCCTGACCGGCAACAGACAGTTGTCGGGGTTGGACGTGAAAGTGACGACCATGGTGGGCGTGAAACCGAATCCGAACAGCCGGAGGGTGTGTTCGCTGTCGGCCATGAGTTCGGGCACGCCGTTATCGTCGAAGAAGGGGTCCTTGTGCGCCTGCTCGAGCCGGACACCGGTGATCCTGATCGGCTCAAACGAATAATTGGCGCTGCCATCGGTGAGAGCCCTTCTCTGAAGGGATAATCTGGAAAGGAACAAAAATATGCTAATTATTGGAAAAATTATAACAAGTCCTGAAGAATGAACGACACGGAATTCAATAACGAAAATATAAATAAAATGGTAAATTCGACAATGTCGAAGTATCCTTCTCTCCACCAGGTGGAAAATATGAGGCAAACATCTGACAGGATACAACTACTGGCTAATACCACAACGGACGTTGAATTACATCTGGCAGATATTTGTGCAACGTTCTTCCAAGTTGCAAATGCTTATTGTAATTCTACAGCAGATTATCCTTCATTTGGCTGGGGAGGAAGACCACCTGCAGACGCGTTTCGAGGTTCTTGTCGCTCGTCAGTGACAGGGCAGGTCGGACAACATTAAAGTCGTCCTGCCCCAGCCCATTGAATTAAAATCTACTGTATAACTAATATATAAAAAAAACAACTACTTCTCTAGCTAATACCACGACGGACGATGAATTACATCTGACAGATATTTGTGCAACGTTCTTCCAAGAAGACCCAGTTGCTAATGTTGCTCGACCCCCAACCATGTGATTCCTACCCTAGCTTGGGGGTGAAAGTGGCGGAGTCTACAATACGGAAAAAAGTGTCCCGCCTTGATAAAAAATCGACGGGTCTGAGCGTTTTTCTAAAATATCGACAAAGTTCCTGAAAATGTCTCTGTAATTCTCATTTTTTATATCACTGGGAGATGATTAAAAAATCGTATTGCATTATAATTAGGACTATTTTTGTAAAGTGAAGAAGGTACGGTGCTTTGTAACTCTATATTAATCACCATGCCTCGTAGGATAATCATGAGTCAGAATTTTTTGAGATGTTATGTTGAGTTTAACATATGTTTTAATTTTATAAATGTAAATCGATGGTACCGTCAGTAATTTAAACTTTTAAAAATTATTTCTACACGTCATTCGGTAATCTACGTCAAAGATTAGGCGAATTATTCTTTTTTGACTGATTAAAAATCTACGAGCATAGTACATATTTATTAATAATTGCTGTAAGTAAAGGATAATTTTCAGCTCCAAATTTGCATAGTAACTAGTTTTAAGTCTCCTACAAATCTGATAGGGTGTTCCATTAGAATTCCCAAGTACCTAGTAGGCTTGGATTTCGAGATACATGATGATAAAAATACATTTTTTTCAAGAATGGGGAAAAATTACAAAAGAAAGGAAACTTTCACAAAAGTTGTATTTAAGTGCACAATAAAACTATACAAATTTGCCCCCTCGTATAATATACGTAAAATATCATCATCGTTCCCAAAGTTTGCGACCATTTTCAAGTATGGCATGAGAGTAAATAAATTATTTATTCGGCGAGACTTTTGTTAAATTATAAAATTTCATGTGATATAAAAGCTTGTCGCGAGAATAAATCTTGATACGGTCACGGATGATTTCAAATTTAATTTATAAGAAATACTTTTCTCGCGACAAGCTTTTATTTTATATCTCAGTAATAAAATACCATAGAGATGCCTTTTCCATCCTTGTCTTGAAAGCAACACAACTTTGTTTGTTTACAAGCGAGGGTCTTATAAATATTATGTCCGTATTCAATCGAGTAGTTTCGTGTATGCCCGCTCATTTCATTCGGATCAAGTTGTCATTCTTCGTTTATATGATGGTCCTTGTTACTGTAATGTAAACAAACTGTCTATACGTTTCATCACCCGTCACCCCTCTCGCCCAAAAATTGTATAGAAAAGGATAGTTCATATTCACTCCAAAACAGGTATTTGTATAGGTAAAGGCAGGGCATATCTATGTCTTTTATTACTCTTAGTTTTATGTCATATGAAATAATTTTATCATATAAAAACATGATGAATTCGATTTAGTTCAAGGTTTATTTTCTTCTTTTTAGCGCATTTAAATGAAAGCTTTTTTAAGTTTATTTTTCACTATTGATGGAAAGAGCTGCCATGGCCCGCGACTGGCTTTCACCATACAAACGTTACGATAAATCAGTGATTATGACATAGTTCAAACGCTGCGATTTTTCCCACTACAAAAATACCGATAACTTGGCTCGTACGTGACGTACGGACTGCGAGCGTCGCGACGCCCACTTCGGAATATTTTTTAATGAACGGAGATAGTTTTCGTACGAGTGAGTATACAATTCGGCGGCGGTACGTCCTTGACATCGACGCTTCGGTTATGGTTTGCAGGCAGTCGTCGCGACGTACCAGACGACAGGCATCGCTATTTCTATCCGAATGTGTTTCCAGGAAGAATATGCGACAGAGGCCGAGACAAAGACACAGCAGACGTAATGCTAGTGGATGCATGACGGAATTCAGGAGAAGGTTATCATACCAGTTTTCGGAAATTTCGGGAAAACTGGAATATCCTAGATTATTTTTTATACGATTACCTAGTATAGTTTTGTTGAATGTTATATATTACTGCACTAGTTTATTGATTTTTTGTTAAGGTTAGGTTGAAAAACAGAGGAAGCGGTGTGTATATATGTATACAACTCCAGGTCAAGCCGCATCTAAACAAATGCACGCTGTTACTTCGTCGATGTCGGGTTGGTGAAATAGGCAGGGCGTGTTTCCCACTCAAACCTGCCTGAGAAACATAGACCAATAGCGGCCCGCCTTTCCTCGATCACGAGCAAAGCACGCGTTGATCACGTCTTTACCACTGTTGTTTACTGGCAGCGTTGCCATATGCAAAGAAATGTCCTTAGATTTAAAGAAATTTACGAATTTAGTAGAGAATTAAATAAAATAGTCATCAGGTGATAGGGACATCGGAAAAGAGGAAATGTAAGGTTAAGTATGAGTATTCTATTCAAGAAATAGAAGCTACCCAAAACACCAAAACTACGTCACTGTCACTCGATGCGCATATCGCCAACAAAATTGGAATGCTCAAGAGCTATATAAGCTCACTACGAAACGCGCGTCTACTGAAAGTGACGAGTTTTGGTGTTTTGGTTAGCTTCTAAATCTTGAATTGTATTCGCACCAAAGGTTACAAATTTTAATTTATTCGAAAAGTATATGAGGCAGAATAATCAGGAACAAATACCTTAATATATTTTTTCTACACTCATGCAAAAAACAAAACTTTATTGAACTATATTTGGTGGAAAAACTGTCTCTTTATTGCAATAAAGACTTTATTGCACTCATCTGTCATTCTACTATAGCGTTCTGTTATCATGACAGACATAAACTTTCAAATCGACGCCAAATTCGGCCGACATTTTGCAAATCCGCGCTCGCCTTCATGTTACTACTTTGTCAATTTTCTTTATTCTCTTTCTTCTTTTGCCGTAACTGAACTATAACTGACCCAAATTGGCAACCACGCATTTCCGCACCAAGAGAAGCTGGTTTTTGTATTCTCGTAACCATAGCAACGATTGCCATGGCAACAGTTTTTCCGTAAACGCGAGCGAAGCGAGCGGGTCCTGCCGACATTTTGCAAATCCGCGCTCGCCTTCATGTTACTACTTTGTCCATTTTCTTTATTCTCTTTCTTCTTTTGCCCTAACTGAACTATAACTGACCCAACTTGGCAACCACGCATTTCCGCACCAAGAGAAGCTGGTTTTTGTATTCCCGTAACCATAGCAACGGTTGCTATGACAACAGTTTTTCTGTAACTGATTTAAGCTAAACTATAACTGACCCAACTTGGCAACCACGCATTTCCGCAAAGTGGGAATAGCGTTTTAATTTACTCTCGACAATAGCCACAATAGGCCATTGGCCGCAGTGGAGGGCCTGATATGGGCTCACTCACATTTAAACCTAAAACCTACTCTCGACAATAGCAACGGTCACCATGGCAACAGTGTTTTCATAACCAATTTCAGCTAATCTTAAGCAGATAACTTGGCAACCGCGCTTTCCGCAGCACGAAAATCACGATTTTGAATGTCTTTCATCACGGCATCACATTTTTTCAACGATATCAGCTAAACTATAACTGACCCAACTTGGCAACGACGCATTTCCGCAAAGTGGGAATAGCGTTTTAATTTACTCTCGACAATAGCAACGGTCACCATGGCAACAGTATTTTCATAACCAATTTCAGCTAATCTTAAGCAGATAACTTGGCAACCGCGCATTTCCACAAGATCGGAATTGTGTTTTTGTTTACTCGTTACCATAGCAACGGTTGCCATGGCAACAGTTTTTGCATAACCGATTCCAGCTAAACGAAAGTTGAGCCCCGCCATGTTGTGGCGTCAAGCTGACAGTGCTCTATTTCACCTTACCAGCCCCAAAAGAAATTCGCAAAAATACCTTGTATAGGGTTCTGGTCTCATAAAAAAATCACAGTAATCATCTGTATAAATCAACAATCTGCATACCTCGGTCCTTTTATGTTTTTATAGTAAAAAAAAGTTGAATAAAAAACTTGGTGGTTCGCAAGGCCATCAGTTCGTTAAGAGGCGATGAGCGTGATCACATTTGGGACGCTTTTTAGGGTAAAAGGGTCAATTGATAACTCAAAAACGGTTCGTCTTATCGATTTCAAACAAGGACATGCTTCTAAAGGACGTTTGATTCTACGTACGTGCTGTAATGGAAATTGAATTCATTTAGAACCATACCTATATGTAATGCTGTCATTACTAACGTCATTGAAGGTTGGGAAGTGTCACATTACACACCTCTACTTCCCGACCACACTTCCCGCCCTTACTTCCCGCCCTCATTCCATCTATTCTAGATGAATATTTTTCTGACATTTGTTGACTTCATCTGACATTTATTTATATTGGTGACAATTGTATATCCCGTAGTCACGGTAACAATATATCTACTTGATTATTCTGAGAAAACCTCGACGCTTTGCGTCTCGGTTAACTAACTAATCTCATGACAAGAATGAATCTGTTCCCACCTCGGTGTGTAATATACTATTTCAGTCCACTTTTGCACAAAACAAATCTCAAAAATGTCCCAAAAATGCAGTTACTGTAAAGCAATTTTTTGGGTAGATAAACAAATAATATCAAAAAAAAACATTAAAGCACTTACATGGATCAACGTCTTACCTTTCTTTTGATACCCAATTCATTTCGATTGGATCAAGATTGTTTCTAATTTTAATGGAAGAGAAATACCATCGCAGCTACTTTTACTATCCATTAAAAGAATCTTGAGGTGCTGCCGCAGACATAGTTACATAGAATAAACGTTCTCTAGAAGCCTATTCTTGTTTGAAATCAATCCGACGAACCGTTTTTGAGTTATCCACTTTTTTACCCTAAAAAACGTCCCAAATGTGATCGCGCTCATGGCCTCTTAAAAGAAATCCTTCACAGACTTTCGGATTATACAGGGATACCTATTCCGTTACAGAGTTTTGCTGAAAAATTTATTAATTTTTTCTTTCCAAAAAAATATCCGATTTTTTTCACTTTACCTTCGTATCACCTCTTGTAGGAGTGGCGTTTGCGATTTGAAATAATTATTCACAAGTACCGTATCGTTTAAATTCGAACAAACAGTACTGATTTATTTATTTTCCGAAATTACTAGTGTCAGTGAAGCAATCATTTCAGCATTGTACTAATTCTAAATTGCAAGTTAGCAAATGTTCGAGATAGACAGTTGAACACTCTAGATCCGCCACTTCAAAACTTCTCGCCTCATCTTCCGTACATATGAAATTTGTCGTTCAGGAATTGAGAACTGAAGCGAATCCTACCATCGCAGCGTGGCAGACGAAACAAAAGAAATCCTAGGAAGTCGATCGGTCACAAGTGCGTTTGTTGTTGTGAAATAATTGAATGCTTTCGAGAAATCCTTGAAATCCCGTGCTCCACGATACTAGAATATAAGCGAGTACATGAGAACGTGATTGTGTTAGCCGAGACTAATAGATAACGATTCGACCGCACAAAAAAAAAACACTGCATTTTATCTTTTGTTTTTTTTTTTTATTTTATGTCTGTCCAAATGACAATCTCATGAATCTCATGATGATGTAATGTGAAATATTTCAATTTGCAATTAAGGCGTGTGAAATGAAATCTGGGAATTGAAAAATTAATTAATAAGACTTTGAATAACTAGGTATAGCTACTGAGGTATTGACAAATTTGATTTGAAGATTTGCCAACTGTTTATGGCAAAGTTAGAAACTTGAAATAAACTGAAAATAACCGAAAAATTTACGATGACAAAGTTGGTAAGGGGAAATGATAAACAGTTGAAAAAGGCGAGGGTGTTAAAATTCTTGAAAAGAAGTGAAAAAGTTAAAAAAAATGTTCTACGGTTTCGGCGTTCAATGTGTGTAAATTCATTTTAAATGAATGGGTAGAGTGAAAGTAATACTTCACAAAGATTTTTTACACAATACTAACATTTAATGCTAACAGCTGTTTCGACACACTGTGTCATCTTCTGAGCCAGTTATAAACTAACCTAATTACAGAAGGTCATCTCCTTAAATACTAAACGTAACATTAAGGTAGATAGAGGGAGGTATCAAGGGACATTTGGGAAAGTATGAAAGTAGGTAGGTAGAGGTATCAAGGGGCATTTGAGAACTTACAGATAACATTATTAATGATTGGTGAATTATACAGGTCTATCTGATCATTCAGAACTAAGCTGTTTTTATTACAAAGATGTTTTTTGATTTCTATAGATTCCAATATATTTAATTTTAGGCTTTTCGGTTGAATGTGTAGAATTTTCGGATTTTGTGTGAAATTGTGGCTATATTCTATGAGGTGATTGGCATAGTTTGAATCTTGTTTTTTTAGTCTGTAACTTCTCAAATGTTCATCGATGAATGCTGATTGTTCCTTTGAATTATTCAACAGAATACAACCAGAAGGCTCCATATATTCTTAAATCTCATGTGTTAAATCGTTGTTAAATATTTTTAAAAATTGACTGAGATTCAATTAATTAAGAGTGTCAAATAATTAAAAGGTTAAATTTATAAAAAGCTTAAATTCATAAAAAGGGTCAATTCATAATAATATTTAACAGCGAATCAACCCACAAGATTCAAAAATATAGGGAGCCTATTGGTTGAATTCTGTTGAATTACTCAAAAGGTAATGCATTTTCGACTGACTCGCAAGCTAGGTTAGCTTGCTCAGGTTAGGTTTGTGTCAAATACGAGCAAAAAATGAATTAATGCATTCTCGACTGACTCGCAAGCTAGGTTAGCTTGCTCAGGTTAGGTTTTTGTGTCAATTGCGAGCGGACTAATTCACGTATTTCCGACTGACTCGCAAGCTAGGTTAGCTTGCTCAGGTTAGGTTTGCCAATCAGTATTCATAGATTCTTAAATCTTAAAAGAGTCAAATATTTCTATAAATTGACCCTTACAATAGTCTAATAATAATACCTCTATCACATGACATGATGACCCATGCAAATAAACAGTTCTCCCTGTAATAAAGGAAGGAATTTGCATTAAGTACTGTTATTCCAATTCAGGTTGTGTCAGTCAAGTTTATTTCCAATAATGATGTTATAATAATTCTTCGAAGACTATGCATAACTCAATGCAAAACAAAGACCATCAACAAATAACAATCTTCTGTCTTTTTCTAGGAATAACAGAACTACTTAGAATGCAGTAGTAGGTACCTACCTACTTATTAGTACTTTAGAACTATCAAGTGAAAAGATGTTAGAAATCAAAATAGAGACAGTTCCTCGCTTTTAAATTTAAAACCTACCCAAAACTAGTTTGAGGCAGTTACTAGTGGATTATCTATACCTTGTCGCCAGTCAGCTTATGCAGTTACTGAAAAACAACCAAAGAAATACAGGTTATTCGCGTAACAGGCAACCCAGCAGGCAACTTATAATTTGTTGCAGCAACTTGAAGATAAAAACCGATAGCGCAATTGAATTCTAAACCAATATAGATATGATGACCGCAAAAGATATCACTCAAGTGTTTATTGAAGAATTATCAGAAATGTGTCACTTCAGAGCAAACAATATTAAGATGTTACATAAATCCCGTGCCAATATGGAAAGGATTAAAAAAGTTTCCAACGCAAATAACAGAATTATCACTCACTCTCCTGTGAAGTTCGTCCGAACATCTAGAGTAACGTTGGGTCCTTGGCTGTACCACTTGTACACACTGCTGAACAAAGGGGGCACTAGCCCACTGTCTTTCCTGACCCGACGCGGTAAACAGAGGTAAATATTACCCTGTACGTCTTTTGGCACTGTCAACTCATATTGCCCCAATTGATACTCCAAAGTGTGTATCTCACTGAAATTATAGCCGAACTCATTCAAGTCCTGGCACTCAGCGCCTCTTTCAAGTGGGCTTTTCGTCGCTTTGATTTGAATGCCGTTGATAATATTTCGACCACGCACTTCGAAAACAATCTTTGTGTAGTCCTCATTTTGCACAGGGGGTTTTGCCTTGATGGACGTGAACTCCGGTGCGAAATCGTCGACGAAAACGGTGCGGGCGGGAGCGACGAACAATATGAAAACGAAATAAAGTATCTTTTCTGCGTGACGAGACGAATATCTCGCCATGTTACACGGAACTGAACATAACAAACCGCTCGGATGCTTATAACCTCTTCGTTTGTAACGTCACTGTCATTTTGACTCTTCTCATTGATTACACTTGCAACTCGAAAATCCCTAAATATAGCGAGAAAACAGGCCACCCGCATTACAGCTGTGTGTATAGACGTTTGCATAAAATCAATTTACTAGATGTCTGTCAACGTTCATAATCTCTAAACAAACATCACATGTCTGCATCACAGAACACAGAACTCATAATTATAGAGAATAGAGATATACTTTATAGTTCTGTGGTCTGTGTCAATAGACTACCTAAACCCTGACGTCACAAGTGGGCGGAGCTTATACAACCTTTCCAAACAAATTTGTAATACGTGTTAAAAGCCCATAAGGAATTATTGATTTGATGATTTTGCATAATTCCGTTGACTCAGTTAGTTGAAACCTTTTGCCGAAAAAAAAAATATCAATGTTTGGAAAGAGTTTACCAAGTTTCAGCCACTTTGACGTCACACTTAGGTAGTCTATAGACCATTCCAGTCATCGACATCTTCGTCGATGATTCCAGTATTACGTCACGCTGGGCTACAACCTGTCAAATTTAAAGTTTTTTAGGTTAAAAACTATCCGAAAAATGCCAAAACAATGCCATTTAAAGCTTTTTAGGTTGAAAACTAGTCAAAAATGCCAAAATTATGTAGCTTGCTCAGGTTAGGTTTGTATGTCAATTGCGAGCAAAACACAAATTTACGCATTTTTAACTCAGTTTTCCTTCCTTGTTTGTCATCTAAACACCTCGCATGCATTCGCAGTATAATGAGTAAAACTTGGCAACGGTTGAAGCACCTCGCACGCATGCGTAGTAACTTGGCAACGTTGGTACGGAGTGGGCGAATTTACTCTCGTTGATTTTGTATAATTGTTAACACTGTCAACACTCTACACAAAATTGCCATTTACAAAAGTTTACCAACGCCACCTCATGCAAGCACCTACAAAATGGCTTTTTATATATTCATGTCATACTTATACCTTGCTTAAATCCCAAAGCATTTGATGCTTTTGAATATACGAATCAACCCGTTCATGGTTTTGAATATCCGAATCAACCCGCCAACTAGTATGCATGACTCACTTCCTTTCAATTGTTATTACCCCTTTTAAAATTGCCGCTTACATAACGGTACTGCGCGCGCGCATATCGAATGTTGTCTGTTGTCAAGATAACTGTACGGCCGCCATTTTAACGTAAGAGAGTGTTTTGTGTTCATGAATAAAGCCACAGTTTTTCCTTCGGGAATGGAAATCTCAGCCAGAAAATACTCGAAACTTGATTTATGTATCCCGCAAATTACCTAAAGAGCGTCAATTATCATCAAGTACGTATCTGAACCGCTTTTGTCTTGTGAATTGTGAAAGCAATCGTTCGGCGCCAACGCTATGTTGAGTTCGTTGAGCAAACAAGCTGTCAAGTCGTCTAATGTTTTCCGTTCTATTTTCAGATATTTTCCATAGCCATAGCGATTAGTACGGCTTGAAAATGTTCTACGCACACTTTGTGCTAGCAAAAAAAGGGCCGCTAGCCAGAATCTGGCTAGCAGCCCACTGGGATAAAAAGCTTACAAAGGCCCATGTCTTCGAAACCAACATCGAAAAGTCCGTCGATGGGATACTCCAGCCCAAAGTGAAGATGGCCCTCAGAACTTCGGGGCATCTGCTGCTGGGAGTTGTGAGAATTTACTCTAGGAAAGCGAAGTATCTGTTAGCTGATTGTAATGAAGCATTCGTCAAGATCAAGATGGCTTTCAGGCCTGGTATGGTGGATTTGCCTGAGGAACACAGAGAAGCGGCCGTCAATGCCATTACTTTGCCTGAGGTCTTCCATGATTTCGATACCACGATGCCAGAACTAAAGTGAGTTACGAGAGTATTGATAGCATTAAGGTTTGTGTCCTAACTAGAATAAAATTGCTTCAGGCTCAGATATACTTCATTTTTGTTGGATATAATATTGTTTACAAAGCTTTGCTGAAACTAGGTCAACGTTGAAATTCAGTTTTTTATTAACAAAGTCTGTAAAACATAATTTGCTTAAGTTTGTCATGTACAGTTGTGTGCATAAAAAAGTCGTACAAGGCATTGCACTAATTGCATTGTATTGCACTAACTAATTGTGCATTACTGACAAAATTATTTTGAATTTTGACTCTACTTGTCAAAGTCGATAATTTAATTAGGATGGACAAGTCTGGCTCACAATAGCCTTTAACTGCTGTATGACTTTTATGCACACAACTGTACTGCAAGTAATAACAAATTATCCCAAAACTGAAGATTTACAGTTTTTTGACATATGGTTTTTATGGTTTTCAAAAATGAATTGAAAATTTTATTTCTAAATGCATGGCATTATCTTACATTTTATTAAAAACTAAACTTTTTCTTGTTTTTGTCGTATTAGTAAGTTCTTTGGCTATTGGAATCAATTTCATTTAAACAGTGGGTAATAGTGATGTCCTATTTTATATGCACAGTACCTCATAATTCATTCTAATTCTCTTGGGAGTATTAACATAATCATTATATTAATAAGTTTTAATATAGTAAGTTCAAATCACAAAACCTTCAACCCTCTCATGATAAGGTGAAACAATTTATATAAGTTTTTTTAAATTTATAATCTACATAATAATCTATGCACAATCTAATGTGAGGCTCTAAGCCTAAATATTTCCTATATTTTTGGAGGGAAGATTACAATCATAATGTAATCTTCTTTCAAGACTTCAATTATATTCACTCTGAGGAAACTTGTATAAAGTCTTTCTGAAGCTTTATAAGTAGTAAAAGAGAAAATAATGCTACACCAAATGGCAGTTATATCGCAAATCTTTGCCATCCACTTTTCATCTGTTAATACCAAACAGTCTTCGAACTTGAATAAAGTTCAATCCAAAGTGACTAACGTCTTATAGTACCAAAATATCTACATTTTAGCATAAATTATTCAAGCTTGACATCAATGAGTGAACTGGACTTGATGGCATCCACCAGTTCTTTTAAAGAAACTGTTTACTATCTTGACCACTTTACCATATTTTCAAGGAGTCTCTTGATTTTGGTGAATTTCCTGAATATTGGAAACAATCTAATGTCATCCTAATTTATCTGGTATGGTATGGAATCTGATATTAGGAATTATTGACCCATATCTATTCTCAGCAGTACCCCCAACGTATTTCAGAATATCATGACTGAATTTCTCACTTTCTACTGTTCCAGCTTTATATCCATTCAACAATTTGGCTTTCATTCCAGCAAATCTACCAGTTGGGTCTGATCAGGAGTTCCCCAAGGGTCACACCTGGGCTTCCTTTTGTTCAATTTATTTATTGATGACACTACTTCCTGTTTTCCAGATGGCAATGTCTTATTATTTGCAGATGGTCTGAAATGCTTCAGGATTATAAATACTCTTGAAGGTGCTTTTCTTCTTCAATCTGATCTAGATATCCTATTACTTAGTGCTCGTCAAATGGCATGGACTTGAATCCTGATAATTGTCACATTATGTGGTTCTACCATTTGCTCAACTCAGTTGACCAAATTCAAATTTAAGATCTTGGAGTTATCCTGATTCTTCTCTCAGCTTTAATCACCATATTACAAATCTAGTGCAGAAAGGCATGAAAATGTTAGGCTTCATCAAGAGAACAACCTGTAATTTCAATGATATAACTGCAATAGAAGCTCTCTATTACTCGCTAGTTAGAGCTAATATTGAAGTTCAACAATCTGGTCCCCATACTACATAACTTATATAAGGAAAATTGATAGGACTATACTCTCGATAACTAGTAGGCATTTTTTTCTTCAATTTTTTGTTTTAGTTCACTACTAAACCAAGGGAATTTTTTTTCTTCATTCCTATATATTTTGGGTATGCATGAATGGTTTGGTAGAAGCTGTTTCAGAGATATTATAAATAATATTTTCCTCCCATTTACTCTGGTTTAGCAATGAGTACAATTTGTTGAAGTAATTTCCTAAAATTATGGGCATTGTTTTCATCCTATACTGGTGTTTGGTAACTGTCTAATTGAATTTTTTTAATACATCTAGTGATGTGGATATTGAAGCTCAATTCAGCCTGAACCAATCAAGAGCTGAGGAAATCACCATGAGGGAGGATTACGGAAACATTTCCTTGGTGAACAATGATGATGGCTTCGGGGATATGGGCTTTGACACAGATGCGCCTGATTTAATGAGGCACGCCTCTGGTTTAACACCCTCCATGGAACAGGTCAGCGATGGAAACATTTTAATTTTGATTTTCTGACTTTTTTTGTTTGTTATAGAGTAATCTGCTGTTCAGCGAGCCTGTATTAGAACCTGACGAGCTGGAGAAAGAACCCGAGCCAGTTCCGTCAACGTCAGGCACCCAACACCACGATACACCAATGGAAATCGACACTACGGTGAGGGATGATGGGTTCGGTTCCAATTTGGACAATAATATGATAGGTAGGCCACAGTTTCCACCTCGGAACCATTTTTTTTCAGACCATTCCAGTAATTCCTTTCTATTTTTTTTTTGTAGCGGGTGGTTTATTCGAAGGAGGACTTTTTGATGAACCCCCAATGCCTGATGTACCTGCTGTGGATGCTAGTATACAGGATCAGACATCCCAAGAGCTGCCCCCACCTCCAGCTGAGAGCGATGATGATGATGACCACTTGGACTTTGGAGGGCCTCCATCTGTTGGAGGAGGAAGGTAAGTGTATAATGAATGAGTGTTTACAATGCACTTTTTTTATTTGTTTCTATATTCGAATTCTCTAATGAAGAATCATCTTTTATGGAATAATGAAAAATTATCATGATAGAATTAGAAAATGTATGACAAAAAAGGTATCACAATAAAATATCCAGGACAAAGAACATTAACTTTGAAAAGCAAAATGATTTAAATTAATTACAATCAAGCAAATAAGAAAATTCATGATTTCACAAAAAAAAAACTTACCCTTTTTAATAATCAAAATGTACGTTATTGCCTGCCTGAAGAAAAATGAATTCTCATTGACAAAGTGTTGGAGAACTTAAGTACTAGCGTTTTCATTGATACATTTTTTCAGCTAAACATTGTCATGTTCAGATTTACCATCCGACGTTTCGTCTTCTGGCAATCATCATCAACTTTTTTTTTTCTATTATGGACGCCATATTGTTTTTTTACACAGAAAAATAGTGCTTCTCATTTTTATTTCATATTTTACATATTTCAATTAATGCATTTATGGTAACCTTACATAAAATAGAATATAACAATGGAAAACATTTGGAAATCGATTAAAATATCTGTCAATAATAATAAAAATAAAACAAATTTGAATAAACGGAAATATTTTCATTTAAGAAAGGCACAAATTTATTTAAACAACCTACAATTACCAAATTGTAATGAGAGCAAAACTTGATGATTACATCACAGTTAAAATCCAATTTATGGCAATAAAATTGGTCCCAATTTTAAGTAAACTTTCATGTTTTGAGGCATAACGTTAAAAATTATTTGATATATTATTTTAATAAATGGTTATACATTTTGAGACTCTCGTACACCATTGGGTTCTTGATGAGAGATGATCTCTGTATATTCATTATTTGCTACGAAAATCTAACTGTTCATAATTATTTTCGTTCAAAAATAGTTCCGACGGATCTCGACCACCGACCTCTTTGGCCATGCCGATACCGACAGCCCCAACACCAACCCCTTCCGTGCATTCGATGCACTCGATACACCCTGAGCCCGTTCCAGAACCCGCGCCGGAGCCCCAGGAGTCCCCGGCGCCCGCTCTGGATCAGACGACCTTGTTGCGGAACGAAGAGGAGAGCTTTGCCTTGGCCCCGGTTGACGCGAGTCTCCTAAAAGGTAGGCCTTTATTCTTTTTGTTTTTTTGGTAGTAGGAGTTGCATTTTGCCACGACTGTAGTGATTGCTGTACTTTCATCGGGGGGGTGCTTGATGGAAATCTGTTGGAATGTGGTGGAAATCACGAGATACTGGCTATTTCAAAGTGAAAGTATTCAAATAAGGTAAAGGTAAGTTTATCGGGGTTCTCTGAACCAAAAAAAAAAAAATAATGGTATGCCCTGAATCTTGAAAGTCGAGCATTTTCAAACGCAAATTTTTTGGTAAGAAATCACACGAAATGCATTCTTCTTTATGTCAACCTTTTTTTCAAATGCTAATTAATTCTTGCATTTTAAGAATTTGGTTAGCGATCTAATCACATATTTGTTCTTTGATTATAAAAAAAGTAGCATCAGTCAGCGAATGCAATAATAACAGGTAATGTAATTAATTTTGACTAAAAATTTATTATGACTCATAAACAATCGTATGAAAAGTTAAACGCTTTTATTTATATTCATTGAAAAAAATTGTCGTGGGTAGCTATTAATGTAAGATTAAAAATCAATGTTTAACCTCACACGTGTTATATCTGTTTATATATATATACATTGTCTTGTAATTGGGATATCTCCTGTAAGACAATAAACTGATTTTTTTTACAATGTGTCTAAAATGACAAGTCCAACCACCGTGCGAGAAAATCTATATTATCAAACAGGTTAAGGCAGGCTTTTTAAAAGCACCAATTTAAAAAATTTGATTTATTTGTTCAATTTCGTGATTTCAAATTAACAATTTATTGACATTGATTTGATTTCAGTTTATTTTTATAACTAATTGTTCATGATTATATTTAAACAAATTATTTAAATTAAATTAGCAAAAACTGTAAATAGTATTTAGAAAATTAATGTTTTCAACCAGAGTTTTGAGAACATTTATGTTTCAATGAAACGTTAACGCAGTGCAAAGGAATATATTATATCATTATATCAATTTGAAGTAAATTCTGGGGTTTCTCAGGGAAGTCACTGTGGCCCTCTACTATTCAACTTATTTATCAATGACATTGCACTTGGTATAAAGTATTCTCAATTCCTATTATTCTCTGATGATCTGAAATTTTTTAAAGTTATTGAAAGTGAAATCAATTGTCATGAACTACAGAATTATATCAATAACCTTAACTTAATAAAATTATTTAAGCCAAAAACAACTGTTGTAGGTATAAATTTGACCTTCTTGTAATATTTGTTCTTGCAGTGAGTTGGTCACTATGATCTACTTGATCATCATGAATATCAGGCTACCAACCTATGAAAAACCAAAATTACTGACATTGTATGTCATGTTCATGTTTACAAGATGACTAAATTTTTATTAAAACTGTTGCTTTTGGTGCTTTTTAATTGTGAAATATGAGTTCATTAGTGTCTGAAAAAAAGGTTGACCAATTGAAAAATTTATGTTTGAAAATGATCAAATTTCAAGATTCAGGAAGGCTTAACTCGAAAAGTACTTGAGACCTCAAAAATGTTTTTTCCTGTTCAGGTGTAAGTAACAATATTTCCATTATTTTTAAAGAAGTCAAGACAAACTTACCTTTATCTTTAAAGTCAAGAGAATCTTACCTTCATCTTAAAAGTCAAGACAATCTTACCTTCATCTTAAATAAATACATTGGATAAGCTAATGTCTTAGGAGAAACGTTTGTGGAAATTTTATAAAATGAAGTAGTGAAGAAGGACTTTGGTCGATAGCCCTTTGGATCTAATAGTTCATTTATTATTATCTAAATATTATTGTTCTGACAACTTTTAGTCGGTTCAAATAAAGTTGATGTTGTACTGCATCACAGTTGTAACCAGAACTTTATAAAATAATTGAAAGGGTTTAATTATCAATATTACAAAATAGGGCTCACCAAAGGCTATAAGAATCCTGTCAAATATTCATACTTTGGAAAATCTGAAAGGTTAGACACTGAAAGTTTGCATTTACTTCTTATATTTGAAATTTCTAAAGTATGGATTGAACAAATTCTGGTGAGTCGTTTGATTTGTTCCACACGTTTCAAAATGATTCTCTGCATGTACTACAAAATTTAACTGTTTATATCTTCTGTTTCTAGTATATAATGTAGGAAATTTTCGTATATTTTGTTTGATGCTATAAAATTCTTCTGTTTTTTGTGTTCTATTTCTTGTACTCAAGGCACAACGATGAAAGTATAGAAATCATCGTTGTGGTGTGCCTTCCTTCGCTATATTGACTTTAATTTTTTTTTTGTAGTACGTCTCTTACCTGCAATCTTGTGAAAATGAAAATGCAAGGTTTGATGAAATGGTATTCTTCAGAATTTCGGAGAAATGCTACATACATTTCGATCATTCCTCGTATTTACTGTTCGAAGAACTCTATTGGTAAAAACTTTTAGTACCACTTGTTAAACAAACATCAATTACAAATAAGATCAGAAATAAAAAAATCATAATCGATATTTCTTCATCTCTGCTGTGGGAATCACAAAAGCATTAATGTTACTTTGATACGAGATTCAATTTTGACAAAATTGGTTTTCCAATTGAAAATTACTCTAGCACTGATATTAAAACGAAATAAATTATAAATAGAAGAGTTTATTTATCTTGAAATCTCTATTTCTGATAAAGATAAAGAAAGTCTTATTCTCAATTCCAAAATATTCCAATTACTGATTTCCAAACAACTGACTACAAATTTTTTATCGGCTATCTCAAAAAACTCTGGATATTAAATTATAAATGCTTTATAAGTGTTTTTCTACAGATCTTTTTCCTATTGACAATAAACATGCATACTAAATTAATAAATGGATGAAATCTTTCACCGTATTATGTCAGTCATCTTGAATTTTTTATTTCTGATCTGCAATTTTTGATACAAATAGCGATTCTATACATAAATGGATGATTCCATCTGCGTTTTAGCTCAGCAATATTTTGATATTATCATAATTTCTCATTTATGACGCCAAATTTGTACTGCCATCTTGAATTTCTAATTTAAACATTAACAATCCTCAAAACCTTCACTTGAGTCAGCACTATTTTCCTAGTGGTTTCTGATATATCCATGTGAGTTAAATCAGGTGATTGCACAGGCCATCACCCTTAATTATTTCTTTGAATTCAAATCGCGATTTACTGACGGTTTCATTCATTTGTGAATCATCTCTCGAGCCAAGATTGCAAGTAAGAGACACCTCGCATATTAACCGCAACCGAATCTGAGAACGATGTTGATAAATTTAACATAAAAAACAGATGAATTCTACCTAGGTCTAACAAAGACCAGGAAGAAAAGGAAGCTTATCGTCGACGAGGTGAAAAACATATCCGGCGAGGAGATGAAAAATCAGCTGAGTGACACTAGTGACATCGTCACGACGCTGGATTTGGCGCCGCCCACCAAAAGGCTGATGCACTGGAAGGAGACTGGCGGCGTAGAGAAGCTGTTTGCGCTGCCTGCCAGGCTCATACCGGCACGAATATTGTTCAAGGTTAGTTAGACATTCAACTGAATCTTATTATCATTACTATTATTATTATTATTATTATTAAAATTTGGACTTGGACTCATCTTACCGTCAACTTCAAATTCTACATTATGCCGATGGGCGCTGTTCATTCTTTAGGAGGGAAAACTACCCCTGATTGTCAAAACTTATAAAATAACATTTTAAAGCGTAAGATAGATAAAATTTCGTTTTATTAGTTCACAGTTCAACCCTTGTTAGAGCTATTATAAAAAAATATTGATCCTAAAAAAAATGGTTAATTTATCACATTGATTTAATGTAAGAATCCTGTTGCTTAAAATATGTACTAATTTCATTTTGCAACTTTTTAACCCTCATAAATCAACCCCTACTGTAGCTTGATTAAAAAAAAGTAGTAAATTTACTGCCTAAAATATTACCAATTTCATTATTTTACAAATTTGGTCTACCTACTCTCAAAATTTCAAGTAAATCGATGTTGAACGAAAAAATTGTGATCCAAAGTGCTTCATTTCCTATCAAGCCTATCTCTGTTTATCTCGTTTTGATTTCCGGATGCTTCCTCTTCCAGAACTACCAGAGGCACTTGACCTTACGCGCGATAGGAACCGAAGATTTTGCGATGTTGGGTGACGCAGACTCTTTGGCTCTGGACCAAGCCAGGGATCACGAAGAAGCGGCCCCAGCGTTAGACCCACCGACGCCCGCGCGAAGAGGAAGAAAGCGAAAAGTCGTCGAAGAACCTGTAAGTAACTGTTCGCATATAGGGTAGACGACAAACCAGTCGCCTACAAGAGTTAATGAACGCATGTTTTTTTCACAGAACCGGACGCCGTTGCATCTCCAAGACGACATTCCGCTGTCTCTTCTCGCCCACCACCAAGACGAATCGTCGGTTCTCATGCCGCCGCAGACTCCGCAACCCCCCCAAACGCCGCTCCCGCCACAGTCTCCATATCCCATGTCGCACACTCCCGTTCCTCCTCACATGTCATATCCCAACGTCCACACTCCTCTGCCTCCTCACACCCCGCTCATGCCACACCTGACCGGACACGACGAAATGCCTCCTCAAACGCCCCACCACGAGATGATGCAATCGCCGCACCATATGATGCAGCCTCCTATGACGCCGCACGACATGATGCAGCCTCCCACTCCCCACGATATGATGCAGCCTCCAACTCCCCACGATATGATGCAGCCTCCCACTCCCCACGATATGATGCAGCCTCCCACTCCTCACGAGATGATTCAGCCTCCGACGCCCCACGATATGATGCAGCCCCAGACGCCCCAAGGTAAGAGCTGGTCCCGTTGAATAAAAAATATATATATATAATATAAATAAATAAATAAATAAATAAAAATAATCCACAAAACTCATCCGCCATATTGGAGTCGCCACATTGAATTTATAAATGTTGACAAAAAGCTAAGAATGAGTCATTGATTATTAATTCGGTCTTAGAGTATAGGAGAGCCTTTTGGTGGTATCCGGATTGAATTCTATATTATTTGTCTTCTAGGAATGGGTATGATGCCTCACTCTTCCGGAATGATGCCGCACACACCAGGTATGATGCACCAAACGGCAGGTATGATGCCTCAAACGCCGGGTATGATACATCCCCACTCTCCGGGAATGATGCAACCACCTACTCCTGGTATGATTTATCCTCAAACCCCCGGCTACCCGGCACCACCGACACCTTTGCACCATATCGAAGACATGCCACATTTACCCGCCGATCAAGTAAGTCGCAGTTACTCTTGAAATAAACGATTTCATGAAAGAAATGGCGCCCAACGTGGGGCGAGGTGAACTCTTCAATTATCGATTCTATGCTGTGGAAACACGTCCTGGTACTCTGTTGGCAGATTTAGAAAGCACTGCGTTGATTTTTCAGGTCCATTCGATACTTCAGGAGCAAGAAAACATGGGTAATATTCCTTCGATGACGCCAGCTCATACTTCGGACGATCTCCTCGGAGCACACGATATGGGGGCGCCGACGCCTCATCATTCTGGCATCGACGCCAATTTACCTTTGGAGCCTCTCGAGAATCTCCAAAATGACTTGCAACCAATGGAGAATATGGGTTATGACCAGGTAAATTTGTATTTGGTTGATCAAATGACTGTTTATAATGTTTTTGGTTCGAGAACTGTTTATTTAAAAAATTTCAGAATCAGATGGCCAATATGGGTTACGATGAGCAGCTCAGAGGGCACACGCCTGCTGGAAGCATGTCTGAGAGGGCGCATTCTCCATGGGTTGGCGATTACGAGTATGAAGCAGGACCGGTGAGTTTTCATAGTTCATAATTATAGTGGTACGGGGTATTATCAGTTTGACCTACACTTTTTGAATAAATCTCGACAGGTTTCAGATTTTGCCTTACACATATATCTTAGGACTCTTTTTTGTATAACAAAACTCCTCTGGAATAACTGGTCAATGCAGGCCCCCCAGAATGCTTTTCCATATCTAAAGTGGGATTCAAGTATAGTAAAGTGCTGTTCAGGCAGATGCACACCTTAGTTTACCATCCAGAAGCTAGTTTTTTATATATGGCCGTCATATGTTCCATAAAAAGTTGTTTACTATTGATAAACAATCCCAGAAACTTGGTTGTTACTTTATTTTCTATTTCCTCATTGCCGATATCTAGGTTTGGGAAACTCCATTTGAAAATCAGGATATTGTTTTTTTTATATTAGGAGATAGAAGGTTTGATTCACACCAATTTTTAATAACTCCAATATCCTGCATTATATTGGAGTGTAATATCATTTCATTCTCTTCTTGCCGGAGAGTGGTGTGGTGTCATCAGCAAATAACATTATTTTACATTTGATGACTAGAAAAGCCATAAAGTAGGAATAGGAGCGGTCCAAGGACTGATCCTTGAGGCACTACATGATTTATGTGTGCAGTCTTCAAGACACTGTTCAGAACCTAAACGGTTGATTATGAATTTGTGAGAAAGTAACATCTGAAAAATAATCGTTTACATGTCATTATTCTACTGCTTTTCAGGTTGAAGAACAGCAAGTCGACGAAACAGATGAGCAGTTTGAAGAGCGAGTTTTAAATAAAAGGGCATATCAGATGTTTACTGTTGTCAAACAAAAGTTCCATAACACAGACAAAATCACCCTTACGGAGATGTGTCATAAAAACAACAAAAAACAGGTGAGTGAGTTTTTATCAGCCACCAATATTTATTTCCGTGAAATGAATCATTGGTGAGAGGGATTTTAAGTTATAGCTATTAATGAAGACATTCTTTTAGGTTTTGCATTAAAGTCTAACAAAAAATAGGAAATCAATAAATAATTTTTTGGACAGTGGACAACTTTTCACAAGGATTTTTTGAAAATGTGTCATTTTATTCATCGAGTATTTCTTTTTAATCAAGTCTCAATCTCTCCAAATTATGCGTTGTTGTTGTCTGCAAAAAATAACAAGCAATCATCTGCTGATTATCATGAGGACATGATCGCCGAATATTCCATCACGTTCGGCAATCGTTATGGACAATGCATCATATCATTCCCGCCAAGATAAAAAACCGACTAAGTGGAATTTCAGTTTTTCTGCTTTCTCAACTGAGTTCGTATAAACTCTACTGCGAGTGTTATTAAATGAGAAGAAATACTTGAATGATTAGATATTGATTTTTATTGTTGGCGCCCAACGTGGGGCTTAAATTTTGTTGTTTCAGTTCAAAAGAGTATTTGAATCCTGTATCATTAAAATATGTGTCGTGGTGAAATTAATATGTGTGCAATTTTATTTTCAGGCTTCCCAGAAATTCTATAGTTTGTTGGTTCTTAAAAAGTTCCACGTCTTGGAGCTGGAACAAGAGGAACCATACGGAACGATAACTGTAATAAAAGGACCTAAATTCGAAAACCCTTCGTTGTGAAGAATGAAATATTTATATTTGTTGTTTAAGCCCAAATTGGAGTTTGTCTTGTATTTATTTTGAGGTATTCTTTATACGGAAAATTGTATATACACTTTATTTTTTCAAATTAGGGAACCAAGTATCCATTACTAGTAACTTACCAAAGTTTTGCATATTTTCTTTTTTTGCAACAAAGTTGTTCAATTTCGTCTGTCAAACCGATTTCTCGCTTTCGACGCGAAGCTAACGGATGTATTTTTACAATTCAGTTAGATGTAGTTTCTTCATATATGTACAAATTCGCCCGTTTTACATTAATTTCCCCAATTTTTTCTATGTCTGTGCTGTCCTTTATTCTTTTTATCAATGCCTAAATTGGTGGACAGGCTTGTTATTGTTTGAGAGGACTGTTTTGGTGAAAAATTCACGCCTTTCGTCTTGTAGAACCAAGCTGGTCAAGTCTCTGAACAAATAGGGATAACTTGTAGGTTAAAGAGAACAAATTATGATTAGATTTGATACTGAAACCAATATTGAGGGATACTTTTGGATCCGGCCCGTAGGACCATAACATATTTCTTTGGCTATCAACTCTATGGAATCTATTTTGTTCGTTTGCGATATTGTTACAAATCTTCCGGATTTCTAAAATAATGTTAACTAACATCTATACCCTAATATTGATAAACGTGCATATGTAGCTTGGAACTCTGGAAATCCATAGGTTGCGCGCGATGAGACTCGAGTAGAATATGAGCGGAACAAGTTTATTTTACTTGCTTAGTGGTATCGCCGCGATAATACTTGAAAACTTACATTTTGGACGTTCATCGATTTATGGTTCTACCTGTTTCAATATTTCACAACTTGTCAACTGCTTGAATCCGCAATCGTCTTCAGGTGAATATTGACAAAATCAGATGCTAGGCGATAAGTCTATAATTACGATTTAATAACGTTGTAATCACGAGTGGTCTTGTAGCGCGCGTGGTTTGGCGCTTTTTCCAAAACTCTCCATGAGTAGTCTCCGTACCTTTTCAATTTCTACGCTATAGGCGGTTTCTCTGAATTTGCATTTGAACCAATGTTCCTCCCTATGATGAACAATAGCCTCGTTCCAAAGGATTCAATTGTGCTCTGTCTAGACGTGGTCAGACATTTTTGATCGAGATGTTTTTCCTTGTTTAGTCTATTTTTTGTGTTCGGTTCAGAAGGATCGGGAACAAATACAATATCAAGAGTTGCTTTCCAATCCGGCAGTACCCTCCAAAGCTTCCCCTCGCCCGGAAAAGGGAACCAGATGATCCGAAAGTGTCCTCAAAATACAAGTCAACAGGAGAAGCTCCCAAGGTTCCCCCGAAACTACGACTGGAGGAACCTACACAGGTGCCACCCAAAACAAGTGGGTGCACAATGGCTCCAAATGGAAAGGTCCATGTGCAGGGGCTTCAAAACCCGCCCATCTGTGCTAGAAGAAGAAGAAGAAGATGGCTGGACAAAATCCACTGAAGCTGTGGTTTGCCAAAATATACAATTAGAGAAAACGTGAGAAGAGGGATGAATATTGTACTCGGAAATTAAATTAAAAACACCAATCTCAATGCGAAATTTTTAGAAAAGGTTGAATCAGTGACAGACAGAACCCGTGTTTCTTGACGGTCCGACAGGAAAAACTTACTTGATATTCATAGAAGATGTAGTTCATTCCTTACTGGTCGATATTGTTGAGGTTGGGGTTCACGTGGCACGTGGATCTCATTACTTACTTGAAGACTCTCGTTAGCTGGCGAACTAATCTAGTAACTAAACGCCATACTGTGGAACGAAACGAAAGATTGGGCGAAGATGAGCTATAAACTGTCCTGCTAGATATTGAGATTTGACTCCTCGGTCACGAAAGAGTGCTAAATCACGCGCGCCACAAACCACGCGCGCTATGAGACCGCGCGTAATTACTTAAACCTATAAAAACGTAGCGTAGCATCTGAATTTGGCAATGTTCACCTGAAGACGATTGCGGATTAAAGAAATTGTAACCTTGCGAAAATATGAAATGGGTAGAAGCATTTCAACCAATAAGACGATGGACGTCCGAAATGTAATTAATCAACAGTGTTTTTTATTCAATTATTTTCTGCAAAATGAAAGGTGGAAAATTAAATTGGTATGTCATCGAACAATATCCAGCCTTGAACTAATTTAGTCATTTGTTTAACATTTTTATATTTTGATGTGGAGCTCCGTAAAACGGCCGATATTTCGTCTATTGTGTAAATCTTGATAGCTGAAGCGATTCCGCTTGGGAAAACGGTCCAAAACTCTGAAAATGTTTATTATTGTACATAATCCTTAAAGACAGCTTTAAGCCGTTTTCCCTTTAAATATATCTGGGATTGTTTTATCTAACAAGGTGGCTGTTATCGTGGTTATTTGTTATTTTATATGAAAATGATGAGTAACATAATTTTTCAAAGCGAGCCATTCGTTGATTACTTTCTGATGAGGTTGAAATCAAAATCGATTGTTTTAAGTTTTCAACTAAGAAATGTAGAGCTTGTTAGGCCAAATATTATCACCTTTGTGTCGGGTTGGTGAAATTGGATCCGGCTCGTAAGACCAAATATTTGTCGTCTTTTTATCTATGGAGAAATGAGATAAAACAGTTATGGTAGCAAATTTTCTAAATTGTACTTCCTGGACCAGTCAAACTTTTTGCGAAAAACCTCGCCGTATGGCTCGCTCTCTTTTTCTTTTTTTTATGTTTTTTTAAGTTCTGTAAATTTTTTTCTTAAATTAGGAATAAGGAGATTTAATATTTGAGGTAATATTTAAATATTGTTACTACATTAATAGTCTTTATAGCTACTGACTTGTCGGAAATGGTGTTTGTTTTCGCACAAGTGGGTATTTCAAGAAAAAGCTAGTTTGTCATTTTTTAACAGAATTGTTTGTAAAAAAAAGGATTATTAAAAAGAGTCTTACAAATGAAGTTTTTCTTTTACGAGTTTTCATAATTTGATGGATGAGAATAAATAATATGTTTCAAACCTCTACTCCCAATTTTGATATATTCTTATGTTTGCAATTTTGATAAGCTGTGAACTATTAAACAGATCACATTCAGCTGCAGATTTGGTAGTACAATTACGGTGTACGTATCAGAAGTCTTTTTCCATTCCTATCATATTTGCCTGATAAATCCCCAAAATATCTATTGAAATATTTAAAAATCCTCAATAAAATGTAGTAAAAGGTAAAAATAACCGAAATTTTAGTGTTAAATTTTCACGCATTTAAATGTATGTAAAGTTAGATCGTTCTGGTTATATCAGACTAAATAATTACTCCTTTTTCCGTAGGCACCTGTAAATATTACACGAGTGGACCAGTCTTGGTAAGCTTAAGCTACTAACCAAAAGATGGAGTACATTTGCTCAAGTAAAGGAATTTACTCTAATTCTAACCGTGTTTCTAGTGTTTCAGAATCAGATAACTTGACATGGCGGAAGAAGTAAGTATCAATAGATACACTCCATCGATTATGGCAAGAAAGACCTAATATACTTTTCATCAGTTCAAACAAATAACCATAGATGACGCCTAAATTTTCAGCGCTACCTAGTTCGAACGGTCCGTGGGATCCGCCTTACCACAGCCTGGCTACCGACGTAAATGATGTAGGGGGCTTCGTTGACAGGTGCACCGTACCGTAGGTCACGTAGCAGAGACACTCGACTGAACATTGCAAAATCATCTCTATAGTATTATTAGAACCATTCACATAACTTTCACATGCAGGCGAATCAAACCTCATGTTCTCTGCTGAAATGCTGTAGCACTATTTTCTTAAATTATTTGAGTGGCATATTCGATAGTCCATAGTTCTCGGCTTCTCGCTAGATGGTGTTGGTGTTCTGTGTTCACTCACACGTTGTTTTTGTCTGTTTAACATAACCTCAATGTCCTCAATTTCTACTCTACTTGAATAAAGTTTCAAAACAGATACTGAAGAGAATAACTCAAAAATGTTTGATGTACCTGGCTTCGCGGATCCAAACGCCAAAGTTGGAGAAAATGATAAAGCGGATGACGGTTTCAAAAAAAAAGGAAACAAAAAATCGGGAGGATTTCAGTCCATGAACCTCAATCACCATATTCTTAAAGGTATTGTAAGTAGGGGGTATAAACAACCTACTCCCATCCAAAGAAAGGTAACAAGCGTATCAAAATTGTCGTTCCTTCGAATAACAGTAAGTTTATAGACGATCCCCCTCATTATGGAAGGTAGAGATGTTGTAGCGATGGCAAGGACGGGAAGTGGAAAAACAGCTGCTTTCCTCATTCCGATGTTCGAAAAATTGAAGATTCGAACTGCAAAAGCAGGAGCGAGAGCTCTCATCCTGTCTCCTACAAGAGAACTCGCCTTACAGGTCTGTATATTCTTATCAAGAACTGAGCTTTGTGTTCAGATATCTGACTTCACATAATCCGTTTGGTTTTTCAGACTTTGAAGTTTATTAAAGAAATTGGTCGTTTCATGGGGTTGAAAGCTGCGGTGATTCTTGGAGGAGACTCCATGGATGACCAATTTTCAGCAATACACGGCAATCCAGACATTATAGTCGCCACTCCAGGTCGTTTTTTACACGTTTGCATTGAAATGGACCTCAAACTGAACAGTATGGAATATGTGGTGTTTGACGAGGCCGATCGCCTATTTGAAATGGGCCTCGGAGAGCAGTTGACAGAAATTATTGGAAGACTGCCTGACACAAGACAGACTGTGTTGTTTTCTGCTACTCTGCCCAAAGTTCTAGTTGAATTCGCTAAAGCAGGATTGGGCGATCCTGTTCTAATAAGGTTTGTTACAAAAATATGAAGAACTAGGCAGAGGCAAATAAAGAGATTATTATTCTCATTTTATTTCAGATTGGATGTTGAATCGAAGCTACCTTTAGAGTTACAGTGTCTTTATTTTACCGTGAGACCAGAAGAAAAGTTGGCAGCTCTGTTGGTGCTCTTGAAATCTGTTGTTGAATCCTATCAGCAAACGTTGGTTTTTGCTGCTACTAAACATCATGTGGAATACTTGCATGAGGTTTGTAGTAACTATTATCATTATTATATGAATATTTTTGCCTAGACCCATGCTGATTGTTACTTATGAAACTGATGGCTTCCAATTCCAAATAATTCATCCTCTTTCTGAGAGAAAAATAAAGTTTTTGATGAAGGAAATTTAAACCTTTTTTCCGTCAGTTTTACATTTGGATGGATTTGTTATATAATATTTCATTCAGAGTGTTCCATATCGTCGGCTAAGTTTATATATAGAATTATTGAAATTTAAATTTTTTGTCCAAATTTCCCTAAGAAAAAAAAAGGTTTCTTATAAAGAAAAGCTGCCAAGTCCAAAAAAATTAGAAAAAAAATTCTGTTCAACAATAATAGCATGTTCTTGCTAAAATTAACAAAAGTAAGGTCAGTACATACTAAGAAATTACGCTAGTTCATAAAGAAGTATAAACATTAATTTTATTAAGTTTTTTGCTCTCCTGTAAAGTGAGTCAAAATTGACATAGCAGTTTTACATTCTTAGACGCCAATATTGATTTTGGAATTTTTCTTGGTAATATTTCTTTTTCTGATTATATAATGTTTTTTTCACTAATTTATTGTTGAGTTTAATAAATTAGTTTAGCAATTTTTTCATTAAACCAAGGTTTAGAGTTCTCTCTTATTTTTATAACTTTTTTAAGCAGTTATCAAAAATAACTGGAATATCATTGTAAATACCATTTTGGTCTTTACATTTTTCATTATTTTCATTAAAAATTGTCAGTTCCTTCAATCAATCAACTGAAATTGTTATAACTATAATAATCAATCAGACTTATCAAAAGTGTATTTTATCAGAATTGTGCTAGTACCCGTTATATAAATAGGTGAGTTATTTGATTTAATTGTGGATTTTAAGGTTTTAGATAAAGTGGGGATAAGCAACACTTACATTTACTCAAACTTGGATCCAGCGGCGAGAAAAATTCACGCAGCCAAGTTTAGCCTGGGTAAAGTGAAAGTCCTCATCGTTACTGATGTAGCTGCTCGTGGTATAGACATTCCGCAACTGGACAACGTTATAAATTTCAACTTCCCCGCCAAACCCAAACTATTTGTTCACAGAGTAGGTAAGGAAACGAGCTTAACAACAATACAAAAAAAAATGTGAAGATTCAGTATCATCGAAGGTTTCTGGACCTTTTCCTGTGGGATCTTCTGCAACTGCAGCAAATGTTATCAAAGGGTTGTGGTGAATGTCACTCCACATTGTTAAAGGTGCAAGAGGCGGCAAGTCACAAGGTATTGGGATCTCGTCATAAATGCCATAAGAATGGTTGATTTATGCAGCAGTTATAAGTTTATAGTCATAAGAAGAATTTTCGTCTATGATTGGTAATTCCAAAGTCACAAGTTTATAGTCATCAGAATGAACTTTCGAACATTAGTCAACCAATCAGACGAAAATTATTTCTTATGACTAAAAACTTATGACTGCTACTGAATATACCATAAGATCGCGTCAGTCTAACTTGCTCCTCTTATATCACTTATCCTGGTTTGAAGGAAACCCACCCCATTTTTTATGTGAACTCCTCTCTGTCTATTTCGACTTCCCTGTCTTTATTTTGAAGGCATCAACAGGAACATTAAGGATCATATCTAAAGTCTTATAGTTTAGCATGTCAGACAGTGTTTAGTTGGACGCTGCTCCCTGCAGGACTCCTCTATATCACTCCCCCTCATAGCGTCCATTGATAGACCCTATTATAGTTTCTGAAACTAGTCTCAAATTTTGATGTTTTATATCTGTAATTGATGTTGATTTTAATACAAAAATGTTATTTTTATAATTTTTCAATGTGTTTGTGCTGTGTTTATAATTGACCTAATGTTTTTCATGTTCTTTATACGTTTATTTTGATGCATAAGACTTATCTCACTTTGTCAATAAGATTAACTCTTTGAACAATAAAGTATATCTATTATTATTATTATTATAGGTCGTTGTGCTAGGGCTGGCCGATCAGGAACAGCATATTCTTTCGTATCACCAGACGAGTATGCCTATCTCCTGGATTTGCACCTGTTTCTGGGGCGCCCTCTCTCGATCGCAACGGCAAACAATCAAGTAGGGGCTGTCGGTAAATTACCCCAGGAGCTGCTGGAGGAACAGCACTCTGCAATGCTCGTCTTACACAAGACTCATTCGGATCTGGTGAGAAAACATCCAATATTCAATTCAGTCATTCGTGGTATTCAGAAGTTTTGATTATTCTTCATTTAGGTTGGTTTGAGAAGTATCGCAGATCGAGGTTACGAGCAGTATCTGAGGTCTAGGCCCACCGCATCTTCCGATAGCAATCGAAGGATCAAAGAGATGCGACTATCGAACTGCTCCATTCACTCTATTTTCAGACGACCCGGTACTGGGACGGAGGAAGGACGAGAGAATCTTTTGGATAGGATGAAGAACTACAGACCACAAGGGGTGAGTACAAACTTCAAGATAGTTTAAATTAAATACTATCTGCCCATGTCAGCCATCGACATACCGAGTTAGAATTTGTTAATTTTCAGATGCATCTCTCACATACTAGGGGGAATTTCATAATAGGCGAGAACACGAAATTTTTTAAAAAGTTTAATGAATTCTATAGCTTGTGATCTTCACAAACTGAACATGAACTCTTTGTAAATTTAAAAATCCATTTATTTTCAGTTTTGTTATTGTGCATGAACGAACCACTGAACTATTAATACATAATATTACAATATAATTATTTTTGATGATAGTCCGAGATAGAAGAAATATGTAAATGAACTTTACATTTCTAACAAATTCATGAAGAATGAACGACACCACTCGACAGAGTTAGCCTTGGAAAATAGTTGTTTTCTGATGGATTTTTTACCCAATTATCCTATTGTATAGAATTATGGCAAGAGCAGTCCTGATCGGTAGGAACATCTTGTGTCTTACTTGATAAGCTCATTGTGAACAATTACAGATTCCTTTAATAGATTATAAACTGAAATATTGTTTCAGTTAATGTGTTTTTTGTTGCCTCTTCATTCTTACCTCGAATATTTCTATTTTTATGACTAGTACACATCCATGTTTTCAAATGATGTATTTTGAATTTGTGATTTAGCGACGATTAAAGATACTTACAATTTCAACAGACCATATTCGAAATATGCGGAAAGAACAAATCCCAGGAATATCAAACGATGAAGCAGAAAAGGGCCTTCCACAAAGACAAGATCAGTGCTCATCACCAGCTGGTCCAGGAAAAGATGGCCGAAACAGAATCATTGATCAAGGCTGAATCGAACACTTTGCAATCCAGCAACCCGGACGATATCGAAGAAACCTTCTCGAAGGTTGTCCTACCGAAAAAACGGAAAATGAACATGTTGTACCAGAAGGCAAAAAAACAAAAAACCGTCGACGAAAATTACATCCCTTACGCTCCAATCGATCAGCATACTGAAGAAGGGTGAGTGAAATGGTGGAAACGTTAAAGTGTATGTTACGTCGTTTTTTTTTTAGTTTGGCGGTGAACAATTTCCAGAAAGAAGCGTCGCAGGTTCAGTTCGATTTAGTGGGGGATTCTGAAGAGACTCTGAAAATGCACAAACAGCAGAAAGTTTGGGACAGGAAGAAAAAGAAAATGGTTGCTGTACCGGTAAGTGAAAAATTATATCTGTATCTCTTTTATCACGACTATTGATCAAGGTCTCTGAAACACTGGAAAAGGCAGATTATATAGAGGTCAAATCTTTCGTAAACATCAATTAGTTTTAACAAGGGCTTTCATTGACTATTGGACTGACTAACTTTGGTTACTTAGTTCTTACGAACCAAAAACAATATTCAATCGTAGTATAAGAAGACCTTGATAAATAGTCAACTATTTTGATTGCATCTAAATTTCGACTATATTGTATAATTTTGGCGTTAATAATCTGATGAAAGTCCTAGAGCAAAGCTCGAGATATGATATGTGAAACTTCAATGAAAATCAATAAAATTATACAAACCCCAGTTTTTCATCTACTTGTTATACATGTGCCAGATTTGACTTTATACATTTTAGAATGCCAGAGCAGGTAAAATCAGGACAGAATCTGGAAGGTGGATACCAGCTACATACAAAAGTGATCGTTATGCTCAGTGGAAGGAAAAAACGAAAGTAGGTGCTGAAGATGGCGAAAACACCGATGAGGAACAACCCAAGAGAGGTATTTATATTCAGTCATTTTTTAAAAAAAATTTAAAAATTTTTGAAAATATGAGTTGTTTTCTCTATTTCGAAAAAAAATAAGTTGAAGCCACGAAATGATAGATTGGATTTGAAATAGGTGTGAAATTATTATTGGTGTATCTCAGAGATCAATAATTGGGACAGTTTTTTTACACATCATTTCTATCGAAATTTCGTCAATAAATGCAAATGTTTTTTTTATCAAGATTTGCGACTTTATTTTGTCTTGCTGTTATGTAATTACTGAAATATCTGGTTCATAATCGAAATATTTGTTTTTGTAGACTTCCAGAGCAAATTGAACACGCGCTGGTCGAGGCATAACGAGAAAATCAAGGTGAAGCAGAGAAGATCAGAACTAAAGTCTTCTGATCAGATTGTCAAAGAGAGGCTGATCTTGGAGAAGAGAAAACAAAAACAGAAGAAAGGGAAGGGTAAAGGAAAAGGAAAGAACAAGTCGAAAAAGGGAAGAAAGTGAACAAAAATGTGATATGATCGCGTATATAGAGTGTACTTGTTACTTAGGTCAATATAAAAAAAAAGTTTATTTTAAGTCTGTTTCTTTTATTATTGACTGCATATCCACACAAAAAATAGTCCTTCAGCAGAGTCAGTTCACATTTATTCATTAATTTTCAACAGTTACAAATAATCAAATTTCATCTAACATATTCGCCTTTCTTCCTAAGTAGAAATGTCGGTAAGAATTTGCCCTACGATCACTCGACGGATAGCAAATATTGTTTTTCAGTTCTAAAATAATTAATTACATTTACCTAATTCCGGCCAAACAAATTCAGGAGTTAGTTATTAAGTTCTGTTTGATCCTTTATTTAGTTCTGAGAATTGTTCCCTTTATCAATTTCTAAACTTTCCAGCAGATTTATTTCCGCTCCATTGCTTTCAACTTTTTTTTTTCACAAACAACGCTTTTTTAATAAATCAGGTATAAATATAACAATAACATTAATAATAATAATATATATAGAATAAAACGAATTAACAATAATAATAATATATAGAAAAAGCGTCAGTTTTCTCTCATTTTTCATGCTTCTTTAGATATTTGAATTTTTGTATTTTGAAAAATATTTTAGAGCACTGCCTGCCATCTTTTGGACAGTAGTCGAAGTTACCTACCGCAACGTGGCAATGGTGGCATGTCGATACTCTCATGTCAGATAAAATTTTCGCCCAGTTCTAAAAAAATATTAGTTTTCATAATTAGAATGCTATTTCGCAGTTGACAATGGCTTCAAAAACCTGCACACCGAATTTGGCTGCTCTAAGAAGACTTTCATGTTTTGCTCATTTCAAGAAACAAGGTTTAACCTCTTTGGAAATTTTTCGGATAAAAATGGAAAATAAACTTGCTTGAAAATGCACAAAAAAGATTCCTGGCGAGCGGAATCCACAAGCATACTCAGTTTTCTTTCATCTTTCATGGTTCTCGAGATATTTGAATTTTTGTATCGTAAAAAAATATTTCGGAGCACTGCCTGCCATCTTTTGGACAGTAGTCGAAGTTGACTACCGCAACGTGGCAATGGCGGAATGTCGATACTCTCAGATCAGAAAAAAAATTTGCCTTGTTCTAAAAAAATATTAGTTTTCATTATTAGAGCCGATGCTATTCCGTAGTAGATAATTGCTTCAATAGCCTGCACACTGAGTTTTGCTGCTATAACAGGACTTTCGTTTTTGATCATTTCAAAAAACAGGTAACCTCTTTGGAAATTTTTCGGATAAAAATGGAAAATAAACTTGCTTGAAAATGCACACAAAGAAGGATTTTGACGAGCGGAATCCACAAGCGTAATCACTTCTCTTTCATCTTTCATGGTTCTTAAGATATTTGAATTTTTGTATCTTAAAAAATATTTTGGAGCACTGCCCACCATCTTTTGGACAGTAGTTGAAGTTAACTACCGCAACGTGGCAATGGCGGCATGTCGATACTCTCATGTCAGATAAAATTTTCACCGTTCTAAAAAAATATTAATTTTCATAATTAGAATGCTATTTCGCAGTTGACAATGGCTTCAAAAACCTTCACACCGAATTTGGCTGCTCTAAGAAGACTTTAATTTTTTGATCATTTCAAGAAACAAGGTTTCACCCCTTTGGAAATTTTTCGGATAAAAATAAAAAAAAAAACTTGCTCGAAAATGCACACAAAAGATTCTTGGCGAGTGGAATCCACAAGCGTACTCAGTTTTCTTTCATCTTTCATGCTTCTTGAGATATTTGAATTTTTGTATCGTAAAAATATTTCGGAGCACTGCCCGCCATCTTTTGGACAGTAGTTGAAGTTGACTACCGCGACGTGGCAATGGCGGCATGTCGATACTCTCAGATCAGAAAAAAAATTTACCTTGTTCTAAAAAAATATTAGTTTTCATTATCAGAAATGATGCCATTTCGCAGTTGACAATGGCTTCAAAAGCCTGCACACCGAATTTGGCTGCTCTAAGAAGACTTTAATTTTTTGATCATTTCAAGAAACAAGGTTACTAACCCCTTTGGAAATTTTCAGGATGAAAATGAAATATAAATTTGATTCAAAATGCACACGAGGAAGGATCTCGATGAGCTGAATCCAGAAACGAAATCACTGTATTCAGTTTTATTCCATCTTTCATGATTTTAGAGATATTTGAATTTTTGTATCGTAAAGAATATTTTGGAGCACTGCCCGCCATCTCTTGGACAGTAGCCGAAGTTGATTACCGCGGCGTGGCAATGGCGGCATGTAGATACTCTCAGAAGGGATGGAAATTTCGCCGTTTTATTATAAAGTTACTTTTCAAAATTGGAACTATATACGAGCTGCGGTTGCTATAAAAAGGGCATAATCGTTGCTAGCCAGGGATTAGTTATTCATGTATAATTGTTATTCTACCTTCTATTGCTTTTGAATTAACATACAAGACTTAAATTTCAAAACCATCAAAAACCGTCATTATCCTAGTATTTTTTTAATAATATTTTGGTGTGAAATTTTCTCATTTTTATTATTTTAGCTTCAATTAAAAACGGAAAAGTTTGTTTCGAACACGAATATTTTTTAGAAAATTCGTGTTATCGAAAAAATGTCCGGTAATGACTGAAGCTCTAGTCGTATTACAAGTGAAAATTGTTCATTTTATATTGGAAATAAAGAAATCGCTTCAGGTTACTAAAATTACGGAAATTCTACACAGGTACCTACTATGATTTTTCTTAAAATAACTTTGTTAAGATGAATATCTATGATTATTTTGTTTATAATTACTAATACAAAATGCGAAAATTCATCCATTGTCATTCTACACTTATTCCACTAGTCAAGACCATCTGGCTCTCGAAAAACAAAAATTTTATTCAAGGATTCAGAAAATCAGATATTAGAGCCTAAAAAATTGCTTTCGGAGGTTCAGAAAAAATCGAGAGCTCCAAAATAAAAAATTGCATCTGACGGTTCATAAATACCGCATTAGAATGATGGGAATGAGGAAACTGCATCGTTGCAAAAATAAACCAACATTGGCTGTAAATACTGTAACAAAAAGTCAGTACTGTGCCTTTAATTTTATTCCAATAGGGAAACAATAAAAAACCAGAGAGAACAATAAAAAGATATAATCAAAATGGTACAATTCAACAAAGAAATACTTTCTATAAGATTTTCTCAAGCAACTGGAGTGTTCTCATGTTTGGTCCTATATATTATACAAACAAAAACTCTAGGAACCCAACATACTCGTTCCGAAACTATTCGCGCGATTTTCAAACAGTTTTCCTAACAAATCTGATACAGCAGGAATTCCATTAATGAGATTGTTGATCCACTGAAAATAAGTTATTAAAGGAATAGGTCAAAATAAATTTATTCAGAACAATAAGTGCCAATTTACACATTCAAATAAAATTCATGAATAATTCATGAATAAACGAAATTGACGAATATTGGTTGTATTTACAGCCTAAAATTTATTCGTCAATTATGGTGTTAGTTAGTAAGAACTTGTATCCATCGAACAGCTATCATAACAGACCGAAAATTTCTAGAAATTGCCGTAAAATTCATGAATTATCATCGTGTTAATTGGCACTAAGGACTTACCGCCTCTATTGCAGGATCGTCTTTTTCTCTCATCTCTTCCCAAAACACTCTGATTATTTCTGGCACTATTGAACTAAAAGCGTCGTTCATCAGCTTTCCCATATCTTCGTCGCTCATGAAATTTTCAAAATGTACCTGTAAAATAATGAAAAATGAACTGGTAATACTTTTGCTAGAACTTCAGCCGACATAGAATCAAAGTTATCTCAATACACTTGTGATATTCTCCAAATAACGACCTACTCATTACCTTAAACTGTCCAAGTCTAACATCTACAGTGGCGGGTACACAGACGGATGAAGAGTTCGAAAAAAAAGGATCTAGCGTAAATGCGATTGAAAAGTCAAGTAAACGTGCCCTGAAAATTAATTAAAATTATTTAAAACCAGAACTTGTTTTTTTTACTATTGATGCAATCTTTCAAACAGTTGGAATATTATCAGTACTGTAATTCGTGTATGCCTTGCTATTAAAACGTCGTGTTCAATTAAAATTTCTGATGGAAAGAACATAGGATTAATATCAATTGCCATCTGTTTTAATGACATACGATAACAACCTGATAGTATTTATTAAAGTAGATAACTCTTCAATAATTAAAAGTAGTCGTATCCAATTTAGCAAAAAAGGGTCACAAGTAGATGCACTATCCAGCAAAAGATCAAATTTACCAGTATAATACTAGAATAAGAAATAATTTGTACTAAAGTAATTAAACAAAAACGTTTAATACAAAAACATTAACTTTTAAAGGATTTTAATTACTTATAACAGTCTACCTGAAAATCCTCTACCAGTCTTATTCTGTTTAAAAAGAATGTATTAAGCCATTATTATTATGTATTTTTTGTATGTTAATAATGCAAGTAGTAGGTCCGATCTAATGTTGAAATGTATATTACCGAAAATGTCCTTTTCCAAAAATATCGAATAAATCTCCAATATTGCCCTTCAGATCGTATTCTCCTTCGGCAAAAATGTGGGGGAAGGTGAGGTTCATGATCAGATTATTATTTAGGAGAATACTTGGTTTGATATTCGTCAGGTGGCTCACTCTCAGGTTGTCGAAGATTATGTCCAGACTACGGCATAAAAATGCATTGAAGTATTGTCTTTTCTGATTATTAAAAACATTACCTTATTGCAGGATGAGTGAAATTCAATATTTGGTGTCCGAGGTTGATAGTATCATTCATTTTAAAATTATCATCAATTTGATCTGAAAAATATACAAAAAAGCACTGGCACAGTCACATATCAGAGTTCTCTAACTCGATAAACTTTTATATTATAAAAATATTCTTCTCGAATCACTGGTAATATTTTTTCCATGAGGACTATTCTGGTCCTATTTTTTTTATATTTGAGAATACTTAGTCAAGCAAGTGATAGTGTATCTATTGATACACAGATGGCAGTACTTATACATGAAATCTATATTCCTAGAGTATTCCGAGAAAAGCACTGAAGAATAGTATATATGCGATCCTTCTGATTGTTCAGATGAGATATGATGATTGGGGATAATCATGTTCTGTACATGAAGTCTGTACCTATTTTTGTTACGACTTGTCAGACTTTACCCTTCTGATCTTCATCAATCAAAGGATTCATAAATTAATTAGAAGAGAATTAAAAAAAGTTATATATTCGAAATTTTCAGAACTGGTTGAATCTACCGTACTCTATTAAAATTATGAACATCTCAGAATTAGCTGAAATATGGATTAATTAATCGGAATTCTGACTAATTATTTTGGAATTAGTTGAATTTGACCAATGACTACCAAACGAAGTAAAGATTGATTATTTTGAACTTTCAAATATTTGCACAATATATGTATATAAAAGAAAAAATAAAGTACACAATACATTAATCGTTTCTCCACAGAAATTAAAGTATGTGTTCTAAACTCTGTTCCACAGGTTCCCTGCAGGACTCAAACAACTGAATGCCAATCAAGAGTTTTTTATTAATTTTTTTATCTTTTCAAATAAGCGAGATATTGCATGTGAATGATAACTTGGGACACCCTGAATATAACTCTCGATAGAATAATTTCCTAAATAATACAATATTTCTGCGATTAAAATATTACTTTAAAGGTTGTAGATGTAGTAACTTGAATAAAATTTAAAAAAAAACTGAAGAGGTACAAGGTACACATCTTTCACAAATTTTAAGACGACAGACGTGTGAAATGTAAATAAATACAAGTTTACAATACCTTAAATTTTACCAATCAGTAACCAAGTTCAACAAGGACAAGTGCCAAATCTCTTACTCACCTTGTGACAATCCTGGATTTTTTTCTTTGAATTGGTAACATACATTTATAGTTCCAGTGACTGTTAGAACATGCAGAGCGCAAATGACCAAAATACATATTTTATTCCTGCAACAAACCTCGGTAAAAAGGGCCAATTTGTCCAAAAATACTTACATCTTCCCTCTATAATTATATTTCTGATTTGATCAGTTCAGTTCTATCAGAAGACAACAAATGTAATCAATGACACCTGTAGGTATACCTACTTCAAACTGATTAAAATGCTTATCTGATATAATGTGATCGAGTATTTTGTATTTCCCTGACAAAATTCACGGATATTTGAAAAGTTTCCGAAGGTTTCTTATCACCTATAACTACTGCTGTTCCGCAAGAATCCATTCGCTTGTGACCCAAACAGCACCTTTTATGTCCCAAAGTGTACTGTCAGGACAAGGACATGTTTGAGACTTCCCACGGATGTCCCACAGTGGCTCTCCGGTGGATGACCAAAGTGCAATCCACCGGTAAGGAATTATTACATGACCCCAAAATTTTTATTGAATGATTCGTAACCACGCTATTCAAAAATAAAATGTATTGGTTATATCAAAGAAAACGCCATTTTTTATTAAAAAGATACATATTTTATAAAAAATATATATGAAAAACAAAAACATATCTTTTTACAACATTAATATAATGTATTATATTCAGTGGCAGCTTTAGATCAAGTCGAAAAGCCACAAAGCGAAAAAAAAAGTCATAAAATCGATCTTGAGACGCCAAAGTATCTCCTCATTACCTAGGAACATCCTTTGCCCTTCTCATATTTTCCGAAAAGGACAACAAATTAAAAATATCGATTTTTTAAAAAGAAAATACATTGAGTAGCTTTCAATTATTCTAATAGAATTCAGTTTAAAAAATAATCATGCTCACTATTTTCAACAAGAGACTTCAACACACACCGCCGCATTAAAGTCACACCCTGTCTCTATTCTATTTCCATGTATAACTCTTAAGTCCACAATTATTCTAAATCTTGGAATTCATACTTGGGGCATCTGATGCAAATAATTGAATTATATACAACAGGAACATAAGTCAGTGCCCCTTTTTTAGAGAAGTTATGTATTTCATGGACTTGTTGGCAGTGAGTGGTATAGAGGTGAGGTATCGTCAACAACTGCAGCTATCATTATGCGATGTGGCAACATTTGAAGTATATGACTGCAAGTTTTTACGGCTGGTATCAATGTTCCTGTTTGTTCTCGTGATTTTCCGTGGTCTTTTTTGGTTGATATTTTCAAACGAAAAGGAGCATTGGTAGCCGCCTAGTTGAGCACAAAGCGGAAGTTGTCGATTGGGACAAACCGAGAAGTCCGCAGTCGGCAAACATGTGTTGTATAACGAAAAACACATGATCATATCGAAAAACACTGAAATTTTCGAATCATTATCAAACCAGACTGTATTTAGAAGGTAGAGAAATGCACAAGCATCAAGAAAACTTACACAGAAAGTTCGCCAGTAACGAGAACTTCAGTATGATACGTTAAGAGAAATTCGACCACGCCTGTGAAGATGACTGAGGCATTTGCAATTCAAAGGTTTGGAGATTTTAACCAAAGAAGACCAGGGCAAAACCCGGAAAACAAACAGAAAAACATTGGATGTGTTCGACCTGATGACAAAGTCTTAACGGTAACCAGAAAGAGGTGACTTTTCAAAAGTTGATACAATCTTATTCAAGCCAAATAACCCAGATTTTCAAAATAAACGAATTATCATACAGTGGCTCCATGTTCCATGGATTGAAGTGTTCATCTAACATTTGATAATTCTTGACTTCAACAACCTAGGCAACAAACCGAATGATAGATTACTCGCTGTTTTCGTTTATGATAAGGTGCCATCGATTCAGCACTTTTCAAGGTCATTATGAGTATACTGAAATGCCCTTCGGACTAGCAAATGCACCTTCTTCATTTCAACGGTTTATGATCATGACAGAAATATGTGGAAAATAACACAATGAGAAACCAGAGAAAGTTTTCGAAAATGTATATGAAGCAAACTTAAAATTAAAACCGAAAAAATATAATTTTTTATTGAAAATATTTGGGCCATATATCAACTGCGAAAGTTACCACATATCGATAAGTGAATATACCCTTGACGACGTGGTATAATCGATTTGATGTTTCACTACTGTCAACAAAGTGAATGTTGCCATCAGCAACGTATGTATTGTTGGCGTTTGTTTATTACTAAACGTCCGTGGTGTTTTGCAAAATAATTCTCGTGAATCGGAAGTATAATCGATTATTTTCGATGCTCTCGTGGTATTACTAACGATTATTTTTGAGAAACAAGCTTTGTCAATGAGAACAAATTATTTAGACAGTAAGGCATATTTACCTCTCTGTCTGTCTCTCTCTCTCTGCAAAACAGTTAAATTATCGCACCAGATCAAGCATTTCAGCTATTGCCACATCGCTTTTGATAATATCAGACGCAGCTGTAGACGAAATATCCTGGAAACTACTTATAAAAAAAACTTGTAAATGGCTTTGTCAGGATAATGTCTCAAAAAATTAGCTAAATAGCTAAGGCAAATTACTGCCTCACTGATATTCACGTAGAATATGATTCAGTTTCCAATTAGACATAGGCACACCTGCAATATGAACGTGACAAGTTCATACCCAAAAATAATTATTTTCAGTGGAATTCTATGGTTTGGTTATTGATTAAGACCGAGCATGACTTTAACCGCTATATTTCGAAATCTCTTAAATATAAAAAAAAATGTTAAACTTAATAGAATTATCCTTGATGGGAAAATTTAAAATCAACAAACAAGATTTTACCTAAATAACTAGTTCATAATGGAAACAATTACGAGATTCTCAGTTCGAGACAGGATATGAAGTTCATCAGCTATTTTACAGGGTATTGTGGAGGGCTTTCATGGATTTGTTTGTACTTTTCGAGGAAGTATATACGATTATCTGTTGCCCAGTAGGAATATCAGTTAAAGAGATCAACAGAAAGAAGTCCTCGAGTATTATTGTTGAATTTTATTAATGCTCACAGACATTTCTCTCAATACTCACTCCTGAGAAATCCTACCTTTACTTTTTTCTTAATGTAATGGGTTTAATTGAGATTTAAGTTAAAATTTGAAGTCAGTAATTGGCTAACACATAATTATTAATACTAAGTCAAAATTCTGACTCGCTGAATCTTAATTCCATTGCTTACTATATGGTAATGAGCTTATTCATAATACAGAATCATAGAGCCAAGTCAAAATTATGATTCGATATATAGGGTGGCCCACGAGGTTTTGGCCAGGGAATATCTCGGAACTCGAAAGTAGTAGAGAATTGAAATTTTTGGGTTGTAAATTAAAGCAATTGATGAAGCTTTTTCTGATATTATGTTACCCAATGAGCTTCTTGTTCTCGGTCCCGTGACATCAGATTCAAAATTATCAATGGGACAACCTGTATATTTTCCGATGAAACGATTCCAACAATCACACTTGTAGTCTGAAATGATTAGTTTAAGAACTACAGGTACTTCAATATCCTTAGTATAATCAGATAATTTTCACTAAGACAATAATCAGGTGATTTTCACTAAGATTAATCACCTGATTTTCACTCAGTCGATAATCAGCTGATTTTCACTAAGTCAATAATCAGCTGAAATTCACTAAGTCAATAATCAGCTGAGTTTCGCTAAGTCAATAATCGGCTGAGTTTCACTAAGTCAATAATCAGCTAACTTCGACGTTGTTTTAAGGTCGATAAGGACGATACGCAAATTCCGACATACTAAGAATTGTGACTGAACGAATCCATATGGAAACCATTCACCAATCCAACCAGAAAATCTCCACGCAAGCGGCAATATGTACAAAACAACTCCATCATAAAATTGAAGACAATCTTGGCACTATTAGTTTCAATGGACGGTTGAAGATTTCCAAATCAACCGAAACGTCGTGGAAAAAATTCAAACAAACCTAAGAACAAATCCATGAAAAACCACCCCCCCAGACTCGTCCTCTATTCGAAACTACGCCCGACCGAAGCAGCGCGATCATCCCCTCACGATCTCACCCTCATCAGCCAGTTGCTGATCTCGTCGACGGCGATCGTCATGCATAGGTGAGGAATTTTAACTGGCTGATACTGATAACCTAAATTGTGACTCAGAATTCAACTGAACCTGACTTAAATTCTGATTTAGTAACTCGACATCATCTAAATTTAAGTTATTGAGTAAAACTTCTGGCTAAGAATGGAGGTTTATGCTTTTATTGATTCACTGAACCAAAAGTCTGACTTCCTTCTCGGAATTGGTTAATACTGACTCAGTCGAGTTTCTGACTATTACTCAATTCTGATTTACTAAATTGAAATCATGATATTTTGAGCATTGGTTCATTCAAACTTATTTCAGTCTATCTATCTAACTATCTAAATCTAGTAAGTAAAAATAAATTTAAACTAATTATCTAAAAATCAGCTCAGTGTCACTAAGTCAATAATCAGCTGAGTGTCACTCAGTCAAATATCAGCTGATTTTCACTAAGTCAATGATCAGCTAACTTTGACGTTGTATTTACGTATAGTATATCGAAATCAGCTGTAGCCACAATTTTGCTGATGCTACGCAGATTCTGAGATACTAAGAATTGTGACTCAACATATCCATATGGAAACCGTTCACTCGAAACATTACCTATCCAATAAGAATAAAGATTTAGGCTGATATTGATTCACTTAATAACAATTCTGACTTGCATCTCCAAATTGGTTAATACTGACTTAGTCGAGTTTCTATTAGAAAATTTTGATCCACTAAATAATAACTCTGGTATTAGCTTATTCAGACTTATTTCAGAACTAGCTGACTCGTAAGAAAAAATGTATAGTAACTCTTGAAATCAGCTGATTTTCACTAAGTCAATGATCAGCTTATTTTCACCAAGTCAATAATCAGCTTATTTTCACCAAGTCAATAATCAGCTTATTTTCACCAAGTCAATAATCAGCTGATTTTCACTACGACAATAATCAGCTGACTTCGTCGTCGTATTTACGTCTAATTATATCGGTATAAGCTGTAGTCGATATTTTGCTAACCCTACGCAGATTCCAAGATACTAAGACTTCTGACTCAGGAAATCCATATGGAAACCGTTCACCATTCCAACCAGAAAATTTCCACGCAAGCGGCAATATGTACAAAACAGCTTCATCGAAAAATTCAACACAATGGAAATTCTGAATATAACTGATGCTCCGGTACGAGGGATAAAATGTGTCACGTCATTAGACGACTGAATATTTCCAAGACGACCAAGAAGTCACGAAAAATTCTAACAAATCCATGAAAAACCACCCCCTACCGGACCCTTCCTTCATTCGAAACTACGCCCGATCGAAGCAGCGCGATCGTCCCTTCACGATCTCACCCTTTTGCGATCGTCCCTTCACGATCTCACCCTTTTTGCGATCGTCCCTTCACGATCTCACCCTCATCAGCCAGTTCCTGATCTCGTCGACGGCGATCGTCATGAAGGTGTTGTGCGCGTCGACCGTCGCGACGATGCCGTAGCACTGGCGCGTCAGATTCCTGACGCTGGCGTTGATGTCGACGATGCTTCGGACGCTCTTCTGCAGCACGGCCGGGTAGGAGGGCAGCGCGCCCTCCGGCAGCCTGATGACGATGCGCAGATCCGACGAAGGCGGCGCTCCCATGGTCGAAACTTTGAAGAAGTAGTAGTCGAGGATGAGTTTCACTTCGGTGTCGGGCATGTTCGTGCGCAGCGAGATCATCGTCTCTCGGCCCTGGAAAAATTACATAGCGTGGTAAATTTAAAACAAACGAATAAATAAACAATGGCGGGAGGCCCACTTACCGAGTACTGCACGTAGATGCCTTTCTTGCAACAGGTTTCGTACAGAGTAAACTGTTCCTGAGACGACATGTGTACATGCATCACAATGGTGAAAGCGCGAAGAACGTTCCTGTCCATGTTGCGGTAGAAAACTTCCGACCGGAAATGTTTCAACGACGATATTTTCTCCTCGTTGATCAACGAAATCAGCATCGGGTGGAAGTAGTCCTGCGCATCTAAAAAAAAACACACACCCATTAGTTTGAAAGTGGTTGACATTGTTGACAATGTATTAGTCTGAGTAGAATTCTTCTGGACTTCCATTGTCGAGAAAAAGTCACGACGTTTCAACAGTTAACATCTACTGTCGTCATCAAGTGTGTTAATGCGACAAGATATCATCTCAGATACTTATTATATAGAAATCTGTGCCATTCGCATGCAACTAATGTACCTGTTATAGGGTAATTATGTCGGACCATTATGAAGCGACAAAAATGAAAAAAATTCTCTCGTACAATCTGATGCTAACTCAAACCAAAGTATAACTTACCGCAATCGTAGATCCTTTTGTACGTGAAAACCTGGCGGTACAAGTCGGCCACGACGACAATATTGTACCTATAACCGACACTAAAAAAGTCGTTGAGCACCGAATTCCTGCTGTCCAAGTCAGTTGAACCGACAGTGAAATACGGCCACATATCCATCGAATCCAGCAATCGTAAATCTGAAATAAGGAAAATAATCCAATGCATCATATCCTAAACCAATTCGATCTACGGAGACTCACTCTGACACTGTAGTATTTCGTAAGCGTAGTGGTAACAAGTATCCTTGATGAGCAACTTCGCCAGCCATATGTACCGTCCCATATGCGACACCGTATTTGTCGCAAACACCTGTAACAGCTATCAGTAAAGATTTGTCAAAGAGGTTCGGATTGGACTTGAAGACCTATGTATAATTTTTTCGGAAATCGCGACAAAACTGCACAAAAAGCTTAATATACACTATCGAAGCAAATCGAATATTTAAAGACAACATTGAAATTTGAAAGCGACATTGGAAATTTACAGAAACTATGTACTTTAAAAGAGACATTAAATCTTGAAACTGAAACTTGAAAATTTGCACTAGTATTGGAAGTGCGAAAATATTTGAATATCAAGTGTTGCATTATTAGCCGGATATTTCGAGAGAAGCTCATAAAATATTAAGAGGCGTCATTGAAATTGTATTGTGACATCATAAGAGAAAGCTGATATTGAATCTTAAAAGTTACATTGAAGTTATAAGAAACATGGAAATTTAGTAACCTGTAGAATGTGGAATTTGATGTTACTGAAACTAGAAAAAAACATTGTTGTGAAAGCGACATTGAATCTTGAAAGATACATTGAAATTAAAACAAACATTGAAAGATAACAATTTAGTGGTCGGAAGTGTTGTATTTCTGGAAGGACATTTGTCATTGAAATTGGAATATCACTTGAAGAACGGAAGTTTACTGGAATTTGAAAAAAAAATTTGAATTTTAAGTGACATTGAAATTAAAACGAAAATTGAAAATAGAATATTTCATCAAAAAAGAAATGTGAAAATAGAATCTGAAGTTTTATTAGAATTTGAAAAAGCATTTGAGCTGAAAAGTGACTCTGAAAGTGACATCGAAATTAAAACAAATATAAAAAGTTATGCAACCTTTGAATGGTTTGAAAATGTATTACCACTTGACAGAACCAATTGAAAGTACTGAAGTCTATTGTAGGTTCACGAGGGCAACAAAAAAAACTTTTAAAACATCAATTTTTTTCTGTGGAAGAGTTTTCATCTTCTTCAATCTGAGATTTATTTTTCTTCTTTTGACTGCTTTGTTACAAAAATTTATATTTTTAAGCAAAAAAAATATTTTTGACTTTTTGACTTTGACATTCCATAAACAGCAAATTGAATATGGCATCGAAAGTGAACGGTAAACATAGAATTGGAAGTTTTATTGGAATAAAAAAAAAATCAAGGGAGAAAAGAGTACCATTTCGAAAGTGAACATTAAATTTTATAAATGACATTGAAATTGAAACTAACGTTGGATCTTCTAAGGATTTTGTAGTTTTAGGCGGATATTTCAAGATTAAAAATAAGTGGAAATAAATACTGAAATATTTTGTCACCATTACAGATAGAATCAATGGCCAGTTATGTTTGTTAAAATATTCAACTTGTTGAGTTCTATTTGCATTGCCTGGTACTATAACCAATGTACAGAAAACCACACGACCAACACCAACAAGAATAATAAGAAAATTTTCAAAAATTACAGCAAATCAAATATTTTATTTTAATTAAATTTGCTATAATCAGCGAGGTGAAAACATGCAAACATGAAAACTGACTCTAGGTTTTCAAATTAGTATTTATATTGAAGAGTTACTTCAATTATGGATACCAAAAGATATCTTTTCTTTCAAAGAAGTAAGAATTGCCAGTAATCAATCGATTTTTTAAAATTGACATTGGAATTCTAGAATAATATTCGAAGTTGAAAGTGACATTGAAATTAAAACAGACATTGAAAATTATTACTTTACATAAAAAAAGTAGTTATGAACACTACAATTTTTTTTATCACCGTCATAAAAAGCACAACAGTCACGATATTATTATTATTTACTTATTGCTTTAGGAAAAATACATCATCAATTTTTAAAATTCCACACTGAAAATTCTGTGAATATAGAATCAATATAGTAGACATTGAATATTGATATGTGACTTAAAATGTAGAGGGATAAATGTTTAAAATGACTTTGAAATTTGAGAGTCTTAACAAAAAGTAAATAAAAGTTTTAATTTTCCCGTGGCAGATTTCATACCTTGTGGATGACACTGAAAATTATGGGACATTTAGATCTAGTGAATATATACTGAAACCCGAAAAATTTACAAAATCAAGACCAACTACGAACATTTACACAAAGCATCCAAGACATGCCAAACAACTCACCATAGATGAAATCAGACTGTCCCAGTCATAGAAGACCTCCAATAACTTTCTCGCAAGTTTCCAGTTACATCTTTTTTCAAGAAAGAAGAGAAGGTTGAACACCACCACCTCAAGGATTCCCTTGATGTGCGTCTCCTTCATGTAATCCGGCCTCACACATGCTAGAAAATAAAACAGTTCCGGAATATTATCTTGTCATCCTAAGAGTTTGTAGGTAAAACTTGGTGGTCAATGTAAGTTGGTTTCAAAGAACATGCCATATAGAAAATAAAGCGACACCAGCATGAGAAAGTAAATATGTTCGAAAGTTGTTAACATTACAAGAAACGTCATTTTAGTAAAAATTATATAAAATATATTTTTTGTAAAATATATATTATTTTTTGTAAAAAATATATTATATACATATTTTTTATTTATAATACTGATAAGTGTATTCATTTTAGGTAAGTTGTACAATGGAAGTCAATGTATAAATTCAAATTCAAGCTGATGTTATAATGTACATACAAGGTGTCCCATATCGTTATGTCCTTACTTGAAATGAAGGCAACTTTGCACTACCAAAATTTGAACATAACGCTACGGGATATCGTGATTCAAGAAATAGAAACTACGCCAATGTATTTGGTGTGGGGTCCTTTGCTGGTATATTAGAATCACATCCCCACTTCAGCAGAAATGTTGCTAATTTTGACACATCCTGATAATAGGTGGCTTCTTTGGTATTGAAGACAAAATGACTCACATGTCATTCGATTTTCTTTAAAATATCGATGCTAATATTTTGTTACTAATCATCCAAAATTAATACTTTTGGACAAGTGAACTGAGAGCCATTTTTCCATGTATTTGGTGTGGGGTCCTTTGCTGGTATATTGGAATCACATCCCCACTTCAGCAGAAATAGAAACAGTACCCATTACCGTCCCCGAATCGGCAAAGATCATGCCTGATGAACACTCCGATTGCTGTTGTTGCAAAAATGCACTTACCGAGACCCTCCAACAACCCTAAGATGGAGTCGCTGATCCTGTGGTTGTCATGCAAGCCCCTCAAGTTCGCCACGGTCATCGTAACGAAATTCTTAACGGTCGCCGCGCCTTTGTAGTTCTCGAGCAGGCGCAGGAAATCCGCGGCTTGCTTCTCCTTGATCGCGTTGTTGAGCACGACGACGTCGACTTCGTTGATGGTGACGCTCTCCACGCTGTCGGGCAGGAGGTTGTGCAGCGAGACGTCCATCCTGAAGTTGGATCTGTAGCGAGGCGATCCGAATATCGGCTTGTTGGTCAGCTGGGACGAATCGGAGGCCGTACGCGGCACGGTGAAGGGGCTTTGGTAGTTGCTGGTCGCGAGCTGTTGAATCCTGAAAATCAAGTTAGGATATTAATTAATTTGAAGCGACCTCCAGACGTGCCAACCATCGATATATTTCATCATATTGAAAAATCATTTTGGTTGGATCAATGAATATTGGAAGTGTATAACGACGATCATTTCCCACAATCACCAACTCTCACCAGGCCCACTATTTCAGAATATTTACCTTCGCGCAATTACTTACATTTCAGACGTCCATCATCTTAATGGTTGAAAGATTTTTACCTCCTTCTCAATTTTTTACTACGTTTCATTACTTGAATCCGCAATCGTCTTCAAGTGAATACTGACAAATTAAGATGCTATGCGATGTTTTAATAGGTCTTCCGGTGTGGTGTAGTTTCGCGCTTTTTCTCCCTCCAATCCATGAGCGGTCTCCATGCGTTTTTAATTTCCACGCTCGGCTGACTGAAGGCACCATTAGCTTCGATAAAGGCGGTTTCTATGAATTTGAGTTTGAACCAGTGTTCCTCCCTATGATGACCACTATCATTGTCCCAAAGAATTCGATGGTGCTCGGCCCAGGTGTGGTCAGCAATTCCTGATTTAGATATTTCCTTCACATAAGACCTCGAAAATAGAGTTTCTGCTGGATTCTGTTGTGTTTTCGGGTTTCTTCTTGGTGAGGAAGCTTCGTAAGGTACTACCGAATTGAAAGTCCCTCTTGGTATTGTAGTTGTTTTGGTGTAGGTCATTTTTGATGTAGTTTATTTCCGCTTCCAGTGACATCTGTTGTTCCCAATACACATCGCACTCTCCACCAACGTTCTTGTAATGCTCTTCTTTGTGGAAATTAGGTGATTGAAGCCGTAGTTGAAGTACTTTCCTGTGTGTGTCTTCTTCCTATAAACAGAGGCGAGGATACCACTGACTGTTCTTCCAGCTGGTATCCGCACCTCTGTTTACAGGAAGAGGACAGAAAGAATCACCCAAATTCCAAAAAGAACGTGGGTAAAGAGAGTTATGTGGTTTTGCATATTGGAGAGACCAAGAAGCTATTATCAGTAGGAATAACCCGAACACAAAAACTGGACTCAACAAGGAGAAACATCTTAATCGGGAATTGCTGACCACGCCTCGACTGAGCACCATCGAATTCTCTGGGGCGATGCTAGTTTCTATATCAAAGCCAATGCTCTAGTTCGACGAGCATCGAAATAAAAAAAATATGAACACCACTCATTGACCGTCTTAGATGGATGAAAAAGCGCGAAACCACACGCGCCACAAGACCGCTTGCAATTATACCGTAATTACACCACACCGGCATACCTATAGAAACATCGCATCTCAATTTGTCAGTATTCACCTGAAGATGATTGCAGATTCAAACAATCGAAACGTTGTGAAAAATTGGAAGAGATAGAAATATTTCAACCATTGAAACGATGGTTGAAAAATTGGAAGAGATAGAAATATTTCAACCATGGAAACGATGGTCGTTGAAAAGTTAAGTAATTGTAGAAATTAGTTATTATTAAAATTAGGGCCGCAACATGGCGAGATGTCAAATTTTATAATAAAAGTAGTCAAAAAGGATTTTTTTTTTTCAAATTTTGGATACAAAAAAAACTCTCTGGGGTCTGACATAAAAAATAAAATGCAACTTTTAAGAAATTTGAGAACTCCCTTAGTGATATAGTACATATACGTATATTTCTATTGAAGAATCTTGGTAAATTTAAAAACAGATGCAATTAGTCCTTAATATATGATGATGATACACTCACCCTGCATCTCTTCTAACAGCGTTCTGTGGCACATATCGACTAGCTTCCTGCCGTTGCATCGCCGGATCTGCCCTCAAATTAAAGCTCCCAGAGCCGCTCTTATTGCTAGACCCCGAACAACTATTGGTTGTCCTATGATTCACTTCACTAGTAAACGGCAGGAATATGCGTTCGTCGGAGTCCTGGCTGGCGGTGTCCTTGAACGCAGCGGGAGAATTCGCCTCCTCGAACCTCTCTCTCTCCCTCGAAAGGTTGTTCTCGATGCGCGCATTTAGGGAGGGTCGCGAGGCGCTGGCATCGCCAAACATCGGCAGGGAGGGACGCGCAGCGCTGTTGTCGCCGAACATCGCCAGTGTCTTGAGGGGGGTGAGCAGCTCCTCGCTAATGCTGCTAAGGTCCGTCATCTGGTTGTTAACTATGAAGTTGTAGATGTCGACGCAGAGCGGTTTGTTCGGCGGATAGACTGAAGCCACCCTGTTGAGGATCCTTCCGACGATCTTCGGAGATATTTGACGTCTCGCCCTCGATATGCGTTTGATTGTTTCCCAGTTTTCCGCGATGTTAACTTTCCTGGAGATGAGGTCGACGAGGATGTCGGCTGGAATTTGTCGATGACGACATGATAGAGTTTATACACAATACAGAACTTAGAAATATCTGAAGAGTCTACAAGGCTGGTTTCTTTCATTCAATAAATAATGAAAAATTTATTTTAAAAAATCCGAGTTTTCCGCTAAGGATAGTCCTATTAATCCACAATAGATCCTCATAACCCACTATTCCAGATTAGGTGGGCCTGTGCTAGGGCCATGGGCAGGATGAAAAATCAATGAACTTCTGGATAGTACAAGATCTCTGCTAATGTTTTACTATTCCACCAGATAATGATACAACTGTTTTAGCAGAGGCAAGAAATTGATAATATAGGCTATTATCAATCACACGCACAATGAATGAGATTTATAGTCAAGTTCAATGAAGTCGAACATCGATATTAATAAACGAATGCGTAATAGATCGATCAATAAGCCCGAGAACCATTTTAATGATCCAATGAACAACTCGGTATATGGTAAGACGATAGAAAACGTGGATGATTTAGAACAAATCTCAAGTTATTGAACCAATTCAGTTTCTAACATCGAAACTGACGCTGTGAGAACTAATGCACTATTATGCGCACAGTCAATAACACTTTTATTGCATCATTGCAAAGTCCCTAATATAGATAATAAACATGAGATGTCCCGAGGCACTCCCGTGGCTAACCAAGAGTGACAGCAGGAACTATTTTGAGGGTATAAACAAGATTTAAATTGAAGGTTTGAACCAGTTGAGTTCTACCACTGGTAATCTATAAAGGTTCTTTATGTCAAGCTCCAGGAAAATCTAGGAAAATGCAAGTAATATTATTATTATTACCAAGTGAGTTAGTTGTATATATTGTTAGTGGGTTCAAACAGGACAGTTTCAATACTTATTTTCGCAACATAGTGCTCTTGTCAATATAGAAAAATCACAAGTAATCAAAATATATTGAGATCCACTCGGTGAACTGATAGTGAAACCGTTTCTGACGAAGAATGAATTAAAGTGCAGAAACGATTCCAATACGAGAACAAACATCAAATCAAAGAATGTTAACTAACCTAAAAGGGGATGATTAATGAAACCCACATTGTAAGAAATCATGTCGATTGCGTCGAGAAAAGTCAGCCCAGTTTCTTCAAGTGCCTGAATGATCTTGTCCAAAGCTTCAGTTGAGTCTATCAGATCCTTAAGAGAAGGGCTCAGAAAGTCGCTGATACAGGAAATCAACTCGTTCTGCATCTTGTGGTGGCTGAAACCATTCAGAAAGCACAGGTACATCTCCTTCAACAGATTATCTGAAAAATATCGATAAAATGATTTTCCAAACTACCACAGGCCACAAGGCTCGACAAACTGAACAAAAATTTCGTGTAACTTACGGAATCTCAAGGTAAACTTGTAGTTGGCCAACACCTCCTCTGGCGGGATATTTCTGCACTTGCATGAGTATTTATCTATTGACACTGAGTGATGGTTTATGCAATGCCTAGATTTACAGGATTCGCTGAAATAGTGGCGGTAGCACAATCCGGCGAAGAATTTGGGAACGTGATTGAAGTTAATTCTCATTCTGCCTACAAGAAAAAATACGATATCCTTGCAAGTTGTTCAAAACTAGTTAATGAGAATGTAATTATTAATTTTTGTTTTGTCACCTACTTTGAAAATGGAAGTTAATATTGATTCTTTATATGCACTGCTCTGTTTGGAAAATTTGGTGCAGTAGTGAGTTTTATCCCAACACCAAACCGCTATTTTTAATACCTCGACACGTGTTTCAACAATAACGTATTTGTCAGGATTATTTTACCCATTTGCTCACCTTTTGATGAAACCATCATCTGATAGCCAGTACCTTCCATCTGAGGTGCCTCTATTGGGGACTGAAGGCAAAGAGAAGGCAGAAGAGGCGGGATATTTTGATGAGTTGGCGAGGAGGCAAGAGGTTTGGTAAGTTGAGTTGGTTGAGGAGGCTGAGTAAGTTGATTCGTTTGAGGAGGCAGCAGGGGTTGTATGTGAGTGGTCTGCACAGGAGTGACTAACTTTTCGATCCAATTTTCTATGCGAGCCCTGTCGTAAGTGCTGTCATAATATTCCTCCTGAGACGCCCCAACCAAAGATTCTGAGAGAAATTCTTCTTTGATTTCCTCATTTTGCAGATCATCGTCGAGATTTTCTAGGGTTTCCAGGTTTTCTGCACATCCTAGGGAAGACCTGAAATATCGAATCTCAAAGTTGTAAAAAAGTATACCATTTTCCATTACAATTTGAAATAGTTCTTGAACAATCTAAAGTTTATGGATAGTTCTAAACGTTTAGAGTTTTAGGAATTCATAGACCGTTTTAGGAGAGGGGAGAAATCACAGTTTCATTCAAACTTACGCCAATATGGAGATGGCATCGTCATCCTTCTTCTTCTTCTTGAACATCTCAATCTTGGGAGATAGGATACCTTCCTTTGAACTATCCTTAGTGGTACTTCCCTTCGAACTACCCATAGTGAAACTTCCCTTTGCACTGCCCATAGCGGAACTTCCCTTCCAACTACCCATAATGGTACTTCCCTTCGAGCTTCCATCTTCGCTTTTTTTAGGCCGAGACGGCGGCCTCTTTACTGGTGGCAAAGGCATCTTGAAATTTTCCAAAGTACCAGTTGATGATGCAAATCTAGGGTCACTGAAGAGAAGAAACTTGAATTAGGGATACCTCGAACTGTTGGTATAAAGTGAACTGACCTTGGTGTAGGTTTCTCTACCTGCCTATTTCCCTGACTCAAGTTCAATGTTACTCTCAAGCTGGACAAGTTTACTGGTGGTAATATTTCAACAGAGCTAGGCCTGCTGCTGACCGAAATGGCGGACTCAGGTCCACTGAGGAATGATACAGCAGATTCTGGTCTACCAACTGAGTCATCATATCCGATTTCCGACTCACCACTTGGGCAAGGATTCTCATATCCAACATCATTCAGGCACAGACGAACAGGGGGAGGATATGGTTTGTAAGATCTGTAATGATAATACATCTCGAAACCGTAATGGAAATCGTACACAAATATCTTGGAAATCTCAAGTATAGACATTCTCATATACAGGGGCTTATTGAACAGCAAATCTGTCTTAGCCATTTTGTTAGCAAGGAGGATCTTATTGAAAATGGTGCAGTTGCAAAAATTTCAAGTGGAAGTTGTATTTTTCGCGCCATACTACTCTTTCCATATGAAAACAATTTCACTACAACGTATTTTCTTACGTTTACCATGGTTTTTCCAAATACAGCATTATTGGAAAATTTGTGAGCATTTGTTTAACAATTATCCGACTTGGAATGTTAATGAATATTTAAAAAAGTTTATTATTAACAATTCATTAACAAGAGGCTTATTTTATGAAAAATCTGTGAATTTAATTTTTCCTGAGATTTTTTTTTTCATTTTTAACACACTTTTTTGTGTATACTCCTACAACATTAACATTTCGATAACCACAATGTGTTATCAGTAGGATTTCCATACTATCACAATGGGATTTTTTCATTTCAATAACTCTACAACCAAGTACATTCCAAATTTCTACTGGAATGACAATGCAGGTCAGTTTAGATAATTTAATTTTACCTGTTCCACATCCTGACTTTTCTTGTGATCCGAAAGTTTCTATTCTCAGGAACAAGGATTTTCATATCTCTGAAAAACTGGTCCCCAATCGGTCGAATATCTTCCTGATCAACCACGAGTTCACTTGCCTCACTGCCAGATCTCAGAAGTCTTTGTTCATCATCTGAAGTCACTTCATATCCGTCATCAGAGTACTCCACGTCATCTAACAAGAATAAACACTATACATGTAGATTTAGAACTATCAATCAGCACCACAAACTCACCTTCTTGCAGGGGAGAATCATTGTCCTGAGAGAAAGATTCGTCTTCTTGAGAGAAAGATTCACAATCCTGAGATATGGACTCACCTTCTTGATACGAAGATGCCTGACGGCTGTTAACAGCAATGCCATCACTGCCACTACTACTAGAACTATTGATTAGTGTTCTTGCAGTAAGACTAACATCAAATGGAATGTTTATATATTCGTTTTGTCTGCCGTCTTCTGAAGGAGTAGGTTTGAACCTGATCATTTCCCTGGAATTCCCAAATATATGTTTGTGCACAATAACCTAGTTTAATGTTTTTAGTACAGAGAAACCAACCTAGCTTGAGAAGTGAAAACTTGCTGCGCTCTTGTCAGGCAACGGATTATAGTCCATAATATATAATAATAATAATCTTTATTCAATTAAATAGGACATCCTAATATAAACAAATGGATAAAATGCTCAATTTTAAAGTCATACAATACAATAGAATAACGATTTGGACGATCTGTATGAGAAATGAAACTGCATTTTTTGACAAGTGACTCATCTTGCTGCAACTTCCGGTCTCACCGGAATTTTTTAAATGAGACATCCGGCATATTTTTACTTTTTTGACTTCATATGATGATGAAATTTATTTTTTAATCTAGACGGCCATGGATACGTTCAAATTATTAATTTTAGTTCTGAAGTATTGGGAAAATACAACTTTACAGTTCAGTTCAGAAAAAAAAGAATTTGAATTTAATTTGGAGGATTTGCATACGACCTAAAACGTATTTTTTAACAGGTAACTCAGCCTCTTGCAACTTTCAGTCTCATGAGAAGTGATATGAAGTTTCGATTTTTAAATATGACACCCAGTATATTTTCACTGTTTTTGTCTCCATTTGAAATTCTGACATTTTTGAAAATAAATTTTTCACTCTAGTGGGTTATGGATATGTTCAAATCACTAATTCAAGTTCGAACATTTTTGTAAATATTGTTTTCAGTCGAAATGCTTCTGCTATCTACAATTTGATTTTAGAATTTGTATTACAATTTTTTCAAATGGCAACATTGTGCATTTTATTAAAATTTAGTTGATACCGCTTCAATGTTAGGTTTCAAACTTTCTTTGAAAAAACTTGAAAAGATCACTTAAGATCTTCCTTAAAATAAAACACCATTTCAGAATAAAATGAGATTCAAATATATTGAGTAACCTGTGACCTACCTAACTAATAAAACAAGGTAATTATAATAATAATAATGACTTTATTAAGGCAGGGCTCAGTCATAGACTGCTCTAACTACATTTTTGGTTACATTAGATAAGACAAAAATTAATAAGTATTATATTCCTGACAAAATTAAGGATAATAATAATTGGATCAATACTTAATGAATATAATTGCTGAATATTTCAAAATAGTTTTCCAAACGATTTTCAAATACTAAAGTAACTGTTTACTTTGGACTTGAAGGTATTCAGAGAAGTGATGGATTTGAAATTTTAGGGCAGGGAATTATATATAGAGGATGCACAATACCAATAGAAGCTCTCTAATTATTAAGGTATATTGAAAAAGAAATACAATACAACTTGTCGATATCTTTTCTCACTTCTGCAAAAATAAATAAGGAAACTATTGTGTATCGTACTGATTGAAAAACATTTATGCACGGAGAATAAGGAGATATGTTATCAGTTTCTGAATTGCTGGTTTTGTATCATGTGTTGGTTACAGGTTACTCGATGAATTTAAATATTATTTTATTCCCAAGATCTACAGTAATATTTTTGAGTTTGTTGAAGAAAGTTTGTTTGAGACCTAATAGTGTGTGGTATCAAATTAATCGTAATGAAATGCTCTTTTTTCCTGACCCTATGTTGCCATTAAAAAAAAAAGTAATAATAATTTGAAAATTAAATTTCACACAGCAGATGCATTTCAACCGAAAACCAGATATTTGTATTTTTCCCAATAATTTAGGACTAAAATTAATAATTTGAACGTATCCATGGCCCTCTAAGTAATTTCAAGTCAATCTCTTTTCAAGTATTCATTAAAATAAATGAAATGGCCATCAACAAGGAAATATTGTTTCAGATTCTCAGTGAGAATTCTCATGATGCTACCTTTTAGTAAATATTAAATTACCCCCTGTGTGAAGACAAAATTGATTCGTTTTCTGCTGCATTAGAACTAACATCGCTTTTACCAGCAGAATCCCATAACCTTACTGTAGAATCACTAGGATAAGCAGTTTTGGACGAATTCTGAGTGAGAATCCTATCAGCTGCAATTTCTTCATCAGGTTCAAAATCAAGATTGTCATCCTGCAAACCTGGAATAAAATTACTGATGTATGCCGGTGCTCTTCATACCAAGGTAGGGAGAATATATTATCAAATAGCTTTGTAATTTTTACCTAGGCCACAATCATCTTGAAAGGGTTTGGTGTTGAAAGACTTTGTTGTTATTTCTATGAGTCCATTGTTATTTCCACTCACACGTCTTGATACATTAGAACAAGATGATTTAGTAAACTTTTGGCCTCTTCTTTTACCTCTCACCATCATACTCTTTTATATTTTCACAGTTAGTATCTTTGGTTCTACATCAATTTGCTAGTTTTCAAGCATGGACAAACTGATGACTTCACAAATTTGAAATGCAATGTATGTATAGAGTATTTTAAAAGCCCACCAACATTCAACCCTTTATTTATGGTTTAACATTATCTCAACGCGAATCGGAAGCAAAAAAGCAACAAGCAAACAAGGTGAAAGTGCTTTTTCCTTTTCCTGTAGAAACTAGACAACCTAGTACTAGAGAAGGACGATAAAACAAAGTTAAGGTTAAGGTTATGTTGGGTTGGACCTGTCTTCTGTACGGTGCTATTCAGCCAGGGGATTCGTTGAGCTAGGGGTAGGATTCCGTGTTCCGTAGAATTCACTGTTCTATAATCAAACTGGATGAGCACTCCGATTTAAGAAAATTACGCCAACTAGTATATGACATATGACATTTTGGAGCACCACACATGCGCGTTGAGCATATGTCAAACAGAGGCGTCTCTGAAGGTTAAGTTAAGGAAAAATCTTAATCTCAATGAAAATTATTAACTAAAAAAATTTGTGAGATACTCTAAAAATAATAATAATAATGAAACATGGACTCGCAAGTTATACTAATAAACCGTCTTCGACTCCAACTTAGCAAATTTCACAAATATAACTGGCCAAAAATTTTATAAACACAAACAATAAGAACACACCACACTGATAACCATGACGTCCTGACCTGACGTAATGCCATTGACAATTTGGAGCAATGCACATGCGCATTTTCAATTTGAGTATTTAATAACCATAGTTAAAAATCAGTTGTGAGTCATGTCAATCTATTGCCCTACTGGCACCGATTGGAACAAATGAAACGCAACTAATGATGTAAGATGTGTTCTGCGAATCCAACGTGCGAATCGCTGGAAATGTGTTTGGTGAGTGCTGGGTAAAAGCTCACGAACGTCTAATTCATGAATTCACCCACTCCGTACCGACGTTGCCAAGTTTTGCTCACTATCAACTCGGTTTGCCTGCAGCTGTTTCACGCATTTTCGAATCTCGCAAGCTAGGTTAGCTTGCTCAGGTTAGGTTCGTGTGTCATTTGGGAAAAAAAACAAATTCACGCATCATCTCAGTTTGACTTCTTTTTTTGTCATCTAAACACCTCGCATGCATGTATAATGAGTAAAACTTGGCAACGGTCAAAACACCCTGCACGCATGCGTAGTGATACTGCAGTGGCAGTATAACGAGTAAAACTTGGCAACGTTTAAATGCTCAGTCAGACGCCACTAAAATAAGAAGAAGAGTTGAGGTTATAATCCTATTTTTAAAGATTCAAATCTTTGGATTCAAATAAAAGTAATTATAATTTTTAAAATGGTAAGACTTTGCTGTTTTCAACTAACGGAATTGATAATTTCTTTACTTTCAGTCAGTAACCTTAAATACCGATTTGGGAAACATTAAAATCGAACTTTTCTGTGAATTATGTCCCAAAGCTAGTGAAAACTTCCTAGCTCTTTGCGCCAGTGATTACTACAATGGATGTCTTTTCCACAGAAATATCAAGGGCTTCATAGTACAAACCGGAGACCCTACGGGGACTGGCAAAGGAGGTTCTTCCATATGGGGTAAAAAGTTTGAAGACGAATTCAAAGAACAACTGAAGGCAAGCAAATCTGTTGAAATTGACGAAATCTTAAGTTTTATCAATATTATTTTATAGCACAGTGCCAGAGGGATTGCTTCTATGGCCAATAATGGACCCAACACGAATGGCAGCCAATTTTTCTTTTCTTATGCAGTACAACCACATTTGGACCTCAAATATACAGTTTTTGGAAAGTAAGTTGATTTTCAACATTAACGGAAAAACCTAGCTTAACACAACGTTTATTTTCAGGATAATAGATGGCTTAGAGACACTGGATGAACTGGAAAAAGTGCCCGTCAACCCAAAAAATTTCAAACCCATAACCGATGTTAGGATTAATAGTGTAACAATACATTCTAACCCCTTGGCAGGGTGATCTGGATTTAAAAATCATCTAGCTGGGCAAATTTTCCCAAACTATCATTGTGGAAGTACCTACCCATTTGACTTCCTGAAGTAATTATCAGAGGTTATTTGATACCCAAACGAAATTGAAATTGTAAATTTGAAAAAGGCGGTCAGGTTGTGAAATAAATGATACCTATATCTATTGGACAATTTTTATTTCAACTATGGCATAATACTTTAATAAAAAAACCTAATGAAATCCTAAGATAAACAAGGAAATTGCACGGTAAAACAGTTGTCAGTGTGAAAAGTGCTTACAATTAAAGGCTGTTTATGGAAATCATTTAGAATATTTTTATGTCCTACTGAAATGAAAAAATGTGTATGACTAAGAGTTTGTGATGTTTTCGACCAAATTTCCTTCAAAATCACGAGTACAAAAAATTATTTTTCTACAAAATGTTACATGAGTAATAAATGAAGCATTCTGTAAAGCTAAGTTTGGAAAATTATACTTTTTTCAGTGTAGAAGGTACTTTTTTCTAGACTAATGTGCTATCCCGCGTCTACACCATAACATCAAAGCAAAATATGTTTCTGAAAAGACCTAAATTTTTGACAGAGTATTGTATACTACGAGAAAAGAAAGAATTGAAACACTTCCTGTAATCCTTCAACATAGGATATGAAGTGAAAAAACTATTTCTCTATCTTAGTCACGACGGACATTGTGTACAGCTAACTGATGCTTTTGTGCAATGTTCATCAAGCATAACAAACACTTTTACAAGTTATAATATTCAGTCAGGTTCAGTAAAGAGGTCTTATGGAAACCGGGCATCGTTGCCTAATAATAATAATAATAATAAATGTCTACCAAAAGACTGATGATCTTTTTATGGCAAATACACAAAATAAGACTTAATTTCACGTATGCAGTCTGTACAGACTGCAGAAAAATCGAAAAGTTTATAAAATGTCCTAGTAAAAAAGTGTTTAAAGAATATATCAAGAAAAAACAAAGGATTTTTTTTGTAATTGACAGCCAAGAAACGTTTGGACTTTCAATAAACCTATTTCACCTACTCGTAGTCAACAAGACAACATATAATGAAAAATGAGCAAATAGCATTATACCTATGTGCTCTACGTGCAAAATCACAGTCTCTAGACGGAAGCTATCTATCTAATATCTTCCTAAATATTTCGACCATCACCATCAGATGGCAACAAATGTGGAAATGAAGAACGTTATATTTTGGTCCACAAAATTCTGAAGAAAGCAAAGCATTTCATCTTTCAAATGACGTCATTCCTAGGTCACATTGCAAACGTCAATATAATGTTCTATGAATAATGACATTAACGTCTTGTGACATTTTGACGTAATTTTCGACTTCAGTCGAATTTTGACGTCGATGTAACGTTATTATGCTACCTGACGCAGCACTGCAATGGGACTCCGATGAATAGAAATGTTTCAGAGCATCGGAAATGTGTCGTAAATTGTTGTTATTGCTGAAATTGTTATTTCCATCAACCGGCGGTTGCCACCTTAATACAAGCAACCTTCAGAAGTCCTCGAGAGACTTGTGCGAGGTACGGAAGATGCAGCCCTTAGCTTTTAACGTGTGATGCCATGCACGAGGCCGGTGACGGCGCGGCGAGGCGATTCGAACTCGCGTACCTTGGCATTGCAAGCGAGAATACTACCTGCGCGCCACCAAGACACATGTGACGTCCAACGTCGAATATGACGTCACATTTCGATTCTATAAAACATTTCTAATCATCGGTGTCACACTGCTGACACCGTTGAAAGCCAATCTATCATAAAAGTACGAAGTTCATAAAGAAAGAGTCGTTTTGTAATATATTGTCTTCCCAATTTGAAAACAATTAGGGGGTGTCTAGGAGACACTACGATTTTAATTTTCTCGCCTGCCTTCTAAAAGGACTGCATTATCAACAGCGACTAGATTCAAAAAAGCAGCTACGCTTCCTTTGTTACCTTATCAAATATTTATCAACGTCAGACAGCCAACTTTCATTCTTCGAACAAAACTTTATATAATATCTAATAAGTTGGTGATCCAATAAATATTTGTGTCGGAGGTTGGGATTGGGATCAGTTAATGTTGAGGAAAAAACTATTGTTTTCTTGCCTCAATAGGTTTTTTCTATTGTTTTCTTGCTAGGCTCAACATTTACTGATCCCAATTCTAACTAACCTCCGAAATTCTTTATGGAATAAATCGGTAGTTTGAATTTTATCTATTTTTCTTTTGAATTTTTTTCTGCATATGCCATCTAAGGCTTGTCTCCTAGCATAGCTTTCAAAAAAATTGAAAACACCGAAGTTTTTAGAAATGAAAACTTGGTTTAGAAATAGTGAAAATCAGGCAAGTGTGCGCTCTATTTAATAACCCTCTTTCTGCAAAATCACAGTCTCTAGACGGAACGTGGTGTCTGAAGACCAGCAACTTTTTCGGCATGTGTATACTAGGACGGTTCCGAACTCTAACCTGGCGAATTGTTTGGGATCGGTGATCAGTTTTAATTTGGAAATGATGGTTGGGACTATTTGGAACTCGAATGTTATGTCTCCTTGGCAATACTGACATGTTTTTGGTTGGTCCGTCAGGGGGTATAGCAGCAAAGGGTTGGATTCTCTGCTGTACCTGGAAATTATTACATATTAAATTATTGTTGTAGAAAAACAACATTTTGATATTAAAATACCCCCAAAGCAGTAGCAACCCAGCCACCATCAAGTAGACATCGAAAATTATATGATGTAACAATGTTTGCACCAATATTTAGTTCATTCTACAGCCATATTTGATATTACAAGTCACTAAGTTAGCGTTATTAAATTTTGTTTACCTAACCTATAAATCGGCGTTCGAATCTTATGTATATCGAAAGATAATCTTCGGAATTAGACTTTTGGCATTTGAATTTCGAGAAAGGATAATAGTTTGAAACGTTTGAAAGGATTCAGTGACTTTGCTACTGTTTCGCATCCATGGAACTGCTGTTAAGTGCATGTTTAAAAACAGCTCGTGTATAATCAAACACGTGAGTTTTTCAGATTTCAATTTGTTTTTACCAAATACTCAAGATTTGACTGTCAAGAGTGTCAAGTGAGGTCAACTGGTGTTAACTGTTCTTATATGAAGATGCAAATAGTCAGGTTTTGGTACGCAAATATCTCAAAGGAAAACTATAGTTATTTTATTTCTGCCTTAAAATTTTCAAAATGTTCGTAAAATTTTGGAAGTTTGGATGACGTCTCATTTCATGTCTGAAAGAATGTTTTTCCTTGAGGTCCTTAAGTCGGGCATTTTCACATTGCCTCAGTATAGCGGATACATGTTTGTGACTTCAAATGCATGTGGCATGTCACAATGTGATGTCAACTTTACATGTTTCTTTATCACATGGCTGGCTGGGATATTTATATGTCGAATCAATGCCTTTTTCTGATGGATGGACTCTGGCAAAACTCTTATCCTATCTTGCAACACTGGCTTCTCAATACGAATCCGACTATAGTTTGGTTGGCAACTATTCCCGTGAAATTGAAATAAACAATTGACCTTATTAGTTGAGCGCCATATTTGGATATGACCCTCAGGGGTGAGGTTCCGTGTACCATATAAATCTATTGTCGACAGAATAATTGAGATGACATTGTGGTTGAATCCATGGCAGAGACAGAGACAAAAGTGTTTACGCAGTTGGCAACCATGAGGGTCGCATCCAATATGGCGCTTAGCTAATAAGGTCGATTAATGGGCACACGAAATCCCTGAATAACTCCCTGTCCACCAAAACCTCACCTCAAAATCTGCCCGCTATTGGCCCGCACCTTCGTCAAGAAGTGATGGAACATCTTATCGCCGTGGGCGGGATTACTGTTCTCGTACTTCTCCGACGAATCACAGCCGGCCGCGACCGCAACACCACCCTCCTCGACACCGCCCAGGTCCGTACTCGCCTCATCGTTCTTCTGCTTGTACTCCTGCATGAGCTCTCTGACGTGCTTATCGCTGACGGCATTCGAGTACTTCTCGGAGGACTCCTCCCACACGGACACGAAGTAGGGGACGAACTGGATGAGGGAGGGTCTGCGTTGGTCGGACTGGCATACGTCCGGAGGAAGTGGAGTTACTTCTTGCAAGAGCGCCGCGATGTCGTGTTGTGGGTAGGTGGGCGTGTCTATGCTTATGACCTCGCCTTCGTTGCCCTCGATTTCGGCGGTGGCCGCCGGGGAGTGGAGTCTGCCGACAGCGCCACCTGTAACAAGTGGATAATGTTTGGTTTTGACCCGTGCTACAGGTAGGTGGTTATCTCGTGAACGAACGTACACCGCACGTATTTACGTTATTGATAATATATTGCATACAAACAGATTTTAAAATTACTGAAAAAAGACCATCATCGAGCAGGATTCTAACCCAGAATTTCTAGATTGCCGTTTCAGTTCTCTAACAACTCAACTACTGAGAAGACATACGTTCCAACTGCATATCGGGATATCGTTTTTTCCTAGAATTTTGATATAAATAGTAGGTCGTGGGTTCGAATCCCGTTCGAGAATATTTTTGTAATGCAGATTGGATAGTGTGAGGTTAGGTTTGAAAATTTTCTGGAATTCTTGTATTTGTTTTGAGATCATCAATGTTCCTAAGATGGATTATACAACTATTACAGAGAGTTTTGATTAGATCTGAGGGCGTCGGTCGACCTATAAAAGGACAAGATTGATACAAAAGTCATCCTGGAGAATTTTGTATTGAGAGAGACCATGAAATACTGTGGTAATTTCCGTTTTGTGTATACATTTATGTAAATTGTGAAGAACTGTATTGATACAATATAAATTTCATGCAGAAACAGCGAACAGACCTATGGTGAAGCGAGTCCTCCAGAGAGGCATCAGTTGTTTAATGCGTTTCAGCCATAGAAATTATAATATATATATACTTACTATGGTAGAGTAAGTATATATATATTATAATTTCTATGGTTTTAGCCCTCGATTATTGTATTGTCAACAAAACTGAACAAACATGTGATAAGAGGAAGTTATTCTTATTCAGCTTGCCAGATTTGACATACACAAACTAACTTTGCAAGTTAAGATAAAAGCTTGGAAACAGGACTCCCATTGTGCATAACCTTGAACGTATCTGTAACTGTTTTTCTTTGCAATTTATTGCGAATCGCAAAAAAATTCATTTATTCGCAAGGGTATAAATGAGCTTTGCTCGTGTATATGCGTTCTGTGCTCGTAATCTGTCTGACGGTCTGTGACCTGTGTCACTAACTTTGACGTGCGGACCGTGTGTACTGTGTCTGGTGTCTGTCTGTTAATCCTTGTTCTGTGATCTTGTGACTTAACCTAAAATTGGTTGCACAATTTCAGTCAATTTCGTTATATTTTATAACTTTTTATCTAGCAACGATAATGCAATGAGATAACGAGGTCAAAATGTAAACATTCCAACAGAAAATGAGCGCAATATCCAAAACCACCGTCGATCAAGAGGTGAGCCTCTTGAGTCAAATCAAATACCAACACCTCATAGCTGGTTTGTCAGGAGGTGTAACGTCAACCCTTATTTTGCACCCCTTGGACGTGATCAAAATCAGATTCGCTGTTAACGACGGAAGACTCCAATCCACCCCTAAATATAATGGCATAGCGAATGCATTTGCTACAATTTACAGACAAGAAGGCTTCAAAGGTTTGTACAGGGGAGTAACGCCAAATGTGTGGGGAGCAGGCTCCTCTTGGGGGCTCTACTTCTTCTTCTACAACACTCTGAAGTCGTGGCTGCAGGAGGGAAACAATGACAAGCAACTTGGTGCTGCATCACACCTTTTAACAGCTTCCGGAGCAGGTTTAGTCACACTTTTCATCACGAACCCCATCTGGGTGGTGAAGACTCGCTTATGTCTGCAATACAGCGGCCCCGTTCAACTCTATGACGGCATGACAGACTGTCTAATGAAAATATACAAGGCCGACGGTGTGAGGGGGTACTATAAAGGACTTCTACCTGGAATTTTTGGGGTTTCCCATGGAGCCATACAGTTCATGGTGTATGAGGAGCTGAAAAACTTGTACAGCTCTCACTACAATCAGCCGTTGAGTTCGAAACTAGGCACAGCGGAATATTTGTCATTTGCGGCCACTTCGAAATTGATAGCTGCGGCACTGACGTACCCCTACCAAGTGGTGAGGGCAAGACTGCAGAATCAGCATTACTCATACGACGGAGCTTGGCACTGCGTCAAGCAGACGATGAAATACGAAGGATGGAGGGGGTTTTACAAGGGTTTGGGTACAAATTTGATCAGAGTTACGCCGGCGACTATGATTACATTTGTCACTTATGAGAATGTGTCACACACACTACTCCAATATAGATAATCAAGTATGATACTGTTTTTACAGATGAATGACTTTTTCAATTGTTTTTGTTATGTTTATAGAAGTTTATCCATTTGTAACAACTTGCCTAGTAGCTATGTCGAATTATATGAGCTGTATGGATGAGAAAATAGTGATATCACAAAGTTCCTTTAATTTTTGTTACCCAAGTTCAAGGTTTGTTTATCGATAAGTTTCTTTATATTTTCTGTACATAATTGATTTTGTATGTATGTCACTATAGTAGCTATATTACTTAGATAATGACACCAAAATACTAGAGTATGTATCTAAATGAAAAGGGCAGACAGGCACGGAGTGAACTCGATATTTTATTTATACTGAATGTGATAGCGAAACTGAAATGTGAAAATATTTGTTTTCCAAGTAAACTTTAGATCTACACGAAAATGTTTCAATCCTTCCATCAGGAATACCTTTTGTTGATATTATTGTAGAAACATTTGCAAAAATTATTCAACCCCAACATTTTTGCACTGCACTGTTTGGCACCTTTGGTGCAGTAATGGATATATCTAACACCAAACCACTATTTTTAACATCTCGATACATGTTTCAATTCCCAAGTGATCATCTTCAAGAGGGAAAATGAAACTAATTCTGCAGACAGCTTTTTTCTTATTTATACCCATTAGATACCTCTGCTAGATACCTACATTTGCTGGTCCTAAATTAATTTTACAAACGAATCAACATTTACATAATTAGTAAAATTAGTACAACTGAACTGTTAGGCCAGCAAACAATAACATCCTCTTGTAGGCAATTATCTTAGGTTTCTTTCTATATACCTATACATTTAACGAATGTGTCTCGATATGGTCGCAAAATGCGATAAATGTAATAGTTGCGCTAGGATCCGGCATTCTCTAGCACGTAAAACCGCCAACGAAGGTTGCGCCAATGATCTTCAGTTCAAGGTTACTATAGATATATCGATATTAATTAAAAAACCTGAGTTATTCAATACTCTAACTTTTCGTAGAAAAATAATTCCAAAAACTGATTGGAGGGGAAATTACTCCAATATGGTCTAGTTTCCGAAAGACAACACAAAGTTGAAATTTCATTACTTTTTGTGTACCGGATGGATTGAAAAGCAAATTGAAAAATATCTTTTGTTTTAAAATGGAAACCCACCTAGGATTAGGTATTAACAAAACCTAAATCAAAAATTTAAGAATGCCTTTCACCAGTCAGATTTTAAACAAAATCATTCATGTGAAATTTCTTTACTATCAAATCAATAGAAATTTATATGTAGTAGGTAGGTATATATAGGTACGTTTTCTTGAAATTAAAAAGTGCACTTGAAACTTATTTGATAGTATGTACTTTTGAAAATGTTAAAAGATAAAGTATTGAACTGGCTGTGGACAACGATTCATATCTGCCCCTATTATCAGTAATTTGGGTGCTTTGATGAAGTGCCCAGCTATTGTATTAGTTTATATTAATGACAAATCATCATGACCGTGCTACTAATCATATGGATATCACTAACCTTGTGCACCTTTATTGGCATTTCTGTCATCCACAGTCAGGTTACCGAAGCCAGATCGAATAGAATCTTCCAAAGAACAACTTTCTTCGTCCTCGTCAGATATTCTTTCAATGTTGTTGATGACATTTCCATTCTCTTCGCTGAGATTTGCATTATTGTCGTCCCAGTCATCTGCGTCTGCACACCAATCAGTAGGACTTGTTTTAATATCAGCAGCATTTGGTACTTCATTGGGGTCTGCGATTGTCTCTTGTGTTTGAACTCTAATGCAGAGCCAACTAAAAACAGGTGTGAAATGAGAGTTGAAACAAAAACACTGGTTACTAATTCAAATTTTTCTAGTTCAATTTTATACTTCACAGCACATTTGATTTCATACCTCTCATTCAAATTCCAGCAATTTGGATTGATACAAGCAAATAGATATAAAGTTCTATGAAATATGGAGTTATCCAGAGGAGCGTATATTTGGACCACTAAAGGTCTTGGAAGTTGGCATAAAGGACAGATTGGGGGTTCCAATTTTAAATCACCGGGATAATCCTGAAAAATAATACTTTCAAATTTCTATTATGTTAAAACTTCTTTGACAATTTATACATCGGGGGTGTAACTCAGTGGTAGAGTGTCTGCTTCGCATGCTGAAAGTCCTGGGTTCAAATCCCAGCTCCTCCACACTTTTTTTATTTTTTTCACTTCAGCCAAATATCAATTTATTTTAATGAAGGATCATAGAAACGTAAATATTTTCTTTTCTTAAGTTAATTCAAAAATGTACTTACAGGTTTTCCTCCAATTTTATTAACTTTGAAGTTCAATTGTCCTTTGTATTTTTCTGAAATTAGTTCGTCTTCGAATCCTAGAAGAACTCCTGTATTGTTTTTTGCCATTATTGTATTTCTTTATTTATATTTGGAAAATGGAAAACAGCTGATCGATTAATTGAAATATTGTTCAGTAGGTATATACAAAAGCACCGAAAATAGTGAAAGGCATGCGCATTGCGTAGATATTTTCTCAATCGATTGTTTAATGTTTGGTTCCGGATTGGAAATAGTTGGCAGTGTTGGCACCCTTGAACTATTCAAATCAGTAGCACAACAATGAAATAATTTTTAAATGAATAAATGTGTATATTAAACAGGTTAGCTTGCTCAGATTAAGTTTCAGTTGAGCATTAATTCGCTGCTAGAGGCTCAAGAAAAAACACAGGATCCTCTGAAAGAAAAAAATAATATATAATGGTAGAAGTTGGATTCTGAGTGGGCTGATTCGCAAAATGCGATCCCACTAGAGGGCGCTGAAAATTGTTACTTTACAAATGAACAATTGTAACTTAACAAATGAGAATTGTCACTTTCACTTTCGAATTGTATTTTTTTTGTAAAAATACGACTGCCTAAATACCAAACTGAAATCCTTGTACTTGAACTGAACATGATCTCAGTAGTACGGAGGCGTGATTAGTCACTATAATGGCGGGACGTTTAAATGAAAGATAAGTACCGAGTTGATAATGGGTGAATTTGTTTTTCGCTCGCGATTAAAACACAACCCTGTGGTAAACAGGAAAACTAGGTTAATTTGCTCACGTTTGTGTGTTAATCACTAGCGAAAAAACAAATTTATGGTTTTTCAACACAGTTTGTCTTTTTCTTATCTATCATTCAAACGTCCCGCCATTACAGTGACCAATCACTCCTCAATACTACTAATCGCATGCGCAGTTTAAGGATTTTAATTTGGAATTATGATTTTAGGCGCTATTTTGATCTTAGTTGCTACGTTTTAGTGATTTTTTTGATATCTAGATTTTTTTCCAACGATATTTATCTAAAACTAAAGTTTCTTAGATATAATTTGACAAAATTATCCAACACAGCAATAATAATTTTTTGGTATTTGAAGTCCTTTTTTATTTTGAACCTTTCTTTTTCTAACATTTTTTGCCCAACATTTTTTGGTTGAATTCTTAGGTTTCGAAACTGAGTTTGAACTAGTTACTTAGTGAGTCTAGAAGAATTATTTATAACCCCAACTCTTTGTAATGATGCATTCAGCAGTCGCTGAAATAATTTAGTAAATAAATAAAAAATTGAAACTGATTATAATTAATTTTTAAAGCTGTATCATAAATATCTAGCAGTGCCCATTTATTTATGCAAATGGTAATGTTAATAAATAAAAAATCTAAGCTAATATATTTTGTGGACTAAATTACATTAATTCTTGATACGTATTATGGATTTGATGTAGTGAGTAAAATTAAAGTGAAATAATAAGCATTGTAGAGTTTTTCAATATAAATAATGTAAATAAACATGCCAGCGGAATTTAAAGAGTTCTTATGTTATCTTTCAAGTTTATCCAATCAGGCAAACGATTCTCTTTGAAGTAAATGTCCTTCGTGACAGCTTTCATGCTGAGGAGCTCCGTTGCACCATAAATAGCCCCTCCCAACCAAGCAGCATAATTTTCTTTACACGGAGGAACATGAAAAGCAAAATTTTTTATATTTATTTTGCTGTATCGCTCGCACTTCAGCTGCTTTTCCAATTCTTCTTTAAGCCTAAAGTTGAATCCAGGTATCATTGTTGTTCCACCAATGATTAGGAGATTTTCAGCTAGTTTTTGTCTCAGATCTATGTCGGTCTTCAAAATAGCATCCAAAATCATCGTTGACAAGCAGAGGTGGTCGTTGTCTTCTTCATAGAGTACTTCAAAGGCTCTTTCTCTCACTTTGCCAGTAACGATGATGCTTTCTGTACCGCCAACCGGAAATTTTACGTCAGGGCATGGAACTATGTCAGGTTTCACTAAAGCTAGCTGATCAGCACGGTGCTTCTCGGTAACAAAGCAACATCGGATTTTTATATCCTCCAATACAGCTTCCGGTACACTCTGCATACCAGTGTTTTTGCTGGACAGAAGAGTTCTCAAGTTATTGTGCAAGGCTTCTGCTCCCAAAGGCAGAGCTTGCCAGGCTTGGATAATCGGTAGTCCATGACATACAGGAATAACAACGGCTTCCTTGTATCCAACATCAACAACCATAGCTGTCTCTAAAGCCAAACTTGCCAAGCTGACCAAATGCGAGGGTAAAGTCAACATCATCAATATTTCGTAGTGGCAGAATAACACCTTCGCCAGAGTTTCTCTGAAGACTGTAGGACAAAGTAGAGATTCTACAATGACGACTGGTCTGTCCTTTGGACTCAGCAGAGCATATTTGAAGAAAATACAGTGGACAAACTCCACTAACAGGTCGTAGAGGTGTTCTTCAGAGTCATAGTTCCAAATTCTCGTAGGCTGTCTGGTTTTCTTACAAATAACTTCGGATTTTATTATTTTTCTAGGTGCGAACTCCCCCGCAAATCCGAATTTGGTGTAAGCAGCCCCAATGTCGAGCACAACAGTCAATTTATCTCCGCTCAGAGTATCAAATATTGGCATTTTTGCAGGTATTTGGATTGTGATCAATTCATTCACTCAAAATCAAATTCTTCAATTCCACGAATCCAGTATTTTTTAAAGCATTATTTATTATTTATGTGTCAAGACTGTCAAGTGTCATGTAGAACAATTCATAATTCATTTGTATTTATTGATGAACATTTTGGGTTTTTTTCTTCTTCTTTGGTTAGTTATTTGGCCTTGTTTTTTCGAAACTTTAGTCATATGAAATTTATTTTAGAAAGGCATTAGTGATGCAAATAAAGGGAGGTTTAATATGTCCCAAACTTTTTAATTTAATTTTTTTAGGAGTGATAAGCCCCGGGGCTTCTTATTCTAGACTTACCATTGGTAGATTTTGACAGGTGTAATTTTTCAGCCAATGACTACACTAGAATAAGAAGCCCTGGTGCATCAAACCCTTAAATGGAAAGCAGCTAATAAATCAATCAAAATAATATCGAAAATCGAAAATATATAACTCTCAGTGACAAAGCTCAAGGATATAAAAGTAGATACAAATAAATGATTCCTCTAGGTGGCGCTTTTATTTTAGGGGCAAAACCTGTCATTAGTGATCGGCTTTTAAATGACAAATTTAATTCTATTCTCATTCAAATATAAATGTATTGAAGAAAGAAGAAATCAAAAGCTGAGGTGGGTTATTTGTCAGTCATTTTCTCCTCTGCAGAGGTATCGCAACATTTTGCATAACTGTTTTCGATTGAAAAAAAATATATATAAACTTTGTCTTTAGTATTTTTGATGATGCATTCAGCATTTGGGCACTGAGTAAATACGTCTGATAAAGGAACTTTTGACTTTTTCCGCCATGTCGAGTTATCTGGGGAAGCTGTCACGATTCGTAGGCTAGAACGATGTATGTTTTCGATCCAAAACGAAATCGGAATTACGAAATTTCTTTGAACAGAGATAGAATAGAATTATATCTACCATATAAACCATTGATACCGACTCAAGTTGCAATATATTTTTGAATTGTATTGGTCAATCTGAAATATGTCAAACTAGATCAGATTGAGCATTTAAATTCCACAGCTGATTCTGAAACTATGAACTCTGGAGAATAATACTAAATGAAACGTTTAATACGAAAATCTATAATTAGGGCGAAAACAGTAAAAATAGATGCACCAACACTTAATACTAAGAAATATATAATATACTTCTTATCAGTTCCGCCAAATAATTTTAGATGGCGTACCATTTTCACATAATGCGAAGCAAAGAAGAATTTTGACAGGTTAAAGTGTTATTGGAATTTGGAACTTGGAAGTAAGAAGAAGAAACAGTAATTGTTGAACTATTCGTTTAAAGTTGAAACTATAAACAATTTTTTAATTTTCCTTTTTAATGTTTTTACTATAACTGAATAATTAATACCAGTATAAAAGAAACCATGACTGAAGATGTACAAAGGCATTCTGTCCACACTCTCGTATTCAGATCTCTCAAAAGATCTCATGATATGTTCCTGTCCAACCAGGGCACCTTACCCATAGTAGACGAGACTGCAGAAAAAGTAAGAAGATCAGTCAAGGCTCGAGACTGCTATGGAATGGTGTTCGACGATGTTAAGAAGATGCAAGCAATGAGACACCTTCGGGAGTCCGAGGCAGGCCCCAATCCACCTCCTCCAGGTACTGCTGAAGTGGAGTCAGCTGCTTCTAACGATGGCGTCGTTGTGCCCTATTCAGACACCAGTCTCATGACGAGAAACACACAGTCTAGTAACCAAAGCCAGGTAGCGAGTATGGTCAAGAAAGCACCTACAATGCCGAAGCCCAAATGGCATGCTCCGTGGAAGTTATACAGAGTGATATCGGGGCATTTGGGATGGGTGAGGTGTGTTGCAGTAGAGCCTGGAAACGAGGTGAGGCAAACTAGATTGTAACTAGGGGTTTCCACAATTTCAGAAAATTTTTTCTCCAATAATCCTACAAGCTAAAATACAAAGCATTAATAAAATATTTGCTATTGTTGCTTGGAGAAAGAAAGGAAGTCAAGATTAAGTTTAATACACCTACTTACTACTCACAACCAAGACTTATACAATACGCACTAGTAGTTAGACTATTATGCTACATATTATCTAATTTTACTTCTTGAAATTAGAAATTAGAAAAATATCGTACATTGCTATCAAAATAATTGATGGTGAATGCAACTGTCCTGGGGTGGGATTCTGTGTACCATAGAATTCTATTGTCAACAGCTTTGTCTCTTTCTATCCCATGAATTCAACCATAATGTCATCTCACTTTTTCTATAGACAATAGAATTCTATAGCACACCTGAACTGTTATCTAGGCAATCACAAACATTCTTTGTTTCTTTCCATAGTTATAACTATTCCTTTAATTCCTTCCTCCCAAGAACCTTTTGTTTGGCCAATTCATCGAATGATACCGAATTGTTTGGCTCATCATTTGCTAGATTCAAAAAATCAGTATATATGTATTTAGTTTGCTTTTTGTTTCCTTTTTTGTGAGTATATTATTTATATTTTTACTAATTTTTGTTTTGGCGCTGTATCTATGTATCTATTTGTAATTTCTTATGATTGGGCTTGCCCGTAAATAAATGAATAAATAATATCAAAACGTATTTGTTTTTTGCAGTGGTTTGCTACTGGAGCTGCTGACAGAATAATCAAGATATGGGATCTGGCAAGCGGGCAGCTCAAAGTGTCTCTGACGGGGCATGTCAGCACTGTAAGGGGCCTGGCTGTTAGTAACAGGCATCCGTACCTCTTCAGTTGTGGGGAAGACAGACAAGTCAAGTGCTGGGATCTGGAATATAATAAGGTTATTCGCCACTATCATGGTCACTTATCGGCGGTATATTCTCTAGCCCTGCATCCGACGATTGATGTGCTTCTTACAGCTGGACGTGACTCGACCGCAAGGGTTTGGGATATGAGGACAAAGGCTAATGTGCATACTTTGACGGGTCATACACATACGGTTTCAACGGTGATGGCACAAGCTTCAGAACCACAAGTAAAAAAATATCTTGTATTCATATAGTAGACAAAAAGAAATGCATATTACGCGTGTATAACATAATTCAATGCATTACCAAATGAAATGAGGATGGCATAGATTATTGCTACTTTCAAAAAACTAATTAGACAAAGATTGATAAACATTGAACCACACATTATAAAAAAATATGTGAATTAGAAATCATAAGATATTACTTGTGAGGAATTTCATCAAATTTTCTTTAATTTTCAGGTCATCACTGGATCTCACGATTCTACAATAAGGCTTTGGGATCTGGCTGCAGGAAAGTCTATGTGTACTTTAACTAATCACAAAAAGAGTGTCAGAGATTTAGTGTTTCATCCAACATTGTGAGTATTTCCAGTTTACAGTTGAATATTATAATCATTATGGTTAAAAATCTATTTCTTTTTTTATCAGGAAGTTCATTAGACCTACCCAGCCTAAAAACAATGAATTTTATGGTTTTGTTCTCTTAGAACCTGGATATTCACTATCTTTTTTATGTTATTGAGAAACAGTGACAACGAACTTTCCTGTATCAAAAACGGTCCCGGAAAATTTTTGCCGGCATCTCAACAATAATGATATCAATCAAAAATTATTATTCATTTATAAAAATTTCTTAATTCATGATAAGGATGATTGAGATTTCAGAAAAAATAGTATGTGTACCTCGTAGTAAAAGCACATTCCCAGACTTCAATGCTTGTTGGCCTCGGCTTAATTTCTTGGCAAACAATTAACATTTTCGTCCAGGAATGTTTTTTTTTATGGTATTAAAACTTCATTAAAACTAGTGATCCTTAAAAATAACAGAACCTTTTTATTTCAGAAACATGTTTGCTTCCGGTTCTCCTGACAACATTAAACAGTGGAAGTGTCCTGAAGGGAAGTTTATCCAGAACCTCTCGGGTCACAATGCAATTGTCAACTGCCTTGCTGTAAACGCTGAAGGTGTCTTTGTGTCAGGGGGAGATAACGGCACCTTGTACTTCTGGGACTGGCGAACAGGCTACAACTTCCAAAGGGTACAAGCTCCTGTACAACCAGGATCAATGGACAGTGAAGCGGGGATATTTTCTATGATATATGATAATTCAGGTAATAATGATAATAATAACTTGAAATATTTATATTTGTTTTATATGATCTAGTATATGTATGTACTAAAGCAGTAAATAAATTATTAATATTATTTGTTACTAATATACCATGTGTTGTTTATTTCAGGGTCTAGGTTGATAACAACTGAAGCAGACAAAACCATAAAAATATACAAGGAAGACGACACAGCCACTGAAGAAACACATCCAATCAACTGGAAACCGGATATCCTCAAGAGGAGGAAGTTTTAATGGACTACTGGTATTTGTACTGTATATTTTGTAATTTGTTTTTATGTTTTAATTTATAATAAACCCATTGAAATCAACTCAGCTTTGACTATAATGACGCCTAACAAACTCTTGGAGTAGAAGTTCCACAAGGTTCAGTGCTTGGGCCCGTTCATATCTGCATATATAGGAGCAGCTAGCTTAATGAAGAAATAGAGATAAAAATGGGTTGTAGCTTTTTAATCGCCTGTTATATACTGTGTATAACCATTAATGAGTGCTGAAGGAATCTTTTCACAGGTTCTTGAATTGGTATTGTAGCCCAATAATTCTTGACAAGATTTTTCTCCTCTCTCGATTGCCCTCATGGTGTTTAGGAGATCATAGTTTATTTTTTCCGTCACTTTGGAATCTTTTCTGAAAGTTAAAAAGCAGCACTTAAAAAATGTATAATAATAAATCATATTTTCAAATTATGATTCAGATAAACAGTTTTAGTTTAATGACAATTCAAAATCGAGTTGCTCACACTTACACATAATATTAAAAAAATTACAGATAGACATTCGAGAAACTGAGGTTGAATAAAAATATCTGGATTCTCAATCTTTTTATTCTAATCTTCTCAATCACTTTTTTGTTATTTATTTGGCGGAAGTAAGGTAATTGTCAATTTTCAACAACTATTGTGCTGTCTCATTCTTTTTTCGAAACTTTACCCTGTTTGGCCTCTGTATAGAATCTCTGAATATTCTGTATCAATTAAATACTATTCAATTAATCTCTCACCTATAATCCGGATGTTCAATAACGAATTTGCGCATCCAAGATGCTGCAGTAAGTGTTTTTCCACTTGCTCTTCCTTGTATCAGTTTGAGGTACTGTTGTATGGTGCAGTGTGTATCAGCATCTACGTCCATGTTGCCTAAATAACTATTGATTAACGGTATAAGTCCTGGAAAATTACCCTCCTGTAAAAATCGCATGAATTAGCTAGGTGGAAGAGTAAAACAACATTTTCCACCTCTAGAAGTTCCACAAGGATCGGATCTAGGACCCGTACTTTACCGCATATATATTAGTAATGTCTTGAACTTGATAAAGTGTAAAACTATTTTTACCTTTCCATTGACAATTTCGTTCACCGTCATCTTGGCGAATTCAACGTTATCAGAATCATCACAGTTAAAGCAATGTCTGAACCAAAACTTTTCGTCTAGCACAGCATTCCTTTTTTGAGCATTTTGAACATTTTCGTCAACCTTAAATAAAAACAGATTTTTTTATAGTAGAATGTCATTTTTGCTGTGTAAATAATCACCTCTCTGTGCTCCGAATAGAGACGGAAAAAAAGAAAATGAATATTCACAAAAAGGGACCATTAGAAGTAATTTGAAAATCGGTGAATCGGATAATTTGAAAAGTTATTCAAGAAGTTTTTCGTGGGTAATTATTTTTTTATGACAAATAACGCTGATGTACATATTCACCTTACTAATTGGCATCAAGAAGTTGAGCTTGTAAGAAAGGATAACTCTCGTTAGAAGAACTAGAAAGCAAACAAAAGCAGCATTTTCGAAGTCTGTTGTCTGAACGTCACATGGTCTGAATTCAACTCTCCAACCGATATCCGTATTAGGTGGTGGTGGTTTGAACCTCATAGTTTGCCAGTTTGTCGACTGAATGTTCTGAAAACAAATATTTTTTTTTATAATTTGCACAACACCATATACTTGAAATAGCTTTTTGGTGTGTTGAGTATCTTTCAGAACTATATAATCATGCTTTCATTATTTTTATTGTTCCTTTCATTTTAAGATGTTTTACTAGGGGTAACATGAAGACAGTAATAAAAAAAAAGGAATAAGAAAAAGGCAATGATGTCACAATTCGTTACTGAAATGCCACTGATTCTAAAAACTTGTGCAGTTCCTACACAAAAGGCTTATGTAAAAATTAGACAACTTTGGCATATGTACAAAGCAAATATTATAATACGAGGATTACATGTTGAATAAAAACTTCAAAGTTGAAGTTGTAAAATGTATGTCATCTGACACAGTCAGACGGATTCCACAAGACCCTGTCTTTGGCCCGCTTCTGCTTCTGAAAATTTTATTATAAAACAACTGCAACACTCTCTATATCTCTTTTAAACAACATGGCCTCAGTGAGTAAGTCATCATTGCTTCATCATCTACTATCGTGTGCGTATTAGATACACAAATAATTTGTATTATGTTATTTATTTTATATTGGTCCCTCTCCTCAGGCTTAACCAATAATAATTACACCACGAAAAAGCGTACAAAGTAAAATGGGTACCTCGAAATGATCTGTTTCTTCTTCATCGTCCTGATGTATCTTTTCCGCGAACATGGAAATTGTATCTCTGATGAATAAGTGCGCGATGTGCTTTGCTAGTAATTCATCAATTCCACTTTTCGTCAGCCTTTTGAAATCTTCCTGATGATACAAGAGAGGAACGTCACTATATCTTTCACTTCCGGGAGAAAGGTACGAACTTATAGAGTCATAACGAGATTTGTGTATCACAAATTTATTTTTCTTCAGGGGTTTCAACCCTCGTTCTTCTTCTGTGCGACAATCGGAGGTGTTTCGAAGGATATTCCACCTGCAGTCGACGTCAGTGATGAAACCTCTGTGGAAAGGCGCTGCAGCTGTTAAAGCCATCTGAAATAGTTATTTACCTAACAAGTGCGGAAAGTAGTACTTTTCCGCACGCGACGGCAGTTGAACGACGCGGAGCGGAGTTCGGACAAGCCGTTAAGGGCGGAAAAGACATTTTCCGTAAGAGTTAGGTACAATATTTTTCCTACGACTGTTTTTGTCCATCTTATTTATGAAAAAACAAGGTTTTTAATAAACAAGTTTTTATAATAATGCTACAAAATGACTAATAAGACAGAATAGTTACATAGATCATTTAGTTAGTCCTAAATATCCTCATTTTCAACAATACAAAAATCGTGCGGAAAAGTAAAAATCGTACGGAAAAGTACAACTTTCAAAACAAAAAATTGTGCGGAAAAGTAACTTTTCCGCTCGTAGGAAAAATTAATTACCGAAAGATGAAAATGAGGAAACCACGTTCAACTTACACATTTTTTACAAGTTTGTATTTAACTTGCCCTGTTAGTATGTATGTTTGTGCGGGTCAAATCTTGCAACTGAATTTTGACCCAGTCCTAGTTTTGTGATTATGGTCCGATTCCATTCTAAATTGGTATCTGGGGATTTTCGGAGTCGGAGATTACGAATTTCTTGTCAAAGTTCATGAATCCAATATGGCGGCTCCAAGATGGCGAACGAGATTTATCACTTAGGTCCAATTCTATTCAAAATTGGTATGTGGGGTTTTTGAGGTGCGATATTATGTATTTTTTGTTAAATTTCATGGCAGGGGGCGGGGAATGGCGTAGTGGTTAGGCGTCCGACTGGTGATCGAAAGGTCACTGGCTCGGTTCCCAGCCGGGACAAGGTTTTTTTTTCATTTTCAGATGTAAAAGTCTGAATAATTGGATTTTGTTGCCGGCTGGGAATGATCCTCCACGATTCACTGTGGCGTTAATAATTAACAGCGCTGCTCCCAAGGTGGCGTATGGACTTAGTAACAAGGCCTATCCAGAACACGTGGCTAATGACCATAGCAATCGATGCCAACACCCAAAAAAAAAGGCGGCTCCAATATGGCGGACGAGTTTGGTCATTTTGGACCGATTCGATTCAAATTTGGTATGTAGGGGTTTTCGGGGTCGATGATTATGAATTTTTGATCGAAATTAATGAATTTAAGATGGTGACTCCAAGATAACGGACGAGTTTTGTAATTATTGCCTGACTCTCTTCAAAATTGGTATGTGGGAGTATTCGGGATAGAAGATCATGAATGTTTTGCTGAAATTCAAAAGTTGAAGAAGGGAAATATTTAGATGGCCTCTTCATTCAAGAGCTAGATAGCTCAAACTCACAGGAAACAGACCTTGTATTAATCATTTTTTATCAGAAATCTATAGATTAATGCGTATTAACTAAAAAGCAGAAAATAAAATATTGATAAAAAAAAAATTTAAACACAAGGTTTTATTCAAATTCGCTGAAAAGTAAAAAATAATTTCTTTATTCGTGTAATGTACTAAAGGAATTATGTCTTCAAAAACGCTTTTTTCATTAATATTTTTGTCTACAAACTTTTTACTCCACATGAACAATCAGGATTGGGAACGAGAACTCTCAAGCCCTACCTAATAGGGAATCAGCTATAGGCACTGTAGCAAAATATTTCCTTCTCTGTAATGCACAATTAAAGAAGAACACACTTGTTTTGATTCATCTTGAATAAATTCATGAAATAGTACTACTCACCAATATTGGGCAGAAGGGTGCCAATTGATCATAGAGTATTCTGGCTTCGCTTATGTTGCAAGCTTGAAAAGTGACTTGTAAACAAGAATATCCGCTTCCAAACCCCATAGCGTCCAGGTAAACGCAGTCCGGCAGAGCATTCTTCTCAAATTTATATGACTCGTCCACTGGAAATTTTGTGTTTTCATCTCGGAATACTGGAAATTAAAATTTGTTCGTTAGTTTTCTCTGAAAAGAGAGCAGAAATTAGAAACGCTTGATAATAATTCAGAAAGGGAATGTGAGCTTTCACGGCTGGCGTCAATGATCTGTTTGGTTTCCAAGTTTTGCCGAGATCTTCTATGGTTAAAATCTTCAAAAATTTCGACTGCGACCGAGGTAAACATTCTCGTTAGATAGTGATATTCGTCGTTGCTAGCATCTCGACGTTTTCGAATTGGATCTTGCTCTCCCTCGGACAACGCATGTTATTTATTGGATTGGAGAAGGTGCATATTTTCTCCGTCTTCAGAATTTTTCCAATTCGGTTGCTAACACCTTTTATGTATGACAAATAGACAGTGCCTTGAGGTTGAAGACCACGGCAAAGCCCTGAAACCATCAATGGAATGGCGGTACAGTGCTCTAGCAACTGTACCAGCAATCCAGAGGTCGTGGGATCAAATCCTGTTCGAGGAGAATCTTTTTTCTAGAATTTTAAAATTTGTCTGTATGCCGGTAATTTTTCTTCATTTATATTTGTATCACAGACTAGGGTTTCGCGAGACCAAGACTGATCAGTCTTGGTCTTGGTCTAGAAAAATAAATGTAGTCTTGGTCTTGGTATTGGTCTTGATGTTTCAAGACCAAGACGAGACTGGCTCAATCTTGGACTTGGTCTTGGTCTTGATAGTCTTGGTCTTGGATCTAAATTAGTCACAAAAACAGTTGAAGGTAGGTCTAGAATATTAATGAAATATTCAACCTATATACAATATACAGAATAAACGCAGTATCAAAGATATTTCCAAAAATTTCAAATTAAAACCAAATAACTTTTGTATTAAATTTTTTTATATCTTCAATAGTAGGAGGTATGGACCACTGCGTCTGCGACCTTACATCATACACCTACTTGTCTAGAAACGTCAAAAAATGACAATGTTCGCGCATTGACAACAATATGCGAACTGACATTTTTTTATTTTCCTATGTATAGTACTCAATGAAGCGAAAATCCAAGAAATAATTCATTTCTGAATGTTCAACAATAATTAAATACGACTTTTTAACACTTTTCAAATTGTGACAAAATTTTATACTACCTATTTTTTTTGACGTTTGTAAAAAAACTACTCACTTGGTAAATTGATGTATGGTTTTTCACCCCTCCGTTGTCTGATATTATTGGTCGTGTTTCTATATCTGGGATGACCGGGATGGATACTGGAGTCTGGGAAAAATAGTGATCCTGTCAACCCTTCATTCGGGGTTGCCTTTGTGTCGGGACTCGTGAAATTTTCGCAACCTAATCTGAAAAATTCAAAACCAATATTTTAATTGAATTAGAGGTTATACCTATAAACAGCTACAATGAAAAATAAACGTAAAAATCTTTTTGAAGAGAAACTTTTATTTATGAACTGTTAAACTAAAATTTAAAAAAAAATACATTCAGTTTACGGAAACAAAAAAAACCTTTATAATATAATATTTTCTCAAAAGGCTTTCAAGAAAATATTTTAATTTTTTAAAGTTTTTTTATTTTCATACATTATATTTTTTTTTACTTTTTAGTTAAAAACTTAATAAATAAAAGCTTGTTTTTGAAAATATTTTTTTACATTTTTAGGGATAAGAATTTGTTTAATAATATCTCTGAATAGGTGCGTCAGGTGTCCAGGTACGATAGACACGTATCCTACCTTGATGGACACATTAAGCTACGAAAATTATCAAACTACCCAACATTTCTCACAATTTTTAGGATTTTTTTCAGTTGAAATATTTTCGAATTCCTCCCCGTTCTCCATCTAGCCTTTAGGGAGAAAGGGGGATAACTAAACATTTTTAAGGCAGGTTTTTTTTAACGGCCGATGTTTTTCAGAATGTTTAATAATTTTCCCAATTGCATTTTCGCGAGGCATCACACCTTTTTTCGGGGGGACCGACCTTTCCAATAATTTTTTTTATTCTCCACGTCCGAATAATTCGGATATTTCTCCCAATTCCTACACGTGTTCTCCGTAAGAAGAAGAAGAAGGTATTTTTGTTTTTTGTATCATACTGTTTCTACGGATTTTCAGATTTAATTTTTGAGGTTTTCCGATTTTGTTTTTCGAGAAAGAGGGAGATCCGAGCTCCCGATCAAAAATTTTTTAGCCGTAATTTTTTACTCCGAACCGTGGAAAATTTTTCCAGGTGCCTACGCTCTGACTTTTCAGGAGAACAGGGGTGCAGGGTGTAATTGTTTTCACATTATATTATTTCAAGATTCCGTATTGTTCACTATTTTTACAGTTTTTTTCGATTTTATTGTCAAGAGTTTTCGCAATTTTTTTTTTCAAGAAGGAGGTAAGGGTATATATATTTTTTTAATACATCATTCACTGGTTCTATGTTTTTCTTTATTTTTAAGGATTTTTCCGAATTTGTTGTCGCAAGTTTCCGCAGTTTCTTTCGAGCAGGAGGGGGGGGGGTCCGAGTCCTCCGATAAACAACTTACTTTTTTGTTGTAATTTTCGACGTCCGGAACAATAAGAAACATTTTCCGAATTCCTACGCGTTTTCTATCGGGATTTTAGGGACATAGAGGTGCGCTATAGAGGATCCGGCACCCTAGCACATAAAACCGCCAACGAAAAATACTTCAAAAAAATCTAGAATTTTTTCAATATTTTTCCCTTATTCTACGCCATCTATTTAACATGACGCAGTATTCAAAAAATAAAAAATAATAAATTTAAAAATCGTTCCAACTCAAAGTGCACACGTTCGTAAAAACGCCTACCAAATCTATTTTTTGACCAGCAATCGATTTCAAATTTGGCCAGCGTATAGAAAAAATATTTAATTTGATGAATATAACATAAAAAAAAATTAGAATAATTTTTGGCGGGAAAACGGCACCTGCAACCTCTAGATAACATTTTCAACCAACGACCGAATCGAGATAGAGCAATTCTGCGAACGCCAATCGATTCAGCATGCCAAAATTAGTATATGACGTGATTTTCGAGTCGATCGGCATAAAATGAATTTTCAGCCGAAAAAACATCAAAGGGTTGTTTGTTTGTTGTACCTACCTTAAAAATGGCCAAAAATCGAAAGTAATCAGATTCACTCGAAATTAACACCAAAATACTCAAAATTTTATGGTGATTCCGAAAATGTATGATTTGAATATGTCCGGATACACGGTATACCATAAAATTAAGGTAAATGTGCAACAAAAATTGTATCGCATGAATCCGGCATCCTAGCACACAAAACCACCTATAACGCCTACAAGCAAACTGTTAGGCACGCGAACGATTTCATCATCTCGTAGGAAATTTTCTTAGCTTTCTCTCTATATACCTATGTATTTAACGAATGTGTCGCATTATGGTCGCAAAATGCGAAAAATGTAAAAGGTGCCCTAGGATCCGGCATCCTAGCACATATAATGGCCAACGAAAAATACTGCCGACAGTTCTAGAATTTTTCAATATTCTTCCCGTATTCTACGCCATCTTTTTGATAGTCATTAGGTGGCTTGGGGGGGGGGCTGCAGCCCCAAAGCCCTCCCTCCCTGGCTGCGCCAATGGGTAAAATTGTTTCAAATTACATTATTCGATGATTCCCATGTTCTCCACTATTTCTACGGATTTGTCTGATTTTACTTCGCAATTATTTTCGGGGGAGTGGGGATATAATTAATTCAAATTAAATTATGCGATGGTCATTTTTACGGAGTTTTCCGATTGTACTGTCGCGAGTTTTCGCATTTTTTTTCGGGAAGTAGAGGAGTGCAGGGTAGTAATTTTTTTAATCAAATCATTCGTTGGTTCCATGATTTTTACTATTTTTGCGAATGTTTACGTATTTAATGTTCGCTAGTTTACGCATTTTTTTTTTTTCGAGAAGAAGGGGGGTCCAACCCCCACGACCGACATCCTTTTTTTCACATACGCTTATTCAAATGTCTATTTACCTACAACTGGTCGAGAAACAAACCTTGGAAAGCTGGTTATAGTCATAAAAGCCTCATCTGGTTCCAAACACCAACCAACCACCTCCCTTCTCCTCCTCATATTGGCCTCCACAACGTTGAAATGCGCCAGCAAACCCCCGTACGGCTTTCCTGGGGTGCTTTCCACCATATATGCCGCATATTCGGGGCCCCAAACTGCTCTGGCATCTTCAGAGTGCTTTTCTTCATTTTCTTTCAACATGCGAAGCACTTGATGGCTCCGAAGACTCACCTTTGCTTCCTTTCGCTCGTGGTCGAATTTGACGATCGAATATTCGATTTCGTCGCCCCATTTCAAGACATCGTCCTGTCTATCTTTCAGCCGTTTGTAAAGGTTTATGAATTGGGTGATACCGTGTTCTCTTACGTGTTGGGCGTACCTCATGGTATCCTGGTGCGACAAGGGGGTGATCGCTTCATTCAGCAGTCCCATTTTGGACACGAAAATTTATCAGCACTTCAAGTTTGTTTGAAAAGTTTGTATGGGAATTTTCGGTCGGAATAACTGGTTTGTTCGGATATGAAAATATCGCTGGATTATGGATTTATCTCAATAAATTATTTTCGATCCCCAGTCGTAAAATTATCATTTCAGTGCGATTGTATGACACGCCACCTCCAATAAAGGGAAATCGAAATAACAGTTACTGGGTGGAGTCATCCAATTTTACAGAAAATGTAGAAATTCTTGTGTTACCGGTTTATACATATATTTTTTTTTCGTTTGAAGTTTGGTGGTGCTCAAAACCCAATCGTACTGGATTATTTAGTCATAGAAGTATTTTCAATGTGTGAATTTGTAATGGGTGAGTTTTCTATAAAAAAAAGTCTTCCGTTACCATACCATGGATCAATAACTCGTAAGAAATATCAGTGTAAGGGGCGGTTCTACCTGGCAGCACGCGATCCCTAGCAGCACACGCGATCCCTAGGCACAACACTTTTTCTGGATAGGTAACATTCCTTTAACGAGCCATTTTTTTTACAACATAATATTTGAAGAATCATACAGAGCAATTAATTTCATGAAATGGGCTGTGGTGGCGCGTGGGCAATTTGCTCGCTTCCTAATCCAAGGTACGGGCATTTCTACGGCCAACTACGGAGATGACAATCAGCGCCATCTTTGGAGCACCCTCGGCACCATTAGAAGCAGTGCGCGGCGCTCGGGCTGGAAACTGCAGCAGCGTCGTTGTGCGACCATCCCCCTCCGTTCCTTCCCCATCCTCCACCGGGAGGTGTTCAGTCGGCTGTGGAGGCTTTTGTGATTAAGATGATATAACGATATTTAGAATAATTGTATATAGGCAATAACATTTTATTTTTTATTTTTTTAAACCCAATTTACGCGAAATCGATTCACCGAATCTTGTGCATGGCATCACAAGTTAAGAGGTAAGGGCTGCGTCTTTCCTAGCTAGCACAAGTCTGTCGAAGAATTCTGAGGATGCCTTCTGTTGAAGGAGATAAAAATTTTAACAAACAAAAAAATGAAATAAATATACCTATATAGCTTGAACTATAATCGATAGGGAAGAAAGTTTTTTTTTCAATTAATTTGAAAAATCTAGACCAGTATGCTAATACACTTGATCTTTTTCTCACCACCAATCTTGATTCATACAGTAAGTATAGGAAGTTTGTTCTTCAATTAGAAACTCCTACCATAACCTCATTTTTCTCAGCATTTCCATTTGTAGTAAGGAAGGCACTAAAGTTAAATAAACAAATGGATGGTCATTAAGAAAGAGCGTAAAAAAGAAACAAGAATTACAATTATTTACGAAACTTTTTAATAGCCTCACTATCTATATCATCACAGTTTATGATGTTTATTATCTCTACTTCTACAGTTACCTGCAGAATTTTTTTTATTAATGATTTTTGACAAATATCGAAATGTGCAATATCTTCTGCATCAAAAGAAACCCCGCCAAAAGACGTTGTATAGTGCCGTTCATCTTTTTCTGTTTGGCGGGAAATTCAAAAAAATCAAAATTATTTCTAAAAATACACTTGTTTGAGAAAAATGTTAATCGGAAAAGATGTTCAGAATAACATTTTATAGCTATGTACAAATTTTGAAAAAGATCTAAGATAAAACAATAAAAATCGATTTCTTGTCACAAAAAAAAATCAATTTGGAAAAGTACATTTCTGATGAAGATGGATAACAATCCTAATACACATTGTTTGTTGAAAGAGTATTAGGAAACTGGGGTAATTGGCTTATCAAGTATGCTGTGGATACAAAATTGAACAAAACTGAATTCACACCTTCAATTTTACGATCAAAACGAAAGAAGTGCATTATTTTGTAAATGAATCAATCCATGAATGAGTAAAACATTTCCTAGGCTTCTTCGCACTGAACTGATATTATAATTGTACATTTTTCGAATCCATAAACATCTCCAAGTAGGTAGGTATCTACTCGGCTGGTCAGTTTTGGAAACGAAATAAAGCCACTCAATTTTTCAGATTCATTCCCATTCTTAATCAAAGAATTCCAACTGGTACACCCTTTAAAAATGAAAAGAACGGAAACAAAAATAACTCTGACAAGTAAGAAATTAGTCTACGACAATAACTCAATAACTTCTCATATATATCTAGTGTGCTTTGGTTGATCAAATTTTTCTACAAATATTCATATGAGATATGTAAACGGATACTTCAGAATAATACTGCTATTCCCTATAAATTTGCTTCTTTGAAATTGTTTTACGGCGAGTCAAGATTCCCGTATTCACGAACAATGGAATGTTTAAGAAAATATAAACAAGTTGGCGGAATGCTCTTCGAATATTCACTCCCTTTCAATTTTGGAAATTTTGTTTCCACAGCATACTAGATGAGCGAAACACCCGACGTTCCTCATGATTTTTCAACAATTAATTTTATCATAAGTGTGTATCGTATTTTGATCGTAAAATTGAAGGTATGAATCCAGTTTCGTTCAATTTTGTCTCCACAACATATGTACACCCCAAACCAAATAGTGCCGGAATAATTTTTTGGGATTAAGTTACAAACATTCAAACAATAGGTACCTAGTTTCCTGTGCTTCGTGTTGCATGACAGGTAGGTATGCTGTTTAAGTGAGTTACATTCATTTAATGTTTATTGTGACTCCTCAGATATCTTAATTGTACATTTTTACTGCGCTACTGAAAATAAGATGAATCATAAGTTTATGACACCATGTCTATTTTATTTATCCATTAACTGATAAAATACGATCAAACCTAATTGGATACTGAGAATGCATCAAGTTGATAACAAAATGGTCACATGCATTTATGTCATATATTCGTTTTTATCGATAATTTTATTTTAAAGAAAAATTTGTTTCCACATTAGAAGTGGGAGTAGCGCGGAGCCGAGCATACTTCAGTAGGTATTGTTATTCCAAATGCACTTTTTCGCATTTTATTAGTAAAATAAAATCAAGTAGACTACCTAGCACACTATGTTTTGTTTCAGAACCTCTTTGGAAGGGTTAAGATGAACAGGTAGACTAGGTACGTGGACTAGGTAGACATTGTTAATTCTAACAATAAGCAACACCCCGAATAATGAAATGTTAAAAGTGCCTTTGGAATCAAAATCTAAGCTATTCTGAAATAATTTGTTCAAGATAATTTTGATGACTAAATATGGCTGTTGTTGGAGTTACTTTGATTTTTATATGTCAATGTAGATTTCTGTAATTATAGGTACCAGATCGATATGTGGTAGTTGTTTGAAAAAGCAATGCGGTGCATGTAGGGTGCGCTATCTATAATTATTTGTTTAAACTGATAAAAAGTATAAAATTTGAAATTTTTGCTATTTTTGGGATTTGTTATGGAATTGTTTGTTATATTTTAATTCAAAAGCTAGAAGGCTTCAAAAGCTATGATTAAATTTTAGTTTCAAACAAAATTTAAACTGTATATTGAATAATATCTATATAATATCCGAATTCTTCTGTGTCCATGTAGAAAATTGTGGCCCATGAGGTGTGTATGCCTTTTCATTGTAGGCAGTAGTTACACTACTGTCACTTGTTACTACTCACTACTGTCAATACTTTTCATTACGCCTTTATTTCTTATGGATTTATACTTGGGAGAAAACAAGGATAATGAACACAATTTGTACAAATAGTGTTCAAAGTCCTTGGGGAGAAAACACCTTCTTTATATCTCATGCTAATCCACCATCGAAACGCATGAATAAAGAACAGGCTTTTCGATTTTTTTTATAGGGCTTCAAAAATTATACCTACACGAGTAAAATGATTCCTTAAATTCCATTTTTTTTCGAATTTTCATGATGTTAACACGATGTGACCTTGATATATCGATTAATTTACATTTGACAGTTTTAGAGCACGTTTTGACAAATAGACTCCGTGAGTAGTGACGTCCCAAATGTCAAAATAGTATATGACTGTAAATATTGACTGAAAGTTTGATTTTGTGGAGTACCTATATGACTAGTTCCAAACAAAGATTTTTGATGCTTGTTTATACATAGGGGTTAAACTTAATTGTAGAAAATTGATGAATTCATCAACTATGTATGAACTCCTAAGCATGGACTAAGAGCCCCTAATATATAAAGCAACAAAAATATTTGTTTGAAACGATCAGTCGAATACTAATTTGACATTTGTGACGTTGTAATTTCCTTCCAATCTTTTTCTGTGTTACTGTGTTCTGTAAACCTAGGTGTTCCATGTCACAATTATGTGTTCTCTTTCCTGTCATGAGTCCTTAAAAAAAATGATTGTTGCCCCTCACACCCCCTAATGGCCTGATGGTTTATTTATTAGTTGGTTGATTTTATATGTATCTGCGAATTTTTTTCAAAAATGAACCAAAATATGGCTGAAGGTGATGATATGGCGATTAGAATTCTGCGTACAATACACAGTATTTTCAAGAGAGATTCTGAACTGTAAGTAAACTTGCTAAACCTTTTTTGAAAACTGATGAAAACAATTCTCTTTGTAGCCAAGAATTCGCAATCATTCCTACGGACGACAACACAAAGAACAAATCCCCAGTATTATACAATCAGCATAATCTTGGGCTAGAATCCTGGTGTGCCAAACATGTCTTTAATTACGCTTCTAAAGTACTTCTCGGGAGTAGGGAACCTCTGAAAAAAGGAAAACTGCCCTTTTCCAAGTTGGAAGATATGAATCACCTACTCATTGGCGTAATATTAATAAATCCCGATGTTACAACATTTTGGAACATGAAAAGGGATTTGGTAGAAAGAGATATTCTAGCAATAGAAGAAGAACTATATTTCAGGTAGAATAGGTTGAAATTTATCACATTTTTTTTAAACCCATAATTTTTATTCTACAATGCAGAAGTAAGGGACTGACTCCTGCACGGTACATTATGATACAACTGATCTCACAATCTATAAAATGATCAAAAAGTCTTGATGTTGCTTCGAAGTTTCTTTGATTTTTGTGTATTTCAGTAAAATCGTCCTGACACACAAAAGTAAATCAAATGAAGCATTTGCATATCGACGTTGGTTACTGAAAAGGACTCTCAACAAAATAGCTACTCATAATTTACATATTCCTATGAGCATGTTGCAGAATGAGCTTTTTGTAATCAATTTGGCATCTGATAAATCTCCAAATAATTATCATAGCTGGAATCACCGCATTTGGTACGTATAATGGCATACTCAGTCAATTAACTATGCAAGAATATTGTTATTGTGAAACGTTCCGGCCACATCTGACAAATTTGACTTAAACAATATTAAAAAAGTTAGGTTATGTCTCTAAAATTTCAAATGAAAAAGTTGTGTTTTCCATTGTGCTTTTCTATCCAGCTACCAATCTTGAAAAAAAATATTTGTATTTTTGACTTGCTGGTCCCTGCTAAATCTGTTGGCAACCTTATAGATCTGAACCGCAGTGGCTTTGAGGGTAACGAATTCTCCAAAATTCTAGGTGTTTGGAGAACATCGTACCCAGCGACCAATCCATCGGCAACATCATCTACTCCGAACTGAGTTACAGCCAGGAATGGATCAACAACCACATCTCTGAACACGCCGGCTACCACTACAGACAGTACCTAATAAAATTAGTCAAAGACCACAAAAAAAACGTATCTCTGTACCATTCCTATTATAATTTCGTGGTGAAAACCCTATTGAACATGTCGAACGACGGAGACTCGAGCAATCTCTTAACCTATCTTCTAGGCAAAGCGAACAAGACCAAGTTCCTAGAGGAGACGTGTTCTTATGTGAATTATGTTTGCGTACTGCTCTATGACCTGTATGTCCTTGTCGATAAGCTTAACAAGCTGTTCCCTGAACACGAGGCTTTATTTTACCACAGGAGGTTCCTGGTGTTCAGCTTGCTGAAGGTACCCTTCGACTACCATGGGTTGGAGTTTTCGTCCCGCAGAGAACTCGGTTTCGAGTTGGTCGAGGGCAAGAACATCACCGATGCTGATACTATTGTCACCGTGCAGAGCTGCAGCGAAGAGACCATCCGGTGGCCAAAGGTGTTCAAGTTCTCGCCCAAGTCCGAGCTCTACAACTTGTACGGTTTGATTTCTACTTGCGAGAAGAATTTCGCCTCGCAGAATTGTAGCGTCATGCAGCTGGCCAAGTATAGAAAGTGGCTAACACACGTGGTTGGATTTGAGTGATGATGAAATAGAGGTATTCATTTGACTAGGTCAGCATAGAAACGCAGCTAGGTCACAGATATGCCAACGAGTGTAGAATGTGTCAGAAGACCAGAAGAGTATATTTCAGGAAGAGCGACAAGAAAGCTTTATTCACATGTAGAGTAAATGATAATATGGTCCCTGAAGATGTCGAAATAAATGTACGAAACGTTGGCCTTCAAGATATAGAGTTTAATTTAACACCTTAAATAAATTTTACTTCAGTCAATAATGTTATATGACTTTTCATAGACCATGAAGTAGATGCTTTTTTCTTCAAACTTTCATTTATATCACTTGTGCTCACATCTCGAATCAATAAGAAAACCTAGATAGGCGCGATGCTTTGTAAACATCATATTCAGTGAAGCAAAGACAACTTCAGTGACATTTGGGATACTCTTCATAGTTGTGCAATGTTTATATGAGGCACAATGTTGAAATACTCCTCTGGTTGCAAACGTATTTGTCTAAACTTTGCTTGTATAATCGACATCAAGCCTATCTGGCGTTTATTATTGATCTGAGGTTCACATACAAAAGGTTTTCATTACTTTATTTGATATGAGTAGAATTTTTCCGGACTTAAAATCTACTTTCATCGAAATAATAAAATTAATTTCGGAATTTTCAGGCACACTGCCCTTAATTGGATTTTTTTTCTGGCGAATGTTATTTTTGATGACCGATCTGGACAGGTCTTGATATTTCAATAAAACTCTATGTCAAGATGGGTCATCAAAAATAACACTCGCCAGAAAACCCAATTGATTAACATTGATGACCTGATAGACTCCAAGCAGAGCATAATTACCCTTATAGCAGGTACATTAGTTGTATGCTAATGACATAAATTGCTATATAGTATATAATAAGATAGTTTGTCGCATTCACACACTTGATAACAACAGTAGATTTTAACTGTTGAAACGTCCTCTATAGAATAATTGTTTGAAAGTAAGAGGAGCAAAATGTCAAACTCATATGGGGTAGTACTGTTATTTTTATTAGGTTGTGTTATTCAAGTGTTTTTTGATTTTATTTTTTATTTTGTTTTTTTTTTGTACTTTTTTTTGTAGTGGAAATAATTACAGAAAATGTTTAACACGACATTCCATGAGTACGATTCTTTTTATTATCATGACTAATATTTGTCAACAAGAATTTTTTTATGTGTAATAATCATATTATTATCTCTTTCTATTGCATGTGAATCAAGCTCTTTTTCCAGGGTACCAACTGCTCAGACTTTTATTGGTCTGATATCTGGATTTATCAGGCATATCTGTGAAATCTACCTGTGATATTTTTTAAATTTCTTCACAGGGTTTATAGTTTTGTTTTTATAAATGTACGAGAAAACTCATATTTTGTTTATTCAAGGTATAGGTTGGATTCATAAAACATTCATTATAATCACATCATCACATATTATATAATAATCATTAAATAATCATATGATATCAAATCCTGAAAAAATAATGAATAATAAAAATAAAAGCTTATTACTACATTTTTATTACACATATATACTGTATAGCAAAACACACTTTTACATACTTGATAAATTAGTCCGGATCCGGATAATATCGTCTGAAATTTGCCGCAAATAACAAGTGGTGTCACGATTTCACGAGAAAGATGTGTAAATGCGTCTGCAAAATCCAGAATTTTAGAATTTAAAGAAGTCAATTCAATGAGGTACACTTCATCTGTGATATCCACTGACCTAATTTTCATAGTATGTTGGTAGGAGACTAAGGATTTCTTTACACTTGAGTATATTCAGCAATGCAAACGTGACAACATCGCAATATACCAGCTTACCAAAAGAAAGAAGAATTAAGCACAAACACAACCTTATTTTTTATTCAATTCAATTGTGTTTGTTTTGGAGCATAGCGTTCGTATGAGAATTTCTGTGATATTGATCATTTCCGTATTATCTGTTATTTATCCAGTTACCATCCCTGCAAATGAGCGTTTTATTATGATTTGTGGAAATACAACTTTATTATAATTTTTGGTTTGGCAACATTGAATGTTAAGTCCAAATGAAACATCAACTGACCGTGACCAATAAGGGGATAGTTGAACAAGTGACGTTCTTCATGAATGCAAATTGACGTCCTGGCAGGGCTGGTTTGAATTCAATTCTGAAATTTCACGATTTTGAACGGACTCACAATTTGCATCGATAATAATTTTGATGGGATACTAAAATCAATTCGGGTCCATAATAGCAACACCTTGAAGTAGTTAAAAGTCCAATATTCATTATCAATCTAGTCGCCCATTGTGATATAGTGATAATATAATTATAATGAATGTTTTAAGATTCCATTTCATATCCCTCATCTTATTTGTTGTTTAAGTTGTGTATGGGAAAGAGAGAAATGAATAAATTGATTCTTATAAAATTTGTGTTCCATTTATATGACGTGACATGAAACGACGGAAATCACTGTTATCTGTAAATATCATGATAACCTCATCTTCGTACTGCTCCTGTCAAATCGTAGATCTGATAACGGCATAGGGGTTTAGAAACGTCCTAAGACGTTCAGAGAGTTGATAAGTTATACTCGATATGCTGGATACAACTTCCCTGGGTACGGAGATAGCATTAACCACCAATAATATACCATGGATTGAACAAAAACACAAGACCAAATATAAAGTGTATTAACAAATGGTAAAAATATTGGGGTTGGGGTGTATTAACAAATGGTAAAAATATTGGGGTTGGGGTAGGTACACCCTTTTATTTTAAAAGTATTTCCGTAGGATAATTGAATAAATAAATAAATAGAGGATTAAAAACATTTGAGGAACCTTTCATAAATCCTAAACTCTAAAAATATGTGTTTTACTGCATTACGGAAAGGATTGTAGAAGAGTTTAGAATTTATGAAATTGGTAACAGTTTCGATGATAAAAAATATCTTGGTCAAACTTGGTGAGTCACAAACACTCGTATCAAAGAGCACTCTCAGTCAGTTTTGAATAGCTTGAGGCTAATCAGTTCAGTTAATCTCCTGATCAATCCAACACGCAGTTGGTTGACTCAAAGAGCCGCCATATTATTACACGTTGAATATAGCTTCGTGACCAGGGACACCTCTGGCTCCCAAGTTTTCTATGGCGAAGACACTTCCAGCTAGCGGTTCTTCTAGTCGTTCTGTTTCGTTGAGGTGCAGTCTGGAAGTTGTTACGAAGAGTACGTCAAGTTGCGGACCTCCGAAACACGCCGAAGTTACGTACGTTGCTGGCATTGTTATGATTTTTATTATCTCTCCTGAAGTTGGGTTCAGGTGGACCACCTGTAAAAATATTGATGAGAGTTAGGATAGAGACAAAATGATTTTATCGGAAGTAACGTAGACATAGACGGTGTAAAACTCGAAATTTTATGGAGGAATGTAGGCTTTCCCGGCTGGCGTCAATGTTCTCGCTGTTTTCCGGGTTTTGCCGTGGTCTTGTTTGGTTAAAATCTCCAAACGTTCCAACTGCAACTGTCAAAGTACTCTTCTTGACGTATCAACTGATAGTGAAGCTCTCGTTTCTGGCACGTCATTTATGCGATGGAGGATTCGCGCGAACTTTCCGCTCGATTTGGGTGACATGGCCTCATTTCGGCGCCTTTCAGTTCTGTGTGCCAGATATTTTCTTTTCTTCTCAATATTTCTTGAAATTCGATCAAATACGACCATTTTCAGCGATTATTAAAAAAAATTTTGACAGATAGCGAAAGTTACGTGACCCCGTCCGAGTAGGCCATTTTTTATATTTTCGAAAGCACTTAACGCCCAAGTCGGATTTCATAATAAATTATTATTAAAAGTTTTTTCCATATGGTGCTAACTTTCTGAAGGACACTGTATACGTATGTTTATATTTTTTTCGGTTATGTTTCATATACAAACTAACTGGGGAAGGAACTTTCATGCACTCAGTCTAACACATATGTTTCCCAAAAACGCTACTATTTTGCCCTTTTTTTTATTAACATCGAACCCAAGAATTATTTTGGCTCCGACCTTGGTGCTTGTGCCACACTTAGTTATACTTACAGAATGCCCGCCAAACAGTGCCACCCATAGATTATCATCATCGTCAATAATCATGCCGTCGGGGATTCCCTTCAAATCTGGATGATCCGCAAGATCGAATACTGTTGTTACATTAGCTGCGAAAAAAAATTCTATTGAGCTTCAGACAGTGGTTGAATAAACAAAATTCGAAAATATGCCATGGACTTCAAATACCCAACACCTCTTGAACGGGGTATGTTAATTTAAAAACTACAAACTACAATGACGTTATATTTTTGAACACGCAAGTTTAATTTTTGTTCGGAAATATGAACAGGATGTTCATAAAATCAGTTGTGGAATCATCTGCGGCTGAAAATTAAACTTTAGTCGATATTTTCCATCGTTGAAGTCGTTCATGTTGTCAGATATTACAAAAAAAAAACTCATTTTTCAATTTTAATGGAGAATGTTTTCCCCTTTGAACATGTAAGTTTGAATTCTGCCATTGACACTTTTCTTCAATGCTTAATATTCAATGATCTGTGATGAATCCTACCCTTGAAAAATCTACTAATGATCCGAGGGGGAAACAACTAGTAATTTTTTGTACACCTAATGAAATCAGTGAAGTAATTATCTCTAATGAAAAATAATGAAAAAGTTTTAGGAGGCATTGACAGATAATTACCATTCAATTACGCGGATACGTTGTATGGACATAATTTAACTCTTATGTTTAAAAATAAGGTCCAGAAAGTCATAAAATAATTCCCAAATACATACCCATTACATACTAATTCAGCCATTCTGAATCGATTGGCGTTCGCAGAATTGGTCTATATCTAACTGTTCTCGAGTTGGTCAGCTCTAAATCAGTTTTTAGATGTTTTTTTGCCGTCAAAAATTTTTTTGATGAGTTTTCAACATTTTCGTTCAAAGATTCGGAATCAGCACGTCAAAATACGTCCGAGAACAAAAATTTTAAATTCGAAAAATCAAAAAATCTCGGAAAATTTTATTTTTCATCTTAAACACCTTTTTCCGGCTAAATCTCATATCTGAGCACATAAAAATCATACATTTTCGGAATGAGCATGAAATTTCACGTATACAGTGCAAATTTCAAGTCGATATGACGATTTACTATTTTTCGTGATTTTTAGGACCTTTTTTCGAATAACTTTAATTTCTGTTGATTAACTCGAAATTCACCATCCATACTAATTCAACCATTATGAATTGATTGGCGTTCGCAGAATTTGTCTATCTCCAACCATTCTCGAGTTGGACAGCTCTAAATCAGTTTTTAGATGTTTTTTATGCCGCCAAAAATATTTCTAAAAAGTTTTCGATATTTTAGTTCAAAAATTCGGAATCAGCACGTCAAAATACGTTCGAGACGAAAATTTCAAATTCGAAAAATGAAAAATAAAAAAGGTCAAAAAATTATTTATGTTGATATATTCGACTTTTTTGTCTGTTGATTTTTTTTGTTCAAAATCTCAGTATATACTAATTTGGCCATTCTGAATCGTTTGGCGTTTGCAGAGTTTGTCTATCTCCAACCGTTCTCGAGTTGGTCAGCTCTAAATCAGTTTTTAGATGTTTTTTTTGGCGCCAAAAATATTTCTGATGAGTTTTCGAAATTTTCGTTCAAAGATTCGGAATCACACATCAAAATACGTTCGAGGACAAAAATTTGAATTACGAAAAATGAAAAATAAAAAATCTCAGAAAATTGAATTATCTACCTTAAACACACTTTTCCGGCTAAATCTCTCATCTGAGCACATAAAAATCATACATTTTCGGAATGAGCATGAAATTTTACGTATACAGTGCAAATTTCAAGTCGATATGACGACTTAGTATTTTTCGTGATTTTTAGGGGTCAACCCCTTGCAACTTTTTCGAGTAATTTTTAATTTCTTTTGATTGACTCGAAAATAACAATACATACTAATTCGGCCATTTTGAATCGACTGGCGTTCGCAGATTTCGTCTATCTCTAACCGTTCTCGAGTTGGTCAGCTCTAACAGTTTTCAAATGTTTTTTTTGGCGCGAAAAATCATTCTGATGAGTTTTCAACATTTTCGTTCAAAGATTCGAAATCAGCACGTCGAAATACGTTCGGGGATAAAAATTTAAAATTTGAAAAATTAAAAAATTTAAAAAGTTCAAAAAATTATTTATCATGATATACTTACCTTTTTTGCCCGTCGATTTTTTTCGTTCAAATTCCCAATATATACTAATTCAGCAATTCTGAATCCATTGGCGTCAGCAGAATTTGCCTATCTCTAAATGTTCTCGAGTTGGTGAGCTCTGAATCAGTTTTCAAATCGTTTTTTTGGCGCCAAAAATATTTCTGATGAGTTATCGATATTTTCGTTCGAAGATTTGGAATCAGCACGTCAAAATACGTTCGGGGAAATTCGAAAAGTGCAAAAGTATTTTCTGGCGAGTTTTGACATTTCGAATAATGAATTTATTAAAATTAATATTGAATTAATGAAAATGTTATGATGTACACCTAATGAAAGAGTAGTTTTCCCCTCGTAATGATCTATCTAAAATACAATATTTCATAACTTTTAACTCACATATCTCTCCAGTATCTTGGTCATAGTTATATCCAGTTACAGTCCTTTCGGAACTGTCTATAAAGTAGAACTTTTTGCTATCTTTCGACCAAGCGATGCCATTGCTTATACTGGTATTCGATATTTTTTCGTCCATTTTCACGGTACCATTGCCGGTGATCATATAAATGCAGCCCCCATGAGGTTGAACTGTAAGGTCTTCGTTCCTGGTCAGTATTCCTGAAAACGAATTAAGTTAGATTCAAAGTTTTCAGTATAATGCAAGCAAAATTGTTGTCAAGAATGAGTATAATATTCACATATGGATAAATTGTACACGATGGAGCATTGGTTGGTGATGCTTGAGGTTTGTCAAATACTTCAACAGCAACCACAGTTGAAGCATGAATATAGTAGACTACACGCCCATATCACATTTTGAAGGGATTTTGTTTTTGTACGGTAGTAGTTTGTACGGTTAGATGAGGTTGCGTTTTCTTTTAACTTTTTTATATTTGCTTTTACTTTCATAGTGATTTGGCAACACGGGATATTTTCGATTATATCGTATAACAAAGTAACCAACTGCAAGAACAAATATATTATTAATACTGGCATTGTAGGTGTTGTGTTTATGGTTACAAAAAGGTCAAATATTGTGTAAAACGCTTGTTTTTGGTGCTTGTAATTGTGAAATATAAGTTGATTATTAGTGTCTGAAAAATAGGTCGACAAAAAGAAGGGGCATTTTGTGATTTTTTACTGACAATTTAACTCATGTATAAAAAATCGCATATGTCACAGTGCAATTGTCACTTTGACTGCGGCAAAAGTTAGCTTTTAACTTTTATAGCGACAAATACACTAGTGGTTTTTTCACTTATTCATTTGTTTATCGATTATCGCGGTTTTGTTGTCAAAATGAATAGTTTGACATTGATATGTTTCTGAATTTCTTATTCATTAAATTGTCCTGCCGAATTACACTCGAGGTTTGTGTCGTTCAAATTCTAAAATGTTTCCTTTAACAATTTGACTTTGATTTACCAAATAACTTATTGGAAATAGCTGGTAAAATATCTAACTAGCTCTTGAAATATATGAACTCACCTGCCCAAATTCTGCCATGACAATCAGCTTTGCCGTCGTTATATTGTCTTTCGGATTTTTGCTCACTGCCCTCTGTCTTTACTAATTTCATTTCTTCAACAGAGCCTTCACTAGGCCATTTCAGTCTGTACATATCTTCGTCAGCACCAACTACGAATTCATCTATGGTTTCTTTTATAGGAATTATAATCCCTACTGAGTCGTGGTTCTCTAAAAACAAAAAAAATTCAATGTACTTACATATAACGGGTGACCCGGGACCAATTTACCCCCATGTATCTTCACTATTATTTTGTATAGATGTTTCAAATTTGGTATATTCATTTGATGTTATAAATGTACAATTTAGCAAGTATTGGACCAAATATGACACTTTCCGGTTCGACCATTTCTTTAGTTCAAATAGAAAGTACCATTTTTTATTAAAAATTACGATTTGGTACAAAATTACCGTTCCAACCATATCTCACAATCATACTTGTAATAATTCACAAACTACTGATATATTTGAGGTTTTATAAAAAATTACTTTTTGTACTCTCCTCGTAACGGAACATTTTCATGAAAGTGTGCTATGATTGTTGGAACAATAGCATGTGAGTAACAATAATTCGATGTTAAAGTTTTCACAATATGATTTGTATGCAGACGTAACTATTTTCCCAATTTTTGTTTTTCTTTATTTTTCTTTTAAATGCTAACAGGAATTTTTCGTGTGGGTTAGAAAATCATATCTATTGAAAGATTCAATACAATTGTCTGTTTTCTATTTCAATATAGATAGGACTTTCTTACCTACACAAAAAATCCCATTTAAAAGAAATTGATGTTGAAAAATAAAGAAAAACAAAAATTGAGAAAATAGTTACATACGTCTGCATTCAAATCATACTGAGAAAACCTTGACATCTAATATGTTACTCATATGCTATTGTTTCACCTTCCAAAGCACACTTTCATGAAAATGTTCCCGTTACGAGGGAAATACAAAAAGTATTTTTTTATAAATTGTGAAATATATCAGTAGATTGTGAATTGGAAGTGTGATTGTGAATTGTGATATATCGTTGGGAAAGTAATTTTGTACCAAAACGTAATTTTCAAAAAATTGTACTTCTTAGTTGAACTAAAAAAATTGGATGCGCTTCCGGTCAAACCGGAAGTTTCATATTTGGTCTGATACTTGCTACTTGCACTGCACTGTTTGGAACCTTTGGTTTTTTTTTTATTTGAGTAATTATATTGTCAATTATTTTTTGGACGTAAAGCGTGTTCTTTAGTTTTTTAAATTATTTTTTTGATATATTTTTTTGATGGATATGATAGATTACTTACTTAGAATGTATGACGATACATTGCCAGTTCCGCTGTCCCACCTGTATATTGCAGGTCTGAAAGTATCGACGTAGTACACTGACTGTTGTTTACTAATCCAATGGGGACCTTCACTGTGTTGTATGGGGGGTGTAATAGGTTTGATAGTATAAGTATCACTAAAATGAAAATCAAAATACTTTTCCTGAACTAACTGAATACCTTGATTTTTTTGACGATTTTTGAAAAACTAATAATGATAGGTCAACGTTCTTTGCGCACTATTTCTTGAGATGTTTTTAGGGTAATTTTACCTTCCACAAACTGATGAAAAAATGTAAATAAACCTTATCAAGAACCGAGTTTCGCTCAACATTATATATCTTGAGATAACGGACGTCTCCATGATATATGGACACCCTGTATGTGCATATAGAATTTATGTATCATACGCTCGAAGTAACTTTTCCAGACGTATCCCGTTTAAAATTCAAAGTTATTGAATAAATAAACATAAATATTTACATGTTTGAAAGTTTTAGACAATGCTGTAGATTGATTACTTTTATTGCAAACTTCTATTGTCTGGAATGTTTTTGTGAGCACGACGTTTCAATCGGTTCATTATCAAGTATATGTACTAACCGTCAGAGTAATGACAGGAACTTTATATGACCTTAATTAATAGGACTACGAGTTGAACGTTGTAATGGTTGGGGACCCTTATCGTTTTTATTCTTCTAGAAATGACCTGTTATTAATTGATGCTTGCTTCGAGCAAGAATTCTTAATTTCTACGCTCGGTTGACTGAAAGCGTTGTTGGCTTGGATGTGTGAAGGGACTCTTTAAATTTTCGTATAAACCATTGCTCTTTTTCTTCGCCTAAGACGATTGCATCTTTCCACTGGATGCGGTGGTGTTCCGTCCAAGCGTGTTCTGCGATTCCCGGCTTCGACGTTGAGTCCAGCGTTTGTGTTCGTTCTTCCTAATGCTGAGAGGTCTTTTGGTCTCACCGATATAGCGGCATCTTCATTCGCAGGGTATTTGGTTGACGCAATTTTCTGAATTTAGGCTTTGTTTTGGTTGGAAGGCTTCTCAATGTGTTTCCGTATCTGAAACCACTTCTGACGTTGTACTTATTCCCGATCCTTCTTGGTCTCTCCGATACGCCTCTGATGTATGTTAGGAGGACAATATGGCTTGGATGATGATCTTTGGTTGCCTTGTTTTAGAACATCTTCCAGGAGTCTTCCTGGGTACCCGTTCTGGTTCATATCTCTCCTTATGTAGCTGAGTTCCGTGTCTAGTTCTTTGTTGCTGCACATAGTCTTTGCCCTTTCCACAAGAGTTTTCACGAAGCCTTTTTGGTTGATGTTGCGTGGTTTGAATCGAAGCTCAAGTATTGACCGGCGTGGGTTTTCTTTCTGTAGACCGATCTTTGTATGGAGCCTCCATTTCTCTCGCGACTTGGACGTCAAAGAACGGAAAGATGCCGTTGTCCTCCTTTCCATTGTGAATTTAATTGTCTTTCTGATTTTATTAATACCTTCCAAGAAGTTTTCGGGGTGTTGGTCTCGATGATCCCATAATATGAATGTATCGTCAACGTACCTAAGCCAAAGTTTAGGTTTGCGTTTGGCATCTTTAATGGCTAGGATTTCGAACTATTCCATGTATACCTTAGCGATTATCGGTGATAATTGGGGGGCCATAGAGGGAGTCCGTATGTAGCGTAGAAATTGAGAATATGTGGAAAACATTCATTAATACCAGGTCAGTTCTAGAAGACACTTAACTATGGCCAATTGAGAAAACAGGTAGTCCTGTTAATTACCTCAGGACATTTGAAGTTCCTCCCACTCTGGCGGTTAGTACACACTTGACAACGATCGGAGGTACTGAACCGATTGAAACGTCGTGCTCATAGAGACATTCCAGACGATAGAAGCCCGCCCTAAAAATAATAAATAAATATATACCATTTTACTGAATAACCTACCATTCCCTGATTGAAATGGAAATCCACAGGGTAAAACCACACAATAAACATATCACCTGCATGCTGCATTCAAATTGTGTATCACTTTATTGAAATTACTTGGATTATAATGCAGTGGCACGCTTTTATATCTCCACTTACCTATAGGTATTTATAATTACTTTCTTTTATTTGTTTCAATATCAGAAAAAAAAACGAGATATGATCTCCGAATGTTTCTTTCGAGTATATAGATATAATTTTTACAGTTGATACTTATTTGTTCGGTTCAGATGTTCCTCTTGAAAGATATATTGATACACGCACTAGGAATATTCGATTTGTACCTGAAACCAATGAATAATAATAATGAAGAATTATGATACTTCCTCATAAACACTTACATGGGAATACCCAAGCATTAGGAAGGCTATTATTATTTGCCGCAGCGCTCCTGAGCGATTAACTGATTTTTGGTGGTGCATTCACTTTTCAGTTGTAAGAAAACCCGGAAAAACCTACACCACTATCCTGGGAGCTACCACAGTCCAGTGAACAGCTTTGCGAATGCGCATGATAGAACCCTTCATGCCTCTTTCTCTTCTAAAGCTCTGATATCAGCCGGTGAAAGCAGAAATAAACGGGAATGTCGGAAAAAATCGTGAACAAAATAAATACGGACTTCTAGAATGGAGATCCAACAACTTGGTAGATTTCATTTCAAATAAAACCCAAGCATACCGATCTCACAGTGGCCAACGTAAATGTGTCAGTAGTATCCACACCAATGAAATCTTCCATTTCAATGCTCAGTTTTAGCATCAAACACAATGAAGCACAAATATACAGAATATATGTCGGGAGTATCCCTACCAATGAATTCGATGTTTCAGCAGTACCCTTTCACGGGAAAACCATGTGAGATTCATTGCCCAAGGAGCCTCTCAAAAACTTGTTTTCTGGAATACTGTTTTTATACATGAAGTGCAGCGCTCAAAACACACATTGAAACTTTCAATAAAGCGCCATCCGTTTTGTCAGTGAAACTTTGCTCACAAGCTCGCTCACATCTGACGAACACCACAGAAAGGTTGGCGATCTGTCCATATTTTATAGATATTTTCATGGACGATTCTCTTCCGAAATAACATAATTCGTTCCACCGTTAGCGGTTCCATCCATATGCCGTCACTTTGGAGACATGACGCACATCTGCTTCCCAGGGCGTAATACTTCCGGTGAGACCGAAAGTTGCACGAATTTGAGTCAATTGTTAAAAAATGCAGTTTTATGTCTCATATAGGTACTCCAAATTTCATGTCAATATCTGTAAAACCAAAAAAGTTATAGGGGCCAGCCACTTTACGTGGACACCCGGTATATATATTTTTTTTGAGTCAAATTTCAATAACAGTCGTTTCCATTCCTGTCTGCAAATCAACAAAGCTACTAATAGGTATTGGCGCTCTTGGCGGCAATGCTATTGGTTGCTCGGAATTCTCGGGAGAGTACGTCACAATAATTTGCAATGGCGCGAAAAAGAAGTCATTTGAATTTTGTCGACGAAATATTCAAAAAGATTCAAAAAATAACAACAAATTGCCAACACAGTTTTCACAAGCTGCAGAATCCATTGAAAATATTTTCAAAATTTCGTGTTCTGGCCTATTCTTTCTTTTCTGGTTCAATGCTCAAATATGTCAATTGTATGAGTTGTAATAATAATAATGATCTTCATTTAATAATATAATCTTTATATTGTCCAAGGGATTTATCACAAGCCCAGTTTGTCGGTCTTATTCTGAACCACTCGGTATATTATTTGTATAGATTTTTATTGACTTTGATTATCTAAATATTTTATTATGTTTAACTTGTTGAACCCCCTTCATTAGCACATTGTGATCTAAAGAATCAATTAAGATCTTATCTTATCTTAATGTTGTCACCACTCGAATAGTTATCAGAAATGAATAATGGATTTCTTGAACTTCTATAATGATGCACTGGAATGCAGCATGAACAAACACATTTTTCACAACAGGAATGGTACTGGCCGGAGCCTGTAAAGTCATCAGGAGTTTGGACCCCCTTCTCTGTATGGTCCGTGGTCATGAAAATGCAGGGATTGGAGCGTTTCTCTTCAAGGCAGAAACCCGAGCCAACCCAAGCAGCTGATGAACTTGCTCTCACTTTCGACACTAAACGGCGTCATCCGAACTGGAACCCGTTCGGCGAAAAGCCCAAATAAAGACCGCAGAAAAGGCAGTTCCGCTGTAGCTGCATAAGGAAAAGCCTATGCATGGGGTCTCCTTCACGCACGTGGAAAACCTCGTCTTATCCAAAAACTTGACCTATGCCTTTCTAAAGTCGGAGACTGAGGGATTTATAATGGCCTGCCAGGATGGTGTCGCCAACACCCTGGTCTACCACAATGTTTTCGGAAAGTTTCAATACCTTTATGAACGTTAATATGAGCCTATTTTTCTGAAATAAATCAGTCATTTCATTAAACCTCCAATCAGGATGTTCTCTACGGTAGTACTGCCACAGAGGAGAGGGTTCAATCATACACACAGAAATAGAAAAAAAAAAGTTTAATTTGAATGATTCATTTACTATTCGCAACGGCTTCATTACCAGGTAAACCCCTGACTCCTAGATTCTCAACGGCAAACACAGTGCCTGCGTCTGGTTCTTTTTTGAGCTGTTTTTCGTCAAGGTGTAATCTAGAAGTAGTAACAAAAAGAATGTCGAGTCTGGGGCCTCCAAAACACGCAGAAGTTACGTATGTGGCGGGCATTTTGATATGGTTCAGTATTTTACCTGTCCTAGGATCCAAATGTATCACCTGAAAGGGAAAAGCGTTTAATTCACGTGAAAATTGAATGTATAACGAAAAACAGATACTTTATTCACTCCCAATAGCTGTGCAAGAACAGCTTAAGCTTAACTTCAGTACTTCTGCTGGAGCCTAGATTCTACTTTGTATCTATCATTCCTTATTGAAATAATTCTAGCCATATAAGTGTTTTTTTCTGCAAGAAGTTCACTGTGGGAATAAAAAAATTCCGACAATGCCAAAATATCTCAATAATAATTGAACAAGGAAAGATGCATTCACCCTGTTTTATCATTTGGAGGCATTTCCGCCAAACTATAAAATTGCGAGTACTACCAGTTCCCAAAAAAGAAAAAGAGACCCTACCCAGCAACTACAGACCTATCGCACTACCATATGTAAACTCGAAGGTCAAGAAAAAAGCCATCAACATCGAGCTCATGCAATATCTAGAAAGCTTAGGAATTGTGAATGATCGACAATATGGTTTCCGTCATGAGAGATCAACTGGTGATCCTTGCTCTCGTTTCACATATTATGGCAGCTATCTTTTGAAAAATATAGTGAAAATAGATATCTTCAAGGCTTTTGATTGGCTTTTGTTTAGCACTAGAAATGTCTCCCCAATCTTCCATTTTATGCCTTGCTCCCGCAGTTGTTGCTAGCTAGCTTTCTCTCAAACATACCTCTCCACGTGGTTTTTGCAGTAGTTTTATAAAACGATCTAGCTATAAATAGTGGTTTACCACAGGGATCCATTCTAGCATCAACACTGATTCTTATTCACATCAGGATTTGTTGGGAGCTACCTCATGCCCAGTGGTTTCATCTGGAAAAACGTCCGACACTGCCTTACCACTACGTATTTTAAATGTATGTATGAAGTTGTGGCTAACTTCTTTATGGAGAAGTTCGAACAAGAAGCAGTGGAATTTGCAAGATACAAGCCGAGTTTTTGATTTCGCTATGTGGACGAATTATGGAGTCATGGAGAACAAGAACTACCTACCAAATTTTTACAATCATTCCAACTCCATAAATCCGAAGATGTATATCTGTATATCCGTATGACAAAAGGATCATAAATACCCGCCTAACTGAACACAAGAGGAACTGCATCCGCGCTTGCAGAGCATGCTCTACTTACTGAGGACAAGAATACAATTATGTTTAATGAAACTGAGATACTGGTTAGGACCTCAGGGTGTTACCCGCGAATATTCAGAGAGGCACTTGAAATTCAAAAACATCCTAATAAGTTCAACCGAAAGGAAGAAGGCCCCAATTTGAGTAAAACTTGGAGGCAGGTAATCAGAGGGACCAAAACAAAACCCTTTGCAGTTACAATCGATAATAATCAAAGACAATAACAGGTCTCGGAATTCAGTAAACGAGTGGAATCAAGGCTTGAAGTCACTTCCCCTATAAGAGTAAGCACTGCCTTTGAAAATGTCTACCGCAGATGTAGACGAAACGTTAGGAAGAATCACCCCGAAACCATGACCAAGAAACCCGAAAATCACCGATAGTTCAGAGATTACCGGTCGTACAAGTTTAATATCTCAAATATCTGACAGAAACCAACTACTCTCCTGGCTAGTACGGTGACGCATATCGAATGACTTCTGACAAGATATACTTCGGCAACACTACACAAGAAGAATAATATTACAAGTGCCACCTATAATGAAACAGAAATTTATTTGAGTGAAACAGGGTGGCCATTTACAACAGATCGGTTTTTAAGTTAACACCTACTCCTACCTACTTTTTTCTGGTGTAAAGCAGGAAAAAAAAAAGAATACTCACAGCTTTACCTCCAAAGAGAGCAATCCATAGGTTACCTTCATCATCAATTGTCATACCATCCGGTATACCTTTCAGATCGGGATGATTGGAAAGGTCGAAAATAATTTTTCTATTGCCTGAAAAGAGATCAAGTGATTTTATGAAGTTTAGTACTAGAAGTACTGCAGTTGAAAAGATAAATTGTGTCCAATTATGTTTGCTTTCTAGGAATTTGAAAGTAATAATAATGTGAACCGGTTCATCCCAAAACTGAGCAATACTAAGATAAGTATACTGTTCAGTCAGAACAAGAAGTATACTGTTCAGTCAGAACAAGAAGTATTTTTTCGCTTTACCGCACACAAGGAATTAATAGACGCGCATTCCGATAACCAAATTATCTTCATCAGTATGTATTATTACTGAGGGGGGAAATACTTCTTGGTCTCATTCAGTGACACCACAGGCGTCCAATATCCCATATTTTTTATATTCTGTTTGAATTTAGGAATGAATAATGAGTTTTATACAATTGGTTTGTAGTTTCTGTCTCAGATGAAAATCGTCTAGTGTTTCTGTTATATTTGCACCTCCCCAGGTTATGACTTCAAAAGATAGATGATACTTACTTATATTACCAGATTCTTCTTCATAATCGTATTCAGCCACGGTTTTCGGCATACTGTCGACGAAATAGAACTTTTTGTTGTCGTTCGACCAGGCTATGCCATTACTAATACTGGTATTTTGTATTTTTTCTTGCTCTTGTGTTGTGTCGCCATATTTTATCATATACAGGCAACCACCTTCCGATGCAACTGATAAGTCTTCGTTACGAGTCAAAGTCCCTTAAACAAAAGATCAGTCAGTATGGAATTAATATGAATAATATTGATTAGCCAGAAATTAAAATCAAAGCGAAGAAGAATAAATATACAGTGAGTTTCAAAAAGTTTGCACCATATGAAAAACTTGTTTAATATCCATTTGTCAGAAAATTTTATTCCTCATAAAAATTGATGCATTGCATAACACTTGTATTTGTATACAGGTTGTCGGAATTCTAAATTTCCAAATGGTATACAGGAAAGCACAAATTTGAAATCATAGTACGCAAAAAAATAAACAAATCACATTTTTACGATTAAAGTAATTGTAAAGTTGCAGATTTGTATTATTTATTCGTGTACAAATAATTAATTAATTAATTTAATAACGTTCTTTCATAAAATCATACTGATGTACATGGAGAGTGAAATTTTTGCACCAAAAAACTGTTAAAAATTTAACCTATTTTCAACAAAATTCGATATTCTAGTAAATAAAAATTGGACCAAATTTTGCATTGAAATATCGTTGTTGGAATATGAGGCAGGCTTCTAAGGTGCATATGAGATACCTACTAGCACTCTTTATGAGTCTAGAAGCATAAAAAATTGGGAAAAAAATCGTTGCGTCGGTGGATTCCAAATCTTAATATTGTTTTTGAATCTGACCAACTTTTCCAATAAATAAACTTCTTTGATAAGATCGAAAATAAGGATAGTTTACTTTTGATCAAAACCCCTATTTTTATTCTCCCCTGTACACCTTTTGGAAATTCAGAATTTTAATAACTCAAATACAGGTTTTCCGCAATTCACCAACTTTTATGAAGAATAATATTTTTTCCATATGGTGCAAACTTTTTGAAACTCACTGTATAATGAATAAGTGTTTAGACAAATTAAATTCCAGAAAAAGATTTTCCTCGAGCAGGGATCGAACCTGCGACCCTAGATATTTTTACTTCAACTTCAAAAATATTTAATGACATTAAATCAAGGGCGTCGCTAATTTTTTTCTTGGGTGGTAAAGACTATCTTGGGGGGGTAAAGGCTTTAATTTTTTTTCTTGGGATGGGGTAAAGGCTTAAATTTAATTTAAAAATAAAGTAATACGTATATAGCTAGCTGGACCCTTGTGGTATACCCTTTCCAACTGAACTAATTGCCGAGCTGGTACCTTTAACTCTAAAGTTTCTATTGACTAAGTACGAGTCTTATAATCATACCATGTATTCAGGCATTTTGATGACTAATCTTTCTGTCCAATGCGAAGAAAATAATAAGTGAGGTGATGGTTTGATTGACAATTTAAAAAAAAAGTACAAAAAAATTGGAGGCAGCAGCACTGTTGTGTATTTATATGAACTATTATAGCCAAACTCACCAATCCAAACTCTTCCTCTGCTATCAGCCTTGCCGTCGTTGAGCTGATTTTTCGGTTTTTCTTTATCGACTTGTGTTAATTTGCAGGCTTCTGCTTTCAATCTGGAAACCCCTTTCGGCCAATTGAATCTGTATAGATCCCGATCAGCGCCCACCAGAAATTGGTTTTTCTCGTCTTTTATAGGAACTATGATGCCAACAGATTTGTGATTTTCTGAAAATTACGAATTGAATATTATTCAAACTGAAGATTTGTTTTACGAAATGTCATTGATCAAACGCGGAAAGTAATTTTTTCACTAAATCATCTGTACAGAGTGTGAACAATTACTCCTTACCGAAAGTTATACAGTGCTCTCCCTACCCAAAGAAGTAGAAAACAAAGTGAAATTTGGAAATCTAGACAAAGAAAAAAAATGTTCGTAAGTGTAGAAAAGCGCCGCGCCTGGATGAACTCACATGGAAATGCAGAAAAAGTGTAGCTCTTCTAATGATCAAACTGAAGCTGGTTATTTGCATGATTGAATTTCTGATGAGTTTTCGACATTTTCGTTCAAAAATTCGGAATTTGAAAAATGAAAAATAAAAAAGTTTAAAAAATTATGTACGATGATATATTCGACTTTTTTGTCCGTTGATTTTTTCCGTTCAACATCCTAGTATATACTAATTTGGACATTCTGAATCTATTGGCGTTCGCAGAATTCGTCTTTCTCCAACCGTTTTCGACATGGTCTGTTCCAAATCAGTTTTTAGACGGTGTTTTTGCCGCCAAACATATTTCTGATGAGTTTCCGACATTTTCGTTAAGAAATTCGGAATCAGCACGACAAAATACGCTAGAAGACAAAAATTTGAAATTCGAAAAATGAAAAATAAAAAAGTTTAAAAAATTATGTATGATGATATATTGGACTTTTTTGTCCGTTGATTTTTTTCGTTCAAAATCTCATTGTATGCTAATTTGGCTATATTGAATCGAATGGCGTTCACAGAATTTGTCTACCTCTAACCGTTCTTGAGTTGGTCAACTCTAAATCATTTTTTAGATGTTTTGTTTCCCGCCAAAAAAATTTCTGATGAGTTTTTGTCATTTTCCTGCAAAAAATTGGATTCAGCACGTCAAAATGCGTTAGAGGACAAAAATTTGAAATTCGAAAAATGAAAAATCAAAAAGTTTAAAAAATTATGTACGATGATAATATATTCGACTTTTTTGTCCGTTGATTTTTTCCGTTCAACATCCTAGTATATACTAATTTGGACATTCTGAATCTATTGGCGTTCGCAGAATTCGTCTTTCTCCAACCGTTTTCGACATGGTCTGTTCCAAATCAGTTTTTAGACGGTGTTTTTGCCGCCAAACATATTTCTGATGAGTTTTCGACATTTTCGTTAAGAAATTCGGAATCAGCACGTCAAAATACGCTGGAAGACAAAAATTTGAAATTCGAAAAATGAAAAATAAAAAAGTTTAAAAAATTATGTATGATGATATATTGGACTTTTTTGTCCGTTGATTTTTTTCGTTCAAAATCTCATTGTATGCTAATTTGGCTATATTGAATCGAATGGCGTTCACAGAATTTGTCTACCTCTAACCGTTCTTGAGTTGGTCAACTCTAAATCAGTTTTTAGATGTTTTGTTTCCCGCCAAAAAATTTTCTGATGAGTTTTTGTCATTTTCCTTCAAAAAATTGGATTCAGCACGTCAAAATGCGTTAGAGGACAAAAATTTGAAATTTGAGAAAGAAAAATAAAAAAATTCAAAAAACTATGTACGATGATATATTCGACTTTTGTGTCCATTGATTTTTTCCGTTCAACATCCTATTATATACTAATTTGGACATTCTGAATCGATTGGCAGTCGCAGAATTGGTCTATCTCCAACCGTTCTCGAGTTCAAATCAGTTTTTAGACGGTGTTTTTGCCACCAAAAATATTTCTGATGAGTTTTCGACATTTTCGTTATGAAATTCGGAATCAGCACGTCAAAATACGTTAGAGGACAGAAATTTTAAATTTGAGAAATGAAAAATAAAAAAGTTTAAAAAATTATGTACGATGATATATTCGACTTTTTTGCCCGTTGATTTTTTCCGTTCAAAATCTCAGTATATGCTAATTTGGCTATTTTAAATAGAATGGCGTTCGCAGAATTTGTTTATGTCTAACCGTTCTTGAGTTGGTCAACTCTAAATAAGTTTTTAGATTGTTTTTTTGAAGCCAAAAATATTCCTGATGAGTTTTCTGCATTTTTCTTCAAAAAACTGGAATCTGCACGTCAAAATACGTTAGAGGAAAAAATTTGATATTTGAAAAATAAAAAATAAAAAAGTTTAAAAACTTATGTATGATGATATATTCGACTATTTTGTCCGTTGATTTTTTCCGTTCAAAATCCCAGTATATACTAATTTGACCATTCTAAATCGATTGGCGTTCTGTTCTGTTCTCGAGTTGGTCAGCTCTGAATCAGTTTTCAAATGTTTTCAATTTTTTTTTCCGTTTTCGCATTCCTTGAGACCAAAATTGCTACTGATTCTTCCGTACATATTTCCGTTATTAAATAACGGCGAGTTCATACTCATGGTCTTTTTTGTATGTCGTAACTTTAGAACCAGTTTCTATAGGTTCCAGTTAACTCTAGATGGACTAACTCGACGTTCAGAATGTGAATGACATTTATCAAATAGGGTTTTAGGCTTTCATTCTCACCATTAGTAAGTCCATCCGGAATTTAAATTGAAGGTATAAAACCGGTCCTTTTAGTGCTCCTCCAATAAATTCGTATTTTCCTCACTAGCGACCAATATGGCTTCAACACACCTTCCCGGTCTTAATGTTCAATATTTATTGTTGAAGCCTTCGCATTTCCATCAACCCCTGGTGGATAATGATAGCCCATCAACTCATCAACTCGATGAACGGTTCAAAAAATATCTCCCTACTGACTAATTTTTGGATATAGAATTTTGTAATCTCTCACCTAATTTATGCGATGAAGTTTTTTCAGTCTGCGAGTTCCATCTGTAAACAGTGGCATTGAAAGTATCGAGGAAGTACAGAGTTTGTTCTTTCTTGTCCCAATAAGGTCCCTCGCTATGTTCAACGGCTGGCGTGATTGGTTTGATCGAGTAGGTTTTACTGAAAAAAAAATTATCGGTTACAAATATTAAAAACACTCGGTGTATAAAATGGTACCAGATACATGTGACATCTTTCCGAATCTGAACCGGTCCCGAGCTACAACACATTGCCAACACGATGAGATAGCTTTTAGTTGGCTGAATATACTTTCATTTCACGAAAATTGGAAATCAATAATCGGTTCGCCAGGCTAAATAGCTGCGCGTGGCTTGCTGAGTTTATGTGGGTCTTCGACAAAGATTCAAACACAAAAGAATTTGATATAGATGGAAAACTGACAACAGAACTGCCATGTGTAGCAAATCACATGGCAGGTTTGATTATCTTCGTTTGAACTATTAGTCCAAGATCCCAGAGCACCCAGACGTAACTTATTTTCTAAAGGGCAAAATGTGAGGAAAGAGGTGGTATTCCTATTATTCAGTAAATTTGTATTCGACAGGGCCCCTGGCTGGAAAGTTTTGGGGTAGTTCCGATTTCTTTCATTTCACACGTTTTTAGGAGTGCTGAATCCGAATCTGAAGTTTGCTAACAAAATTTCTTGACGGAACATTAAAAAAAAAGCAAAAAATGGTAAAAAATCTATTTTCTTGTAGTTTTTCGCTTAGAACTCGAAAATTATTAGTTTTTCGTGAAAAACTTTTTTATTCAGAATGGAAGTTTATAAAATTTCCTACAATTTCCACTATTCAGGTTTTTTTTTCGACAAACAGTTCGGGCTCAAACGCCAAATAAAAATTGGCGTATTTCTGCTGAGTCAGCAAACACCCACTTTTTCACTCCAAAACTCTTATTGACTATTTAATGACATTTAAAGTGAATTTCTCAAGGAATTATATTGTAATTAAACTAAAAGTACTCTTGTTCGTCATTGGAGCAGTTTCAATCGAAGGACTCATCTGAGGTTATGTCGATGACTGCTAGTCGCGTCAAAAGGACAAAAATTTGAAATTTGAAAAATGAAAAATAAAAAAGTTTAACAAATTATGTATGATGATATATTCGACTTTTTTGTCCGTTGATTTTTTTCGTTCAAAATCTTAGTATATACCAATTTGGATATTGTGATTCGATTGGCGTTCGCAGAATTTGTCTATCTCTGACCGTTCTCGAGTTGGTCAGCTCTAAATCAGTTTTTATACGGTTTTTTTCCCACTAAAAATATTTCTGATGAGTTTTCGACATTTTCGTTATGAAATTCGGAATCAGCACGTCAAAATACGTTAGAGGACAAAAATTTGAAATTTGAAAAATGAAAACTCAAAAAGTTCAAAAAATTATGTATATGAGTGTATATTCGACTTTTTTGTCCGTTGATTTTTTTTGTTCAAAATCTTAGTATATACCAATTTGGATATTGTGATTCGATTGGCGTTCGCAGAATTTGTCTATCTCTGACCGTTCTCGAGTTGGTCAGCTCTAAATCAGTTTTTATACGGTTTTTTTCCCACTAAAAATATTTCTGATGAGTTTTCGACATTTTCGTTATGAAATTCGGAATCAGCACGTCAAAATACGTTAGAGGACAAAAATTTGAAATTTGAAAAATGAAAACTCAAAAAGTTCAAAAAATTATGTATATGAGTGTATATTCGACTTTTTTGTCCGTTGATTTTTTTTGTTCAAAATCTTAGTATATACCAATTTGGATATTGTGATTCGATTGGCGTTCGCAGAATTTGTCTATCTCTGACCGTTCTCGAGTTGGTCAGCTCTAAATCAGTTTTTATACGTTTTTTTTCCCACTAAAAATATTTCTGATGAGTTTTCGACATTTTCGTTATGAAATTCGGAATCAGCACGTCAAAATACGTTAGAAGACAAAAATTTGAAATTTGAAAAATGAAAACTCAAAAAGTTCATAAAATTATGTATATGAGTGTATATTCGACTTTTTTGTCCGTTGATTTTTTTTGTTCAAAATCCTAGTATATACTAATTTGGACATTCTGAATCGATTGGCGTTCGCAGAATTTGTCTATCTCTAACCGTTCTCGAGTTGGTCAGCTCTAAATCAGTTTTTAAACGGTTTTTTTCCCACTAAAAATATTTCTGATGAGTTTTCGACATTTTCGTTATAAAATTCGGCATCAGCACGTCAAAATACGTTAGAGGACAAAAATTTAAAATTTGAAAAATGAAAACTCAAAAAGTTCAAAAAATTATGTATATGAGTGTATATTCGATTTTTTTGTCCGTTGATTTTTTTTGTTCAAAATCTTAGTATATACCAATTTGGATATTGTGATTCGATTGGCGTTCGCAGAATTTGTCTTTCTCTGACCGTTCTCGAGTTGGTCAGCTCTAAATCAGTTTTTATACGGTTTTTTTCCCACTAAAAATATTTCTGATGAGTTTTCGACATTTTCGTTATGAAATTCGGAATCAGCACGTCAAAATACGTTAGAGGACAAAAATTTGAAATTTGAAAAATGAAAACACAAAAAGTTCAAAAAATTATGTATATGAGTGTATATTCGACTTTTTTGTCCGTTGATTTTTTTTGTTCAAAATCCTAGTATATACTAATTTGGACATTCTGAATCGATTGGCGTTCGCAGAATTTGTCTATCTCTAACCGTTCTCGAGTTGGTCAGCTCTAAATCAGTTTTTAAACGGTTTTTTTCCCACTAAAAATATTTCTGATGAGTTTTCGACATTTTCGTTATAAAATTCGGAATCAGCACGTCAAAATACGTTAGAGGACAAAAATTTAAAATTTGAAAAATGAAAACTCAAAAAGTTCAAAAAATTATGTATATGAGTGTATATTCGATTTTTTTGTCCGTTGATTTTTTTCGTTCAAAATGCTAGAATATACTAATTTGGACATAACGAAACGATTGGCGTTCGCAGAATTTGTCTATTTCTAACCGTTCTCGACTTGGTCAGGTCTAAATCAGTTTATAGACGGTTTTTTTCCCGCCAAAAATATTTCTGATGAGTTTTCGACATTTTCGTTATGAAATTCGGAATCAGCACGTCAAAATACGTTAGAGGACAAAAATTTGAAATTTGAAAAATGAAAAATTAAAAAGTTCAAAAAATTATGTATATGAGTGTATATTCGACTTTTTTGTCCGTTGATTTTTTTCGTTCAAAATCCTAGAATATACTAATTTGGACATTACGAAACGATTGGCGTTCGCAGAATTTGTCTATTCCTACCCGTTCTCGACTTGGTCAGCTCTAAATAAGTTTTTAGACGGTGTTTTTCCCGCCAAAAATATGTCTGATGAGTTTTCGACATTTTCGTTATGAAATTCGGAATCAGCACGTCAAAATACGTTAGAGGACAAACATTTAAAATTTGAAAAATGAAAAATAAAAAAGTTAAAAAAATTATGTATATGAGTGAATATTCGACTTTTTTGTCCGTTGATTTTTTTCGTTCAAAATCCTAAGATATACTAATTTGGACATTACGAAACGATTGGCGTTCACAGAATTTGTCTATTTCTAACCGTTCTCGACTTGGTCAGCTCTAAATCAGTTTTTAAACGGTGTTTTTCCCGCCAAAAGTATTTCTGATGAGTTTTCGACATTTTCGTTATGAAATTCGGAATCAGCACGTCAAAATACGTTAGAGGACAAAAATTTAAAATTTGAAAAATGAAAACTGAAAAAGTTCAAAAAATTATGTATATGAGTGAATATTCGACTTTTTTGTCCGTTGATTTTTTTCGTTCAAAATCCTAGGATATACTAACTTGGACATTACGAATTGATTGGCGTTCGCAGAATTTGTCTATTTCTAACCGTTCTCGACTTGGTCAGGTCTACATCAGTTTTTAGACGGTTTTTTTCCCGCCAAAAATATTTCTGATGAGTTTTCGACATTTTTGTTATGAAATTCGGAATCAGCACGTCAAAATACGTTAGAGGACAAAAATTTGAAATTTGAAAAATTAAAACTCAAAAAGTTCAAAAAATTATGTATATGAGTGTATATTCGACTTTTTTGTCCGTTGATTTTTTTCGTTCAAAATCCTAGTATATACTAATTTGGACATTCTGAATCGATTGGCGTTCGCAGAATTTGACTATCTCTAACCGTTCTCGAGTTGGTCAGCTCTAAATCAGTTTTTAAACGGTTTTTTTCCCGCCAAAAATATTTCTGATGAGTTTTCGACATTTTCGTTATGAAATTCGGAATCAGCACATCGAAATACGTTAGAGGACAAACATTTAAAATATGAAAAATGAAAAATAAAAAAGTTCAAAAAATGATGTATATGAGTGAATATTCGACTTTTTTGTCCGTTTTGATTTTTTTCGTTCAAAATCCTAGGATACACTAATTTGGACATTACGAAATGATTGGCGTTCGCAGAATTTGTCTATTTCTAACCGTTCTCGACTTGGTCAGGTCTAAATCAGTTTTTAGACGGTTTTTTTCCCGCCAAAAATATTTCTGATGAGTTTTCGACATTTTCGTTATGAAACTCGGAATCAGCACGTCAAAATACGTTAGAGGACAAAAATTTGAAATTTGAAAAATGAAAACTCAAAAAGTTCAAAAAATTATGTATATGAGTGTATATTCGACTTTTTTGTCCGTTGATTTTTTTTGTTCAAAATCCTCGTATATACTAATTTGGACATTCTGAATCGATTGGCGTTCGCAGAATTTGTCTATCTCTAACCGTTCTCGAGTTGGTCAGCACTAAATCAGTTTTTAAACGGTTTTTTCCCACTAAATATATTTCTGATGAGATTTCGACATTTTCGTTATAAAATTCGGAATCAGCATGTCAAAATACGTTAGAGGACAAAAATTTAAAATTTGAAAAATGAAAACTCAAAAAGTTCAAAAAATTATGTATATGAGTGTATATTCGACTTTTTTGTCCGTTGATTTTTTTCGTTCAAAATCCTAGGATATACTAATTTGGACATTACGAAACGATTGGCGTTCGCAGAATTTGTCTATTTCTAACCGTTCTCGACTTGGTTAGGTCTAAATCAGTTTTTAGACGGTTTTTTTTTCCGCCAAAAATATTTCTGATGAGTTTTCGACATTTTCGTTATGAAATTCGGAATCAGCACGTCAAAATACGTTAGAGGACAAAAATTTTAAATTTGAAAAATGAAAAATAAACTTCAAAAAATTATTTATATGAGTGTATATTCGACTTTTTTGTCCGTTGATTTTTTTCGTTCAAAATCCTAGGATATACTAATTTGGACATTACGAAACGATTGGCGTTCGCAGAATTTGTCTATTTCTAACCGTTCTCGACTTGGTCAGCTCTAAATCAGTTTCTAGACGGTTTTTTTCCCACCTAAAATATTTCTGATGAGTTTTCGACATTTTCATCATGAAATTCGGAATCAGCACGTCAAAATACGTTAGAGGACAAACATTTAAAATTTGAAAAATGAAAAATAAAAAAGTTCAAAAAATTATGTATATGAGTGTATATTCGACTTTTTTGTCCGTTGATTTTTTTCGTTCAAAATCCTAGGATATACTAATTTGGACATTACGAATTGATTGGCGTTCGCAGAATTTGTCTATTTCTAACCGTTCTCGACTTGGTCAAGTCTAAATCAGTTTTTAGACGGTTTTTTCCCGCCAAAAGTATTTCTGATGAGTTTTCGACATTTTCGTTATGAAACTCGGAATCAGCACGTCAAAATACGTTAGAGGACAAAAATTTGAAATTTGAAAAATGAAAACCCAAAAAGTTCAAAAAATTATGTATATGAGTGTATATTCGACTTTTTTGTCCGTTGATTTTTTTTGTTCAAAATCCTAGTATATACTAATTTGGACATTCTGAATCGATTGGCGTTCGCAGAATTTGTCTATCTCTAGCCGTTCTCGAGTTGGTCAGCTCTAAATCAGTTTTTAAACGGTTTTTTTCCCACTAAAAATATTTCTGATGAATTTTCGACATTTTCGTTATAAAATTCGGAATCAGCACGTCAAAATACGTTAGAGGACAAACATTTAAAATTTGAAAAATGAAAAATAAAAAAGTTCAAAAAATTATGTATACGAGTGAATATTCGACTTTTTTGTCCGTTGATTTTTTTCGTTCAAAATCCTAGGATATACTAATTTGGACATTACGAAACGACTGGCGTTCGCAGAATTTGTCTATTTCTAACCGTTCTCGACTTGGTCAGCTCTAAATCAGTTTTTAGACGGTGTTTTTTCCGCCAAAAATATTTCTGATGAGTTTTCGACATTTTCGTTATGAAATTCGGAATCAGCACGTCTAAATACGTTAGAGGACAAAAATTTAAAATTTGAAAAATGAAAAATAAAAAGTTCAAAAAATTATGTATATGAGTGTATATTCGACTTTTTTGTCCGTTGATTTTTTTCGTTCAAAATCCTAGGATACACTAATTTGGACATTACGAAACGATTGGCGTTCGCAGAATTTGTCTATTTCTAACCGTTCTCGACTTGGTCAGGTCTAAATCAGTTTTTAGACGGTTTTTTTCCCGCCAAAAATATTTCTGATGAGTTTTCGACATTTTCATTATGAAATTCGGAATCAGCACGTCAAAATACGTTAGAGGACAAAAATTTAAAATTTGAAAAATGAAAAATAAAAAAGTTCAAAAAATTATGTATATGAGTGTATATTCGACTTTTTTGTCCGTTGATTTTTTTCGTTCAAAATCCTAGGACATACTAATTTGGACATTACGAAACGATTGGCGTTCGCAGAATTTGTCTATTTCTAACCGTTCTCGACTTGGTCAGGTCTAAATCAGTTTTTAGACGCTTTTTTTCCCGCCAAAAATATTTCTGATTAGTTTTCGACATTTTCATTATGAAATTCGGAATCAGCACGTCAAAATACGTTAGAGGACAAAAATTTAAAATTTGAAAAATGAATAATAAAAAACTTCAAAAAATTATGTATATGAGTGAATATTCGACTTTTTTGTCCGTTGATTTTTTTCGTTCAAAATCCTAGGATATACTAATTTGGACATTACGAATCGATTGGCGTTCGCAGAATTTGTCTATTTCTAACCGTTCTCGACTTGGTCAGCTCTAAATCAGTTTCTAGACGGTTTTTTTCCCACCAAAAATATTTCTGATGAGTTTTCGACATTTTCATCATGAAATTCGGAATCAGCACGTCAAAATACGTTAGAGGACAAACATTTAAAATTTGAAAAATGAAAAATAAAAAAGTTCAAAAAATTATGTATATGAGTGAATATTCGACTTTTTTGTCCGTTGATTTTTTTCGTTCAAAATCCTAGGATATACTAATTTGGACATTACGAAACGATTGGCGTTCGCAGAATTTGTCTATTTCTAACCGTTCTCGACTTGGTCAGCTCTAAATCAGTTTCTAGACGTTTTTTTTCCACCAAAAATATTTCTGATGAGTTTTCGACATTTTCATCATGAAATTCGGAATCAGCACGTCAAAATACGTTAGAGGACGAACATTTAAAATTTGAAAAATGAAAAATAAAAAAGTTCAAAAAATTATGTATATGAGTGAATATTCGACTTTTTTGTCCGTTGATTTTTTTCGTTCAAAATCCTAGGATATACTAATTTGGACATTACGAATTGATTGGCGTTCGCAGAATTTGTCTATTTCTAACCGTTCTCGCCTTGGTCAGCTCTAAATAAGTTTTTAAACGGTGTTTTTCCCGCCAAAAGTATTTCTGATGAGTTTTCGACATTTTCGTTATGAAATTCGGAATCAGCACGTCCAAATACGTTAGAGGACAAAAATTTAAAATTTGAAAAATGAAAACTCAAAAAGTTCAAAAAATTATGTATATGAGTGTATATTCGACTTTTTTGTCCGTTGATTTTTTTCGTTCAAAATCCTAGGATATACTAATTTGGACATTACGAAACGATTGGCGTTCGCAGAATTTGTCTATTTCTAACCGTTCTCGACTTGGTCAGCTCTAAATCAGTTTTTAGACGGTGTTTTTCCCGCCAAAAAATTTCTGATGAGTTTTCGACATTTTCTTTATGAAATTCGTAATCAGCACGTCAAAATACGTTAGGGGACAAAAATTTAAAATTTGAAAAATGAAAAATAAAAAAGTTCAAAAAACTATGTATATGAGTGCATATTCGACTTTTTTGTCCGTTGATTTTTTTCGTTCAAAATCCTAGTATATACTAATTTATACATTACGAAACGATTGGCGTTCGCAGAATTTGTCTATTTCTAACCGTTCTCGACTTGGTCAGGTCTAAATCAGTTTTTAGACGGTTTTTTTCCCGCCAAAAATATTTCTGATGAGTTTTCGACATTTTCGTTATGAAATTCGGAATCAGCACGTCAAAATACGTTAGAGGACAAAAATTTTAAATTTGAAAAATGAAAACTGAAAAAGTTCAAAAAATTATGTATATGAGTGAATATTCGACTCTTTTGTCCGTTGGTTTTTTTCGTTCAAAATCCTAGGATATACTAATTTGGACATTCTGAATCGATTGGCGTTCGCAGAATTTGTCTATCTCTAACCGTTCTCGAGTTGGTCAGCTCTAAATCAGTTTTCAAACGGTTTTTTTCCCGCCAAAAATATTTCTGATGAGTTTTCGACATTTTCGTTATGAAATTCGGAATCAGCACGTCAAAATACGTTAGAGGACAAAAATTTAAAATTTGAAAAATGAAAAATAAAAAAGTTCAAAAAATTATGTATATGAGTGTATATTCGACTTTTTTGTCCGTTGATTTTTTTCGTTCAAAATCCTAGGATATACTAATTTGGACATTACGAAACGATTGGCGTTCGCAGAATTTGTCTATTTCTAACCGTTCTCGACTTGGTCAGCTCTAAATCAGTTTCTAGACGGTTTTTTTCCCACCAAAAATATTTCTGATGGGTTTTCGACATTTTCATCATGAAATTCGGAATCAGCACGTCAAAATACATTAGAGGACAAACATTTAAAATTTGAAAAATGAAAAATAAAAAAGTTCAAAAAATTATGTATATGAGTGAATATTCGACTTTTTTGTCCGTTTTGATTTTTTTCGTTCAAAATCCTAGGATACACTAATTTGGACATTACGAATTGATTGGCGTTCGCAGAATTTGTCTATTTCTAACCGTTCTCGACTTGGTCAGGTCTAAATCAGTTTTTAGACGGTTTTTTTCCCGCCAAAAATATTTCTGATGAGTTTTCGACATTTTCGTTATGAAACTCGGAATCAGCACGTCGAAATACGTTAGAGGACAAAAATTTAAAATTTGAAAAATGAAAACTCAAAAAGTTCAAAAAATTATGTATATGAGTGTATATTCGACTTTTTTGTGCGTTGCTTTTTTTCGTTCAAAATCCTCGTATATACTAATTTGGACATTCTGAATCGATTGGCGTTCGCAGAATTTGTCTATCTCTAACCGTTCTCGAGTTGGTCAGCTCTAAATCAGTTTTTAAACGGTTTTTTCCCACTAAAAATATTTCTAATGAGATTTCGACATTTTCGTTATAAAATTCGGAATCAGCATGTCAAAATACGTTAGAGGACAAAAATTTAAAATTTGAAAAATGAAAACTCAAAAAGTTCAAAAAATTATGTATATGAGTGTATATTCGACTTTTTTGTCCGTTGATTTTTTTCGTTCAAAATCCTAGGATATACTAATTTGGACATTACGAAACGATTGGCGTTCGCAGAATTTGTCTATTTCTAACCGTTCTCGACTTGGTCAGCTCTAAATCAGTTTTTAGACGGTGTTTCTCCCGCCAAAAATATTTCTGATGAGTTTTCGACATTTTTGTTATGAAATTCGGAATCAGCACGTCAAAATACGTTAGAGGACAAAAATTTAAAATTTGAAAAATGAAAAATAAAAAAGTTCAAAAAATTATGTATATGAGTGTATATTCGACTTTTTTGTCCGTTGATTTTTTTCGTTCAAAATCCTAGGATATACTAATTTGGACATTACGAAACGATTGGCATTCGCAGAATTTGTCTATTTCTAACCGTTCTCGACTTGGTCAGCTCTAAATCAGTTTCTAGACGGTTTTTTTCCCACCTAAAATATTTCTGATGAGTTTTCGACATTTTCGTTATGAAATTCGGAATCAGCACGTCAAAATACGTTAGAGGACAAACATTTAAAATTTGAAAAATGAAAAATAAAAAAGTTCAAAAAATTATGTATATGAGTGTATATTCGACTTTTTTGTCCGTTGATTTTTTTCGTTCAAAATCCTAGGATATACCAATTTGGACATTACGAATTGATTGGCGTTCGCAGAATTTGTCTATTTCTAACCGTTCTCGACTTGGTCAGGTCTAAATCAGTTTTTAGACGGTTTTTTCCCGCTAAAAGTATTTCAGATGAGTTTTCGACATTTTCGTTATAAAATTCGGAATCAGCACGTCAAAATACGTTAGAGGACAAAAATTTAAAATTTGAAAAATGAAAACTCAAAAAGTTCAAAATATTATGTATATGAGTGTATATTCGACTTTTTTGTCCGTTGATTTTTTTCGTTCAAAATCCTAGGATATACTAATTTGGACATTACGAAACGATTGGCGTTCGCAGAATTTGTCTATTTCTAACCGTTCTCGACTTGGTCAGCTCTAAATCAGTTTCTAGACGGTTTTTTTCCCACCAAAAATATTTCTGATGAGTTTTCGACATTTTCATCATGAAATTCGGAATCAGCACGTCGAAATACGTTAGAGGACAAACATTTGAAATTTGAAAAATGAAAAATAAAAAAGTTCAAAAAATGATGTATATGAGTGAATATTCGACTTTCTTGTCCGTTTTGATTTTTTTCGTTCAAAATCCTAGGATACACTAATTGGGACATTACGAAATGATTGGCGTTCGCAGAATTTGTCTATTTCTAACCGTTCTCGACTTGGTCAGGTCTAAATCAGTTTTTAGACTGTTTTTTTCCCGCCAAAAATATTTCTGATGAGTTTTCGACATTTTCGTTATGAAACTCGGAATCAGCACGTCAAAATACGTTAGAGGACAAAAATTTGAAATTTGAAAAATGAAAACTCAAAAAGTTCAAAAAATTATGTATATGAGTGAATATTCGACTTTTTTGTCCGTTGATTTTTTTCGTTCAAAATCCTAGAATATACTAATTTGGACATTACGAATTGATTGGCGTTCGCAGAATTTGTCTATTTCTAACCGTTCTCGACTTGGTCAGGTCTAAATCAGTTTTTAGACGGTTTTTTTCCCGCCAAAAATATTTCTGATGAGTTTTCGACATTTTTGTTATGAAACTCGGAATCAGCACGTCAAAATACGTTAGAGGACAAAAATTTAAAATTTGAAAAATGAAAAATAAAAAAGTTCAAAAAATTATGTATATGAGTGAATATTCGACTTTTTTGTCCGTTGATTTTTTTCGTTCAAAATCCTAGAATATACTAATTTGGACATTACGAAACGATTGGCGTTCGCAGAATTTGTCTATTTCTAACCGTTCTCGACTTGGTCAGGTCTAAATCAGTTTTTAGACGGTTTTTTTCCCGCCAAAAATATTTCTGATGAGTTTTCGACATTTTCGTTATGAAATTCGGAATCAGCACGTCAAAATACGTTAGAGGACAAAAATTTAAAATTTGAAAAATGAAAAATAAAAAAGTTCAAAAAATTATGTATATGAGTGTATATTCGACTTTTTTGTCCGTTGATTTTTTTCGTTCAAAATCCTAGGATATACTAATTTGGACATTACGAAACGATTGGCGTTCGCAGAATTTGTCTATTTCTAACCGTTCTCGACTTGGTCAGCTCTAAATCAGTTTCTAGACGGTTTTTTTCCCACCAAAAATATTTCTGATGGGTTTTCGACATTTTCATCATGAAATTCGGAATCAGCACGTCAAAATACATTAGAGGACAAACATTTAAAATTTGAAAAATGAAAAATAAAAAAGTTCAAAAAATTATGTATATGAGTGAATATTCGACTTTTTTGTCCGTTTTGATTTTTTTCGTTCAAAATCCTAGGATACACTAATTTGGACATTACGAATTGATTGGCGTTCGCAGAATTTGTCTATTTCTAACCGTTCTCGACTTGGTCAGGTCTAAATCAGTTTTTAGACGGTTTTTTTCCCGCCAAAAATATTTCTGATGAGTTTTCGACATTTTCGTTATGAAACTCGGAATCAGCACGTCGAAATACGTTAGAGGACAAAAATTTAAAATTTGAAAAATGAAAACTCAAAAAGTTCAAAAAATTATGTATATGAGTGTATATTCGACTTTTTTGTGCGTTGCTTTTTTTCGTTCAAAATCCTCGTATATACTAATTTGGACATTCTGAATCGATTGGCGTTCGCAGAATTTGTCTATCTCTAACCGTTCTCGAGTTGGTCAGCTCTAAATCAGTTTTTAAACGGTTTTTTCCCACTAAAAATATTTCTAATGAGATTTCGACATTTTCGTTATAAAATTCGGAATCAGCATGTCAAAATACGTTAGAGGACAAAAATTTAAAATTTGAAAAATGAAAACTCAAAAAGTTCAAAAAATTATGTATATGAGTGTATATTCGACTTTTTTGTCCGTTGATTTTTTTCGTTCAAAATCCTAGGATATACTAATTTGGACATTACGAAACGATTGGCGTTCGCAGAATTTGTCTATTTCTAACCGTTCTCGACTTGGTCAGCTCTAAATCAGTTTCTAGACGGTTTTTTTCCCACCAAAAATATTTCTGATGGGTTTTCGACATTTTCATCATGAAATTCGGAATCAGCACGTCAAAATACATTAGAGGACAAACATTTAAAATTTGAAAAATGAAAAATAAAAAAGTTCAAAAAATTATGTATATGAGTGAATATTCGACTTTTTTGTCCGTTTTGATTTTTTTCGTTCAAAATCCTAGGATACACTAATTTGGACATTACGAATTGATTGGCGTTCGCAGAATTTGTCTATTTCTAACCGTTCTCGACTTGGTCAGGTCTAAATCAGTTTTTAGACGGTTTTTTTCCCGCCAAAAATATTTCTGATGAGTTTTCGACATTTTCGTTATGAAACTCGGAATCAGCACGTCGAAATACGTTAGAGGACAAAAATTTAAAATTTGAAAAATGAAAACTCAAAAAGTTCAAAAAATTATGTATATGAGTGTATATTCGACTTTTTTGTGCGTTGCTTTTTTTCGTTCAAAATCCTCGTATATACTAATTTGGACATTCTGAATCGATTGGCGTTCGCAGAATTTGTCTATCTCTAACCGTTCTCGAGTTGGTCAGCTCTAAATCAGTTTTTAAACGGTTTTTTCCCACTAAAAATATTTCTAATGAGATTTCGACATTTTCGTTATAAAATTCGGAATCAGCATGTCAAAATACGTTAGAGGACAAAAATTTAAAATTTGAAAAATGAAAACTCAAAAAGTTCAAAAAATTATGTATATGAGTGTATATTCGACTTTTTTGTCCGTTGATTTTTTTCGTTCAAAATCCTAGGATATACTAATTTGGACATTACGAAACGATTGGCGTTCGCAGAATTTGTCTATTTCTAACCGTTCTCGACTTGGTCAGCTCTAAATCAGTTTTTAGACGGTGTTTCTCCCGCCAAAAATATTTCTGATGAGTTTTCGACATTTTTGTTATGAAATTCGGAATCAGCACGTCAAAATACGTTAGAGGACAAAAATTTAAAATTTGAAAAATGAAAAATAAAAAAGTTCAAAAAATTATGTATATGAGTGTATATTCGACTTTTTTGTCCGTTGATTTTTTTCGTTCAAAATCCTAGGATATACTAATTTGGACATTACGAAACGATTGGCATTCGCAGAATTTGTCTATTTCTAACCGTTCTCGACTTGGTCAGCTCTAAATCAGTTTCTAGACGGTTTTTTTCCCACCTAAAATATTTCTGATGAGTTTTCGACATTTTCGTTATGAAATTCGGAATCAGCACGTCAAAATACGTTAGAGGACAAACATTTAAAATTTGAAAAATGAAAAATAAAAAAGTTCAAAAAATTATGTATATGAGTGTATATTCGACTTTTTTGTCCGTTGATTTTTTTCGTTCAAAATCCTAGGATATACCAATTTGGACATTACGAATTGATTGGCGTTCGCAGAATTTGTCTATTTCTAACCGTTCTCGACTTGGTCAGGTCTAAATCAGTTTTTAGACGGTTTTTTCCCGCTAAAAGTATTTCAGATGAGTTTTCGACATTTTCGTTATAAAATTCGGAATCAGCACGTCAAAATACGTTAGAGGACAAAAATTTAAAATTTGAAAAATGAAAACTCAAAAAGTTCAAAATATTATGTATATGAGTGTATATTCGACTTTTTTGTCCGTTGATTTTTTTCGTTCAAAATCCTAGGATATACTAATTTGGACATTACGAAACGATTGGCGTTCGCAGAATTTGTCTATTTCTAACCGTTCTCGACTTGGTCAGCTCTAAATCAGTTTCTAGACGGTTTTTTTCCCACCAAAAATATTTCTGATGAGTTTTCGACATTTTCATCATGAAATTCGGAATCAGCACGTCGAAATACGTTAGAGGACAAACATTTAAAATTTGAAAAATGAAAAATAAAAAAGTTCAAAAAATGATGTATATGAGTGAATATTCGACTTTCTTGTCCGTTTTGATTTTTTTCGTTCAAAATCCTAGGATACACTAATTGGGACATTACGAAATGATTGGCGTTCGCAGAATTTGTCTATTTCTAACCGTTCTCGACTTGGTCAGGTCTAAATCAGTTTTTAGACTGTTTTTTTCCCGCCAAAAATATTTCTGATGAGTTTTCGACATTTTCGTTATGAAACTCGGAATCAGCACGTCAAAATACGTTAGAGGACAAAAATTTGAAATTTGAAAAATGAAAACTCAAAAAGTTCAAAAAATTATGTATATGAGTGAATATTCGACTTTTTTGTCCGTTGATTTTTTTCGTTCAAAATCCTAGAATATACTAATTTGGACATTACGAATTGATTGGCGTTCGCAGAATTTGTCTATTTCTAACCGTTCTCGACTTGGTCAGGTCTAAATCAGTTTTTAGACGGTTTTTTTCCCGCCAAAAATATTTCTGATGAGTTTTCGACATTTTTGTTATGAAACTCGGAATCAGCACGTCAAAATACGTTAGAGGACAAAAATTTAAAATTTGAAAAATGAAAAATAAAAAAGTTCAAAAAATTATGTATATGAGTGAATATTCGACTTTTTTGTCCGTTGATTTTTTTCGTTCAAAATCCTAGAATATACTAATTTGGACATTACGAAACGATTGGCGTTCGCAGAATTTGTCTATTTCTAACCGTTCTCGACTTGGTCAGGTCTAAATCAGTTTTTAGACGGTTTTTTTCCCGCCAAAAATATTTCTGATGAGTTTTCGACATTTTCGTTATGAAATTCGGAATCAGCACGTCAAAATACGTTAGAGGACAAAAATTTAAAATTTGAAAAATGAAAAATAAAAAAGTTCAAAAAATTATGTATATGAGTGTATATTCGACTTTTTTGTCCGTTGATTTTTTTCGTTCAAAATCCTAGGATATACTAATTTGGACATTACGAAACGATTGGCGTTCGCAGAATTTGTCTATTTCTAACCGTTCTCGACTTGGTCAGCTCTAAATCAGTTTCTAGACGGTTTTTTTCCCACCAAAAATATTTCTGATGGGTTTTCGACATTTTCATCATGAAATTCGGAATCAGCACGTCAAAATACATTAGAGGACAAACATTTAAAATTTGAAAAATGAAAAATAAAAAAGTTCAAAAAATTATGTATATGAGTGAATATTCGACTTTTTTGTCCGTTTTGATTTTTTTCGTTCAAAATCCTAGGATACACTAATTTGGACATTACGAATTGATTGGCGTTCGCAGAATTTGTCTATTTCTAACCGTTCTCGACTTGGTCAGGTCTAAATCAGTTTTTAGACGGTTTTTTTCCCGCCAAAAATATTTCTGATGAGTTTTCGACATTTTCGTTATGAAACTCGGAATCAGCACGTCGAAATACGTTAGAGGACAAAAATTTAAAATTTGAAAAATGAAAACTCAAAAAGTTCAAAAAATTATGTATATGAGTGTATATTCGACTTTTTTGTCCGTTGCTTTTTTTCGTTCAAAATCCTCGTATATACTAATTTGGACATTCTGAATCGATTGGCGTTCGCAGAATTTGTCTATCTCTAACCGTTCTCGAGTTGGTCAGCTCTAAATCAGTTTTTAAACGGTTTTTTCCCACTAAAAATATTTCTAATGAGATTTCGACATTTTCGTTATAAAATTCGGAATCAGCATGTCAAAATACGTTAGAGGACAAAAATTTAAAATTTGAAAAATGAAAACTCAAAAAGTTCAAAAAATTATGTATATGAGTGTATATTCGACTTTTTTGTCCGTTGATTTTTTTCGTTCAAAATCCTAGGATATACTAATTTGGACATTACGAAACGATTGGCGTTCGCAGAATTTGTCTATTTCTAACCGTTCTCGACTTGGTCAGCTCTAAATCAGTTTTTAGACGGTGTTTCTCCCGCCAAAAATATTTCTGATGAGTTTTCGACATTTTTGTTATGAAATTCGGAATCAGCACGTCAAAATACGTTAGAGGACAAAAATTTTAAATTTGAAAAATGAAAAATAAAAAAGTTCAAAAAATTATGTATATGAGTGTATATTCGACTTTTTTGTCCGTTGATTTTTTTCGTTCAAAATCCTAGGATATACTAATTTGGACATTACGAAACGATTGGCATTCGCAGAATTTGTCTATTTCTAACCGTTCTCGACTTGGTCAGCTCTAAATCAGTTTCTAGACGGTTTTTTTCCCACCTAAAATATTTCTGATGAGTTTTCGACATTTTCGTTATGAAATTCGGAATCAGCACGTCAAAATACGTTAGAGGACAAACATTTAAAATTTGAAAAATGAAAAATAAAAAAGTTCAAAAAATTATGTATATGAGTGTATATTCGACTTTTTTGTTCGTTGATTTTTTTCGTTCAAAATCCTAGGATATACCAATTTGGACATTACGAATTGATTGGCGTTCGCAGAATTTGTCTATTTCTAACCGTTCTCGACTTGGTCAGGTCTAAATCAGTTTTTAGACGGTTTTTTCCCGCTAAAAGTATTTCAGATGAGTTTTCGACATTTTCGTTATAAAATTCGGAATCAGCACGTCAAAATACGTTAGAGGACAAAAATTTAAAATTTGAAAAATGAAAACTCAAAAAGTTCAAAATTTTATGTATATGAGTGTATATTCGACTTTTTTGTCCGTTGATTTTTTTCGTTCAAAATCCTAGGATATACTAATTTGGACATTACGAAACGATTGGCGTTCGCAGAATTTGTCTATTTCTAACCGTTCTCGACTTGGTCAGCTCTAAATCAGTTTCTAGACGTTTTTTTTCCCACCAAAAATATTTCTGATGAGTTTTCGACATTTTCATCATGAAATTCGGAATCAGCACGTCGAAATACGTTAGAGGACAAACATTTAAAATTTGAAAAATGAAAAATAAAAAAGTTCAAAAAATGATGTATATGAGTGAATATTCGACTTTCTTGTCCGTTTTGATTTTTTTCGTTCAAAATCCTAGGATACACTAATTGGGACATTACGAAATGATTGGCGTTCGCAGAATTTGTCTATTTCTAACCGTTCTCGACTTGGTCAGGTCTAAATCAGTTTTTAGACTGTTTTTTTCCCGCCAAAAATATTTCTGATGAGTTTTCGACATTTTCGTTATGAAACTCGGAATCAGCACGTCAAAATACGTTAGAGGACAAAAATTTGAAATTTGAAAAATGAAAACTCAAAAAGTTCAAAAAATTATGTATATGAGTGAATATTCGACTTTTTTGTCCGTTGATTTTTTTCGTTCAAAATCCTAGAATATACTAATTTGGACATTACGAATTGATTGGCGTTCGCAGAATTTGTCTATTTCTAACCGTTCTCGACTTGGTCAGGTCTAAATCAGTTTTTAGACGGTTTTTTTCCCGCCAAAAATATTTCTGATGAGTTTTCGACATTTTTGTTATGAAACTCGGAATCAGCACGTCAAAATACGTTAGAGGACAAAAATTTAAAATTTGAAAAATGAAAAATAAAAAAGTTCAAAAAATTATGTATATGAGTGAATATTCGACTTTTTTGTCCGTTGATTTTTTTCGTTCAAAATCCTAGAATATACTAATTTGGACATTACGAAACGATTGGCGTTCGCAGAATTTGTCTATTTCTAACCGTTCTCGACTTGGTCAGGTCTAAATCAGTTTTTAGACGGTTTTTTTCCCGCCAAAAATATTTCTGATGAGTTTTCGACATTTTCGTTATGAAATTCGGAATCAGCACGTCAAAATACGTTAGAGGACAAAAATTTAAAATTTGAAAAATGAAAAATAAAAAACTTCAAAAAATTATGTATATGAGTGTATATTCGACTTTTTTGTCCGTTGATTTTTTTCGTTCAAAATCCTAGGATATACTAATTTGGACATTACGAAACGATTGGCGTTCGCAGAATTTGTCTATTTCTAACCGTTCTCGACTTGGTCAGCTCTAAATCAGTTTTTAGACGGTTTTTTTTTTCGCCAAAAATATTTCTGATGAGTTTTCGACATTTTCGTTATGAAATTCGGAATCAGCACGTCAAAATACGTTAGAGGACAAAAGTTTAAAATTTGAAAAATGAAAAATAAAAATTTCAAAAATTTATGTATATGAGTGTATATTCGACTTTTTTGTCCGTTGATTTTTTTCGTTCAAAATCCTAGGATATACTAATTTGGACATTACGAAACGATTGGCGTTCGCAGAATTTGTCTATTTCTAACCGTTCTCGACTTGGTCAGGTCTAAATCAGTTTTTAGACGGTTTTTTTCCCGCCAAAAATATTTCTGATGAGTTTTCGACATTTTCATTATGAAATTCGGAATCAGCACGTCAAAATACGTTAGACAAAAATTTAAAATTTGAAAAATGAAAAATAAAAAACTTCAAAAAATTATATATATGAGTGTATATTCGACTTTTTTGTCCGTTGATTTTTTTCGTTCAAAATCCTAGGATATACTAATTTGGACATTACGAAACGATTGGCGTTCGCAGAATTTGTCTATTTCTAACCGTTCTCGACTTGTTCAGCTCTAAATCAGTTTTTAGACGGTGTTTTTTCCGCCAAAAATATTTCTGATGAGTTTTCGACATTTTCGTTATGAAACTCGGAATCAGCACGTCAAAATACGTTAGAGGACAAAAATTTGAAATTTGAAAAATAAAAACTCAAAAAGTTCAAAAAATTATGTATATGAGTGTATATTCGACTTTTTTGTCCGTTGATTTTTTTCGTTCAAAATCCTAGGATATACTAATTTGGACATTACGAAACGATTGGCGTTCGCAGAATTTGTCTATTTCTAACCGTTCTCGACTTGGTCAGCTCTAAATCAGTTTTTAGACGGTGTTTTTCCCGCCAAAAAGTTTCTGATGAGTTTTCGACATTTTCTTTATGAAATTCGGAATCAGCACGTCAAAATACGTTAGGGGACAAAAATTTAAAATTTGAAAAATGAAAAATAAAAAAGTTCAAAAAATTATGTATATGAGTGCATATTCGACTTTTTTGTCCGTTGATTTTTTTCGTTCAAAATCCTAGTATATACTAATTTGGACATTACGAAACGATTGGCGTTCGCAGAATTTGTCTATTTCTAACCGTTCTCGACGTGGTCAGGTCTAAATCAGTTTTTAGACGGTTTTTTTCCCGCCAAAAATATTTCTGATGAGTTTTCGACATTTTCGTTATGAAATTCGGAATCAGCACGTCAAAATACGTTAGAGGACAAAAATTTTAAATTTGAAAAATGAAAACTGAAAAAGTTCAAAAAATTATGTATATGAGTGAATATTCGACTTTTTTGTCCGTTGATTTTTTTCGTTCAAAATCCTAGGATATACTAACTTGGACATTCTGAATCGATTGGCGTTCGCAGAATTTGTCTATCTCTAACCGTTCTCGAGTTGGTCAGCTCTAAATCAGTTTTTAAAAGGTTTTTTTCCCGCCAAAAATATTTCTGATGAATTTTCGACATTTTCGTTATGAAATTCGGAATCAGCACGTCAAAATACGTTAGAGGACAAAAATTTAAAATTTGAAAAATGAAAAATAAAAAAGTTCAAAAAATTATGTATATGAGTGCATATTCGACTTTTTTGTCCGTTGATTTTTTTCTTTCAAAATCCTAGTATATACTAATTTGGAAATTACGAAACGATTGGCGTTCGCAGAATTTGTCTATTTCTAACCGTTCTCGACGTGGTCAGGTCTAAATCAGTTTTTAGACGGTGTTTTTTCCGCCAAAAATATTTCTGATGAGTTTTCGACATTTTCGTTATGAAACTCGGAATCAGCACGTCAAAATACGTTAGAGGACAAAAATTTGAAATTTGAAAAATAAAAACTCAAAAAGTTCAAAAAATTATGTATATGAGTGTATATTCGACTTTTTTGTCCGTTGATTTTTTTCGTTCAAAATCCTAGGATATACTAATTTGGACATTACGAAACGATTGGCGTTCGCAGAATTTGTCTATTTCTAACCGTTCTCGACTTGGTCAGCTCTAAATCAGTTTTTAGACGGTGTTTTTCCCGCCAAAAAGTTTCTGATGAGTTTTCGACATTTTCTTTATGAAATTCGGAATCAGCACGTCAAAATACGTTAGGGGACAAAAATTTAAAATTTGAAAAATGAAAAATAAAAAAGTTCAAAAAATTATGTATATGAGTGCATATTCGACTTTTTTGTCCGTTGATTTTTTTCGTTCAAAATCCTAGTATATACTAATTTGGACATTACGAAACGATTGGCGTTCGCAGAATTTGTCTATTTCTAACCGTTCTCGACGTGGTCAGGTCTAAATCAGTTTTTAGACGGTTTTTTTCCCGCCAAAAATATTTCTGATGAGTTTTCGACATTTTCGTTATGAAATTCGGAATCAGCACGTCAAAATACGTTAGAGGACAAAAATTTTAAATTTGAAAAATGAAAACTGAAAAAGTTCAAAAAATTATGTATATGAGTGAATATTCGACTTTTTTGTCCGTTGATTTTTTTCGTTCAAAATCCTAGGATATACTAACTTGGACATTCTGAATCGATTGGCGTTCGCAGAATTTGTCTATCTCTAACCGTTCTCGAGTTGGTCAGCTCTAAATCAGTTTTTAAAAGGTTTTTTTCCCGCCAAAAATATTTCTGATGAATTTTCGACATTTTCGTTATGAAATTCGGAATCAGCACGTCAAAATACGTTAGAGGACAAAAATTTAAAATTTGAAAAATGAAAAATAAAAAAGTTCAAAAAATTATGTATATGAGTGCATATTCGACTTTTTTGTCCGTTGATTTTTTTCTTTCAAAATCCTAGTATATACTAATTTGGAAATTACGAAACGATTGGCGTTCGCAGAATTTGTCTATTTCTAACCGTTCTCGACGTGGTCAGGTCTAAATCAGTTTTTAGACGGTTTTTTTCCCGCCAAAAATATTTCTGATGAGTTTTCGACATTTTCGTTATGAAATTCGGAATCAGCACGTCAAAATACGTTAGAGGACAAAAATTTTAAATTTGAAAAATGAAAAATAAACTTCAAAAAATTATTTATATGAGTGTATATTCGACTTTTTTGTCCGTTGATTTTTTTTAGTTCAAAATCCTAGGATATACTAATTTGGACATTACGAATCGATTGGCGTTCGCAGAATTTGTCTATCTCTAACCGTTCTCGAGTTGGTCAGCTCTAAATCAGTTTTTAAACGGTTTTTTTCCCACTAAAAATATTTCTGATGAGTTTTCGACATTTTGGTTATAAAATTCGGAATCAGCACGTCAAAATACGTTAGAGGACAAAAATTTAAAATTTGAATAATGAAAACTCAAAAAGTTCAAAATATTATGTATATGAGTTTATATTCGACTTTTTTGTCCGTTGATTTTTTTCGTTCAAAATCCTAGGATATACTAATTTGGACATTACGAAACGATTGGCGTTCGCAGAATTTGTCTATTTCTAACCGTTCTCGACTTGGTCAGGTCAAAATCAGTTTTTAGACGGTTTTTTTCCCGCCAAAAATATTTCTGATGAGTTTTCGACATTTTCATTATGAAATTCGGAATCAGCACGTCAAAATACGTTAGAGGACAAAAATTTAAAATTTGAAAAATGAAAAATAAAAAACTTCAAAAAATTATGTATATGAGTGTATATTCGACTTTTTTGTCCGTTGATTTTTTTCGTTCAAAATCCTAGGATATACTAATTTGGACATTACGAAACGATTGGCGTTCGCAGAATTTGTCTATTTCTAACCGTTCTCGACTTGTTCAGCTCTAAATCAGTTTTTAGACGGTGTTTTTTCCGCCAAAAATATTTCTGATGAGTTTTCGACATTTTCGTTATGAAATTCGGAATCAGCACGTCAAAATACGTTAGAGGACAAAAATTTAAAATTTGAAAAATGAAAAATAAAAAAGTTCAAAAAATTATGTATATGAGTGTATATTCGACTATTTTGTCCGTTGATTTTTTTCGTTCAAAATCCTAGTATATACTAATTTGGACATTCTGAATCGATTGGCGTTCGCAGAATTTGTCTATCTCTAACCGTTCTCGACTTGGTCAGCTCTAAATCAGTTTTTAGACGGTGTTTTTCCCGCCAAAAAGTTTCTGATGAGTTTTCGACATTTTCTTTATGAAATTCGGAATCAGCACGTCAAAATACGTTAGGGGACAAAAATTTAAAATTTGAAAAATGAAAAATAAAAAAGTTCAAAAAATTATGTATATGAGTGCATATTCGACTTTTTTGTCCGTTGATTTTTTTCTTTCAAAATCCTAGTATATACTAATTTGGACATTACGAAACGATTGGCGTTCGCAGAATTTGTCTATTTCTAACCGTTCTCGACGTGGTCAGGTCTAAATCAGTTTTTAGACGGTTTTTTTCCCGCCAAAAATATTTCTGATGAGTTTTCGACATTTTAGTTATGAAATTCGGAATCAGCACGTCAAAATACGTTAGAGGACAAAAATTTTAAATTTGAAAAATGAAAACTGAAAAAGTTCAAAAAATTATGTATATGAGTGAATATTCGACTTTTTTGTCCGTTGATTTTTTTCGTTCAAAATCCTAGGATATACTAACTTGGACATTACGAATTGATTGGCGTTCGCAGAATTTGTCTATTTCTAACCGTTCTCGACTTGGTCAGGTCTACATCAGTTTTTAGTCGGTTTTTTTCCCGCCAAAAATATTTCTGATGAGTTTTCGACATTTTCGTTATGAAATTCGGAATCAGCACGTCAAAATACGTTAGAGGACAAAAATTTGAAATTTGAAAAATGAAAACACAAAAAGTTCAAAAAATTATGTATATGAGTGTATATTCGACTTTTTTGTCCGTTGATTTTTTTTGTTCAAAATCCTAGTATATACTAATTTGGACATTCTGAATCGATTGGCGTTCGCAGAATTTGTCTATCTCTAACCGTTCTCGAGTTGGTCAGCTCTAAATCAGTTTTTAAACGGTTTTTTTCCCACTAAAAATATTTCTGATGAGTTTTCGACATTTTCGTTATAAAATTCGGAATCAGCACGTCAAAATACGTTAGAGGACAAAAATTTAAAATTTGAAAAATGAAAACTCAAAAAGTTCAAAAAATTATGTATATGAGTGTATATTCGATTTTTTTGTCCGTTGATTTTTTTCGTTCAAAATGCTAGAATATACTAATTTGGACATAACGAAACGATTGGCGTTCGCAGAATTTGTCTATTTCTAACCGTTCTCGACTTGGTCAGGTCTAAATCAGTTTATAGACGGTTTTTTTCCCGCCAAAAATATTTCTGATGAGTTTTCGACATTTTCGTTATGAAATTCGGAATCAGCACGTCAAAATACGTTAGAGGACAAAAATTTGAAATTTGAAAAATGAAAAATTAAAAAGTTCAAAAAATTATGTATATGAGTGTATATTCGACTTTTTTGTCCGTTGATTTTTTTCGTTCAAAATCCTAGAATATACTAATTTGGACATTACGAAACGATTGGCGTTCGCAGAATTTGTCTATTCCTACCCGTTCTCGACTTGGTCAGCTCTAAATAAGTTTTTAGACGGTGTTTTTCCCGCCAAAAATATGTCTGATGAGTTTTCGACATTTTCGTTATGAAATTCGGAATCAGCACGTCAAAATACGTTAGAGGACAAACATTTAAAATTTGAAAAATGAAAAATAAAAAAGTTCAAAAAATTATGTATATGAGTGAATATTCGACTTTTTTGTCCGTTGATTTTTTTCGTTCAAAATCCTAAGATATACTAATTTGGACATTACGAAACGATTGGCGTTCACAGAATTTGTCTATTTCTAACCGTTCTCGACTTGGTCAGCTCTAAATCAGTTTTTAAACGGTGTTTTTCCCGCCAAAAGTATTTCTGATGAGTTTTCGACATTTTCGTTATGAAATTCGGAATCAGCACGTCAAAATACGTTAGAGGACAAAAATTTAAAATTTGAAAAATGAAAACTGAAAAAGTTCAAAAAATTATGTATATGAGTGAATATTCGACTTTTTTGTCCGTTGATTTTTTTCGTTCAAAATCCTAGGATATACTAACTTGGACATTACGAATTGATTGGCGTTCGCAGAATTTGTCTATTTCTAACCGTTCTCGACTTGGTCAGGTCTACATCAGTTTTTAGACGGTTTTTTTCCCGCCAAAAATATTTCTGATGAGTTTTCGACATTTTTGTTATGAAATTCGGAATCAGCACGTCAAAATACGTTAGAGGACAAAAATTTGAAATTTGAAAAATTAAAACTCAAAAAGTTCAAAAAATTATGTATATGAGTGTATATTCGACTTTTTTGTCCGTTGATTTTTTTCGTTCAAAATCCTAGTATATACTAATTTGGACATTCTGAATCGATTGGCGTTCGCAGAATTTGACTATCTCTAACCGTTCTCGAGTTGGTCAGCTCTAAATCAGTTTTTAAACGGTTTTTTTCCCGCCAAAAATATTTCTGATGAGTTTTCGACATTTTCGTTATGAAATTCGGAATCAGCACATCGAAATACGTTAGAGGACAAACATTTAAAATATGAAAAATGAAAAATAAAAAAGTTCAAAAAATGATGTATATGAGTGAATATTCGACTTTTTTGTCCGTTTTGATTTTTTTCGTTCAAAATCCTAGGATACACTAATTTGGACATTACGAAATGATTGGCGTTCGCAGAATTTGTCTATTTCTAACCGTTCTCGACTTGGTCAGGTCTAAATCAGTTTTTAGACGGTTTTTTTCCCGCCAAAAATATTTCTGATGAGTTTTCGACATTTTCGTTATGAAACTCGGAATCAGCACGTCAAAATACGTTAGAGGACAAAAATTTGAAATTTGAAAAATGAAAACTCAAAAAGTTCAAAAAATTATGTATATGAGTGTATATTCGACTTTTTTGTCCGTTGATTTTTTTTGTTCAAAATCCTCGTATATACTAATTTGGACCTTCTGAATCGATTGGCGTTCGCAGAATTTGTCTATCTCTAACCGTTCTCGAGTTGGTCAGCACTAAATCAGTTTTTAAACGGTTTTTTCCCACTAAATATATTTCTGATGAGATTTCGACATTTTCGTTATAAAATTCGGAATCAGCATGTCAAAATACGTTAGAGGACAAAAATTTAAAATTTGAAAAATGAAAACTCAAAAAGTTCAAAAAATTATGTATATGAGTGTATATTCGACTTTTTTGTCCGTTGATTTTTTTCGTTCAAAATCCTAGGATATACTAATTTGGACATTACGAAACGATTGGCGTTCGCAGAATTTGTCTATTTCTAACCGTTCTCGACTTGGTTAGGTCTAAATCAGTTTTTAGACGGTTTTTTTTTCCGCCAAAAATATTTCTGATGAGTTTTCGACATTTTCGTTATGAAATTCGGAATCAGCACGTCAAAATACGTTAGAGGACAAAAATTTTAAATTTGAAAAATGAAAAATAAACTTCAAAAAATTATTTATATGAGTGTATATTCGACTTTTTTGTCCGTTGATTTTTTTCGTTCAAAATCCTAGGATATACTAATTTGGACATTACGAAACGATTGGCGTTCGCAGAATTTGTCTATTTCTAACCGTTCTCGACTTGGTCAGCTCTAAATCAGTTTCTAGACGGTTTTTTTCCCACCTAAAATATTTCTGATGAGTTTTCGACATTTTCATCATGAAATTCGGAATCAGCACGTCAAAATACGTTAGAGGACAAACATTTAAAATTTGAAAAATGAAAAATAAAAAAGTTCAAAAAATTATGTATATGAGTGTATATTCGACTTTTTTGTCCGTTGATTTTTTTCGTTCAAAATCCTAGGATATACTAATTTGGACATTACGAATTGATTGGCGTTCGCAGAATTTGTCTATTTCTAACCGTTCTCGACTTGGTCAAGTCTAAATCAGTTTTTAGACGGTTTTTTCCCGCCAAAAGTATTTCTGATGAGTTTTCGACATTTTCGTTATGAAACTCGGAATCAGCACGTCAAAATACGTTAGAGGACAAAAATTTGAAATTTGAAAAATGAAAACTCAAAAAGTTCAAAAAATTATGTATATGAGTGTATATTCGACTTTTTTGTCCGTTGATTTTTTTTGTTCAAAATCCTAGTATATACTAATTTGGACATTCTGAATCGATTGGCGTTCGCAGAATTTGTCTATCTCTAGCCGTTCTCGAGTTGGTCAGCTCTAAATCAGTTTTTAAACGGTTTTTTTCCCACTAAAAATATTTCTGATGAATTTTCGACATTTTCGTTATAAAATTCGGAATCAGCACGTCAAAATACGTTAGAGGACAAACATTTAAAATTTGAAAAATGAAAAATAAAAAAGTTCAAAAAATTATGTATACGAGTGAATATTCGACTTTTTTGTCCGTTGATTTTTTTCGTTCAAAATCCTAGGATATACTAATTTGGACATTACGAAACGACTGGCGTTCGCAGAATTTGTCTATTTCTAACCGTTCTCGACTTGGTCAGCTCTAAATCAGTTTTTAGACGGTGTTTTTTCCGCCAAAAATATTTCTGATGAGTTTTCGACATTTTCGTTATGAAATTCGGAATCAGCACGTCTAAATACGTTAGAGGACAAAAATTTAAAATTTGAAAAATGAAAAATAAAAAGTTCAAAAAATTATGTATATGAGTGTATATTCGACTTTTTTGTCCGTTGATTTTTTTCGTTCAAAATCCTAGGATACACTAATTTGGACATTACGAAACGATTGGCGTTCGCAGAATTTGTCTATTTCTAACCGTTCTCGACTTGGTCAGGTCTAAATCAGTTTTTAGACGGTTTTTTTCCCGCCAAAAATATTTCTGATGAGTTTTCGACATTTTCATTATGAAATTCGGAATCAGCACGTCAAAATACGTTAGAGGACAAAAATTTAAAATTTGAAAAATGAAAAATAAAAAAGTTCAAAAAATTATGTATATGAGTGTATATTCGACTTTTTTGTCCGTTGATTTTTTTCGTTCAAAATCCTAGGACATACTAATTTGGACATTACGAAACGATTGGCGTTCGCAGAATTTGTCTATTTCTAACCGTTCTCGACTTGGTCAGGTCTAAATCAGTTTTTAGACGCTTTTTTTCCCGCCAAAAATATTTCTGATTAGTTTTCGACATTTTCATTATGAAATTCGGAATCAGCACGTCAAAATACGTTAGAGGACAAAAATTTAAAATTTGAAAAATGAATAATAAAAAACTTCAAAAAATTATGTATATGAGTGAATATTCGACTTTTTTGTCCGTTGATTTTTTTCGTTCAAAATCCTAGGATATACTAATTTGGACATTACGAATCGATTGGCGTTCGCAGAATTTGTCTATTTCTAACCGTTCTCGACTTGGTCAGCTCTAAATCAGTTTCTAGACGGTTTTTTTCCCACCAAAAATATTTCTGATGAGTTTTCGACATTTTCATCATGAAATTCGGAATCAGCACGTCAAAATACGTTAGAGGACAAACATTTAAAATTTGAAAAATGAAAAATAAAAAAGTTCAAAAAATTATGTATATGAGTGAATATTCGACTTTTTTGTCCGTTGATTTTTTTCGTTCAAAATCCTAGGATATACTAATTTGGACATTACGAAACGATTGGCGTTCGCAGAATTTGTCTATTTCTAACCGTTCTCGACTTGGTCAGCTCTAAATCAGTTTCTAGACGTTTTTTTTCCACCAAAAATATTTCTGATGAGTTTTCGACATTTTCATCATGAAATTCGGAATCAGCACGTCAAAATACGTTAGAGGACGAACATTTAAAATTTGAAAAATGAAAAATAAAAAAGTTCAAAAAATTATGTATATGAGTGAATATTCGACTTTTTTGTCCGTTGATTTTTTTCGTTCAAAATCCTAGGATATACTAATTTGGACATTACGAATTGATTGGCGTTCGCAGAATTTGTCTATTTCTAACCGTTCTCGCCTTGGTCAGCTCTAAATAAGTTTTTAAACGGTGTTTTTCCCGCCAAAAGTATTTCTGATGAGTTTTCGACATTTTCGTTATGAAATTCGGAATCAGCACGTCCAAATACGTTAGAGGACAAAAATTTAAAATTTGAAAAATGAAAACTCAAAAAGTTCAAAAAATTATGTATATGAGTGTATATTCGACTTTTTTGTCCGTTGATTTTTTTCGTTCAAAATCCTAGGATATACTAATTTGGACATTACGAAACGATTGGCGTTCGCAGAATTTGTCTATTTCTAACCGTTCTCGACTTGGTCAGCTCTAAATCAGTTTTTAGACGGTGTTTTTCCCGCCAAAAAATTTCTGATGAGTTTTCGACATTTTCTTTATGAAATTCGTAATCAGCACGTCAAAATACGTTAGGGGACAAAAATTTAAAATTTGAAAAATGAAAAATAAAAAAGTTCAAAAAACTATGTATATGAGTGCATATTCGACTTTTTTGTCCGTTGATTTTTTTCGTTCAAAATCCTAGTATATACTAATTTATACATTACGAAACGATTGGCGTTCGCAGAATTTGTCTATTTCTAACCGTTCTCGACTTGGTCAGGTCTAAATCAGTTTTTAGACGGTTTTTTTCCCGCCAAAAATATTTCTGATGAGTTTTCGACATTTTCGTTATGAAATTCGGAATCAGCACGTCAAAATACGTTAGAGGACAAAAATTTTAAATTTGAAAAATGAAAACTGAAAAAGTTCAAAAAATTATGTATATGAGTGAATATTCGACTCTTTTGTCCGTTGGTTTTTTTCGTTCAAAATCCTAGGATATACTAATTTGGACATTCTGAATCGATTGGCGTTCGCAGAATTTGTCTATCTCTAACCGTTCTCGAGTTGGTCAGCTCTAAATCAGTTTTCAAACGGTTTTTTTCCCGCCAAAAATATTTCTGATGAGTTTTCGACATTTTCGTTATGAAATTCGGAATCAGCACGTCAAAATACGTTAGAGGACAAAAATTTAAAATTTGAAAAATGAAAAATAAAAAAGTTCAAAAAATTATGTATATGAGTGTATATTCGACTTTTTTGTCCGTTGATTTTTTTCGTTCAAAATCCTAGGATATACTAATTTGGACATTACGAAACGATTGGCGTTCGCAGAATTTGTCTATTTCTAACCGTTCTCGACTTGGTCAGCTCTAAATCAGTTTCTAGACGGTTTTTTTCCCACCAAAAATATTTCTGATGGGTTTTCGACATTTTCATCATGAAATTCGGAATCAGCACGTCAAAATACATTAGAGGACAAACATTTAAAATTTGAAAAATGAAAAATAAAAAAGTTCAAAAAATTATGTATATGAGTGAATATTCGACTTTTTTGTCCGTTTTGATTTTTTTCGTTCAAAATCCTAGGATACACTAATTTGGACATTACGAATTGATTGGCGTTCGCAGAATTTGTCTATTTCTAACCGTTCTCGACTTGGTCAGGTCTAAATCAGTTTTTAGACGGTTTTTTTCCCGCCAAAAATATTTCTGATGAGTTTTCGACATTTTCGTTATGAAACTCGGAATCAGCACGTCGAAATACGTTAGAGGACAAAAATTTAAAATTTGAAAAATGAAAACTCAAAAAGTTCAAAAAATTATGTATATGAGTGTATATTCGACTTTTTTGTGCGTTGCTTTTTTTCGTTCAAAATCCTCGTATATACTAATTTGGACATTCTGAATCGATTGGCGTTCGCAGAATTTGTCTATCTCTAACCGTTCTCGAGTTGGTCAGCTCTAAATCAGTTTTTAAACGGTTTTTTCCCACTAAAAATATTTCTAATGAGATTTCGACATTTTCGTTATAAAATTCGGAATCAGCATGTCAAAATACGTTAGAGGACAAAAATTTAAAATTTGAAAAATGAAAACTCAAAAAGTTCAAAAAATTATGTATATGAGTGTATATTCGACTTTTTTGTCCGTTGATTTTTTTCGTTCAAAATCCTAGGATATACTAATTTGGACATTACGAAACGATTGGCGTTCGCAGAATTTGTCTATTTCTAACCGTTCTCGACTTGGTCAGCTCTAAATCAGTTTTTAGACGGTGTTTCTCCCGCCAAAAATATTTCTGATGAGTTTTCGACATTTTTGTTATGAAATTCGGAATCAGCACGTCAAAATACGTTAGAGGACAAAAATTTAAAATTTGAAAAATGAAAAATAAAAAAGTTCAAAAAATTATGTATATGAGTGTATATTCGACTTTTTTGTCCGTTGATTTTTTTCGTTCAAAATCCTAGGATATACTAATTTGGACATTACGAAACGATTGGCATTCGCAGAATTTGTCTATTTCTAACCGTTCTCGACTTGGTCAGCTCTAAATCAGTTTCTAGACGGTTTTTTTCCCACCTAAAATATTTCTGATGAGTTTTCGACATTTTCGTTATGAAATTCGGAATCAGCACGTCAAAATACGTTAGAGGACAAACATTTAAAATTTGAAAAATGAAAAATAAAAAAGTTCAAAAAATTATGTATATGAGTGTATATTCGACTTTTTTGTCCGTTGATTTTTTTCGTTCAAAATCCTAGGATATACCAATTTGGACATTACGAATTGATTGGCGTTCGCAGAATTTGTCTATTTCTAACCGTTCTCGACTTGGTCAGGTCTAAATCAGTTTTTAGACGGTTTTTTCCCGCTAAAAGTATTTCAGATGAGTTTTCGACATTTTCGTTATAAAATTCGGAATCAGCACGTCAAAATACGTTAGAGGACAAAAATTTAAAATTTGAAAAATGAAAACTCAAAAAGTTCAAAATATTATGTATATGAGTGTATATTCGACTTTTTTGTCCGTTGATTTTTTTCGTTCAAAATCCTAGGATATACTAATTTGGACATTACGAAACGATTGGCGTTCGCAGAATTTGTCTATTTCTAACCGTTCTCGACTTGGTCAGCTCTAAATCAGTTTCTAGACGGTTTTTTTCCCACCAAAAATATTTCTGATGAGTTTTCGACATTTTCATCATGAAATTCGGAATCAGCACGTCGAAATACGTTAGAGGACAAACATTTAAAATTTGAAAAATGAAAAATAAAAAAGTTCAAAAAATGATGTATATGAGTGAATATTCGACTTTCTTGTCCGTTTTGATTTTTTTCGTTCAAAATCCTAGGATACACTAATTGGGACATTACGAAATGATTGGCGTTCGCAGAATTTGTCTATTTCTAACCGTTCTCGACTTGGTCAGGTCTAAATCAGTTTTTAGACTGTTTTTTTCCCGCCAAAAATATTTCTGATGAGTTTTCGACATTTTCGTTATGAAACTCGGAATCAGCACGTCAAAATACGTTAGAGGACAAAAATTTGAAATTTGAAAAATGAAAACTCAAAAAGTTCAAAAAATTATGTATATGAGTGAATATTCGACTTTTTTGTCCGTTGATTTTTTTCGTTCAAAATCCTAGAATATACTAATTTGGACATTACGAATTGATTGGCGTTCGCAGAATTTGTCTATTTCTAACCGTTCTCGACTTGGTCAGGTCTAAATCAGTTTTTAGACGGTTTTTTTCCCGCCAAAAATATTTCTGATGAGTTTTCGACATTTTTGTTATGAAACTCGGAATCAGCACGTCAAAATACGTTAGAGGACAAAAATTTAAAATTTGAAAAATGAAAAATAAAAAAGTTCAAAAAATTATGTATATGAGTGAATATTCGACTTTTTTGTCCGTTGATTTTTTTCGTTCAAAATCCTAGAATATACTAATTTGGACATTACGAAACGATTGGCGTTCGCAGAATTTGTCTATTTCTAACCGTTCTCGACTTGGTCAGGTCTAAATCAGTTTTTAGACGGTTTTTTTCCCGCCAAAAATATTTCTGATGAGTTTTCGACATTTTCGTTATGAAATTCGGAATCAGCACGTCAAAATACGTTAGAGGACAAAAATTTAAAATTTGAAAAATGAAAAATAAAAAAGTTCAAAAAATTATGTATATGAGTGTATATTCGACTTTTTTGTCCGTTGATTTTTTTCGTTCAAAATCCTAGGATATACTAATTTGGACATTACGAAACGATTGGCGTTCGCAGAATTTGTCTATTTCTAACCGTTCTCGACTTGGTCAGCTCTAAATCAGTTTCTAGACGGTTTTTTTCCCACCAAAAATATTTCTGATGGGTTTTCGACATTTTCATCATGAAATTCGGAATCAGCACGTCAAAATACATTAGAGGACAAACATTTAAAATTTGAAAAATGAAAAATAAAAAAGTTCAAAAAATTATGTATATGAGTGAATATTCGACTTTTTTGTCCGTTTTGATTTTTTTCGTTCAAAATCCTAGGATACACTAATTTGGACATTACGAATTGATTGGCGTTCGCAGAATTTGTCTATTTCTAACCGTTCTCGACTTGGTCAGGTCTAAATCAGTTTTTAGACGGTTTTTTTCCCGCCAAAAATATTTCTGATGAGTTTTCGACATTTTCGTTATGAAACTCGGAATCAGCACGTCGAAATACGTTAGAGGACAAAAATTTAAAATTTGAAAAATGAAAACTCAAAAAGTTCAAAAAATTATGTATATGAGTGTATATTCGACTTTTTTGTCCGTTGCTTTTTTTCGTTCAAAATCCTCGTATATACTAATTTGGACATTCTGAATCGATTGGCGTTCGCAGAATTTGTCTATCTCAAACCGTTCTCGAGTTGGTCAGCTCTAAATCAGTTTTTAAACGGTTTTTTCCCACTAAAAATATTTCTAATGAGATTTCGACATTTTCGTTATAAAATTCGGAATCAGCATGTCAAAATACGTTAGAGGACAAAAATTTAAAATTTGAAAAATGAAAACTCAAAAAGTTCAAAAAATTATGTATATGAGTGTATATTCGACTTTTTTGTCCGTTGATTTTTTTCGTTCAAAATCCTAGGATATACTAATTTGGACATTACGAAACGATTGGCGTTCGCAGAATTTGTCTATTTCTAACCGTTCTCGACTTGGTCAGCTCTAAATCAGTTTTTAGACGGTGTTTCTCCCGCCAAAAATATTTCTGATGAGTTTTCGACATTTTTGTTATGAAATTCGGAATCAGCACGTCAAAATACGTTAGAGGACAAAAATTTAAAATTTGAAAAATGAAAAATAAAAAAGTTCAAAAAATTATGTATATGAGTGTATATTCGACTTTTTTGTCCGTTGATTTTTTTCGTTCAAAATCCTAGGATATACTAATTTGGACATTACGAAACGATTGGCATTCGCAGAATTTGTCTATTTCTAACCGTTCTCGACTTGGTCAGCTCTAAATCAGTTTCTAGACGGTTTTTTTCCCACCTAAAATATTTCTGATGAGTTTTCGACATTTTCGTTATGAAATTCGGAATCAGCACGTCAAAATACGTTAGAGGACAAACATTTAAAATTTGAAAAATGAAAAATAAAAAAGTTCAAAAAATTATGTATATGAGTGTATATTCGACTTTTTTGTTCGTTGATTTTTTTCGTTCAAAATCCTAGGATATACCAATTTGGACATTACGAATTGATTGGCGTTCGCAGAATTTGTCTATTTCTAACCGTTCTCGACTTGGTCAGGTCTAAATCAGTTTTTAGACGGTTTTTTCCCGCTAAAAGTATTTCAGATGAGTTTTCGACATTTTCGTTATAAAATTCGGAATCAGCACGTCAAAATACGTTAGAGGACAAAAATTTAAAATTTGAAAAATGAAAACTCAAAAAGTTCAAAATTTTATGTATATGAGTGTATATTCGACTTTTTTGTCCGTTGATTTTTTTCGTTCAAAATCCTAGGATATACTAATTTGGACATTACGAAACGATTGGCGTTCGCAGAATTTGTCTATTTCTAACCGTTCTCGACTTGGTCAGCTCTAAATCAGTTTCTAGACGTTTTTTTTCCCACCAAAAATATTTCTGATGAGTTTTCGACATTTTCATCATGAAATTCGGAATCAGCACGTCGAAATACGTTAGAGGACAAACATTTAAAATTTGAAAAATGAAAAATAAAAAAGTTCAAAAAATGATGTATATGAGTGAATATTCGACTTTCTTGTCCGTTTTGATTTTTTTCGTTCAAAATCCTAGGATACACTAATTGGGACATTACGAAATGATTGGCGTTCGCAGAATTTGTCTATTTCTAACCGTTCTCGACTTGGTCAGCTCTAAATCAGTTTTTAAACGGTGTTTTTCCCGCCAAAAGTATTTCTGATGAGTTTTCGACATTTTTGTTATGAAATTCGGAATCAGCACGTCAAAATACGTTAGAGGACAAAAATTTAAAATTTGAAAAATGAAAAATAAAAAAGTTCAAAAAATTATGTATATGAGTGTATATTCGACTTTTTTGTCCGTTGATTTTTTTCGTTCAAAATCCTAGGATATACTAATTTGGACATTACGAAACGATTGGCATTCGCAGAATTTGTCTATTTCTAACCGTTCTCGACTTGGTCAGCTCTAAATCAGTTTCTAGACGGTTTTTTTCCCACCTAAAATATTTCTGATGAGTTTTCGACATTTTCGTTATGAAATTCGGAATCAGCACGTCAAAATACGTTAGAGGACAAACATTTAAAATTTGAAAAATGAAAAATAAAAAAGTTCAAAAAATTATGTATATGAGTGTATATTCGACTTTTTTGTTCGTTGATTTTTTTCGTTCAAAATCCTAGGATATACCAATTTGGACATTACGAATTGATTGGCGTTCGCAGAATTTGTCTATTTCTAACCGTTCTCGACTTGGTCAGGTCTAAATCAGTTTTTAGACGGTTTTTTCCCGCTAAAAGTATTTCAGATGAGTTTTCGACATTTTCGTTATAAAATTCGGAATCAGCACGTCAAAATACGTTAGAGGACAAAAATTTAAAATTTGAAAAATGAAAACTCAAAAAGTTCAAAATTTTATGTATATGAGTGTATATTCGACTTTTTTGTCCGTTGATTTTTTTCGTTCAAAATCCTAGGATATACTAATTTGGACATTACGAAACGATTGGCGTTCGCAGAATTTGTCTATTTCTAACCGTTCTCGACTTGGTCAGCTCTAAATCAGTTTCTAGACGTTTTTTTTCCCACCAAAAATATTTCTGATGAGTTTTCGACATTTTCATCATGAAATTCGGAATCAGCACGTCGAAATACGTTAGAGGACAAACATTTAAAATTTGAAAAATGAAAAATAAAAAAGTTCAAAAAATGATGTATATGAGTGAATATTCGACTTTCTTGTCCGTTTTGATTTTTTTCGTTCAAAATCCTAGGATACACTAATTGGGACATTACGAAATGATTGGCGTTCGCAGAATTTGTCTATTTCTAACCGTTCTCGACTTGGTCAGGTCTAAATCAGTTTTTAGACTGTTTTTTTCCCGCCAAAAATATTTCTGATGAGTTTTCGACATTTTCGTTATGAAACTCGGAATCAGCACGTCAAAATACGTTAGAGGACAAAAATTTGAAATTTGAAAAATGAAAACTCAAAAAGTTCAAAAAATTATGTATATGAGTGAATATTCGACTTTTTTGTCCGTTGATTTTTTTCGTTCAAAATCCTAGAATATACTAATTTGGACATTACGAATTGATTGGCGTTCGCAGAATTTGTCTATTTCTAACCGTTCTCGACTTGGTCAGGTCTAAATCAGTTTTTAGACGGTTTTTTTCCCGCCAAAAATATTTCTGATGAGTTTTCGACATTTTTGTTATGAAACTCGGAATCAGCACGTCAAAATACGTTAGAGGACAAAAATTTAAAATTTGAAAAATGAAAAATAAAAAAGTTCAAAAAATTATGTATATGAGTGAATATTCGACTTTTTTGTCCGTTGATTTTTTTCGTTCAAAATCCTAGAATATACTAATTTGGACATTACGAAACGATTGGCGTTCGCAGAATTTGTCTATTTCTAACCGTTCTCGACTTGGTCAGGTCTAAATCAGTTTTTAGACGGTTTTTTTCCCGCCAAAAATATTTCTGATGAGTTTTCGACATTTTCGTTATGAAATTCGGAATCAGCACGTCAAAATACGTTAGGGGACAAAAATTTAAAATTTGAAAAATGAAAAATAAAAAAGTTCAAAAAATTATGTATATGAGTGCATATTCGACTTTTTTGTCCGTTGATTTTTTTCGTTCAAAATCCTAGTATATACTAATTTGGACATTACGAAACGATTGGCGTTCGCAGAATTTGTCTATTTCTAACCGTTCTCGACGTGGTCAGGTCTAAATCAGTTTTTAGACGGTTTTTTTCCCGCCAAAAATATTTCTGATGAGTTTTCGACATTTTCGTTATGAAATTCGGAATCAGCACGTCAAAATACGTTAGAGGACAAAAATTTTAAATTTGAAAAATGAAAACTGAAAAAGTTCAAAAAATTATGTATATGAGTGAATATTCGACTTTTTTGTCCGTTGATTTTTTTCGTTCAAAATCCTAGGATATACTAACTTGGACATTCTGAATCGATTGGCGTTCGCAGAATTTGTCTATCTCTAACCGTTCTCGAGTTGGTCAGCTCTAAATCAGTTTTTAAAAGGTTTTTTTCCCGCCAAAAATATTTCTGATGAATTTTCGACATTTTCGTTATGAAATTCGGAATCAGCACGTCAAAATACGTTAGAGGACAAAAATTTAAAATTTGAAAAATGAAAAATAAAAAAGTTCAAAAAATTATGTATATGAGTGCATATTCGACTTTTTTGTCCGTTGATTTTTTTCTTTCAAAATCCTAGTATATACTAATTTGGAAATTACGAAACGATTGGCGTTCGCAGAATTTGTCTATTTCTAACCGTTCTCGACGTGGTCAGGTCTAAATCAGTTTTTAGACGGTTTTTTTCCCGCCAAAAATATTTCTGATGAGTTTTCGACATTTTCGTTATGAAATTCGGAATCAGCACGTCAAAATACGTTAGAGGACAAAAATTTTAAATTTGAAAAATGAAAAATAAACTTCAAAAAATTATTTATATGAGTGTATATTCGACTTTTTTCTCCGTTGATTTTTTTAGTTCAAAATCCTAGGATATACTAATTTGGACATTACGAATCGATTGGCGTTCGCAGAATTTGTCTATCTCTAACCGTTCTCGAGTTGGTCAGCTCTAAATCAGTTTTTAAACGGTTTTTTTCCCACTAAAAATATTTCTGATGAGTTTTCGACATTTTCGTTATAAAATTCGGAATCAGCACGTCAAAATACGTTAGAGGACAAAAATTTAAAATTTGAATAATGAAAACTCAAAAAGTTCAAAATATTATGTATATGAGTTTATATTCGACTTTTTTGTCCGTTGATTTTTTTCGTTCAAAATCCTAGGATATACTAATTTGGACATTACGAAACGATTGGCGTTCGCAGAATTTGTCTATTTCTAACCGTTCTCGACTTGGTCAGCTCTAAATCAGTTTCTAGACGTTTTTTTTCCCACCAAAAATATTTCTGATGAGTTTTCGACATTTTCATCATGAAATTCGGAATCAGCACGTCGAAATACGTTAGAGGACAAACATTTAAAATTTGAAAAATGAAAAATAAAAAAGTTCAAAAAATGATGTATATGAGTGAATATTCGACTTTCTTGTCCGTTTTGATTTTTTTCGTTCAAAATCCTAGGATACACTAATTGGGACATTACGAAATGATTGGCGTTCGCAGAATTTGTCTATTTCTAACCGTTCTCGACTTGGTCAGCTCTAAATCAGTTTTTAAACGGTGTTTTTCCCGCCAAAAGTATTTCTGATGAGTTTTCGACATTTTTGTTATGAAATTCGGAATCAGCACGTCAAAATACGTTAGAGGACAAAAATTTAAAATTTGAAAAATGAAAAATAAAAAAGTTCAAAAAATTATGTATATGAGTGTATATTCGACTTTTTTGTCCGTTGATTTTTTTCGTTCAAAATCCTAGGATATACTAATTTGGACATTACGAAACGATTGGCATTCGCAGAATTTGTCTATTTCTAACCGTTCTCGACTTGGTCAGCTCTAAATCAGTTTCTAGACGGTTTTTTTCCCACCTAAAATATTTCTGATGAGTTTTCGACATTTTCGTTATGAAATTCGGAATCAGCACGTCAAAATACGTTAGAGGACAAACATTTAAAATTTGAAAAATGAAAAATAAAAAAGTTCAAAAAATTATGTATATGAGTGTATATTCGACTTTTTTGTTCGTTGATTTTTTTCGTTCAAAATCCTAGGATATACCAATTTGGACATTACGAATTGATTGGCGTTCGCAGAATTTGTCTATTTCTAACCGTTCTCGACTTGGTCAGGTCTAAATCAGTTTTTAGACGGTTTTTTCCCGCTAAAAGTATTTCAGATGAGTTTTCGACATTTTCGTTATAAAATTCGGAATCAGCACGTCAAAATACGTTAGAGGACAAAAATTTAAAATTTGAAAAATGAAAACTCAAAAAGTTCAAAATTTTATGTATATGAGTGTATATTCGACTTTTTTGTCCGTTGATTTTTTTCGTTCAAAATCCTAGGATATACTAATTTGGACATTACGAAACGATTGGCGTTCGCAGAATTTGTCTATTTCTAACCGTTCTCGACTTGGTCAGCTCTAAATCAGTTTCTAGACGTTTTTTTTCCCACCAAAAATATTTCTGATGAGTTTTCGACATTTTCATCATGAAATTCGGAATCAGCACGTCGAAATACGTTAGAGGACAAACATTTAAAATTTGAAAAATGAAAAATAAAAAAGTTCAAAAAATGATGTATATGAGTGAATATTCGACTTTCTTGTCCGTTTTGATTTTTTTCGTTCAAAATCCTAGGATACACTAATTGGGACATTACGAAATGATTGGCGTTCGCAGAATTTGTCTATTTCTAACCGTTCTCGACTTGGTCAGGTCTAAATCAGTTTTTAGACTGTTTTTTTCCCGCCAAAAATATTTCTGATGAGTTTTCGACATTTTCGTTATGAAACTCGGAATCAGCACGTCAAAATACGTTAGAGGACAAAAATTTGAAATTTGAAAAATGAAAACTCAAAAAGTTCAAAAAATTATGTATATGAGTGAATATTCGACTTTTTTGTCCGTTGATTTTTTTCGTTCAAAATCCTAGAATATACTAATTTGGACATTACGAATTGATTGGCGTTCGCAGAATTTGTCTATTTCTAACCGTTCTCGACTTGGTCAGGTCTAAATCAGTTTTTAGACGGTTTTTTTCCCGCCAAAAATATTTCTGATGAGTTTTCGACATTTTTGTTATGAAACTCGGAATCAGCACGTCAAAATACGTTAGAGGACAAAAATTTAAAATTTGAAAAATGAAAAATAAAAAAGTTCAAAAAATTATGTATATGAGTGAATATTCGACTTTTTTGTCCGTTGATTTTTTTCGTTCAAAATCCTAGAATATACTAATTTGGACATTACGAAACGATTGGCGTTCGCAGAATTTGTCTATTTCTAACCGTTCTCGACTTGGTCAGGTCTAAATCAGTTTTTAGACGGTTTTTTTCCCGCCAAAAATATTTCTGATGAGTTTTCGACATTTTCGTTATGAAATTCGGAATCAGCACGTCAAAATACGTTAGGGGACAAAAATTTAAAATTTGAAAAATGAAAAATAAAAAAGTTCAAAAAATTATGTATATGAGTGCATATTCGACTTTTTTGTCCGTTGATTTTTTTCGTTCAAAATCCTAGTATATACTAATTTGGACATTACGAAACGATTGGCGTTCGCAGAATTTGTCTATTTCTAACCGTTCTCGACGTGGTCAGGTCTAAATCAGTTTTTAGACGGTTTTTTTCCCGCCAAAAATATTTCTGATGAGTTTTCGACATTTTCGTTATGAAATTCGGAATCAGCACGTCAAAATACGTTAGAGGACAAAAATTTTAAATTTGAAAAATGAAAACTGAAAAAGTTCAAAAAATTATGTATATGAGTGAATATTCGACTTTTTTGTCCGTTGATTTTTTTCGTTCAAAATCCTAGGATATACTAACTTGGACATTCTGAATCGATTGGCGTTCGCAGAATTTGTCTATCTCTAACCGTTCTCGAGTTGGTCAGCTCTAAATCAGTTTTTAAAAGGTTTTTTTCCCGCCAAAAATATTTCTGATGAATTTTCGACATTTTCGTTATGAAATTCGGAATCAGCACGTCAAAATACGTTAGAGGACAAAAATTTAAAATTTGAAAAATGAAAAATAAAAAAGTTCAAAAAATTATGTATATGAGTGCATATTCGACTTTTTTGTCCGTTGATTTTTTTCTTTCAAAATCCTAGTATATACTAATTTGGAAATTACGAAACGATTGGCGTTCGCAGAATTTGTCTATTTCTAACCGTTCTCGACGTGGTCAGGTCTAAATCAGTTTTTAGACGGTTTTTTTCCCGCCAAAAATATTTCTGATGAGTTTTCGACATTTTCGTTATGAAATTCGGAATCAGCACGTCAAAATACGTTAGAGGACAAAAATTTTAAATTTGAAAAATGAAAAATAAACTTCAAAAAATTATTTATATGAGTGTATATTCGACTTTTTTCTCCGTTGATTTTTTTAGTTCAAAATCCTAGGATATACTAATTTGGACATTACGAATCGATTGGCGTTCGCAGAATTTGTCTATCTCTAACCGTTCTCGAGTTGGTCAGCTCTAAATCAGTTTTTAAACGGTTTTTTTCCCACTAAAAATATTTCTGATGAGTTTTCGACATTTTCGTTATAAAATTCGGAATCAGCACGTCAAAATACGTTAGAGGACAAAAATTTAAAATTTGAATAATGAAAACTCAAAAAGTTCAAAATATTATGTATATGAGTTTATATTCGACTTTTTTGTCCGTTGATTTTTTTCGTTCAAAATCCTAGGATATACTAATTTGGACATTACGAAACGATTGGCGTTCGCAGAATTTGTCTATTTCTAACCGTTCTCGACTTGGTCAGGTCAAAATCAGTTTTTAGACGGTTTTTTTCCCGCCAAAAATATTTCTGATGAGTTTTCGACATTTTCATTATGAAATTCGGAATCAGCACGTCAAAATACGTTAGAGGACAAAAATTTAAAATTTGAAAAATGAAAAATAAAAAACTTCAAAAAATTATGTATATGAGTGTATATTCGACTTTTTTGTCCGTTGATTTTTTTCGTTCAAAATCCTAGGATATACTAATTTGGACATTACGAAACGATTGGCGTTCGCAGAATTTGTCTATTTCTAACCGTTCTCGACTTGTTCAGCTCTAAATCAGTTTTTAGACGGTGTTTTTTCCGCCAAAAATATTTCTGATGAGTTTTCGACATTTTCGTTATGAAATTCGGAATCAGCACGTCAAAATACGTTAGAGGACAAAAATTTAAAATTTGAAAAATGAAAAATAAAAAAGTTCAAAAAATTATGTATATGAGTGTATATTCGACTATTTTGTCCGTTGATTTTTTTCGTTCAAAATCCTAGTATATACTAATTTGGACATTCTGAATCGATTGGCGTTCGCAGAATTTGTCTATCTCTAACCGTTCTCGAGTTGGTCAGCTCTAAATCAGTTTTTAAACGGTTTTTTCCCACTAAATATATTTCTGATGAGATTTCGACATTTCCGTTATAAAATTCGGAATCAGCATGTCAAAATACGTTAGAGGACAAAAATTTAAAATTTGAAAAATGAAAACTCAAAAAGTTCAAAAAATTATGTATATGAGTGTATATTCGACTTTTTTGTCCGTTCATTTTTTTCGTTCAAAATCCTAGGATATACTAATTTGGACATTACGAAACGATTGGCGTTCGCAGAATTTGTCTATTTCTAACCGTTCTCGACTTGGTCAGCTCTAAATCAGTTTTTAGACGGTGTTTTTCCCGCCAAAAAGTTTCTGATGAGTTTTCGACATTTTCTTTATGAAATTCGGAATCAGCACGTCAAAATACGTTAGGGGACAAAAATTTAAAATTTGAAAAATGAAAAATAAAAAAGTTCAAAAAATTATGTATATGAGTGCATATTCGACTTTTTTGTCCGTTGATTTTTTTCTTTCAAAATCCTAGTATATACTAATTTGGACATTACGAAACGATTGGCGTTCGCAGAATTTGTCTATTTCTAACCGTTCTCGACGTGGTCAGGTCTAAATCAGTTTTTAGACGGTTTTTTTCCCGCCAAAAATATTTCTGATGAGTTTTCGACATTTTAGTTATGAAATTCGGAATCAGCACGTCAAAATACGTTAGAGGACAAAAATTTTAAATTTGAAAAATGAAAACTGAAAAAGTTCAAAAAATTATGTATATGAGTGAATATTCGACTTTTTTGTCCGTTGATTTTTTTCGTTCAAAATCCTAGGATATACTAACTTGGACATTACGAATTGATTGGCGTTCGCAGAATTTGTCTATTTCTAACCGTTCTCGACTTGGTCAGGTCTACATCAGTTTTTAGACGGTTTTTTTCCCGCCAAAAATATTTCTGATGAGTTTTCGACATTTTCGTTATGAAATTCGGAATCAGCACGTCAAAATACGTTAGAGGACAAAAATTTAAAATTTGAAAAATGAAAAATAAAAAACTTCAAAAAATTATGTATATGAGTGTATATTCGACTTTTTTGTCCGTTGATTTTTTTCGTTCAAAATCCTAGGATATACTAATTTGGACATTACGAAACGATTGGCGTTCGCAGAATTTGTCTATTTCTAACCGTTCTCGACTTGGTCAGCTCTAAATCAGTTTTTAGACGGTTTTTTTTTTCGCCAAAAATATTTCTGATGAGTTTTCGACATTTTCGTTATGAAATTCGGAATCAGCACGTCAAAATACGTTAGAGGACAAAAGTTTAAAATTTGAAAAATGAAAAATAAAAATTTCAAAAATTTATGTATATGAGTGTATATTCGACTTTTTTGTCCGTTGATTTTTTTCGTTCAAAATCCTAGGATATACTAATTTGGACATTACGAAACGATTGGCGTTCGCAGAATTTGTCTATTTCTAACCGTTCTCGACTTGGTCAGGTCTAAATCAGTTTTTAGACGGTTTTTTTCCCGCCAAAAATATTTCTGATGAGTTTTCGACATTTTCATTATGAAATTCGGAATCAGCACGTCAAAATACGTTAGACAAAAATTTAAAATTTGAAAAATGAAAAATAAAAAACTTCAAAAAATTATGTATATGAGTGTATATTCGACTTTTTTGTCCGTTGATTTTTTTCGTTCAAAATCCTAGGATATACTAATTTGGACATTACGAAACGATTGGCGTTCGCAGAATTTGTCTATTTCTAACCGTTCTCGACTTGTTCAGCTCTAAATCAGTTTTTAGACGGTGTTTTTTCCGCCAAAAATATTTCTGATGAGTTTTCGACATTTTCGTTATGAAACTCGGAATCAGCACGTCAAAATACGTTAGAGGACAAAAATTTGAAATTTGAAAAATAAAAACTCAAAAAGTTCAAAAAATTATGTATATGAGTGTATATTCGACTTTTTTGTCCGTTGATTTTTTTCGTTCAAAATCCTAGGATATACTAATTTGGACATTACGAAACGATTGGCGTTCGCAGAATTTGTCTATTTCTAACCGTTCTCGACTTGGTCAGCTCTAAATCAGTTTTTAGACGGTGTTTTTCCCGCCAAAAAGTTTCTGATGAGTTTTCGACATTTTCTTTATGAAATTCGGAATCAGCACGTCAAAATACGTTAGGGGACAAAAATTTAAAATTTGAAAAATGAAAAATAAAAAAGTTCAAAAAATTATGTATATGATGCATATTCGACTTTTTTGTCCGTTGATTTTTTTCGTTCAAAATCCTAGTATATACTAATTTGGACATTACGAAACGATTGGCGTTCGCAGAATTTGTCTATTTCTAACCGTTCTCGACGTGGTCAGCTCTAAATCAGTTTTCAAACGGTTTTTTTCCCGCCAAAAATATTTCTGATGAGTTTTCGACATTTTCGTTATGAAATTCGGAATCAGCACGTCAAAATACGTTAGAGGACAAAAATTTAAAATTTGAAAAATGAAAAATAAAAAAGTTCAAAAAATTATGTATATGAGTGTATATTCGACTTTTTTGTCCGTTGATTTTTTTCGTTCAAAATCCTAGGATATACTAATTTGGACATTACGAAACGATTGGCGTTCGCAGAATTTGTCTATTTCTAACCGTTCTCGACTTGGTCAGCTCTAAATCAGTTTCTAGACGGTTTTTTTCCCACCAAAAATATTTCTGATGGGTTTTCGACATTTTCATCATGAAATTCGGAATCAGCACGTCAAAATACATTAGAGGACAAACATTTAAAATTTGAAAAATGAAAAATAAAAAAGTTCAAAAAATTATGTATATGAGTGAATATTCGACTTTTTTGTCCGTTTTGATTTTTTTCGTTCAAAATCCTAGGATACACTAATTTGGACATTACGAATTGATTGGCGTTCGCAGAATTTGTCTATTTCTAACCGTTCTCGACTTGGTCAGGTCTAAATCAGTTTTTAGACGGTTTTTTTCCCGCCAAAAATATTTCTGATGAGTTTTCGACATTTTCGTTATGAAACTCGGAATCAGCACGTCGAAATACGTTAGAGGACAAAAATTTAAAATTTGAAAAATGAAAACTCAAAAAGTTCAAAAAATTATGTATATGAGTGTATATTCGACTTTTTTGTCCGTTGCTTTTTTTCGTTCAAAATCCTCGTATATACTAATTTGGACATTCTGAATCGATTGGCGTTCGCAGAATTTGTCTATCTCTAACCGTTCTCGAGTTGGTCAGCTCTAAATCAGTTTTTAAACGGTTTTTTCCCACTAAAAATATTTCTAATGAGATTTCGACATTTTCGTTATAAAATTCGGAATCAGCATGTCAAAATACGTTAGAGGACAAAAATTTAAAATTTGAAAAATGAAAACTCAAAAAGTTCAAAAAATTATGTATATGAGTGTATATTCGACTTTTTTGTCCGTTGATTTTTTTCGTTCAAAATCCTAGGATATACTAATTTGGACATTACGAAACGATTGGCGTTCGCAGAATTTGTCTATTTCTAACCGTTCTCGACTTGGTCAGCTCTAAATCAGTTTTTAGACGGTGTTTCTCCCGCCAAAAATATTTCTGATGAGTTTTCGACATTTTTGTTATGAAATTCGGAATCAGCACGTCAAAATACGTTAGAGGACAAAAATTTAAAATTTGAAAAATGAAAAATAAAAAAGTTCAAAAAATTATGTATATGAGTGTATATTCGACTTTTTTGTCCGTTGATTTTTTTCGTTCAAAATCCTAGGATATACTAATTTGGACATTACGAAACGATTGGCATTCGCAGAATTTGTCTATTTCTAACCGTTCTCGACTTGGTCAGCTCTAAATCAGTTTCTAGACGGTTTTTTTCCCACCTAAAATATTTCTGATGAGTTTTCGACATTTTCGTTATGAAATTCGGAATCAGCACGTCAAAATACGTTAGAGGACAAACATTTAAAATTTGAAAAATGAAAAATAAAAAAGTTCAAAAAATTATGTATATGAGTGTATATTCGACTTTTTTGTCCGTTGATTTTTTTCGTTCAAAATCCTAGGATATACCAATTTGGACATTACGAATTGATTGGCGTTCGCAGAATTTGTCTATTTCTAACCGTTCTCGACTTGGTCAGGTCTAAATCAGTTTTTAGACGGTTTTTTCCCGCTAAAAGTATTTCAGATGAGTTTTCGACATTTTCGTTATAAAATTCGGAATCAGCACGTCAAAATACGTTAGAGGACAAAAATTTAAAATTTGAAAAATGAAAACTCAAAAAGTTCAAAATATTATGTATATGAGTGTATATTCGACTTTTTTGTCCGTTGATTTTTTTCGTTCAAAATCCTAGGATATACTAATTTGGACATTACGAAACGATTGGCGTTCGCAGAATTTGTCTATTTCTAACCGTTCTCGACTTGGTCAGCTCTAAATCAGTTTCTAGACGGTTTTTTTCCCACCAAAAATATTTCTGATGAGTTTTCGACATTTTCATCATGAAATTCGGAATCAGCACGTCGAAATACGTTAGAGGACAAACATTTAAAATTTGAAAAATGAAAAATAAAAAAGTTCAAAAAATGATGTATATGAGTGAATATTCGACTTTCTTGTCCGTTTTGATTTTTTTCGTTCAAAATCCTAGGATACACTAATTGGGACATTACGAAATGATTGGCGTTCGCAGAATTTGTCTATTTCTAACCGTTCTCGACTTGGTCAGGTCTAAATCAGTTTTTAGACTGTTTTTTTCCCGCCAAAAATATTTCTGATGAGTTTTCGACATTTTCGTTATGAAACTCGGAATCAGCACGTCAAAATACGTTAGAGGACAAAAATTTGAAATTTGAAAAATGAAAACTCAAAAAGTTCAAAAAATTATGTATATGAGTGAATATTCGACTTTTTTGTCCGTTGATTTTTTTCGTTCAAAATCCTAGAATATACTAATTTGGACATTACGAATTGATTGGCGTTCGCAGAATTTGTCTATTTCTAACCGTTCTCGACTTGGTCAGGTCTAAATCAGTTTTTAGACGGTTTTTTTCCCGCCAAAAATATTTCTGATGAGTTTTCGACATTTTTGTTATGAAACTCGGAATCAGCACGTCAAAATACGTTAGAGGACAAAAATTTAAAATTTGAAAAATGAAAAATAAAAAAGTTCAAAAAATTATGTATATGAGTGAATATTCGACTTTTTTGTCCGTTGATTTTTTTCGTTCAAAATCCTAGAATATACTAATTTGGACATTACGAAACGATTGGCGTTCGCAGAATTTGTCTATTTCTAACCGTTTTCGACTTGGTCAGGTCTAAATCAGTTTTTAGACGGTTTTTTTCCCGCCAAAAATATTTCTGATGAGTTTTCGACATTTTCGTTATGAAATTCGGAATCAGCACGTCAAAATACGTTAGAGGACAAAAATTTAAAATTTGAAAAATGAAAAATAAAAAAGTTCAAAAAATTATGTATATGAGTGTATATTCGACTTTTTTGTCCGTTGATTTTTTTCGTTCAAAATCCTAGGATATACTAATTTGGACATTACGAAACGATTGGCGTTCGCAGAATTTGTCTATTTCTAACCGTTCTCGACTTGGTCAGCTCTAAATCAGTTTCTAGACGGTTTTTTTCCCACCAAAAATATTTCTGATGGGTTTTCGACATTTTCATCATGAAATTCGGAATCAGCACGTCAAAATACATTAGAGGACAAACATTTAAAATTTGAAAAATGAAAAATAAAAAAGTTCAAAAAATTATGTATATGAGTGAATATTCGACTTTTTTGTCCGTTTTGATTTTTTTCGTTCAAAATCCTAGGATACACTAATTTGGACATTACGAATTGATTGGCGTTCGCAGAATTTGTCTATTTCTAACCGTTCTCGACTTGGTCAGGTCTAAATCAGTTTTTAGACGGTTTTTTTCCCGCCAAAAATATTTCTGATGAGTTTTCGACATTTTCGTTATGAAACTCGGAATCAGCACGTCGAAATACGTTAGAGGACAAAAATTTAAAATTTGAAAAATGAAAACTCAAAAAGTTCAAAAAATTATGTATATGAGTGTATATTCGACTTTTTTGTCCGTTGCTTTTTTTCGTTCAAAGTCCTCGTATATACTAATTTGGACATTCTGAATCGATTGGCGTTCGCAGAATTTGTCTATCTCTAACCGTTCTCGAGTTGGTCAGCTCTAAATCAGTTTTTAAACGGTTTTTTCCCACTAAAAATATTTCTAATGAGATTTCGACATTTTCGTTATAAAATTCGGAATCAGCATGTCAAAATACGTTAGAGGACAAAAATTTAAAATTTGAAAAATGAAAACTCAAAAAGTTCAAAAAATTATGTATATGAGTGTATATTCGACTTTTTTGTCCGTTGATTTTTTTCGTTCAAAATCCTAGGATATACTAATTTGGACATTACGAAACGATTGGCGTTCGCAGAATTTGTCTATTTCTAACCGTTCTCGACTTGGTCAGCTCTAAATCAGTTTTTAGACGGTGTTTCTCCCGCCAAAAATATTTCTGATGAGTTTTCGACATTTTTGTTATGAAATTCGGAATCAGCACGTCAAAATACGTTAGAGGACAAAAATTTAAAATTTGAAAAATGAAAAATAAAAAAGTTCAAAAAATTATGTATATGAGTGTATATTCGACATTTTTGTCCGTTGATTTTTTTCGTTCAAAATCCTAGGATATACTAATTTGGACATTACGAAACGATTGGCATTCGCAGAATTTGTCTATTTCTAACCGTTCTCGACTTGGTCAGCTCTAAATCAGTTTCTAGACGGTTTTTTTCCCACCTAAAATATTTCTGATGAGTTTTCGACATTTTCGTTATGAAATTCGGAATCAGCACGTCAAAATACGTTAGAGGACAATCATTTAAAATTTGAAAAATGAAAAATAAAAAAGTTCAAAAAATTATGTATATGAGTGTATATTCGACTTTTTTGTCCGTTGATTTTTTTCGTTCAAAATCCTAGGATATACCAATTTGGACATTACGAATTGATTGGCGTTCGCAGAATTTGTCTATTTCTAACCGTTCTCGACTTGGTCAGGTCTAAATCAGTTTTTAGACGGTTTTTTCCCGCTAAAAGTATTTCAGATGAGTTTTCGACATTTTCGTTATAAAATTCGGAATCAGCACGTCAAAATACGTTAGAGGACAAAAATTTAAAATTTGAAAAATGAAAACTCAAAAAGTTCAAAATATTATGTATATGAGTGTATATTCGACTTTTTTGTCCGTTGATTTTTTTCGTTCAAAATCCTAGGATATACTAATTTGGACATTACGAAACGATTGGCGTTCGCAGAATTTGTCTATTTCTAACCGTTCTCGACTTGGTCAGCTCTAAATCAGTTTCTAGACGTTTTTTTTCCCACCAAAAATATTTCTGATGAGTTTTCGACATTTTCATCATGAAATTCGGAATCAGCACGTCGAAATACGTTAGAGGACAAACATTTAAAATTTGAAAAATGAAAAATAAAAAAGTTCAAAAAATGATGTATATGAGTGAATATTCGACTTTCTTGTCCGTTTTGATTTTTTTCGTTCAAAATCCTAGGATACACTAATTGGGACATTACGAAATGATTGGCGTTCGCAGAATTTGTCTATTTCTAACCGTTCTCGACTTGGTCAGGTCTAAATCAGTTTTTAGACTGTTTTTTTCCCGCCAAAAATATTTCTGATGAGTTTTCGACATTTTCGTTATGAAACTCGGAATCAGCACGTCAAAATACGTTAGAGGACAAAAATTTGAAATTTGAAAAATGAAAACTCAAAAAGTTCAAAAAATTATGTATATGAGTGAATATTCGACTTTTTTGTCCGTTGATTTTTTTCGTTCAAAATCCTAGAATATACTAATTTGGACATTACGAATTGATTGGCGTTCGCAGAATTTGTCTATTTCTAACCGTTCTCGACTTGGTCAGGTCTAAATCAGTTTTTAGACGGTTTTTTTCCCGCCAAAAATATTTCTGATGAGTTTTCGACATTTTTGTTATGAAACTCGGAATCAGCACGTCAAAATACGTTAGAGGACAAAAATTTAAAATTTGAAAAATGAAAAATAAAAAAGTTCAAAAAATTATGTATATGAGTGAATATTCGACTTTTTTGTCCGTTGATTTTTTTCGTTCAAAATCCTAGAATATACTAATTTGGACATTACGAAACGATTGGCGTTCGCAGAATTTGTCTATTTCTAACCGTTCTCGACTTGGTCAGGTCTAAATCAGTTTTTAGACGGTTTTTTTCCCGCCAAAAATATTTCTGATGAGTTTTCGACATTTTCGTTATGAAATTCGGAATCAGCACGTCAAAATACGTTAGAGGACAAAAATTTAAAATTTGAAAAATGAAAAATAAAAAACTTCAAAAAATTATGTATATGAGTGTATATTCGACTTTTTTGTCCGTTGATTTTTTTCGTTCAAAATCCTAGGATATACTAATTTGGACATTACGAAACGATTGGCGTTCGCAGAATTTGTCTATTTCTAACCGTTCTCGACTTGGTCAGCTCTAAATCAGTTTTTAGACGGTTTTTTTTTTCGCCAAAAATATTTCTGATGAGTTTTCGACATTTTCGTTATGAAATTCGGAATCAGCACGTCAAAATACGTTAGAGGACAAAAGTTTAAAATTTGAAAAATGAAAAATAAAAATTTCAAAAATTTATGTATATGAGTGTATATTCGACTTTTTTGTCCGTTGATTTTTTTCGTTCAAAATCCTAGGATATACTAATTTGGACATTACGAAACGATTGGCGTTCGCAGAATTTGTCTATTTCTAACCGTTCTCGACTTGTTCAGGTCTAAATCAGTTTTTAGACGGTTTTTTTCCCGCCAAAAATATTTCTGATGAGTTTTCGACATTTTCATTATGAAATTCGGAATCAGCACGTCAAAATACGTTAGACAAAAATTTAAAATTTGAAAAATGAAAAATATAAAACTTCAAAAAATTATGTATATGAGTGTATATTCGACTTTTTTGTCCGTTGATTTTTTTCGTTCAAAATCCTAGGATATACTAATTTGGACATTACGAAACGATTGGCGTTCGCAGAATTTGTCTATTTCTAACCGTTCTCGACTTGTTCAGCTCTAAATCAGTTTTTAGACGGTGTTTTTTCCGCCAAAAATATTTCTGATGAGTTTTCGACATTTTCGTTATGAAACTCGGAATCAGCACGTCAAAATACGTTAGAGGACAAAAATTTGAAATTTGAAAAATAAAAACTCAAAAAGTTCAAAAAATTATGTATATGAGTGTATATTCGACTTTTTTGTCCGTTGATTTTTTTCGTTCAAAATCCTAGGATATACTAATTTGGACATTACGAAACGATTGGCGTTCGCAGAATTTGTCTATTTCTAACCGTTCTCGACTTGGTCAGCTCTAAATCAGTTTTTAGACGGTGTTTTTCCCGCCAAAAAGTTTCTGATGAGTTTTCGACATTTTCTTTATGAAATTCGGAATCAGCACGTCAAAATACGTTAGGGGACAAAAATTTAAAATTTGAAAAATGAAAAATAAAAAAGTTCAAAAAATTATGTATATGAGTGCATATTCGACTTTTTTGTCCGTTGATTTTTTTCGTTCAAAATCCTAGTATATACTAATTTGTACATTACGAAACGATTGGCGTTCGCAGAATTTGTCTATTTCTAACCGTTCTCGACGTGGTCAGGTCTAAATCAGTTTTTAGACGGTTTTTTTCCCGCCAAAAATATTTCTGATGAGTTTTCGACATTTTCGTTATGAAATTCGGAATCAGCACGTCAAAATACGTTAGAGGACAAAAATTTTAAATTTGAAAAATGAAAACTGAAAAAGTTCAAAAAATTATGTATATGAGTGAATATTCGACTTTTTTGTCCGTTGATTTTTTTCGTTCAAAATCCTAGGATATACTAACTTGGACATTCTGAATCGATTGGCGTTCGCAGAATTTGTCTATCTCTAACCGTTCTCGAGTTGGTCAGCTCTAAATCAGTTTTTAAAAGGTTTTTTTCCCGCCAAAAATATTTCTGATGAATTTTCGACATTTTCGTTATGAAATTCGGAATCAGCACGTCAAAATACGTTAGAGGACGAAAATTTAAAATTTGAAAAATGAAAAATAAAAAAGTTCAAAAAATTATGTATATGAGTGCATATTCGACTTTTTTGTCCGTTGATTTTTTTCTTTCAAAATCCTAGTATATACTAATTTGGAAATTACGAAACGATTGGCGTTCGCAGAATTTGTCTATTTCTAACCGTTCTCGACGTGGTCAGGTCTAAATCAGTTTTTAGACGGTTTTTTTCCCGCCAAAAATATTTCTGATGAGTTTTCGACATTTTCGTTATGAAATTCGGAATCAGCACGTCAAAATACGTTAGAGGACAAAAATTTTAAATTTGAAAAATGAAAAATAAACTTCAAAAAATTATTTATATGAGTGTATATTCGACTTTTTTGTCCGTTGATTTTTTTAGTTCAAAATCCTAGGATATACTAATTTGGACATTACGAATCGATTGGCGTTCGCAGAATTTGTCTATCTCTAACCGTTCTCGAGTTGGTCAGCTCTAAATCAGTTTTTAAACGGTTTTTTTCCCACTAAAAATATTTCTGATGAGTTTTCGACATTTTCGTTATAAAATTCGGAATCAGCACGTCAAAATACGTTAGAGGACGAAAATTTAAAATTTGAAAAATGAAAAATAAAAAAGTTCAAAAAATTATGTATATGAGTGCATATTCGACTTTTTTGTCCGTTGATTTTTTTCTTTCAAAATCCTAGTATATACTAATTTGGAAATTACGAAACGATTGGCGTTCGCAGAATTTGTCTATTTCTAACCGTTCTCGACTTGGTCAGCTCTAAATCAGTTTTTAAACGGTGTTTTTCCCGCCAAAAGTATTTCTGATGAGTTTTCGACATTTTTGTTATGAAATTCGGAATCAGCACGTCAAAATACGTTAGAGGACAAAAATTTAAAATTTGAAAAATGAAAAATAAAAAAGTTCAAAAAATTATGTATATGAGTGTATATTCGACTTTTTTGTCCGTTGATTTTTTTCGTTCAAAATCCTAGGATATACTAATTTGGACATTACGAAACGATTGGCATTCGCAGAATTTGTCTATTTCTAACCGTTCTCGACTTGGTCAGCTCTAAATCAGTTTCTAGACGGTTTTTTTCCCACCTAAAATATTTCTGATGAGTTTTCGACATTTTCGTTATGAAATTCGGAATCAGCACGTCAAAATACGTTAGAGGACAAACATTTAAAATTTGAAAAATGAAAAATAAAAAAGTTCAAAAAATTATGTATATGAGTGTATATTCGACTTTTTTGTTCGTTGATTTTTTTCGTTCAAAATCCTAGGATATACCAATTTGGACATTACGAATTGATTGGCGTTCGCAGAATTTGTCTATTTCTAACCGTTCTCGACTTGGTCAGGTCTAAATCAGTTTTTAGACGGTTTTTTCCCGCTAAAAGTATTTCAGATGAGTTTTCGACATTTTCGTTATAAAATTCGGAATCAGCACGTCAAAATACGTTAGAGGACAAAAATTTAAAATTTGAAAAATGAAAACTCAAAAAGTTCAAAATTTTATGTATATGAGTGTATATTCGACTTTTTTGTCCGTTGATTTTTTTCGTTCAAAATCCTAGGATATACTAATTTGGACATTACGAAACGATTGGCGTTCGCAGAATTTGTCTATTTCTAACCGTTCTCGACTTGGTCAGCTCTAAATCAGTTTCTAGACGTTTTTTTTCCCACCAAAAATATTTCTGATGAGTTTTCGACATTTTCATCATGAAATTCGGAATCAGCACGTCGAAATACGTTAGAGGACAAACATTTAAAATTTGAAAAATGAAAAATAAAAAAGTTCAAAAAATGATGTATATGAGTGAATATTCGACTTTCTTGTCCGTTTTGATTTTTTTCGTTCAAAATCCTAGGATACACTAATTGGGACATTACGAAATGATTGGCGTTCGCAGAATTTGTCTATTTCTAACCGTTCTCGACTTGGTCAGGTCTAAATCAGTTTTTAGACTGTTTTTTTCCCGCCAAAAATATTTCTGATGAGTTTTCGACATTTTCGTTATGAAACTCGGAATCAGCACGTCAAAATACGTTAGAGGACAAAAATTTGAAATTTGAAAAATGAAAACTCAAAAAGTTCAAAAAATTATGTATATGAGTGAATATTCGACTTTTTTGTCCGTTGATTTTTTTCGTTCAAAATCCTAGAATATACTAATTTGGACATTACGAATTGATTGGCGTTCGCAGAATTTGTCTATTTCTAACCGTTCTCGACTTGGTCAGGTCTAAATCAGTTTTTAGACGGTTTTTTTCCCGCCAAAAATATTTCTGATGAGTTTTCGACATTTTTGTTATGAAACTCGGAATCAGCACGTCAAAATACGTTAGAGGACAAAAATTTAAAATTTGAAAAATGAAAAATAAAAAAGTTCAAAAAATTATGTATATGAGTGAATATTCGACTTTTTTGTCCGTTGATTTTTTTCGTTCAAAATCCTAGAATATACTAATTTGGACATTACGAAACGATTGGCGTTCGCAGAATTTGTCTATTTCTAACCGTTCTCGACTTGGTCAGGTCTAAATCAGTTTTTAGACGGTTTTTTTCCCGCCAAAAATATTTCTGATGAGTTTTCGACATTTTCGTTATGAAATTCGGAATCAGCACGTCAAAATACGTTAGGGGACAAAAATTTAAAATTTGAAAAATGAAAAATAAAAAAGTTCAAAAAATTATGTATATGAGTGCATATTCGACTTTTTTGTCCGTTGATTTTTTTCGTTCAAAATCCTAGTATATACTAATTTGGACATTACGAAACGATTGGCGTTCGCAGAATTTGTCTATTTCTAACCGTTCTCGACGTGGTCAGGTCTAAATCAGTTTTTAGACGGTTTTTTTCCCGCCAAAAATATTTCTGATGAGTTTTCGACATTTTCGTTATGAAATTCGGAATCAGCACGTCAAAATACGTTAGAGGACAAAAATTTTAAATTTGAAAAATGAAAACTGAAAAAGTTCAAAAAATTATGTATATGAGTGAATATTCGACTTTTTTGTCCGTTGATTTTTTTCGTTCAAAATCCTAGGATATACTAACTTGGACATTCTGAATCGATTGGCGTTCGCAGAATTTGTCTATCTCTAACCGTTCTCGAGTTGGTCAGCTCTAAATCAGTTTTTAAAAGGTTTTTTTCCCGCCAAAAATATTTCTGATGAATTTTCGACATTTTCGTTATGAAATTCGGAATCAGCACGTCAAAATACGTTAGAGGACAAAAATTTAAAATTTGAAAAATGAAAAATAAAAAAGTTCAAAAAATTATGTATATGAGTGCATATTCGACTTTTTTGTCCGTTGATTTTTTTCTTTCAAAATCCTAGTATATACTAATTTGGAAATTACGAAACGATTGGCGTTCGCAGAATTTGTCTATTTCTAACCGTTCTCGACGTGGTCAGGTCTAAATCAGTTTTTAGACGGTTTTTTTCCCGCCAAAAATATTTCTGATGAGTTTTCGACATTTTCGTTATGAAATTCGGAATCAGCACGTCAAAATACGTTAGAGGACAAAAATTTTAAATTTGAAAAATGAAAAATAAACTTCAAAAAATTATTTATATGAGTGTATATTCGACTTTTTTCTCCGTTGATTTTTTTAGTTCAAAATCCTAGGATATACTAATTTGGACATTACGAATCGATTGGCGTTCGCAGAATTTGTCTATCTCTAACCGTTCTCGAGTTGGTCAGCTCTAAATCAGTTTTTAAACGGTTTTTTTCCCACTAAAAATATTTCTGATGAGTTTTCGACATTTTCGTTATAAAATTCGGAATCAGCACGTCAAAATACGTTAGAGGACAAAAATTTAAAATTTGAATAATGAAAACTCAAAAAGTTCAAAATATTATGTATATGAGTTTATATTCGACTTTTTTGTCCGTTGATTTTTTTCGTTCAAAATCCTAGGATATACTAATTTGGACATTACGAAACGATTGGCGTTCGCAGAATTTGTCTATTTCTAACCGTTCTCGACTTGGTCAGGTCAAAATCAGTTTTTAGACGGTTTTTTTCCCGCCAAAAATATTTCTGATGAGTTTTCGACATTTTCATTATGAAATTCGGAATCAGCACGTCAAAATACGTTAGAGGACAAAAATTTAAAATTTGAAAAATGAAAAATAAAAAACTTCAAAAAATTATGTATATGAGTGTATATTCGACTTTTTTGTCCGTTGATTTTTTTCGTTCAAAATCCTAGGATATACTAATTTGGACATTACGAAACGATTGGCGTTCGCAGAATTTGTCTATTTCTAACCGTTCTCGACTTGTTCAGCTCTAAATCAGTTTTTAGACGGTGTTTTTTCCGCCAAAAATATTTCTGATGAGTTTTCGACATTTTCGTTATGAAATTCGGAATCAGCACGTCAAAATACGTTAGAGGACAAAAATTTAAAATTTGAAAAATGAAAAATAAAAAAGTTCAAAAAATTATGTATATGAGTGTATATTCGACTATTTTGTCCGTTGATTTTTTTCGTTCAAAATCCTAGTATATACTAATTTGGACATTCTGAATCGATTGGCGTTCGCAGAATTTGTCTATCTCTAACCGTTCTCGAGTTGGTCAGCTCTAAATCAGTTTTTAAACGGTTTTTTCCCACTAAATATATTTCTGATGAGATTTCGACATTTCCGTTATAAAATTCGGAATCAGCATGTCAAAATACGTTAGAGGACAAAAATTTAAAATTTGAAAAATGAAAACTCAAAAAGTTCAAAAAATTATGTATATGAGTGTATATTCGACTTTTTTGTCCGTTCATTTTTTTCGTTCAAAATCCTAGGATATACTAATTTGGACATTACGAAACGATTGGCGTTCGCAGAATTTGTCTATTTCTAACCGTTCTCGACTTGGTCAGCTCTAAATCAGTTTTTAGACGGTGTTTTTCCCGCCAAAAAGTTTCTGATGAGTTTTCGACATTTTCTTTATGAAATTCGGAATCAGCACGTCAAAATACGTTAGGGGACAAAAATTTAAAATTTGAAAAATGAAAAATAAAAAAGTTCAAAAAATTATGTATATGAGTGCATATTCGACTTTTTTGTCCGTTGATTTTTTTCTTTCAAAATCCTAGTATATACTAATTTGGACATTACGAAACGATTGGCGTTCGCAGAATTTGTCTATTTCTAACCGTTCTCGACGTGGTCAGGTCTAAATCAGTTTTTAGACGGTTTTTTTCCCGCCAAAAATATTTCTGATGAGTTTTCGACATTTTAGTTATGAAATTCGGAATCAGCACGTCAAAATACGTTAGAGGACAAAAATTTTAAATTTGAAAAATGAAAACTGAAAAAGTTCAAAAAATTATGTATATGAGTGAATATTCGACTTTTTTGTCCGTTGATTTTTTTCGTTCAAAATCCTAGGATATACTAACTTGGACATTACGAATTGATTGGCGTTCGCAGAATTTGTCTATTTCTAACCGTTCTCGACTTGGTCAGGTCTACATCAGTTTTTAGACGGTTTTTTTCCCGCCAAAAATATTTCTGATGAGTTTTCGACATTTTCGTTATGAAATTCGGAATCAGCACGTCAAAATACGTTAGAGGACAAAAATTTAAAATTTGAAAAATGAAAAATAAAAAACTTCAAAAAATTATGTATATGAGTGTATATTCGACTTTTTTGTCCGTTGATTTTTTTCGTTCAAAATCCTAGGATATACTAATTTGGACATTACGAAACGATTGGCGTTCGCAGAATTTGTCTATTTCTAACCGTTCTCGACTTGGTCAGCTCTAAATCAGTTTTTAGACGGTTTTTTTTTTCGCCAAAAATATTTCTGATGAGTTTTCGACATTTTCGTTATGAAATTCGGAATCAGCACGTCAAAATACGTTAGAGGACAAAAGTTTAAAATTTGAAAAATGAAAAATAAAAATTTCAAAAATTTATGTATATGAGTGTATATTCGACTTTTTTGTCCGTTGATTTTTTTCGTTCAAAATCCTAGGATATACTAATTTGGACATTACGAAACGATTGGCGTTCGCAGAATTTGTCTATTTCTAACCGTTCTCGACTTGGTCAGGTCTAAATCAGTTTTTAGACGGTTTTTTTCCCGCCAAAAATATTTCTGATGAGTTTTCGACATTTTCATTATGAAATTCGGAATCAGCACGTCAAAATACGTTAGACAAAAATTTAAAATTTGAAAAATGAAAAATAAAAAACTTCAAAAAATTATGTATATGAGTGTATATTCGACTTTTTTGTCCGTTGATTTTTTTCGTTCAAAATCCTAGGATATACTAATTTGGACATTACGAAACGATTGGCGTTCGCAGAATTTGTCTATTTCTAACCGTTCTCGACTTGTTCAGCTCTAAATCAGTTTTTAGACGGTGTTTTTTCCGCCAAAAATATTTCTGATGAGTTTTCGACATTTTCGTTATGAAACTCGGAATCAGCACGTCAAAATACGTTAGAGGACAAAAATTTGAAATTTGAAAAATAAAAACTCAAAAAGTTCAAAAAATTATGTATATGAGTGTATATTCGACTTTTTTGTCCGTTGATTTTTTTCGTTCAAAATCCTAGGATATACTAATTTGGACATTACGAAACGATTGGCGTTCGCAGAATTTGTCTATTTCTAACCGTTCTCGACTTGGTCAGCTCTAAATCAGTTTTTAGACGGTGTTTTTCCCGCCAAAAAGTTTCTGATGAGTTTTCGACATTTTCTTTATGAAATTCGGAATCAGCACGTCAAAATACGTTAGGGGACAAAAATTTAAAATTTGAAAAATGAAAAATAAAAAAGTTCAAAAAATTATGTATATGATGCATATTCGACTTTTTTGTCCGTTGATTTTTTTCGTTCAAAATCCTAGTATATACTAATTTGGACATTACGAAACGATTGGCGTTCGCAGAATTTGTCTATTTCTAACCGTTCTCGACGTGGTCAGCTCTAAATCAGTTTTCAAACGGTTTTTTTCCCGCCAAAAATATTTCTGATGAGTTTTCGACATTTTCGTTATGAAATTCGGAATCAGCACGTCAAAATACGTTAGAGGACAAAAATTTAAAATTTGAAAAATGAAAAATAAAAAAGTTCAAAAAATTATGTATATGAGTGTATATTCGACTTTTTTGTCCGTTGATTTTTTTCGTTCAAAATCCTAGGATATACTAATTTGGACATTACGAAACGATTGGCGTTCGCAGAATTTGTCTATTTCTAACCGTTCTCGACTTGGTCAGCTCTAAATCAGTTTCTAGACGGTTTTTTTCCCACCAAAAATATTTCTGATGGGTTTTCGACATTTTCATCATGAAATTCGGAATCAGCACGTCAAAATACATTAGAGGACAAACATTTAAAATTTGAAAAATGAAAAATAAAAAAGTTCAAAAAATTATGTATATGAGTGAATATTCGACTTTTTTGTCCGTTTTGATTTTTTTCGTTCAAAATCCTAGGATACACTAATTTGGACATTACGAATTGATTGGCGTTCGCAGAATTTGTCTATTTCTAACCGTTCTCGACTTGGTCAGGTCTAAATCAGTTTTTAGACGGTTTTTTTCCCGCCAAAAATATTTCTGATGAGTTTTCGACATTTTCGTTATGAAACTCGGAATCAGCACGTCGAAATACGTTAGAGGACAAAAATTTAAAATTTGAAAAATGAAAACTCAAAAAGTTCAAAAAATTATGTATATGAGTGTATATTCGACTTTTTTGTCCGTTGCTTTTTTTCGTTCAAAATCCTCGTATATACTAATTTGGACATTCTGAATCGATTGGCGTTCGCAGAATTTGTCTATCTCTAACCGTTCTCGAGTTGGTCAGCTCTAAATCAGTTTTTAAACGGTTTTTTCCCACTAAAAATATTTCTAATGAGATTTCGACATTTTCGTTATAAAATTCGGAATCAGCATGTCAAAATACGTTAGAGGACAAAAATTTAAAATTTGAAAAATGAAAACTCAAAAAGTTCAAAAAATTATGTATATGAGTGTATATTCGACTTTTTTGTCCGTTGATTTTTTTCGTTCAAAATCCTAGGATATACTAATTTGGACATTACGAAACGATTGGCGTTCGCAGAATTTGTCTATTTCTAACCGTTCTCGACTTGGTCAGCTCTAAATCAGTTTTTAGACGGTGTTTCTCCCGCCAAAAATATTTCTGATGAGTTTTCGACATTTTTGTTATGAAATTCGGAATCAGCACGTCAAAATACGTTAGAGGACAAAAATTTAAAATTTGAAAAATGAAAAATAAAAAAGTTCAAAAAATTATGTATATGAGTGTATATTCGACTTTTTTGTCCGTTGATTTTTTTCGTTCAAAATCCTAGGATATACTAATTTGGACATTACGAAACGATTGGCATTCGCAGAATTTGTCTATTTCTAACCGTTCTCGACTTGGTCAGCTCTAAATCAGTTTCTAGACGGTTTTTTTCCCACCTAAAGTATTTCTGATGAGTTTTCGACATTTTCGTTATGAAATTCGGAATCAGCACGTCAAAATACGTTAGAGGACAAACATTTAAAATTTGAAAAATGAAAAATAAAAAAGTTCAAAAAATTATGTATATGAGTGTATATTCGACTTTTTTGTCCGTTGATTTTTTTCGTTCAAAATCCTAGGATATACCAATTTGGACATTACGAATTGATTGGCGTTCGCAGAATTTGTCTATTTCTAACCGTTCTCGACTTGGTCAGGTCTAAATCAGTTTTTAGACGGTTTTTTCCCGCTAAAAGTATTTCAGATGAGTTTTCGACATTTTCGTTATAAAATTCGGAATCAGCACGTCAAAATACGTTAGAGGACAAAAATTTAAAATTTGAAAAATGAAAACTCAAAAAGTTCAAAATATTATGTATATGAGTGTATATTCGACTTTTTTGTCCGTTGATTTTTTTCGTTCAAAATCCTAGGATATACTAATTTGGACATTACGAAACGATTGGCGTTCGCAGAATTTGTCTATTTCTAACCGTTCTCGACTTGGTCAGCTCTAAATCAGTTTCTAGACGGTTTTTTTCCCACCAAAAATATTTCTGATGAGTTTTCGACATTTTCATCATGAAATTCGGAATCAGCACGTCGAAATACGTTAGAGGACAAACATTTAAAATTTGAAAAATGAAAAATAAAAAAGTTCAAAAAATGATGTATATGAGTGAATATTCGACTTTCTTGTCCGTTTTGATTTTTTTCGTTCAAAATCCTAGGATACACTAATTGGGACATTACGAAATGATTGGCGTTCGCAGAATTTGTCTATTTCTAACCGTTCTCGACTTGGTCAGGTCTAAATCAGTTTTTAGACTGTTTTTTTCCCGCCAAAAATATTTCTGATGAGTTTTCGACATTTTCGTTATGAAACTCGGAATCAGCACGTCAAAATACGTTAGAGGACAAAAATTTGAAATTTGAAAAATGAAAACTCAAAAAGTTCAAAAAATTATGTATATGAGTGAATATTCGACTTTTTTGTCCGTTGATTTTTTTCGTTCAAAATCCTAGAATATACTAATTTGGACATTACGAATTGATTGGCGTTCGCAGAATTTGTCTATTTCTAACCGTTCTCGACTTGGTCAGGTCTAAATCAGTTTTTAGACGGTTTTTTTCCCGCCAAAAATATTTCTGATGAGTTTTCGACATTTTTGTTATGAAACTCGGAATCAGCACGTCAAAATACGTTAGAGGACAAAAATTTAAAATTTGAAAAATGAAAAATAAAAAAGTTCAAAAAATTATGTATATGAGTGAATATTCGACTTTTTTGTCCGTTGATTTTTTTCGTTCAAAATCCTAGAATATACTAATTTGGACATTACGAAACGATTGGCGTTCGCAGAATTTGTCTATTTCTAACCGTTTTCGACTTGGTCAGGTCTAAATCAGTTTTTAGACGGTTTTTTTCCCGCCAAAAATATTTCTGATGAGTTTTCGACATTTTCGTTATGAAATTCGGAATCAGCACGTCAAAATACGTTAGAGGACAAAAATTTAAAATTTGAAAAATGAAAAATAAAAAAGTTCAAAAAATTATGTATATGAGTGTATATTCGACTTTTTTGTCCGTTGATTTTTTTCGTTCAAAATCCTAGGATATACTAATTTGGACATTACGAAACGATTGGCGTTCGCAGAATTTGTCTATTTCTAACCGTTCTCGACTTGGTCAGCTCTAAATCAGTTTCTAGACGGTTTTTTTCCCACCAAAAATATTTCTGATGGGTTTTCGACATTTTCATCATGAAATTCGGAATCAGCACGTCAAAATACATTAGAGGACAAACATTTAAAATTTGAAAAATGAAAAATAAAAAAGTTCAAAAAATTATGTATATGAGTGAATATTCGACTTTTTTGTCCGTTTTGATTTTTTTCGTTCAAAATCCTAGGATACACTAATTTGGACATTACGAATTGATTGGCGTTCGCAGAATTTGTCTATTTCTAACCGTTCTCGACTTGGTCAGGTCTAAATCAGTTTTTAGACGGTTTTTTTCCCGCCAAAAATATTTCTGATGAGTTTTCGACATTTTCGTTATGAAACTCGGAATCAGCACGTCGAAATACGTTAGAGGACAAAAATTTAAAATTTGAAAAATGAAAACTCAAAAAGTTCAAAAAATTATGTATATGAGTGTATATTCGACTTTTTTGTCCGTTGCTTTTTTTCGTTCAAAGTCCTCGTATATACTAATTTGGACATTCTGAATCGATTGGCGTTCGCAGAATTTGTCTATCTCTAACCGTTCTCGAGTTGGTCAGCTCTAAATCAGTTTTTAAACGGTTTTTTCCCACTAAAAATATTTCTAATGAGATTTCGACATTTTCGTTATAAAATTCGGAATCAGCATGTCAAAATACGTTAGAGGACAAAAATTTAAAATTTGAAAAATGAAAACTCAAAAAGTTCAAAAAATTATGTATATGAGTGTATATTCGACTTTTTTGTCCGTTGATTTTTTTCGTTCAAAATCCTAGGATATACTAATTTGGACATTACGAAACGATTGGCGTTCGCAGAATTTGTCTATTTCTAACCGTTCTCGACTTGGTCAGCTCTAAATCAGTTTTTAGACGGTGTTTCTCCCGCCAAAAATATTTCTGATGAGTTTTCGACATTTTTGTTATGAAATTCGGAATCAGCACGTCAAAATACGTTAGAGGACAAAAATTTAAAATTTGAAAAATGAAAAATAAAAAAGTTCAAAAAATTATGTATATGAGTGTATATTCGACATTTTTGTCCGTTGATTTTTTTCGTTCAAAATCCTAGGATATACTAATTTGGACATTACGAAACGATTGGCATTCGCAGAATTTGTCTATTTCTAACCGTTCTCGACTTGGTCAGCTCTAAATCAGTTTCTAGACGGTTTTTTTCCCACCTAAAATATTTCTGATGAGTTTTCGACATTTTCGTTATGAAATTCGGAATCAGCACGTCAAAATACGTTAGAGGACAAACATTTAAAATTTGAAAAATGAAAAATAAAAAAGTTCAAAAAATTATGTATATGAGTGTATATTCGACTTTTTTGTCCGTTGATTTTTTTCGTTCAAAATCCTAGGATATACCAATTTGGACATTACGAATTGATTGGCGTTCGCAGAATTTGTCTATTTCTAACCGTTCTCGACTTGGTCAGGTCTAAATCAGTTTTTAGACGGTTTTTTCCCGCTAAAAGTATTTCAGATGAGTTTTCGACATTTTCGTTATAAAATTCGGAATCAGCACGTCAAAATACGTTAGAGGACAAAAATTTAAAATTTGAAAAATGAAAACTCAAAAAGTTCAAAATATTATGTATATGAGTGTATATTCGACTTTTTTGTCCGTTGATTTTTTTCGTTCAAAATCCTAGGATATACTAATTTGGACATTACGAAACGATTGGCGTTCGCAGAATTTGTCTATTTCTAACCGTTCTCGACTTGGTCAGCTCTAAATCAGTTTCTAGACGTTTTTTTTCCCACCAAAAATATTTCTGATGAGTTTTCGACATTTTCATCATGAAATTCGGAATCAGCACGTCGAAATACGTTAGAGGACAAACATTTAAAATTTGAAAAATGAAAAATAAAAAAGTTCAAAAAATGATGTATATGAGTGAATATTCGACTTTCTTGTCCGTTTTGATTTTTTTCGTTCAAAATCCTAGGATACACTAATTGGGACATTACGAAATGATTGGCGTTCGCAGAATTTGTCTATTTCTAACCGTTCTCGACTTGGTCAGGTCTAAATCAGTTTTTAGACTGTTTTTTTCCCGCCAAAAATATTTCTGATGAGTTTTCGACATTTTCGTTATGAAACTCGGAATCAGCACGTCAAAATACGTTAGAGGACAAAAATTTGAAATTTGAAAAATGAAAACTCAAAAAGTTCAAAAAATTATGTATATGAGTGAATATTCGACTTTTTTGTCCGTTGATTTTTTTCGTTCAAAATCCTAGAATATACTAATTTGGACATTACGAATTGATTGGCGTTCGCAGAATTTGTCTATTTCTAACCGTTCTCGACTTGGTCAGGTCTAAATCAGTTTTTAGACGGTTTTTTTCCCGCCAAAAATATTTCTGATGAGTTTTCGACATTTTTGTTATGAAACTCGGAATCAGCACGTCAAAATACGTTAGAGGACAAAAATTTAAAATTTGAAAAATGAAAAATAAAAAAGTTCAAAAAATTATGTATATGAGTGAATATTCGACTTTTTTGTCCGTTGATTTTTTTCGTTCAAAATCCTAGAATATACTAATTTGGACATTACGAAACGATTGGCGTTCGCAGAATTTGTCTATTTCTAACCGTTCTCGACTTGGTCAGGTCTAAATCAGTTTTTAGACGGTTTTTTTCCCGCCAAAAATATTTCTGATGAGTTTTCGACATTTTCGTTATGAAATTCGGAATCAGCACGTCAAAATACGTTAGAGGACAAAAATTTAAAATTTGAAAAATGAAAAATAAAAAACTTCAAAAAATTATGTATATGAGTGTATATTCGACTTTTTTGTCCGTTGATTTTTTTCGTTCAAAATCCTAGGATATACTAATTTGGACATTACGAAACGATTGGCGTTCGCAGAATTTGTCTATTTCTAACCGTTCTCGACTTGGTCAGCTCTAAATCAGTTTTTAGACGGTTTTTTTTTTCGCCAAAAATATTTCTGATGAGTTTTCGACATTTTCGTTATGAAATTCGGAATCAGCACGTCAAAATACGTTAGAGGACAAAAGTTTAAAATTTGAAAAATGAAAAATAAAAATTTCAAAAATTTATGTATATGAGTGTATATTCGACTTTTTTGTCCGTTGATTTTTTTCGTTCAAAATCCTAGGATATACTAATTTGGACATTACGAAACGATTGGCGTTCGCAGAATTTGTCTATTTCTAACCGTTCTCGACTTGTTCAGGTCTAAATCAGTTTTTAGACGGTTTTTTTCCCGCCAAAAATATTTCTGATGAGTTTTCGACATTTTCATTATGAAATTCGGAATCAGCACGTCAAAATACGTTAGACAAAAATTTAAAATTTGAAAAATGAAAAATATAAAACTTCAAAAAATTATGTATATGAGTGTATATTCGACTTTTTTGTCCGTTGATTTTTTTCGTTCAAAATCCTAGGATATACTAATTTGGACATTACGAAACGATTGGCGTTCGCAGAATTTGTCTATTTCTAACCGTTCTCGACTTGTTCAGCTCTAAATCAGTTTTTAGACGGTGTTTTTTCCGCCAAAAATATTTCTGATGAGTTTTCGACATTTTCGTTATGAAACTCGGAATCAGCACGTCAAAATACGTTAGAGGACAAAAATTTGAAATTTGAAAAATAAAAATTCAAAAAGTTCAAAAAATTATGTATATGAGTGTATATTCGACTTTTTTGTCCGTTGATTTTTTTCGTTCAAAATCCTAGGATATACTAATTTGGACATTACGAAACGATTGGCGTTCGCAGAATTTGTCTATTTCTAACCGTTCTCGACTTGGTCAGCTCTAAATCAGTTTTTAGACGGTGTTTTTCCCGCCAAAAAGTTTCTGATGAGTTTTCGACATTTTCTTTATGAAATTCGGAATCAGCACGTCAAAATACGTTAGGGGACAAAAATTTAAAATTTGAAAAATGAAAAATAAAAAAGTTCAAAAAATTATGTATATGAGTGCATATTCGACTTTTTTGTCCGTTGATTTTTTTCGTTCAAAATCCTAGTATATACTAATTTGTACATTACGAAACGATTGGCGTTCGCAGAATTTGTCTATTTCTAACCGTTCTCGACGTGGTCAGGTCTAAATCAGTTTTTAGACGGTTTTTTTCCCGCCAAAAATATTTCTGATGAGTTTTCGACATTTTCGTTATGAAATTCGGAATCAGCACGTCAAAATACGTTAGAGGACAAAAATTTTAAATTTGAAAAATGAAAACTGAAAAAGTTCAAAAAATTATGTATATGAGTGAATATTCGACTTTTTTGTCCGTTGATTTTTTTCGTTCAAAATCCTAGGATATACTAACTTGGACATTCTGAATCGATTGGCGTTCGCAGAATTTGTCTATCTCTAACCGTTCTCGAGTTGGTCAGCTCTAAATCAGTTTTTAAAAGGTTTTTTTCCCGCCAAAAATATTTCTGATGAATTTTCGACATTTTCGTTATGAAATTCGGAATCAGCACGTCAAAATACGTTAGAGGACGAAAATTTAAAATTTGAAAAATGAAAAATAAAAAAGTTCAAAAAATTATGTATATGAGTGCATATTCGACTTTTTTGTCCGTTGATTTTTTTCTTTCAAAATCCTAGTATATACTAATTTGGAAATTACGAAACGATTGGCGTTCGCAGAATTTGTCTATTTCTAACCGTTCTCGACGTGGTCAGGTCTAAATCAGTTTTTAGACGGTTTTTTTCCCGCCAAAAATATTTCTGATGAGTTTTCGACATTTTCGTTATGAAATTCGGAATCAGCACGTCAAAATACGTTAGAGGACAAAAATTTTAAATTTGAAAAATGAAAAATAAACTTCAAAAAATTATTTATATGAGTGTATATTCGACTTTTTTGTCCGTTGATTTTTTTAGTTCAAAATCCTAGGATATACTAATTTGGACATTACGAATCGATTGGCGTTCGCAGAATTTGTCTATCTCTAACCGTTCTCGAGTTGGTCAGCTCTAAATCAGTTTTTAAACGGTTTTTTTCCCACTAAAAATATTTCTGATGAGTTTTCGACATTTTCGTTATAAAATTCGGAATCAGCACGTCAAAATACGTTAGAGGACAAAAATTTAAAATTTGAATAATGAAAACTCAAAAAGTTCAAAATATTATGTATATGAGTTTATATTCGACTTTTTTGTCCGTTGATTTTTTTCGTTCAAAATCCTAGGATATACTAATTTGGACATTACGAAACGATTGGCGTTCGCAGAATTTGTCTATTTCTAACCGTTCTCGACTTGTTCAGCTCTAAATCAGTTTTTAGACGGTGTTTTTTCCGCCAAAAATATTTCTGATGAGTTTTCGACATTTTCGTTATGAAATTCGGAATCAGCACGTCAAAATACGTTAGAGGACAAAAATTTAAAATTTGAAAAATGAAAAATAAAAAAGTTCAAAAAATTATGTATATGAGTGTATATTCGACTATTTTGTCCGTTGATTTTTTTCGTTCAAAATCCTAGTATATACTAATTTGGACATTCTGAATCGATTGGCGTTCGCAGAATTTGTCTATCTCTAACCGTTCTCGAGTTGGTCAGCTCTAAATCAGTTTTTAAACGGTTTTTTCCCACTAAATATATTTCTGATGAGATTTCGACATTTCCGTTATAAAATTCGGAATCAGCATGTCAAAATACGTTAGAGGACAAAAATTTAAAATTTGAAAAATGAAAACTCAAAAAGTTCAAAAAATTATGTATATGAGTGTATATTCGACTTTTTTGTCCGTTGATTTTTTTCGTTCAAAATCCTAGAATATACTAATTTGGACATTACGAAACGATTGGCGTTCGCAGAATTTGTCTATTTCTAACCGTTCTCGACTTGGTCAGCTCTAAATCAGTTTTTAGACGGTGTTTTTCCCGCCAAAAAGTTTCTGATGAGTTTTCGACATTTTCTTTATGAAATTCGGAATCAGCACGTCAAAATACGTTAGGGGACAAAAATTTAAAATTTGAAACAAAATCCTAGGATATACTAATTTGGACATTACGAAACGATTGGCGTTCGCAGAATGTGTCTATTTCTAACCGTTTTCGACTTGGTCAGCTCTAAATCAGTTTTTAGACGGTGTTTCTCCCGCCAAAAATATTTCTGATGAGTTTTCGACATTTTCGTTATGAAATTCGGAATCAGCACGTCAAAATACGTTAGAGGACAAAAATTTAAAATTTGAAAAATGAAAAATAAAAAAGTTCAAAAAATTATGTATATGAGTGTATATTCGACTTTTTTGTCCGTTGATTTTTTTCGTTCAAAATACTAGGATATACTAATTTGGACATTACGAAACGATTGGCGTTCGCAGAATTTGTCTATTTCTAACCGTTCTCGACTTGGTTAGGTCTAAATCAGTTTTTAGACGGTTTTTTTCCCGTCAAAAATATTTCTGATGAGTTTTCGACATTTTCGTTATGAAATTCGGAATCAGCACGTCAAAATACGTTAGAGGACAAAAATTTTAAATTTGAAAAATGAAAAATAAACTTCAAAAAATTATTTATATGAGTGTATATTCGACTTTTTTGTCCGTTGATTTTTTTAGTTCAAAATCCTAGGATATACTAATTTGGACATTACGAAACGATTGGCGTTCGCAGAATATGTCTATTTCTAACCGTTCTCGACTTGGTCAGCTCTAAATCAGTTTCTAGACGGTTTTTTTCCCACCTAAAATATTTCTGATGAGTTTTCGACATTTTCATCATGAAATTCGGAATCAGCACGTCAAAATACGTTAGAGGACAAACATTTAAAATTTGAAAAATGAAAAATAAAAAAGTTCAAAAAATTATGTATATGAGTGTTTATTCGACTTTTTTGTCCGTTGATTTTTTTCGTTCAAAATCCTAAGATATACTAATTTGGACATTACGAATTGATTGGCGTTCGCAGAATTTGTCTATTTCTAACCGTTCTCGACTTGGTCAGGTCTAAATCAGTTTTTAGACGGTTTTTTTCCCACCAAAAATATTTCTGATGAGTTTTCGACATTTTCATCATGAAATTCGGAATCAGTACGTCGAAATACGTTAGAGGACAAACATTTAAAATTTGAAAAATGAAAAATAAAAAAGTTCAAAAAATGATGTATATGAGTGAATATTCGACTTTTTTGTCCGTTTTGATTTTTTTCGTTCAAAATCCTGGGATACACTAATTTGGACATAACGAAATGATTGGCGTTCGCAGAATTTGTCTATTTCTAACCGTTCTCGACTTGGTCAGGTCTAAATCAGTTTTTAGACGGTTTTTTTCCCGCCAAAAATATTTCTGATGAGTTTTCGACATTTTCGTTATGAAACTCGGAATCAGCACGTCAAAATACGTTAGAGGACAAAAATTTGAAATTTGAAAAATAAAAACTCAAAAAGTTCAAAAAATTATGTATATGAGTGTATATTCGACTTTTTTGTCCGTTGATATTTTTTGTTCAAAATCCTCTTAAATACTAATTTGGACATTCTGAATCGATTGGCGTTCGCAGAATTTGTCTATCTCTAACCGTTCTCGAGTTGGTCAGCTCTAAATCAGTTTTTAAACGGTTTTTTCCCACTAAAAATATTTCTGATGAGATTTCGACATTTTCGTTATAAAATTCGGAATCAGCATGTCAAAATACGTTAGAGGACAAAAATTTAAAATTTGAAAAATGAAAACTCAAAAAGTTCAAAAAATTATGTATATGAGTGTATATTCGACTTTTTTGTCCGTTGATTTTTTTCGTTCAAAATCCTAGGATATACTAATTTGGACATTACGAAACGATTATCGTTCGCAGAATTTGTCTATTTCTAACCGTTCTCGACTTGGTCAGCTCTAAATCAGTTTTTAGACGGTGTTTCTCCCGCCAAAAATATTTCTGATGAGTTTTCGACATTTTCGTTATGAAATTCGGAATCAGCACGTCAAAATACGTTAGAGGACAAAAATTTTAAATTTGAAAAATGAAAAATAAACTTCAAAAAATTATTTATATGAGTGTATATTCGACTTTTTTGTCCGTTGATTTTTTTCGTTCAAAATCCTAGGATATACTAATTTGGACATTACGAAACGATTGGCGTTCGCAGAATTTGTCTATTTCTAACCGTTCTCGACTTGGTTAGGTCTAAATCAGTTTTTAGACGGTTTTTTTCCCGCCAAAAATATTTCTGATGAGTTTTCGACATTTTCGTTATGAAATTTGGAATCAGCACGTCAAAATACGTTAGAGGACAAAAATTTTAAATTTGAAAAATGAAAAATAAACTTCAAAAAATTATTTATATGAGTGTATATTCGACTTTTTTGTCCGTTGATTTTTTTCGTTCAAAATCCTAGGATATACTAATTTGGACATTACGAAACGATTGGCGTTCGCAGAGTTTGTCTATTTCTAACCGTTCTCGACTTGGTCAGCTCTAAATCAGTTTCTAGACGGTTTTTTTCCCACCTAAAATATTTCTGATGAGTTTTCGACATTTTCATCATGAAATTCGGAATCAGCACGTCAAAATACGTTAGAGGACAAACATTTAAAATTTGAAAAATGAAAAATAAAAAAGTTCAAAAAATTATGTATATGAGTGTATATTCGACTTTTTTGTCCGTTGATTTTTTTCGTTCAAAATCCTAGGATATACTAATTTGGACATTACGAATTGATTGGCGATCGCAGAATTTGTCTATTTCTAACCGTTCTCGACTTGGTCAGGTCTAAATCAGTTTTTAGACGGTTTTTTCCCGCCAAAAGTATTTCTGATGAGTTTTCGACATTTTCGTTATGAAACTCGGAATCAGCACGTCAAAATACGTTAGAGGACAAAAATTTGAAATTTGAAAAATGAAAACTCAAAAAGTTCAAAAAATTATGTATATGAGTGTATATTCGACTTTTTTGTCCGTTGATTTTTTTTGTTCAAAATCCTAGTAAATACTAATTTGGACATTCTGAATCGATTGGCGTTCGCAGAATTTGTCTATCTCTAACCGTTCTCGAGTTGGTCAGCTCTAAATCAGTTTTTAAACGGTTTTTTTCCCACTAAAAATATTTCTGATGAGTTTTCGACATTTTCGTTATAAAATTCGGAATCAGCACGTCAAAATACGTTAGAGGACAAAAATTTAAAATTTGAATAATGAAAACTCAAAAAGTTCAAAATATTATGTATATGAGTGTATATTCGACTTTTTTGTCCGTTGATTTTTTTCGTTCAAAATCCTAGGATATACTAATTTGGACATTACGAAACGATTGGCATTCGCAGAATTTGTCTATTTCTAACCGTTCTCGACTTGGTCAGCTCTAAATCAGTTTCTAGACGGTTTTTTTCCCACCAAAAATATTTCTGATGAGTTTTCGACATTTTCATCATGAAATTCGGAATCAGCACGTCGAAATACGTTAGAGGACAAACATTTAAAATTTGAAAAATGAAAAATAAAAAAGTTCAAAAAATTATGTATATGAGTGAATATTCGACTTTTTTGTCCGTTGATTTTTTTCGTTCAAAATCCTAGAATATACTAATTTGGACATTACGAAACGATTGGCGTTCGCAGAATTTGTCTATTTCTAACCGTTCTCGACTTGGTCAGGTCTAAATCAGTTTTTAGACGGTTTTTTTCCCGCCAAAAATATTTCTGATGAGTTTTCGACATTTTCGTTATGAAATTCGGAATCAGCACGTCAAAATACGTTAGAGGACAAAAATTTAAAATTTGAAAAATGAAAAATAAAAATCTTCAAAAAATTATGTATATGAGTGTATATTCGACGTTTTTGTCCGTTGATTTTTTTCGTTCAAAATCCTAGGATATACTAATTTGGACATTACGAAACGATTGGCGTTCGCAGAATTTGTCTATTTCTAACCGTTCTCGACTTGGTCAGGTCTAAATCAGTTTTTAGACGGTGTTTTTTCCGCCAAAAATATTTCTGATGAGTTTTCGACATTTTCGTTATGAAATTCGGAATCAGCACGTCAAAATACGTTAGAGGACAAAAGTTTAAAATTTGAAAAATGAAAAATAAAAAGTTCAAAAAATTATGTATATGAGTGTATATTCGACTTTTTTGTCCGTTGATTTTTTTCGTTCAAAATCCTAGGATATACTAATTTGGACATTACGAAACGATTGGCGTTCGCAGAATTTGTCTATTTCTAACCGTTCTCGACTTGGTCAGCTCTAAATCAGTTTTTAGACGGTGTTTTTCCCGCCAAAAAGTTTCTGATGAGTTTTCGACATTTTCTTTATGAAATTCGGAATCAGCACGTCAAAATACGTTAGGGGACAAAAATTTAAAATTTGAAAAATGAAAAATAAAAAAGTTCAAAAAATTATGTATATGAGTGCATATTTGACTTTTTTGTCCGTTGATTTTTTTCTTTCAAAATCCTAGTATATACTAATTTGGACATTACGAAACGATTGGCGTTCGCAGAATTTGTCTATTTCTAACCGTTCTCGACGTGGTCAGGTCTAAATCAGTTTTTAGACGGTTTTTTTCCCGCCAAAAATATTTCTGATGAGTTTTCGACATTTTCGTTATGAAATTCGGAATCAGCACGTCAAAATACGTTAGAGGACAAAAATTTTAAATTTGAAAAATGAAAACTGAAAAAGTTCAAAAAATTATGTATATGAGTGAATATTCGACTTTTTTGTCCGTTGATTTTTTTCGTTCAAAATCCTAGGATATACTAACTTGGACATTACGAATTGATTGGCGTTCGCAGAATTTGTCTATTTCTAACCGTTCTCGACTTGGTCAGGTCTACATCAGTTTTTAGACGGTTTTTTTCCCGCCAAAAATATTTCTGATGAGTTTTCGACATTTTTGTTATGAAATTCGGAATCAGCACGTCAAAATACGTTAGAGGACAAAAATTTGAAATTTGAAAAATGAAAACTCAAAAAGTTCAAAAAATTATGTATATGAGTGTATATTCGACTTTTTTGTCCGTTGATTTTTTTCGTTCAAAATCCTAGTATATACTAATTTGGACATTCTGAATCGATTGGCGTTCGCAGAATTTGTCTATCTCTAACCGTTCTCGAGTTGGTCAGCTCTAAATCAGTTTTTAAACGGTTTTTCTCCCGCCAAAAATATTTCTGATGAATTTTCGACATTTTCGTTATGAAATTCGGAATCAGCACGTCATAATACGTTAGAGGACAAAAATTTAAAATCTGAAAAATGAAAAATAAAAAAGTTCAAAAAATTATGTATATGAGTGTATATTCGACTTTTTTGTCCGTTGATTTTTTTCGTTCAAAATCCTAGGATATACTAATTTGGACATTACGAAATGATTGGCGTTCGCAGAATTTGTCTATTTCTAACCGTTCTCGACTTGGTCAGCTCTAAATCAGTTTCTAGACGGTTTTTTTCCCACCAAAAATATTTCTGATGGGTTTTCGACATTTTCATCATGAAATTCGGAATCAGCACGTCAAAATACATTAGAGGACAAACATTTAAAATTTGAAAAATGAAAAATAAAAAAGTTCAAAAAATTATGTATATGAGTGTATATTCGACTTTTTTGTCCGTTGATTTTTTTCGTTCAAAATCCTAGGATATACTAATTTGGACATTACGAAACGATTGGCGTTCGCAGAATGTGTCTATTTCTAACCGTTTTCGACTTGGTCAGCTCTAAATCAGTTTTTAGACGGTGTTTCTCCCGCCAAAAATATTTCTGATGAGTTTTCGACATTTTCGTTATGAAATTCGGAATCAGCACGTCAAAATACGTTAGAGGACAAAAATTTAAAATTTGAAAAATGAAAAATAAAAAAGTTCAAAAAATTATGTATATGAGTGTATATTCGACTTTTTTGTCCGTTGATTTTTTTCGTTCAAAATACTAGGATATACTAATTTGGACATTACGAAACGATTGGCGTTCGCAGAATTTGTCTATTTCTAACCGTTCTCGACTTGGTTAGGTCTAAATCAGTTTTTAGACGGTTTTTTTCCCGCCAAAAATATTTCTGATGAGTTTTCGACATTTTCGTTATGAAATTCGGAATCAGCACGTCAAAATACGTTAGAGGACAAAAATTTTAAATTTGAAAAATGAAAAATAAACTTCAAAAAATTATTTATATGAGTGTATATTCGACTTTTTTGTCCGTTGATTTTTTTAGTTCAAAATCCTGGGATATACTAATTTGGACATTACGAAACGATTGGCGTTCGCAGAATTTGTCTATTTCTAACCGTTCTCGACTTGGTCAGCTCTAAATCAGTTTCTAGACGGTTTTTTTCCCACCTAAAATATTTCTGATGAGTTTTCGACATTTTCATCATGAAATTCGGAATCAGCACGTCAAAATACGTTAGAGGACAAACATTTAAAATTTGAATAATGAAAACTCAAAAAGTTCAAAATATTATGTATATGAGTGTATATTCGACTTTTTTGTCCGTTGATTTTTTTCGTTCAAAATCCTAGGATATACTAATTTGGACATTACGAAACGATTGGCATTCGCAGAATTTGTCTATTTCTAACCGTTCTCGACTTGGTCAGCTCTAAATCAGTTTCTAGACGGTTTTTTTCCCACCAAAAATATTTCTGATGAGTTTTCGACATTTTCATCATGAAATTCGGAATCAGCACGTCGAAATACGTTAGAGGACAAACATTTAAAATTTGAAAAATGAAAAATAAAAAAGTTCAAAAAATTATGTATATGAGTGAATATTCGACTTTTTTGTCCGTTGATTTTTTTCGTTCAAAATCCTAGAATATACTAATTTGGACATTACGAAACGATTGGCGTTCGCAGAATTTGTCTATTTCTAACCGTTCTCGACTTGGTCAGGTCTAAATCAGTTTTTAGACGTTTTTTTTTCCCGCCAAAAATATTTCTGATGAGTTTTCGACATTTTCGTTATGAAATTCGGAATCAGCACGTCAAAATACGTTAGAGGACAAAAATTTAAAATTTGAAAAATGAAAAATAAAAAACTTCAAAAAATTATGTATATGAGTGTATATTCGACTTTTTTGTCCGTTGATTTTTTTCGTTCAAAATCCTAGGATATACTAATTTGGACATTACGAAACGATTGGCGTTCGCAGAATTTGTCTATTTCTAACCGTTCTCGACTTGGTCAGGTCTAAATCAGTTTTTAGACGGTGTTTTTTCCGCCAAAAATATTTCTGATGAGTTTTCGACATTTTCGTTATGAAATTCGGAATCAGCACGTCAAAATACGTTAGAGGACAAAAGTTTAAAATTTGAAAAATGAAAAATAAAAAGTTCAAAAAATTATGTATATGAGTGTATATTCGACTTTTTTGTCCGTTGATTTTTTTCGTTCAAAATCCTAGGATATACTAATTTGGACATTACGAAAAGATTGGCGTTCGCAGAATTTGTCTATTTCTAACCGTTCTCGACTTGGTCAGCTCTAAATCAGTTTTTAGACGGTGTTTTTCCCGCCAAAAAGTTTCTGATGAGTTTTCGACATTTTCTTTATGAAATTCGGAATCAGCACGTCAAAATACGTTAGGGGACAAAAATTTAAAATTTGAAAAATGAAAAATAAAAAAGTTCAAAAAATTATGTATATGAGTGCATATTCGACTTTTTTGTCCGTTGATTTTTTTCTTTCAAAATCCTAGTATATACTAATTTGGACATTACGAAACGATTGGCGTTCGCAGAATTTGTCTATTTCTAACCGTTCTCGACGTGGTCAGGTCTAAATCAGTTTTTAGACGGTTTTTTTCCCGCCAAAAATATTTCTGATGAGTTTTCGACATTTTCGTTATGAAATTCGGAATCAGCACGTCAAAATACGTTAGAGGACAAAAATTTGAAATTTGAAAAATGAAAACTCAAAAAGTTCAAAAAATTATGTATATGAGTGTATATTCGACTTTTTTGTCCGTTGATTTTTTTCGTTCAAAATCCTAGTATATACTAATTTGGACATTCTGAATCGATTGGCGTTCGCAGAATTTGTCTATCTCTAACCGTTCTCGAGTTGGTCAGCTCTAAATCAGTTTTTAAACGGTTTTTCTCCCGCCAAAAATATTTCTGATGAATTTTCGACATTTTCGTTATGAAATTCGGAATCAGCACGTCATAATACGTTAGAGGACAAAAATTTAAAATTTGAAAAATGAAAAATAAAAAAGTTCAAAAAATTATGTATATGAGTGTATATTCGACTTTTTTGTCCGTTGATTTTTTTCGTTCAAAATCCTAGGATATACTAATTTGGACATTACGAAATGATTGGCGTTCGCAGAATTTGTCTATTTCTAACCGTTCTCGACTTGGTCAGCTCTAAATCAGTTTCTAGACGGTTTTTTTCCCACCAAAAATATTTCTGATGGGTTTTCGACATTTTCATCATGAAATTCGGAATCAGCACGTCAAAATACATTAGAGGACAAACATTTAAAATTTGAAAAATGAAAAATAAAAAAGTTCAAAAAATTATGTATATGAGTGTATATTCGACTTTTTTGTCCGTTGATTTTTTTCGTTCAAAATCCTAGGATATACTAATTTGGACATTACGAAACGATTGGCGTTCGCAGAATGTGTCTATTTCTAACCGTTTTCGACTTGGTCAGCTCTAAATCAGTTTTTAGACGGTGTTTCTCCCGCCAAAAATATTTCTGATGAGTTTTCGACATTTTCGTTATGAAATTCGGAATCAGCACGTCAAAATACGTTAGAGGACAAAAATTTAAAATTTGAAAAATGAAAAATAAAAAAGTTCAAAAAATTATGTATATGAGTGTATATTCGACTTTTTTGTCCGTTGATTTTTTTCGTTCAAAATACTAGGATATACTAATTTGGACATTACGAAACGATTGGCGTTCGCAGAATTTGTCTATTTCTAACCGTTCTCGACTTGGTTAGGTCTAAATCAGTTTTTAGACGGTTTTTTTCCCGCCAAAAATATTTCTGATGAGTTTTCGACATTTTCGTTATGAAATTCGGAATCAGCACGTCAAAATACGTTAGAGGACAAAAATTTTAAATTTGAAAAATGAAAAATAAACTTCAAAAAATTATTTATATGAGTGTATATTCGACTTTTTTGTCCGTTGATTTTTTTAGTTCAAAATCCTAGGATATACTAATTTGGACATTACGAAACGATTGGCGTTCGCAGAATTTGTCTATTTCTAACCGTTCTCGACTTGGTCAGCTCTAAATCAGTTTCTAGACGGTTTTTTTCCCACCTAAAATATTTCTGATGAGTTTTCGACATTTTCATCATGAAATTCGGAATCAGCACGTCAAAATACGTTAGAGGACAAACATTTAAAATTTGAAAAATGAAAAATAAAAAAGTTCAAAAAATTATGTATATGAGTGTATATTCGACTTTTTTGTCCGTTGATTTTTTTCGTTCAAAATCCTAGGATTTACTAATTTGGACATTACGAATTGATTGGCGTTCGCAGAATTTGTCTATTTCTAACCGTTCTCGACTTGGTCAGGTCTAAATCAGTTTTTAGACGGTTTTTTCCCGCCAAAAGTATTTCTGATGAGTTTTCGACATTTTCGTTATGAAACTCGGAATCAGCACGTCAAAATACGTTAGAGGACAAAAATTTGAAATTTGAAAAATGAAAACTCAAAAAGTTCAAAAAATTATGTATATGAGTGTATATTCGACTTTTTTGTCCGTTGATTTTTTTTGTTCAAAATCCTAGTATATACTAATTTGGACATTCTGAATCGATTGGCGTTCGCAGAATTTGTCTATCTCTAACCGTTCTCGAGTTGGTCAGCTCTAAATCAGTTTTTAAACGGTTTTTCTCCCGCCAAAAATATTTCTGATGAATTTTCGACATTTTCGTTATGAAATTCGGAATCAGCACGTCATAATACGTTAGAGGACAAAAATTTAAAATTTGAAAAATGAAAAATAAAAAACTTCAAAAAATTATGTATATGAGTGTATATTCGACTTTTTTGTCCGTTGATTTTTTTCGTTCAAAATCCTAGGATATACTAATTTGGACATTACGAAATGATTGGCGTTCGCAGAATTTGTCTATTTCTAACCGTTCTCGACTTGGTCAGCTCTAAATCAGTTTCTAGACGGTTTTTTTCCCACCAAAAATATTTCTGATGGGTTTTCGACATTTTCATCATGAAATTCGGAATCAGCACGTCAAAATACATTAGAGGACAAACATTTAAAATTTGAAAAATGAAAAATAAAAAAGTTCAAAAAATTATGTATATGAGTGTATATTCGACTTTTTTGTCCGTTGATTTTTTTCGTTCAAAATCCTAGGATATACTAATTTGGACATTACGAAACGATTGGCGTTCGCAGAATGTGTCTATTTCTAACCGTTTTCGACTTGGTCAGCTCTAAATCAGTTTTTAGACGGTGTTTCTCCCGCCAAAAATATTTCTGATGAGTTTTCGACATTTTCGTTATGAAATTCGGAATCAGCACGTCAAAATACGTTAGAGGACAAAAATTTAAAATTTGAAAAATGAAAAATAAAAAACTTCAAAAAATTATGTATATGAGTGTATATTCGACTTTTTTGTCCGTTGATTTTTTTAGTTCAAAATCCTGGGATATACTAATTTGGACATTACGAAACGATTGGCGTTCGCAGAATTTGTCTATTTCTAACCGTTCTCGACTTGGTCAGCTCTAAATCAGTTTCTAGACGGTTTTTTTCCCACCTAAAATATTTCTGATGAGTTTTCGACATTTTCATCATGAAATTCGGAATCAGCACGTCAAAATACGTTAGAGGACAAACATTTAAAATTTGAAAAATGAAAAATAAAAAAGTTCAAAAAATTATGTATATGAGTGTATATTCGACTTTTTTGTCCGTTGATTTTTTTCGTTCAAAATCCTAGGATATACTAATTTAGACATTACGAATTGATTGGCGTTCGCAGAATTTGTCTATTTCTAACCGTTCTCGACTTGGTCAGGTCTAAATCAGTTTTTAGACGGTTTTTTTCCCACCAAAAATATTTCTGATGAGTTTTCGACATTTTCATCATGAAATTCGGAATCAGCACGTCGAAATACGTTAGAGGACAAACATTTAAAATTTGAAAAATGAAAAATAAAAAAGTTCAAAAAATGATGTATATGAGTGAATATTCGACTTTTTTGTCCGTTTTGATTTTTTTCGTTCAAAATCCTAGGATACACTAATTTGGACATAACGAAATGATTGGCGTTCCCAGAATTTGTCTATTTCTAACCGTTCTCGACTTGGTCAGGTCTAAATCAGTTTTTAGACGGTTTTTTTCCCGCCAAAAATATTTCTGATGAGTTTTCGACATTTTCGTTATGAAACTCGGAATCAGCACGTCAAAATACGTTAGAGGACAAAAATTTGAAATTTGAAAAATAAAAACTCAAAAAGTTCAAAAAATTATGTATATGAGTGTATATTCGACTTTTTTGTCCGTTGATATTTTTTGTTCAAAATCCTCTTAAATACTAATTTGGACATTCTGAATCGATTGGCGTTCGCAGAATTTGTCTATCTCTAACCGTTCTCGAGTTGGTCAGCTCTAAATCAGTTTTTAAACGGTTTTTTCCCACTAAAAATATTTCTGATGAGATTTCGACATTTTCGTTATAAAATTCGGAATCAGCATGTCAAAATACGTTAGAGGACAAAAATTTAAAATTTGAAAAATGAAAACTCAAAAAGTTCAAAAAATTATGTATATGAGTGTATATTCGACTTTTTTGTCCGTTGATTTTTTTCGTTCAAAATCCTAGGATATACTAATTTGGACATTACGAAACGATTGGCGTTCGCAGAGTTTGTCTATTTCTAACCGTTCTCGACTTGGTCAGCTCTAAATCAGTTTCTAGACGGTTTTTTTCCCACCTAAAATATTTCTGATGAGTTTTCGACATTTTCATCATGAAATTCGGAATCAGCACGTCAAAATACGTTAGAGGACAAACATTTAAAATTTGAAAAATGAAAAATAAAAAAGTTCAAAAAATTATGTATATGAGTGTATATTCGACTTTTTTGTCCGTTGATTTTTTTCGTTCAAAATCCTAGGATATACTAATTTGGACATTACGAATTGATTGGCGATCGCAGAATTTGTCTATTTCTAACCGTTCTCGACTTGGTCAGGTCTAAATCAGTTTTTAGACGGTTTTTTCCCGCCAAAAGTATTTCTGATGAGTTTTCGACATTTTCGTTATGAAACTCGGAATCAGCACGTCAAAATACGTTAGAGGACAAAAATTTGAAATTTGAAAAATGAAAACTCAAAAAGTTCAAAAAATTATGTATATGAGTGTATATTCGACTTTTTTGTCCGTTGATTTTTTTCGTTCAAAATCCTAGTAAATACTAATTTGGACATTCTGAATCGATTGGCGTTCGCAGAATTTGTCTATCTCTAACCGTTCTCGAGTTGGTCAGCTCTAAATCAGTTTTTAAACGGTTTTTTTCCCACTAAAAATATTTCTGATGAGTTTTCGACATTTTCGTTATAAAATTCGGAATCAGCACGTCAAAATACGTTAGAGGACAAAAATTTAAAATTTGAATAATGAAAACTCAAAAAGTTCAAAATATTATGTATATGAGTGTATATTCGACTTTTTTGTCCGTTGATTTTTTTCGTTCAAAATCCTAGGATATACTAATTTGGACATTACGAAACGATTGGCATTCGCAGAATTTGTCTATTTCTAACCGTTCTCGACTTGGTCAGCTCTAAATCAGTTTCTAGACGGTTTTTTTCCCACCAAAAATATTTCTGATGAGTTTTCGACATTTTCATCATGAAATTCGGAATCAGCACGTCGAAATACGTTAGAGGACAAACATTTAAAATTTGAAAAATGAAAAATAAAAAAGTTCAAAAAATTATGTATATGAGTGAATATTCGACTTTTTTGTCCGTTGATTTTTTTCGTTCAAAATCCTAGAATATACTAATTTGGACATTACGAAACGATTGGCGTTCGCAGAATTTGTCTATTTCTAACCGTTCTCGACTTGGTCAGGTCTAAATCAGTTTTTAGACGTTTTTTTTCCCGCCAAAAATATTTCTGATGAGTTTTCGACATTTTCGTTATGAAATTCGGAATCAGCACGTCAAAATACGTTAGAGGACAAAAATTTAAAATTTGAAAAATGAAAAATAAAAAACTTCAAAAAATTATGTATATGAGTGTATATTCGACTTTTTTGTCCGTTGATTTTTTTCGTTCAAAATCCTAGGATATACTAATTTGGACATTACGAAACGATTGGCGTTCGCAGAATTTGTCTATTTCTAACCGTTCTCGACTTGGTCAGGTCTAAATCAGTTTTTAGACGGTGTTTTTTCCGCCAAAAATATTTCTGATGAGTTTTCGACATTTTCGTTATGAAATTCGGAATCAGCACGTCAAAATACGTTAGAGGACAAAAGTTTAAAATTTGAAAAATGAAAAATAAAAAGTTCAAAAAATTATGTATATGAGTGTATATTCGACTTTTTTGTCCGTTGATTTTTTTCGTTCAAAATCCTAGGATATACTAATTTGGACATTACGAAAAGATTGGCGTTCGCAGAATTTGTCTATTTCTAACCGTTCTCGACTTGGTCAGCTCTAAATCAGTTTCTAGACGGTTTTTTTCCCACCAAAAATATTTCTGATGGGTTTTCGACATTTTCATCATGAAATTCGGAATCAGCACGTCAAAATACATTAGAGGACAAACATTTAAAATTTGAAAAATGAAAAATAAAAAAGTTCAAAAAATTATGTATATGAGTGTATATTCGACTTTTTTGTCCGTTGATTTTTTTCGTTCAAAATCCTAGGATATACTAATTTGGACATTACGAAACGATTGGCGTTCGCAGAATGTGTCTATTTCTAACCGTTTTCGACTTGGTCAGCTCTAAATCAGTTTTTAGACGGTGTTTCTCCCGCCAAAAATATTTCTGATGAGTTTTCGACATTTTCGTTATGAAATTCGGAATCAGCACGTCAAAATACGTTAGAGGACAAAAATTTAAAATTTGAAAAATGAAAAATAAAAAAGTTCAAAAAATTATGTATATGAGTGTATATTCGACTTTTTTGTCCGTTGATTTTTTTCGTTCAAAATACTAGGATATACTAATTTGGACATTACGAAACGATTGGCGTTCGCAGAATTTGTCTATTTCTAACCGTTCTCGACTTGGTTAGGTCTAAATCAGTTTTTAGACGGTTTTTTTCCCGCCAAAAATATTTCTGATGAGTTTTCGACATTTTCGTTATGAAATTCGGAATCAGCACGTCAAAATACGTTAGAGGACAAAAATTTTAAATTTGAAAAATGAAAAATAAGACGTTCTCGACTTGGTCAGGTCTAAATCAGTTTTTAGACGGTTTTTTCCCGCCAAAAGTATTTCTGATGAGTTTTCGACATTTTCGTTATGAAACTCGGAATCAGCACGTCAAAATACGTTAGAGGACAAAAATTTGAAATTTGAAAAATGAAAACTCAAAAAGTTCAAAAAATTATGTATATGAGTGTATATTCGACTTTTTTGTCCGTTGATTTTTTTTGTTCAAAATCCTAGTATATACTAATTTGGACATTCTGAATCGATTGGCGTTCGCAGAATTTGTCTATCTCTAACCGTTCTCGAGTTGGTCAGCTCTAAATCAGTTTTTAAACGGTTTTTCTCCCGCCAAAAATATTTCTGATGAATTTTCGACATTTTCGTTATGAAATTCGGAATCAGCACGTCATAATACGTTAGAGGACAAAAATTTAAAATTTGAAAAATGAAAAATAAAAAACTTCAAAAAATTATGTATATGAGTGTATATTCGACTTTTTTGTCCGTTGATTTTTTTCGTTCAAAATCCTAGGATATACTAATTTGGACATTACGAAATGATTGGCGTTCGCAGAATTTGTCTATTTCTAACCGTTCTCGACTTGGTCAGCTCTAAATCAGTTTCTAGACGGTTTTTTTCCCACCAAAAATATTTCTGATGGGTTTTCGACATTTTCATCATGAAATTCGGAATCAGCACGTCAAAATACATTAGAGGACAAACATTTAAAATTTGAAAAATGAAAAATAAAAAAGTTCAAAAAATTATGTATATGAGTGTATATTCGACTTTTTTGTCCGTTGATTTTTTTCGTTCAAAATCCTAGGATATACTAATTTGGACATTACGAAACGATTGGCGTTCGCAGAATGTGTCTATTTCTAACCGTTTTCGACTTGGTCAGCTCTAAATCAGTTTTTAGACGGTGTTTCTCCCGCCAAAAATATTTCTGATGAGTTTTCGACATTTTCGTTATGAAATTCGGAATCAGCACGTCAAAATACGTTAGAGGACAAAAATTTAAAATTTGAAAAATGAAAAATAAAAAAGTTCAAAAAATTATGTATATGAGTGTATATTCGACTTTTTTGTCCGTTGATTTTTTTCGTTCAAAATACTAGGATATACTAATTTGGACATTACGAAACGATTGGCGTTCGCAGAATTTGTCTATTTCTAACCGTTCTCGACTTGGTTAGGTCTAAATCAGTTTTTAGACGGTTTTTTTCCCGCCAAAAATATTTCTGATGAGTTTTCGACATTTTCGTTATGAAATTCGGAATCAGCACGTCAAAATACGTTAGAGGACAAAAATTTTAAATTTGAAAAATGAAAAATAAGACGTTCTCGACTTGGTCAGGTCTAAATCAGTTTTTAGACGGTTTTTTCCCGCCAAAAGTATTTCTGATGAGTTTTCGACATTTTCGTTATGAAACTCGGAATCAGCACGTCAAAATACGTTAGAGGACAAAAATTTGAAATTTGAAAAATGAAAACTCAAAAAGTTCAAAAAATTATGTATATGAGTGTATATTCGACTTTTTTGTCCGTTGATTTTTTTTGTTCAAAATCCTAGTATATACTAATTTGGACATTCTGAATCGATTGGCGTTCGCAGAATTTGTCTATCTCTAACCGTTCTCGAGTTGGTCAGCTCTAAATCAGTTTTTAAACGGTTTTTCTCCCGCCAAAAATATTTCTGATGAATTTTCGACATTTTCGTTATGAAATTCGGAATCAGCACGTCATAATACGTTAGAGGACAAAAATTTAAAATTTGAAAAATGAAAAATAAAAAACTTCAAAAAATTATGTATATGAGTGTATATTCGACTTTTTTGTCCGTTGATTTTTTTCGTTCAAAATCCTAGGATATACTAATTTGGACATTACGAAATGATTGGCGTTCGCAGAATTTGTCTATTTCTAACCGTTCTCGACTTGGTCAGCTCTAAATCAGTTTCTAGACGGTTTTTTTCCCACCAAAAATATTTCTGATGGGTTTTCGACATTTTCATCATGAAATTCGGAATCAGCACGTCAAAATACATTAGAGGACAAACATTTAAAATTTGAAAAATGAAAAATAAAAAAGTTCAAAAAATTATGTATATGAGTGTATATTCGACTTTTTTGTCCGTTGATTTTTTTCGTTCAAAATCCTAGGATATACTAATTTGGACATTACGAAACGATTGGCGTTCGCAGAATGTGTCTATTTCTAACCGTTTTCGACTTGGTCAGCTCTAAATCAGTTTTTAGACGGTGTTTCTCCCGCCAAAAATATTTCTGATGAGTTTTCGACATTTTCGTTATGAAATTCGGAATCAGCACGTCAAAATACGTTAGAGGACAAAAATTTAAAATTTGAAAAATGAAAAATAAAAAAGTTCAAAAAATTATGTATATGAGTGTATATTCGACTTTTTTGTCCGTTGATTTTTTTCGTTCAAAATACTAGGATATACTAATTTGGACATTACGAAACGATTGGCGTTCGCAGAATTTGTCTATTTCTAACCGTTCTCGACTTGGTTAGGTCTAAATCAGTTTTTAGACGGTTTTTTTCCCGTCAAAAATATTTCTGATGAGTTTTCGACATTTTCGTTATGAAATTTGGAATCAGCACGTCAAAATACGTTAGAGGACAAAAATTTTAAATTTGAAAAATGAAAAATAAACTTCAAAAAATTATTTATATGAGTGTATATTCGACTTTTTTGTCCGTTGATTTTTTTCGTTCAAAATCCTAGGATATACTAATTTGGACATTACGAAACGATTGGCGTTCGCAGAGTTTGTCTATTTCTAACCGTTCTCGACTTGGTCAGCTCTAAATCAGTTTCTAGACGGTTTTTTTCCCACCTAAAATATTTCTGATGAGTTTTCGACATTTTCATCATGAAATTCGGAATCAGCACGTCAAAATACGTTAGAGGACAAACATTTAAAATTTGAAAAATGAAAAATAAAAAAGTTCAAAAAATTATGTATATGAGTGTATATTCGACTTTTTTGTCCGTTGATTTTTTTCGTTCAAAATCCTAGGATATACTAATTTGGACATTACGAATTGATTGGCGATCGCAGAATTTGTCTATTTCTAACCGTTCTCGACTTGGTCAGGTCTAAATCAGTTTTTAGACGGTTTTTTCCCGCCAAAAGTATTTCTGATGAGTTTTCGACATTTTCGTTATGAAACTCGGAATCAGCACGTCAAAATACGTTAGAGGACAAAAATTTGAAATTTGAAAAATGAAAACTCAAAAAGTTCAAAAAATTATGTATATGAGTGTATATTCGACTTTTTTGTCCGTTGATTTTTTTTGTTCAAAATCCTAGTAAATACTAATTTGGACATTCTGAATCGATTGGCGTTCGCAGAATTTGTCTATCTCTAACCGTTCTCGAGTTGGTCAGCTCTAAATCAGTTTTTAAACGGTTTTTTTCCCACTAAAAATATTTCTGATGAGTTTTCGACATTTTCGTTATAAAATTCGGAATCAGCACGTCAAAATACGTTAGAGGACAAAAATTTAAAATTTGAATAATGAAAACTCAAAAAGTTCAAAATATTATGTATATGAGTGTATATTCGACTTTTTTGTCCGTTGATTTTTTTCGTTCAAAATCCTAGGATATACTAATTTGGACATTACGAAACGATTGGCATTCGCAGAATTTGTCTATTTCTAACCGTTCTCGACTTGGTCAGCTCTAAATCAGTTTCTAGACGGTTTTTTTCCCACCAAAAATATTTCTGATGAGTTTTCGACATTTTCATCATGAAATTCGGAATCAGCACGTCGAAATACGTTAGAGGACAAACATTTAAAATTTGAAAAATGAAAAATAAAAAAGTTCAAAAAATTATGTATATGAGTGAATATTCGACTTTTTTGTCCGTTGATTTTTTTCGTTCAAAATCCTAGAATATACTAATTTGGACATTACGAAACGATTGGCGTTCGCAGAATTTGTCTATTTCTAACCGTTCTCGACTTGGTCAGGTCTAAATCAGTTTTTAGACGTTTTTTTTCCCGCCAAAAATATTTCTGATGAGTTTTCGACATTTTCGTTATGAAATTCGGAATCAGCACGTCAAAATACGTTAGAGGACAAAAATTTAAAATTTGAAAAATGAAAAATAAAAAACTTCAAAAAATTATGTATATGAGTGTATATTCGACTTTTTTGTCCGTTGATTTTTTTCGTTCAAAATCCTAGGATATACTAATTTGGACATTACGAAACGATTGGCGTTCGCAGAATTTGTCTATTTCTAACCGTTCTCGACTTGGTCAGGTCTAAATCAGTTTTTAGACGGTGTTTTTTCCGCCAAAAATATTTCTGATGAGTTTTCGACATTTTCGTTATGAAATTCGGAATCAGCACGTCAAAATACGTTAGAGGACAAAAGTTTAAAATTTGAAAAATGAAAAATAAAAAGTTCAAAAAATTATGTATATGAGTGTATATTCGACTTTTTTGTCCGTTGATTTTTTTCGTTCAAAATCCTAGGATATACTAATTTGGACATTACGAAAAGATTGGCGTTCGCAGAATTTGTCTATTTCTAACCGTTCTCGACTTGGTCAGCTCTAAATCAGTTTTTAGACGGTGTTTTTCCCGCCAAAAAGTTTCTGATGAGTTTTCGACATTTTCTTTATGAAATTCGGAATCAGCACGTCAAAATACGTTAGGGGACAAAAATTTAAAATTTGAAAAATGAAAAATAAAAAAGTTCAAAAAATTATGTATATGAGTGCATATTCGACTTTTTTGTCCGTTGATTTTTTTCTTTCAAAATCCTAGTATATACTAATTTGGACATTACGAAACGATTGGCGTTCGCAGAATTTGTCTATTTCTAACCGTTCTCGACGTGGTCAGGTCTAAATCAGTTTTTAGACGGTTTTTTTCCCGCCAAAAATATTTCTGATGAGTTTTCGACATTTTCGTTATGAAATTCGGAATCAGCACGTCAAAATACGTTAGAGGACAAAAATTTGAAATTTGAAAAATGAAAACTCAAAAAGTTCAAAAAATTATGTATATGAGTGTATATTCGACTTTTTTGTCCGTTGATTTTTTTCGTTCAAAATCCTAGTATATACTAATTTGGACATTCTGAATCGATTGGCGTTCGCAGAATTTGTCTATCTCTAACCGTTCTCGAGTTGGTCAGCTCTAAATCAGTTTTTAAACGGTTTTTCTCCCGCCAAAAATATTTCTGATGAATTTTCGACATTTTCGTTATGAAATTCGGAATCAGCACGTCATAATACGTTAGAGGACAAAAATTTAAAATTTGAAAAATGAAAAATAAAAAAGTTCAAAAAATTATGTATATGAGTGTATATTCGACTTTTTTGTCCGTTGATTTTTTTCGTTCAAAATCCTAGGATATACTAATTTGGACATTACGAAATGATTGGCGTTCGCAGAATTTGTCTATTTCTAACCGTTCTCGACTTGGTCAGCTCTAAATCAGTTTCTAGACGGTTTTTTTCCCACCAAAAATATTTCTGATGGGTTTTCGACATTTTCATCATGAAATTCGGAATCAGCACGTCAAAATACATTAGAGGACAAACATTTAAAATTTGAAAAATGAAAAATAAAAAAGTTCAAAAAATTATGTATATGAGTGTATATTCGACTTTTTTGTCCGTTGATTTTTTTCGTTCAAAATCCTAGGATATACTAATTTGGACATTACGAAACGATTGGCGTTCGCAGAATGTGTCTATTTCTAACCGTTTTCGACTTGGTCAGCTCTAAATCAGTTTTTAGACGGTGTTTCTCCCGCCAAAAATATTTCTGATGAGTTTTCGACATTTTCGTTATGAAATTCGGAATCAGCACGTCAAAATACGTTAGAGGACAAAAATTTAAAATTTGAAAAATGAAAAATAAAAAAGTTCAAAAAATTATGTATATGAGTGTATATTCGACTTTTTTGTCCGTTGATTTTTTTCGTTCAAAATACTAGGATATACTAATTTGGACATTACGAAACGATTGGCGTTCGCAGAATTTGTCTATTTCTAACCGTTCTCGACTTGGTTAGGTCTAAATCAGTTTTTAGACGGTTTTTTTCCCGCCAAAAATATTTCTGATGAGTTTTCGACATTTTCGTTATGAAATTCGGAATCAGCACGTCAAAATACGTTAGAGGACAAAAATTTTAAATTTGAAAAATGAAAAATAAACTTCAAAAAATTATTTATATGAGTGTATATTCGACTTTTTTGTCCGTTGATTTTTTTAGTTCAAAATCCTAGGATATACTAATTTGGACATTACGAAACGATTGGCGTTCGCAGAATTTGTCTATTTCTAACCGTTCTCGACTTGGTCAGCTCTAAATCAGTTTCTAGACGGTTTTTTTCCCACCTAAAATATTTCTGATGAGTTTTCGACATTTTCATCATGAAATTCGGAATCAGCACGTCAAAATACGTTAGAGGACAAACATTTAAAATTTGAAAAATGAAAAATAAAAAAGTTCAAAAAATTATGTATATGAGTGTATATTCGACTTTTTTGTCCGTTGATTTTTTTCGTTCAAAATCCTAGGATTTACTAATTTGGACATTACGAATTGATTGGCGTTCGCAGAATTTGTCTATTTCTAACCGTTCTCGACTTGGTCAGGTCTAAATCAGTTTTTAGACGGTTTTTTCCCGCCAAAAGTATTTCTGATGAGTTTTCGACATTTTCGTTATGAAACTCGGAATCAGCACGTCAAAATACGTTAGAGGACAAAAATTTGAAATTTGAAAAATGAAAACTCAAAAAGTTCAAAAAATTATGTATATGAGTGTATATTCGACTTTTTTGTCCGTTGATTTTTTTTGTTCAAAATCCTAGTATATACTAATTTGGACATTCTGAATCGATTGGCGTTCGCAGAATTTGTCTATCTCTAACCGTTCTCGAGTTGGTCAGCTCTAAATCAGTTTTTAAACGGTTTTTCTCCCGCCAAAAATATTTCTGATGAATTTTCGACATTTTCGTTATGAAATTCGGAATCAGCACGTCATAATACGTTAGAGGACAAAAATTTAAAATTTGAAAAATGAAAAATAAAAAAGTTCAAAAAATTATGTATATGAGTGTATATTCGACTTTTTTGTCCGTTGATTTTTTTCGTTCAAAATCCTAGGATATACTAATTTGGACATTACGAAATGATTGGCGTTCGCAGAATTTGTCTATTTCTAACCGTTCTCGACTTGGTCAGCTCTAAATCAGTTTCTAGACGGTTTTTTTCCCACCAAAAATATTTCTGATGGGTTTTCGACATTTTCATCATGAAATTCGGAATCAGCACGTCAAAATACATTAGAGGACAAACATTTAAAATTTGAAAAATGAAAAATAAAAAAGTTCAAAAAATTATGTATATGAGTGTATATTCGACTTTTTTGTCCGTTGATTTTTTTCGTTCAAAATCCTAGGATATACTAATTTGGACATTACGAAACGATTGGCGTTCGCAGAATGTGTCTATTTCTAACCGTTTTCGACTTGGTCAGCTCTAAATCAGTTTTTAGACGGTGTTTCTCCCGCCAAAAATATTTCTGATGAGTTTTCGACATTTTCGTTATGAAATTCGGAATCAGCACGTCAAAATACGTTAGAGGACAAAAATTTAAAATTTGAAAAATGAAAAATAAAAAAGTTCAAAAAATTATGTATATGAGTGTATATTCGACTTTTTTGTCCGTTGATTTTTTTCGTTCAAAATACTAGGATATACTAATTTGGACATTACGAAACGATTGGCGTTCGCAGAATTTGTCTATTTCTAACCGTTCTCGACTTGGTTAGGTCTAAATCAGTTTTTAGACGGTTTTTTTCCCGTCAAAAATATTTCTGATGAGTTTTCGACATTTTCGTTATGAAATTCGGAATCAGCACGTCAAAATACGTTAGAGGACAAAAATTTTAAATTTGAAAAATGAAAAATAAACTTCAAAAAATTATTTATATGAGTGTATATTCGACTTTTTTGTCCGTTGATTTTTTTAGTTCAAAATCCTAGGATATACTAATTTGGACATTACGAAACGATTGGCGTTCGCAGAATATGTCTATTTCTAACCGTTCTCGACTTGGTCAGCTCTAAATCAGTTTCTAGACGGTTTTTTTCCCACCTAAAATATTTCTGATGAGTTTTCGACATTTTCATCATGAAATTCGGAATCAGCACGTCAAAATACGTTAGAGGACAAACATTTAAAATTTGAAAAATGAAAAATAAAAAAGTTCAAAAAATTATGTATATGAGTGTTTATTCGACTTTTTTGTCCGTTGATTTTTTCCGTTCAAAATCCTAAGATATACTAATTTGGACATTACGAATTGATTGGCGTTCGCAGAATTTGTCTATTTCTAACCGTTCTCGACTTGGTCAGGTCTAAATCAGTTTTTAGACGGTTTTTTTCCCACCAAAAATATTTCTGATGAGTTTTCGACATTTTCATCATGAAATTCGGAATCAGTACGTCGAAATACGTTAGAGGACAAACATTTAAAATTTGAAAAATGAAAAATAAAAAAGTTCAAAAAATGATGTATATGAGTGAATATTCGACTTTTTTGTCCGTTTTGATTTTTTTCGTTCAAAATCCTAGGATACACTAATTTGGACATAACGAAATGATTGGCGTTCGCAGAATTTGTCTATTTCTAACCGTTCTGGACTTGGTCAGGTCTAAATCAGTTTTTAGACGGTTTTTTTCCCGCCAAAAATATTTCTGATGAGTTTTCGACATTTTCGTTATGAAACTCGGAATCAGCACGTCAAAATACGTTAGAGGACAAAAATTTGAAATTTGAAAAATAAAAACTCAAAAAGTTCAAAAAATTATGTATATGAGTGTATATTCGACTTTTTTGTCCGTTGATATTTTTTGTTCAAAATCCTCTTAAATACTAATTTGGACATTCTGAATCGATTGGCGTTCGCAGAATTTGTCTATCTCTAACCGTTCTCGAGTTGGTCAGCTCTAAATCAGTTTTTAAACGGTTTTTTCCCACTAAAAATATTTCTGATGAGATTTCGACATTTTCGTTATAAAATTCGGAATCAGCATGTCAAAATACGTTAGAGGACAAAAATTTAAAATTTGAAAAATGAAAACTCAAAAAGTTCAAAAAATTATGTATATGAGTGTATATTCGACTTTTTTGTCCGTTGATTTTTTTCGTTCAAAATCCTAGGATATACTAATTTGGACATTACGAAACGATTGGCGTTCGCAGAATTTGTCTATTTCTAACCGTTCTCGACTTGGTCAGCTCTAAATCAGTTTTTAGACGGTGTTTCTCCCGCCAAAAATATTTCTGATGAGTTTTCGACATTTTCGTTATGAAATTCGGAATCAGCACGTCAAAATACGTTAGAGGACAAAAATTTTAAATTTGAAAAATGAAAAATAAACTTCAAAAAATTATTTATATGAGTGTATATTCGACTTTTTTGTCCGTTGATTTTTTTCGTTCAAAATCCTAGGATATACTAATTTGGACATTACGAAACGATTGGCGTTCGCAGAATTTGTCTATTTCTAACCGTTCTCGACTTGGTTAGGTCTAAATCAGTTTTTAGACGGTTTTTTTCCCGCCAAAAATATTTCTGATGAGTTTTCGACATTTTCGTTATGAAATTTGGAATCAGCACGTCAAAATACGTTAGAGGACAAAAATTTTAAATTTGAAAAATGAAAAATAAACTTCAAAAAATTATTTATATGAGTGTATATTCGACTTTTTTGTCCGTTGATTTTTTTCGTTCAAAATCCTAGGATATACTAATTTGGACATTACGAAACGATTGGCGTTCGCAGAGTTTGTCTATTTCTAACCGTTCTCGACTTGGTCAGCTCTAAATCAGTTTCTAGACGGTTTTTTTCCCACCTAAAATATTTCTGATGAGTTTTCGACATTTTCATCATGAAATTCGGAATCAGCACGTCAAAATACGTTAGAGGACAAACATTTAAAATTTGAAAAATGAAAAATAAAAAAGTTCAAAAAATTATGTATATGAGTGTATATTCGACTTTTTTGTCCGTTGATTTTTTTCGTTCAAAATCCTAGGATATACTAATTTGGACATTACGAATTGATTGGCGATCGCAGAATTTGTCTATTTCTAACCGTTCTCGACTTGGTCAGGTCTAAATCAGTTTTTAGACGGTTTTTTCCCGCCAAAAGTATTTCTGATGAGTTTTCGACATTTTCGTTATGAAACTCGGAATCAGCACGTCAAAATACGTTAGAGGACAAAAATTTGAAATTTGAAAAATGAAAACTCAAAAAGTTCAAAAAATTATGTATATGAGTGTATATTCGACTTTTTTGTCCGTTGATTTTTTTTGTTCAAAATCCTAGTAAATACTAATTTGGACATTCTGAATCGATTGGCGTTCGCAGAATTTGTCTATCTCTAACCGTTCTCGAGTTGGTCAGCTCTAAATCAGTTTTTAAACGGTTTTTTTCCCACTAAAAATATTTCTGATGAGTTTTCGACATTTTCGTTATAAAATTCGGAATCAGCACGTCAAAATACGTTAGAGGACAAAAATTTAAAATTTGAATAATGAAAACTCAAAAAGTTCAAAATATTATGTATATGAGTGTATATTCGACTTTTTTGTCCGTTGATTTTTTTCGTTCAAAATCCTAGGATATACTAATTTGGACATTACGAAACGATTGGCATTCGCAGAATTTGTCTATTTCTAACCGTTCTCGACTTGGTCAGCTCTAAATCAGTTTCTAGACGGTTTTTTTCCCACCAAAAATATTTCTGATGAGTTTTCGACATTTTCATCATGAAATTCGGAATCAGCACGTCGAAATACGTTAGAGGACAAACATTTAAAATTTGAAAAATGAAAAATAAAAAAGTTCAAAAAATTATGTATATGAGTGAATATTCGACTTTTTTGTCCGTTGATTTTTTTCGTTCAAAATCCTAGAATATACTAATTTGGACATTACGAAACGATTGGCGTTCGCAGAATTTGTCTATTTCTAACCGTTCTCGACTTGGTCAGGTCTAAATCAGTTTTTAGACGGTTTTTTTCCCGCCAAAAATATTTCTGATGAGTTTTCGACATTTTCGTTATGAAATTCGGAATCAGCACGTCAAAATACGTTAGAGGACAAAAATTTAAAATTTGAAAAATGAAAAATAAAAATCTTCAAAAAATTATGTATATGAGTGTATATTCGACGTTTTTGTCCGTTGATTTTTTTCGTTCAAAATCCTAGGATATACTAATTTGGACATTACGAAACGATTGGCGTTCGCAGAATTTGTCTATTTCTAACCGTTCTCGACTTGGTCAGGTCTAAATCAGTTTTTAGACGGTGTTTTTTCCGCCAAAAATATTTCTGATGAGTTTTCGACATTTTCGTTATGAAATTCGGAATCAGCACGTCAAAATACGTTAGAGGACAAAAGTTTAAAATTTGAAAAATGAAAAATAAAAAGTTCAAAAAATTATGTATATGAGTGTATATTCGACTTTTTTGTCCGTTGATTTTTTTCGTTCAAAATCCTAGGATATACTAATTTGGACATTACGAAACGATTGGCGTTCGCAGAATTTGTCTATTTCTAACCGTTCTCGACTTGGTCAGCTCTAAATCAGTTTTTAGACGGTGTTTTTCCCGCCAAAAAGTTTCTGATGAGTTTTCGACATTTTCTTTATGAAATTCGGAATCAGCACGTCAAAATACGTTAGGGGACAAAAATTTAAAATTTGAAAAATGAAAAATAAAAAAGTTCAAAAAATTATGTATATGAGTGCATATTTGACTTTTTTGTCCGTTGATTTTTTTCTTTCAAAATCCTAGTATATACTAATTTGGACATTACGAAACGATTGGCGTTCGCAGAATTTGTCTATTTCTAACCGTTCTCGACGTGGTCAGGTCTAAATCAGTTTTTAGACGGTTTTTTTCCCGCCAAAAATATTTCTGATGAGTTTTCGACATTTTCGTTATGAAATTCGGAATCAGCACGTCAAAATACGTTAGAGGACAAAAATTTTAAATTTGAAAAATGAAAACTGAAAAAGTTCAAAAAATTATGTATATGAGTGAATATTCGACTTTTTTGTCCGTTGATTTTTTTCGTTCAAAATCCTAGGATATACTAACTTGGACATTACGAATTGATTGGCGTTCGCAGAATTTGTCTATTTCTAACCGTTCTCGACTTGGTCAGGTCTACATCAGTTTTTAGACGGTTTTTTTCCCGCCAAAAATATTTCTGATGAGTTTTCGACATTTTTGTTATGAAATTCGGAATCAGCACGTCAAAATACGTTAGAGGACAAAAATTTGAAATTTGAAAAATGAAAACTCAAAAAGTTCAAAAAATTATGTATATGAGTGTATATTCGACTTTTTTGTCCGTTGATTTTTTTCGTTCAAAATCCTAGTATATACTAATTTGGACATTCTGAATCGATTGGCGTTCGCAGAATTTGTCTATCTCTAACCGTTCTCGAGTTGGTCAGCTCTAAATCAGTTTTTAAACGGTTTTTCTCCCGCCAAAAATATTTCTGATGAATTTTCGACATTTTCGTTATGAAATTCGGAATCAGCACGTCATAATACGTTAGAGGACAAAAATTTAAAATTTGAAAAATGAAAAATAAAAAAGTTCAAAAAATTATGTATATGAGTGTATATTCGACTTTTTTGTCCGTTGATTTTTTTCGTTCAAAATCCTAGGATATACTAATTTGGACATTACGAAATGATTGGCGTTCGCAGAATTTGTCTATTTCTAACCGTTCTCGACTTGGTCAGCTCTAAATCAGTTTCTAGACGGTTTTTTTCCCACCAAAAATATTTCTGATGAGTTTTCGACATTTTCGTTATGAAATTCGGAATCAGCACGTCAAAATACGTTAGAGGACAAAAATTTAAAATTTGAAAAATGAAAAATAAAAATCTTCAAAAAATTATGTATATGAGTGTATATTCGACGTTTTTGTCCGTTGATTTTTTTCGTTCAAAATCCTAGGATATACTAATTTGGACATTACGAAACGATTGGCGTTCGCAGAATTTGTCTATTTCTAACCGTTCTCGACTTGGTCAGGTCTAAATCAGTTTTTAGACGGTGTTTTTTCCGCCAAAAATATTTCTGATGAGTTTTCGACATTTTCGTTATGAAATTCGGAATCAGCACGTCAAAATACGTTAGAGGACAAAAGTTTAAAATTTGAAAAATGAAAATTAAAAAGTTCAAAAAATTATGTATATGAGTGTATATTCGACTTTTTTGTCCGTTGATTTTTTTCGTTCAAAATCCTAGGATATACTAATTTGGACATTACGAAACGATTGGCGTTCGCAGAATTTGTCTATTTCTAACCGTTCTCGACTTGGTCAGCTCTAAATCAGTTTTTAGACGGTGTTTTTCCCGCCAAAAAGTTTCTGATGAGTTTTCGACATTTTCTTTATGAAATTCGGAATCAGCACGTCAAAATACGTTAGGGGACAAAAATTTAAAATTTGAAAAATGAAAAATAAAAAAGTTCAAAAAATTATGTATATGAGTGCATATTTGACTTTTTTGTCCGTTGATTTTTTTCTTTCAAAATCCTAGTATATACTAATTTGGACATTACGAAACGATTGGCGTTCGCAGAATTTGTCTATTTCTAACCGTTCTCGACGTGGTCAGGTCTAAATCAGTTTTTAGACGGTTTTTTTCCCGCCAAAAATATTTCTGATGAGTTTTCGACATTTTCGTTATGAAATTCGGAATCAGCACGTCAAAATACGTTAGAGGACAAAAATTTTAAATTTGAAAAATGAAAACTGAAAAAGTTCAAAAAATTATGTATATGAGTGAATATTCGACTTTTTTGTCCGTTGATTTTTTTCGTTCAAAATCCTAGGATATACTAACTTGGACATTACGAATTGATTGGCGTTCGCAGAATTTGTCTATTTCTAACCGTTCTCGACTTGGTCAGGTCTACATCAGTTTTTAGACGGTTTTTTTCCCGCCAAAAATATTTCTGATGAGTTTTCGACATTTTTGTTATGAAATTCGGAATCAGCACGTCAAAATACGTTAGAGGACAAAAATTTGAAATTTGAAAAATGAAAACTCAAAAAGTTCAAAAAATTATGTATATGAGTGTATATTCGACTTTTTTGTCCGTTGATTTTTTTCGTTCAAAATCCTAGTATATACTAATTTGGACATTCTGAATCGATTGGCGTTCGCAGAATTTGTCTATCTCTAACCGTTCTCGAGTTGGTCAGCTCTAAATCAGTTTTTAAACGGTTTTTCTCCCGCCAAAAATATTTCTGATGAATTTTCGACATTTTCGTTATGAAATTCGGAATCAGAACGTCATAATACGTTAGAGGACAAAAATTTAAAATTTGAAAAATGAAAAATAAAAAAGTTCAAAAAATTATGTATATGAGTGTATATTCGACTTTTTTGTCCGTTGATTTTTTTCGTTCAAAATCCTAGGATATACTAATTTGGACATTACGAAATGATTGGCGTTCGCAGAATTTGTCTATTTCTAACCGTTCTCGACTTGGTCAGCTCTAAATCAGTTTCTAGACGGTTTTTTTCCCACCAAAAATATTTCTGATGGGTTTTCGACATTTTCATCATGAAATTCGGAATCAGCACGTCAAAATACATTAGAGGACAAACATTTAAAATTTGAAAAATGAAAAATAAAAAAGTTCAAAAAATTATGTATATGAGTGTATATTCGACTTTTTTGTCCGTTGATTTTTTTCGTTCAAAATCCTAGGATATACTAATTTGGACATTACGAAACGATTGGCGTTCGCAGAATGTGTCTATTTCTAACCGTTTTCGACTTGGTCAGCTCTAAATCAGTTTTTAGACGGTGTTTCTCCCGCCAAAAATATTTCTGATGAGTTTTCGACATTTTCGTTATGAAATTCGGAATCAGCACGTCAAAATACGTTAGAGGACAAAAATTTAAAATTTGAAAAATGAAAAATAAAAAAGTTCAAAAAATTATGTATATGAGTGTATATTCGACTTTTTTGTCCGTTGATTTTTTTCGTTCAAAATACTAGGATATACTAATTTGGACATTACGAAACGATTGGCGTTCGCAGAATTTGTCTATTTCTAACCGTTCTCGACTTGGTTAGGTCTAAATCAGTTTTTAGACGGTTTTTTTCCCGCCAAAAATATTTCTGATGAGTTTTCGACATTTTCGTTATGAAATTCGGAATCAGCACGTCAAAATACGTTAGAGGACAAAAATTTTAAATTTGAAAAATGAAAAATAAACTTCAAAAAATTATTTATATGAGTGTATATTCGACTTTTTTGTCCGTTGATTTTTTTAGTTCAAAATCCTGGGATATACTAATTTGGACATTACGAAACGATTGGCGTTCGCAGAATTTGTCTATTTCTAACCGTTCTCGACTTGGTCAGCTCTAAATCAGTTTCTAGACGGTTTTTTTCCCACCTAAAATATTTCTGATGAGTTTTCGACATTTTCATCATGAAATTCGGAATCAGCACGTCAAAATACGTTAGAGGACAAACATTTAAAATTTGAAAAATGAAAAATAAAAAAGTTCAAAAAATTATGTATATGAGTGCATATTTGACTTTTTTGTCCGTTGATTTTTTTCTTTCAAAATCCTAGTATATACTAATTTGGACATTACGAAACGATTGGCGTTCGCAGAATTTGTCTATTTCTAACCGTTCTCGACGTGGTCAGGTCTAAATCAGTTTTTAGACGGTTTTTTTCCCGCCAAAAATATTTCTGATGAGTTTTCGACATTTTCGTTATGAAATTCGGAATCAGCACGTCAAAATACGTTAGAGGACAAAAATTTTAAATTTGAAAAATGAAAACTGAAAAAGTTCAAAAAATTATGTATATGAGTGAATATTCGACTTTTTTGTCCGTTGATTTTTTTCGTTCAAAATCCTAGGATATACTAATTTGGACATTACGAATTGATTGGCGTTCGCAGAATTTGTCTATTTCTAACCGTTCTCGACTTGGTCAGGTCTACATCAGTTTTTAGACGGTTTTTTTCCCGCCAAAAATATTTCTGATGAGTTTTCGACATTTTTGTTATGAAATTCGGAATCAGCACGTCAAAATACGTTAGAGGACAAAAATTTGAAATTTGAAAAATGAAAACTCAAAAAGTTCAAAAAATTATGTATATGAGTGTATATTCGACTTTTTTGTCCGTTGATTTTTTTCGTTCAAAATCCTAGTATATACTAATTTGGACATTCTGAATCGATTGGCGTTCGCAGAATTTGTCTATCTCTAACCGTTCTCGAGTTGGTCAGCTCTAAATTAGTTTTTAAACGGTTTTTCTCCCGCCAAAAATATTTCTGATGAATTTTCGACATTTTCGTTATGAAATTCGGAATCAGCACGTCATAATACGTTAGAGGACAAAAATTTAAAATTTGAAAAATGAAAAATAAAAAAGTTCAAAAAATTATGTATATGAGTGTATATTCGACTTTTTTGTCCGTTGATTTTTTTCGTTCAAAATCCTAGGATATACTAATTTGGACATTACGAAATGATTGGCGTTCGCAGAATTTGTCTATTTCTAACCGTTCTCGACTTGGTCAGCTCTAAATCAGTTTCTAGACGGTTTTTTTCCCACCAAAAATATTTCTGATGGGTTTTCGACATTTTCATCATGAAATTCGGAATCAGCACGTCAAAATACATTAGAGGACAAACATTTAAAATTTGAAAAATGAAAAATAAAAAAGTTCAAAAAATTATGTATATGAGTGTATATTCGACTTTTTTGTCCGTTGATTTTTTTCGTTCAAAATCCTAGGATATACTAATTTGGACATTACGAAACGATTGGCGTTCGCAGAATGTGTCTATTTCTAACCGTTTTCGACTTGGTCAGCTCTAAATCAGTTTTTAGACGGTGTTTCTCCCGCCAAAAATATTTCTGATGAGTTTTCGACATTTTCGTTATGAAATTCGGAATCAGCACGTCAAAATACGTTAGAGGACAAAAATTTAAAATTTGAAAAATGAAAAATAAAAAAGTTCAAAAAATTATGTATATGAGTGTATATTCGACTTTTTTGTCCGTTGATTTTTTTCGTTCAAAATACTAGGATATACTAATTTGGACATTACGAAACGATTGGCGTTCGCAGAATTTGTCTATTTCTAACCGTTCTCGACTTGGTTAGGTCTAAATCAGTTTTTAGACGGTTTTTTTCCCGCCAAAAATATTTCTGATGAGTTTTCGACATTTTCGTTATGAAATTCGGAATCAGCACGTCAAAATACGTTAGAGGACAAAAATTTTAAATTTGAAAAATGAAAAATAAACTTCAAAAAATTATTTATATGAGTGTATATTCGACTTTTTTGTCCGTTGATTTTTTTAGTTCAAAATCCTGGGATATACTAATTTGGACATTACGAAACGATTGGCGTTCGCAGAATTTGTCTATTTCTAACCGTTCTCGACTTGGTCAGCTCTAAATCAGTTTCTAGACGGTTTTTTTCCCACCTAAAATATTTCTGATGAGTTTTCGACATTTTCATCATGAAATTCGGAATCAGCACGTCAAAATACGTTAGAGGACAAACATTTAAAATTTGAAAAATGAAAAATAAAAAAGTTCAAAAAATTATGTATATGAGTGTATATTCGACTTTTTTGTCCGTTGATTTTTTTCGTTCAAAATCCTAGGATATACTAATTTGGACATTACGAATTGATTGGCGTTCGCAGAATTTGTCTATTTCTAACCGTTCTCGACTTGGTCAGGTCTAAATCAGTTTTTAGACGGTTTTTTTCCCACCAAAAATATTTCTGATGAGTTTTCGACATTTTCATCATGAAATTCGGAATCAGCACGTCGAAATACGTTAGAGGACAAACATTTAAAATTTGAAAAATGAAAAATAAAAAAGTTCAAAAAATGATGTATATGAGTGAATATTCGACTTTTTTGTCCGTTTTGATTTTTTTCGTTCAAAATCCTAGGATACACTAATTTGGACATAACGAAATGATTGGCGTTCCCAGAATTTGTCTATTTCTAACCGTTCTCGACTTGGTCAGGTCTAAATCAGTTTTTAGACGGTTTTTTTCCCGCCAAAAATATTTCTGATGAGTTTTCGACATTTTCGTTATGAAACTCGGAATCAGCACGTCAAAATACGTTAGAGGACAAAAATTTGAAATTTGAAAAATAAAAACTCAAAAAGTTCAAAAAATTATGTATATGAGTGTATATTCGACTTTTTTGTCCGTTGATATTTTTTGTTCAAAATCCTCTTAAATACTAATTTGGACATTCTGAATCGATTGGCGTCGCAGAATTTGTCTATCTCTAACCGTTCTCGAGTTGGTCAGCTCTAAATCAGTTTTTAAACGGTTTTTTCCCACTAAAAATATTTCTGATGAGATTTCGACATTTTCGTTATAAAATTCGGAATCAGCATGTCAAAATACGTTAGAGGACAAAAATTTAAAATTTGAAAAATGAAAACTCAAAAAGTTCAAAAAATTATGTATATGAGTGTATATTCGACTTTTTTGTCCGTTGATTTTTTTCGTTCAAAATCCTAGGATATACTAATTTGGACATTACGAAACGATTGGCGTTCGCAGAATTTGTCTATTTCTAACCGTTCTCGACTTGGTCAGCTCTAAATCAGTTTTTAGACGGTGTTTCTCCCGCCAAAAATATTTCTGATGAGTTTTCGACATTTTCGTTATGAAATTCGGAATCAGCACGTCAAAATACGTTAGAGGACAAAAATTTTAAATTTGAAAAATGAAAAATAAACTTCAAAAAATTATTTATATGAGTGTATATTCGACTTTTTTGTCCGTTGATTTTTTTCGTTCAAAATCCTAGGATATACTAATTTGGACATTACGAAACGATTGGCGTTCGCAGAATTTGTCTATTTCTAACCGTTCTCGACTTGGTTAGGTCTAAATCAGTTTTTAGACGGTTTTTTTCCCGCCAAAAATATTTCTGATGAGTTTTCGACATTTTCGTTATGAAATTTGGAATCAGCACGTCAAAATACGTTAGAGGACAAAAATTTTAAATTTGAAAAATGAAAAATAAACTTCAAAAAATTATTTATATGAGTGTATATTCGACTTTTTTGTCCGTTGATTTTTTTCGTTCAAAATCCTAGGATATACTAATTTGGACATTACGAAACGATTGGCGTTCGCAGAGTTTGTCTATTTCTAACCGTTCTCGACTTGGTCAGCTCTAAATCAGTTTCTAGACGGTTTTTTTCCCACCTAAAATATTTCTGATGAGTTTTCGACATTTTCATCATGAAATTCGGAATCAGCACGTCAAAATACGTTAGAGGACAAACATTTAAAATTTGAAAAATGAAAAATAAAAAAGTTCAAAAAATTATGTATATGAGTGTATATTCGACTTTTTTGTCCGTTGATTTTTTTCGTTCAAAATCCTAGGATATACTAATTTGGACATTACGAATTGATTGGCGATCGCAGAATTTGTCTATTTCTAACCGTTCTCGACTTGGTCAGGTCTAAATCAGTTTTTAGACGGTTTTTTCCCGCCAAAAGTATTTCTGATGAGTTTTCGACATTTTCGTTATGAAACTCGGAATCAGCACGTCAAAATACGTTAGAGGACAAAAATTTGAAATTTGAAAAATGAAAACTCAAAAAGTTCAAAAAATTATGTATATGAGTGTATATTCGACTTTTTTGTCCGTTGATTTTTTTTGTTCAAAATCCTAGTAAATACTAATTTGGACATTCTGAATCGATTGGCGTTCGCAGAATTTGTCTATCTCTAACCGTTCTCGAGTTGGTCAGCTCTAAATCAGTTTTTAAACGGTTTTTTTCCCACTAAAAATATTTCTGATGAGTTTTCGACATTTTCGTTATAAAATTCGGAATCAGCACGTCAAAATACGTTAGAGGACAAAAATTTAAAATTTGAATAATGAAAACTCAAAAAGTTCAAAATATTATGTATATGAGTGTATATTCGACTTTTTTGTCCGTTGATTTTTTTCGTTCAAAATCCTAGGATATACTAATTTGGACATTACGAAACGATTGGCATTCGCAGAATTTGTCTATTTCTAACCGTTCTCGACTTGGTCAGCTCTAAATCAGTTTCTAGACGGTTTTTTTCCCACCAAAAATATTTCTGATGAGTTTTCGACATTTTCATCATGAAATTCGGAATCAGCACGTCGAAATACGTTAGAGGACAAACATTTAAAATTTGAAAAATGAAAAATAAAAAAGTTCAAAAAATTATGTATATGAGTGAATATTCGACTTTTTTGTCCGTTGATTTTTTTCGTTCAAAATCCTAGAATATACTAATTTGGACATTACGAAACGATTGGCGTTCGCAGAATTTGTCTATTTCTAACCGTTCTCGACTTGGTCAGGTCTAAATCAGTTTTTAGACGTTTTTTTTCCCGCCAAAAATATTTCTGATGAGTTTTCGACATTTTCGTTATGAAATTCGGAATCAGCACGTCAAAATACGTTAGAGGACAAAAATTTAAAATTTGAAAAATGAAAAATAAAAAACTTCAAAAAATTATGTATATGAGTGTATATTCGACTTTTTTGTCCGTTGATTTTTTTCGTTCAAAATCCTAGGATATACTAATTTGGACATTACGAAACGATTGGCGTTCGCAGAATTTGTCTATTTCTAACCGTTCTCGACTTGGTCAGGTCTAAATCAGTTTTTAGACGGTGTTTTTTCCGCCAAAAATATTTCTGATGAGTTTTCGACATTTTCGTTATGAAATTCGGAATCAGCACGTCAAAATACGTTAGAGGACAAAAGTTTAAAATTTGAAAAATGAAAAATAAAAAGTTCAAAAAATTATGTATATGAGTGTATATTCGACTTTTTTGTCCGTTGATTTTTTTCGTTCAAAATCCTAGGATATACTAATTTGGACATTACGAAAAGATTGGCGTTCGCAGAATTTGTCTATTTCTAACCGTTCTCGACTTGGTCAGCTCTAAATCAGTTTTTAGACGGTGTTTTTCCCGCCAAAAAGTTTCTGATGAGTTTTCGACATTTTCTTTATGAAATTCGGAATCAGCACGTCAAAATACGTTAGGGGACAAAAATTTAAAATTTGAAAAATGAAAAATAAAAAAGTTCAAAAAATTATGTATATGAGTGCATATTCGACTTTTTTGTCCGTTGATTTTTTTCTTTCAAAATCCTAGTATATACTAATTTGGACATTACGAAACGATTGGCGTTCGCAGAATTTGTCTATGTCTAACCGTTCTCGACGTGGTCAGGTCTAAATCAGTTTTTAGACGGTTTTTTTCCCGCCAAAAATATTTCTGATGAGTTTTCGACATTTTCGTTATGAAATTCGGAATCAGCACGTCAAAATACGTTAGAGGACAAAAATTTGAAATTTGAAAAATGAAAACTCAAAAAGTTCAAAAAATTATGTATATGAGTGTATATTCGACTTTTTTGTCCGTTGATTTTTTTCGTTCAAAATCCTAGTATATACTAATTTGGACATTCTGAATCGATTGGCGTTCGCAGAATTTGTCTATCTCTAACCGTTCTCGAGTTGGTCAGCTCTAAATCAGTTTTTAAACGGTTTTTCTCCCGCCAAAAATATTTCTGATGAATTTTCGACATTTTCGTTATGAAATTCGGAATCAGCACGTCATAATACGTTAGAGGACAAAAATTTAAAATTTGAAAAATGAAAAATAAAAAAGTTCAAAAAATTATGTATATGAGTGTATATTCGACTTTTTTGTCCGTTGATTTTTTTCGTTCAAAATCCTAGGATATACTAATTTGGACATTACGAAATGATTGGCGTTCGCAGAATTTGTCTATTTCTAACCGTTCTCGACTTGGTCAGCTCTAAATCAGTTTCTAGACGGTTTTTTTCCCACCAAAAGTATTTCTGATGGGTTTTCGACATTTTCATCATGAAATTCGGAATCAGCACGTCAAAATACATTAGAGGACAAACATTTAAAATTTGAAAAATGAAAACTCAAAAAGTTCAAAAAATTATGTATATGAGTGTATATTCGACTTTTTTGTCCGTTGATTTTTTTTGTTCAAAATCCTAGTAAATACTAATTTGGACATTCTGAATCGATTGGCGTTCGCAGAATTTGTCTATCTCTAACCGTTCTCGAGTTGGTCAGCTCTAAATCAGTTTTTAAACGGTTTTTTTCCCACTAAAAATATTTCTGATGAGTTTTCGACATTTTCGTTATAAAATTCGGAATCAGCACGTCAAAATACGTTAGAGGACAAAAATTTAAAATTTGAATAATGAAAACTCAAAAAGTTCAAAATATTATGTATATGAGTGTATATTCGACTTTTTTGTCCGTTGATTTTTTTCGTTCAAAATCCTAGTATATACTAATTTGGACATTACGAAACGATTGGCATTCGCAGAATTTGTCTATTTCTAACCGTTCTCGACTTGGTCAGCTCTAAATCAGTTTCTAGACGGTTTTTTTCCCACCAAAAATATTTCTGATGAGTTTTCGACATTTTCATCATGAAATTCGGAATCAGCACGTCGAAATACGTTTGAGGACAAACATTGAAAATTTGAAAAATGAAAAATAAAAAAGTTCAAAAAATTATGTATATGAGTGAATATTCGACTTTTTTGTCCGTTGATTTTTTTCGTTCAAAATCCTAGAATATACTAATTTGGACATTACGAAACGATTGGCGTTCGCAGAATTTGTCTATTTCTAACCGTTCTCGACTTGGTCAGGTCTAAATCAGTTTTTAGACGGTTTTTTTCCCGCCAAAAATATTTCTGATGAGTTTTCGACATTTTCGTTATGAAATTCGGAATCAGCACGTCAAAATACGTTAGAGGACAAAAATTTAAAATTTGAAAAATAAAAAACTTCAAAAAATTATGTATATGAGTGTATATTCGACTTTTTTGTCCGTTGATTTTTTTCGTTCAAAATCCTAGAATATACTAATTTGGACATTACGAAACGATTGGCGTTCGCAGAATTTGTCTATTTCTAACCGTTCTCGACTTGGTCAGGTCTAAATCAGTTTTTAGACGGTGTTTTTTCCGCCAAAAATATTTCTGATGAGTTTTCGACATTTTCGTTATGAAATTCGGAATCAGCACGTCAAAATACGTTAGAGGACAAAAGTTTAAAATTTGAAAAATGAAAAATAAAAAGTTCAAAAAATTATGTATATGAGTGTATATTCGACTTTTTTGTCCGTTGATTTTTTTCGTTCAAAATCCTAGGATATACTAATTTGGACATTCTGAATCGATTGGCGTTCGCAGAATTTGTCTATCTCTAACCGTTCTCGAGTTGGTCAGCTCTAAATCAGTTTTTAAACGGTTTTTTTCCCACTAAAAATATTTCTGATGAGTTTTCGACATTTTCGTTATAAAATTCGGAATCAGCACGTCAAAATACGTTAGAGGACAAAAATTTAAAATTTGAATAATGAAAACTCAAAAAGTTCAAAATATTATGTATATGAGTGTATATTCGACTTTTTTGTCCGTTGATTTTTTTCGTTCAAAATCCTAGGATATACTAATTTGGACATTACGAAACGATTGGCATTCGCAGAATTTGTCTATTTCTAACCGTTCTCGACTTGGTCAGCTCTAAATCAGTTTCTAGACGGTTTTTTTCCCACCAAAAATATTTCTGATGAGTTTTCGACATTTTCATCATGAAATTCGGAATCAGCACGTCGAAATACGTTAGAGGACAAACATTTAAAATTTGAAAAATGAAAAATAAAAAAGTTCAAAAAATTATGTATATGAGTGAATATTCGACTTTTTTGTCCGTTGATTTTTTTCGTTCAAAATCCTAGAATATACTAATTTGGACATTACGAAACGATTGGCATTCGCAGAATTTGTCTATTTCTAACCGTTCTCGACTTGGTCAGGTCTAAATCAGTTTTTAGACGGTTTTTTTCCCGCCAAAAATATTTCTGATGAGTTTTCGACATTTTCGTTATGAAATTCGGAATCAGCACGTCAAAATACGTTAGAGGACAAAAATTTAAAATTTGAAAAATGAAAAATAAAAAACTTCAAAAAATTATGTATATGAGTGTATATTCGACTTTTTTGTCCGTTGATTTTTTTCGTTCAAAATCCTAGGATATACTAATTTGGACATTACGAAACGATTGGCGTTCGCAGAATTTGTCTATTTCTAACCGTTCTCGACTTGGTCAGGTCTAAATCAGTTTTTAGACGGTGTTTTTTCCGCCAAAAATATTTCTGATGAGTTTTCGACATTTTCGTTATGAAATTCGGAATCAGCACGTCAAAATACGTTAGAGGACAAACATTTAAAATTTGAAAAATGAAAAATAAAAAGTTCAGAAAATTATGTATATGAGTGTATATTCGACTTTTTTGTCCGTTGATTTTTTTCGTTCAAAATCCTAGGATATACTAATTTGGACATTACGAAACGATTGGCGTTCGCAGAATTTGTCTATTTCTAACCGTTCTCGACTTGGTCAGGTCTAAATCAGTTTTTAGACGGTTTTTTTCCCGCCAAAAATATTTCTGATGAGTTTTCGACATTTTCGTTATGAAATTCGGAATCAGCACGTCAAAATACGTTAGAGGACAAAAATTTTAAATTTGAAAAATGAAAAATAAAAAACTTCAAAAAATTATGTATATGAGTGTATATTCGACTTTTTTGTCCGTTGATTTTTTTCGTTCAAAATCCTAGGATATACTAATTTGGACATTACGAAACGATTGGCGTTCGCAGAATTTGTCTATTTCTAACCGTTCTCGACTTGGTCAGGTCTAAATCAGTTTTTAGACGGTTTTTTTCCCGCCAAAAATGTTTCTGATGAGTTTTCGACATTTTCATTATGAAATTCGGAATCAGCACGTCAAAATACGTTAGAGGACAAAAATTTAAAATTTGAAAAATGAAAAATAAAAAAGTTCAAAAAATTATGTATATGAGTGTATATTCGACTTTTTTGTCCGTTGATTTTTTTCGTTCAAAATCCTAGGATATACTAATTTGGACATTACGAAACGATTGGCGTTCGCAGAATTTGTCTATTTCTAACCGTTCTCGACTTGGTCAGCTCTAAATCAGTTTTTAGACGGTGTTTTTCCCGCCAAAAAGTTTCTGATGAGTTTTCGACATTTTCTTTATGAAATTCGGAATCAGCACGTCAAAATACGTTAGGGGAAAAAAATTTAAAATTTGAAAAATGAAAAATAAAAAAGTTCAAAAAATTATGTATATGAGTGCATATTCGACTTTTTTGTCCGTTGATTTTTTTCGTTCAAAATACTAGGATATACTAATTTGGACATTACGAAACGATTGGCGTTCGCAGAATTTGTCTATTTCTAACCGTTCTCGACTTGGTTAGGTCTAAATCAGTTTTTAGACGGTTTTTTTCCCGCCAAAAATATTTCTGATGAGTTTTCGACATTTTCGTTATGAAATTCGGAATCAGCACGTCAAAATACGTTAGAGGACAAAAATTTTAAATTTGAAAAATGAAAAATAAACTTCAAAAAATTATTTATATGAGTGTATATTCGACTTTTTTGTCCGTTGATTTTTTTAGTTCAAAATCCTAGGATATACTAATTTGGACATTACGAAACGATTGGCGTTCGCAGAATTTGTCTATTTCTAACCGTTCTCGACTTGGTCAGCTCTAAATCAGTTTCTAGACGGTTTTTTTCCCACCTAAAATATTTCTGATGAGTTTTCGACATTTTCATCATGAAATTCGGAATCAGCACGTCAAAATACGTTAGAGGACAAACATTTAAAATTTGAAAAATGAAAAATAAAAAAGTTCAAAAAATTATGTATATGAGTGTATATTCGACTTTTTTGTCCGTTGATTTTTTTCGTTCAAAATCCTAGGATTTACTAATTTGGACATTACGAATTGATTGGCGTTCGCAGAATTTGTCTATTTCTAACCGTTCTCGACTTGGTCAGGTCTAAATCAGTTTTTAGACGGTTTTTTCCCGCCAAAAGTATTTCTGATGAGTTTTCGACATTTTCGTTATGAAACTCGGAATCAGCACGTCAAAATACGTTAGAGGACAAAAATTTGAAATTTGAAAAATGAAAACTCAAAAAGTTCAAAAAATTATGTATATGAGTGTATATTCGACTTTTTTGTCCGTTGATTTTTTTTGTTCAAAATCCTAGTATATACTAATTTGGACATTCTGAATCGATTGGCGTTCGCAGAATTTGTCTATTTCTAACCGTTCTCGACTTGGTTAGGTCTAAATCAGTTTTTAGACGGTTTTTTTCCCGCCAAAAATATTTCTGATGAGTTTTCGACATTTTCGTTATGAAATTCGGAATCAGCACGTCAAAATACGTTAGAGGACAAAAATTTTAAATTTGAAAAATGAAAAATAAACTTCAAAAAATTATTTATATGAGTGTATATTCGACTTTTTTGTCCGTTGATTTTTTTAGTTCAAAATCCTAGGATATACTAATTTGGACATTACGAAACGATTGGCGTTCGCAGAATTTGTCTATTTCTAACCGTTCTCGACTTGGTCAGCTCTAAATCAGTTTCTAGACGGTTTTTTTCCCACCTAAAATATTTCTGATGAGTTTTCGACATTTTCATCATGAAATTCGGAATCAGCACGTCAAAATACGTTAGAGGACAAACATTTAAAATTTGAAAAATGAAAAATAAAAAAGTTCAAAAAATTATGTATATGAGTGTATATTCGACTTTTTTGTCCGTTGATTTTTTTCGTTCAAAATCCTAGGATTTACTAATTTGGACATTACGAATTGATTGGCGTTCGCAGAATTTGTCTATTTCTAACCGTTCTCGACTTGGTCAGGTCTAAATCAGTTTTTAGACGGTTTTTTCCCGCCAAAAGTATTTCTGATGAGTTTTCGACATTTTCGTTATGAAACTCGGAATCAGCACGTCAAAATACGTTAGAGGACAAAAATTTGAAATTTGAAAAATGAAAACTCAAAAAGTTCAAAAAATTATGTATATGAGTGTATATTCGACTTTTTTGTCCGTTGATTTTTTTCGTTCAAAATCCTAGGATATACTAATTTGGACATTACGAAACGATTGGCGTTCGCAGAATTTGTCTATTTCTAACCGTTCTCGACTTGGTCAGCTCTAAATCAGTTTTTAGACGGTGTTTTTCCCGCCAAAAAGTTTCTGATGAGTTTTCGACATTTTCTTTATGAAATTCGGAATCAGCACGTCAAAATACGTTAGGGGAAAAAAATTTAAAATTTGAAAAATGAAAAATAAAAAAGTTCAAAAAATTATGTATATGAGTGTATATTCGACTTTTTTGTCCGTTGATTTTTTTCGTTCAAAATCCTAGGATATACTAATTTGGACATTACGAAATGATTGGCGTTCGCAGAATTTGTCTATTTCTAACCGTTCTCGACTTGGTCAGCTCTAAATCAGTTTCTAGACGGTTTTTTTCCCACCAAAAATATTTCTGATGGGTTTTCGACATTTTCATCATGAAATTCGGAATCAGCACGTCAAAATACATTAGAGGACAAACATTTAAAATTTGAAAAATGAAAAATAAAAAAGTTCAAAAAATTATGTATATGAGTGTATATTCGACTTTTTTGTCCGTTGATTTTTTTCGTTTAAAATCCTAGGATATACTAATTTGGACATTACGAAACGATTGGCGTTCGCAGAATGTGTCTATTTCTAACCGTTTTCGACTTGGTCAGCTCTAAATCAGTTTTTAGACGGTGTTTCTCCCGCCAAAAATATTTCTGATGAGTTTTCGACATTTTCGTTATGAAATTCGGAATCAGCACGTCAAAATACGTTAGAGGACAAAAATTTAAAATTTGAAAAATGAAAAATAAAAAAGTTCAAAAAATTATGTATATGAGTGTATATTCGACTTTTTTGTCCGTTGATTTTTTTCGTTCAAAATACTAGGATATACTAATTTGGACATTACGAAACGATTGGCGTTCGCAGAATTTGTCTATTTCTAACCGTTCTCGACTTGGTTAGGTCTAAATCAGTTTTTAGACGGTTTTTTTCCCGCCAAAAATATTTCTGATGAGTTTTCGACATTTTCGTTATGAAATTCGGAATCAGCACGTCAAAATACGTTAGAGGACAAAAATTTTAAATTTGAAAAATGAAAAATAAACTTCAAAAAATTATTTATATGAGTGTATATTCGACTTTTTTGTCCGTTGATTTTTTTAGTTCAAAATCCTAGGATATACTAATTTGGACATTACGAAACGATTGGCGTTCGCAGAATTTGTCTATTTCTAACCGTTCTCGACTTGGTCAGCTCTAAATCAGTTTCTAGACGGTTTTTTTCCCACCTAAAATATTTCTGATGAGTTTTCGACATTTTCATCATGAAATTCGGAATCAGCACGTCAAAATACGTTAGAGGACAAACATTTAAAATTTGAAAAATGAAAAATAAAAAAGTTCAAAAAATTATGTATATGAGTGTATATTCGACTTTTTTGTCCGTTGATTTTTTTCGTTCAAAATCCTAGGATATACTAATTTGGACATTACGAATTGATTGGCGTTCGCAGAATTTGTCTATTTCTAACCGTTCTCGACTTGGTCAGGTCTAAATCAGTTTTTAGACGGTTTTTTTCCCACCAAAAATATTTCTGATGAGTTTTCGACATTTTCATCATGAAATTCGGAATCAGCACGTCGAAATACGTTAGAGGACAAACATTTAAAATTTGAAAAATGAAAAATAAAAAAGTTCAAAAAATGATGTATATGAGTGAATATTCGACTTTTTTGTCCGTTTTGATTTTTTTCGTTCAAAATCCTAGGATACACTAATTTGGACATAACGAAATGATTGGCGTTCGCAGAATTTGTCTATTTCTAACCGTTCTCGACTTGGTCAGGTCTAAATCAGTTTTTAGACGGTTTTTTTCCCGCCAAAAATATTTCTGATGAGTTTTCGACATTTTCGTTATGAAACTCGGAATCAGCACGTCAAAATACGTTAGAGGACAAAAATTTGAAATTTGAAAAATAAAAACTCAAAAAGTTCAAAAAATTATGTATATGAGTGTATATTCGACTTTTTTGTCCGTTGATATTTTTTGTTCAAAATCCTCGTAAATACTAATTTGGACATTCTGAATCGATTGGCGTTCGCAGAATTTGTCTATCTCTAACCGTTCTCGAGTTGGTCAGCTCTAAATCAGTTTTTAAACGGTTTTTTCCCACTAAAAATATTTCTGATGAGATTTCGACATTTTCGTTATAAAATTCGGAATCAGCATGTCAAAATACGTTAGAGGACAAAAATTTAAAATTTGAAAAATGAAAACTCAAAAAGTTGAAAAAATTATGTATATGAGTGTATATTCGACTTTTTTGTCCGTTGATTTTTTTCGTTCAAAATCCTAGGATATACTAATTTGGACATTACGAAACGATTGGCGTTCGCAGAATTTGTCTATTTCTAACCGTTCTCGACTTGGTCAGCTCTAAATCAGTTTTTAGACGGTGTTTTTCCCGCCAAAAAGTTTCTGATGAGTTTTCGACATTTTCTTTATGAAATTCGGAATCAGCACGTCAAAATACGTTAGGGGACAAAAATTTAAAATTTGAAAAATGAAAAATAAAAAAGTTCAAAAAATTATGTATATGAGTGCATATTCGACTTTTTTGTCCGTTGATTTTTTTCTTTCAAAATCCTAGTATATACTAATTTGGACATTACGAAACGATTGGCGTTCGCAGAATTTGTCTATGTCTAACCGTTCTCGACGTGGTCAGGTCTAAATCAGTTTTTAGACGGTTTTTTTCCCGCCAAAAATATTTCTGATGAGTTTTCGACATTTTCGTTATGAAATTCGGAATCAGCACGTCAAAATACGTTAGAGGACAAAAATTTGAAATTTGAAAAATGAAAACTCAAAAAGTTCAAAAAATTATGTATATGAGTGTATATTCGACTTTTTTGTCCGTTGATTTTTTTCGTTCAAAATCCTAGTATATACTAATTTGGACATTCTGAATCGATTGGCGTTCGCAGAATTTGTCTATCTCTAACCGTTCTCGAGTTGGTCAGCTCTAAATCAGTTTTTAAACGGTTTTTCTCCCGCCAAAAATATTTCTGATGAATTTTCGACATTTTCGTTATGAAATTCGGAATCAGCACGTCATAATACGTTAGAGGACAAAAATTTAAAATTTGAAAAATGAAAAATAAAAAAGTTCAAAAAATTATGTATATGAGTGTATATTCGACTTTTTTGTCCGTTGATTTTTTTCGTTCAAAATCCTAGGATATACTAATTTGGACATTACGAAATGATTGGCGTTCGCAGAATTTGTCTATTTCTAACCGTTCTCGACTTGGTCAGCTCTAAATCAGTTTCTAGACGGTTTTTTTCCCACCAAAAGTATTTCTGATGGGTTTTCGACATTTTCATCATGAAATTCGGAATCAGCACGTCAAAATACATTAGAGGACAAACATTTAAAATTTGAAAAATGAAAACTCAAAAAGTTCAAAAAATTATGTATATGAGTGTATATTCGACTTTTTTGTCCGTTGATTTTTTTTGTTCAAAATCCTAGTAAATACTAATTTGGACATTCTGAATCGATTGGCGTTCGCAGAATTTGTCTATCTCTAACCGTTCTCGAGTTGGTCAGCTCTAAATCAGTTTTTAAACGGTTTTTTTCCCACTAAAAATATTTCTGATGAGTTTTCGACATTTTCGTTATAAAATTCGGAATCAGCACGTCAAAATACGTTAGAGGACAAAAATTTAAAATTTGAATAATGAAAACTCAAAAAGTTCAAAATATTATGTATATGAGTGTATATTCGACTTTTTTGTCCGTTGATTTTTTTCGTTCAAAATCCTAGTATATACTAATTTGGACATTACGAAACGATTGGCATTCGCAGAATTTGTCTATTTCTAACCGTTCTCGACTTGGTCAGCTCTAAATCAGTTTCTAGACGGTTTTTTTCCCACCAAAAATATTTCTGATGAGTTTTCGACATTTTCATCATGAAATTCGGAATCAGCACGTCGAAATACGTTAGAGGACAAACATTGAAAATTTGAAAAATGAAAAATAAAAAAGTTCAAAAAATTATGTATATGAGTGAATATTCGACTTTTTTGTCCGTTGATTTTTTTCGTTCAAAATCCTAGAATATACTAATTTGGACATTACGAAACGATTGGCGTTCGCAGAATTTGTCTATTTCTAACCGTTCTCGACTTGGTCAGGTCTAAATCAGTTTTTAGACGGTTTTTTTCCCGCCAAAAATATTTCTGATGAGTTTTCGACATTTTCGTTATGAAATTCGGAATCAGCACGTCAAAATACGTTAGAGGACAAAAATTTAAAATTTGAAAAATAAAAAACTTCAAAAAATTATGTATATGAGTGTATATTCGACTTTTTTGTCCGTTGATTTTTTTCGTTCAAAATCCTAGAATATACTAATTTGGACATTACGAAACGATTGGCGTTCGCAGAATTTGTCTATTTCTAACCGTTCTCGACTTGGTCAGGTCTAAATCAGTTTTTAGACGGTGTTTTTTCCGCCAAAAATATTTCTGATGAGTTTTCGACATTTTCGTTATGAAATTCGGAATCAGCACGTCAAAATACGTTAGAGGACAAAAGTTTAAAATTTGAAAAATGAAAAATAAAAAGTTCAAAAAATTATGTATATGAGTGTATATTCGACTTTTTTGTCCGTTGATTTTTTTCGTTCAAAATCCTAGGATATACTAATTTGGACATTCTGAATCGATTGGCGTTCGCAGAATTTGTCTATCTCTAACCGTTCTCGAGTTGGTCAGCTCTAAATCAGTTTTTAAACGGTTTTTTTCCCACTAAAAATATTTCTGATGAGTTTTCGACATTTTCGTTATAAAATTCGGAATCAGCACGTCAAAATACGTTAGAGGACAAAAATTTAAAATTTGAATAATGAAAACTCAAAAAGTTCAAAATATTATGTATATGAGTGTATATTCGACTTTTTTGTCCGTTGATTTTTTTCGTTCAAAATCCTAGGATATACTAATTTGGACATTACGAAACGATTGGCATTCGCAGAATTTGTCTATTTCTAACCGTTCTCGACTTGGTCAGCTCTAAATCAGTTTCTAGACGGTTTTTTTCCCACCAAAAATATTTCTGATGAGTTTTCGACATTTCCATCATGAAATTCGGAATCAGCACGTCGAAATACGTTAGAGGACAAACATTTAAAATTTGAAAAATGAAAAATAAAAAAGTTCAAAAAATTATGTATATGAGTGAATATTCGACTTTTTTGTCCGTTGATTTTTTTCGTTCAAAATCCTAGAATATACTAATTTGGACATTACGAAACGATTGGCATTCGCAGAATTTGTCTATTTCTAACCGTTCTCGACTTGGTCAGGTCTAAATCAGTTTTTAGACGGTTTTTTTCCCGCCAAAAATATTTCTGATGAGTTTTCGACATTTTCGTTATGAAATTCGGAATCAGCACGTCAAAATACGTTAGAGGACAAAAATTTAAAATTTGAAAAATGAAAAATAAAAAACTTCAAAAAATTATGTATATGAGTGTATATTCGACTTTTTTGTCCGTTGATTTTTTTCGTTCAAAATCCTAGGATATACTAATTTGGACATTACGAAACGATTGGCGTTCGCAGAATTTGTCTATTTCTAACCGTTCTCGACTTGGTCAGGTCTAAATCAGTTTTTAGACGGTGTTTTTTCCGCCAAAAATATTTCTGATGAGTTTTCGACATTTTCGTTATGAAATTCGGAATCAGCACGTCAAAATACGTTAGAGGACAAAAATTTAAAATTTGAAAAATGAAAAATAAAAAAGTTCAAAAAATTATGTATATGAGTGTATATTCGACTTTTTTGTCCGTTGATTTTTTTCGTTCAAAATCCTAGGATATACTAATTTGGACATTACGAAATGATTGGCGTTCGCAGAATTTGTCTATTTCTAACCGTTCTCGACTTGGTCAGCTCTAAATCAGTTTCTAGACGGTTTTTTTCCCACCAAAAGTATTTCTGATGGGTTTTCGACATTTTCATCATGAAATTCGGAATCAGCACGTCAAAATACATTAGAGGACAAACATTTAAAATTTGAAAAATGAAAACTCAAAAAGTTCAAAAAATTATGTATATGAGTGTATATTCGACTTTTTTGTCCGTTGATTTTTTTTGTTCAAAATCCTAGTAAATACTAATTTGGACATTCTGAATCGATTGGCGTTCGCAGAATTTGTCTATCTCTAACCGTTCTCGAGTTGGTCAGCTCTAAATCAGTTTTTAAACGGTTTTTTTCCCACTAAAAATATTTCTGATGAGTTTTCGACATTTTCGTTATAAAATTCGGAATCAGCACGTCAAAATACGTTAGAGGACAAAAATTTAAAATTTGAATAATGAAAACTCAAAAAGTTCAAAATATTATGTATATGAGTGTATATTCGACTTTTTTGTCCGTTGATTTTTTTCGTTCAAAATCCTAGTATATACTAATTTGGACATTACGAAACGATTGGCATTCGCAGAATTTGTCTATTTCTAACCGTTCTCGACTTGGTCAGCTCTAAATCAGTTTCTAGACGGTTTTTTTCCCACCAAAAATATTTCTGATGAGTTTTCGACATTTTCATCATGAAATTCGGAATCAGCACGTCGAAATACGTTAGAGGACAAACATTGAAAATTTGAAAAATGAAAAATAAAAAAGTTCAAAAAATTATGTATATGAGTGAATATTCGACTTTTTTGTCCGTTGATTTTTTTCGTTCAAAATCCTAGAATATACTAATTTGGACATTACGAAACGATTGGCGTTCGCAGAATTTGTCTATTTCTAACCGTTCTCGACTTGGTCAGGTCTAAATCAGTTTTTAGACGGTTTTTTTCCCGCCAAAAATATTTCTGATGAGTTTTCGACATTTTCGTTATGAAATTCGGAATCAGCACGTCAAAATACGTTAGAGGACAAAAATTTAAAATTTGAAAAATAAAAAACTTCAAAAAATTATGTATATGAGTGTATATTCGACTTTTTTGTCCGTTGATTTTTTTCGTTCAAAATCCTAGAATATACTAATTTGGACATTACGAAACGATTGGCGTTCGCAGAATTTGTCTATTTCTAACCGTTCTCGACTTGGTCAGGTCTAAATCAGTTTTTAGACGGTGTTTTTTCCGCCAAAAATATTTCTGATGAGTTTTCGACATTTTCGTTATGAAATTCGGAATCAGCACGTCAAAATACGTTAGAGGACAAAAGTTTAAAATTTGAAAAATGAAAAATAAAAAGTTCAAAAAATTATGTATATGAGTGTATATTCGACTTTTTTGTCCGTTGATTTTTTTCGTTCAAAATCCTAGGATATACTAATTTGGACATTCTGAATCGATTGGCGTTCGCAGAATTTGTCTATCTCTAACCGTTCTCGAGTTGGTCAGCTCTAAATCAGTTTTTAAACGGTTTTTTTCCCACTAAAAATATTTCTGATGAGTTTTCGACATTTTCGTTATAAAATTCGGAATCAGCACGTCAAAATACGTTAGAGGACAAAAATTTAAAATTTGAATAATGAAAACTCAAAAAGTTCAAAATATTATGTATATGAGTGTATATTCGACTTTTTTGTCCGTTGATTTTTTTCGTTCAAAATCCTAGGATATACTAATTTGGACATTACGAAACGATTGGCATTCGCAGAATTTGTCTATTTCTAACCGTTCTCGACTTGGTCAGCTCTAAATCAGTTTCTAGACGGTTTTTTTCCCACCAAAAATATTTCTGATGAGTTTTCGACATTTCCATCATGAAATTCGGAATCAGCACGTCGAAATACGTTAGAGGACAAACATTTAAAATTTGAAAAATGAAAAATAAAAAAGTTCAAAAAATTATGTATATGAGTGAATATTCGACTTTTTTGTCCGTTGATTTTTTTCGTTCAAAATCCTAGAATATACTAATTTGGACATTACGAAACGATTGGCATTCGCAGAATTTGTCTATTTCTAACCGTTCTCGACTTGGTCAGGTCTAAATCAGTTTTTAGACGGTTTTTTTCCCGCCAAAAATATTTCTGATGAGTTTTCGACATTTTCGTTATGAAATTCGGAATCAGCACGTCAAAATACGTTAGAGGACAAAAATTTAAAATTTGAAAAATGAAAAATAAAAAACTTCAAAAAATTATGTATATGAGTGTATATTCGACTTTTTTGTCCGTTGATTTTTTTCGTTCAAAATCCTAGGATATACTAATTTGGACATTACGAAACGATTGGCGTTCGCAGAATTTGTCTATTTCTAACCGTTCTCGACTTGGTCAGGTCTAAATCAGTTTTTAGACGGTGTTTTTTCCGCCAAAAATATTTCTGATGAGTTTTCGACATTTTCGTTATGAAATTCGGAATCAGCACGTCAAAATACGTTAGAGGACAAACATTTAAAATTTGAAAAATGAAAAATAAAAAGTTCAGAAAATTATGTATATGAGTGTATATTCGACTTTTTTGTCCGTTGATTTTTTTCGTTCAAAATCCTAGGATATACTAATTTGGACATTACGAAACGATTGGCGTTCGCAGAATTTGTCTATTTCTAACCGTTCTCGACTTGGTCAGGTCTAAATCAGTTTTTAGACGGTTTTTTTCCCGCCAAAAATATTTCTGATGAGTTTTCGACATTTTCGTTATGAAATTCGGAATCAGCACGTCAAAATACGTTAGAGGACAAAAATTTTAAATTTGAAAAATGAAAAATAAAAAACTTCAAAAAATTATGTATATGAGTGTATATTCGACTTTTTTGTCCGTTGATTTTTTTCGTTCAAAATCCTAGGATATACTAATTTGGACATTACGAAACGATTGGCGTTCGCAGAATTTGTCTATTTCTAACCGTTCTCGACTTGGTCAGGTCTAAATCAGTTTTTAGACGGTTTTTTTCCCGCCAAAAATGTTTCTGATGAGTTTTCGACATTTTCATTATGAAATTCGGAATCAGCACGTCAAAATACGTTAGAGGACAAAAATTTAAAATTTGAAAAATGAAAAATAAAAAAGTTCAAAAAATTATGTATATGAGTGTATATTCGACTTTTTTGTCCGTTGATTTTTTTCGTTCAAAATCCTAGGATATACTAATTTGGACATTACGAAACGATTGGCGTTCGCAGAATTTGTCTATTTCTAACCGTTCTCGACTTGGTCAGCTCTAAATCAGTTTTTAGACGGTGTTTTTCCCGCCAAAAAGTTTCTGATGAGTTTTCGACATTTTCTTTATGAAATTCGGAATCAGCACGTCAAAATACGTTAGGGGAAAAAAATTTAAAATTTGAAAAATGAAAAATAAAAAAGTTCAAAAAATTATGTATATGAGTGCATATTCGACTTTTTTGTCCGTTGATTTTTTTCGTTCAAAATACTAGGATATACTAATTTGGACATTACGAAACGATTGGCGTTCGCAGAATTTGTCTATTTCTAACCGTTCTCGACTTGGTTAGGTCTAAATCAGTTTTTAGACGGTTTTTTTCCCGCCAAAAATATTTCTGATGAGTTTTCGACATTTTCGTTATGAAATTCGGAATCAGCACGTCAAAATACGTTAGAGGACAAAAATTTTAAATTTGAAAAATGAAAAATAAACTTCAAAAAATTATTTATATGAGTGTATATTCGACTTTTTTGTCCGTTGATTTTTTTAGTTCAAAATCCTAGGATATACTAATTTGGACATTACGAAACGATTGGCGTTCGCAGAATTTGTCTATTTCTAACCGTTCTCGACTTGGTCAGCTCTAAATCAGTTTCTAGACGGTTTTTTTCCCACCTAAAATATTTCTGATGAGTTTTCGACATTTTCATCATGAAATTCGGAATCAGCACGTCAAAATACGTTAGAGGACAAACATTTAAAATTTGAAAAATGAAAAATAAAAAAGTTCAAAAAATTATGTATATGAGTGTATATTCGACTTTTTTGTCCGTTGATTTTTTTCGTTCAAAATCCTAGGATTTACTAATTTGGACATTACGAATTGATTGGCGTTCGCAGAATTTGTCTATTTCTAACCGTTCTCGACTTGGTCAGGTCTAAATCAGTTTTTAGACGGTTTTTTCCCGCCAAAAGTATTTCTGATGAGTTTTCGACATTTTCGTTATGAAACTCGGAATCAGCACGTCAAAATACGTTAGAGGACAAAAATTTGAAATTTGAAAAATGAAAACTCAAAAAGTTCAAAAAATTATGTATATGAGTGTATATTCGACTTTTTTGTCCGTTGATTTTTTTTGTTCAAAATCCTAGTATATACTAATTTGGACATTCTGAATCGATTGGCGTTCGCAGAATTTGTCTATCTCTAACCGTTCTCGAGTTGGTCAGCTCTAAATCAGTTTTTAAACGGTTTTTCTCCCGCCAAAAATATTTCTGATGAATTTTCGACATTTTCGTTATGAAATTCGGAATCAGCACGTCATAATACGTTAGAGGACAAAAATTTAAAATTTGAAAAATGAAAAATAAAAAAGTTCAAAAAATTATGTATATGAGTGTATATTCGACTTTTTTGTCCGTTGATTTTTTTCGTTCAAAATCCTAGGATATACTAATTTGGACATTACGAAATGATTGGCGTTCGCAGAATTTGTCTATTTCTAACCGTTCTCGACTTGGTCAGCTCTAAATCAGTTTCTAGACGGTTTTTTTCCCACCAAAAATATTTCTGATGGGTTTTCGACATTTTCATCATGAAATTCGGAATCAGCACGTCAAAATACATTAGAGGACAAACATTTAAAATTTGAAAAATGAAAAATAAAAAAGTTCAAAAAATTATGTATATGAGTGTATATTCGACTTTTTTGTCCGTTGATTTTTTTCGTTTAAAATCCTAGGATATACTAATTTGGACATTACGAAACGATTGGCGTTCGCAGAATGTGTCTATTTCTAACCGTTTTCGACTTGGTCAGCTCTAAATCAGTTTTTAGACGGTGTTTCTCCCGCCAAAAATATTTCTGATGAGTTTTCGACATTTTCGTTATGAAATTCGGAATCAGCACGTCAAAATACGTTAGAGGACAAAAATTTAAAATTTGAAAAATGAAAAATAAAAAAGTTCAAAAAATTATGTATATGAGTGTATATTCGACTTTTTTGTCCGTTGATTTTTTTCGTTCAAAATACTAGGATATACTAATTTGGACATTACGAAACGATTGGCGTTCGCAGAATTTGTCTATTTCTAACCGTTCTCGACTTGGTTAGGTCTAAATCAGTTTTTAGACGGTTTTTTTTCCCGCCAAAAATATTTCTGATGAGTTTTCGACATTTTCGTTATGAAATTCGGAATCAGCACGTCAAAATACGTTAGAGGACAAAAATTTTAAATTTGAAAAATGAAAAATAAACTTCAAAAAATTATTTATATGAGTGTATATTCGACTTTTTTGTCCGTTGATTTTTTTAGTTCAAAATCCTAGGATATACTAATTTGGACATTACGAAACGATTGGCGTTCGCAGAATTTGTCTATTTCTAACCGTTCTCGACTTGGTCAGCTCTAAATCAGTTTCTAGACGGTTTTTTTCCCACCTAAAATATTTCTGATGAGTTTTCGACATTTTCATCATGAAATTCGGAATCAGCACGTCAAAATACGTTAGAGGACAAACATTTAAAATTTGAAAAATGAAAAATAAAAAAGTTCAAAAAATTATGTATATGAGTGTATATTCGACTTTTTTGTCCGTTGATTTTTTTCGTTCAAAATCCTAGGATATACTAATTTGGACATTACGAATTGATTGGCGTTCGCAGAATTTGTCTATTTCTAACCGTTCTCGACTTGGTCAGGTCTAAATCAGTTTTTAGACGGTTTTTTTCCCACCAAAAATATTTCTGATGAGTTTTCGACATTTTCATCATGAAATTCGGAATCAGCACGTCGAAATACGTTAGAGGACAAACATTTAAAATTTGAAAAATGAAAAATAAAAAAGTTCAAAAAATGATGTATATGAGTGAATATTCGACTTTTTTGTCCGTTTTGATTTTTTTCGTTCAAAATCCTAGGATACACTAATTTGGACATAACGAAATGATTGGCGTTCGCAGAATTTGTCTATTTCTAACCGTTCTCGACTTGGTCAGGTCTAAATCAGTTTTTAGACGGTTTTTTTCCCGCCAAAAATATTTCTGATGAGTTTTCGACATTTTCGTTATGAAACTCGGAATCAGCACGTCAAAATACGTTAGAGGACAAAAATTTGAAATTTGAAAAATAAAAACTCAAAAAGTTCAAAAAATTATGTATATGAGTGTATATTCGACTTTTTTGTCCGTTGATATTTTTTGTTCAAAATCCTCGTAAATACTAATTTGGACATTCTGAATCGATTGGCGTTCGCAGAATTTGTCTATCTCTAACCGTTCTCGAGTTGGTCAGCTCTAAATCAGTTTTTAAACGGTTTTTTCCCACTAAAAATATTTCTGATGAGATTTCGACATTTTCGTTATAAAATTCGGAATCAGCATGTCAAAATACGTTAGAGGACAAAAATTTAAAATTTGAAAAATGAAAACTCAAAAAGTTGAAAAAATTATGTATATGAGTGTATATTCGACTTTTTTGTCCGTTGATTTTTTTCGTTCAAAATCCTAGGATATACTAATTTGGACATTACGAAACGATTGGCGTTCGCAGAATTTGTCTATTTCTAACCGTTCTCGACTTGGTCAGCTCTAAATCAGTTTTTAGACGGTGTTTCTCCCGCCAAAAATATTTCTGATGAGTTTTCGACATTTTCGTTATGAAATTCGGAATCAGCACGTCAAAATACGTTAGAGGACAAAAATTTTAAATTTGAAAAATGAAAAATAAACTTCAAAAAATTATTTATATGAGTGTATATTCGACTTTTTTGTCCGTTGATTATTTTCGTTCAAAATCCTAGGATATACTAATTTGGACATTACGAAACGATTGGCGTTCGCAGAATTTGTCTATTTCTAACCGTTCTCGACTTGGTTAGGTCTAAATCAGTTTTTAGACGGTTTTTTTCCCGCCAAAAATATTTCTGATGAGTTTTCGACATTTTCGTTATGAAATTTGGAATCAGCACGTCAAAATACGTTAGAGGACAAAAATTTTAAATTTGAAAAATGAAAAATAAACTTCAAAAAATTATTTATATGAGTGTATATTCGACTTTTTTGTCCGTTGATTTTTTTCGTTCAAAATCCTAGGATATACTAATTTGGACATTACGAAACGATTGGCGTTCGCAGAGTTTGTCTATTTCTAACTGTTCTCGACTTGGTCAGCTCTAAATCAGTTTCTAGACGGTTTTTTTCCCACCTAAAATATTTCTGATGAGTTTTCGACATTTTCATCATGAAATTCGGAATCAGCACGTCAAAATACGTTAGAGGACAAACATTTAAAATTTGAAAAATGAAAAATAAAAAAGTTCAAAAAATTATGTATATGAGTGTATATTCGACTTTTTTGTCCGTTGATTTTTTTCGTTCAAAATCCTAGGATATACTAATTTGGACATTACGAAACGATTGGCGTTCGCAGAATTTGTCTATTTCTAACCGTTCTCGACTTGGTCAGGTCTAAATCAGTTTTTAGACGGTGTTTTTTCCGCCAAAAATATTTCTGATGAGTTTTCGACATTTTCGTTATGAAATTCGGAATCAGCACGTCAAAATACGTTAGAGGACAAAAGTTTAAAATTTGAAAAATGAAAAATAAAAAGTTCAAAAAATTATGTATATGAGTGTATATTCGACTTTTTTGTCCGTTGATTTTTTTCGTTCAAAATCCTAGGATATACTAATTTGGACATTCTGAATCGATTGGCGTTCGCAGAATTTGTCTATCTCTAACCGTTCTCGAGTTGGTCAGCTCTAAATCAGTTTTTAAACGGTTTTTTTCCCACTAAAAATATTTCTGATGAGTTTTCGACATTTTCGTTATAAAATTCGGAATCAGCACGTCAAAATACGTTAGAGGACAAAAATTTAAAATTTGAATAATGAAAACTCAAAAAGTTCAAAATATTATGTATATGAGTGTATATTCGACTTTTTTGTCCGTTGATTTTTTTCGTTCAAAATCCTAGGATATACTAATTTGGACATTACGAAACGATTGGCATTCGCAGAATTTGTCTATTTCTAACCGTTCTCGACTTGGTCAGCTCTAAATCAGTTTCTAGACGGTTTTTTTCCCACCAAAAATATTTCTGATGAGTTTTCGACATTTTCATCATGAAATTCGGAATCAGCACGTCGAAATACGTTACAGGACAAACATTTAAAATTTGAAAAATGAAAAATAAAAAAGTTCAAAAAATTATGTATATGAGTGAATATTCGACTTTTTTGTCCGTTGATTTTTTTCGTTCAAAATCCTAGAATATACTAATTTGGACATTACGAAACGATTGGCGTTCGCAGAATTTGTCTATTTCTAACCGTTCTCGACTTGGTCAGGTCTAAATCAGTTTTTAGACGGTTTTTTTCCCGCCAAAAATATTTCTGATGAGTTTTCGACATTTTCGTTATGAAATTCGGAATCAGCACGTCAAAATACGTTAGAGGACAAAAATTTAAAATTTGAAAAATGAAAAATAAAAAACTTCAAAAAATTATGTATATGAGTGTATATTCGACTTTTTTGTCCGTTGATTTTTTTCGTTCAAAATCCTAGGATATACTAATTTGGACATTACGAAACGATTGGCGTTCGCAGAATTTGTCTATTTCTAACCGTTCTCGACTTGGTCAGGTCTAAATCAGTTTTTAGACGGTGTTTTTTCCGCCAAAAATATTTCTGATGAGTTTTCGACATTTTCGTTATGAAATTCGGAATCAGCACGTCAAAATACGTTAGAGGACAAACATTTAAAATTTGAAAAATGAAAAATAAAAAGTTCAGAAAATTATGTATATGAGTGTATATTCGACTTTTTTGTCCGTTGATTTTTTTTGTTCAAAATCCTAGGATATACTAATTTGGACATTACGAAACGATTGGCGTTCGCAGAATTTGTCTATTTCTAACCGTTCTCGACTTGGTCAGGTCTAAATCAGTTTTTAGACGGTTTTTTTCCCGCCAAAAATATTTCTGATGAGTTTTCGACATTTTCGTTATGAAATTCGGAATCAGCACGTCAAAATACGTTAGAGGACAAAAATTTTAAATTTGAAAAATGAAAAATAAAAATTTCAAAAAATTATGTATATGAGTGTATATTCGACTTTTTTGTCCGTTGATTTTTTTCGTTCAAAATCCTAGGATATACTAATTTGGACATTACGAAACGATTGGCGTTCGTAGAATTTTTCTATTTCTAACCGTTCTCGACTTGGTCAGGTCTAAATCAGTTTTTAGACGGTTTTTTTCCCGCCAAAAATGTTTCTGATGAGTTTTCGACATTTTCATTATGAAATTCGGAATCAGCACGTCAAAATACGTTAGAGGACAAAAATTTTAAATTTGAAAAATGAAAAATAAACTTCAAAAAATTATTTATATGAGTGTATATTCGACTTTTTTGTCCGTTGATTTTTTTAGTTCAAAATCCTAGGATATACTAATTTGGACATTACGAAACGATTGGCGTTCGCAGAATTTGTCTATTTCTAACCGTTCTCGACTTGGTCAGCTCTAAATCAGTTTCTAGACGGTTTTTTTCCCACCTAAAATATTTCTGATGAGTTTTCGACATTTTCATCATGAAATTCGGAATCAGCACGTCAAAATACGTTAGAGGACAAACATTTAAAATTTGAAAAATGAAAAATAAAAAAGTTCAAAAAATTATGTATATGAGTGTATATTCGACTTTTTTGTCCGTTGATTTTTTTCGTTCAATATCCTAGGATATACTAATTTGGACATTACGAATTGATTGGCGTTCGCAGAATTTGTCTATTTCTAACTGTTCTCGACTTGGTCAGGTCTAAATCAGTTTTTAGACGGTTTTTTTCCCACCAAAAATATTTCTGATGAGTTTTCGACATTTTCATCATGAAATTCGGAATCAGCACGTCGAAATACGTTAGAGGACAAACATTTAAAATTTGAAAAATGAAAAATAAAAAAGTTCAAAAAATGATGTATATGAGTGAATATTCGACTTTTTTGTCCGTTTTGATTTTTTTCGTTCAAAATCCTAGGATACACTAATTTGGACATAACGAAATGATTGGCGTTCGCAGAATTTGTCTATTTCTAACCGTTCTCGACTTGGTCAGGTCTAAATCAGTTTTTAGACGGTTTTTTTCCCGCCAAAAATATTTCTGATGAGTTTTCGACATTTTCGTTATGAAACTCGGAATCAGCACGTCAAAATACGTTAGAGGACAAAAATTTGAAATTTGAAAAATAAAAACTCAAAAAGTTCAAAAAATTATGTATATGAGTGTATATTCGACTTTTTTGTCCGTTGATATTTTTTCTTCAAAATCCTCGTAAATACTAATTTGGACATTCTGAATCGATTGGCGTTCGCAGTATTTGTCTATCTCTAACCGTTCTCGAGTTGGTCAGCTCTAAATCAGTTTTTAAACGGTTTTTTCCCACTAAAAATATTTCTGATGAGATTTCGACATTTTCGTTATAAAATTCGGAATCAGCATGTCAAAATACGTTAGAGGACAAAAATTTAAAATTTGAAAAATGAAAACTCAAAAAGTTGAAAAAATTATGTATATGAGTGTATATTCGACTTTTTTGTCCGTTGATTTTTTTCGTTCAAAATCCTAGGATATACTAATTTGGACATTACGAAACGATTGGCGTTCGCAGAATTTGTCTATTTCTAACCGTTCTCGACTTGGTCAGCTCTAAATCAGTTTTTAGACGGTGTTTCTCCCGCCAAAAATATTTCTGATGAGTTTTCGACATTTTCGTTATGAAATTCGGAATCAGCACGTCAAAATACGTTAGAGGACAAAAATTTTAAATTTGAAAAATGAAAAATAAACTTCAAAAAATTATTTATATGAGTGTATATTCGACTTTTTTGTCCGTTGATTTTTTTCGTTCAAAATCCTAGGATATACTAATTTGGACATTACGAAACGATTGGCGTTCGCAGAATTTGTCTATTTCTAACCGTTCTCGACTTGGTTAGGTCTAAATCAGTTTTTAGACGGTTTTTTTCCCGCCAAAAATATTTCTGATGAGTTTTCGACATTTTCGTTATGAAATTTGGAATCAGCACGTCAAAATACGTTAGAGGACAAAAATTTTAAATTTGAAAAATGAAAAATAAACTTCAAAAAATTATTTATATGAGTGTATATTCGACTTTTTTGTCCGTTGATTTTTTTCGTTCAAAATCCTAGGATATACTAATTTGGACATTACGAAACGATTGGCGTTCGTAGAGTTTGTCTATTTCTAACCGTTCTCGACTTGGTCAGCTCTAAATCAGTTTCTAGACGGTTTTTTTCCCACCTAAAATATTTCTGATGAGTTTTCGACATTTTCATCATGAAATTCGGAATCAGCACGTCAAAATACGTTAGAGGACAAACATTTAAAATTTGAAAAATGAAAAATAAAAAAGTTCAAAAAATTATGTATATGAGTGTATATTCGACTTTTTTGTCCGTTGATTTTTTTCGTTCAAAATCCTAGGATATACTAATTTGGACATTACGAATTGATTGGCGATCGCAGAATTTGTCTATTTCTAACCGTTCTCGACTTGGTCAGGTCTAAATCAGTTTTTAGACGGTTTTTTCCCGCCAAAAGTATTTCTGATGAGTTTTCGACATTTTCGTTATGAAACTCGGAATCAGCACGTCAAAATACGTTAGAGGACAAAAATTTGAAATTTGAAAAATGAAAACTCAAAAAGTTCAAAAAATTATGTATATGAGTGTATATTCGACTTTTTTGTCCGTTGATTTTTTTTGTTCAAAATCCTAGTAAATACTAATTTGGACATTCTGAATCGATTGGCGTTCGCAGAATTTGTCTATCTCTAACCGTTCTCGAGTTGGTCAGCTCTAAATCAGTTTTTAAACGGTTTTTTTCCCACTAAAAATATTTCTGATGAGTTTTCGACATTTTCGTTATAAAATTCGGAATTAGCACGTCAAAATACGTTAGAGGACAAAAATTTAAAATTTGAATAATGAAAACTCAAAAAGTTCAAAATATTATGTATATGAGTGTATATTCGACTTTTTTGTCCGTTGATTTTTTTCGTTCAAAATCCTAGGATATACTAATTTGGACATTACGAAACGATTGGCATTCGCAGAATTTGTCTATTTCTAACCGTTCTCGACTTGGTCAGCTCTAAATCAGTTTCTAGACGGTTTTTTTCCCACCAAAAATATTTCTGATGAGTTTTCGACATTTTCATCATGAAATTCGGAATCAGCACGTCGAAATACGTTAGAGGACAAACATTTAAAATTTGAAAAATGAAAAATAAAAAAGTTCAAAAAATTATGTATATGAGTGAATATTCGACTTTTTTGTCCGTTGATTTTTTTCGTTCAAAATCCTAGAATATACTAATTTGGACATTACGAAACGATTGGCGTTCGCAGAATTTGTCTATTTCTAACCGTTCTCGACTTGGTTAGGTCTAAATCAGTTTTTAGACGGTTTTTTTCCCGCCAAAAATATTTCTGATGAGTTTTCGACATTTTCGTTATGAAATTCGGAATCAGCACGTCAAAATACGTTAGAGGACAAAAATTTTAAATTTGAAAAATGAAAAATAAACTTCAAAAAATTATTTATATGAGTGTATATTCGACTTTTTTGTCCGTTGATTTTTTTAGTTCAAAATCCTAGGATATACTAATTTGGACATTACGAAACGATTGGCGTTCGCAGAATTTGTCTATTTCTAACCGTTCTCGACTTGGTTAGGTCTAAATCAGTTTTTAGACGGTTTTTTTCCCGCCAAAAATATTTCTGATGAGTTTTCGACATTTTCGTTATGAAATTCGGAATCAGCACGTCAAAATACGTTAGAGGACAAAAATTTTAAATTTGAAAAATGAAAAATAAACTTCAAAAAATTATTTATATGAGTGTATATTCGACTTTTTTGTCCGTTGATTTTTTTAGTTCAAAATCCTAGGATATACTAATTTGGACATTACGAAACGATTGGCGTTCGCAGAATTTGTCTATTTCTAACCGTTCTCGACTTGGTTAGGTCTAAATCAGTTTTTAGACGGTTTTTTTCCCGCCAAAAATATTTCTGATGAGTTTTCGACATTTTCGTTATGAAATTCGGAATCAGCACGTCAAAATACGTTAGAGGACAAAAATTTTAAATTTGAAAAATGAAAAATAAAAAACTTCAAAAAATTATGTATATGAGTGTATATTCGACTTTTTTGTCCGTTGATTTTTTTCGTTCAAAATCCTAGGATATACTAATTTGGACATTACGAAACGATTGGCGTTCGCAGAATTTGTCTATTTCTAACCGTTCTCGACTTGGTCAGGTCTAAATCAGTTTTTAGACGGTGTTTTTTCCGCCAAAAATATTTCTGATGAGTTTTCGACATTTTCGTTATGAAATTCGGAATCAGCACGTCAAAATACGTTAGAGGACAAAAGTTTAAAATTTGAAAAATGAAAAATAAAAAGTTCAAAAAATTATGTATATGAGTGTATATTCGACTTTTTTGTCCGTTGATTTTTTTCGTTCAAAATCCTAGTATATACTAATTTGGACATTCTGAATCGATTGGCGTTCGCAGAATTTGTCTATCTCTAACCGTTCTCGACTTGGTCAGCTCTAAATCAGTTTTTAGACGGTGTTTTTCCCGCCAAAAAGTTTCTGATGAGTTTTCGACATTTTCTTTATGAAATTCGGAATCAGCACGTCAAAATACGTTAGGGGACAAAAATTTAAAATTTGAAAAATGAAAAATAAAAAAGTTCAAAAAATTATGTATATGAGTGCATATTCGACTTTTTTGTCCGTTGATTTTTTTCTTTCAAAATCCTAGTATATACTAATTTGGACATTACGAAACGATTGGCGTTCGCAGAATTTGTCTATTTCTAACCGTTCTCGACGTGGTCAGGTCTAAATCAGTTTTTAGACGGTTTTTTTTCCCGCCAAAAATATTTCTGATGAGTTTTCGACATTTTCGTTATGAAATTCGGAATCAGCACGTCAAAATACGTTAGAGGACAAAAATTTGAAATTTGAAAAATGAAAACTCAAAAAGTTCAAAAAATTATGTATATGAGTGTATATTCGACTTTTTTGTCCGTTGATTTTTTTCGTTCAAAATCCTAGTATATACTAATTTGGACATTCTGAATCGATTGGCGTTCGCAGAATTTGTCTATCTCTAACCGTTCTCGAGTTGGTCAGCTCTAAATCAGTTTTTAAACGGTTTTTCTCCCGCCAAAAATATTTCTGATGAATTTTCGACATTTTCGTTATGAAATTCGGAATCAGCACGTCATAATACGTTAGAGGACAAAAATTTAAAATTTGAAAAATGAAAAATAAAAAAGTTCAAAAAATTATGTATATGAGTGTATATTCGACTTTTTTGTCCGTTGATTTTTTTCGTTCAAAATCCTAGGATATACTAATTTGGACATTACGAAATGATTGGCGTTCGCAGAATTTGTCTATTTCTAACCGTTCTCGACTTGGTCAGCTCTAAATCAGTTTCTAGACGGTTTTTTTCCCACCAAAAATATTTCTGATGGGTTTTCGACATTTTCATCATGAAATTCGGAATCAGCACGTCAAAATACATTAGAGGACAAACATTTAAAATTTGAAAAATGAAAAATAAAAAAGTTCAAAAAATTATGTATATGAGTGTATATTCGACTTTTTTGTCCGTTGATTTTTTTCGTTCAAAATCCTAGGATATACTAATTTGGACATTACGAAACGATTGGCGTTCGCAGAATGTGTCTATTTCTAACCGTTTTCGACTTGGTCAGCTCTAAATCAGTTTTTAGACGGTGTTTCTCCCGCCAAAAATATTTCTGATGAGTTTTCGACATTTTCGTTATGAAATTCGGAATCAGCACGTCAAAATACGTTAGAGGACAAAAATTTAAAATTTGAAAAATGAAAAATAAAAAAGTTCAAAAAATTATGTATATGAGTGTATATTCGACTTTTTTGTCCGTTGATTTTTTTCGTTCAAAATACTAGGATATACTAATTTGGACATTACGAAACGATTGGCGTTCGCAGAATTTGTCTATTTCTAACCGTTCTCGACTTGGTTAGGTCTAAATCAGTTTTTAGACGGTTTTTTTCCCGCCAAAAATATTTCTGATGAGTTTTCGACATTTTCGTTATGAAATTCGGAATCAGCACGTCAAAATACGTTAGAGGACAAAAATTTTAAATTTGAAAAATGAAAAATAAACTTCAAAAAATTATTTATATGAGTGTATATTCGACTTTTTTGTCCGTTGATTTTTTTAGTTCAAAATCCTAGGATATACTAATTTGGACATTACGAAACGATTGGCGTTCGCAGAATTTGTCTATTTCTAACCGTTCTCGACTTGGTCAGCTCTAAATCAGTTTCTAGACGGTTTTTTTCCCACCTAAAATATTTCTGATGAGTTTTCGACATTTTCATCATGAAATTCGGAATCAGCACGTCAAAATACGTTAGAGGACAAACATTTAAAATTTGAAAAATGAAAAATAAAAAAGTTCAAAAAATTATGTATATGAGTGTATATTCGACTTTTTTGTCCGTTGATTTTTTTCGTTCAAAATCCTAGGATTTACTAATTTGGACATTACGAATTGATTGGCGTTCGCAGAATTTGTCTATTTCTAACCGTTCTCGACTTGGTCAGGTCTAAATCAGTTTTTAGACGGTTTTTTCCCGCCAAAAGTATTTCTGATGAGTTTTCGACATTTTCGTTATGAAACTCGGAATCAGCACGTCAAAATACGTTAGAGGACAAAAATTTGAAATTTGAAAAATGAAAACTCAAAAAGTTCAAAAAATTATGTATATGAGTGTATATTCGACTTTTTTGTCCGTTGATTTTTTTTGTTCAAAATCCTAGTATATACTAATTTGGACATTCTGAATCGATTGGCGTTCGCAGAATTTGTCTATCTCTAACCGTTCTCGAGTTGGTCAGCTCTAAATCAGTTTTTAAACGGTTTTTCTCCCGCCAAAAATATTTCTGATGAATTTTCGACATTTTCGTTATGAAATTCGGAATCAGCACGTCATAATACGTTAGAGGACAAAAATTTAAAATTTGAAAAATGAAAAATAAAAAACTTCAAAAAATTATGTATATGAGTGTATATTCGACTTTTTTGTCCGTTGATTTTTTTCGTTCAAAATCCTAGGATATACTAATTTGGACATTACGAAATGATTGGCGTTCGCAGAATTTGTCTATTTCTAACCGTTCTCGACTTGGTCAGCTCTAAATCAGTTTCTAGACGGTTTTTTTCCCACCAAAAATATTTCTGATGGGTTTTCGACATTTTCATCATGAAATTCGGAATCAGCACGTCAAAATACATTAGAGGACAAACATTTAAAATTTGAAAAATGAAAAATAAAAAAGTTCAAAAAATTATGTATATGAGTGTATATTCGACTTTTTTGTCCGTTGATTTTTTTCGTTCAAAATCCTAGGATATACTAATTTGGACATTACGAAACGATTGGCGTTCGCAGAATGTGTCTATTTCTAACCGTTTTCGACTTGGTCAGCTCTAAATCAGTTTTTAGACGGTGTTTCTCCCGCCAAAAATATTTCTGATGAGTTTTCGACATTTTCGTTATGAAATTCGGAATCAGCACGTCAAAATACGTTAGAGGACAAAAATTTAAAATTTGAAAAATGAAAAATAAAAAAGTTCAAAAAATTATGTATATGAGTGTATATTCGACTTTTTTGTCCGTTGATTTTTTTCGTTCAAAATACTAGGATATACTAATTTGGACATTACGAAACGATTGGCGTTCGCAGAATTTGTCTATTTCTAACCGTTCTCGACTTGGTTAGGTCTAAATCAGTTTTTAGACGGTTTTTTTCCCGTCAAAAATATTTCTGATGAGTTTTCGACATTTTCGTTATGAAATTTGGAATCAGCACGTCAAAATACGTTAGAGGACAAAAATTTTAAATTTGAAAAATGAAAAATAAACTTCAAAAAATTATTTATATGAGTGTATATTCGACTTTTTTGTCCGTTGATTTTTTTCGTTCAAAATCCTAGGATATACTAATTTGGACATTACGAAACGATTGGCGTTCGCAGAGTTTGTCTATTTCTAACCGTTCTCGACTTGGTCAGCTCTAAATCAGTTTCTAGACGGTTTTTTTCCCACCTAAAATATTTCTGATGAGTTTTCGACATTTTCATCATGAAATTCGGAATCAGCACGTCAAAATACGTTAGAGGACAAACATTTAAAATTTGAAAAATGAAAAATAAAAAAGTTCAAAAAATTATGTATATGAGTGTATATTCGACTTTTTTGTCCGTTGATTTTTTTCGTTCAAAATCCTAGGATATACTAATTTGGACATTACGAATTGATTGGCGATCGCAGAATTTGTCTATTTCTAACCGTTCTCGACTTGGTCAGGTCTAAATCAGTTTTTAGACGGTTTTTTCCCGCCAAAAGTATTTCTGATGAGTTTTCGACATTTTCGTTATGAAACTCGGAATCAGCACGTCAAAATACGTTAGAGGACAAAAATTTGAAATTTGAAAAATGAAAACTCAAAAAGTTCAAAAAATTATGTATATGAGTGTATATTCGACTTTTTTGTCCGTTGATTTTTTTTGTTCAAAATCCAAGTAAATACTAATTTGGACATTCTGAATCGATTGGCGTTCGCAGAATTTGTCTATCTCTAACCGTTCTCGAGTTGGTCAGCTCTAAATCAGTTTTTAAACGGTTTTTTTCCCACTAAAAATATTTCTGATGAGTTTTCGACATTTTCGTTATAAAATTCGGAATCAGCACGTCAAAATACGTTAGAGGACAAAAATTTAAAATTTGAATAATGAAAACTCAAAAAGTTCAAAATATTATGTATATGAGTGTATATTCGACTTTTTTGTCCGTTGATTTTTTTCGTTCAAAATCCTAGGATATACTAATTTGGACATTACGAAACGATTGGCATTCGCAGAATTTGTCTTTTTCTAACCGTTCTCGACTTGGTCAGCTCTAAATCAGTTTCTAGACGGTTTTTTTCCCACCAAAAATATTTCTGATGAGTTTTCGACATTTTCATCATGAAATTCGGAATCAGCACGTCGAAATACGTTAGAGGACAAACATTTAAAATTTGAAAAATGAAAAATAAAAAAGTTCAAAAAATTATGTATATGAGTGAATATTCGACTTTTTTGTCCGTTGATTTTTTTCGTTCAAAATCCTAGAATATACTAATTTGGACATTACGAAACGATTGGCGTTCGCAGAATTTGTCTATTTCTAACCGTTCTCGACTTGGTCAGGTCTAAATCAGTTTTTAGACGTTTTTTTTCCCGCCAAAAATATTTCTGATGAGTTTTCGACATTTTCGTTATGAAATTCGGAATCAGCACGTCAAAATACGTTAGAGGACAAAAATTTAAAATTTGAAAAATGAAAAATAAAAAACTTCAAAAAATTATGTATATGAGTGTATATTCGACTTTTTTGTCCGTTGATTTTTTTCGTTCAAAATCCTAGGATATACTAATTTGGACATTACGAAACGATTGGCGTTCGCAGAATTTGTCTATTTCTAACCGTTCTCGACTTGGTCAGGTCTAAATCAGTTTTTAGACGGTGTTTTTTCCGCCAAAAATATTTCTGATGAGTTTTCGACATTTTCGTTATGAAATTCGGAATCAGCACGTCAAAATACGTTAGAGGACAAAAGTTTAAAATTTGAAAAATGAAAAATAAAAAGTTCAAAAAATTATGTATATGAGTGTATATTCGACTTTTTTGTCCGTTGATTTTTTTCGTTCAAAATCCTAGGATATACTAATTTGGACATTACGAAAAGATTGGCGTTCGCAGAATTTGTCTATTTCTAACCGTTCTCGACTTGGTCAGCTCTAAATCAGTTTTTAGACGGTGTTTTTCCCGCCAAAAAGTTTCTGATGAGTTTTCGACATTTTCTTTATGAAATTCGGAATCAGCACGTCAAAATACGTTAGGGGACAAAAATTTAAAATTTGAAAAATGAAAAATAAAAAAGTTCAAAAAATTATGTATATGAGTGCATATTCGACTTTTTTGTCCGTTGATTTTTTTCTTTCAAAATCCTAGTATATACTAATTTGGACATTACGAAACGATTGGCGTTCGCAGAATTTGTCTATTTCTAACCGTTCTCGACGTGGTCAGGTCTAAATCAGTTTTTAGACGGTTTTTTTCCCGCCAAAAATATTTCTGATGAGTTTTCGACATTTTCGTTATGAAATTCGGAATCAGCACGTCAAAATACGTTAGAGGACAAAAATTTGAAATTTGAAAAATGAAAACTCAAAAAGTTCAAAAAATTATGTATATGAGTGTATATTCGACTTTTTTGTCCGTTGATTTTTTTCGTTCAAAATCCTAGTATATACTAATTTGGACATTCTGAATCGATTGGCGTTCGCAGAATTTGTCTATCTCTAACCGTTCTCGAGTTGGTCAGCTCTAAATCAGTTTTTAAACGGTTTTTCTCCCGCCAAAAATATTTCTGATGAATTTTCGACATTTTCGTTATGAAATTCGGAATCAGCACGTCATAATACGTTAGAGGACAAAAATTTAAAATTTGAAAAATGAAAAATAAAAAAGTTCAAAAAATTATGTATATGAGTGTATATTCGACTTTTTTGTCCGTTGATTTTTTTCGTTCAAAATCCTAGGATATACTAATTTGGACATTACGAAATGATTGGCGTTCGCAGAATTTGTCTATTTCTAACCGTTCTCGACTTGGTCAGCTCTAAATCAGTTTCTAGACGGTTTTTTTCCCACCAAAAATATTTCTGATGGGTTTTCGACATTTTCATCATGAAATTCGGAATCAGCACGTCAAAATACATTAGAGGACAAACATTTAAAATTTGAAAAATGAAAAATAAAAAAGTTCAAAAAATTATGTATATGAGTGTATATTCGACTTTTTTGTCCGTTGATTTTTTTCGTTCAAAATCCTAGGATATACTAATTTGGACATTACGAAACGATTGGCGTTCGCAGAATGTGTCTATTTCTAACCGTTTTCGACTTGGTCAGCTCTAAATCAGTTTTTAGACGGTGTTTCTCCCGCCAAAAATATTTCTGATGAGTTTTCGACATTTTCGTTATGAAATTCGGAATCAGCACGTCAAAATACGTTAGAGGACAAAAATTTAAAATTTGAAAAATGAAAAATAAAAAAGTTCAAAAAATTATGTATATGAGTGTATATTCGACTTTTTTGTCCGTTGATTTTTTTCGTTCAAAATACTAGGATATACTAATTTGGACATTACGAAACGATTGGCGTTCGCAGAATTTGTCTATTTCTAACCGTTCTCGACTTGGTTAGGTCTAAATCAGTTTTTAGACGGTTTTTTTCCCGCCAAAAATATTTCTGATGAGTTTTCGACATTTTCGTTATGAAATTCGGAATCAGCACGTCAAAATACGTTAGAGGACAAAAATTTTAAATTTGAAAAATGAAAAATAAACTTCAAAAAATTATTTATATGAGTGTATATTCGACTTTTTTGTCCGTTGATTTTTTTAGTTCAAAATCCTAGGATATACTAATTTGGACATTACGAAACGATTGGCGTTCGCAGAATTTGTCTATTTCTAACCGTTCTCGACTTGGTCAGCTCTAAATCAGTTTCTAGACGGTTTTTTTCCCACCTAAAATATTTCTGATGAGTTTTCGACATTTTCATCATGAAATTCGGAATCAGCACGTCAAAATACGTTAGAGGACAAACATTTAAAATTTGAAAAATGAAAAATAAAAAAGTTCAAAAAATTATGTATATGAGTGTATATTCGACTTTTTTGTCCGTTGATTTTTTTCGTTCAAAATCCTAGGATTTACTAATTTGGACATTACGAATTGATTGGCGTTCGCAGAATTTGTCTATTTCTAACCGTTCTCGACTTGGTCAGGTCTAAATCAGTTTTTAGACGGTTTTTTCCCGCCAAAAGTATTTCTGATGAGTTTTCGACATTTTCGTTATGAAACTCGGAATCAGCACGTCAAAATACGTTAGAGGACAAAAATTTGAAATTTGAAAAATGAAAACTCAAAAAGTTCAAAAAATTATGTATATGAGTGTATATTCGACTTTTTTGTCCGTTGATTTTTTTTGTTCAAAATCCTAGTATATACTAATTTGGACATTCTGAATCGATTGGCGTTCGCAGAATTTGTCTATCTCTAACCGTTCTCGAGTTGGTCAGCTCTAAATCAGTTTTTAAACGGTTTTTCTCCCGCCAAAAATATTTCTGATGAATTTTCGACATTTTCGTTATGAAATTCGGAATCAGCACGTCATAATACGTTAGAGGACAAAAATTTAAAATTTGAAAAATGAAAAATAAAAAACTTCAAAAAATTATGTATATGAGTGTATATTCGACTTTTTTGTCCGTTGATTTTTTTCGTTCAAAATCCTAGGATATACTAATTTGGACATTACGAAATGATTGGCGTTCGCAGAATTTGTCTATTTCTAACCGTTCTCGACTTGGTCAGCTCTAAATCAGTTTCTAGACGGTTTTTTTCCCACCAAAAATATTTCTGATGGGTTTTCGACATTTTCATCATGAAATTCGGAATCAGCACGTCAAAATACATTAGAGGACAAACATTTAAAATTTGAAAAATGAAAAATAAAAAAGTTCAAAAAATTATGTATATGAGTGTATATTCGACTTTTTTGTCCGTTGATTTTTTTCGTTCAAAATCCTAGGATATACTAATTTGGACATTACGAAACGATTGGCGTTCGCAGAATGTGTCTATTTCTAACCGTTTTCGACTTGGTCAGCTCTAAATCAAATTTTAGACGGTGTTTCTCCCGCCAAAAATATTTCTGATGAGTTTTCGACATTTTCGTTATGAAATTCGGAATCAGCACGTCAAAATACGTTAGAGGACAAAAATTTAAAATTTGAAAAATGAAAAATAAAAAAGTTCAAAAAATTATGTATATGAGTGTATATTCGACTTTTTTGTCCGTTGATTTTTTTCGTTCAAAATACTAGGATATACTAATTTGGACATTACGAAACGATTGGCGTTCGCAGAATTTGTCTATTTCTAACCGTTCTCGACTTGGTTAGGTCTAAATCAGTTTTTAGACGGTTTTTTTCCCGTCAAAAATATTTCTGATGAGTTTTCGACATTTTCGTTATGAAATTCGGAATCAGCACGTCAAAATACGTTAGAGGACAAAAATTTTAAATTTGAAAAATGAAAAATAAACTTCAAAAAATTATTTATATGAGTGTATATTCGACTTTTTTGTCCGTTGATTTTTTTAGTTCAAAATCCTAGGATATACTAATTTGGACATTACGAAACGATTGGCGTTCGCAGAATATGTCTATTTCTAACCGTTCTCGACTTGGTCAGCTCTAAATCAGTTTCTAGACGGTTTTTTTCCCACCTAAAATATTTCTGATGAGTTTTCGACATTTTCATCATGAAATTCGGAATCAGCACGTCAAAATACGTTAGAGGACAAACATTTAAAATTTGAAAAATGAAAAATAAAAAAGTTCAAAAAATTATGTATATGAGTGTTTATTCGACTTTTTTGTCCGTTGATTTTTTCCGTTCAAAATCCTAAGATATACTAATTTGGACATTACGAATTGATTGGCGTTCGCAAAATTTGTCTATTTCTAACCGTTCTCGACTTGGTCAGGTCTAAATCAGTTTTTAGACGGTTTTTTTCCCACCAAAAATATTTCTGATGAGTTTTCGACATTTTCATCATGAAATTCGGAATCAGTACGTCGAAATACGTTAGAGGACAAACATTTAAAATTTGAAAAATGAAAAATAAAAAAGTTCAAAAAATGATGTATATGAGTGAATATTCGACTTTTTTGTCCGTTTTGATTTTTTTCGTTCAAAATCCTAGGATACACTAATTTGGACATAACGAAATGATTGGCGTTCGCAGAATTTGTCTATTTCTAACCGTTCTCGACTTGGTCAGGTCTAAATCAGTTTTTAGACGGTTTTTTTCCCGCCAAAAATATTTCTGATGAGTTTTCGACATTTTTGTTATGAAACTCGGAATCAGCACGTCAAAATACGTTAGAGGACAAAAATTTGAAATTTGAAAAATAAAAACTCAAAAAGTTCAAAAAATTATGTATATGAGTGTATATTCGACTTTTTTGTCCGTTGATATTTTTTGTTCAAAATCCTCTTAAATACTAATTTGGACATTCTGAATCGATTGGCGTTCGCAGAATTTGTCTATCTCTAACCGTTCTCGAGTTGGTCAGCTCTAAATCAGTTTTTAAACGGTTTTTTCCCACTAAAAATATTTCTGATGAGATTTCGACATTTTCGTTATAAAATTCGGAATCAGCATGTCAAAATACGTTAGAGGACAAAAATTTAAAATTTGAAAAATGAAAACTCAAAAAGTTCAAAAAATTATGTATATGAGTGTATATTCGACTTTTTTGTCCGTTGATTTTTTTCGTTCAAAATCCTAGGATATACTAATTTGGACATTACGAAACGATTGGCGTTCGCAGAATTTGTCTATTTCTAACCGTTCTCGACTTGGTCAGCTCTAAATCAGTTTTTAGACGGTGTTTCTCCCGCCAAAAATATTTCTGATGAGTTTTCGACATTTTCGTTATGAAATTCGGAATCAGCACGTCAAAATACGTTAGAGGACAAAAATTTTAAATTTGAAAAATGAAAAATAAACTTCAAAAAATTATTTATATGAGTGTATATTCGACTTTTTTGTCCGTTGATTTTTTTCGTTCAAAATCCTAGGATATACTAATTTGGACATTACGAAACGATTGGCGTTCGCAGAATTTGTCTATTTCTAACCGTTCTCGACTTGGTTAGGTCTAAATCAGTTTTTAGACGGTTTTTTTCCCGCCAAAAATATTTCTGATGAGTTTTCGACATTTTCGTTATGAAATTTGGAATCAGCACGTCAAAATACGTTAGAGGACAAAAATTTTAAATTTGAAAAATGAAAAATAAACTTCAAAAAATTATTTATATGAGTGTATATTCGACTTTTTTGTCCGTTGATTTTTTTCGTTCAAAATCCTAGGATATACTAATTTGGACATTACGAAACGATTGGCGTTCGCAGAGTTTGTCTATTTCTAACCGTTCTCGACTTGGTCAGCTCTAAATCAGTTTCTAGACGGTTTTTTTCCCACCTAAAATATTTCTGATGAGTTTTCGACATTTTCATCATGAAATTCGGAATCAGCACGTCAAAATACGTTAGAGGACAAACATTTAAAATTTGAAAAATGAAAAATAAAAAAGTTCAAAAAATTATGTATATGAGTGTATATTCGACTTTTTTGTCCGTTGATTTTTTTCGTTCAAAATCCTAGGATATACTAATTTGGACATTACGAATTGATTGGCGATCGCAGAATTTGTCTATTTCTAACCGTTCTCGACTTGGTCAGGTCTAAATCAGTTTTTAGACGGTTTTTTCCCGCCAAAAGTATTTCTGATGAGTTTTCGACATTTTCGTTATGAAACTCGGAATCAGCACGTCAAAATACGTTAGAGGACAAAAATTTGAAATTTGAAAAATGAAAACTCAAAAAGTTCAAAAAATTATGTATATGAGTGTATATTCGACTTTTTTGTCCGTTGATTTTTTTTGTTCAAAATCCTAGTAAATACTAATTTGGACATTCTGAATCGATTGGCGTTCGCAGAATTTGTCTATCTCTAACCGTTCTCGAGTTGGTCAGCTCTAAATCAGTTTTTAAACGGTTTTTTTCCCACTAAAAATATTTCTGATGAGTTTTCGACATTTTCGTTATAAAATTCGGAATCAGCACGTCAAAATACGTTAGAGGACAAAAATTTAAAATTTGAATAATGAAAACTCAAAAAGTTCAAAATATTATGTATATGAGTGTATATTCGACTTTTTTGTCCGTTGATTTTTTTCGTTCAAAATCCTAGGATATACTAATTTGGACATTACGAAACGATTGGCATTCGCAGAATTTGTCTATTTCTAACCGTTCTCGACTTGGTCAGCTCTAAATCAGTTTCTAGACGGTTTTTTTCCCACCAAAAATATTTCTGATGAGTTTTCGACATTTTCATCATGAAATTCGGAATCAGCACGTCGAAATACGTTAGAGGACAAACATTTAAAATTTGAAAAATGAAAAATAAAAAAGTTCAAAAAATTATGTATATGAGTGAATATTCGACTTTTTTGTCCGTTGATTTTTTTCGTTCAAAATCCTAGAATATACTAATTTGGACATTACGAAACGATTGGCGTTCGCAGAATTTGTCTATTTCTAACCGTTCTCGACTTGGTCAGGTCTAAATCAGTTTTTAGACGGTTTTTTTCCCGCCAAAAATATTTCTGATGAGTTTTCGACATTTTCGTTATGAAATTCGGAATCAGCACGTCAAAATACGTTAGAGGACAAAAATTTAAAATTTGAAAAATGAAAAATAAAAATCTTCAAAAAATTATGTATATGAGTGTATATTCGACGTTTTTGTCCGTTGATTTTTTTCGTTCAAAATCCTAGGATATACTAATTTGGACATTACGAAACGATTGGCGTTCGCAGAATTTGTCTATTTCTAACCGTTCTCGACTTGGTCAGGTCTAAATCAGTTTTTAGACGGTGTTTTTTCCGCCAAAAATATTTCTGATGAGTTTTCGACATTTTCGTTATGAAATTCGGAATCAGCACGTCAAAATACGTTAGAGGACAAAAGTTTAAAATTTGAAAAATGAAAAATAAAAAGTTCAAAAAATTATGTATATGAGTGTATATTCGACTTTTTTGTCCGTTGATTTTTTTCGTTCAAAATCCTAGGATATACTAATTTGGACATTACGAAACGATTGGCGTTCGCAGAATTTGTCTATTTCTAACCGTTCTCGACTTGGTCAGCTCTAAATCAGTTTTTAGACGGTGTTTTTCCCGCCAAAAAGTTTCTGATGAGTTTTCGACATTTTCTTTATGAAATTCGGAATCAGCACGTCAAAATACGTTAGGGGACAAAAATTTAAAATTTGAAAAATGAAAAATAAAAAAGTTCAAAAAATTATGTATATGAGTGCATATTTGACTTTTTTGTCCGTTGATTTTTTTCTTTCAAAATCCTAGTATATACTAATTTGGACATTACGAAACGATTGGCGTTCGCAGAATTTGTCTATTTCTAACCGTTCTCGACGTGGTCAGGTCTAAATCAGTTTTTAGACGGTTTTTTTCCCGCCAAAAATATTTCTGATGAGTTTTCGACATTTTCGTTATGAAATTCGGAATCAGCACGTCAAAATACGTTAGAGGACAAAAATTTTAAATTTGAAAAATGAAAACTGAAAAAGTTCAAAAAATTATGTATATGAGTGAATATTCGACTTTTTTGTCCGTTGATTTTTTTCGTTCAAAATCCTAGGATATACTAACTTGGACATTACGAATTGATTGGCGTTCGCAGAATTTGTCTATTTCTAACCGTTCTCGACTTGGTCAGGTCTACATCAGTTTTTAGACGGTTTTTTTCCCGCCAAAAATATTTCTGATGAGTTTTCGACATTTTTGTTATGAAATTCGGAATCAGCACGTCAAAATACGTTAGAGGACAAAAATTTGAAATTTGAAAAATGAAAACTCAAAAAGTTCAAAAAATTATGTATATGAGTGTATATTCGACTTTTTTGTCCGTTGATTTTTTTCGTTCAAAATCCTAGTATATACTAATTTGGACATTCTGAATCGATTGGCGTTCGCAGAATTTGTCTATCTCTAACCGTTCTCGAGTTGGTCAGCTCTAAATCAGTTTTTAAACGGTTTTTCTCCCGCCAAAAATATTTCTGATGAATTTTCGACATTTTCGTTATGAAATTCGGAATCAGCACGTCATAATACGTTAGAGGACAAAAATTTAAAATTTGAAAAATGAAAAATAAAAAAGTTCAAAAAATTATGTATATGAGTGTATATTCGACTTTTTTGTCCGTTGATTTTTTTCGTTCAAAATCCTAGGATATACTAATTTGGACATTACGAAATGATTGGCGTTCGCAGAATTTGTCTATTTCTAACCGTTCTCGACTTGGTCAGCTCTAAATCAGTTTCTAGACGGTTTTTTTCCCACCAAAAATATTTCTGATGAGTTTTCGACATTTTCGTTATGAAATTCGGAATCAGCACGTCAAAATACGTTAGAGGACAAAAATTTAAAATTTGAAAAATGAAAAATAAAAATCTTCAAAAAATTATGTATATGAGTGTATATTCGACGTTTTTGTCCGTTGATTTTTTTCGTTCAAAATCCTAGGATATACTAATTTGGACATTACGAAACGATTGGCGTTCGCAGAATTTGTCTATTTCTAACCGTTCTCGACTTGGTCAGGTCTAAATCAGTTTTTAGACGGTGTTTTTTCCGCCAAAAATATTTCTGATGAGTTTTCGACATTTTCGTTATGAAATTCGGAATCAGCACGTCAAAATACGTTAGAGGACAAAAGTTTAAAATTTGAAAAATGAAAAATAAAAAGTTCAAAAAATTATGTATATGAGTGTATATTCGACTTTTTTGTCCGTTGATTTTTTTCGTTCAAAATCCTAGGATATACTAATTTGGACATTACGAAACGATTGGCGTTCGCAGAATTTGTCTATTTCTAACCGTTCTCGACTTGGTCAGCTCTAAATCAGTTTTTAGACGGTGTTTTTCCCGCCAAAAAGTTTCTGATGAGTTTTCGACATTTTCTTTATGAAATTCGGAATCAGCACGTCAAAATACGTTAGGGGACAAAAATTTAAAATTTGAAAAATGAAAAATAAAAAAGTTCAAAAAATTATGTATATGAGTGCATATTTGACTTTTTTGTCCGTTGATTTTTTTCTTTCAAAATCCTAGTATATACTAATTTGGACATTACGAAACGATTGGCGTTCGCAGAATTTGTCTATTTCTAACCGTTCTCGACGTGGTCAGGTCTAAATCAGTTTTTAGACGGTTTTTTTCCCGCCAAAAATATTTCTGATGAGTTTTCGACATTTTCGTTATGAAATTCGGAATCAGCACGTCAAAATACGTTAGAGGACAAAAATTTTAAATTTGAAAAATGAAAACTGAAAAAGTTCAAAAAATTATGTATATGAGTGAATATTCGACTTTTTTGTCCGTTGATTTTTTTCGTTCAAAATCCTAGGATATACTAATTTGGACATTACGAAACGATTGGCGTTCGCAGAATTTGTCTATTTCTAACCGTTCTCGACTTGGTTAGGTCTAAATCAGTTTTTAGACGGTTTTTTTCCCGCCAAAAATATTTCTGATGAGTTTTCGACATTTTCGTTATGAAATTTGGAATCAGCACGTCAAAATACGTTAGAGGACAAAAATTTTAAATTTGAAAAATGAAAAATAAACTTCAAAAAATTATTTATATGAGTGTATATTCGACTTTTTTGTCCGTTGATTTTTTTCGTTCAAAATCCTAGGATATACTAATTTGGACATTACGAAACGATTGGCGTTCGCAGAGTTTGTCTATTTCTAACCGTTCTCGACTTGGTCAGCTCTAAATCAGTTTCTAGACGGTTTTTTTCCCACCTAAAATATTTCTGATGAGTTTTCGACATTTTCATCATGAAATTCGGAATCAGCACGTCAAAATACGTTAGAGGACAAACATTTAAAATTTGAAAAATGAAAAATAAAAAAGTTCAAAAAATTATGTATATGAGTGTATATTCGACTTTTTTGTCCGTTGATTTTTTTCGTTCAAAATCCTAGGATATACTAATTTGGACATTACGAATTGATTGGCGATCGCAGAATTTGTCTATTTCTAACCGTTCTCGACTTGGTCAGGTCTAAATCAGTTTTTAGACGGTTTTTTCCCGCCAAAAGTATTTCTGATGAGTTTTCGACATTTTCGTTATGAAACTCGGAATCAGCACGTCAAAATACGTTAGAGGACAAAAATTTGAAATTTGAAAAATGAAAACTCAAAAAGTTCAAAAAATTATGTATATGAGTGTATATTCGACTTTTTTGTCCGTTGATTTTTTTTGTTCAAAATCCTAGTAAATACTAATTTGGACATTCTGAATCGATTGGCGTTCGCAGAATTTGTCTATCTCTAACCGTTCTCGAGTTGGTCAGCTCTAAATCAGTTTTTAAACGGTTTTTTTCCCACTAAAAATATTTCTGATGAGTTTTCGACATTTTCGTTATAAAATTCGGAATCAGCACGTCAAAATACGTTAGAGGACAAAAATTTAAAATTTGAATAATGAAAACTCAAAAAGTTCAAAATATTATGTATATGAGTGTATATTCGACTTTTTTGTCCGTTGATTTTTTTCGTTCAAAATCCTAGGATATACTAATTTGGACATTACGAAACGATTGGCATTCGCAGAATTTGTCTATTTCTAACCGTTCTCGACTTGGTCAGCTCTAAATCAGTTTCTAGACGGTTTTTTTCCCACCAAAAATATTTCTGATGAGTTTTCGACATTTTCATCATGAAATTCGGAATCAGCACGTCGAAATACGTTAGAGGACAAACATTTAAAATTTGAAAAATGAAAAATAAAAAAGTTCAAAAAATTATGTATATGAGTGAATATTCGACTTTTTTGTCCGTTGATTTTTTTCGTTCAAAATCCTAGAATATACTAATTTGGACATTACGAAACGATTGGCGTTCGCAGAATTTGTCTATTTCTAACCGTTCTCGACTTGGTCAGGTCTAAATCAGTTTTTAGACGGTTTTTTTCCCGCCAAAAATATTTCTGATGAGTTTTCGACATTTTCGTTATGAAATTCGGAATCAGCACGTCAAAATACGTTAGAGGACAAAAATTTAAAATTTGAAAAATGAAAAATAAAAATCTTCAAAAAATTATGTATATGAGTGTATATTCGACGTTTTTGTCCGTTGATTTTTTTCGTTCAAAATCCTAGGATATACTAATTTGGACATTACGAAACGATTGGCGTTCGCAGAATTTGTCTATTTCTAACCGTTCTCGACTTGGTCAGGTCTAAATCAGTTTTTAGACGGTGTTTTTTCCGCCAAAAATATTTCTGATGAGTTTTCGACATTTTCGTTATGAAATTCGGAATCAGCACGTCAAAATACGTTAGAGGACAAAAGTTTAAAATTTGAAAAATGAAAAATAAAAAGTTCAAAAAATTATGTATATGAGTGTATATTCGACTTTTTTGTCCGTTGATTTTTTTCGTTCAAAATCCTAGGATATACTAATTTGGACATTACGAAACGATTGGCGTTCGCAGAATTTGTCTATTTCTAACCGTTCTCGACTTGGTCAGCTCTAAATCAGTTTTTAGACGGTGTTTTTCCCGCCAAAAAGTTTCTGATGAGTTTTCGACATTTTCTTTATGAAATTCGGAATCAGCACGTCAAAATACGTTAGGGGACAAAAATTTAAAATTTGAAAAATGAAAAATAAAAAAGTTCAAAAAATTATGTATATGAGTGCATATTTGACTTTTTTGTCCGTTGATTTTTTTCTTTCAAAATCCTAGTATATACTAATTTGGACATTACGAAACGATTGGCGTTCGCAGAATTTGTCTATTTCTAACCGTTCTCGACGTGGTCAGGTCTAAATCAGTTTTTAGACGGTTTTTTTCCCGCCAAAAATATTTCTGATGAGTTTTCGACATTTTCGTTATGAAATTCGGAATCAGCACGTCAAAATACGTTAGAGGACAAAAATTTTAAATTTGAAAAATGAAAACTGAAAAAGTTCAAAAAATTATGTATATGAGTGAATATTCGACTTTTTTGTCCGTTGATTTTTTTCGTTCAAAATCCTAGGATATACTAACTTGGACATTACGAATTGATTGGCGTTCGCAGAATTTGTCTATTTCTAACCGTTCTCGACTTGGTCAGGTCTACATCAGTTTTTAGACGGTTTTTTTCCCGCCAAAAATATTTCTGATGAGTTTTCGACATTTTTGTTATGAAATTCGGAATCAGCACGTCAAAATACGTTAGAGGACAAAAATTTGAAATTTGAAAAATGAAAACTCAAAAAGTTCAAAAAATTATGTATATGAGTGTATATTCGACTTTTTTGTCCGTTGATTTTTTTCGTTCAAAATCCTAGTATATACTAATTTGGACATTCTGAATCGATTGGCGTTCGCAGAATTTGTCTATCTCTAACCGTTCTCGAGTTGGTCAGCTCTAAATCAGTTTTTAAACGGTTTTTCTCCCGCCAAAAATATTTCTGATGAATTTTCGACATTTTCGTTATGAAATTCGGAATCAGCACGTCATAATACGTTAGAGGACAAAAATTTAAAATTTGAAAAATGAAAAATAAAAAAGTTCAAAAAATTATGTATATGAGTGTATATTCGACTTTTTTGTCCGTTGATTTTTTTCGTTCAAAATCCTAGGATATACTAATTTGGACATTACGAAATGATTGGCGTTCGCAGAATTTGTCTATTTCTAACCGTTCTCGACTTGGTCAGCTCTAAATCAGTTTCTAGACGGTTTTTTTCCCACCAAAAATATTTCTGATGGGTTTTCGACATTTTCATCATGAAATTCGGAATCAGCACGTCAAAATACATTAGAGGACAAACATTTAAAATTTGAAAAATGAAAAATAAAAAAGTTCAAAAAATTATGTATATGAGTGTATATTCGACTTTTTTGTCCGTTGATTTTTTTCGTTCAAAATCCTAGGATATACTAATTTGGACATTACGAAACGATTGGCGTTCGCAGAATGTGTCTATTTCTAACCGTTTTCGACTTGGTCAGCTCTAAATCAGTTTTTAGACGGTGTTTCTCCCGCCAAAAATATTTCTGATGAGTTTTCGACATTTTCGTTATGAAATTCGGAATCAGCACGTCAAAATACGTTAGTGGACAAAAATTTAAAATTTGAAAAATGAAAAATAAAAAAGTTCAAAAAATTATGTATATGAGTGTATATTCGACTTTTTTGTCCGTTGATTTTTTTCGTTCAAAATACTAGGATATACTAATTTGGACATTACGAAACGATTGGCGTTCGCAGAATTTGTCTATTTCTAACCGTTCTCGACTTGGTTAGGTCTAAATCAGTTTTTAGACGGTTTTTTTCCCGCCAAAAATATTTCTGATGAGTTTTCGACATTTTCGTTATGAAATTCGGAATCAGCACGTCAAAATACGTTAGAGGACAAAAATTTTAAATTTGAAAAATGAAAAATAAACTTCAAAAAATTATTTATATGAGTGTATATTCGACTTTTTTGTCCGTTGATTTTTTTAGTTCAAAATCCTGGGATATACTAATTTGGACATTACGAAACGATTGGCGTTCGCAGAATTTGTCTATTTCTAACCGTTCTCGACTTGGTCAGCTCTAAATCAGTTTCTAGACGGTTTTTTTCCCACCTAAAATATTTCTGATGAGTTTTCGACATTTTCATCATGAAATTCGGAATCAGCACGTCAAAATACGTTAGAGGACAAACATTTAAAATTTGAAAAATGAAAAATAAAAAAGTTCAAAAAATTATGTATATGAGTGCATATTTGACTTTTTTGTCCGTTGATTTTTTTCTTTCAAAATCCTAGTATATACTAATTTGGACATTACGAAACGATTGGCGTTCGCAGAATTTGTCTATTTCTAACCGTTCTCGACGTGGTCAGGTCTAAATCAGTTTTTAGACGGTTTTTTTCCCGCCAAAAATATTTCTGATGAGTTTTCGACATTTTCGTTATGAAATTCGGAATCAGCACGTCAAAATACGTTAGAGGACAAAAATTTTAAATTTGAAAAATGAAAACTGAAAAAGTTCAAAAAATTATGTATATGAGTGAATATTCGACTTTTTTGTCCGTTGATTTTTTTCGTTCAAAATCCTAGGATATACTAACTTGGACATTACGAATTGATTGGCGTTCGCAGAATTTGTCTATTTCTAACCGTTCTCGACTTGGTCAGGTCTACATCAGTTTTTAGACGGTTTTTTTCCCGCCAAAAATATTTCTGATGAGTTTTCGACATTTTTGTTATGAAATTCGGAATCAGCACGTCAAAATACGTTAGAGGACAAAAATTTGAAATTTGAAAAATGAAAACTCAAAAAGTTCAAAAAATTATGTATATGAGTGTATATTCGACTTTTTTGTCCGTTGATTTTTTTCGTTCAAAATCCTAGTATATACTAATTTGGACATTCTGAATCGATTGGCGTTCGCAGAATTTGTCTATCTCTAACCGTTCTCGAGTTGGTCAGCTCTAAATCAGTTTTTAAACGGTTTTTCTCCCGCCAAAAATATTTCTGATGAATTTTCGACATTTTCGTTATGAAATTCGGAATCAGCACGTCATAATACGTTAGAGGACAAAAATTTAAAATTTGAAAAATGAAAAATAAAAAAGTTCAAAAAATTATGTATATGAGTGTATATTCGACTTTTTTGTCCGTTGATTTTTTTCGTTCAAAATCCTAGGATATACTAATTTGGACATTACGAAATGATTGGCGTTCGCAGAATTTGTCTATTTCTAACCGTTCTCGACTTGGTCAGCTCTAAATCAGTTTCTAGACGGTTTTTTTCCCACCAAAAATATTTCTGATGGGTTTTCGACATTTTCATCATGAAATTCGGAATCAGCACGTCAAAATACATTAGAGGACAAACATTTAAAATTTGAAAAATGAAAAATAAAAAAGTTCAAAAAATTATGTATATGAGTGTATATTCGACTTTTTTGTCCGTTGATTTTTTTCGTTCAAAATCCTAGGATATACTAATTTGGACATTACGAAACGATTGGCGTTCGCAGAATGTGTCTATTTCTAACCGTTTTCGACTTGGTCAGCTCTAAATCAGTTTTTAGACGGTGTTTCTCCCGCCAAAAATATTTCTGATGAGTTTTCGACATTTTCGTTATGAAATTCGGAATCAGCACGTCAAAATACGTTAGTGGACAAAAATTTAAAATTTGAAAAATGAAAAATAAAAAAGTTCAAAAAATTATGTATATGAGTGTATATTCGACTTTTTTGTCCGTTGATTTTTTTCGTTCAAAATACTAGGATATACTAATTTGGACATTACGAAACGATTGGCGTTCGCAGAATTTGTCTATTTCTAACCGTTCTCGACTTGGTTAGGTCTAAATCAGTTTTTAGACGGTTTTTTTCCCGCCAAAAATATTTCTGATGAGTTTTCGACATTTTCGTTATGAAATTCGGAATCAGCACGTCAAAATACGTTAGAGGACAAAAATTTTAAATTTGAAAAATGAAAAATAAACTTCAAAAAATTATTTATATGAGTGTATATTCGACTTTTTTGTCCGTTGATTTTTTTAGTTCAAAATCCTGGGATATACTAATTTGGACATTACGAAACGATTGGCGTTCGCAGAATTTGTCTATTTCTAACCGTTCTCGACTTGGTCAGCTCTAAATCAGTTTCTAGACGGTTTTTTTCCCACCTAAAATATTTCTGATGAGTTTTCGACATTTTCATCATGAAATTCGGAATCAGCACGTCAAAATACGTTAGAGGACAAACATTTAAAATTTGAAAAATGAAAAATAAAAAAGTTCAAAAAATTATGTATATGAGTGCATATTTGACTTTTTTGTCCGTTGATTTTTTTCTTTCAAAATCCTAGTATATACTAATTTGGACATTACGAAACGATTGGCGTTCGCAGAATTTGTCTATTTCTAACCGTTCTCGACGTGGTCAGGTCTAAATCAGTTTTTAGACGGTTTTTTTCCCGCCAAAAATATTTCTGATGAGTTTTCGACATTTTCGTTATGAAATTCGGAATCAGCACGTCAAAATACGTTAGAGGACAAAAATTTTAAATTTGAAAAATGAAAACTGAAAAAGTTCAAAAAATTATGTATATGAGTGAATATTCGACTTTTTTGTCCGTTGATTTTTTTCGTTCAAAATCCTAGGATATACTAACTTGGACATTACGAATTGATTGGCGTTCGCAGAATTTGTCTATTTCTAACCGTTCTCGACTTGGTCAGGTCTACATCAGTTTTTAGACGGTTTTTTTCCCGCCAAAAATATTTCTGATGAGTTTTCGACATTTTTGTTATGAAATTCGGAATCAGCACGTCAAAATACGTTAGAGGACAAAAATTTGAAATTTGAAAAATGAAAACTCAAAAAGTTCAAAAAATTATGTATATGAGTGTATATTCGACTTTTTTGTCCGTTGATTTTTTTCGTTCAAAATCCTAGTATATACTAATTTGGACATTCTGAATCGATTGGCGTTCGCAGAATTTGTCTATCTCTAACCGTTCTCGAGTTGGTCAGCTCTAAATTAGTTTTTAAACGGTTTTTCTCCCGCCAAAAATATTTCTGATGAATTTTCGACATTTTCGTTATGAAATTCGGAATCAGCACGTCATAATACGTTAGAGGACAAAAATTTAAAATTTGAAAAATGAAAAATAAAAAAGTTCAAAAAATTATGTATATGAGTGTATATTCGACTTTTTTGTCCGTTGATTTTTTTCGTTCAAAATCCTAGGATATACTAATTTGGACATTACGAAATGATTGGCGTTCGCAGAATTTGTCTATTTCTAACCGTTCTCGACTTGGTCAGCTCTAAATCAGTTTCTAGACGGTTTTTTTCCCACCTAAAATATTTCTGATGAGTTTTCGACATTTTCATCATGAAATTCGGAATCAGCACGTCAAAATACGTTAGAGGACAAACATTTAAAATTTGAAAAATGAAAAATAAAAAAGTTCAAAAAATTATGTATATGAGTGTATATTCGACTTTTTTGTCCGTTGATTTTTTTCGTTCAAAATCCTAGGATATACTAATTTGGACATTACGAATTGATTGGCGTTCGCAGAATTTGTCTATTTCTAACCGTTCTCGACTTGGTCAGGTCTAAATCAGTTTTTAGACGGTTTTTTTCCCACCAAAAATATTTCTGATGAGTTTTCGACATTTTCATCATGAAATTCGGAATCAGCACGTCGAAATACGTTAGAGGACAAAAATTTTAAATTTGAAAAATGAAAAATAAACTTCAAAAAATTATTTATATGAGTGTATATTCGACTTTTTTGTCCGTTGATTTTTTTAGTTCAAAATCCTGGGATATACTAATTTGGACATTACGAAACGATTGGCGTTCGCAGAATTTGTCTATTTCTAACCGTTCTCGACTTGGTCAGCTCTAAATCAGTTTCTAGACGGTTTTTTTCCCACCTAAAATATTTCTGATGAGTTTTCGACATTTTCATCATGAAATTCGGAATCAGCACGTCAAAATACGTTAGAGGACAAACATTTAAAATTTGAAAAATGAAAAATAAAAAAGTTCAAAAAATGATGTATATGAGTGAATATTCGACTTTTTTGTCCGTTTTGATTTTTTTCGTTCAAAATCCTAGGATACACTAATTTGGACATAACGAAATGATTGGCGTTCCCAGAATTTGTCTATTTCTAACCGTTCTCGACTTGGTCAGGTCTAAATCAGTTTTTAGACGGTTTTTTTCCCGCCAAAAATATTTCTGATGAGTTTTCGACATTTTCGTTATGAAACTCGGAATCAGCACGTCAAAATACGTTAGAGGACAAAAATTTGAAATTTGAAAAATAAAAACTCAAAAAGTTCAAAAAATTATGTATATGAGTGTATATTCGACTTTTTTGTCCGTTGATATTTTTTGTTCAAAATCCTCTTAAATACTAATTTGGACATTCTGAATCGATTGGCGTTCGCAGAATTTGTCTATCTCTAACCGTTCTCGAGTTGGTCAGCTCTAAATCAGTTTTTAAACGGTTTTTTCCCACTAAAAATATTTCTGATGAGATTTCGACATTTTCGTTATAAAATTCGGAATCAGCATGTCAAAATACGTTAGAGGACAAAAATTTAAAATTTGAAAAATGAAAACTCAAAAAGTTCAAAAAATTATGTATATGAGTGTATATTCGACTTTTTTGTCCGTTGATTTTTTTCGTTCAAAATCCTAGGATATACTAATTTGGACATTACGAAACGATTGGCGTTCGCAGAATTTGTCTATTTCTAACCGTTCTCGACTTGGTCAGCTCTAAATCAGTTTTTAGACGGTGTTTCTCCCGCCAAAAATATTTCTGATGAGTTTTCGACATTTTCGTTATGAAATTCGGAATCAGCACGTCAAAATACGTTAGAGGACAAAAATTTTAAATTTGAAAAATGAAAAATAAACTTCAAAAAATTATTTATATGAGTGTATATTCGACTTTTTTGTCCGTTGATTTTTTTCGTTCAAAATCCTAGGATATACTAATTTGGACATTACGAAACGATTGGCGTTCGCAGAATTTGTCTATTTCTAACCGTTCTCGACTTGGTTAGGTCTAAATCAGTTTTTAGACGGTTTTTTTCCCGCCAAAAATATTTCTGATGAGTTTTCGACATTTTCGTTATGAAATTTGGAATCAGCACGTCAAAATACGTTAGAGGACAAAAATTTTAAATTTGAAAAATGAAAAATAAACTTCAAAAAATTATTTATATGAGTGTATATTCGACTTTTTTGTCCGTTGATTTTTTTCGTTCAAAATCCTAGGATATACTAATTTGGACATTACGAAACGATTGGCGTTCGCAGAGTTTGTCTATTTCTAACCGTTCTCGACTTGGTCAGCTCTAAATCAGTTTCTAGACGGTTTTTTTCCCACCTAAAATATTTCTGATGAGTTTTCGACATTTTCATCATGAAATTCGGAATCAGCACGTCAAAATACGTTAGAGGACAAACATTTAAAATTTGAAAAATGAAAAATAAAAAAGTTCAAAAAATTATGTATATGAGTGTATATTCGACTTTTTTGTCCGTTGATTTTTTTCGTTCAAAATCCTAGGATATACTAATTTGGACATTACGAATTGATTGGCGATCGCAGAATTTGTCTATTTCTAACCGTTCTCGACTTGGTCAGGTCTAAATCAGTTTTTAGACGGTTTTTTCCCGCCAAAAGTATTTCTGATGAGTTTTCGACATTTTCGTTATGAAACTCGGAATCAGCACGTCAAAATACGTTAGAGGACAAAAATTTGAAATTTGAAAAATGAAAACTCAAAAAGTTCAAAAAATTATGTATATGAGTGTATATTCGACTTTTTTGTCCGTTGATTTTTTTTGTTCAAAATCCTAGTAAATACTAATTTGGACATTCTGAATCGATTGGCGTTCGCAGAATTTGTCTATCTCTAACCGTTCTCGAGTTGGTCAGCTCTAAATCAGTTTTTAAACGGTTTTTTTCCCACTAAAAATATTTCTGATGAGTTTTCGACATTTTCGTTATAAAATTCGGAATCAGCACGTCAAAATACGTTAGAGGACAAAAATTTAAAATTTGAATAATGAAAACTCAAAAAGTTCAAAATATTATGTATATGAGTGTATATTCGACTTTTTTGTCCGTTGATTTTTTTCGTTCAAAATCCTAGGATATACTAATTTGGACATTACGAAACGATTGGCATTCGCAGAATTTGTCTATTTCTAACCGTTCTCGACTTGGTCAGCTCTAAATCAGTTTCTAGACGGTTTTTTTCCCACCAAAAATATTTCTGATGAGTTTTCGACATTTTCATCATGAAATTCGGAATCAGCACGTCGAAATACGTTAGAGGACAAACATTTAAAATTTGAAAAATGAAAAATAAAAAAGTTCAAAAAATTATGTATATGAGTGAATATTCGACTTTTTTGTCCGTTGATTTTTTTCGTTCAAAATCCTAGAATATACTAATTTGGACATTACGAAACGATTGGCGTTCGCAGAATTTGTCTTTTTCTAACCGTTCTCGACTTGGTCAGGTCTAAATCAGTTTTTAGACGTTTTTTTTCCCGCCAAAAATATTTCTGATGAGTTTTCGACATTTTCGTTATGAAATTCGGAATCAGCACGTCAAAATACGTTAGAGGACAAAAATTTAAAATTTGAAAAATGAAAAATAAAAAACTTCAAAAAATTATGTATATGAGTGTATATTCGACTTTTTTGTCCGTTGATTTTTTTCGTTCAAAATCCTAGGATATACTAATTTGGACATTACGAAACGATTGGCGTTCGCAGAATTTGTCTATTTCTAACCGTTCTCGACTTGGTCAGGTCTAAATCAGTTTTTAGACGGTGTTTTTTCCGCCAAAAATATTTCTGATGAGTTTTCGACATTTTCGTTATGAAATTCGGAATCAGCACGTCAAAATACGTTAGAGGACAAAAGTTTAAAATTTGAAAAATGAAAAATAAAAAGTTCAAAAAATTATGTATATGAGTGTATATTCGACTTTTTTGTCCGTTGATTTTTTTCGTTCAAAATCCTAGGATATACTAATTTGGACATTACGAAAAGATTGGCGTTCGCAGAATTTGTCTATTTCTAACCGTTCTCGACTTGGTCAGCTCTAAATCAGTTTTTAGACGGTGTTTTTCCCGCCAAAAAGTTTCTGATGAGTTTTCGACATTTTCTTTATGAAATTCGGAATCAGCACGTCAAAATACGTTAGGGGACAAAAATTTAAAATTTGAAAAATGAAAAATAAAAAAGTTCAAAAAATTATGTATATGAGTGCATATTCGACTTTTTTGTCCGTTGATTTTTTTCTTTCAAAATCCTAGTATATACTAATTTGGACATTACGAAACGATTGGCGTTCGCAGAATATGTCTATGTCTAACCGTTCTCGACGTGGTCAGGTCTAAATCAGTTTTTAGACGGTTTTTTTCCCGCCAAAAATATTTCTGATGAGTTTTCGACATTTTCGTTATGAAATTCGGAATCAGCACGTCAAAATACGTTAGAGGACAAAAATTTGAAATTTGAAAAATGAAAACTCAAAAAGTTCAAAAAATTATGTATATGAGTGTATATTCGACTTTTTTGTCCGTTGATTTTTTTCGTTCAAAATCCTAGTATATACTAATTTGGACATTCTGAATCGATTGGCGTTCGCAGAATTTGTCTATCTCTAACCGTTCTCGAGTTGGTCAGCTCTAAATCAGTTTTTAAACGGTTTTTCTCCCGCCAAAAATATTTCTGATGAATTTTCGACATTTTCGTTATGAAATTCGGAATCAGCACGTCATAATACGTTAGAGGACAAAAATTTAAAATTTGAAAAATGAAAAATAAAAAAGTTCAAAAAATTATGTATATGAGTGTATATTCGACTTTTTTGTCCGTTGATTTTTTTCGTTCAAAATCCTAGGATATACTAATTTGGACATTACGAAATGATTGGCGTTCGCAGAATTTGTCTATTTCTAACCGTTCTCGACTTGGTCAGCTCTAAATCAGTTTCTAGACGGTTTTTTTCCCACCAAAAATATTTCTGATGGGTTATCGACATTTTCATCATGAAATTCGGAATCAGCACGTCAAAATACATTAGAGGACAAACATTTAAAATTTGAAAAATGAAAAATAAAAAAGTTCAAAAAATTATGTATATGAGTGTATATTCGACTTTTTTGTCCGTTGATTTTTTTCGTTCAAAATCCTAGGATATACTAATTTGGACATTACGAAACGATTGGCGTTCGCAGAATGTGTCTATTTCTAACCGTTTTCGACTTGGTCAGCTCTAAATCAGTTTTTAGACGGTGTTTCTCCCGCCAAAAATATTTCTGATGAGTTTTCGACATTTTCGTTATGAAATTCGGAATCAGCACGTCAAAATACGTTAGAGGACAAAAATTTAAAATTTGAAAAATGAAAAATAAAAAAGTTCAAAAAATTATGTATATGAGTGTATATTCGACTTTTTTGTCCGTTGATTTTTTTCGTTCAAAATACTAGGATATACTAATTTGGACATTACGAAACGATTGGCGTTCGCAGAATTTGTCTATTTCTAACCGTTCTCGACTTGGTTAGGTCTAAATCAGTTTTTAGACGGTTTTTTTCCCGCCAAAAATATTTCTGATGAGTTTTCGACATTTTCGTTATGAAATTCGGAATCAGCACGTCAAAATACGTTAGAGGACAAAAATTTTAAATTTGAAAAATGAAAAATAAACTTCAAAAAATTATTTATATGAGTGTATATTCGACTTTTTTGTCCGTTGATTTTTTTAGTTCAAAATCCTAGGATATACTAATTTGGACATTACGAAACGATTGGCGTTCGCAGAATTTGTCTATTTCTAACCGTTCTCGACTTGGTCAGCTCTAAATCAGTTTCTAGACGGTTTTTTTCCCACCTAAAATATTTCTGATGAGTTTTCGACATTTTCATCATGAAATTCGGAATCAGCACGTCAAAATACGTTAGAGGACAAACATTTAAAATTTGAAAAATGAAAAATAAAAAAGTTCAAAAAATTATGTATATGAGTGTATATTCGACTTTTTTGTCCGTTGATTTTTTTCGTTCAAAATCCTAGGATTTACTAATTTGGACATTACGAATTGATTGGCGTTCGCAGAATTTGTCTATTTCTAACCGTTCTCGACTTGGTCAGGTCTAAATCAGTTTTTAGACGGTTTTTTCCCGCCAAAAGTATTTCTGATGAGTTTTCGACATTTTCGTTATGAAACTCGGAATCAGCACGTCAAAATACGTTAGAGGACAAAAATTTGAAATTTGAAAAATGAAAACTCAAAAAGTTCAAAAAATTATGTATATGAGTGTATATTCGACTTTTTTGTCCGTTGATTTTTTTTGTTCAAAATCCTAGTATATACTAATTTGGACATTCTGAATCGATTGGCGTTCGCAGAATTTGTCTATCTCTAACCGTTCTCGAGTTGGTCAGCTCTAAATCAGTTTTTAAACGGTTTTTCTCCCGCCAAAAATATTTCTGATGAATTTTCGACATTTTCGTTATGAAATTCGGAATCAGCACGTCATAATACGTTAGAGGACAAAAATTTAAAATTTGAAAAATGAAAAATAAAAAAGTTCAAAAAATTATGTATATGAGTGTATATTCGACTTTTTTGTCCGTTGATTTTTTTCGTTCAAAATCCTAGGATATACTAATTTGGACATTACGAAATGATTGGCGTTCGCAGAATTTGTTTATTTCTAACCGTTCTCGACTTGGTCAGCTCTAAATCAGTTTCTAGACGGTTTTTTTCCCACCAAAAATATTTCTGATGGGTTTTCGACATTTTCATCATGAAATTCGGAATCAGCACGTCAAAATACATTAGAGGACAAACATTTAAAATTTGAAAAATGAAAAATAAAAAAGTTCAAAAAATTATGTATATGAGTGTATATTCGACTTTTTTGTCCGTTGATTTTTTTCGTTCAAAATCCTAGGATATACTAATTTGGACATTACGAAACGATTGGCGTTCGCAGAATGTGTCTATTTCTAACCGTTTTCGACTTGGTCAGCTCTAAATCAGTTTTTAGACGGTGTTTCTCCCGCCAAAAATATTTCTGATGAGTTTTCGACATTTTCGTTATGAAATTCGGAATCAGCACGTCAAAATACGTTAGAGGACAAAAATTTAAAATTTGAAAAATGAAAAATAAAAAAGTTCAAAAAATTATGTATATGAGTGTATATTCGACTTTTTTGTCCGTTGATTTTTTTCGTTCGAAATACTAGGATATACTAATTTGGACATTACGAAACGATTGGCGTTCGCAGAATTTGTCTATTTCTAACCGTTCTCGATTTGGTTAGGTCTAAATCAGTTTTTAGACGGTTTTTTTCCCGCCAAAAATATTTCTGATGAGTTTTCGACATTTTCGTTATGAAATTCGGAATCAGCACGTCAAAATACGTTAGAGGACAAAAATTTTAAATTTGAAAAATGAAAAATAAACTTCAAAAAATTATTTATATGAGTGTATATTCGACTTTTTTGTCCGTTGATTTTTTTAGTTCAAAATCCTAGGATATACTAATTTGGACATTACGAAACGATTGGCGTTCGCAGAATTTGTCTATTTCTAACCGTTCTCGACTTGGTCAGCTCTAAATCAGTTTCTAGACGGTTTTTTTCCCACCTAAAATATTTCTGATGAGTTTTCGACATTTTCATCATGAAATTCGGAATCAGCACGTCAAAATACGTTAGAGGACAAACATTTAAAATTTGAAAAATGAAAAATAAAAAAGTTCAAAAAATTATGTATATGAGTGTATATTCGACTTTTTTGTCCGTTGATTTTTTTCGTTCAAAATCCTAGGATATACTAATTTGGACATTACGAATTGATTGGCGTTCGCAGAATTTGTCTATTTCTAACCGTTCTCGACTTGGTCAGGTCTAAATCAGTTTTTAGACGGTTTTTTTCCCACCAAAAATATTTCTGATGAGTTTTCGACATTTTCATCATGAAATTCGGAATCAGCACGTCGAAATACGTTAGAGGACAAACATTTAAAATTTGAAAAATGAAAAATAAAAAAGTTCAAAAAATGATGTATATGAGTGAATATTCGACTTTTTTGTCCGTTTTGATTTTTTTCGTTCAAAATCCTAGGATACACTAATTTGGACATAACGAAATGATTGGCGTTCGCAGAATTTGTCTATTTCTAACCGTTCTCGACTTGGTCAGGTCTAAATCAGTTTTTAGACGGTTTTTTTCCCGCCAAAAATATTTCTGATGAGTTTTCGACATTTTCGTTATGAAACTCGGAATCAGCACGTCAAAATACGTTAGAGGACAAAAATTTGAAATTTGAAAAATAAAAACTCAAAAAGTTCAAAAAATTATGTATATGAGTGTATATTCGACTTTTTTGTCCGTTGATATTTTTTGTTCAAAATCCTCGTAAATACTAATTTGGACATTCTGAATCGATTGGCGTTCGCAGAATTTGTCTATCTCTAACCGTTCTCGAGTTGGTCAGCTCTAAATCAGTTTTTAAACGGTTTTTTCCCACTAAAAATATTTCTGATGAGATTTCGACATTTTCGTTATAAAATTCGGAATCAGCATGTCAAAATACGTTAGAGGACAAAAATTTAAAATTTGAAAAATGAAAACTCAAAAAGTTGAAAAAATTATGTATATGAGTGTATATTCGACTTTTTTGTCCGTTGATTTTTTTCGTTCAAAATCCTAGGATATACTAATTTGGACATTACGAAACGATTGGCGTTCGCAGAATTTGTCTATTTCTAACCGTTCTCGACTTGGTCAGCTCTAAATCAGTTTTTAGACGGTGTTTCTCCCGCCAAAAATATTTCTGATGAGTTTTCGACATTTTCGTTATGAAATTCGGAATCAGCACGTCAAAATACGTTAGAGGACAAAAATTTTAAATTTGAAAAATGAAAAATAAACTTCAAATAATTATTTATATGAGTGTATATTCGACTTTTTTGTCCGTTGATTTTTTTCGTTCAAAATCCTAGGATATACTAATTTGGACATTACGAAACGATTGGCGTTCGCAGAATTTGTCTATTTCTAACCGTTCTCGACTTGGTTAGGTCTAAATCAGTTTTTAGACGGTTTTTTTCCCGCCAAAAATATTTCTGATGAGTTTTCGACATTTTCGTTATGAAATTTGGAATCAGCACGTCAAAATACGTTAGAGGACAAAAATTTTAAATTTGAAAAATGAAAAATAAACTTCAAAAAATTATTTATATGAGTGTATATTCGACTTTTTTGTCCGTTGATTTTTTTCGTTCAAAATCCTAGGATATACTAATTTGGACATTACGAAACGATTGGCGTTCGCAGAGTTTGTCTATTTCTAACCGTTCTCGACTTGGTCAGCTCTAAATCAGTTTCTAGACGGTTTTTTTCCCACCTAAAATATTTCTGATGAGTTTTCGACATTTTCATCATGAAATTCGGAATCAGCACGTCAAAATACGTTAGAGGACAAACATTTAAAATTTGAAAAATGAAAAATAAAAAAGTTCAAAAAATTATGTATATGAGTGTATATTCGACTTTTTTGTCCGTTGATTTTTTTCGTTCAAAATCCTAGGATATACTAATTTGGACATTACGAATTGATTGGCGATCGCAGAAATTGTCTATTTCTAACCGTTCTCGACTTGGTCAGGTCTAAATCAGTTTTTAGACGGTTTTTTCCCGCCAAAAGTATTTCTGATGAGTTTTCGACATTTTCGTTATGAAACTCGGAATCAGCACGTCAAAATACGTTAGAGGACAAAAATTTGAAATTTGAAAAATGAAAACTCAAAAAGTTCAAAATATTATGTATATGAGTGTATATTCGACTTTTTTGTCCGTTGATTTTTTTCGTTCAAAATCCTAGTATATACTAATTTGGACATTACGAAACGATTGGCATTCGCAGAATTTGTCTATTTCTAACCGTTCTCGACTTGGTCAGCTCTAAATCAGTTTCTAGACGGTTTTTTTCCCACCAAAAATATTTCTGATGAGTTTTCGACATTTTCATCATGAAATTCGGAATCAGCACGTCAAAATACGTTAGAGGACAAAAATTTAAAATTTGAATAATGAAAACTCAAAAAGTTCAAAATATTATGTATATGAGTGTATATTCGACTTTTTTGTCCGTTGATTTTTTTCGTTCAAAATCCTAGTATATACTAATTTGGACATTACGAAACGATTGGCATTCGCAGAATTTGTCTATTTCTAACCGTTCTCGACTTGGTCAGCTCTAAATCAGTTTCTAGACGGTTTTTTTCCCACCAAAAATATTTCTGATGAGTTTTCGACATTTTCATCATGAAATTCGGAATCAGCACGTCGAAATACGTTAGAGGACAAACATTGAAAATTTGAAAAATGAAAAATAAAAAAGTTCAAAAAATTATGTATATGAGTGAATATTCGACTTTTTTGTCCGTTGATTTTTTTCGTTCAAAATCCTAGAATATACTAATTTGGACATTACGAAACGATTGGCGTTCGCAGAATTTGTCTATTTCTAACCGTTCTCGACTTGGTCAGGTCTAAATCAGTTTTTAGACGGTTTTTTTCCCGCCAAAAATATTTCTGTTGAGTTTTCGACATTTTCGTTATGAAATTCGGAATCAGCACGTCAAAATACGTTAGAGGACAAAAATTTAAAATTTGAAAAATAAAAAACTTCAAAAAATTATGTATATGAGTGTATATTCGACTTTTTTGTCCGTTGATTTTTTTCGTTCAAAATCCTAGAATATACTAATTTGGACATTACGAAACGATTGGCGTTCGCAGAATTTGTCTATTTCTAACCGTTCTCGACTTGGTCAGGTCTAAATCAGTTTTTAGACGGTGTTTTTTCCGCCAAAAATATTTCTGATGAGTTTTCGACATTTTCGTTATGAAATTCGGAATCAGCACGTCAAAATACGTTAGAGGACAAAAGTTTAAAATTTGAAAAATGAAAAATAAAAAGTTCAAAAAATTATGTATATGAGTGTATATTCGACTTTTTTGTCCGTTGATTTTTTTCGTTCAAAATCCTAGGATATACTAATTTGGACATTCTGAATCGATTGGCGTTCGCAGAATTTGTCTATCTCTAACCGTTCTCGAGTTGGTCAGCTCTAAATCAGTTTTTAAACGGTTTTTTTCCCACTAAAAATATTTCTGATGAGTTTTCGACATTTTCGTTATAAAATTCGGAATCAGCACGTCAAAATACGTTAGAGGACAAAAATTTAAAATTTGAATAATGAAAACTCAAAAAGTTCAAAATATTATGTATATGAGTGTATATTCGACTTTTTTGTCCGTTGATTTTTTTCGTTCAAAATCCTAGGATATACTAATTTGGACATTACGAAACGATTGGCATTCGCAGAATTTGTCTATTTCTAACCGTTCTCGACTTGGTCAGCTCTAAATCAGTTTCTAGACGGTTTTTTTCCCACCAAAAATATTTCTGATGAGTTTTCGACATTTTCATCATGAAATTCGGAATCAGCACGTCGAAATACGTTAGAGGACAAACATTTAAAATTTGAAAAATGAAAAATAAAAAAGTTCAAAAAATTATGTATATGAGTGAATATTCGACTTTTTTGTCCGTTGATTTTTTTCGTTCAAAATCCTAGAATATACTAATTTGGACATTACGAAACGATTGGCATTCGCAGAATTTGTCTATTTCTAACCGTTCTCGACTTGGTCAGGTCTAAATCAGTTTTTAGACGGTTTTTTTCCCGCCAAAAATATTTCTGATGAGTTTTCGACATTTTCGTTATGAAATTCGGAATCAGCACGTCAAAATACGTTAGAGGACAAAAATTTAAAATTTGAAAAATGAAAAATAAAAAACTTCAAAAAATTATGTATATGAGTGTATATTCGACTTTTTTGTCCGTTGATTTTTTTCGTTCAAAATCCTAGGATATACTAATTTGGACATTACGAAACGATTGGCGTTCGCAGAATTTGTCTATTTCTAACCGTTCTCGACTTGGTCAGGTCTAAATCAGTTTTTAGACGGTGTTTTTTCCGCCAAAAATATTTCTGATGAGTTTTCGACATTTTCGTTATGAAATTCGGAATCAGCACGTCAAAATACGTTAGAGGACAAACATTTAAAATTTGAAAAATGAAAAATAAAAAGTTCAGAAAATTATGTATATGAGTGTATATTCGACTTTTTTGTCCGTTGATTTTTTTCGTTCAAAATCCTAGGATATACTAATTTGGACATTACGAAACGATTGGCGTTCGCAGAATTTGTCTATTTCTAACCGTTCTCGACTTGGTCAGGTCTAAATCAGTTTTTAGACGGTTTTTTTCCCGCCAAAAATATTTCTGATGAGTTTTCGACATTTTCGTTATGAAATTCGGAATCAGCACGTCAAAATACGTTAGAGGACAAAAATTTTAAATTTGAAAAATGAAAAATAAAAAACTTCAAAAAATTATGTATATGAGTGTATATTCGACTTTTTTGTCCGTTGATTTTTTTCGTTCAAAATCCTAGGATATACTAATTTGGACATTACGAAACGATTGGCGTTCGCAGAATTTGTCTATTTCTAACCGTTCTCGACTTGGTCAGGTCTAAATCAGTTTTTAGACGGTTTTTTTCCCGCCAAAAATATTTCTGATGAGTTTTCGACATTTTCGTTATGAAATTCGGAATCAGCACGTCAAAATACGTTAGAGGACAAAAATTTTAAATTTGAAAAATGAAAAATAAAAAACTTCAAAAAATTATGTATATGAGTGTATATTCGACTTTTTTGTCCGTTGATTTTTTTCGTTCAAAATCCTAGGATATACTAATTTGGACATTACGAAACGATTGGCGTTCGCAGAATTTGTCTATTTCTAACCGTTCTCGACTTGGTCAGGTCTAAATCAGTTTTTAGACGGTTTTTTTCCCGCCAAAAATGTTTCTGATGAGTTTTCGACATTTTCATTATGAAATTCGGAATCAGCACGTCAAAATACGTTAGAGGACAAAAATTTAAAATTTGAAAAATGAAAAATAAAAAAGTTCAAAAAATTATGTATATGAGTGTATATTCGACTTTTTTGTCCGTTGATTTTTTTCGTTCAAAATCCTAGGATATACTAATTTGGACATTACGAAACGATTGGCGTTCGCAGAATTTGTCTATTTCTAACCGTTCTCGACTTGGTCAGCTCTAAATCAGTTTTTAGACGGTGTTTTTCCCGCCAAAAAGTTTCTGATGAGTTTTCGACATTTTCTTTATGAAATTCGGAATCAGCACGTCAAAATACGTTAGGGGAAAAAAATTTAAAATTTGAAAAATGAAAAATAAAAAAGTTCAAAAAATTATGTATATGAGTGCATATTCGACTTTTTTGTCCGTTGATTTTTTTCGTTCAAAATACTAGGATATACTAATTTGGACATTACGAAACGATTGGCGTTCGCAGAATTTGTCTATTTCTAACCGTTCTCGACTTGGTTAGGTCTAAATCAGTTTTTAGACGGTTTTTTTCCCGCCAAAAATATTTCTGATGAGTTTTCGACATTTTCGTTATGAAATTCGGAATCAGCACGTCAAAATACGTTAGAGGACAAAAATTTTAAATTTGAAAAATGAAAAATAAACTTCAAAAAATTATTTATATGAGTGTATATTCGACTTTTTTGTCCGTTGATTTTTTTAGTTCAAAATCCTAGGATATACTAATTTGGACATTACGAAACGATTGGCGTTCGCAGAATTTGTCTATTTCTAACCGTTCTCGACTTGGTCAGCTCTAAATCAGTTTCTAGACGGTTTTTTTCCCACCTAAAATATTTCTGATGAGTTTTCGACATTTTCATCATGAAATTCGGAATCAGCACGTCAAAATACGTTAGAGGACAAACATTTAAAATTTGAAAAATGAAAAATAAAAAAGTTCAAAAAATTATGTATATGAGTGTATATTCGACTTTTTTGTCCGTTGATTTTTTTCGTTCAAAATCCTAGGATTTACTAATTTGGACATTACGAATTGATTGGCGTTCGCAGAATTTGTCTATTTCTAACCGTTCTCGACTTGGTCAGGTCTAAATCAGTTTTTAGACGGTTTTTTCCCGCCAAAAGTATTTCTGATGAGTTTTCGACATTTTCGTTATGAAACTCGGAATCAGCACGTCAAAATACGTTAGAGGACAAAAATTTGAAATTTGAAAAATGAAAACTCAAAAAGTTCAAAAAATTATGTATATGAGTGTATATTCGACTTTTTTGTCCGTTGATTTTTTTTGTTCAAAATCCTAGTATATACTAATTTGGACATTCTGAATCGATTGGCATTCGCAGAATTTGTCTATCTCTAACCGTTCTCGAGTTGGTCAGCTCTAAATCAGTTTTTAAACGGTTTTTCTCCCGCCAAAAATATTTCTGATGAATTTTCGACATTTTCGTTATGAAATTCGGAATCAGCACGTCATAATACGTTAGAGGACAAAAATTTAAAATTTGAAAAATGAAAAATAAAAAAGTTCAAAAAATTATGTATATGAGTGTATATTCGACTTTTTTGTCCGTTGATTTTTTTCGTTCAAAATCCTAGGATATACTAATTTGGACATTACGAAATGATTGGCGTTCGCAGAATTTGTCTATTTCTAACCGTTCTCGACTTGGTCAGCTCTAAATCAGTTTCTAGACGGTTTTTTTCCCACCAAAAATATTTCTGATGGGTTTTCGACATTTTCATCATGAAATTCGGAATCAGCACGTCAAAATACATTAGAGGACAAACATTTAAAATTTGAAAAATGAAAAATAAAAAAGTTCAAAAAATTATGTATATGAGTGTATATTCGACTTTTTTGTCCGTTGATTTTTTTCGTTTAAAATCCTAGGATATACTAATTTGGACATTACGAAACGATTGGCGTTCGCAGAATGTGTCTATTTCTAACCGTTTTCGACTTGGTCAGCTCTAAATCAGTTTTTAGACGGTGTTTCTCCCGCCAAAAATATTTCTGATGAGTTTTCGACATTTTCGTTATGAAATTCGGAATCAGCACGTCAAAATACGTTAGAGGACAAAAATTTAAAATTTGAAAAATGAAAAATAAAAAAGTTCAAAAAATTATGTATATGAGTGTATATTCGACTTTTTTGTCCGTTGATTTTTTTCGTTCAAAATACTAGGATATACTAATTTGGACATTACGAAACGATTGGCGTTCGCAGAATTTGTCTATTTCTAACCGTTCTCGACTTGGTTAGGTCTAAATCAGTTTTTAGACGGTTTTTTTCCCGCCAAAAATATTTCTGATGAGTTTTCGACATTTTCGTTATGAAATTCGGAATCAGCACGTCAAAATACGTTAGAGGACAAAAATTTTAAATTTGAAAAATGAAAAATAAACTTCAAAAAATTATTTATATGAGTGTATATTCGACTTTTTTGTCCGTTGATTTTTTTAGTTCAAAATCCTAGGATATACTAATTTGGACATTACGAAACGATTGGCGTTCGCAGAATTTGTCTATTTCTAACCGTTCTCGACTTGGTCAGCTCTAAATCAGTTTCTAGACGGTTTTTTTCCCACCTAAAATATTTCTGATGAGTTTTCGACATTTTCATCATGAAATTCGGAATCAGCACGTCAAAATACGTTAGAGGACAAACATTTAAAATTTGAAAAATGAAAAATAAAAAAGTTCAAAAAATTATGTATATGAGTGTATATTCGACTTTTTTGTCCGTTGATTTTTTTCGTTCAAAATCCTAGGATATACTAATTTGGACATTACGAATTGATTGGCGTTCGCAGAATTTGTCTATTTCTAACCGTTCTCGACTTGGTCAGGTCTAAATCAGTTTTTAGACGGTTTTTTTCCCACCAAAAATATTTCTGATGAGTTTTCGACATTTTCATCATGAAATTCGGAATCAGCACGTCGAAATACGTTAGAGGACAAACATTTAAAATTTGAAAAATGAAAAATAAAAAAGTTCAAAAAATGATGTATATGAGTGAATATTCGACTTTTTTGTCCGTTTTGATTTTTTTCGTTCAAAATCCTAGGATACACTAATTTGGACATAACGAAATGATTGGCGTTCGCAGAATTTGTCTATTTCTAACCGTTCTCGACTTGGTCAGGTCTAAATCAGTTTTTAGACGGTTTTTTTCCCGCCAAAAATATTTCTGATGAGTTTTCGACATTTTCGTTATGAAACTCGGAATCAGCACGTCAAAATACGTTAGAGGACAAAAATTTGAAATTTGAAAAATAAAAACTCAAAAAGTTCAAAAAATTATGTATATGAGTGTATATTCGACTTTTTTGTCCGTTGATATTTTTTGTTCAAAATCCTCGTAAATACTAATTTGGACATTCTGAATCGATTGGCGTTCGCAGAATTTGTCTATCTCTAACCGTTCTCGAGTTGGTCAGCTCTAAATCAGTTTTTAAACGGTTTTTTCCCACTAAAAATATTTCTGATGAGATTTCGACATTTTCGTTATAAAATTCGGAATCAGCATGTCAAAATACGTTAGAGGACAAAAATTTAAAATTTGAAAAATGAAAACTCAAAAAGTTGAAAAAATTATGTATATGAGTGTATATTCGACTTTTTTGTCCGTTGATTTTTTTCGTTCAAAATCCTAGGATATACTAATTTGGACATTACGAAACGATTGGCGTTCGCAGAATTTGTCTATTTCTAACCGTTCTCGACTTGGTCAGCTCTAAATCAGTTTTTAGACGGTGTTTCTCCCGCCAAAAATATTTCTGATGAGTTTTCGACATTTTCGTTATGAAATTCGGAATCAGCACGTCAAAATACGTTAGAGGACAAAAATTTTAAATTTGAAAAATGAAAAATAAACTTCAAAAAATTATTTATATGAGTGTATATTCGACTTTTTTGTCCGTTGATTATTTTCGTTCAAAATCCTAGGATATACTAATTTGGACATTACGAAACGATTGGCGTTCGCAGAATTTGTCTATTTCTAACCGTTCTCGACTTGGTTAGGTCTAAATCAGTTTTTAGACGGTTTTTTTCCCGCCAAAAATATTTCTGATGAGTTTTCGACATTTTCGTTATGAAATTTGGAATCAGCACGTCAAAATACGTTAGAGGACAAAAATTTTAAATTTGAAAAATGAAAAATAAACTTCAAAAAATTATTTATATGAGTGTATATTCGACTTTTTTGTCCGTTGATTTTTTTCGTTCAAAATCCTAGGATATACTAATTTGGACATTACGAAACGATTGGCGTTCGCAGAGTTTGTCTATTTCTAACTGTTCTCGACTTGGTCAGCTCTAAATCAGTTTCTAGACGGTTTTTTTCCCACCTAAAATATTTCTGATGAGTTTTCGACATTTTCATCATGAAATTCGGAATCAGCACGTCAAAATACGTTAGAGGACAAACATTTAAAATTTGAAAAATGAAAAATAAAAAAGTTCAAAAAATTATGTATATGAGTGTATATTCGACTTTTTTGTCCGTTGATTTTTTTCGTTCAAAATCCTAGGATATACTAATTTGGACATTACGAAACGATTGGCGTTCGCAGAATTTGTCTATTTCTAACCGTTCTCGACTTGGTCAGGTCTAAATCAGTTTTTAGACGGTGTTTTTTCCGCCAAAAATATTTCTGATGAGTTTTCGACATTTTCGTTATGAAATTCGGAATCAGCACGTCAAAATACGTTAGAGGACAAAAGTTTAAAATTTGAAAAATGAAAAATAAAAAGTTCAAAAAATTATGTATATGAGTGTATATTCGACTTTTTTGTCCGTTGATTTTTTTCGTTCAAAATCCTAGGATATACTAATTTGGACATTCTGAATCGATTGGCGTTCGCAGAATTTGTCTATCTCTAACCGTTCTCGAGTTGGTCAGCTCTAAATCAGTTTTTAAACGGTTTTTTTCCCACTAAAAATATTTCTGATGAGTTTTCGACATTTTCGTTATAAAATTCGGAATCAGCACGTCAAAATACGTTAGAGGACAAAAATTTAAAATTTGAATAATGAAAACTCAAAAAGTTCAAAATATTATGTATATGAGTGTATATTCGACTTTTTTGTCCGTTGATTTTTTTCGTTCAAAATCCTAGGATATACTAATTTGGACATTACGAAACGATTGGCATTCGCAGAATTTGTCTATTTCTAACCGTTCTCGACTTGGTCAGCTCTAAATCAGTTTCTAGACGGTTTTTTTCCCACCAAAAATATTTCTGATGAGTTTTCGACATTTTCATCATGAAATTCGGAATCAGCACGTCGAAATACGATAGAGGACAAACATTTAAAATTTGAAAAATGAAAAATAAAAAAGTTCAAAAAATTATGTATATGAGTGAATATTCGACTTTTTTGTCCGTTGATTTTTTTCGTTCAAAATCCTAGAATATACTAATTTGTACATTACGAAACGATTGGCGTTCGCAGAATTTGTCTATTTCTAACCGTTCTCGACTTGGTCAGGTCTAAATCAGTTTTTAGACGGTTTTTTTCCCGCCAAAAATATTTCTGATGAGTTTTCGACATTTTCGTTATGAAATTCGGAATCAGCACGTCAAAATACGTTAGAGGACAAAAATTTAAAATTTGAAAAATGAAAAATAAAAAACTTCAAAAAATTATGTATATGAGTGTATATTCGACTTTTTTGTCCGTTGATTTTTTTCCTTCAAAATCCTAGGATATACTAATTTGGACATTACGAAACGATTGGCGTTCGCAGAATTTGTCTATTTCTAACCGTTCTCGACTTGGTCAGGTCTAAATCAGTTTTTAGACGGTGTTTTTTCCGCCAAAAATATTTCTGATGAGTTTTCGACATTTTCGTTATGAAATTCGGAATCAGCACGTCAAAATACGTTAGAGGACAAACATTTAAAATTTGAAAAATGAAAAATAAAAAGTTCAGAAAATTATGTATATGAGTGTATATTCGACTTTTTTGTCCGTTGATTTTTTTTGTTCAAAATCCTAGGATATACTAATTTGGACATTACGAAACGATTGGCGTTCGCAGAATTTGTCTATTTCTAACCGTTCTCGACTTGGTCAGGTCTAAATCAGTTTTTAGACGGTTTTTTTCCCGCCAAAAATATTTCTGATGAGTTTTCGACATTTTCGTTATGAAATTCGGAATCAGCACGTCAAAATACGTTAGAGGACAAAAATTTTAAATTTGAAAAATGAAAAATAAAAATTTCAAAAAATTATGTATATGAGTGTATATTCGACTTTTTTGTCCGTTGATTTTTTTCGTTCAAAATCCTAGGATATACTAATTTGGACATTACGAAACGATTGGCGTTCGTAGAATTTTTCTATTTCTAACCGTTCTCGACTTGGTCAGGTCTAAATCAGTTTTTAGACGGTTTTTTTCCCGCCAAAAATGTTTCTGATGAGTTTTCGACATTTTCATTATGAAATTCGGAATCAGCACGTCAAAATACGTTAGAGGACAAAAATTTAAAATTTGAAAAATGAAAAATAAAAAAGTTCAAAAAATTATGTATATGAGTGTATATTCGACTTTTTTGTCCGTTGATTTTTTTCGTTCAAAATCCTAGGATATACTAATTTGGACATTACGAAACGATTGGCGTTCGCAGAATTTGTCTATTTCTAACCGTTCTCGACTTGGTCAGCTCTAAATCAGTTTTTAGACGGTGTTTTTCCCGCCAAAAAGTTTCTGATGAGTTTTCGACATTTTCTTTATGAAATTCGGAATCAGCACGTCAAAATACGTTAGGGGACAAAAATTTAAAATTTGAAAAATGAAAAATAAAAAAGTTCAAAAAATTATGTATATGAGTGCATATTCGACTTTTTTGTCCGTTGATTTTTTTCGTTCAAAATACTAGGATATACTAATTTGGACATTACGAAACGATTGGCGTTCGCAGAATTTGTCTATTTCTAACCGTTCTCGACTTGGTTAGGTCTAAATCAGTTTTTAGACGGTTTTTTTCCCGCCAAAAATATTTCTGATGAGTTTTCGACATTTTCGTTATGAAATTCGGAATCAGCACGTCAAAATACGTTAGAGGACAAAAATTTTAAATTTGAAAAATGAAAAATAAACTTCAAAAAATTATTTATATGAGTGTATATTCGACTTTTTTGTCCGTTGATTTTTTTAGTTCAAAATCCTAGGATATACTAATTTGGACATTACGAAACGATTGGCGTTCGCAGAATTTGTCTATTTCTAACCGTTCTCGACTTGGTCAGCTCTAAATCAGTTTCTAGACGGTTTTTTTCCCACCTAAAATATTTCTGATGAGTTTTCGACATTTTCATCATGAAATTCGGAATCAGCACGTCAAAATACGTTAGAGGACAAACATTTAAAATTTGAAAAATGAAAAATAAAAAAGTTCAAAAAATTATGTATATGAGTGTATATTCGACTTTTTTGTCCGTTGATTTTTTTCGTTCAATATCCTAGGATATACTAATTTGGACATTACGAATTGATTGGCGTTCGCAGAATTTGTCTATTTCTAACCGTTCTCGACTTGGTCAGGTCTAAATCAGTTTTTAGACGGTTTTTTTCCCACCAAAAATATTTCTGATGAGTTTTCGACATTTTCATCATGAAATTCGGAATCAGCACGTCGAAATACGTTAGAGGACAAACATTTAAAATTTGAAAAATGAAAAATAAAAAAGTTCAAAAAATGATGTATATGAGTGAATATTCGACTTTTTTGTCCGTTTTGATTTTTTTCGTTCAAAATCCTAGGATACACTAATTTGGACATAACGAAATGATTGGCGTTCGCTGAATTTGTCTATTTCTAACCGTTCTCGACTTGGTCAGGTCTAAATCAGTTTTTAGACGGTTTTTTTCCCGCCAAAAATATTTCTGATGAGTTTTCGACATTTTCGTTATGAAACTCGGAATCAGCACGTCAAAATACGTTAGAGGACAAAAATTTGAAATTTGAAAAATAAAAACTCAAAAAGTTCAAAAAATTATGAATATGAGTGTATATTCGACTTTTTTGTCCGTTGATATTTTTTCTTCAAAATCCTCGTAAATACTAATTTGGACATTCTGAATCGATTGGCGTTCGCAGTATTTGTCTATCTCTAACCGTTCTCGAGTTGGTCAGCTCTAAATCAGTTTTTAAACGGTTTTTTCCCACTAAAAATATTTCTGATGAGATTTCGACATTTTCGTTATAAAATTCGGAATCAGCATGTCAAAATACGTTAGAGGACAAAAATTTAAAATTTGAAAAATGAAAACTCAAAAAGTTGAAAAAATTATGTATATGAGTGTATATTCGACTTTTTTGTCCGTTGATTTTTTTCGTTCAAAATCCTAGGATATACTAATTTGGACATTACGAAACGATTGGCGTTCGCAGAATTTGTCTATTTCTAACCGTTCTCGACTTGGTCAGCTCTAAATCAGTTTTTAGACGGTGTTTCTCCCGCCAAAAATATTTCTGATGAGTTTTCGACATTTTCGTTATGAAATTCGGAATCAGCACGTCAAAATACGTTAGAGGACAAAAATTTTAAATTTGAAAAATGAAAAATAAACTTCAAAAAATTATTTATATGAGTGTATATTCGACTTTTTTGTCCGTTGATTTTTTTCGTTCAAAATCCTAGGATATACTAATTTGGACATTACGAAACGATTGGCGTTCGCAGAATTTGTCTATTTCTAACCGTTCTCGACTTGGTTAGGTCTAAATCAGTTTTTAGACGGTTTTTTTCCCGCCAAAAATATTTCTGATGAGTTTTCGACATTTTCGTTATGAAATTTGGAATCAGCACGTCAAAATACGTTAGAGGACAAAAATTTTAAATTTGAAAAATGAAAAATAAACTTCAAAAAATTATTTATATGAGTGTATATTCGACTTTTTTGTCCGTTGATTTTTTTCGTTCAAAATCCTAGGATATACTAATTTGGACATTACGAAACGATTGGCGTTCGTAGAGTTTGTCTATTTCTAACCGTTCTCGACTTGGTCAGCTCTAAATCAGTTTCTAGACGGTTTTTTTCCCACCTAAAATATTTCTGATGAGTTTTCGACATTTTCATCATGAAATTCGGAATCAGCACGTCAAAATACGTTAGAGGACAAACATTTAAAATTTGAAAAATGAAAAATAAAAAAGTTCAAAAAATTATGTATATGAGTGTATATTCGACTTTTTTGTCCGTTGATTTTTTTCGTTCAAAATCCTAGGATATACTAATTTGGACATTACGAATTGATTGGCGATCGCAGAATTTGTCTATTTCTAACCGTTCTCGACTTGGTCAGGTCTAAATCAGTTTTTAGACGGTTTTTTCCCGCCAAAAGTATTTCTGATGAGTTTTCGACATTTTCGTTATGAAACTCGGAATCAGCACGTCAAAATACGTTAGAGGACAAAAATTTGAAATTTGAAAAATGAAAACTCAAAAAGTTCAAAAAATTATGTATATGAGTGTATATTCGACTTTTTTGTCCGTTGATTTTTTTTGTTCAAAATCCTAGTAAATACTAATTTGGACATTCTGAATCGATTGGCGTTCGCAGAATTTGTCTATCTCTAACCGTTCTCGAGTTGGTCAGCTCTAAATCAGTTTTTAAACGGTTTTTTTCACACTAAAAATATTTCTGATGAGTTTTCGACATTTTCGTTATAAAATTCGGAATTAGCACGTCAAAATACGTTAGAGGACAAAAATTTAAAATTTGAATAATGAAAACTCAAAAAGTTCAAAATATTATGTATATGAGTGTATATTCGACTTTTTTGTCCGTTGATTTTTTTCGTTCAAAATCCTAGGATATACTAATTTGGACATTACGAAACGATTGGCATTCGCAGAATTTGTCTATTTCTAACCGTTCTCGACTTGGTCAGCTCTAAATCAGTTTCTAGACGGTTTTTTTCCCACCAAAAATATTTCTGATGAGTTTTCGACATTTTCATCATGAAATTCGGAATCAGCACGTCGAAATACGTTAGAGGACAAACATTTAAAATTTGAAAAATGAAAAATAAAAAAGTTCAAAAAATTATGTATATGAGTGAATATTCGACTTTTTTGTCCGTTGATTTTTTTCGTTCAAAATCCTAGAATATACTAATTTGGACATTACGAAACGATTGGCGTTCGCAGAATTTGTCTATTTCTAACCGTTCTCGACTTGGTCAGGTCTAAATCAGTTTTTAGACGGTTTTTTTCCCGCCAAAAATATTTCTGATGAGTTTTCGACATTTTCGTTATGAAATTCGGAATCAGCACGTCAAAATACGTTAGAGGACAAAAATTTAAAATTTGAAAAATGAAAAATAAAAAACTTCAAAAAATTATGTATATGAGTGTATATTCGACTTTTTTGTCCGTTGATTTTTTTCGTTCAAAATCCTAGGATATACTAATTTGGACATTACGAAACGATTGGCGTTCGCAGAATTTGTCTATTTCTAACCGTTCTCGACTTGGTCAGGTCTAAATCAGTTTTTAGACGGTGTTTTTTCCGCCAAAAATATTTATGATGAGTTTTCGACATTTTCGTTATGAAATTCGGAATCAGCACGTCAAAATACGTTAGAGGACAAAAGTTTAAAATTTGAAAAATGAAAAATAAAAAGTTCAAAAAATTATGTATATGAGTGTATATTCGACTTTTTTGTCCGTTGATTTTTTTCGTTCAAAATCCTAGGATATACTAATTTGGACATTACGAAACGATTGGCGTTCGCAGAATTTGTCTATTTCTAACCGTTCTCGACTTGGTCAGGTCTAAATCAGTTTTTAGACGGTTTTTTTCCCGCCAAAAATATTTCTGATGAGTTTTCGACATTTTCATTATGAAATTCGGAATCAGCAAGTCAAAATACGTTAGAGGACAAAAATTTAAAATTTGAAAAATGAAAAATAAAAAAGTTCAAAAAATTATGTATATGAGTGTATATTCGACTTTTTTGTCCGTTGATTTTTTTCGTTCAAAATCCTAGGATATACTAATTTGGACATTACGAAACGATTGGCGTTCGCAGAATTTGTCTATTTCTAACCGTTCTCGACTTGGTCAGCTCTAAATCAGTTTCTAGACGGTTTTTTTCCCACCAAAAATATTTCTGATGAGTTTTCGACATTTTCATTATGAAATTCGGAATCAGCACGTCAAAATACGTTAGAGGACAAACATTTAAAATTAGAAAAATGAAAAATAAAAAAGTTCAAAAAATTATGTATATGAGTGAATATTCGACTTTTTTGTCCGTTGATTTTTTTCGTTCAAAATTCTAGGATACACTAATTTGGACATTACGAAACGATTGGCGTTCGCAGAATTTGTCTATTTCTAACCGTTCTCGACTTGGTCAGGTCTAAATCAGTTTTTAGACGGTTTTTTCCCGCCAAAAATATTTCTGATGAGTTTTCGACATTTTCGTTATGAAACTGGGAAGCAGCACGTCAAAATACGTTAGAGGACAAAAATTTGAAATTTGAAAAATGAAAAATAAAAAAGTTCAAAAAATTATGGATATGAGTGTATATTCGACTCTTTTGTCCGTTGAAAATTGAAAATCGCTCAGACTTGTCGATTTTTATTTCGAGGGGGAACTCTTCCACCAAATACGTCATAATTGTGGGACAACCCTCTCATCCCCAGCTCCCACTACTTCAGACTAATATATATACTTGTGCTACATCATTTTGAAGGAAATTCACAAACTCCCCAGAAACTGGATGTTTAGAAAATCTCAGAGACCATATTGTAGTTCCATATTGTAATGGTGTAACCAACGGACAAACGTATCTTGAACTTTTTGATACAACTGTGAACCCCAAAATCACTCAACTTCTTGAAGACGGTCATAATCTAGTTGAAGGTCTGCTCACTTTCAACGAGATGGAGCTCCTCCACATTTTGTTGATGGGTTGAAAGGCGAGAACCAATAGAATGGACTGCAATCTATCTCCTGATCTATCAACATCTACGCAGAAGAATTTTAGATGAATGTCGCACATTGTCTCCAGAAATGTTAAGAAATGTGCGAAGACCATTGAAAAATCGCTCGTACTTATGGAACTGAATGGTTCACTTTTCGAACGTTTTATATGATGATGGACATTGCAGGTACAAGTTTTCATTAAAACTCCCACAACACGATTTTCAATTTTATTACAACGATGTATTTGAGATTGAGTTCCCTTCAAAATGATAGAAGTATAGTAGTTTTATTCTGAAGTAGGGAGTGCTGGGGATGAGAGGGTTGACAGCATAATGATGATGTATTTGTTCCCGTTCGAAATAAAAATTGACGGGTCTGAGCGGTTTTCAATTTTTTCTACGACTTCGGAAATACGGAGACTGACAAATTTTAAGTGGGACACACTGTATGTTAACAAAATTAATTCCACTCTGCTTGATTCATTTCAGAGTTATCTACATCATAAGTCATTCAGTTGTAAACACCGCTATAGAAACATAGGCAAGACCTTGTTTGCGTATGGTCGATATGGTTTTTCATACCTTCTTTTACTTCTCCTGAGTGTTGGATTTTGACGCACTGATTTTCTTTTCATTCTATCACAATTTCGCCCAGACCATTAGTGGAGCACTCGCAAACTTTGTGATAATTTTTATCTATATTTCCGTAATGATCTAAGCGAATTGGTTAATAGGTATTTCAAAATTGCTTGCCACCGCTAGCTTCAAGGATAAAATTTAATTATGAATCATCGGCCTCAGTCGAACCTGCTCGATCATAGAAATCCCACGATATTCACCGATATACGAGCAGAAGTGATTACGTCACATATGAACTACCGTAGAATACGTATAGGGTGGACCAAATAAATCTTTCCTTCACAGAGGTAATGTGTTCAGTATCGGTAAAAACGCTGAAACAGACTGATTCTGTTTCGAAAACAGAGTGCGTACTTTGGATTAGCAAGCGGGCACACTACCTACGCGCCACCAAGACCAAAATGGATTGTATTTGTAGGTACATTAATATTACATTACGTATATTAAATGAGCAGTAACTTCTTGTAGTTTCAATATGATGATTTTAAAAAATCTTAAAAGTCATGCAATCGCACTTTTTTACTTAACCTAGAGTTAGAAATAACTTCCACAAACATTTTACACTCTAAAAATCACTGCATGAATCCATATCAATATTCTTAAATGAACAAAAAACCTCTGAAAGTAAAAAAATTGTAATATATTAGAAATATTGATGAATTGATGAATGATGAATTTATTTTCATAATTTCATAAGGAGACGACGTCACTACTTTACCGAAGACCATTAACTTATAATAAAAAATGGATTTATTTATCCAATCATTGCAAAGTAGTTTTTGCAGAAAACTTTCCAAGAATCTAACAGTTAGGTACAGTTCGTCAAATATGTCTGACTATAGTCGGTCGTTTCGCATCATGGGCGTGCATATTTTCACGGTTTCAGGTTTCACGGTTTCAGCTAAGATCGATAAATGTGACGATCCTAGGAGGCAATAGGTGTTATGTCGTAGACGAAAATAACTACTGTGTAGGTTTATGCAAAAAATTGGATTATCATGTCCATTTTCATTATTATTTTTATAACTCTGATAATGAAATTTTCCTCACCGTTTTTTTGAACAGATTACCCTTCTATGAATGAAATACAGGATTATCAAGTTACCTACCCTTCTGCAATATTGAGAAAAAAGCACGAAATGAAAAAACACATGAAAAACCACTCGCATTTTTTCATCCCTCTAACAAATTTTAAATGTTGCAAGCAAATTTTTAATAATTATACTGATGAAGTTCTGACTACTGTTTACGCTAGTTGAAATAATTGCGTATTATCAGTAAAAGGAATATTTTTATGTCCTGCGATATAAAAAATGTTTTCAATTACCAATGAAGGTTTTGATAGCACCAGTGGTGGTATAGGTAGGGCGAATCAGCGTACAAGTTTGTTGAAAAATCATCATTATCCACTCATTTGCAGGCAGCCAACAATTTTGTTGCTCTGACCAATCCAAGGTTCAATAAAGTTTCCGTTGCGTTAAGAGAAACGCCAACAGAATCTGAAGTGAAGAGAGGGTTTTCGATTTAATTCCGCGAATTCCATCATCTGCTGACTGCCGTTTTGTTGTTTACAAGTCAGGACAGCTTTATGGAAGCTCTCGAAATCAAAACGAATGCACTCTGAATTAAAACCTTACGGCAAAGACACTGATAATGAAAGGTAACTTGTGACATCTAGAGTCACTAGTTGAAACTCAATCCTAAACGAACCATGGGATCCAAAGTTAGATGATTATCTACTCATTGTGGCAGGCAGCCAACCATTTTCAGAGGAACGCATACAGAGGGTGTTTTCGATGTATCTTGAATATGGAAGCCATGAAAAAGTCGTTTACTCTTAATGTTTTGGTGTGGTGTCATTAGCAACATCTAATCGGTCTGATTGCAGATTACATATCGATGGCAGAGGACAAATATTGTATGTCAATAATTGTCGAAAATGTAAAACTGATTGATTTAATCGAGGAGAAATCTTTATGATGCCCTTATGATACCCTAATACTGTACATCCACTTGAAACTGAAGTTACTGACATGACTATCAAGACTTTTCCGGTAGCAAAAACATAAATTGATGAATGCATAAATTGATGTTACTCGAAATAAACGAAACATAAAATAAAACTGAGTATAATCTAAAATATGCTATGTAGTATTTTCCTGCTCATAGAAGAGAACATAGGCATCTCCGCTCATGATGGATTCAGATGAAATTGGGATTACACGTGAATCATTCTATTCGTGCCACGTGCTCGCATAAGGATGTGTACAGTAGGCTGTGTAGTGTCCGCTGTAGGTAGTTCCACTATGATTAGATAATGCATATAGGCTATAGCGACAAGGAGCTATGTTGTCTGTAGCATAATCACTCATATCCAATCCCTCTACAGGAAAATCGATTGAAACATTCAATTTTGTTCTTAGTTCATGTCGGCTTCTCGTCAGCATCCAAAGTTTATTCCCTTTTGAATGAATCCAAGCTCTGTGATAGTGAAAGATCCCAGAACGGATCGAAGTGACTGAACAGTGACAACAATAAGAACATTTCAATGTAGATTTTAACAAATTTTTTGGACATACAATATTTGTCCTCTTAACCATCAATATGAACCTGCTGCAAATACTGTTTGTGTGCTAAATGAAAGAACTAATTAATACTTTAGGCGAAAGTAGTTTCAATCATCAAGTGAAGAGCTGCGCAATACATGTTCAATCCTTTCCAAAAAATCAAATAACAGAATGTGATAATATCCGCTTACCTGCAGTCTGCAAATTCATTTATGCTATTTTTAAGTTTCGCAAGAAAATTGGCCACAAACAAAGAGCGTGTGTGAGCAAAAGGTATCAAGGTAAAGCAACAAAGAAATTTTCTGGAGCTCATCAACAGAAGTTTGATGATGATTGTTCAAAAATGTCAGAAATGGGAAATAGCCAAGTGGCATATACGAACCATGTTTATATACGGTGACCCAACTTCCCAAGGGTCCAATGAACGATGAACATCGTAACTATACGGTGAACTGATAATTTCCTAAATTTCGAACTGTAAAAAATATTGATTGATCCTTAATGATAAACTCAATCTACTCATAACCTCGTAGGCGAAAAACAGAGGCGTTTTTGTTTCTGTATCTGGAAAAATATTTCTCAAAAACTTCAGGATTGCTGAGTCGCACACAGTATAAAATATAAATGACATATGGATATTTTTTATTAGGCTAAATTTCTCCAAAAATCACAAAATTCACGATTTTGCACCCTCTAGCGTCGAATCTAGTCGTACGATCAAGTTGGGCCAATGGAGACTCTTACTCAGCATGGTTCTAGCTACAACATATCAAAAATCCAGCCATTTTTACCGAAAGACATTTTTCCATAAGATGTGTGCGTGGTCCTTCAAGAATATTTTTTCGACTCAGGCGTTATGGAATTTAATAAGTCCAAAATCAATTATGCCATCAAAAAGTTGACATTTTAACTCCTTCGTCCCTCTGCGAAATTATGTTCCTGCTTGGTGTTTTCTCATCTTTGGTATTCACATATGTATAGCTTATCACCTTACTAGAATGAATGATTTAAAGTTACCTCATTTTTCAGTCCTAAAAGGTGGGTGTGTGGTTATTCAGCGACTTTTCTGAAACACCAAAACGAACTGATTTTAGCTTTGAAACACATTATTATATATTAAGCGTTTTGTCAGTCAGTGCCTAGATACTGAATTTATGGGACCATAATCATTTGAGATCTACAACAAATTCGACTAAAGAACCATAAAGAAATATACGCTAATCGTTTTATGTGTCAGGAATTCTTTGAACCAACAAGAAATCTGTAAACTTCAGTTGACAAAGGCGTAGCTTAGTTACATTCTTCACAACGTTTTAATTGATTGAGGACGACCAATTTCACGTGAGGACCGACCAAGTGGATGGACTTCTTACATCAAAGGAGTCCTCGAGACTAAGAGAAGAATTGGAAACAAATACAACGCAAGTAGATGTTTTCTGACAGATACTTGCTTCAAATTTTACACTTTGTGGGATATTATGGAGAGAAGAGAAAGGGGTTGTTGTTTTCATTTATTTGAAACTCTCCGGCATACTTTTACTTTGTTTGAATTAATCAGTAAGGCGATTAATTCTGTTCTTGATTCAACTGTCAGAGTTGTATAGGCTGTACCTGTTGCTTACGTTCAATAAAAAACATGTTAGCAAGTGGCAGTGAATCATTATCATACTCATTATTTTCTAGCATTAAAACATTGTTAATCTTTATTCAACAGACATGAACATATAAGCTGTTTTTGACCTTCATTCATTTGTGGATAATATTAACTCATATTACCATAATGTTCATTTAGATCATTAATTTCCATTTTCAGTGATTCTATTGAAAACATCTTTTCCCTTTGAAGCTAAGATTTTTTTCTTCTAGATAAATTCTTCCAAAGGAATGTCTGAAGATCATAAGCTTGAAATACTGTACTTGTGAAGTCGGTTTCAGTGTAATTGCTCAGAATGGAACATCGGCTAATCCAAAATTTAGAGAAAATATTGGCCTTGATAATATTGATAAAATAATAGATAGATCGCCAATTTTCTCGTAGTGTTTCATACAATCCATTCTACACAAGGAAAAACGAAAGACACACGAAGAATGCTCAACTTTTGAATGCCCGATGGAGGTATATATTTAATACAGAGTATTCTTTATGGACAAATTTTTTAGAAAAGCACGATTGATTGCCAAAAAAGATCCCCAGATCTGACGCCCCTAGCCTTTTTTTTGTGTTGTAATTTGAAACCCAAAGTTAATGTCACCCCGTATACATAAATATCATAATAGAAACATGTATTACAAGTCAAATGGCACTTGACGGATTCCTGATCATCCTGGAATTTTTTCAAAATTTTTGCAAGCATCTTTCACTTCTAAAAAACACTCTAAAAATAGGAAAATTCTAACCTCAAAAAAGTGTCTTTACTCGGTGAATGTCAAAGACCGATTTTTCAAAAACGAGATCAGTAGGTTAAAATTTCCTTAGCTAAAATCAAATTACATACTATGATCTTTAAAACTGATAAGAGACTGAATGACAAACTGCGTAGATTTTCTATATAGTTCCTTTAAAAAATTGTACTAGAAAACCCAATAGTTGCGTGAATTCATAGAAGTTTCCGGTTGATGTAAAAATGTATTCCGTATTTAAATCCAGCATTCTGAAAGTTCAAGTCTCAATCCCCCCGTTTGATTTATCAAAATATGTTAGGCAGAGCCTGAGTAATGCCAGTTTTAACTTTGAAAACATTCTCTCTTATTTAAAAACGTGAGCGTTTCTGACACGAGCGTTGTTATGACGTTCCAAAGTAATTTCAGAGAAAACCTTTGATTTTTGTTAAATATAAACAACATCCTTTTTGTTCAAAATTTTCACAGCTTCATTTTTGATCCCCTGATATTTTTTCAATGGTAATGATAAAGGAAACATAAAACTGAATGAAACATCTTGATATCCTTCAAAGTCTTTATTTAAACAAGTCTCTTCTGAAATATTCAAACGGAACATTTCTCACTCTATTATTTTTAAAAATTTCATAGTTATCTTCGTATATCGCATCGGAAATACCACGGGAACGGGGTGTTTTCACCCTGTTCTGTATCCTGTTGTAGTTTTGATTGTAGTTTCTTGGACCATCTTTCATATGGAATGGTAGTTCGTAGGTACCATGAAGGATGAGCCGGGATTCACCAACCATACCGTGGTTCAAACCATTTTTAGACTGAAAGAGAATGTTGAAGGTTAATGTCGTTTACTTTCTTACTTTCTTGTCAAATGCAACAAACAACTTCTTGATTCTTCAATATGGCGTTGAGTATATCGAATTACTCGAGAAAACGGCCATCGAACTTTCAAGATCTGTTGCTCATATAATTCGCAGATCATTCCTGGTTGAGCAGAGTTAGAACAAAGAGAATTGATGAATCAGTAAAAAAAATCCTGTAGTGTGTAGTGAATTGAAGCGGTATAGTTGAACTAGGTATTCGAGTTTCAACAACAAGAAGCATTAGAAGCATTTTTATACACAAAGTTCGGACGTGCTTTTCAAACTTCAACGAATTATCGAAATATAGCACTAGATATTTCAAACCTGCTTCATTTTTAACGATTACAAAGGTACATGTTCAAGAAAGTCATCAGTTTTTCTCCTGTTGTACGATGATAAAATTGAATCATACCAATCATTCATCATTACTATCATCATCACCATCAATCCTTTTGACAGTAGAACTCTTACACTTACTGTATCAGTCACTAAAAGCATCCAAACTCCTTCTGCAGATTCTCCCCAAGTCATAACAGACATGAAAGTCCAGTCTACGAAGCCCTTGTCACTCTTGTCGAGCTTTCTTGGTGCCAATAACTTCACTTGCGTCCCTGAAATGTCGATGGATTATGCAAAACTCCAAATAATTTAATTGAATATTATAATTTATTTTTATTAGTTATTGTATTGATAATATTAAGATTATATTTGGCTTTTTCTTCTATAAATTTATTTATTTTTTAAGATGTTCTGTTGTAATCATTAGGTACATTGCTCCCGAAAAAAGTTACTTTGTTGGTGACGTTTTGACCCTTTTATGCGCTAGTCTATTTGTTATTTCCCCAATTTGGTGTGCACTGGGACATATACAATTTAACCCATTTTAAATGGAAGCACCCTTATAAAACCTACATATTTGAATCAATTGAAATGTTTTTTTTATTAGGTAGACATTCAAAAAGTCCGCCAACTATTCTTATTTTTCAAGGCCAATCATTTTAAAATATCAAGTTTCAATATTTTACGAGGTCAAACATTTTAAAATATCAGCTATTTTTTTAAGGAAAAATCTGACTATACCACTGGACTCACTGGACAAAATAACACAATGCGTCCACCAATAAAAAAGTTATAGGTGAATAAAACTTGAAATGTTATATATTCATATATATTTATTTCATTGAAATTGTTGATAAATAAAAAAGCTATAAGATAATTAAATTTGAGAAATATGTTGTATAATAGATTTCAGGAAAATTTCATTAAAATACGCTATAATTTTTTTTTATTTTCAACAGATTTCGATAAAATTCTGAGTAGAAATATTCTGAATGTTGTCACTGCTCATCATCGTCTCTATTAATGTATATATTTTTTGGCGAAGTCGTGGGCAAAATCCTTAAATTTGCAACAAAAATTAGCTAAATTGGGCCGTTCTCGAGTTTTGCACTCAACAATACTTCTAGCGATTAATTTTTATTAGAAAGAAGATCAGATTATTAGAATCGTTCAGTTAGATTGAACCAAACTCACCTGTTGGAGAAACCAAGAAAATTTGTAAGACCCCTCGTACAGTGTAGTTGATACTGATTCTCAGTTCGACGTGTTCTAGAAATATTATTTCTTGTTCGCTTCCTCTGCAGCCTTCACTATGAATCAGAATTTCCACAGGACGATCTGCAGATAGTGTGCGATTCCTACAAAGAATTATTTTTTTCGAACGTGTCCAAAATTTCTTCAGACATGTATATTTCGAAATGTGATTCAGGGTTTGAAATAGATTTATTGATACCGAGAATATGCAGAACCATAAACTGAAATGAAGGAATCTGCAATTGTTTACAATGAGCGTACTACCTATCGATCGATATCTGGGTTTTTCCCTTCATCAGTTTAGGGTAGGTATATGCAGACAACTACTAATGCTTGCAACAAATGATTCGATCACATCTCCATTTCAAAGCCTCAGCTAAAACCGCGCCCGCAGAATAGATGAATCTGAACTGCGAGCGCCATCTCAACCGCAGCCTTTAAACCAGCAATACCCATTTTCGTGGTCGTCAAGACCACAACAACAGTAATGAAGGAAACTGCAATTGTTTACAATGAGCGTACTTATGAAATGCAACAAAATGTCCTGCCAGGATTCGCTCGCAGTTCAGATTTATCTTAGTAGCTGTCTGCATAGACCTACCCTATACTGGTGAGGGCAAAACCCCGAAATCGATCTATAGATGGTCTAAATGTTTCGATGTACATTTCCATGCACCAAGCAATTCCAGAGAAAGCCTTGTAGGAACTCTGCACGGAAATTCATTAAATTTGATTCAATGTTCGTCGTGGTATTAGCTAGGAAAGTAGTTTTCTGATGCATTTTAGATAAATTCCAATGAGCAGTCTTGGTAGGACCTTTTTTTTAATTTCACAACAATAAACGGTGCACTTACTCTGCTGCTAGATGTACTTCACACGTCTTTCTTTCTGGAACCATTGTCCAAGTGGACGCCGCGGTTATCAGTCCGAAGGCATTCATTAGCCCGAAGCCAAACCTGTCGTTGAACCAAAATCCAGCAGAGTTCTGTTGCCACCCTCGATTATTCACCAGCGGGGCTAGTTCTGAAGTCCAAACTATCAGATGTTGAACGTCCCTCCATGTTAGATTGGAACTAGAATACAAACTCAATTCGCTTTCAATCTGGAATCCCATCATTGAAACACTAACCAAGGAAAATAAATACTTCCAAATAATAAGAAGTGCAAGTATGGCCAGCTATGTCGCCCGATTTTACACCTCTACTGGCTTTCTGAAGACTTGCCGAATATACCAACCATTTCCATTTCTAAAATGTTAACTTATTTCGAAAACGACCAAGTTTTATCTCTGAAATTTGTTTTTATTTTGAATTTGAAAATTATGGACAATCTTGTCGATAGATCAGTGGTCTAATGTTCTGGTCGATAAAATTTCCAATGCCTTGGTGAAAAGGAAGTGTGGAAAGTCACTCCCCACGTCCGTGGGGGTGAGTGATTATTGGATCTGAGACTGAACCAAGAATGACGCTCTTCTGAGTTTTTTCCGGCTAAGATTTCTGCCGCATCACGGCAAACCTATATAATTTTCAGATTAGAAAGCAGCGGGATCGCCATTCCATCAAGTATCCCTTTGAACAGAACCACCATTTTAACAGTCTCTAGGGTAGAGCCTGCGGAGTAAATTTCAATATTTAGTCAGTTTTTCCTCCTCTTTTCAGACAATGTTCGTGTCTTATCAATATCCTCAGGAGTATAAAGAAATACCCGTGTCTCGTCTATATCGTAGATGGCATGATGGTCTCAAGAGCCCCACGACAAGCTCTGTATCTATTGTCCGGGACCTGTTCAACCATCACGCGACTGAGGTAGACCAGGGTGTTGCTGGCAGGCTATTATAAATATTTTATTAATTATTAAACTATATTTCAAACTGACCTTTCTGTCTTTGACTGAAGTGAAATTTTTGGATAAGCCAAGGTCTTCGATGTTCTTGAGGAAGACCACAGGCATTTGCTTATCCTTATGTAGCTGCAGAAGAAGCTCAGCCTCCGCAGCTTCAGTGAGAGCTTTTTGTTGAACGGGTTCCAACTCGGCGACAGAGTTTGAGCCACCACGTTTAGTGCCGAACTCGAGATCAAGTTCATCGGTTGCACGGTCTGCTGCCTTTAAAAGAAATGTTCCGATGCCTACTTTCTCATGTTCACGGACCATACAAAGAAAGGGATCTAAACTCCTGATTATATTACAGGTTTCATTATCGGGAATTGTCTGAGGAAGTATAACCGTGGAACGGACGATTTGGGATCAAGCTCATTTTTTACGTCGAGTTGTCGCACCTTTTCTTGAGTCCATTTCAACACTACAAAGGAGTAGAGTAGGATCAAAACGGCGAGCATATTAGTTCCAGCAATTTTGTTTTTCCCGATAGTTCTAATGACCAGATCTGTCGCAATTTATTCTGATACTTGCCACGGAGGAAGTTTTTAACTCTGGTTACCTCTTGAGAGCGGTGGTATTGCACCTCTAGGATAATACAAGTCCCTCCGGCATCAAGATGATGTAAGATGCTTCCGTACATGAGCTGGACACTATAGCTCAACACGACCAAAAACAAAAAATGGTTGACAGAACGTTTACATACAATCCCGTAAATTCCTTACGATTTCAACGGCTCTAATTTTTATTTTTAGTTAATTTTTAAATTTTTTATTCTCAAATCTAAATAGTCGCGTATGTATTGTTATTTATTGTATTTATTGTTACTTGTAAAGTAAATGAAATAATCTGATTAGCTGCCGTTCAATAGATATCGGGTTCACTGAGGTGATACGTGTGATACTCACTTTGCCTCTAACGCCAAAGCTATGATACCCGCTGCTAAAGGAGCAGAAGCTGAGGTTCCTGTGTGTTTAGTGGTACATTCGTTCTGCAGGTCGGTTGTTGCCTGAAACCAATCCAGATCAGCAACTTTATCTGTTTTTTTTTTTATAGAATTGGTCGTTACTTGCTGGAAATCCATAGTATATGACACTGAGGTAAACACGATTAGATTTCCACATATTTAATTACACTCGGGACATGTTTACCTACACGGTAGATTTCTCAAGCGTTGTGTACTAATTACTTGAGAAAGCAACTGTGCAGCTAAACATGTGGAAATCTAATCGTGGCTACCTGAGTATCCTCTATCTGTGTAATAGAAAGCACTTACTATCATTTGGTCTTTGTAAGCTCCCGATGAATAAGTGACTGCTAACGTGGAAGCACATGCTTCCCCATACCATGGAAACTCTCCTTTTTGCGATGCGCTCCCTATTGAAATCGTGTAGGCGCTGGACAAGTATCCATCGCAGTTACAGTTGTCGTTGTTGTTGCCGCCGTTTCCTGAGGCCCACACGTATATGGTGCCTTTTCCACCACGGCCCTAAACACACAAAATCACATTTTCAAAATAGAATAGAGCAAGACTATATTAGGTGCCAGCTCGTAATACTGTCAAGAGTACCAAAGAACCACACATATCCAAACATTCGATTCCTACATGATTTAATTTGCATTTATATAAAAAACTGGGTCAATAATAATATTGTTTACTAATTTGGTCACTATCTACCAGCATGATTCGCAATTGCATATTGGCGGAAAATCCTAACCGAGACCAAATCGATGAAGGGAAATATCCAACTGAGGCGATCCATCACAAACAGTGGAGGTGAGATACAATAGGTTAGGTAAAAAACTTTCAGTTTAACTCCACCAAAAATTAATCTTTAATGAATCTTTAATAAAGGTTGACGTTAATTGTAGATATTCTTCTAAGAATTTGAGAAACAGAAAATAAAATGTGAAATTTGCCATAACATAGGATTCGCTTCGTATTTTTATTTCAACTTCGAAGCATTATATCAAATCAAGGCAGAACCATTCCTATGGAACTCGCCCTTTAAGGCTTCATAACTATCGTCTCCGAATAGGTAGCATACCACTGAAGCAGATTGTGTTGAGGATAGAAACACATGAAATGAAACTATCAAATCCGTGAAAGGTTCAGAATGCAAAAATACGATAAACACTCGTTGAGTCAATCAACCTCCCTTAAAAACTTGGAAATGAACAAAACCGGGATCAGCGTAGTGGTTGAGCGCTCGCATAGGTTGAGGTTATCCATATAATTGGATATAGAAGTCTGTTTGGATATGAATATCAAAAAATGCATTAACCTCTTCTATTCCTCTTTTAATCGATTCAGTAGCCAACCTTCCAGGCCCATCCACAGTTTTCCCGTCGTCATTGGGTCCCCATGAAGCGCTATAAATGTCAACCAAGTCTTGAGCGTAACTCAGAGCTGTGCCCTCGATGCGGTCAGTTACGAACCCGTCCAGCATCTTCACACCTGAAAATATAAATAAGAAAATACCTCACGGTTCAATGTGTGGGCCCGTATCATCTATCATTTACGCTTAGGAAAAATGTCAACCTTACCACCGAATTTGGCGTTGAAAGCGATTCCAACACCGCATTTTCCGTTATTGGCTACCATGGCTACTTCACCAGCGCACCTCGTTCCATGGCTGTTGGAATTTGTGTGCTCGTATCTTGGGTAGGGGTCGTTATCATCTTCGTTACAATCCCAGCTTATATCTGGGTCCTAGAACGACAGTAGGATCATTCGAGTGAGGGGTTTTTGGACGAAGGGAGAAAGAACTCACATAGTTCCCTTTCAAATCGTCGTGAGTATACTCTATACCGTCATCAAGAATTGAAATTCTGACTCCTTTGCCGGTGATCCCAGCGCGGTATACAGGGAGGACGTTGAGATCTAGCTTGGGTAGGTCAACCCTTGACCTGGTGTCTCGCTAAAAATAGACGTGAAAGTGAGGGATAATCCAAAAATTAAACATGAGTTGGTCTTGTTTCCACGTCGTGAGTAGATAATTATTAGAAATTAATTGTAGTGTGATATTTCCCAAGCCATACAGCAACTTCTGTTCAAATTCTAGAATCAGCCAGAACCATCTACAGTTGGGCAGACGAACCGTAAAACGAAAACTCAGGATTATTCAAGAGAGAGTATCCTGTAATGTACAGGGTGAACTAAGACCACTTACCAAAAATTATACATTGTGCTCTCCCCACCAAAAGAAGTAGAAAACAAAGTGAAATTTTGAGGTTTCAAATTAAATGATTGAACAAACTTACCGTATATACGCTAACACAATGTTCTTTAGAGCTCAAATCCCATTAGATTCAATCTATTAATGGTCTTTTGAACAATCGATTAATAAAAATACTTCTTAATAAATGTCTCGGTAATGATAATGGCCCTTTTCGCAAACCCTAGCATATTCACTCATCTCATGGCAGATACCTGCTGAACCTTATTACGAAGATCGAAATATCCTTCCATTGCAGGGAGTACAGTTCCTCTTCCTTAATAGTGGCTGCTCCGAAAACATTTTGTCTGAGTCTATCATATATTCCACATTCCCAGAGGGAGTGGAAGGAGTCCTCCTTGCTTGTCTAGCTGGTCTGCCTTCTCATTGCCTTCAATCCCTGTATGGCTCAGGACCCACATCAGCGTTATCTACTTTTCAATCGCAAGACTCTCTAGGGTGTCTCTGCATGCCTGAATCAGTTTTGATCTGGTTCTGGTTGCGCTCAGAACTCTGGGCCTCACTTCTTCTTCCAAACACCTCTGTTTGGAAAACTGTTGCTGGAGAACCTAGCGCATAGGCGCTTCCATCTCCGTTTTCTAAGTGAACTCCTGCACCGGCTTGTCCCTCCTCCAGTTTGGATCCGTCTGTAAAACAGACCAGGCTTTCTGGGGGAAAGATTACCCGTTCCTCTACCCACTCTCTCCTGTCTAGGATCTCAAGAGAGGTCGTCTTTTTCCACCTAATTTCGCCTGTATTACTTTGAAATTGGATAGTAGGATTTCTTTCTCCGCCATTGCGATTTTGGTGTGCCGTGTGTATCCTTCTTCTCACCAACTCCATGGGTCCCGCATTCTCAGAAAGGACGACATCGCTTATTTCTTTATGCAAGTTGGAAGCGACGGCAGACTCAGCAGGGCGTCTAGGGCTGCCGAGGGGTCGTCCTCAACGCGCCGGTTATTCCCCTACAAGTTAGATTTTGGATTTTAAATGTCGCGGTAACTGAACATGGCTGCAGTTATTACTTCGCGTGGAACCCAGATATTGTAGATCGAGCAGAGTTCGTACTCAGGCGGAGAGACAGTTTCATTTCATTGGAGCGATTTGGAAATTTGACGAACGAGGTATCGATACATGATAGACTAGTACCACATTAAAGTTTCGGTAAGTGGTGGTAGTTCACCCTGTATATCGCAGCGCTAGCCGGGTGGGAATAATGTGAAGCATACACATCAGTTAATTTTCAAATAGATTATCATTACAGAACTTCGTCTTCCTCTTACGAACGGCAGCCCCCAAAAGTCGAAACTTGTGCGAGCGAAGGATTAACGAGGTCTTACCTGTATGAATGTTACATAAAGTTTCACTAGCTTCATATACCACAACTGTCTATTATACTTTTGATTATTCTGCCTTACCAAGTACCATTGTTGACTCCACAGCTCATCGTTGAAAGTTTTGTCACTCGAAGACAACATAGGTTTTTTATAAACCCTCGTCAACTCTTCGTATCTTTTGACTCGTTCCTTCGGTATGTCTGAGGGATCACCAGGAACCACGAAGTCCCGCTTCTGTCTGGATTTTACGTGTTGTTCCTCGTCATCTCTTCGCATCTCTTCGAATCTTTTGACTCGTTCCTTCGGTATGTCTGAGGGATCACCAGGAACCACGAAGTCCCGCTTCTGTCTGGATTTTACGTGTTGTTCCTCTTCATCTCTTCGCATCTCTTCGAATCTTTTGACTCGTTCTTTCGGTATGTCTGAGGGATCACCAGGAACCACGAAGTCTCGCTTCTGTCTGGATTTTACGTGTTGTTCCTCAGCCCAAAGCACCTATGAAATACACTTTTATCGCAACTTTCAAACCTTGCAGATTATCGATTGTTTGATACTTGGTGACAAGTGGCAGATGACAAGACAAGGATGGGGCTCAATCACGTGACGGCTTGGCGCACGTGATTGAGAGGAGGCAGAGGTCTCAAAGTGGTTGTGGTGGGGGTTGTTTTAAGTATGTTTTAGATATAATTTAATGAGTACATTCAGTTGAAAGGATTTCATTGGTTATCAGAACAGGCGTGTATTCATCTGTATAACTTTTTTGTTTCGGTCAGTTCAATGATTAATTTTTCATTACCTCAACAGGATTTTAGGTGATTTTGGAAGGTATTTCTCCCCTTTATTATCATTAAATGATATAGGGTGAGAGTAGGAGATTTGAGCCGGTTCTGGGCCTCCCCCCACCACTATGACGTCATCAGTGACCTTGACCTATGACCTATGACCTCGACCTATGACCTTGACCCATGACCTTGACCTTGACCTTGACCTTGACCTATGACCTTGACCTATGACCTCGACCTATGACCTCGACCTAGGACTTGACCTAGGACTTGGGCTTGCCCTTAGCCTTGACCATGATGTATATTGTTGGGAGGTGTTCAGGGTTTGTGTTTGACATTGAGATTATAATGACTTGGATTTTTTTTTCATACACGGACAAGTACTTTTTCCAAGTACTTAATTTATTTTTCTTACCTCAATGTCTTCCATGTCCTTCATGTATACTTACTCTGCCATTGTGTATGACCCTTATGTGTGGAGTACACATACAAATCTATACCGAAGTATAGAGAGGGTACAACACGTCTGCACACCACGGAGATCCAGTCAGATATGTGAACTCTGATTACTCTCCAGTGATGTATACCTTGCGATGGTGGTGGGAGGAGGGGTCGCGTGACGCTATGCGCATCCACCCTCGCTCTCGATAGGGTGGGTTGGATCCGCGCTGACGTCACACACCCATACGCTGCGGTGACTCATCGACTACTATTTACTCTCCGCCCTCTATCGATGCGATGCAAACTCGCGCATGGTGGAGGCTTTGTATCATACATGTTTCATAAGTCTGTGGTGGGGGGTGGTTCACTATCTATTATAAAAGAAGTTGGTATGGTGATATGAAATCAGAAGTTGTATACCTAGCAGTCGAGCAGTCAGCAAGAGTAGTGAAGTTATTCAGTGCCTACACAGTGAGAGAGATCAGTGAGTGTGTTTTTCTATTGAAAATTATTTATATTTTCCATATATATTATCATCATGTCAGTTCCAAAAGTAGATTTACAAAAAATCAATTCTATAATTAAACAAGAGATGGAAGTGTTAGAGCAAAAAGTAATATCATCTTTGCCACTGAATGAAGCTTACCCAATTAAGACGATGTCAGTTTGTTCTACCCGGTTTGGTAAATCCATTTTATTGATACTACTTGATGTAAGCAATGATACATTATTCAAAACATGGCTGCCAAAACGCGTTTCAGAACAATTTACCGATGATGATGTAGCATGCATCAATTCATCAGGTGGTAAATATACAGTAGCATATTTGGGTCAGAGTCCACAAAGCTTTGCCGGCATGAAAACGAGATCGTTGGTCAAATTTGATCTCACTGAATAATTGTAATATATAATTTCCACTTGTCATATCTTCTAATTCTGATTCTTTTATATTATAGGTGATAATTGTAAGGAAAATATAAAAACTTTTCATACATTGTTAAACACACTCTTCGGTGGAGACATCATCAAAAGTCTAATGTGAGTAGTACTGATTATTTTTGTAGCATTCTTATTTCAATAATTTCTCTTTGATCATAGCTTCATTTTTGAAAAATGTGGATGATGTATGCAAGTCAACACTGGACCGAAGCCATAGACATCTCTTCCGCCGTTGAAAGGTTAACTTCTGAGTTGCGTGCTTTGAGCGAGGATGCTCACCACGCCACCATTTATGACCTGAGCGTATGCTATGATGAAGAAAGGATCCAACACTGTATGCGTGATTACGAGAACTACAAAAAGGGTGTGGATCTCTGCGAGAAATATACAGATGGTTCTTTCGATCTACATCACCTCTGCGACGCAATGATTGAATGTGAGCTGAAAAGATTTCTCCACCGCCTCCTACCATACCTACCTGAAGACATCATCAAAAAGTACCAACTGGATGATGATGATAGTGAAATCGAAGAAGGAGAAAATTATGATGAAGATGAAGAAGAAGTTATATTAGATTGTTTGTACATACCTAAGACTATTTGAATTCTAAGCTAATGATATTTGAATAAAAAAACATAAAAATTTTTTACACATGTTTTATTTACCTATTTCTCTTTTACATGAATAAAGAAAGAAAAATGAAAAAAATGTGTGTGTGTGTGTCTTCATCAATATCTGCAGTGAACTGAACCATCCAATGCATTGTATGTCAAAAATGTATCATGCAGAATGAGTGCATATACTTTGGTGTTGGCTGGGAAGTTGACTTTCCTAGTTTCAAACTCGAGCTTAATATCAATAGTTGATGATTTTGTGGCATTCGGCTGATGTGAACAATCAATGATGAATAGTGGATTTTGTCGAAATTGACCAATGTCCATGAGAGGTTCACTCATATCTTTATCATAATAACTTCGTTGAAAGTTCTCATAGGCATAATAAGCCGAAGTATCGAGTTTTTTATCGAAATCCAAATTCCAACGTTCATATGGGTATACTTCAGAGTTCAAGTACACACGAATGTTATTGATATCAGCAGTTGTGAATTTAGTGATGTCCTTTGTCCTGTCTTCAGAAGTGGTAGTGCTTTGGAATCCAATGATGATGTAACGAGGTGTTTCAAGGGCGTTGGTTGTCTTGATAGCCCATATGTCTGAAGACGTGCCACGTAGTGATGGAAGTTCATAGAGATCCCACATGCGATAAGCCAACTTGATTTTAGCATTCAGACCGCTTTTGTTGATTCTATTTAAAAGTTTGAGCTTGTGCTTATCTTCTGGCACTATGTGTCTTATTTTCCACTCAATTTTATTGATTTCCAAATTAGCATCAACCTCACCAATATATGAGTTCTTGAAGGATCGAGCGATTATTAAAATCATTTCTTGTTTGGCATTCAAGATACTTTTGTTGTAATCTTCAGCGAAACCCATCAAATATTTCAGTGGTAATTTACCACTGAATACGTGACTAGTTGTATCCAAGATATCCTGTTTAGTTTCCGAAAGTCCCCATCCAGTTGTCAATAAAGTGTTAGCATGCGATTGTCCAAATGATATCATATTCTTCATTGTAGATGTTATCCCCGGCTTCCTGACCACAGCAACTTGTTCACCACCCATTTCGTAGCGAATTTCATCAAAAAGGAAGGCGATTGCATTATTCGAGAGATAACATAATTTTGTTTCATCTTTAGGTGTGAATTTACCCTCTATATAAATGAAACTCTCAGCAATGTCAAGTATAACGTCTTGATTATTGATTGCAATTCGAATTTCATCTGAATTCCTAAACAATGGTGATCCATATGGTTTATATGTATGCTCATGTAAACTTGTGAGGGAATGATCGAGCATCGGCTCGTCAAATATATTCAACTTTTCACTATTTGTTTCGAGCACCATTGTTCCTTACTTTCAGTCCAATTGATTTCAAAAATTTGAGATCTCTCAGCGAGAGAGCAGTGTGGTGTGCTAACTGTTTAGCGTACACTTTTGGAATGAGCCTTTTTCTATTCGAACCTTCCTTTTTAGCTATTTGTGGAATGTTTTCAAATCCTTGTCGATTCTGTCTATTATAACAAAAACCCATAATAGTTATTAGATTTTTTTCAATTCCAAAATTATAACAATCTCTTCTGCACTTCCAAAATCAATGAGATTATTATTATGATCCAAAATACGCACTGTGATGTTGTGAATCAACTGACGACCTTCTGGACTGATGGGCATATATATAATCTTGTGTGGTTCTTTTGTGAGATTGAATCCAGGCTCCACATCGATATCGAATGAAAAAAGAATGTGGGATTCTTCATTGTTTATGTATGAACCAGATATAATGTTGCAATCTAAGCGGATTAGTCTCACAGTTGTTATATTTATCGGATGTGAGGATTCGTGTATCTGATTCGGTTGAAATCTATCAAAATTAAAACCCATCATCTTTGCTATGGAATTCGGATGAGTTAGATCAATTTCATATTTTGATCGCATCTCACATTTGAAAGTATTATTATTGGCATGTAGGTAGAATATATCATCTGCATTGGTATCGTTTTGATTTTTCCCATGAAACAATCGAAACATGATATGTTTCTGAATAACTGCATTGATCTCATCTATTTCATAGGCACCACATGGAATTTCAATTGTGTACTTCTGAAGTATTGGTGAACTTATATCACTGATTCTAAAACTGATCACATTGTTTTTTTCAGTTATATTATTTACTGTGTTGCATCCATAGAATCCTAAAAGTCCCAATCCATAACGACTGTTTCTATCCAATTCAACGGGTGGGAAAAAGTCTGCACTCAAGACACTCGTCCCGACAGCTTGTAGTTCGAACTTCCGTGACATGACTGATACATTTTATGGATTTCACTTCAATTTATTGTTGTCTACAACACACTCGGGACAACCTACGCTTTTTCGGAGATGGTTCATCAATATCCATTTCATTTTTATTAGCACCAATATTCATATCCTTTATATTGCAATAACAGCAGAATATTTTTCGAGGTATAGGACCATCATTCACATCAGAATCTGAAACGCTTTCGCCGTCAAGATTGTGGTGGTCATTGCAATATCTATATTTCATTATATCAACATCATCTTGTAGACTTTTAGGTAACTTTTCCCAAACAGAAGCAATCTCATGTGCAGCGCATGCGAGTATCACTTCCTTCGGCATATTTGCAAGCATCACTCGATCCATTCTTGTCAAGGTCCGATATTTTGAATACATTTTGAGTGATAATCCCATCGTCCTAATAGCCTCTCGAGTCATTGCTGGAGTTTTATCCATTCTATAATAATTCAGAGAGAAACTTCAGGCACAAGTGACCGCAGAAAACTGTGTTGAACTTCTGCTGGCGATCATAGTTATATAGAATTTTCACTTTCGAACATTTCTGGAAGTATTGAATCAACTCTATTGGTGGGGGTAGATTTCCAAAACTATCAAAGTATGTAATGTCTTTCCCACATTTGCTGTATGCCACCCAATGTGTTCCCGATCCTCTTATTCCATCTAAATTGACAATGGCGGTCTCGCGGTGTCGTGGACCTCTAGTGGGTAATGTATCACGCATGAAAATACCGCGAAAGTATGGAATTTTCATTTTCTTGGCATAATAAGTGAGATCGATGTCGGTGAGAGGTTTTCGAGGTAGGGAATCAACTAGTTTTTTGGATTGTATGGTTTCAAATAGAGTCCGAGTCCTTTACGGTAAGGTTTAAGGTATATACCACTACCACTTTTACCCAATGCCACACTTTCCATTTTCCTATTATGACGATTCGCTTCGATCAGGGCGGTTCTGCTTGCTTTTGCTGAATTCACAGCTCTGGTGATGCCTGCAACAGCACCAGCTAAACTTCCGAGCGCAGACAATCCAGCAAAAATTGGTATCAATGGTAGAATCCCTCCGACTTTAGGTATTGGAATTATGCGAGGCGTGCGGATCGTTTTCTTTCCACCGGCAGCTTTGAGGTATTTACGTGCTGCATGCAATGCCACTACGGTGGCTTTTTTCAAATTATTCGTCACAAATTGCTCACCCCCAGCTTTTTTCAGTACATTCCGCACTTTATGAACCACCCCAGAACCAAAGGCGATTTTTATGAGATTATTTTTCTTCTTCTTCGGTTGATTTCTCTTCTTTTTCTTCGGTTGATTCCTCTTCTTTGTCTTCACAGTAGTACTACTACAACCCATACCGAAACGTCTCTTTGATTTCATAATGTTGGTAACGAGTAGGGCAGCTATTCTTTCCTTAATACCAGCGTCCTTCGATTTAACCCTGTTCCAAGCTGCGTATTCGAGTTCTTTGTCTGCTCTATGTCTCGCTGTGAGATCAGTTAGATGATTCAAATATTGAATATCGTGTTGTTTGCATGCAATATCCAATTTATTGATTCCAGGATCTTTGCGGGCTAAACGTTTTTCCAATTTTGTACCGGGTCCACAATACTGATATCCTCCGGGTAAATGTAATTCGAACGGCAATTTGTTTATTAAATTATTAACGAATCCACGACCGCTTTTTCTGCATCCACTACGAACACATCCGTATCGTTTGATGGTACTCATTTAAATGAAATGTTCACAGCATATCATCGCTTACATAGTCTCCAACCACGGTACGATGCGCATTGTGAAGCAGAAAGAAAAGTTTGCTGTAGATAATCTAGATGAAAAATTCGGTTGTGGATTGAATGGACAGAAAGTGTTGCGGCATGGTCCACTACTTCCATCATCTGTTCGAGGACTCATTATCGGACCATCGAATTGTGGAAAGACGAATGCCATGATCTCTCTTTTAACACATCCACAAGGACTGCGATTCACAAATGTTTATCTCTATTCGAAATCACTCAATCAACCCAAATATCAATTCCTACGAAATGTATTGGAACCCATCAAGGGGTTGGGATTTTATACATTCAGTAATAATGCAGAAATAGTGGAACCATCCGATGCCAAACCAAATTCTGTTTTCATTTTCGATGATGTAATATGTGAAAAACAGGATATTATAAGATCATATTTCTGTATGGGACGTCATAAAGATGTTGACTGTTTTTATCTTGCTCAAACATATTCACGAGTGCCCAAACAGTTAGTGCGAGATAATACCAACTTTATCGTAATGTTCAAGCAAGATGAAACGAATCTACACCATATTTATTCGGATCACGTGTCACCCGATGTAACATTTAAGCAATTCCAATTGATGTGTGTTAAATGTTGGGAGGATCAATATGGATTTTTGGTCATTGATAAGGATAGAAAAATGCATGAAGGTAGATATCGCATGGGGTTCGATAGTTTTATATATCCATGATAATACAATACGCATTCAATCGATCGCTGAATTGCATAGAGGTTACTTCAGTGTATTCTCTCTCTTGTGAAGCAAAATGAAGACAAAAAATGATAAAGTAGTTGAAGATAAAAACAATGAATTGAATTTGAAACGCCAACTTGTTGAGACAACAGAAGCTGTACGGCAGAAATTTAACTCTATCAAGAGTGGACTTATTGAAAATCGAATGGCGCTTGAAAAACTCTATGATCCCATAATGAAGCCATTAAATGTTCTTTCTTCAGCTGCTGCTACCACGAAACCACAGCCACCACAGCCGACGTTTTCGATGAAGCAAGTGAATTCTCAGTCTACTCCAATAAAAGTTAGGAGTACTTCAGTGGGAAATAATTCATCATATAGTAGTGAATTATCATCTGTTGACAGTGAGACAGATACCATCAAAGAATTCGGAAAAGATGAAAAGTCCGTATTTGATAATTTTGAAGACAATACTGGAGATGTTTTGAAAAGACATTTGGAAAATGTCAAAACTAAGAATGCAGCTTATGACAGAATATTTGGCATACGGTTAGATCCTACTACACAAAAACTGAAAATGGGGAGTCACAATGTACGTTTCAGTGATGGAAATATATTATTTTGGAACAAAAATAAAACACGAACACATGAATTCCCAAGTAGTCTGGAGTTATACAACATGATTTTTTTGAAAAACCCACCTGAAGTTGATGATGATGATGAAGTTCGTCATACATATGCTAAAATATTGAGGCTAACAAATGCACCTTACAAACAACATCTACTGCGAAATGGTTTCAAACACCCGAAATCTAAAAAATTCCGTGAAGTTATTAAACCTATACTAAACTTATCACATTATCAGACGACCAGAAGTAGGACAAAAAAAGGTGAAGGGTTCCATCGAATGAAAATGCAGAAAATGTATGATCCCAAACCTGCGAATTATGTTTACTGGAATTCACCCAAGGAGTTAGTCGCTCGTTTGCGGCTATTGATATCTTCAAAGTCAGCTGGACACACTGGACATGATAATGAAATAATTTCCATAATTGAAGAATTACGTGAGGAAGGTATAATAATCTAATACATCAGCAAAAATGATCAGTTTGTTCTCATTATATGATGCCGTAACATTGTCAAATTGTTTGTCTGAATGAAAACAAATAAGTGATTGCGAGGAGATGGATAATGAAATAAGTGATGTCAAACGACAAGTTGTCAATGAGTTACATAAGCCGGCAAGACGTAATTTCATCAGAAGAACCACCACCGTCAAAGGTTTTGCAGATCTGTGGCAAATAGATCTTGCCGAATTACAACCTTATGCTAAACATAACAAAGGATATCGATATGTTCTTGTGGTCATTGATTGCTACTCGAAATATCTATGGACGAAGCCGATTAAAAATAAAACAGGTAGTGCTGTAACCAATGCAATGGAAGATGTGCTGAAAGAAGCCAACTATTCCCCGAAACATCTACAAAGCGATCAAGGATCAGAATTTTTCAATAGTTCTTTTTCATTTTTGATGCGAAAATATAAGATCAACCATTATTCAACATTCAGCACCATGAAGGCGGCCATAGCTGAAAGAGTAATTCGAACAATAAAGACGTGGCTTTATAGAGAATTTTCAGCGATGGGACACAACAAATGGTTGAATATTCTTCCAATCATAACAAGCAAATATAACAATAAGGTGCATCGTACAATTGGTATGAAACCAATCGATGTTATGCCAGCAACAAAACTGAAATTCAAAAGTTCCAAAGTAATCCCTCGAAGAAAACAAAGTATTTCCAAATTTCGAATGAATGATATTGTACGTATAAGCAAGTACAAGAATATTTTCGAAAAGGGTTACACTGCCAATTACACAACAGAACTATTCAAAATTGTTAAAATTAACCAAACATACCCCATAACTTATATTCTTGAAGACATGGATGGGAGCCCGATTAGAGGATGTTTTTATGGAGAAGAATTATTGAAAACGCAAAATCCTGACGTATACCTAGTTGAAAAAGTGTTGAGGAGGAAAGGAAATAAACTATACATTAAGTGGTTAGGCCTTCCAAGCGGAAAGAATTCATGGTTACACAAAAGTGCTATGGTTTAATATTTGAATGAAATTGTATTACTTATTATTCTCACTAAGCTGTAAGATTATTAATAAACTATAGAAAATATAGAACTATTTTTGAGTTTTTTTTCAAAATGAATAAATCATGAAGTGGTGAACGTTGCCCCAACCAAACGCAACGCCCAGTGTATGCCAAAACCGAAATAATCTGCATACTCCTCCCCACTTCATAGATTTTTGAAAAAGTCTTTCATTTCAACTCACAACATTGATAACATTTCATAATCCTCAGAGCTAATCACTATCAGATTGGAATGCGTGATCAAACTCTTTTCGCCACTTATCACGTACAGATGCTACCATATCAAAAAGTTTAGTGGACTCCTGAAGCTCAATCTCAGCTTGCATTTTCAAACAAAGGGCGGACTGATTCTTCTGTGTGATTTTGAAACGGAGTTTATCTGCATCTTCACACATTTTGATCAGTTCAGCCTTCGATGATACAATCTTTGCATCGAGCTTCTGAAGAACCACCTCGTCGTCCATGCTACCTCTTCGAACATCGTCATCGCATTTGACGATGATAGCTCTCGATTTTACGATGCTGCATTTCGCTTTCTTAAGCATGTCTCCACAACGCTGCAGTGGACCAAAAGAATGAAGCGATACATCTTCCAAATCACCTATCACATTCTTGAAGGTGTCATCTACTTTCTTCTTACGGGGTTTCCGTACACCCTTACTTGTTTTCTTGGGATTTGAAGCAGTAGATGCACACTTTCTCCTAGATGGTTTCGCTTTCGTATCGACACTAAGAGAAGAGAGAAGTGACGGGCATTTTGGTAGTGACAATTGTGAAAGGGTTGGATCAACACTTTCTGAAGGTTCCGGTATATCTCCCATCTTCAGATAATCATCAATGTTATATTCATCGATGAAACCTTCTTGGGATGACAAGTGATATACCGGAATATCTTCAAAACCAAAGTCATCATTTGTTGCAATACATGGCATTGCTTCTTCTTCAGCAGACAAATTTGGTAATGAGTACATATTTAGCTCGTAGGAATGTGTGATATCAATGGGATGTGGACAGAAATGGTGCTGATGTTAATGCGACTCTAAGTTTTATTCAAACAAGTCGACTGGTACATGCGCACAATGAACATGACAACAAACCACCATAGAAGGAGAGGGAGTAGATATCCCTCCCTCCCAGGAGTTACCTTCACAAACTTCATAGGAAAAAGAAGTGTTGGACATCAAGAAAGTGAAAAATTCAAAATAATAGACCTACGGACGAATCCGCGGATTCGAGACCTTGACCGCTGTTTTGATTCGCGAGCGCGAATCAAAACGCGATTAAATTCGCGGCCGCGAATCGAACTGCGATTAAATTCGCGGCCGCGAATCGAACCGCGAAATAATTTGCTGGTTGATGGTGGGGGTAGGTCCAGAACCGGCTCAGATCTCCTACTCCTACTTATTTTTGAAAATTATATCTCACTCATGAATGATAATAAAGAAAAAGTTTGTTGGTCAAAAACATTAAAAATGATCATATCTTCCAAGAAAAAATATAAAATTGTAGGTTATACTTGAAATAAATTTTACAACAAAATCTCGATATCAATATTTAAAAAAATCATATCTCACTCATAAGTGGGAATTTCAAAAAAGTTCTATGATGAAAAACTTTCGCAATGATCATATATTTCCAAAAAAATATATAAAAAAAATCGCAGCAAAATATCTGAAAAGCGGTTCAATGCATTGCCCCTAATCAAAACATTCTGCACTTCAATGGCTGGTGGATACGCCAAGATTCAGATACATGGGTGCCCACCCAGGGTTTTTGACCCTTCATGTTAAATTCCTCCAGTATTAACAAAGTTAATACTTCTGAACTAAAGAAAATATCTCTTTTGAATAGGAACGTATGTGAACTGTTAGCAGTTTATAAACACAAGCAAGGGTCAAAAATATATGCTTGTAAATTGCCCATGCAGAGTTTTTGAAGCATGTACAATTTACAAGCCTGTAAACTGCAAGATATTTCACATACGTTCCTTTTACTTGCACTTCTATCACAAAAAGTCATATTTTCTTTGGGGGAATTTATCATGAGGGGTTAAATAAAGGTCTTTAGAGGTAGCTATAACGAATTCCTTCGGAGATCGCATTAGCTCAGTTGGTATAGTTTATATGTGTTGTGCTATTTGGCACTAGATGGACCAACTCTTCAGTTTTACGGAATTGTAGGAGCATGTATATTTAGTCGCATACATTTCAGGGGTTTGATTTAAAACATTCATATAGAAGAAATTTGACTAATTCTTTCGGAGGCTGCGTAGCTCAGTGGTGAGTTTGCAGTGTGCCCCGAGAAAGAAATCTCTCTATATCACCTAGGAGGTGGGTGGAGGGTGATATTAAGAGATTTATTTCTCGGGCTTTTTTTGGTTTTGTGACCTTGAACTCGCCCATCAAAAAAAAAACCTATCTTTTCTGTTCGATTATATTTTTTTTGCATAATTCCATTTTTATTTTTCATATCTAGAATTTTGCGCTGTACAGGTTCGAATCCCAGCCTAAAATAGTTTTTTTTATTTATCGTTTTTTAATCAATGAACCTCTCTTTTCTATTCGATTATAATTTTTTTTTGCATTTCGGATCCCAGCTTAAATTAGATTTTTTATTTCAAATAATTAATCAATGAATATTTCCATTTTTATTTTTCATTTCTAGAATTTTGTTCCGATCCCAGCTTAAAATAGATTTTTTATTTCAAATAATTAATCAATGAAAGTCCGTGAAGGGCCCCTCTACATCGCCCTTCACTGTGTACATCGACCAATTAATATATATGCACTCCTTTCAGAACTTTCATCAACTAATCATTTCCTGAAAAAAAATTGCATATTAATCATTTCCTGAAAAAAAAATTGCATAGTTTTCCATCATCTGCTTCCTGAATTCTATTGCTTCTTCACGCTTTCCTATCTTATTTTTCAGTTGGTCACGTTGTATCTGAGCTTCCCGAAATTTCTTTTCATACCTATCACATGTACTGTTCAGTTTTTTCAAATTTTCATTGTCTGTATCAGTCGATAAATCAAGTTTCTCCAGTAAAGCAAACATACGCTTGCTTTCCTTGACAAAATTCTCCGTTTCTGTAGACCTTTGTTGTTTGTTGTCTGTCTGTTTTGTGTCTGTATCTGTAGATGAAGTATCTGTGTCTGTAGAAGAACTCCCTGAGTCTGTAGTGTTTTTTGTGTCTTTTGGTTTGTCTGTCTGTTGTTCTGTTGGTTCGTCGTCGTCGCTAAAGTCCTCCACTCTATATTCTTCCCTAACACTCGGTTGTAATGAAAAGTTCGGTTTTCTCCATGCATTCCGGGCATATGGGCTAGCTTTTTTGACGATTTCTTTGAATTTGTCTATTTTCGATATCGGCCTACTACGCTTCCTTGCACTTTTCACAGGCGATTGTTCCACAATTTCGTTTTCTCTAATGGGTGATATGATAGTCGGCACTATATTTTCCATGTCCAACAGTGCCTTAACCGCCGCTTCACTTTCTGATTGAGATTTTGTTACTAACGCCATTACAGATAAAACACAACTGAACTATCGCAAAGAAACGCTATGAAATAAAAATTTACCCAAATGAAATGAATTTACGGTCATCTCAGGTAAAATTCACCCTCACCGGTCAGTTACTAAAATATTAAAGCTATTGTAGACGGCAGGTATCATTGGCGTTTCCATGCGGGGTTGAATCAGTGCATATTGGAATTGCTGTAATGTATTGTATCCGCGATATAATGGATTTTATCGAAATTTGTCATACTTGATAAAAGATTTGAAAGAGTAAATTCAACTAGAAAAAATATTTGAAAATATTTTTTTTGTCATGTTTCTGCACTTTAATTCGAAAATCAAACATATCTTTTTAGAATCTCTAATATTTTTTTATCCACGTTATAATGGATTTTATCGAAATATGTCATACTTGATAAAAGATTTGAATGGGTGGATTCTACTAGAAAAAAAATTGAAGATATATTTTTGTCATGTTTCTGTGGTTTAATTCGAAAATCAAATATTTTTTCCTAAATATCTTCAGTATTTTTGTATCCTCGTTGTTTGCATTTGCGTCACTAATTAGATGACGAGGAAATCTAGGTTAATGGAGGAATTGCTATTCTCAGGAGATGAAGTGTGGGTTTAGTGGAGGTGGTAACCCCCACTCACGATTGTAACATATAAAATCGGTCCAAAATCCTAACATTTCATTCGACTTTTGTATTTTCTGTTAGAAACTGTGTTTGTAAAGCAATTATGGTTGATCAAGTTGGTTTTGCATTGGAAGCCCTCTCCCAATTAGATGCCAACAATCAAGTTGATGTGTTGGCAGGTGACGAGTTTGTTTGGGAACAAGAAGATGAAGTTGTAGTGGGTGAGAATGGTGACAATGGCGAATTCCATGACCTGGTAGATTTTGAAGATGGCCGCCAAGACATACCCGCTGGGGATGACTTCGTCGAAGAAGAGTTCCTAGAAGATGACGGAGAAGAACCAGAAGTAGACGATGGAATTGTACCAGACTGTGAGGATGTCCCCGAAACGATCGTGAGCAATGCCCATCAGATAAATATGACAGAGGTGTTAGAAGACGTTGCGACTAATTTGTACTGTTGCAGCTTTTCATTTGTTACTATCAAAACTTGTGATAATGAAAAACGCTTCCTATGTGATATTTGTTTTGTACGGTATTGCGGCATGAATAATAATGGTGAGTGGTATCAGCATGTTAATTCACATGATACACTCGAGTATGCAAATGTTCCCACTCATAATTGTTATTCTTGTCACTCACCCCTATATCTGCTCTGTCCCGTAGGTGGATGTGTACATTGTAACAAATAACAGAGCTGAAATAGGGGTGGGGTTATGATGGGGTGGGGTTTTCTGGTCTGAGGGATACTGGCTAAAGAAAGAGGTGTGGCTTAAGACATAGTGGGGATTGAAGTGGAAGGTCGGAGTAGGTGGTCGAAGTGGGGACTGGAGTAGGAGGTCGGAGAAGAAGAAGAGGAGTGGGTGGTCGGAGTGGGGATTGGAGTAGGAGGTCGGAGAAGAAGAAGAGGAGTGGGTGGTCGGAGTGGGGATTGGAGTAGGAGGTCGGAGAAGAAGAAGAGGAGTGGGGTGGAGGTCTGAGTGTTTAAAACAAGAACTTCCTCCGAATAATCTTCAGTCACTCTTCTGAACTGACATCAGCTACCACATCATCCACAAGATCACCCGCCAGATCAACCACCAGCCAACTGAATTAGCAGACTATAGCAAGCTGTAATAATTTGAGAGTAAGTTAACAATCTTGTAATCATGAACCCGTTTAATTTTTTTTTGTATGTTTAGCTATGGATTCTCCCGCATTAACTGGTCTTGCAGCAATAACGATCCTGAGTAACATCAGGGTGGATGGCGCCGCACCTCAAATGCCAGACGAAGAGCACTTCAATGACGTTATGGACGTCATCAGGAGAGAGGTCCCCGAAATGCAGTCGCTGACGATGGACCAACGCAGACGGCAAGGTGGGTTCATTAACGGAGTTGCTTCCAAGAGATCCCGTGACGCAGGAGCAAATTCGTCGATGGAAGGTTTGCCTATAATCCAAATTGCTGACAGCGATGATGATTTCCTGCCTCCAAAACCACCGAAGAAATCATCATCGAGGAAGCACGCACACAACAGCAGAAGAAGGGTGTCCAAGAAGACATCCTCAACTGTTGTGACACCGGTTATAGACGCACCTTTACCACCTGTCGTTGAAGTTGCCCCTCCACAACCCACTGCTGAAGAAGTCCACCCTCCAGCACCTATCGTACCTGAGCTGGAGATGAGTGTGCAACGGGCAAAGCGTGGGATAGAGGAGGCCCAGCGGGACTATGATGACAGTCAGCTGGCGCGGGCAGAACTCAACCGCCAGCTGGAAGAGCTTGAGCGCCAGCAGGCAGAGCTGATGGCCCGCGATCGGCAGCAAAGTCTCCGGGAGGTCCAGCTAGTCACCAGGCTGGAAGACGCCAAGGCGCAGGGGGTGGCTTTGGTGGCACGGCTCCGAAGCAACCTGGAGCAATTTGCTAATTTTAATTTTTAGATATGTTAAGGTTAAGGTTAAGTTATTTGTAAGTAGATATAAGTTTTGTATATGTAGATTTAGAATAAAAATAGAAAAAAAGATGAAGTGAAATAGGAGTGCACATTTAATGGTCTGGTGCACATTGAACAATGCGGAGGATGGGGCATTTTTCTTCAATTCATCTGAATTATGTTTTTACATATTTTATTTATATTTTATTTATATACATATTTTATTTATATTTTATTTACATATTTTATAAAATAATATGATGTGTATTTCTCCCATCTCCTGATTTCTCTCAGCCTTCAAACCCCCACTCTCTTCTCCCACCCTACACTGCCACCCCCGAACTAGTATAAATTCAATGCCAGCTCAGATTATAGTATCAGTCTTCCAAGATGCCTCTTCCAGACTCCACCTCGTCTCCGAGACATTGTGCCGAATTCGAAGATGATTTGGAACGGGAAGCGATGATAGAAAGATATCAGATCGTCTCTGCCGTACAGGTCCAGCAGGTATACCAGGGTGAGAGGCAGGATCCATTTTACCATCGAGATCCACGGGGTCCGATTCAGGTGAATGAGGTGTCGGACTCCACAGATGTGTGGAACTATCCATCTCCGTCGACTTCGGACGACGAAGATATGGATCAACGCGTCGACGACTTCGATAGCTCCTCGGAGGATGAGTTCGAGGATGATGGCCAAGTGGTCCATATCCGTGTCGAGGACATAAATATGGACCTCGACCCGGACGAGTTCCCCGTAGAGGACGACTCCGATGATGACACCATCATCTTGGTGTCATCGGATGACGAGGATGACGATGTCATCTAAGTCCTCACCCTGCCCCCCCCCCCCCCCCCCGTGGTCGTCCCGCATAAATATGCGGGATGGCACCCAGCTCTTCGGAGCACCCAATAGGCCCTTTTCAGGGCCACACAAAGAACATAAACACACGCATCTGCGCCACTCAATGGCAAAAATGTACAAAGTTTCCATAACTTGAATTGATACTTTTCAAAAAGAACTCACCCACTACCAAATTCTATAATATATTTGGTGAGTAAGAAATGAAAAATTTCAACATTGATTTAGAACATTTTATTTGTAATATTTTCATAATACAAATTTATTTTTCAAACAGCGGGTTCTGGATCACTACCTGGAGCCCACAGTTTTGGTCTATGTGTGAGCCAAACATCAGGATGTTTATTCTCCAATTCAGCTAACCTTCTTTCCAAATCATTATATTTCAGCATCACTGCAGATGTGACATTCAATGCATTGGCATCCAAATCATTTTTCAGATTTTTGCTGTTGTAATCGAGTTCAGTTGTCAACTCTGATATTTTTCGTGTCATTGTGGCTGTAGCATCCCATACTTTGATATCCACATCACTTTTTAGATTTTTGTATTTGCGATCTAGATCATCAGTCACCTCCTCTACTTTTTCATTGAATGCTTGACGGGCTTCAGGTACAATCTTAGCCATTGTGGCATGTATGGCAGCCTGCAAGGCTTTAAGGACAAGTGCCTTCGTCTCCGTAATTTGTTCATTGAGATATAATTGAGTTACACAATCACTCTCGTCTATCGGTTCACCAGCATTTTTCAGTCTTTTACCTTGCATATCATATTGGTCGTCAGGCGAAAGCTTGAATCCCATACCTTGAGGACCTTGGGAACCTTGAAGAACTCGAACTTTGACAGTACCCCATTTTCGTCTACGGCCGAATTTATCAATAGCTTTGGACATCTTTCTTCCACCTTGATATCTTTCATACTGATGATTTCAAGACAATTAAAATCTATATATCTCTGTGTAGATATTTATTCTCTTAAATGAAACAATAGGAAATCAGAATAACGTGTATATTTATATATTTTTATATATTTGGTAACTGGACAAGACATTAACTAAAATTGACTAGTATAATTTGACTTTTATATAATAAGCGTAATTACATCTCAAATACAAATAAATAAGTATGGTGGTGAATTTTCCATTTGAAATGATATTTCATTTGTTCAATTCAGCTGTTAATAAATGAAGTAATTGATCCAAAGGACTCTCTTGGGAAAAAGATTGAATAATATTGGAAACCCAACGAATATTCTCTACTGGATCATTCTGGTAGAATTCTATATCGCTATGACCCCAAGGAAGAGTGTGTGTCGTATTGGGAATGATGAACCGTTTATCATCATGGTATGACAATGCAACTTTGTTCTTCAATTCAGTATACATGTCATGCAATATGCTTCTGAACGAGTTCATCTTCCTGAATATTAGACCACCCTGTTCGACAATTTTCTTATAATCTTCACATGTCAATTCATTCTTTATGACGGATCTTTTGACACCTTTTGCTTTTTTGAATTCACTACCTACAGACTGAACATAATATGCTTTGGCACCGGTACCATAAAAGCTAATTATGGGATCATTCGGAAATTCATCTTTGAAATTACCCAGAATTGACTTTGTAATAGGAATATTGAATTGGTTTCCTACGTTGTAATTGGAAGTATCAAACTCGCATATATTGTTGGTCATGAAATCATAAAAATTATCGGTATTTACTTTCAAAATTAAAGAATCCGTGTCAGTGTAGAGTAAGGTGGCATTTTCTGCATAATGACGTTTAATACATCCATAGAAAAAGTTGTACATGACTGTTTTGGATAATTCTAGAATACAAAATCCCAAATATAGCGGTTTATCGTACAATACATTAACTTTGCCCAATTGAATAGCAACAAAATTTTCTGAAAAAATTGAACAGCTTTTGAAATTTGGACGTGATATTAGGGCGCTAGCACCAATTTTCCTCTTGATACTTTCCCAATGCGTAACCAGTCTAACATCAATTCTGTTATCAACGTTTTCCATTGTTTTCCCATAAACTGCATTATTCATGAGTTTATAGAAATCTTTTTCAGCTTTGTTGTTAGATCGATTTCGCATTTCAGTGTTCAAATCAATATAAGGTTTCATCCAACATGACTGCTTGAATCTCAACACTCTATGTGTGTTCATAATAATAAGACCATTGGCCACAGCCTGCTGTAAGTTTTTATAATGTACAATATATTTTCTTTTGTCATTTAAATTTGGAATTAATTTAGGAATTTTTGATTTCGAGTGTGGTGGTATTAAACTTTCAACGAGAAAGGGAAGATCAGCATGTTTGTCATGTAACTCTTGGGGATAATGAACATCTACTTCAAGAACATAACCGTATGGACTATCAGATGCCACTCCCATTACATCCAAATTGATTATTTCATCGGGTGTTAGCCATGCAAAATCGTTGGTGGGTAATGGTTGTGACATACTGTGACCATATAGGTTAGTTGCATCTAAATATGATATGTATGATGAAGGTTCATCTGGGTTATAATCGGGTAAAAATTTATTATTAGCTATATGCTTCCTTTCACTACACTGACTTATTCCGCCCCGTATTCCTTTTTTGAAAAAATTAATCATGTCAATGTCTGTCAATAATTCCAATTCAATATTCGTATACTTCAGCATTGCATCCCATGATATTCCGGGCGCTGTATAATACTGTGCCGGATCTAATTTATATTTATCTAAGCATATATTTCGAAAATTCTCAAATATGTCGCATAATAGAAGAACATCGGACTTCAAATATAAATCCGAGTATTCCCCTAAACTCTTACACTCGAATAAATGCCAAACAAGTTTCGCTCTCATATAATCCTTATCTGATATATGCTCTCCGTTAAGATTGTCATAAAACTGATTTTTAGTGGGTAGAGTTGGATAATTCAACTTGTCAATATGATCAACAAAGTTATATGGAAAAACACCTTTCTGTCTCATCAAATTGAATTTGTCAATTTGTGGAAAATGTTTATGCATCTCAATACACTGATCGGATGTTAAGTTAGCACCTAAGTTCTGCAAAGAATTCGACATGAATTTGAAACTATCTATAAATCTCATTTTCAAAAAATTCTTTTTTTCTTTTCCGTCTTTGTCAGTGTATGTGTGAGTGAATAGATGCTTAGTGAAAGAAATGTATTTTTCCTTAGTTTGTGGAATAACATCCACTTTGTCTTTGTTTCTATACAGTTCTTTTATGAACAAATGACAATCATACCCACTCAGATTATGGAAAATGATTGGAACAAAATTTGGCAATTTGAAATTTAAGTTACATACGGAATGTGCGGCAGGTGATCTTTTTTTTCCAGTGAGGTGGCAATGGTCTCTCACTTTCACATCACCACCCGTGAATGGTTTATCACATATTCCACAAAATTGTGTAGAAGAAAACTCTGCTTCTTCCGCGGGGGTTTGTGCAGCCATAGGAATTGGATACCTCAAATAATTGTGATAAATATTTCTCAAATCATCTTCAAGTTTTGTAACAAATTTCTCGGCTGCATCCTCACCCCTATATGTAACAAATTTCGATAATTTATCATTGTATGAACATTTTATCGAATAAGCAAATGAATAAGGTTCGTGTTTGTATGTTTTATTCGAGAATGAGTGTTTAGGGTTGGGTTGACTAGTTTGAATGGGTTTGAGAACTGATTCAAAATCAGCATAAACTACAAATGGCACCTTCATTTGTTTCTCAAAATTTTCAAACATAAGTGCATTACCCGGTAACATTTTACCATATTTGTTGATTCTGAAATTGACTGATGGTGTTGTAGTACTCAAGTGATTACAGTCATGCAACTGATGACGTAACAGTAATCGCTCGTGAGAGAAATACAATAAACATCCATCACAAAAATATTTTTTATGCTCATGCGCAGATAGTTGACTTGAAACTAACCTAGAAAGGTCTTTAATCCAACAATAATGACTATTGCCAGAATCATCTGTTATAAGTAACAAATTAACATGTCTTCTAAGTCTTCTCTGTGAGTAACGCAACGGACCAACCACTTCATATTTCATTTTACCCTTATCAAGTTTTGACTCTAACCCATACACATTAATTGAAATATCATTCATGTCCTCAAACTTTTTTATAGCTTGAAGTTTAACTGGAAAATCCATACCTGTTACATTCAAGACATTGGCGTAGTGGGGGTATGAGGAAACTTCTGACACTCTACCATTCGCAGGAAACAATGCAGATGTGATGGCCCATGCAAAACAATGTTGATCTTCATTACGAATATTCACAACGCCTTTTCTTGTCTCAATGAACTCGGGCAGCTTCACATACGAACATCCGCTGAGTGGACTATACTTGTTGATGTTCACTTCGAGGAACTTAATTTTTTCACAACTCCATCCTGAAACATAACAATAATTTATTATTCATATAAATAGAAATGAAACTTTAAATAAATACCTGAATCACGTTCTTCAAATTCCGTAGTCTGAGCAATAATGACATCACGGAATCCATCGAATAATGCACCCAAATCCGTAGACTGATCCACAATTTTATTCTGTGAATTGAATGACTTCGTGTCACTCAAATCCCGTGTTTGAACAATGTAGCTGCCAAATACTTCCATATTCACTTTAAAGATCTTGTGAACCTTTATTGCCTCTTCAAGTAATCCAATAACCTTCTCCCTGATCTCATTGAAGAATGGCATATATTCAGTGTAAACATTGGTACTTTCCACTCTATAACTCACAATTCTACACTTGAAAGCATTCCTTATAATCTGTATGCCATCACTCACTTGCACACATGCATTGTTCCTGTGTTGGAGAGTTCTTTTGTGAGAATTAACTTGGGATGTAGGAATTGTCACATTACAACAATTGCATGTGTACATTGGTGTCGATGCAGCCACATCTAACTTAATCCTTTTCACAGAAGGGCCACCTTGGCAACTTTGAAGTTGATGCCGACGGAGATTATCACTACGAGTGAACGATTTACCACAACCACAGGAATACATTTTATCGATGTCGTCTTCTCAGCACAAAACTCAACAAAATACTGATTTCACAATCATTCCCACCTCCTTTATATGTAATATCGATGAGTGGGAGAGAGGGTGAACAAATTCTATCCGCTTCGACTATTCATACAACGTCACAGCAGAACCATCCCCACCATATCAATGAAGAGAGGACGGAGAGTAGTCGATGAGTCACCGCAGTGTATGGGTGTGTGACGCCAGTTCACATATCTGACTGGATATCCGTGGCGTGCAGACGTCTCTATACTTCGGTTTAGATTTTTATGCGTACTCCACACATTAGATCATACACAATGGCAGAGTAAGTATACATGAAAGATATTGAGGTAAGAAAAATATATTAAGTACTTGGCAAAAGGTACTTGTCCGTGTATGAAAAAAAATCAAGTCATCACAATCTCTAGGACAAACACAAACCCTGAACACCTCCCAACAATATACATCATGGTCAAGGCTAAGGGCAAGCCCAAGTCCTAGGTCAAGTCCTAGGTCGAGGTCATAGGTCGAGGTCATAGGTCAAGGTCATAGGTCATAGGTCATAGGTCAAGGTCATGGGTCAAGGTCATAGGTCGAGGTCATAGGTCATAGGTCAAGGTCACTGATGACGTCATAGTGGTGGGGGGAGGCCCAGAACCGGCTCAAATCTCCTACTGTGAAAATATTTGAAAAACTATTTCTAATATTTTCAATTCTGTCAATATTTATTACATTTGTATATTTTATGATAATGGTTATTAGTATAGTGATTTGTTTGAACGTCAAAAAAATGTTTTATTAATTGAAAGAATGTATGAAACATTAGGAATATATTGTCGATACTTTTTCTTATCTTTCTGAAATATTTTTAATAGTTCAAATAGCTGCATGTTGCAATTCAGAATATTCGTTTTGAATAATTCAAATAACCCCACGATTTTCCGCTTTTGTTTCCTTCGGAATATACAGGATGTTTCCTAACTACGATTCCTAACTGCAGGGATTCGTTAGGTCATTTTAAGAAGAAAAATTCTTATGAACATATGTCCGGAGTTGCTTCGTTTCTTAGATACAGGTCGTTGAAATTAAAAAAAAAAAACGGTAATTATGAAGTATCATGAATATCCTAGAACCGATTTGGTTGAAATTTAGTACATCTTTTTGAACTAATGAGGCGTTTATTTAGCCCTAACTAGATTGAAATGTTCAGAGCCAGTGGCGTCTCAGTGGGCACCACAGCCAACAATATTGTGAAAAAAAGTACGCAACTAACTAAAAAAAATTGTATTTTCAGTTGCTTAATCTAAAAAAATATCTACG